>CM074593.1:7500-1257500 GCA_037305975.1 Chrysolophus pictus | reverse complement strand
GGTTGAAGGTTGAAAAAGCAGCTTTAATGCAGAATGTCTGCAGATGGTGGCAAATTGTCCTGAGAAAATAGACCAGTGCATGTCTCTCTCATCATTTTGTAGTGCCAACTCTATCTCACCCTAACACCTGTGCACTTTGTGCCACGCTGAATTCCGGATGTGGCTAAACACAGATGGGAGGAAAGTGGTGTTGTTTTAGCAGGTGTTTGGAGATCAGGATTTAACATTTTCCTTAAGTCAATATCTAGCATTTCTTTGTCTTTTTCTTTAAAACCTGGAGTGACTGAAAAGTCGGTTACAGGAAAGAAGAAAAAACTTGAGATCACAGGTGATGTGATCTCAGAATTGTGCTTTTTGAGACAACGGAAATTTGCTAGGCTTCTGGACCACCTTGACATTTATTCAGGTTGCAGCAGTGGTGTCTGTGGATTACCGCTGTGCTGAGCAGCAACACAGCAGTTATGGTCTAACATTTTAATGTGCACTTAGGCTCTGATATGTGACAAGTCTATAATTGCATATTGAAAATCCTTTAAAGATGTATTAGTGATCACTTCTAGATAATTGACTTAATTTCCAAAGTGGAATGCCTAATTGTTTGGGTTTTTATTTGTTCTCAGTGGTGTAGTTTGACGGTTCACCAAGCCTTACATGTTTCATTGTTTTTGATTGTTATTTCTTTTTCTATTCTTTGTAGAACAGCTAAGAAAAAGAATTAAAAGAAAGAAAATAATGACATCTCTGTGCAGTACAGTTTGCAAAATCCAGTCATGCCAAAGAGTCATTTTACTTATGGCAAATTTACAAAAACAAACAAACAAACAAAAAAAACCAGCAATTCTTTTAATTAATTTCCACTCACAGGAGAAAGTTTGTTCTACTGTGAGCTGTTTCTGGAGAAGGGGAGAGGGAAGAGTGTAGATCTCCGATCAACTCAAAAACAAGTGCTCTTATTCCTACAAAGACCGGCAGAATAAGTATTGCCCTACAACAACTGGGTAAATATTGACAATTCTTGGACTGTCTTTCAAGAAAAGCATATTTTAAGAGAGTATTAACCCCAAATTGATTATATTCTTTGAACAGCCTTCTGGTTTTGTGGAGTAAACAGACCTCACTTACTTCCTTAATATCAGAGGTTGTTGTTTTGTTTACTGTCCTGACATCTCGCACGCACTCAGGCTGCCTTCTGATGGCAGAAAATAATGAAAAGAAGCAGTGAGTGTTTGAAAAGTAAATCTAGCAGCATTGGGCAAAGCGAGCAGCTGAGCTGTGCAGCAGTATGAGCTCAGTGCACCGTTCTTCATTTCTACCTGGGATTGCAGTTGGGGAGATCAGAATTAAAGAAATCCGCACTCAGAAACAAAGACTGGGACATGGATGCATCTCAGAAACCTTGTGTGTATTCTGGAACTGTATTCAGAGCATATTTGAGGTAGAATAATTCCTATCAGTTTAAATCTTTTAGAATGGGCCTAGAATAAGCTGCTACAAAAGCACCTTTGATCAAAATATTGTGTTCTGCAGATACTGTGTCAGTCTTGTTAAATCATATTAATCCTCACTAGTTCAAGAAACAACAACCCTTGAAGTTACACAAACTGCTTGCATTAGTATGAGTTACAGACTCAAGCTCCTTACATATACTCACGTATCAGTAAGAAGAACCACATACACACATCAGTTTCAGAACCAGGAGGTGAAGACAGGACGTGGTTGAACACTACAGAGTGGAGATACATACAGTGAGATTTGTCCTAAGGTCTGAAGGGCCACAGAATAGTTTAAGGCAGGTGCAGCTGTGGTTAAGCTGTTTGCTCTCCAGCTAAATAATGGGGTCTTTTAAGCTTGTGAACACAGATGGTCCTCTGTGATTTGTGCTGCTTCTAGCATATGACCCCTGCAACTCTTTGGTGCTGCAAATAGTACGAAAAATAAATAAGAACAGTCTTATCAACATATTGCTGCACAAAGTTGTGTTGGGGAAAAAAACCAACAGATGCTGCATACACAGTACCATAAGGATTTAAGAAAACACATGATTCCTTTTAGGTATATGGCTAGATCAACTCCAAGAACGTATGGAAGGGGAGGGACCAATCTGACTAAATGTAAAACAAGTTAGCATCTTCTGATACTTCAGCTCAGTTGCCTGTGTAGCTGAGTGAAAAGCTGGCACTGTAGCACTCCAGTTGCAGTGAACCTGGACTGATACGAAGTTGATTGCTGGAAAGGACTCTGCTGTAAGACTCTTTCTTTGAATCCAGTTTTGTCATCCAATTTTGACTCTAGCATCTGCCTAGCAGGGCTCAAAATCCATTTTACAGAGTCAGTAATATTGTTTGTTGCATAACTGTTTGGTCACCCAGCCAGATGTAACGGACTTTGATTTGTGTGCATTATTCATCAGCCCTCACTGGATTTCCCTGGTGGAGAGCACAGAGTTTTGCAAACAGCCAGACAGGCATTTGTGTGAAGGGAGGCACTTAAATGTGCACTCTTCACTCAGTTTCTCCTGGGTACTACTGTGACAATTTTAATGCCTGAGAATAATGTCAAAATGTCTTAGTTTTATTTTTCCACAAATCAGAGTTTGTGTTAGATTTATTTCAGTATTCCAAATGTTCTCTTATTTTTATGAATAGTTTGCCTAACATTCAGGATTTTATAAACTCTAAGTCCACTTGAAGTAGAGGAACTGAGATGTTTGGTGTGTTCTAGTGGGACGAGGAAAGGGCTGGAAGTAGCTTAGTTCCTGCAGCCTGACTGCTCCCACCGGCACTGATTTCTGCATGCGTTTCCACTCAGACCTTCTCAGTTTGTGCTCTTCACTGCCCTGACATAAAACCGATCTCAGATCAAATCCCACAGCCATAGCCAAGTTATCCCACTGCTGCTGATAGATGGAGCTGTCTGTATCTACTTGGATATATATATGTCATGTGCGACTTCAGGCGAATCCTAGCAAAGGAAATGTCAACAGATCTGTGCTCAGCAGACTATGGTTGATAACTTTCTTTCAAGAGTGTGGCTGCTGTGAAGTGGGCGCACTGGTTGGCCATGGCTTTTCCATCTGTACCAGCAACCCTTTCTGCACACATAAAACAAAGACTGGAGTGCAGGGAAGGAAGCAGGCACAGGACACGAGGGCATGATTTCTGTTAGATGCCATATTAATGGACTACGTCTGTAGTTCTGCATACCCCACTGTTCCCTGTTCCCATCCACAGTGCTCGGCAAATGTGGAAAACACTCGGCAGGCATTTATTTGTGTGTAACCAGGTATGGATGTCCGTGTCTACAGGGTTTGTAGTGATTTCTGCAGCCAGCTGCAGAGAAGAATTTGTCAGTTATCCTCAGTTGTTCTTTGAAGCACACTCAGATAAAAATTTAAGATGATAAGAAAATTAACTGAAAGAAGGAAAGCTTCTCTCAGCCCAAGTTTCAGGACTTTTCTCTCTATCTGTAGTAATTTGAAAGCTGCTGTTCTGGGGCTCTCGTGCTCACTGCTAATGCAGCATGTTGCTTTTACTACTGCATCATGGTTTAGACGGGAATTTGGAGAATATCTATACATATCAATAGATGGATAGCTGCTCAGCACATTTATAAATGAAATTACGTGGGCAATGAGTACTATGGATGGACAGGATTTTCTGTACTACTGTCATACTCAGTATTTTGCACAGTAGGTGGAAGGCAGCTGGTGTTTATGGCAAAGTTACTGGAATGATCCCATCTGCAGCTTGCCCCATAGAGTGAGAAGGAGGCAGGGCTTTCACAGCTCCTTGTTGTTTTGTTCTTCTGTTTTGGCTTTTGTGGGGTTTTTTTCAGTCAGAGTCTCAGCATAGGATAAATCACAGCATAAGAGCAATCACAGGGGTTAGCAGAGAAAAAGACCTTTAAAAGTATTCAGAATAAACAGATAAAATATGGGAGAAAGCTGGGTAACATGCAATCCTGTTTGGTTTTCGAAGGGCACTTGAAACTGCCAGGCATCTGCTTGAGATAAGCAAGGCCAGTAAGAACAGAAATATACTCATTTAAATGTCCACCTTCCATTTCTGATCCTGAGCTGGTTTTGCCCTTCCTGAATAAAATTATTTCCTCTTGCTACAGAGAAATATAAAAGACTGTCTGAAACTTCTGTGGGTTTTGTCTTGGGAGAAACAGGACCACACAGACAAAAAGAAGAAAAGCTAGGAAATCCCTTATGAAATCATTGCAGCGGCATATTTTTCTATAGAATTTCTTTACACTGAATGTATTTTTAAAAAAATTCTTAGCCTTGGTGTTTCCTTTCTTTTTCTTTTATCTTTGTCCAAAGTTTCATCTCTCAAAGACAAGGAGAGTAAGCTATGACAATAGATGGTTTGGTGTTTTTTTTTCCCTACATGGGATTTCAGCCTTTAAAAAGAATAAATTAGAAAGCAATTGAAATTCTAAAATGAGGCAGGGAAAGGCATCACAACCAGCACAAAATATCTTTCACCTTAACCTGAGAGAGAGAGAAAAGAAGCATAGCACTGCTCTTGAGTAATGGCTAAAGAAATGGCCAGGAGGGATGAATGAGGGACACCTCTGCAAGGTTCAAGAAACTAAATAGAGTTCTGAGGAATAAATTGCTCTCCACAGTCATCCACGGTAGACACAGCTGCATCATTTCAGACCAGGCATATTGTTGGTTGGGGTGGAGTTGCAGAAAATATTTCTGAAATAACAGAATAACAGCAGAGATCCAGAATAACACTGCTGTCTCATGAAACTGTCCAGACAGGGGAGGGTATGACTTTGTCCAGCATCAGTGGATAAACACAACTGTGGACAGATGGATGAGAGAAGTAATCTCTGAGGGATATTCCACAGTACTGCAGGGAGGCACAGATAGTGAGAGGCAGAGAGAGTGATTTGTCTCCTTCCCCATCTTTTCCAGATAGAGGGGATGAACACACAATGCTTCCAAGACAGGAAAATTTGGGGAGATTTCTGCACTTCTGAAAATAATTGAAAATGAACCAGTGAAATCTGGATGTTCAGGAATTGATATGGCTGTCATCACTCTAATAGCTAAGCAGTAATTAATGAATTGGAATGTCGATGCAGTACAACATGGCTGGCAGCTGAGATGAGTAAGACATGTTCTTTTCTTATCTGTTTTGTCTTATCCTGGCAGCTGATCTGACTGGAATGGCTTCTCCCTCTGGTTACTCTTCTCATTCCCCCCCTGCAGTTCAGCTTTGCCCAGTTATTCTCATCGTTTAGTTCAAAAGTCTGAACAGCTGCTTTTCTGCACTTCCTAGTTTGGATGGCATTTTGTCTTAGCACTGATGGACACTTAGGATAGTCAGGTAGTGGTGAAGCACTGTACTTCATTGTGTTCATATAGCTGAAGTAAAGGAGAGTCAACCTATAAGGAAGGTTGAGGTTTAGCTAGAAAGTTGCAAGGCGTTTGCTTTCTGTTAAGAAACATCTAGGAACAGTAACCAAGAACCAACTTCTGCTGAGGAACTAATGAACTGCAGTGGTGAGGAAGAACAATAGCAAGAAAGTGCTGCATTGTGATGGAATCTGACTTCAGATTTCCTGTCGAGATTCCCAGGCAGACTGAAGGCAGCCTTTATGCTTCTTTCTTTGTCTATGTCTACTGTGGAAAATATGATAATTGTATTTATTAGGCATTATTAATTCATTGTGTATGATGTAGCCCTCTCAAATGTTTCCTTATCACATTCTGGGCCACAGGCCTTCATGAAGCTGTAGAATTCAGCATGACATGAGGCAGCTGTGTATTTTGAAGGATCAAGCACCTAATATTGATGCCATGCCATTTGTCTTGAGGTTAATTGGAAGACCTTTATTTTTTACCCTTGAGTTTGCCTAAGCAGTGATGAATATTAAATTCCGGGCACAGCTCCCAAGGGGTAAGACTGCTGCAGAAATCATTTTACTGAAGCCAAGGAAAAGAATGAAAAAGATCTGCCTGTGGCAGTTAATGGGACATTCTGTCTGTTTGTTCTTTTACTGACTGGTAACTTTGTGTTTAGAGAGTACAAAGAGCAAGCAGGGTCAGAAGCCCAATGAGATGTCAATATCATACATGCTTCTGAGGAAGGAACTTAGTGGTTTCCTTTTAAAGGAAGCCCTATTAATTAAGCATTAATAATGTATTGAAGTTTAAAGGCTCAAGGATATTGAGGCCATTTCTTTGAAGATGCTGTGTCCTAAAACTGCACTGAAATTAATAGGAGAGGAAGGCATTCAGCACAGTGTACAGAGCTGTTGCAAAGTTAATATCACAAGATGTCTTGCTTCTTCTTACTGTGCTATGTTATAGAGCTCTTCAGACTTCATATCTAGACGTGATTAAGCAGCTCATTGGAAAACAATGAGAGACAAATTGTATTAAAGTGGTTTAGGTTCCAAGTAACCCAAAGCATGCCATCAGTGGCTGTCTTGAAACACAAGGTTCTGAGTCTCTTGCTTAACTCCTTGAATTTCTCACCCCACCTACTATCAGTATTTTGCTCTCATTGCTGCAATACAGCTATGTATTTTTCTCCTACATTAATTAATTTGGTTTGATTTCTTCTTTTGATTGACTGAAAGCTGTAGGTGCAATATGTGGTTTTATTCACTTATATTAAAATTCAAATAACAGCTGCATGATTGGGCATATATCCTTCATGGAAAAGTGCTGCTTACGAGTTGGAACCCACCACCCAAACCCATACATTTTTGCACCTTCCTTTAACAAGCACCTAATGAGCACAGTTGTGTGGGATTCCTTCTACTAAATCCTGCTATTTCCTTTCCTGAACACAGGGGGATGGTAAGCAGTATTACAGCCCTTATTTTAAAGTTAGATAAGTGAAAGTGCTCAGTCACCTGCAAGATTAATAGCAAAGGAAGAAGGGAAGTTCTGAAGGCCTTCCTGCTGGCTCTGTGCAGAGGCCCTTAGGCTGGCTATCTCTTACCTTTGTCCCTTTCCTTGCTTTTTGAGTTTAGAAATTCTTCAGTCAAATGATTCACAAATGCAGTTGGCAGAAAGGTAGAAAATAATGCCTGCATAAGACACGGTCCCTGCAGAACAGGGCTGCACCATACACACACTTCTTATTCCTGAAAGTTCTGCTCACAAGGCTGTAAGCAGAATGCTCTTCCTTCAGTATGAGGTTCAGCAGTGGCAAACATCTTTGTTTATGGTTCCTCAAGCACCATTTAATGGCTTTGGATGCTCAGTGGCTCTCACCAAAAGCCAACTACACAGAGGGAGTAGATGCTGTTTGCTATGTTGTGATATTATGCCACATTGTTTGTCACTACTACCTGCATACATATGAGCCTGCTTGTATAAAATCTCACCCTTTGGCCCGTGATTTTAATTGTAGTCAGATCAGAACACAAAATTACAATAAGTAGAAAGTACAGAGAGAAGTCAATTCTCTGTGCCATAGCAGAGTTCCCATGGTAGTGCTTTGCTTTTGCCCTCAGACATGATAAAAACAGGTCACGTCCATTTTGCTTCTGTTGAATACTGTTTGGAATTCACAACAGCAGTGAGAGCTTTTACACGTGGGGATGGTGGAAGAAGGATTTATGGAATTGGAAAGTATTAACTTAATGAAAGAGCATTTGCATGTTTTCTGAGTGAAACATTATCCAGAAAGAAAAAAATCTGGCATAGCTGATGAAAGCATTTTGTTTACTGATCCCTTTATAATCCTTTGTTTTCTTTTTCCTCTCTCCTCATATGATGATGCATTCAGTGTAGTCTGTAGTATTCATAGGCAAGCTAACCTTTCTTGTCCTGTAAGTATTCAATTATAAATGATGCTTTATATACTGCCTGAAGTGCGTGTAGTGTTTTTAATATAAAAGGCTGCATAAAACATCTTAAATAATAGCTGCATTATGTAGAGACTTGCTTTAAACAAAGTGAACATTAATTATAGAAGGCTGAATCTTAAGCTAATTGCACCTGCTTAGTTTCCCTGCTGTCTGGTCCACTTTGTACAAGTGTATTCCATTTGATTTAAGAGGCATTTGTTGGTATGAGCCAAAAGCTCATAGTTGTATACTTGCATGTACTTGTATGATTCAAGATGTCAAAATGATGGTTTAGACTGAGAAACTCTGTATTCTATCCAAAGTTTGGGCAACCCATTCTTGGGTTAAACACTGTACAAAAAGTCCATGTAAAGTGTAGTAACTAATAATCCAAAATAATTACAAAATGCATGTATCCTCTGACATCCTGGGAATGGAGTTTAGCAAAAACATTAAATTTCTACTTGCGTGAAAACCAAAACAACAAACAGCCAACCACAGCACTGTTCTCTGTAAGGCCAACTTTCTACTAAGTCACAGTCTTATAAACCACTACAAAAGCATCTACTTTTAATTAGCAACAAATTAATGCCTTGCATTATGTTTAATACAAAATTACACTATTTTCTTTTTAATCTCATAACTGTGGAAATGGGGTAACAGTTCTAAAACTGATTTTTATCTGTTTAATGCCAGAGCAATGCTAATCAGGTCATCAAAAGTAAAACCCTTAGGATGTGAAAGCAGCATACAGAGTGAATAACGTTGCAGTCAGAGGAGTTCAGATCAATACGTTCAAATACAGAAAGGCTTTTCTCCAACCTCGGTGAGCCTGGCTCTCCACAGTCTGGCATTTTTCATTCCTGTGGAATGATGGTGAAGGGAATGAAGAACTGAGATCTGGGACGATGCTGCTGGCTTCTGCTTGGATGTGAAATGCATCACCAACAGACCTATTGTTTGTTTAAGCATAGAAAGTAGATAACTAATTGTTGAGTGCTCTGTTTACATCTTCCAAATGGGCACACTTACTGTGAGGCTTTTTATATTAATTATTGCATTTTATATATTAGCGTTAGCCTTCCAACGAGATGCAAATCTTATGCAGATGAAACAGAATCTGCATTCTGGTACCTGGCTTCTGAGACAATGTTATCTTCGAGGATTTTAAAATAGTTTTACAGAGCACACAACCTCCCTTTGAATTACAAGCCTACCCATTTTCACCTCTAAGCCAGACAGAGTTAACTGATGAATCTGTGGCACTGGCACCTTCTGGCATTTGCATCTACATCATGTTTTTATGGTCCTGTATGGCACAGTTCCCCATGGATGGAAGTCACTAAATACTTGACACCTTGCAGGGTTTAGCCTTTAATTTTATGCTCCACAATAAGATACATCTCCAATAACCTGAAAATATGAAAGCAACGTGCTATCTCTGCTCTGAATAAATATCCTGTCTCATCTACAGCAGCTGCACTGAAATAGATCTGACATAACAGTGTTATATCAGCACAACCAGTAATCTCAGATCCTGGTGATTTCTGTACTGAAGAGAGAACACTGTAGCAAATGGAGGTCATTTCAATAACCTTTAGCACTTCGGACAGTTGTGGTGTTTTGACTGTCCCTGTTAGTGGCAGAATACATTGCTGGGGCTAACACAGCTGCTGCAGAACTCCTGTGCTCTGCTCAGTCAGCAGAGAGTTTCTTCAGCTGGACCTGGTTATTTCAGTGCCTTATAGAACCAACAGTGTTTCTTGGAATCCAAAGGCGTGTAAGTGTTCTATACAGTTTCCTAGCCCGGGTATCTTTAACTAAGCAATAAAAATGTAAGTCTGAGGTATCAGAAATGAGTGTTTTTTTAGATACTGAACCCCTTCCCAGAAATACAGAACTGGATTCTAGACCTTTTTTCCTTCTCAGTATCTTACGTGACAGCTCACGATAAAACAAAGAAGCTGCCACGTAGGTGCCTCCCTGTTCTGGTAGTGATACAGGAACATCAGAACCCTCAAACAAAGGATGCCTGTCTCTGGTTGTGGTACTCAAGCAGAATTGCAATGAAATATAGTTTTCCTGTAATTGAAATAAGAAGGAAGTTGAGAGAATTTTTTATTAGCAGTGTCACGAGATGGCAGATATGAAGAATCCTTTTCCTTGGCAATAATTCCCGAGCCATAAGGTTGAACCTGTTTATCCAGGCACAGTGCCTTTCTGTCAGATGGGCATTGGTACAACACAGGGTCTGTACAATTGGTATGTGAGCATCAGGTGTAAGCAGCCCAGATAGGATTCCCAGCAAGGACTGTCCATATGTCTGTTAATTCTAATTTTGTATTCCTTTGTTCCATTACTAATCCGAGTGTGGGTCTATTTCAGAAATAGAGAACAGCTTTTTTTTTTTAAACTCCTGACACAACTTCTTGTCTACTTTCTAAGGCAGAAAGATGTAACAGGCCAGAAGTTTCCAGAAGATGTTGACTCCTTCCTACCCTTACCAGTCCCCTCTCTGTCTGCTTCTAGAGAAATGAGAGCTTCATAAATCTGCTTTCTAAGCAAAGCTTCTAAGCAAAGCCCTGTATGATCCATCAGAGCAGTAAGCTAGATTTCACACACACGGTAGTAACCTGTGTTCAGTCACTCTGTGCTATTTTGGTAAACATTTTAGCTGGACTGGTATAAAACAGTGGATTCAGGGTTCAAACAAGAGCACTGTAGTGGGCTTTGCCTGCCCAGCTCCTCTCTCAGAACAGCTATGTGCCTTTCTCCTTGACTTTCTCAGAGGCCTCAGTTTTCTGTGAAGCAGCGGTGACCCACTGGTGCTCCCACCTTACCTTAGGCTGTGGGAAAGCGGCTCATCTTACTGTATTCCATCTTTGTGTTTCATTTTTATGTACATATTGAAGAGATAAGGATCTGGTATCTATGGAAAGTGCAGAGCAGTGGTAGGTCATGCTCTTCTCTGATAGAGAAAGTGATTGCACAGACATCCAATTACAGTACAAAGCTTTGATAATCTAGTTTTCTTACCTCATGCTGTCTTCGTTTCCATATTAATGCAACAGATTTAAAAAAAATATGTCACAAATCTTAGTTTTCCTGATACTACTTTTGGAATTAGCCTTACTGAACCTTAGCACAGTACAAAGCAGCACTGCAGAGCTGCTGCCTTCTGATTTTGGTTTAATTTCAATTCTGAGTACTGGATTTTGTTGTTTTTTTCTGGACATGACACGTATCATTTAGATTGGCCACAGAGTGGGAAAGCTGATACATTTTTCTATTGTATAAGCCTCCACAAAGGCAGACAGCAAGTAGTTCCATTTGGAAGTACTCAGCCTCCCTTCTCAAGCTGCCTCTGCATCTGCACACAAACTTCTTCACTCTTTTTTAGGGTGCAGCTGCCTCTGGTTGTGTGTAGCAGCTTTAACTGTGCATGTTACTAAAAAGTTGATTTTAATACAATTTAATTTTCTGAGAAGTACCATGTAAAAAGTGAATGTTGTGCTTTTGGGGGCTCCCTTGGTATCTTCTCCTATTGCTGAAACAATTCCTGAAATCTTCGAGAACTTCTGCTGTAGATAAGCATATAAGAAACCTCCATGAACCAGTGCTGAGATTCCAAAAAAAAAAAAAAAAACCAAACCTAACAACAGTTCAGTCTGAGTGTGAATATTTTGCTGCTCAGATATTTTGGATTGTGGCTTGGGATTTGCCATTTTCCAAGTGTTTGTACTGTGTAGTCCAAAACCAGACATGGTTGGAGTTCTCTAGACAGAGATATAAACATTAAATGAAGGTAATGTCCTCTGCAAACTGTGAAGAGTACACAGTGTGACAGTCCTTTCAGTTTAATGTGTCACCAGCCAATTAATGGAACAAGCATGAGTACCACAGGGGGATTTCTATATTCACATGTACCCACTCCACAAGTATGCCTGGATTTCTGGTCAGCAGATAGCAGCGGTCCTTCTCTCAGTATGTTTAATTAACTTCAGCTTTACTTCTGGCTGCCATTTACAGTTAGTTAAATCATAAATATTGTTTTGTTAGGGAATAGAACAGTATGTAGCCATCCTCATCTTTTAGTCTGAATTTCACATTCCCTCTGTAAGTTTTAATGACAACAATTTTTGTTATGTGGCTGGAACTTTTCCCAGGGTAATTGTGCCTTCTGTACACAGTGTGCAACTGAGAAACAAAAGTGCAGCAGAAGGCTGCAAAACCTCTCATCATTCATAGCTGTGTATTTATGTTACAACTCTTAGACCTGGTGAAAGGATTGAAAGTATCCAATTAAAGAAAATAAAGGAATTAAGCTAGTGATGTAGAAGATGCTGAGCTTTCTATAGCTCAAGGAAAAGATTGCTCTAAACATGGAAATTCAAGCATGCTAAGTTGAGACATTGGCTTATTGGCTCTGACCTGCACATCTCTCACCGTATGTCTGCACGCCCTTCGAAACAATTATCTTGTATGTTTCTCTGTTAGCATTTTAAATTTTAAACATTATAATAGGCTCCAGTGCCTATTTCCTTCAGGATGAAGGGAAGTAATGTCTTCATAAATCAAGTCCTTTCTACTCTTGGCTTGTCAGAAACTTCAGAGAAGTTATTTAAGTAAGTCTCATTATCCACAGCTTAGATTTTTATCCATATGGCTGTCATAATATTGGCCACAAAACCTCTCATTGGTTCGCTGCACTGCGCTGTAGAGTCACACATCAGACACAGGTAACACCAGGATGACTGTGGTGGGGGATAACTTAAAGGCTTTCTGCAGCACTGCACCTCATCTCCCTGCCTGAGCATTATGGTACAGACCACCACTTGTGAAGCAAGGAGTTACGTAGTCCTGTTCTCTTTCTAGAACTCAGAGCATGTTTTTGAAAGGAGAAACATACAGACACAGCTATGGCTTATGGTTCACTGTCGTTTCTTCCTGTTCAAAATGAGATATTATTGGAGAACTTGGCAAAGGAAGGGGAAAAAAAATGATTCAGTCCACAAAGTCAGGCTCAGATACTGACTACTGTGCATGAAGTTCACTCATTACCTGCAGTTTTATCCTATAAAAAAAGTTGACACAAATGATCAAAAGTGTTACAAAACCTCATTTTTTATCTGAATTTAAGTTCAGTGGTCACTTCTTCAGAAGTCACATTTTACTGCCTAAGAAACAGAGAGAAGGGGCTCCAAGATACAGGCACTTAACGAAACAGACATTGTTTGGGAACTTGCAGAATGACTCCTATTGAAAATGATAACCTGCTTAGAGTTTCCAAAGTCCTTGTAATTACATGTTTCCTATGCACTACCTTAATTTCATGGTTTGTTTATTTCTAGCTCAACAAAATTCACCAAAAATCCATGAGGGCTGGTGGGCGTACAAGGAGGTGGTCCAGGGAAGCTTTGTTCCAGGTAAGTGCAATGTAGAAATCCTGGCTTTCCTTAATTAATTTTTTCAGTGGGATAAGTACAGTTGGGTTGAGGGGGAGGTATCCTTTGGTTGTTTCTTAATACATTGCAAAGATGTGAAGTACACAAGGACTCAACAGCACATTACAGTGAAGGATAGAAGAGTTTATAAATATATCTCCATGGCTGTTTTCAAGGAAAGACAAATTGCTCTGAAGACATTCCTGTTTTCTCTCTGTAGAGCTAACACCTTTCCACCCTGCGAAGGTGTGCTCTACATACAGAAATGAGGCACAGAAGATGGAAAAGCAGTATTGTACTTCAATAACTTTCAAACAATCCTATCTCCACAGATTTAAGAAGAGTGTGTTATGAAAGCAGTATGATTAAAGCATGAAACTAACTTGCAAGTTCCACTGAGTTTTGTTTTGAAAATAAACACTGCGGGGAAAAGTGATGAAAGCCTAACCTGGCTTTAATAAGATTTACTAAATGGTAAATAATCTGTGGGCAGCCAGAAGGATATAAATGAGCATCACCAGCTGAATTTACCTGATAGGCAAAGTGAAATTCAAGCTAACAATAGTCTGAATGTATGGCTCATTGCTGACAGTGCTTCTCCAACACACTCCTAGTATGAGTGCTAATGTTACATACTGCTAAATAAGCCATGGTCTCACTAGGCCTTAGTTTGCTCTTTTCATGTGTCTCTAACATTTCAGGATCCAAACTGCCTGAGATCTGAGTAGTTTGTAGAGCTCTCGTTTTGTTTTTGACCCGCATTTGATACCCGATTTTTGTGCTGTTTATTTTCTTCTTCATTAATAACAGAATGACTTTGTTGGTCCTTCCCTTCAATAATTCTCTGAATCCTGCACGAATTTGTTTTCGAGCATTTCATAAAATCAAACCATGCTTCAATACATCCCTGTCTCTGTATATTCTTGGACGTATTTTAGAAACATTAAATCCCTTTCCAATCACTTTCAACTGCACACAGGATTCTTCCCAGGCTCTTGGCTTCACAGTACTCATCTCCCAGCAGCTAGCAGTCACTGATGTGTATCTCACAGGTAGCAGAGAGAGGCAGAGATGAGGTACAAGACTCCTGACACTGTCTTCCCAGCTCCCCTTCTTGCAGTGCTCAGCAGGGTAATGGGAGCTGTCAGCCATTCTCACTAGAGTATCTGTGGTTCAGGCCTTTCTTAATGCTGAGCCTTACTTGTGTAAGGGTGCAGAGCTGCCCAGTGCAGGAAGGCAGGAGCATCATCGGCTGCCTGGATCTCTGTACATGCCAGAGATCTTTTCCATCTCACACCTGTTCCTAAAAGCAAAGGACTGATGTTACAATTTATATTGTGTGCACACAAACCAGAAAGCGCTTTAAAATATTAATTCAGTGCAAATTAGGACCTGAAATAAACTTCAGGGAACATTCAAGGGTGAAGAATGGGTACTTTTCTTCAAGCTTGGGCATTTGCATAGTAATCAATCTGTATTACATACTTTCTCTACACAAAATTTGACTGTGGAATATTAAGTCATTTGTGATGGGTAAAAATATATGTTTGTGTCTCCTGTTCCACTGAGCTTTGCTTTGAATATGTTGTGTAAGCATTTTCAGAGTGACAAAGGCAATTTCAGTTCAAACTGTACCATTTCTTGGACTTCAGATACATGCTCATAACCTTCGGTATTCTCATGTCTGATAGTATTGATTCTCTTGATCATAATCTTGTTCTGTTTATTGTATCACAAAAGTAGTCTTTGTGGCACACAAAATATAAAGGTGATTAAAGCTAATTTGCAGTCATGGAATTCAGTTACCAGGATGTAAATTTGTGGAGCATATGTTAATAGGAGAGCGCAAATGTTTCTTGCCCTGGGGGGGAGGCAGTGTTTCCACGACCCTTACTGAGTTACGCCAAGTCTGAAGTTACTTCACACGGTGCTGCTGATAATCCTACCTACAAGGAAGTCCATCTCTACCAAATAACAAATGAACTTCAGTGAAGCAGATGATTTTCTTCTTCCTTATAATAAGAAACTATAGAACAACCTTCACACCAGAGAAAGTTCTAAAGCCACAGTGGTTCATTACTGGCCATAGATGACCAAATTAAAGTCAACCCTTTTATTTGTGATTCTGTGATAGAAATCTCTTCTTCTTAGTTTGTATTGTAACCCATTTTACTATAAAAGGAAAAAGACTGCTGGAGATTAATGCTGCTCATGCCTTTTGCTAGGATGATGTTGATGGGATTATGCCCTAACATAGGCCAGCTGGCAAAGCTACACAGACTCCAAAGGAACATGGGGCAGTATCTGTGAAGCACTGAGGAACTCCCTCCAAGGAGAAAATACTTCAATTTGGAAGTGATGTATAAGGAAAAAGCAGCCTGAAATAAGTGACAATCGTGGTCATGAGTGCCAAGGCCTGATTTCAAACATTCTACTTTATTCATGTGCTTTTGTAGAAGCCTATGCAGGCAGGGCAAGTGTCCCCAGCTTTCCCTGAGTGGCCTTTAAGATGTGTTTTTTTTAATGTACATGTCCAAAACTAACCTTTGATGGGTATGTCACTGTAAGAACCATGCAACATTTGTTCAGGGCCTGAAATGGAGATATTAAAATTAACATCCATCTACACCTAAAAAGCTCCTGTACTAAGCCATCCTTCAATTACATACGAGTCTGTTTCACACGCTGAGGCCAGTAATCACTTGGTTTAGCTGCCTACATAATACAAAACAAACCTACTGATTGCTGCTTCTGAATTGCTTGCTTCTATACTAACTACAGCATTTCTTCTTGTCTTATTTTGGAATTTAAGGAGGCTGTAGCCTCGCTCACTGTCTGGTGCATTTGGCTTGTCAGTGAACACAGCGGTGCTGTCTGAGCTACAGTAGTGTGCTAAACAGTCTGCACACACTCTTCAAAATCATTCAGCCTAATGCCAACTCTGAAAAATTAGCCAGCTGTATATAATTATTTACTGGAACAATGGTAGCACTTCTTTTAGAAAGCAGTATATTGACATAATTCACTTCTGTAGGGTGATAAAGCATAGATTCTGGAAATCATTCATTTATTGATTGGAACTTAAGTCAGTATGTGTGGTATATAGCTTTAGTGGTCATTAAAGATAGCTGGAAGGAAATATTTTAATAGGGTTTTTTTCCCACTTTTTCTGGAGGTTCTACAAAAACTGTTCAAGTCATGTAGAAGGAAACTAATCAGTGTTTTACTTTTTTTGTTCTTGTTTCACTTCTGTTGTCAGTAACTGACTCTTACAAGGACATGCCAATAAAAATGGTATCATTAAGTAGGAATACACTTTAAGGTTGTTTTTTTTTTTTTTAAAGCTTTTTAAAGCTAAGCTATATCTAAATTCTGCAGTGACTTTCCAATCTACACAGGAAATTTTCTTCTAATTGGTTCCTCATTTCAAACTTTGAATTACCTAGAAAGCTCCTAGAAGCCTCTCCCGAATGCATAATGATGGTCAGCCTCAAATTAGGACTTAAATCTGCCACTACAGCTTTTGGAGTGGTCTTTTGTCCAGAAACGCAGGGTGACAAGCAATGAGAGGATTTTAGAAACTCCCTTTCTAAAAGGGAGGGGAAAAAGGAGGAAAGAAATGGAGGAAAGGGAATAGAAACAGGATGTGTGTTAGTGACATTATATTGTTCAAACTGCATTACATAAGCAGTGATAGACTATTGAATTCCTGCTCTTATGTGACCCATGGATTTTTAATGTTCCAGTGGTGGGTAACCTAATCAAGCAGAAACAAAGAGTACCAGCTGTCTGCATGTGTTCTATGCTTCGTGGTAACAGGTGGAATATTTCTTTATCGGAAGGAAGTCACTCCAGCTTTTTGTCACTTCCTCCATTACTTCCGCTTAGCAGTAAGAAAAGATTATAGCAAAACTTTGAGTCTATGCAGAGGGAGATATGCAGGACCTCAGGACATTACATATACAGTTCTCCAGGGCACTTGTGTGAATTGGCCACAAAGGACTCTGAAAATCTGTTACCAGCATTACCTTACCAAACTTACAGTTGGACCACAGTTCTTTGCTGGAGTGGTCTCAGACCTTTCCTATCAGGAACCCAAGTACCTTTCTTGGCTGATTTATATGTTCCCTCCCACCCCTTCTAGTTTGCAGAAAACATCCACAGAGCAAGAACTGTACGTAACAGAAGCGTCTCAGACTTTGCTTTATTGTACTGACAAAACCAAATGATTGAGGTTATCTCCTGTCTATTTCTAGCTACAGACAGGTACTGCAAAGGTCAAGACTTCCCTTTAGAACCTATACTGGACTGAGTAGCATGATGCATCCTGCTGTGTTACCAGCTGCCTTGGAACTCTCCTGCTCCTCCTCCTAAGACACAAGCAATATCCTCCCATCTGCTTCAGGAATGTAATCTGCTAGTAAGGAAGAGCAGGCCTTCAAGGCAGCACTTTGCAGATCCCTGTCAGTTATTGCTCCTCACACGTCACTGTTAGGTCAGATGTGGGGAGAAGTCATTCCAGTTCTTGATGAAATTGATTTACCGTACAGTAACACTATTATGGGCTGTAAGCAGAAGGAACAGTTAGGTAACACTAACTTTTATGGCAGCTGTAGTTGGTAAGGACTATCGCAGTTTGCATGGATGGCTTCTAGTTGTAAGGACATTTGAGAGATGGTGGTTGCAATTTATACCCTCAAACAGGAGAAGAAAAAGTATTCAAAACAATCTGCTCATTCACAGTGACATTCTGTATGCACTACAGAATCCTGAAGAACTAAAATTACTGTCAGTTAAGTAACTGCTTTCCTGCAGACTTAACTTTTTTTGCTTTTTTTTAATATTATGCCAGCCCACTCTGACATTTTTGGAAGTGAAAAACCTGCAAAGCATCCCGTTGTGTTTTAAGGTTTCATCATTCCAAGATAAGCGCATCTTCTTAAAGGTGTTTAGTTTTGTTGTTTCTGTTTTTACTTTCTGAAATAGGATCATTGCTGTGCAATCAGAGCTTTGAGGGTTTGCTCTAAACAATGGCTAATACTAGAGAGCTTTTTTCCTTAGGTTCTTCACTGTGACCTAAATGCAAAGTGGGGAATTCTAAGTATAGATACTGGTATATACAGGATAAAGTTTATTCTGTTCTTGACACGCTGCTAAATATAAAAGCAGTTGAAACAGTGGTGCTAAGACATAACTGAAAGCTTATAAAACCTTTATTCTGAAGGACTGTTCAGAACAATTTTAAGCACTGAACAGCAATGCTTCTGCACATTGGTGCCAGCGAGTGTCTGTGCTGGGATATTCAAGTAGTTTATCTCATCTTAGGCCTTGACAGGCTGCTCTTCATGCAATATCAGCAGCTCATGTCACCCTTTGGCAATAGGGATTTTAGTGATATCCATGTGCTAAAGGAGGCACAAGTAAATCTAATGGAACAATCAGTGGCCGCTCAGTCTCAGAGATCCAAAGTACTTCACAGTTCTCTAAGCTAATAATCCAGTTTCTCAGAGGAGAAAGAAGTCACTGAGAATACCAAGGAACAGTATGCTTCTATGTTAATAGCGTTCTTCTGTAGTGGAATGCAGTTGGATTTAGTCATGGAAGGGACGCAGTGGTTCAGCTTTTGTTTGCTTACGATTTTTTTTTTCTTATAAAATGGTACAGTGAAATTGAACTGGAATCAAGTTTTACCACTGAAATAGAATTAATGAGTGCTTTACTCTCCTCCTGTCATTATGCTACTTACAAAAACTCTTATAAAGCACTTTGATGAAGAGAAGTATATTTTAAGTTACTGTTCATAATTAACAGGAATACAATTCTTACTTTTGTGAGATTATTCACATTGGGTTATTATAACATCTTCAGGAAGATTACTCCCAGCTGCTACAACGGTGATGAACCCGGCATCACTGAGGAGTTCAAGTTCATACAGCAATTCACACATCTTACCAGTACAGTTTAGTGTTACATAGGTAGGATTTGCCAAGTCATATGGAATAAAATACAGTGATTGCAGACACACCCTGATCTATAACTAAAATAAGCTTTTGTGAAAACTGATCATGCTATTGCATTGCATGTAACAGGTGTGCTACAACAGACAACGTTGTCAGTGAAAGATTAATTGTTACTTGTAAGAAGTTCCCTGTGAAATCCAGTCCCTTGCCTACAGGAGAATTAGGTCAAAAAGAAAGTGACACCATTACCTACAGCTAGATCCATCATGCAGTATGGAAATACTTTATCTTTACAGATTGTTATGATTTAATTTGTAAATATGGAATCAGATCTGTAATATAGAATTTACTCAGTAGCTTGCAAGAGTTTTATTTCCAAAAATACTATGTGCATGTATGTGTTGAATTACTTGGGCTCTTCAATTATGGGATTGCTATTGACTTGATAATCTAAAGCTCATTTGTACTCAGTGAAAATATCCTCCTCAAGTAACACCTCTCTAAAAAGATCAGTTGTGAACTCACTGAACCATGCATCCCCTGAACATACTCAGGAGCAAAACCCATCCTCCATAATTTGTGTGTCTGCTTGACTAAGAATATGGGGACTCATTATTTGGAGAAACTTTACTGCTGTTGCTTACACATATTGAAATACAGCTATTACATAGCATCATGTCACCATTTTATTTCTGGGCACATGCTATTTGCAGTCAGCAAGACAGTTACTATCTCTTACAAATAAATTCACACTAAAACAAAGTCACCTTCTTAATGCATTTCCAGCTACCTGAGGACCCTCTTTAGAGCTCTAAATCACATTAGAATTAACAACTTTGGCCAAAATAAGAAGCTTTCTGAATGTTATTGATCAGGTGGTTTTGTTTTCTTTTTTTCTACTAGTGAAAATATCACTTAGAATTATTCCTTCTTCCTTTCTGAATAGCGTGTGGTTTTATGTTAGAACACTTCTTCATTTTGTATTTCTAAAATGTATGAAAACGCATTAGTGCTTCCAGACCAAGCAGTCACCAACTTTATAGTCAGGACATAAACCCTGAAAATAACAGCATAACATCATAATGGGAAACCTGACAGGTCGTTAACTACAGCTGTGCAAATGGCATTGCTATAACTCACAAGTGCCCATAGACAACGTTACAGCCTTTCAGTAAACATGAAATATGTAGCAGAAAATAACCAGGTCACACAGGAAGCCATTCACTTGACACCTGAGAGCAGCACTGGTAAGTAGTGTCCCCCAAAACAAGGGCACAACATGATGCAAAACACAGCAACGAGAGCAGAGTAGCAAAGTCCTAGGCTACAACAAGCAAGGATTTGTTCAAATGCAACAGCCATGGGCACAGAAATAAAGAAAAGAGGGAAGCCACTTACCTTCAGAAGGCCCCAGGTACCAAGGATCTCCACCAAGATCCCCTAGCCACCACTGCCAGACCTTAAATGAGGTCTGGGAGGGGGGTGGATCCCGGCTCCATCCCTTCCAGTCAATCAGGTTAATTGCATACACCTGAGCTCCCCTGGATTGGCCCTGCCTTACCACCAGGTGCTCCATCACTGCTCTAAGCCGTGACTTGGCATTTCCACTACATCAGGGTAATTTTTTTAAGGATCATTTAATAACCTTCCTCTGATTTCTTTTTTGTATCTCTTTAATAATCAGGAGTTTCACTTATGGGGACTTCAGTGGATGCTGAAGATCTTCACACTGAGAAATCATTTTACAAATATTAAGTGAGATATAAAGAAAGATAGAAAAACTGAGTTCAAGGTAATATTAGGCAGACTTGGGGAGAATTAACCAACCAGATAGATGCCTGTGTCATCAGACTAGTCTGCCTAACCACTGCATTGCTGGTTTTTGCTGTTCACTATTGCACGTTAGGTCATTAGCCAAGAGTGAGTTCTGTTTCCATTTAGATTTTCCTATCCAGCAGTCAGTCATCTTCAGACAGCTCTTCTTCTCACTCCTAAATTAGGCTTTCTTAAAATAAAGACAAAATAAATGCCTGAAGTTTAATAGGATTTGGCTGAAATGCTTGCATTGCATGGCCTCAGCACGCTCTATTATTCAGATACTGTCATCCTCAGAATTACCTGGCACTTTAACGTGCGTTTTAAATTGGCTAACAAGAATATAAATTAAAGTAATGGAGAAGCTAGTCTCTCAAGATTTTATTGCTCATTGTAATTTTAGTTTATGGACATATTGCTTTGTGGCTGGACTTGGGCCTTTTTGACTCCAGAGTATATGGTAAGAAGATGGTGCCTCACTTCAGAGCCTGGTGAAATCAATGAAATCAAATCCTTCCACTTGACTCCAACAGGCTGTGGCTCAGGGCCATAGTTACATCATTCTGTCAATTGTTTGGATATAACTTCCCAGTTAAGCGTGCCATTCAGTGCAGTTTCATTTTTAGGAAAGACTTTTAAACACTGCATCCCAACCTGTTTTACATTTTTCATGAAATTCCTATGGCTAGTTCTAAATAAAATAATAGTTATAAGGCTAAAAAGAAAAACGAAGATGATGTATTTGCTGAGATGTGAAATTAAATGTGATTTGCAAGCAGAGATAAGATTCTCTTCCTACACTTCTCAGTCAGTGTAATCACAGTATTGGAATTCTGCAAAGGACCAAAGGAAAAGTAGTGATTAAAGTGGCAAAATTGAATTGAAATAAATGAATCTTTTCTCCTGTATTAATGACTCTCAGGTTTCTGTCTGCCTTCCATTGCTTCTCCTTTGTTGCTGATTTTGAAGCTACTCTCCCTATAGTCTTCTTTGAATTAACAGCACATTCAAGAAGGCACAATTGTACAGTTAAGCGTGAGTACAGACATACAAATAATATTTGTTGAAGATAATGGAAATTTTCCAAGTTTTTTACATCAAATCATGAGTATTTATGGTTATTTGAATCATCAAGTATAATAAGCACTAAACATTTGTGAGGGTTTTGAGTCAAATCTCTAAATCAGCACTAGATTGCAAAGAAGATGATGAGGCAGCTCCAGAACATGAATATTTTAAAATACTGAAATATTACTCAGTTTCATAAACAACACTCCTTGTGTTAGAAAGTCCTGTTTAAAGCAGGGTAATTTTGTCTCACCATTTTCCCTTTCAGAACTGGTTTAGCAGCCTAAGTCCCAATGGCTTTTTAAGACTGAGGGCCAGAACTAGAAACTCTGTTTATTGATTTAAAATGAGAACAACTGGACAAGCAAAAGGAGCTAAGTGATTAAAATACAGTCTCTCGAAAGTTCTGAGAATTAAGAGTCCAGCTTGTTTAGGCAATGCAGTAGGAAGATCCAGTAGGCACCTACTGTATGGGTACAGTACAGTCAGCCTGAAAATGGTTGTATTTCTGTCTGTGAAGTTCCACAGTGTGTGCATCATCTTCAGTTCAGAACTTCAGTCCCCGCAAGAGTGTTCTCTATTTATTCTTTTAGGGGTGGGATGGGTAAATAAGTATGAGGTAAGCTCCTGTCCTCAAAACTCTACCGCATATTAAATGGAAATCTAGAGAAAATGAAACGACAAGAAAGTGAAATGACTGCTATGTAGCAGTAAAGACAAATGAAATGGTTTCAAGTGAAAAGTGTGCTTGTTTCTTGCCTCCTTCTGGGAAGATTTCTGGTAAACTGGTTCTAATGCGTCCTTCAGGGAAGCTGTTACTGAGATACTGACATCTAATTTTCAATTTCCTGCTTGACCTTGTTCTGCAACATGAGCTTGCATTGGTTTTGAGACATAATGTACATAAAGACACTGTCCACCATGTTATAGATACTACCATTGCTGGGCCATATATTTACGGTGAGAATTTTGTGGAGCAGGCTGATTGTAACTGGAGAAGTGGGGATTCTTAGTTGCAGGGTCTTAAAATACAAAGCTGTTGAAATAACGTTAGCTGACTTTAATAAGGAAATACATTCAAAACCATTTAACAGATACATTTTTGCTTACCAGTCACGTTTCCCAAACTGTATTAATCTACAGAATGTTACTCTCTGTGTTAGATTTACCTTTGTAGAGAAACAGTGCACTAAATCTTGGAATATGATCAGGCTGCAAACAATGAGTCTGAGGGATAAGAAGGGTGGTGGGTTGTTCTTTGTGTTCTGTACAATCCTGGCACTTCTGTAGAAAGAATAGTTTTGAAAAGCCCTGCTGTTTGCTGTCTCTACATAGAGACCAGAAATGAATGTTTTAGTCATACATTTTTGTACTGAAGGCAAGAGGAGTGGAACAAGAACTGCCCTTCTGTGTGCTAGTAATGGAAAGCTCCACTCCCCTCCAAACTGCCTGCTCCATGGCTCGATACGTTTGCTTTTATACCCAGCTTACTGCCAGAAACAGCACACGAAGCAGTCTAGCCCAGCATACATTCTTGTGTGATTATAAAGACTTCTTACTGATGTGACTTCAAACTGTCTTCAACAGCACAGAGGTCCTCTGTACTGCAGTGTTAAGCATGCAGACGCATTCATGTTTTAGAGATGCACTTTCCTTTTACAGCAGAAGTGTAACACACAGAACCAGCTCCAGGTGTCCTTTTTGGACAGATCTCTCAGACTGATGTTTTTACCACTCCTTCACTTCCTGGTAGCTATTTCCAGTGACCCCAAGATAACACTAAGCATCAGCTCCAAATGGCTGTAGATAATCTCACAGTGCCACTTGATTTTATGCTCTCTCCCTGACATATGATATCCTATACATATATATATATATATTTATTCCTCGAGTCTGAATTCACTGCAAAGCTTGGCAGAAACAATCAAACCTCAGTCTGACCTGTCTATGAGCTCAGGCAGACTTTCTCAGTGCCCCTCAGTGCCCACTGCTTCAGCAGCAGCATTCAGCCACCCGGTGCAGCTCACCAACCTACCTGCTCCAGTGAATAAGCATAAGTAACTATATTTAGGTATTGCATTAATAAGTGATGGGATTCTGCTTCTGCTATTTTCTTCATCTAAAACAGCCAGAACCTTCAAAAACACACAGCTACTGCCTAGGGCAAACCAAAGTACCAAGGAACAGAGGAGAAGGTCACAATATTAGATTTCTCTAACCTCTTACCATCTGAATTTAATTGTTCTATTCATGCTGGTATTAGGTGTTTGGCTTTTTTCAAGTTCCACCTCAGGACTGCCTGCTCTGCTCTATGGCTCTGCAGTCGGGCTGCATGCAGACATACGTGTGCTCGGGTGTTTGATATATGAAACATTCCTGTAGCATTTTTTATGTGGGACCCACATCTGTGTAACAGTAGGATAACACATCTGTGTTAGAAATAGATCTAGTATTTGAAAAACAGCAGATGTAAATTATGTGATAAGATACGATGGGGCTTAATTGATGTGTGGAGATGAATAAATTGCTCCTTGAATATTAAGTGGCATTTATACGTGAAAATGCACAAATAAATTATCATGGTTTTATTATTTTTTAAATTGAAACAACCACTGAGATGCACGGCTGTTTTTCCAGCGCTGACTTGACAATAATGTCACCTTACTTATGCCTTAAAAAAAATAATAATACATTTTTTAAAACATTACATTTTGAAGAGAATATTTTCCTGAAAGGATTTGGGCTTTTAACAATTTGTTTTTGAGAAAAAAGCCGCAGGAAAATAGGATGATGTGATAATGTGGTGTGTTTAATTCTACATTAACATCAGCCAAACAATAATTGGCACAAGTCTATTTTCTTCTTCTTCTCAGATGAAAAAAGAGAGGTGATGTTGGAAACTTCTGATGCCCCTCCAGCACTTTTAGCCCACTTGATTTTCATTATTACCAAAGAATTCTTAGTGCACATTTATTTTTTCCCTGCAGTTGCATTGCTCTCAGGTACTAGGCTGTGTGATGCACAACCATAGTTACCTCCGTGCACCTTTGGAACACATTATTTCGAAATACCTTATACACAGCCATTGCCATCAGTGTAGGTGAGCCTTCACAGCTTCCTGATGGCTGCAGCTCATCACCCACTGCTGCTCTGTGTTAACAGCCCCTATCTGGTCTTCAGAGATGTTCAGCAAGTGTCAAACACACAAATGAGCAAGTTCAAAAATGAGTTCAAAATAAGTATTTTCTTTTGGGTGGAGATGCTTCGGGATGCTTTTTTTAAAAAAGGAACACATTTTATTTATAATCAATCTATAATCCTCTTGAAAATAGAAGATAGAATGGGAGCTATCAGCCTTATTCATACTTTTCATGCACATGAAAACAGAAGTTTTTCCTCCTCCATTTAAGCATTCAACAGGCACTTTTCCTCCTCCATTTTTATTTCTATGCCTCATATTTACCATTAATTTGGTTGTGGCAGAATCCAGAATCCAACACCTGTTACACCAGGGAAAATCTGATGTAAAAATTGAGAAGAGTTTCATGAACTCTAAATTTAGAACAAGAAATACCTACAGAACATGGCGAACTCCGTAGGTGATTGATTTCCTGTTGAAGCTGATCCCTAAAAGCTCAAGTATCTCCAGAAGGTCACTCCCACCTCCAGAAAACATACACAACAACTTATTTTTAGACTTCTGTAGAAATGCCTTGCCCACACATTGGATTGGACATATGTTCTTGGATTTAGCTGCCAGTTTTGTTAAATTCTGGGCTTACTGTTTTTACTAAATAAATTTCCCATCTATTTCAGTCCAAGCAAAAACTAATTTTGCTTAGAACTATTGCTCATAGAGCCAGCATCCAGAGCTAAGTCTGCTGCTGACATTCTTATCCTTCACTGGGAGCTGTAACTTCAGTTACAGCAGCTAGAAAGAATTTTGGATTAAGTGCATGCTAACTTGCATTGCTAAATCACAGTGAGAATGGTACCTCTGACTGCTGTCATCTCCTGCACAATATGGACATGCTGCTCCTGTAACCAAAATGTCCTGCCCTCCCTTTTCTGATTTGTCCTATTAGCTGTCCATCGTGTCTGCTCTAAACACCGTAATGGTGATTAGTTTATGCATGTGGGATATGAATACCCAAATTCCTCTCATCTTGTGTCGAATGAATTAGTTAACAGAAGTCGATTCAGTACTGACCTCTTTCAGCGTCTCTCTCTGGAAATCTTGTCAATCACCAAGTCCCAGACAAGATAGCCTTTAAATATTAAATCGTACTTCATCTTTGATCACTTTCATGATCTCTTCTTCCTAATTTATCTTCAGTTTTAAAAAGCATTCCTTACATTCATCACTGTCATCTTCCTCTTAGAAATCTCTCATTCAGTATTTCCGTGCGACACAAAACACTTGCATTCATCTTCTTAATTCCTTAGGCCCTTATTTAAGCATCACCAAGGGAATTTTCTGTTGTTTAAAACATAACAGAGCAATTTTACTTCAACTGAAAGAATTTTTTACCCAACTGCTTTCAATGATAGAATGTTATAATTTCATCCTTGACATCTGAGCCAGACTCGCAAACTGACAGCAGTTGACTTTCATTTCGCTGAAAGCCTTTTACGTATGTCCAGGAATAGGACCTCCATCATCTGAAAGCTTGGTCTTAGAATATGCCAAGGCCGATCATGAAAAGGGTTACATCTCTTCTGCTTTGAAAATAAGATCATTCTTCATCAGACCTCCAACATTACATATCATAAAAGTGCTTATCTGTAATTAGGAGCTGTGACCTTCTAAGCTTTGCTTAGAAGTATTGCTTTCCATATCCTTCAGTGTATGTGTACTGAACATAATTTCAGTATTTCAGCAACTCATAGCATCGCTTTGCAAAGGATGAAAGAGAACACTGAGATTTGGCTTTCTGACAATGCAGTCCAAAGTAACTCCTGTCTCCTGACAACACTGAGGCTTTTCTTGTTGTTTAGAAACCATTGCCACTCTCCTAATTAGGTTTCACCATGTTGTCTTTGAACAGCTTAATAGTAGAGATCTCTTTCAGGTGTATTTTCTTTGAGATTAATTGTAAACGTCTGCCAACTTGTGAAGATAGTAATTCTTGTAGTTGTTCAGCAGAGCTCCTGAGAGGATGTTAGTTTATTTTTGGAGCCCCTGCTCTGCATTTTCTTCTGATTCCGTGTGTGAATTTTTCCTTCCTCTCCATCAATGTCCTGGTTCCATATTGCAATACTTCAGAATGATGTAAAGAGGTTAAATTAACAGCATAGTAAAACTAACACTCAGCGTTGTATTTCACTCACAAAATGGCATCAAAAGTATGTGGTTTTAAATTTGTAGAATCCTTTTTCTATTGTCAATGAGAAAAAATGACTTGAAAAGTTAAAGCTTTTCTGTGAGGGAATAAAAGTTCTGCTGTATGACACCAAGACTTTGAAAGAACTATTATAGATTTCCACACCTGCACAAGTAGAATATGATAGGAAAAAAATGATTAAAACTCATAAGCAACCTGAGCAGATGGTTAAAAAAAGAAAAGAGGATTGCTGAGAAAAGGTCCCTCTGACATTCACTGTTAGAGACAACAGTGGCTGTTAATAAAGCAGAGTTAATTCTATAGCAAGGAGTGAAATATTATTTAATCAGCAGTACTTCATACATAATTCAATTAACTGCCTTCACTCATCAGTATTAATGAGAGCTGGAGCTTGGATTAATGTGCTTGAGCTTCATAACAGCACTCCCAGTCTACTTAAATGCTGCCAAAACTTAATAAAGCACTGCCAATCAAATTACAGTATCTGAGCTCAGTGCATCAATGGACTGATATTACAAATCATCCTATGCTCACATCATTGTTTGCTAATTCCTTATTTATGCTGATCTCTGCACTAAACAGTTTAATTAGTGTACAGTGTTAGAACACGTTAGATTTCTTACTGTTTTCTTGATGAGGTTCTTAGGATCATCCATGTTTTTGAGCAATAATATAAATGATGTATGCATGTGCTTTCAGTGCATAATTTTTCAATATTAACTTTAATCTGAGGGATAGGCTGCCATGAAGCGATTTCTGTTAGTCACAGAAATGAAGACGCTAATTAATTTCTGCTTTTGTTCCAAAGAACATTGCTGCTGCAGTCGGTGCTTTTCTAGACATAGCAAAGGTCTCCTCCTCAGTTACAACAAACCTGACCCTGACTGTGCCACTTACTGCTAGCACTCCTTGTGCCACCTCTCATTCCAGGAAGAAGGAGGGGACAATGAAGGCTTCCCCTCTGCCACTGACAGATTTGATTCTCAGCTGAGAAAAAAAGTGCTTGGGGAATATATCATATTCAGTGCAACCTGTGGCCAAACTCATCTAGGAAACTTCTGTACAACAAAGTCCAGCCTTGCAGAACTGCTGAATGTGGAGGCAGCCAGATGCTGCTCATTCCACCTTTCACTGTAACGAAACAAATTTCTCCTGCTCCTCAGAATCCTTGGCCATGTTTCAGAGAGGTGAATTAAGGCCGGACTGTGGTACCCAAAAGGAGATGGAATTACTGAAAAATTCTTTGAAATGTAACCTCTGGAAGCATTACAAACTATCAGGAGAATCAGAATAAGATAAATGACATTATCAAAAAATATAGGAAAGCATGCATTTTTTGTATTTCTTTTTAATCTCAATAGAAAGAAAGAAATGAAGATGTCAGTGGAATACATTATTGTACACAACAGGGGCCTGCCTGATTGCACGAGGAGCTCACACCACAAGTTTGAGGGAGGTTTGGTTTAAAAGCAATTTGGAACTGTAGATCATTGAGAAATACGTTTGGGGTGAGGAAGGCATGTGCAAGTCACACTTGGCTGCGTTTTGCCAGAATAGATGCTAACCTTTTACTTTGCCTTTTGAAAGTAATTCCTGTCATCTGGAGTATGTGAAATCCAAGTAAAGAACAGATGCCACAAGCATTCAGTTCCTCAGTTCACCAGGTGAAATACCAGACAAGGCTGAGCGTGAAGAGGTGTAATTTCTTTGGGATCTGTAGGACTGATTTTGGCATCAGGTCTGCTGAGGACAAGGAAGGATTATAAAACACAACGCAGTACATGAATGCAATGGAAATTCTGTCAGATGAATGGAAACCCCAGATCTCTGAAGTGCCACGTGAGGAGGAAAGGTATTGATGCCATCTGGCTATCAAGTACTGCCAGCTGAGGATTTGGCAATTCACCGAAGTACATTAGATAGTTAATGCTAAGTTGGATATATTTTAAAAACAGAAAATTTTGGAGAACCAAGCCCTTACTTTTTAATAGTCAGAACAATTCCATTAATTTAACCAGAGCCTCAAACTTTTTCATAAAGTTACTGCTTTCTTTTTTCTCATGCTCTTGTCAGGAATTTTAACAGCAGAAAATGGCCAAGTTGACAGCATTTCCTATTCCAGTGTCAGAACCCCCCCAAGGAGCAGATTTTCAAGTTTTCATGAAGTTTCAAGACACTTTTGTTGACATTCAAAGCAAAAGACTGACCAGAAAAAATATCAACAGATGATACAGTGTTTGTTCAGAATTTGAGAACAGAATGAGAAGTGCTAATGCAAGCAGTATTTCAAAAATGGAAAGAGAAAACTTAATTCTGAATAGGCTGCAACAGGATGTTTTGGGTAGTGGTCATATTTGACAGTGATCTAAATGCCGGCAGCAAATAGGGTTCTATTTAATTATGAATGATCTAGAAACACTCAATTTAAAAACTAAAGAATAAGTTGCTCAAGCAGTTCACTAGAAAATGGTGCTTGAAGTGAGGGGACATGCAGGAAGCCCTCATTGCCCCACGTATACTCTAAATTGTAATGTTGTCCAAAAAATAATTAAAAAAAAAAAGTAAAAATCAAAATACCGACAGCCTCTCAGTGGTAACAGACCCTCCTGTCAGCTTTTGTACCAGCAGGTTTTCTGCCCTCCACAGGACAGGCACGGACTCCATGCTGAGTGTCACTGCTGGCCGTAGCTCCCAGTCAGCTGTAAATTCACAGATCTCAAGGCCAGAAGATGCTGCTAGATAATGGGTATGGATTTTCTGTACATCATGACTGTGTCATCCACCTACCACCTGTACTGAACCTAATAATTTGTCTGAACAAAACACTACTCCATAAACTTTACTGCTGAGCAAACAGCGGTGTGCTGTTGGCAACACCGTACTTTGCTCTCCCTTTCAGCTCATCAAAAGATGACTCAATTACCATTTAAAAGTTTATGCTGCCTATGAAGTCAAGGACTGAAGTATTAGTAGTCAACCTGTGTGTGTTTTGAAAAGAGTAAATGTATCTTAATGCGAAAAACTGACAGGTCTGTATGCAAGTATTACAGGATAAGCTGCAAACCAGTTGTACTGTTAATTTTAACTAGCATAATGCATACGGTAAATAACAAGCAGATGAATGTGACAGATTATGTTAGCATCTAAGAGAGAGTGATCAGTCTGGTAATGAAAAAGACACTCCAACAAGCCTCGCTAGTTTATGCTGAGATCCATAGATACTTCCTAGATACAAAATGGGGGAAGATTCCCCTTCCCCCCACACTTGGCATCACAACTTATTCTCCTGGAAAACTTCAGACAAGAGGCAGAATTGGGAGTTAGAAGCATGCATGTGAAGGTTTTGGGCATTTTTACCAGAGTTCGGATAGGACAGCTGAATTAAAAGATGTGTTTTAAGTATGAGAGCAGACAGCAAACATGCTATCTGCAGTCATCTACCATCCATATAATGCACCCAAACTTGCCTAATAGGCAGCTTGTTATGATCAAATTGAGATCCTCCTCAGGCTATAAAACTAAGTGAAATATCTTAAAAGTAAACCACCTTGTCTATCTCAAATTAAGTTTTTCACAGACAGGCTGGAAGTTGCAGGGAACTGGAAGGTTTGTAACAGGATAGGCCCAGGCAGGTGAGGAGTGCTGGACATGAGCCAGTCCATCTGAACTGCTTTATCCAGATGTTTCTTAAGAACTTTTGATTTAGAATGCATCACAAAGTTCTTCCACCAATGCTAGCAGCAGGAAATTTCAGATGATATCAGAGAAGAAATTTCCCAGAGGTTACAGTTTATGGAGTTTTCATCCTGCAAATTGCAGTGTATTTTTTGAAGGAAGAGAAACTGGAAATGAGCAAAAATATGTTCCTCACTCCCCTGCAAGAGTCTCCACTGCTTAAAATGCTGTGTCCACTTTGATTGTGTAAGCTACATAGAAAAACAGAACCTGCACAAAACGTGCAACAAAATTGAAATTAAATGGGAATTGCAGAGACTGTAAAAGACATTAAGCTTAAATTTCAAAAGAAGAGGATTATTTATTTGGTATCTTTTGGCAAGTGCAGTGTATTCAGAATGTATAGACAAGTCAGGGAAGCACTTAACTGCAAACACTGCCTGCATTTTAACCACAACAAAAAAATAGCGCGACGAGAAAGCTAACTCCATTAACGATGGCTTTCCTGAAGCAAACGTGCTGAACGACTAATTGGAGTTTTTTGAAACATGCAGAAATGGAAGGAAAGAAGGATGCTCGATAATCTAAAGCAGGGTGTTCTTTCACCAAAAATACTAAGAGACGAGCATTTTAAATCTCCACAATTAAAAGTTTTCTGCAAAGGGCCGATATTTTTAGCTACTACTTCTTTTTTGTTAGGAAATATTCACCACTCAAATCATTTCCTTTTGAAGCTGTTAAATTCTTCAAACAGGAATAGTAAATGTTGTCACTGAAATCACACTGTGGTTTCAAATGTGATTATTACTCAAGAACCACAATCGTAGAAAATCAGTAGAGTGACAAGAACTGGTGATGTATTGAAATATCTCTTGTCTAAATGCAAAAATAGCAAAAAGTAGCTGCGTCTCAAGACTGGGGAGCAAATCATTGGGCTAAGTCCCAAGCAGTGATGTATAGAGACCATTTTCCTACAAAATTGGCCACAGTTAATGTTACAGAAAATAAATGAATGCTCCTCTTGTACATTAGGTAGTAGCCTAGTGATGAGTGTTCCAGGAATTGTCATTATATTGCTCTGCTGCTTTCCTTCAGAAGCATAATAGATATATCAGCTGCCCTTGCTGACAACAGCTAATAGTGCAGAACAAAGGAAAAGCATCACTATTGATGTAGGTGAAGCTTCCGATGACAATTACCAAGCTGTAAGACTCAGACTTTGCCCTTTTTCTCTTGCACCACAATTAAGCAGCCAAAGTTGTTCTGATTGGTTCAGTTAGAACTTTATGAAGACAGTGTTCCTAATGCCAGCCAAGAGATTTTTTTATTTTATGTATTGCTAGCTCTTACGATTCACGTTCAACTTTCTATTTAGAAAAAATTTTGGAAACAAGAACTTTCCTCTCTTTTCCCTGTAACACATTCAGTCTTTCCTGCTAAAGCAAAAAGGCACACAGCCTAGATTAAGCACAGTTACTGCACGGAGCTTATGGCTGCTAAACCACCGTTGCTCCTCTGCTAAGATGAATGCAAATCAGTGGGGATTCTTATTGCAGTGTGTATCACTGCAGCTGTACAACATTTCTACAGCTGCTGGAAAAGCAGGCTAGGAACTCAATGGCTTTGATTCTCAGAATGCCCTTCTTAAAGCTCGGGCAGAAAAATCTTGTGTATGGTGGGAGGTGAAAATAGAAAGCTTTCTTAAAAGAAAAAAATGTGTTTGTCCTGTCGTCTCAAGAAGTCATCCCCTGTCTGCCTGGGCCAGCGCTGAGACTCAGTTAAGTAAACCAGGAAGAAATACAATTTTGATTATAAGCCTGGTATTTACTGTTCTTTATTTGGGCAGAAGATACTGGAAAAATTTGTTGAGAATAAACTTCATCTGTAGTGAATGGATATTTGTAGATGGCAATTTTAATAGGATTTATGATCACCGACTTAGCTTTGGTAGCTTTGTGCTAGGGGAAGTTCAAACAGAAGCAAGAACACTAAAGATGGCTAATCTGTGCTTCCTAAGCCTTCTGAGTAGTGCTCCTACTCCAAGTGCTGAACACTAAAGCACATTGCCATGTATCTAAAGCACAAAAGGCTATTATACGAAAATAAACCTTATGCTCATGAATAACAATTTGTGTTCATTTTCACAGAAAGTGCAAACTGAAATCACATCAACTAACAGTGAATGTATTCAGCTAATGTAATTTGTGTTTAAAACATTTTCTGCTAGTACCAAAGCTGGGCTGGTGTACTCATGGAGACACTGGTCATTTGTTTGGAGCAAGTTTGTTGTTCTAAATGACCTTTTGACAGAAGCACTTTCTGTGTTGGCACAGAGAACATCTCCTCATTGTGCTTTTTAAACGAATTCAATATAAAACTGAAATATCAAGTGGGAACTTCACTCAAAAATTTTCGCTTCAAAAAGAAAATCAGATTGGAAGGTTTGCAAGCTGTGACACAGGAGTTTTAGCTAACTAGTTGAGCTGGTCATATTTCCATTATTACTCTGTTTGTACTTTGACTTCTAAATATACATAGGTCGCTCTGAAAGTAGTGCCTCCTATTATTTCCTTGTAAGCTACAACAGATTCAAGGAGTAGATAACTTCATTTGATAGAGCAAATTTTAAGCTGCAAAACAGAATTTTTCAACGCAGTCACCACCATTAGCTGTGCATTTTCACCAACAATGAACAAGAGCTGCATGCCACACTCATAACAGTCTGTACTAGCAGTGGTGATCCACAGTTGCCACTGAAACACACCAGCCACCCCTCTCTGTGCTCTCATCCACTGCTCGGCCTCCATCAACATTTAGCAAGCATCACTGAATGTCAGTGGGTACCATTTCTTCAGCAGGGAGGAATTTGATTCCACCCCTTTGCTCCATCCCCACTCCCATGTCAGACACCGTTCTGTCAGACTGCCCCTCTGCTGCCATCTGTCACACACTGAAATGGAATGGGATATTGGTGGGAAGGTTCAACCTCTGCTGCCATGCCTCCAACATCTGCCTCTGACATCGCTGGCCAGCATCACAAAATAGGAGGCACTGCTTTTGAAGCAGCCCTCATAGCAGCAGGTTTGTAACAGAGGCCAGCTTGAACTTTCAGTGATTATGAGCTTACAGTTTTCTCCTGTAGATGATGTACTGCTGACTTTACACAGTGTATTTGATAATCTTTGTAGTAACTTTCATTAGTGAGGAGCTCAGATGCAAACAAAGGTACTTCTGACATTAGTCACCTTTGCGGACTTCCCATGTGCATGGCCATACATTTTCTGATCTGTTTTGAAGTAACCATTTAACATCTTTCTTCCTAAACCTCTTTCTCAAAGAAGGTATTATTTTTCTTGTACTGCCAGAAAGACCATGAAATGCCGTATCCACAGGCTGGAATAATTCAGAAAATAAGATGTATTCGGTTCTGTGTGAAGGTCACAAGTAATAAAGCCTCCAAGGCACTATCTGCTGGCCAATCTTTGCTGCCAAAAAGGCAACATACATTATCTTTTACACGTCTCCCCTGGAAGCAATTGATGCTCATTCCTTCTGAGCTGTTACAGTCCCTGGCAGAGAGAAATAGGCTGTCGGGAGCATTCCAGAGCTACAGGCCCTCTGTTCTCCCTGTGACACATTGGGAAGCAGATTACGGTCTTTGTGCCTGTGAGAGGTTTTATAATTTTGCATTCTGTGTGTCAGGCCTCTGAGTACTCTCTGCACTGCTCTGGAAGAACTTAGCAAGTGCTGCTGTGGTGCTGCTCGAGGTGGAGCAGTTACCTTGCAGATCGGACGATGCTTGCACACTGCTGCATTTCTCACATGTGCAGTGTATTTGCTACTGCCCTTTTTCACGAGCTGAAATAAGTCACTGTAAGCCATGGCAAGAAAGTGTCGGGTTTTGCCTTTCAAACTTGTGCCACCTCCTTGTACAGGGCAGGTGTGCAGCAGTTTTCAGTGGGTATGCATACAGACCCACAGCTTCAGAAAACAGCTAAGGGAAGGTTCTGGAAAGGTTACTGCTGTACAAATGTGCCAAACAGCTTCATCGTTATAACTTAACTGGAAATAGAGGGCTCTCCTTGTGGCAGCTGTTTGATCTAACCCGGAGTACAGACCTGGCATTCACAACCCTGTTACTCTTGCTGCTTTTCTGTGTGAGCTGTGCATTTCCATCCTCAGTCACTGACGGCAGCACTGCAGCACTTTTCCAACTCTCTTACACCAAGAGGGAACGTCCACTCCTACCCCATTACTTCCACCAATTCTCACCAGCACATTCAGAACAAATCTGATGTTACGATTCAGAACCTTCTGAAACTACTGTGTGGAGTCACTGCATCTTTGTATGCGTGCGTTAACAGCAACATCAGGCATGACCAAATTAGAAACAGCAATAGCAGTTTATCAGATTCACACAGGACTATGATAACCCTACTGGGAGGAGATGGTTTCTTCAAGCCTCCATCTTTAGAGTATCCATAGTGTTCTGGCACTTTGACTAATGATGACAGTCTCCTTGAGCTGTTTGCAAGTAATCCTGTCTGTACAGGCTGCCCTGGGTCTGCTCTCTGACCTGATGCTCCATCATGTGGCTATGGGCCTCCTGCCAGCACTGGGACATAGCTGTGCTGCACAGCCCTGCCTTGTTGTGCAGCCTCCAAGCTCCCCCTGCTCTGGCTCCTTGTTTATAGAACTCCTGGCCGCTCTCCCACTTCCACCCCAAGCTCCCTGCACAAGGAGACTGGAGATGCTGAACTTGTACGAAGCACCAGTCGGGTCCTGCCCACTGCAGGTCCCGGGCAAAGCACAGACCCTGGAGGAACACACCATGTGCCCTCTGGCGGCTAATCAGGGATACAGTTATAATAACACGCCGACGTTGTTCAACTCCACTTCTGACTTTATCAGTCATTCCAGCATTTGAAAGGCTCTTTCCTAAAGGAATTCAAATGTTAAGAAAATCACACATGCCCTGACTTACATACTTAGATTTCTTAGCGCAGAGATGTAGTGACTGTGACGTATACAAATACGGTGCACGCATGGATTTACCTTCTTTTTACAGACTTGATTTAAAATGTAGTCAGTAAAAGAATGAGAGTAGAGACGAGAGAGATGAAGATCTGTGTTATGTGATACATTCAGCTCACTCCAGCCCCTACAGGCTGAATCTGTCCCTTTTTCCTGACGTGTAGCACGGCAGTGGATCTCTGCATACCCCGCTCTCCTGCTCGCTGCCCCCACACTTCACACCTCACCCCCGCGCTGCTTCGTAGATTCCTGCCCACGTCTATTCTCTTCACACCCAGCCCTTTTTCCTTAGAGTTATTTCCTTCTCCACTCCCAAGCAATGCCTAGCAAATCTATTTGCTTGCTTTCCCACTCACCATTTTAGATTTCCTTTTTTCTTCTTTTTTATATGGCAGAGGGGTGGAAAGGGGGATGCAGTGGCGTGAAAACTCCTTTGAGGGCCTCCCTAGTTAGCCTGCCTGATGTGAGTGCTGCAGAACATTGTTCTCTATTTGACTACAAATACAGAAATTTCAAAGTAAATAAAACACTTACTGGTGTCATTAAATACACATTTAGGTGAGTATCTAAGAATCTTCATAGCCTTGTGAAAACCAATATATTTGCAGAATGTTTTCTCACTGACAGCAGAGCTCAGTTTCATTTGCTGCATCTCAAAAGCAGCCTCAGCACGATCAGCAAGGTTGTTTGGAAGCTCAGATTCACAGCAGAATTCAAAATGGAATGCATTAGCGAGCTGAAAGGTTTGAAAGATGACCTTGTCATTAATGAAGCTGCAGTGTATTTGAGCAACACATGGCAATTAATCCAATAGTATAACGGTTCTCTCTAATAGCAACTCCATAAAGGAAACTTGTTTGAATGATGGATATGCAAAACCTTGAATAAACAAGAAGCACTTGCCTTGCGTTTGCTACAGGAGGCAATGGGATGGTGGACAAACTCACTTTCACAGCTCTGCCAGGCAAAGACAAGTGTCTTTGGAATTTGAGGAGGAAATGTGTGTAACATGAGGCGCCCCTCCAGCTTTTGGTACATATTTCAGCCATTTGGGAAAGATGAATCATTACATTCTTCTCTGGTTTGTTGGGGTCTTACAGGTAGATTTGTACCAATGCAGTTTTTCTTTTTAAGCAGGTACTCAGTATTTATGTTTGTATAGGATTTTCCTGGACAAGACACCATGCTGATAGAATTTTCTGGTTACGTAAGTGGTCCCAGTGACCTTTCATATCTTTTGTATTTTCCCTGATTTCAGAGAACTCAGAGAATGCATTTCAGCATTTCTGAAGATTAGGCCACCAATGACCAGCCTTACGCTTACTATATTAGTTACCATTTGACATTCAGATGATTGAAGACGCAGGGATTTGTTGGATAGAAATCTGTTACATTTCCTATGCAGCATATTTGTCCCTTGGTGCACGTACAGAATACAGAAATCAGATACTGTGGCATCAGCCAGAAGAATAACCTTGCAATCAGGTAGAGATCAGTAAAAAACAAACTCTTATTCTGGAGGAAGGGAAAAGACAGCAGCAGGGACTGTCCTTTGGAAGACCCGCAGCAGTGGGGCTCCCATGTGACCAAGATCACCCTGAATCAGACTTTTCTAAGACTCTGTACAGACTTTCCTAAGATTTTTCTGGGTCTGCTGCTTGCACACACAGCTCAGGAGAAGCAGCCAGGAATGTCTGAGTTGAAGAGAGAAATTCTCCCTAAACACTGGCTTTCCAAGGTAACTCAAACCAGCTTCAGTTCACAGCAGCAGAAACCAATCTGCAGAGGCTGTGTGCCTCATGCTGCAAGTAGAACGTGCTATCAAGAAAGCAGTGACTACATTCATGGGTGTAACTGCAGTGAGGAAAAGATGCAGTAGTAGATCACATAGTAGAATAACAATTCCTGGATAGCAGTCACCTGAATTGTCTGATGTATCACTAATGAGAGGCCAAGGTTCCCTGGCATCCCAAAACATTCTGTAGTAATGGATCTGTTCAGATTTGTGGCTTGGCAGCACACTAGACTTCTAAGAGATCGGGATTTCCCCAGACTTCTTCAGCTGGTAAGTGAATCCAGTCAGCTGTCCTCGGGATTTCTGGCCTTTCTGAGAACAGTCAAAGTTAGAGCTTTGGTAATCTCAGGATGTAAGCAGCATCCCCAGGCAGGGCCAGAGCCCTGCGGAATGGGGTCAGAGAAACGTGATTACTCTAGAAAATAAGACAGCGTAGAAGACAGCGTTACTGTCTCGAACTGTCGTTACAGATAAGAGCCTCAGCACTCAGTGGTGAACTCTGTGCCTGCTCCTCACTTGTCTTTGCAAGTCAGCAGAGCCAGGACATTTCTGCACTACTTGCTGTCATTAGCTGGAGGAGCCTTGTGGGAAAGCAGTACGTAGGTACAGGTAATTCCCAAGAGGCAGTTACACAGAAATGTGTTAAGAGATTAGGATGAGTTAACTCTTACTGGATGCTCCTCACATATTATTCTTAAGGCACAGTGCCAACATCCTCCAAAATGAATCCCACAAAGCCCTGTAGTTTCAGAATGTGAAGCTCATTATGTTCGCACTAACAAACAAATACAGCGCTAACAGATGCAGACGTACTGAATTTGGCCAGAAACAGTTAACTTATGACTTACTCCTGGAGTTATGATTTAGTAACAGTCTGCTGTGAAGCACTGACATATCTGGCATTCCAGAAAGAGCATTTTTTGGTAGAATAAATGCTGTCTTTTATAATGTTTTGTGTTCCTTCTTTCATTTATACTTTTCATCAAAAAGATCGATAATATCCCACAGACATTAAAATAAAGCTGAATCTACAGAACAGAGCTCCAGCTATCTGCTGGATAAGCAGACTTTCCCTTCTCCTTAAAACAATGTTTCAAATTACTTTCTTCAAGCAACTTTCTCCTGTGTCCCAATTTCACCTATGTGAAGCTTTCTTCACTTTTCTTCTGGATCTTCTTTAGCACCTTACCTCCTCCTCTCACCCTGCCTCGGCTCAGTCGATCATTTTAGTAGCAAGAGTCCCCAGTTTTACGGAAAGAAAACCAACATGATCAGAAAAGTGAAAGATAAAGAAACGTTAAGGGAAAAGACTACTTTTAAAGTTATTATGATAGTTCAACACCCATTTCTAGCACTGCAGCTTAAAGCCCCAGAGGACAAAATGACAATCACAGCACTTTTGCTTTTCTTTTTGTCCCTTCATTCTAACAATTAAATCAGGACAAACTCTCCCTCTTCCCACCTTCCAGTCGCAGCGTGCATCAGCCAAACCGGCTCATTTGTGATCGCTGCCGTGTTCTTTGTTCCCCTGCACCCAGGGGAATCTGTTGAACCACAGCAGTGACTGATGACTGAGGGAAAGACCAGACTTGATTAGAAACTGCCAGCTAGCAGTAAGTAACTGATGCAGCTGGTTACTCGTACAGGCATCCCAGACAGCAGGTTAGTATGGGCAGACGTAGTAAGACAGCCCGACAGACCCAGGCACTGACCCCGTCCACATGTGTTCTCAGCATGTTCTGTTGATTGAGAAAAAAGGGAGAGGATGATGCTCTCCACCCTGTGTTTTCATTTTTAGCTCCACCTAGAAGGATTTCCCTTATCCAAGTCTGCACCAACTCCACAAAGCAGCTCCATTTCTCTAACCTTAAAATCAAACTGTCCTTCCTTTATTCTGTCTTCATCAGTTTTGCAATTTCCATTTCTTGACACAGTTACACTAAAACTGTCAGCGGAGGAAACTTCACCAGCATTACAGAGAAAGACAACTTTCCCCAAGACTGTGTGTGTTTCTAGAGTGAGAGAAAGAAGTACATCACATTGCCAAAGTGGTGGCACAATGGCTCCAGAGGGACCATGGAGCTGAGCCCTGGAGTTGCTCAGTCTTGGAGCTGGGTAGGACTGTGCCTACAGATACATGAGAGAGGTGAAAATCACCTATAAGCAGCTGATCTATTTTTCAGGAAAAATTAAAGCACCATCTGATTCTTTGGCTTTATTGTATGCATTAACTGACCACACTGTGGCACATAAAATCCAATTACATACTGTAGTGTAACTGCTGTTTATTTTATGATTAGCATAGTTTATGAATGTGAATCAGTCTATTTTAATCAGCGTAACAAAGGAAATAATGCTGTTTTCTATGCTGGTATCCCAAATATTTATATGAAAATAAGCAAAAGCCTTGCAGGCTTAGAGGTCACTAATTGTGATTACTAAATACCTCTTCTCAGGCAATACCCTTATAATTGAAGAAAATGCTTAATTAGGCAGAATTGAGCAGCTATAATTTAAAAGGTAAATTGAGAAGGATATTGCAGGGTGCCTGTATTAGATGTACAGCAAAAAATAAACACTTCTGGAAAGAAAGTGTATTTCGAGAATCTGAACCCCTTACGTGCCCCTTCTGTTGTTTTTTCCCCCTTGGTTTGCCAATGCAGCTGTGAACTTCTTCTGTCATTGAGAATCCTTCAAGGGATTCCATCAGGGAAGATGGCATTTGAACAGACCAGTATGGAACTACTCATACGTGATCTGCTGCAGTTGACCTCTTTACGATTTTTACTTTCTGAAATGTTTCAGGATTTATTGGTGAAAATTTTTATTTTTCATCACATTTTGAATAATGAGATGCTGTCTAATTCTTGGTGATATATTTCACCATTAACTTTCTGCTTGTTGAAAAGAAATCGGAATACTTTCAGTTCTTAAGTTTGAAGGCATTGTGATGCTGTCTGATGTTAATGCTGTCTGGAGATTTCTGTGACCAATTACTTCCCTGAATGCCATTCTATACTGCCATTTCTTTAGTGTCCCCGATTTATCTCTCAGAGCCTTTATGACTTTACGTTTAGCTTTTATGGAGAAGCAGAGCAGGTCATGTGGTTACCCAGAGGCATTAGTATGGTAATTTTCTTCAAGTTGAGTAGGTGGAAATAATTAATGGACCGCTTTATTGATGTACATAGATAGCCGATTCTCTCTGTGGTTTCAATTCCCAGCTTCAATAAAGTAGCTTGAGATTTTATCTGAGGGACCAGTAATTACACAGGACAAGAATAATCACTGCACAAATACAATTTGATTGTGTTTTATGCTGTTGCCAGGGCTGATGTTAAAGCTTAAATGTACAAACAAGGAACTGCTGCATTAATAAGTTGACTCTTCTTATTTAAATTCAGAACTTAAATTCAGAAAATCTGTGCTCTTACAAGAGGAAGTTCCAATCTTAGCGTAACACAGAAATAATTTCGCTGTCTCACTTCGACTTCATCTTGTGCTATGGACAGTGAGCAGGAGCAGACACCTTGGGGAAGATAAGCACCTTCTGAGCTGTATTTCCTTTTGCCTCCAGGAGGATATTGAGGCATTCCCTGGTTCGATGATATCTGCAAAGCCATTTTAATTAACATTTGATGGAACATCAATGAATTTGCGTAATCACCTTATCCTGTTTACAGGTGTGACAGCAAAACAAACTGTAACAAACAGCTCAATTTTTCAGTCCTGTTTTTTTTTGGGGGGTAAGGACAAAGCTACTTCCATGTGTCTGTTTGTCTGTAGCCCTGCGAGGAGAAGACCCCTGAAGGATTTCTTAAGGAGGGCTCTTTAAAAATAAAATGATATTTGCAACTTCTCATCCCTGTGAGACAGCACAGATTTAAATGATGACTCTGACAATTCAAGTCACCATGGTATTCACCCATGATTTCTGACTGACTCCAATGAATTTGTTCATTTTATCAGTTTATATTAAAAAACATTTTTCCAGTGCTTGAATTGGAGGCAGTTTCTCAGATTCATTCCCCATAAAGAAGCTCCTGTGTGGGAACATCCCTAGGCACCTCTGTAAGCAGTAAGGAAAAGAATTGATAGAGCTTTGCTCTATGTTATCTTTCATGTGCTTCTTTTACAACTTCATCATCAGCTGGCCCTACAGACACGGGCAGGATCCTTGCCTCTCACACACTGGGAAAAAGTTATTATGCCATTGGAAAATTGTTCTTCAGTATCTTCTTTTGACTTGCTTTACTTTAGTTTTATACCTAACATGTCAGAGTTTATCATCTTTTCCATTTTTTCTCATTTGGACACCATTTTTTGAAGGATCCTCTCTTCTAGCTGCCTTCTCTCTTCTTCCGAAAGTACTTCAAAAATTCCAGTTAAGAGCAAGGTGCAGGAACAGAACAGGACAGAATGCAGAAACTTTTTTGTAATTAAGTTCTCCATAGCCACAGAAATGATGTGGGAGACAGGTCTTAACTGTCACCAGCATTTCACACCCTACACCTTTGAGTCCAACATCATTTTTTACTATGATAAAATAGTAGCAAAATAGTAGTAAACATACTACATACTACACAGCCTCTGCCTCCTCTCACAACACAGAGCTGCTGCCCCCTTAGAGATGCTCAGAAGCCTCCTGGAGATGGGAGGTTGGATGAGGTGACCTCCAGAGGTCCCTTCCAGTCTCATCCAGTCTGTGGCTGTGTGACATGGATGTGCACTGTTGGATGTCCAACACTGCTGTGGGCATTATGATTACAGTCTGTGAGTTCATGGCACATACAGAAGGGCACCCTTATTGGGCACTTTTCCCTCATTGCTCTGCTTTTCCTCTTGAGATGTATTTATTCAGGCAAATACTTGGTATATCAGTGGGAGAATAACATTCAACCCTAACTGTATTGTTCTAGCTGTTGTTATTTCACTGTTGTTATGCATAGGTTTGGTAATAGCCTTCAAAATCCCACATTCAGGCACCTTCATACATCTCAATAAAGCTTCGTCCCAGTAAATTTTAAGAAATTCTGTTAGGAGAAATGTGAAGACATGACACTAGTCAGGCCAAAACTTGTCACCTTTTGTCGATGTAATGTGCTGAGAAGCAAGCTCAAGCAATGTAAGTTTAGCAGGATTTATAAAGAAAGGTAGAGATGACACGATCAGTATATAGCAACTTCTGGCAGAATGACCAGTAGCTTGAGAGCCCTGTTAAATGAGATCATAAACTGCTGTGTGGGCTGCATGCAAACCAGCTTGGAAAGGAGCTCCTGTGCAATGCAGGTGCCAGGCTGCTGTGAAGAACACTTCAGAGGTCCACACACAAAGGTGCATTGCATCCCCACTCATACGTGACCGGATTTCTATGGACATACAGTGCAGATAACTGTGGTGAAGAAGATACTATTTCATTAACGACTTAGTCTCTACTAGAACATTGCCTGATGGAACAAAAGCTGAAATAACAAAAGAACAATATTTTGCTACTTTCTCCCTAGTAGAACCTTGTCTTCCAGTTAACCTGGAATAATAGAATAATGACTATTTTGCTATGTTTTCCTAGATTCAGCTACTAATTTCTTTAGACTAGACAATGAATTCGGCACTTATTTTTAATTTAAATCTTGATGTTCTACATAAATTCCTGGGAATTTTTCATCATGCTTCTGAACACTTCTAATACTTCGAGCATCTAAGAAGCAACACTAATCATTTTAATTTAATATAATTAGAGATAAATATTGCACAATATCACTATCCACTGGTTAACCAAGGTGTTCAGTCTTAGGTCACCCATAATTAATTAACCTTCACTTGAAGCATAAGCAATCTTTCTGATCCCAAAGAAAAGTTTGCCAGTGTTGTACTTTTTGTTCAACCACATACTCATAGGTGTATCCAGAAGTAATGCTTCCACATATTTCCACGGAAACTACAAAAGCTACAAAGAGCAGGATAATACTATCTATCTATTAGAGCAGCTTCTCACCTACAAGCACTGTTTTAACACAGCAACCAGCCCTAGCTGTGCATTTTCTCCAGCCATGAACAAGAGCTGCACGCCACCCTCACAGCAATCTGCAGCAGCAGAGGTGACCAGAGCTGTGACTGCTGAAATGCACCACCCGCCCCTCTCTGTGCCCACATGCACTGCTTGGTCTTCATCAGCATCCAACTGGAACTTTTTTCTTTACAAGATATTTGACAGGGAGTTCACGGTGTGCATTTTTCTTATAGTTATGCTCTATTTTAACAAATTCGACTAAATACGAAAATTTTTTACAAGTGAGTCAAATGGAGTGGTTTCAGTCTAATGACACACTGTATGTATGTAAAATTAGCATAAGGACAAATGAGCAACATACCTATCGCTAAGTAAATATTTGATAAAACTAACAGCAAAAAAGCTATTTGTGGCTGAATTTGGGATTATAGCTACTCAAACAGACTCCTTCTTTCCTGGTACAAATACGTAGGAAACAATATATTTTGGTCTTTGCTTAAGGAGGTTTAATATCAAGTGCTAGATAGATTTGCCTGTTCTCAGTTTCAATGTGTGCACGCAGAAAGTATGACGAGTTTGATTATCTGGCTGTCTGCCTCGTGTCTATTTCTCTAGGCTTTCCAGACCTCTCTTGAACTTGCACTTCCTTTATATTTTACAGTTCCCTCCTTCTGGGGTTTGGTGAACTCAGCTTGGAATCTTTGCTCAGTTGGGAAAAGGCAGTCACCCGTCAATATCGAAACCAGCCATATGATTTTTGATCCATTCTTAACTCCGCTTCGCATCAACACAGGGGGAAGAAAGGTATGTGCTCTTTTGTGTTCTGGTATAAAACCAAGAAGATAATGGGGAATTATGTGCTACGTATTTGGGCATGGGACAGGCAGTTAAAAAATGATCTAGTTTCTGTGTAATCCAGAGAATGCTGGCACTTACATTCATAATGATGAATCTTCTATTGGATATATCCTGCCATAAATTAATTAGAAAACAAAATGACAACATTTACTTTAATAGATCTTAAGTATATCTCCAAGAATAGTTGATCAAATGAAAAACATAGGCTGGCAAAGATGTGTGCAGCTAAAAAAAACCAAGTCTTATTCGGCTAAAATTAGCATGATAATTTCCTTTGAAAAGTGATTGCCATAACTAATTAGCTTATAAGCTCTGTTTCTGATCAATAATCTTATTTAAAGATACGCATAGAAACTGTCCCCTGTTTACCCAGATTTGAGTATCCGAATAAACTGCTGTGAGAAAGCAGAGCCGTTTCTGATAAGCTCGTGTGCCCACGTGTGGCTCAGGAGGTGGACTGCTGGCACACCAACGGTAGAGGCAGAAAGCAATCTTGATAAATAATACTGCTCAAACTGGTGGAGATGGTTGTCTGAGGTGTGCATATGTACCAAAATATCACTGATAGGTCCTCATCACTGATCTTTTTTTACTGCATCTAAGTTATCATAGGAGCTAAAATTTGTCTAAAAAGGTATTTTAAAGATTTGTTGCTTATTTTAGGCAGACAATTCTCTTCTGCTGTTCAGTTTTCTGTAACAAAGAACAATGCAAATGGAAAAGCACTGTGACTTACGATATTGGAACAAGCAGAAACTCTAACAAGAGGTTATTCGAAAATGATTTATCTTCTCCTGTTGTCTTGACAAATGAGATTTCTGCTGGAAACACCATGAGATGGGAATATGCTCTGTGTTTCCTATTGAGCTTCTTGTGGTACAAGTGCACACACAACAGAATTGATGTAAACCTCCTTACAGAAGCGAAAAAATGGTGGTATTGTTACTTACTGAAGGACAGTAATGCTTCCAGCTGTGGTCCACATTTCAGGGGAGAATGTCCTTTTTGCTTTTTATACAGAATTGCACTGGAGTCTTTCTTTCTATTAAAAAAAAAAAAAAAAGGTTGTATTGATTCAAGCATTTATATAAAGAATGACATCTTTCAGGTTATTTATAAATTACAGAATGATATAACATGAAAGTCAAGAAAGAAATGACATGGAAGTGGTCACTAAGCCAAAGCCAGGAGTTTCAGGATATACAGAGACTGCAGCGGTGCTAAGAATTCAGCTGGGTTTTGTGCCAGTTTGGGATGAAGGAAGAGTCTGATTATTAATAAAATATCAGAGGCACTGAGGGCCTGGGAGATGTTGTGTCAGTAATGAGATGTTCTTATTGCACTCACAAGTGCTGTCCTGCTGCTGCCAGGCAGTGATGGCTTTCTATCATGTTATGAGAACAGGATTTGTTCTAGTTGTGGTTAATCTTTTTTAGAGGGATTTCTAAAATGGCTGAATCAAAATGCTCTTTTAAGGAAAAGCTGCCTTAAGATAATTCTGTCCTCATAGTTAAGGCTTCAGTGAGGAGGTGATTTGGCAAGCAGCATGTTTATGCTCACTCTTTGTAATGTTTTTTTATAAAATGGATATGTGTTTCGTATGGGCTGAAGCACTTCACTTTTCAGGGCAATGAACCAGTTGGTATGGCAGCCAAGGAATTTCTGTGACAAGACTTGACTGTGATTGTGTTGTAAACTAAAGGGCTTTATGGAACTGATCCTAAGAAAAAACAATGAATAAAAAAGGAATTTGCAGGTAGGCACACACAGAAGCAAAATCATGCACATCTTTTGGAGAGGGAGCTGGCAGGAATCGTGCCATATGAGAGCAGCTAGATGGAAGGAAGCCTTCCACCTGTCTAGCCTCTTCCATCAGAAAGTTTGTTTCAGTATTAGTAATGGAAGACAACTGTGGAAAACCATATTGGTTTTCCAATTCCAACTGCAATTTTTTAGACCACTTGAAAACTAAAAGCTGTATTTTCTTGTTCCTAAAGAAAAGTGAAGGTCTGAAAGGGGAGTGTGAAAGAGCAACCTTGCCATCCTCCTACCCCAGTGCCAACAAGGGGAGAAGAGGGCTGATGGTGGCCTGTTACAAAGTAGATGACTTAACAGATACTGCTGACCTGAGGCTGAGAAGAAACTTCTTCCCAATCCATTCAGGAGCAAATGGGATGGCAATGTAATTTGCTAAGTAGATAAACCTCTTTTGATCCAATTTGCACAACAAAGTTCCAGAGAGCAATGGTAATATTGCTTTATGTGCTGTTAAACCATCGCAGTGCAGTATCAGCTCATGCAATTTACAATTCAAGTATAGTCAGATGTTATTCTGAATTGTGCTGTGTTATTTTGTATGTTTGTGCTTCTTAATTTCCTGAGAAAGTGGCTTTTCAGGTCCTCAAGGCTGAATATCATTGATACAGTTAATTGGATTTCAAGATCCAGAATCTGAGCACAAGATATTTAATGAGTTTTACATGCAGATAAATTCCCCAGAAGAAATGCTGCTTTTGAGGAAACTCCCCAAGTTTCAGCTCTATCTCAGGCCCGGTTTTGTCTCTTGATTATCCGTTTTAGTGAATTGAACATGCAGACCTTTTCAGATAAACAACCCTTTTTAATAAACAATATAAACTCTTATTAACATGCAAATCACACTTCTCCACTCTGTCACAGAGAAAAATATAGATTTACTTTCTCTACTTTTTCCTTTGGATTCAGTAGCACTGAGGCACCCAGCAACAATACAGCAGGATAATTTCACTGCTGAGCTGCTGGTGGCAGGCAGTGAGTGCTGTGTGCAAAGCAGAGCTTTCCAGCTCTCATGTAGGTACTGCTATTGGCAGCAGATGAACAAACCACCCCGTTGTGCACTAGTCCTCAGCTGGGATTTCCTCCTGCATTCACCAGCTGGCAGTATCTCTTCTGCAAGATCTCTGCTTTCGTTCCCCAAAACTCGTTCCCTGATCTCATGTAACCCATCTCATCTCCTGATTTTCTGTGGACTTACTTTGAAAAACCCTATTTCCAAGGTTCTCTAAGACTGAATTGTCTGAAGTTCCAGTTAGGTGAGAAGCAGTTGCAGACATGTAAGCATAGTACTCTGTTTTTAAATTTGGAGCAAAAGTTTTATCATGGCTCTGCACATATCGGTCCAAAGCAGATCCGTGAGGTTAAGCTTTGCTGCTGTCTTGTTTGCATTCTACTATCCACATATATTTTGTTTTGCAAACCTCCTCACGTTTTAAGGAAAACTTAGATTTCCCCTAGAAATTTGTAAATATATATGCATGTATAAAACACAGAAACAAACAAGAGGCCTTGGAAGTATTCTAAATGAAATCAAGACTGAAAGGCAGCAGCAGATATACCTGTGATGGTAGAGACTACATCTGTGCCCAGCTGTATGTGGAGGATTAAGAGCTTGAATACCTCACGGAGTACCAGTGCTGGGGCCGTGCTTTGTTGCAGCTGGAGCAAGAGATCAGCATGCTGTAAGCTGGGCTCTGTGTGTCAGTGTATCTCAGGCATGGCTTCACCCGCCTGTGAACTCCATGTGTGCCACTTCTGCCTTTAGATTTTCAAGTTCTTGGCAATAGTGCTCTCAGCACAACTGATTTCTTCAGGAAATCTTTTTCTTAGTAGTTCTTGTCCATACTTTTTTTCCCCCCTTCTAAAATCTGTTAAGTAACACATTTGTTAGACACAACGCGAATCCTTGCCAACTAATTTACCTTGTAAGCAATATCCTTTGTTGTAACCATTTTAAGTCATGCTTGCAGGATTAAAGCAGTAGTTTAAAGCAGGTAAAGTTTGTTTAAAATCACTTTGTTTATAAGATGAGGAAGAGCATTGTGTCTGAGGAAACAAACAGCTCTGTGTTTGCTGGCCAAGGGCTGTTATGTGCTTTCTCAAGCTCAGCATGCTAAATTAAAGTTGTTCAGTAAAATCCATAAGTCTGCTTCCTTATATGGGGCATTAATGAATGCAATCACATATTATTTAAATTAATATATTTATAAATAATGGGTTCATACTATGCATCACAAGATAATGGCAATATTTAGCAATTTCTAAACTAAAATAGAGTGAGAGAAAAGAGATTTATGAATTGAAATCAGCTAAATGGTTTCTCTGCCAGCTAGTTCTGATTCCGTGCTGTTCAATCAATTCAGAGTATTACTAGCATTTTTCTCAAGAGTGCAATATATGACAACCGCCAGGCTTTGCTTTGGTGATTGCTAAAAGGACAGATACTGGGCTGAACCATATTTCAGCACTGCAGGAATATAAAAAAATGAATTGTTAGAAATGGTCCAGGAGGAATGGGTAGCAATAAGACATCAATGTCACCTGTAAACTGATTTGTGATGAATTTTTAGAGAGCTTACTAATATGATGTTTTGATTTAGAGAGCCTTTAGAAAGTCAAAAATCTAATGCAAACATCAACAACCTTAATGAATGAAAAAATGCGATATAGTATTGCTGCTTAAATAGTTTTCTGATACAGTAATAAGTGAACAGAAAATTAAAGTAGCGGGTTAAAGTAACTGCTGTGTATTAGCCCTCATCACTCAGTATTTAGAAAAGGAAAAATGGCTGAGCACTGCTTCAGAGGTATTTAGGGAAAGGCTTTTATCTAGAGTCTAGATTTGTCTCTAGTGGTGTTACTGTTTCCTTATCACTTCAGTGATGGAATCAGTTTGGAGTGTGGGGACTCAGATGGGCACCCTTGTGTTTTCCTAAATTTCTGGTTGCTGATGGCAGTGGAACACCACTGAAATCATGAAGGAGACCTGAACGGCACTGGCATGCATTTCTACATCTCCTTCACACCATCAAGGTTTTGTGGCTTCAGTACAACTCCTCTGCTTGCCTTTTAATCTGGTCCAGTGCCATAAAACAAGCTCACTTTTCTGCCATGGGAAACTTCCTCAGAAATGCTAGATACAGCAGTAAGAAGTGATTTAGAGGGCTTACTCTACAAGCTATAGTGTACTCTGTTCTGGAGCTCAGGATATGCTCTGATTTTAAGGATAGCCCCTCTTAAAAGGTATGTTAAATTGTATCTCAGCTGCAGTTGTGTATCAGTTAAAAGCAGAAAGGATTTAATAAGGACAAATTGTGTTTCTTGACTTCCTTTGGATGCATAGGGAAAAGGAATGGGTGTATACCCCTTACCCCCATATACTATCCACTGTGCCCCAGCCAGTGGCTGGGGGCAGCACATTAACATCATAATTTGATAGTACTAAATTGCTCTACTTGCATTCTGCAGTCCTGTTTGCTGCCACACAAACAGTGAAAAGAAATACATCTCAGAGATGAATCTAGATCACAGCAGCTTCCAGGGCTACGCCAAGGGCAGTACAGCTGTGCTGAGGTGGCACATAAAAGCTCCTTTGAAGACACTTTGCCTTAACTAAGAATTTAACCTTAACCATATGTTTCACCCAGTCCTCTTTCATCTAGGACTATTTAAGACCACCACTCAAAGTAGTGTTCAGATGCACTGTGCAAAGAAGCCATCAGAAAAAAAATAAAGATCAAAAATGTGCATTGTTTTTGATATCATCACAGCCCTTCCATATACGTGCATTTTTGTGTTTAGTTTTGTAAAGCATATTATTTATATGATGGACATAAATAGCTACTTTGGAGTGACTACAACTTCTGATGCCAACGTAAATTCATGATCTCTCCTTTCAGCGTGTTATTAAAAGTGACAGTCTGCCATAGTTCCAATACCCTAAAGATGAATTGGGATGTAAATCTCTGCTTGATACATTAGGGGCCATTTACCAGGTACTGCTCAATTAGAAATCCAGAAATGCCGCTATTCAGACCTCCTGGGAGGTTGCCAAAGGACAGATTTGAATGCTGGAGAGAGAAACTGCACCCAGAACCTCACTACCACGATGGAATTGACAGCACAGCGCAGAAGGCAGTGCTATTGAAGAGACTCAATTCTTTAGCCATCCAACAATAAATCTGTGTCTCTAAATCTCAACTTCAGGCTCAAACCTCTGGCACTTTATCTTGTTTATTTGACATCTTCTCACTATAAGGAAGTTATTGTCTACTCCTGGAAAGATGAATGTCGTATCCAGGGTCTTCGTAGAATTACACAAAACTCCTTGATGCAAGCCTAGACGCACATAAATACATATATACAAAAGGATATTGTTTGGAAGCACAGCGATGTATGCCTGCATCTATGCCCAAATTTCAGAAGGAATCATCCTCTATTATTATGTAAACTTTTGTACCATGGAAGTACCCGTTTATCATTACCCAAATGTCTTCATTCACCAAGGTGCCTCTGTATTTGTGGTACTCGTTTGACCTTTCTGGAAGCCTCTTTGCAGCAAGAAGTTATGCAAGTTTTCTGTTAACACAGATTGTTCCCTATACTGCAGAAATAACGAAGCCCAGTTTCCTATAGAATCACATTTTAGCTTCCTTATAGAATCTGTACCCTGTTATCACTTCACTTCACAAATACCCTCCATTACAAGGCAAAGACAGCAGAGCTGTGGCTATTTCCAAGCTCTTTGTGACAGCCAGCCTGCAAATGCACCTGCTGATTGCTCAATTGACTGCTGCTAACAGCAATCTATAATACCTTAGTTTTACCTGCCTTTCCCTCAGTACAAAATTAGTTTGGCTTCTTATACCCAATTTTAACAGAACACCTAGATATCTTCTTCTTTGTCAAAGTTGGATGAAACCGGCCAGCAAATACTGCAGTTACTGGAAGGAAAGTAGAAAACAGTTCACAAAACAGTTTGTTACTGTTGTAATGAATTTTTTGAGGTATTTTTTGTTATAGGCATCTTATTGAAAGCCACATCTATAAAGGCAGGAAGTATAGAAGCTAAGAATTTCTGCACCAAACCAGGAATTTCACACTCCTTACTATTGTGATAATTTTAAGTTAGAGAGTCAAGTCTGGCAAAGTCTTCCAAGGACCATTACAAACTGTATTGTAATCTTAGGAATGTGGAAGGGCTACCGTACTCATCCTGAGCAAGGTCACAGCTAAAATTCTCTTACAACACAATTGTCTTTGTGGTCTCACAGGCCAAAGATACACTACAGGAGAATCTGCTCAAAAGTACCCAAGCTAGCCCAGAGGAGAACAAGCACAGGTATCAGCTCAAATTATGAATCTGAGCAGGTGCTGCACAGCTGGACAGGAGCTTCAGGTGGGCATCTCTGCATTGGTCTCAATGGTTTGGGGGAAACTTCTGCTTCAACAGCTCAAGTTATTTGAGTAGACTGATATTTTTCCAAATGTCGTGTTCTTTAAATGCTGTTTGAAGTTGAAGGTTTGCTCAGTTCTCCTTAGAATTTCACTGCAAATATCACCAAGATGTTTGTATGTGTCCAGCTGCTATATGACCTCCTGTTCTTGCTCTCCCAGAAAAGTGCAAAGGAAGAAGAAAAATTGTTGCACATGAAGACTTAGACCAGTTTTGTGATAAATATTCACCACTGAAAACAAAGATGTAACGCCCTCATGAAAGGGCCAACTTTGAACGTGCTGTAATTACCATATTGCACGTATATCTGCCTGGACTGTTAACAATTACCTCTCATCCTCTAAAATATAAAATCAGAAACACAGTTGTGGATGTATTCTTGAATAAACACTCAGAATTTCTTCTTATTAAAGCCTATGCCAGTGAAAACTCCTGCAACACATTTGATAAGAACCCAGAAATCATTGCTTGGATCTACATCATTCTTGGTGTAAAAGCCTGGTTTCATTTGCAGATCTCTGATAAAGCTGATCATAATGAGGCATTCTTAGTCCTTAACGGATGTTACAATTAAGAAATATACAAAAAGTTAGGCTAAACAGGTTACCACACTAAAGAAGAATGGATGGAAAGCTTGTCTTTGTCCTGGGTTCACTGAGAAGACTCAAAGAAGAGTGATCTCTAAAAGAGATCCTTCCTCAGTGCTAGTCAGCTCTTAAATGAGGTCTAGGAGAGGTGGAGCAAGGCCTTCACCTGTGCTCCCAGGGCTCTTTGCTCTCCTCAGGTGATCAATCAGAGGTTCAGGCTGTGATTCAGCAGTTCCCTTGCAGAGGTGTTTACTGGAGAGATGTGCTGCTGTGCTGCAAGTCGGTGCTCTGCGGTGTGGGAACCCGCAGCAGCCTTTAGCTGAACACCCCTCACATAAAGTAGGAACAGTATTACAGCATCTGGTGTATGTAATGAGGGAATAAAACAGCTGTGCTGGATGAAATATTGAGTCTGGCAAATGATTACAACAAAGTTTATAAATATTACTTTCAGTCTGCCTGCAGTCATTGTTTAACAGCAAGAGGAGAGAGAGAGAGAAAGAGGCAGACAGAGAAGAGTTCTGCACCTGAAATTTTATGAAAAGGAGTGATACATCAGTCGAGTCCAGATTTCCTTAGAAGTCAGATCTCTTGATAGAAAGAGTGTCCACCAGAGTGTCTATCAGTCACATTGGCACAATGGTAAAGCAGTTTCTCAGAGAGCACATACACAGTTTTTCTGTGATTGTTCTCAAGTGTTTGATGATGGATGAATTTTAGCAACAAATCCTTTACTGTAATCCTGGAAGATATCTCGAGATAAAATTGGTGGCCTCAATGTGTGCATCACAAACTTGAGGTAGCAGTTTGGGAGAGGTTCCAGCTGCCCTCCACAGTCACAAGTTATGACACCAGAGACTTCTAAAATGAATTGGCAGGCAGAACAGAATATTATCATGGAATGAATACAAGGAGAAAGATAATAGAATGTTTGCATGACATTTGTGGGAAGAGGGGAATTATAACTGACAGGTTCAGATAAACACACTATCACCCACTTTTCTTCGTGAAACTTTAGGGGAAGAATTATTGAAGCTCTGTAGGATGACATTGCATTGTTCTGTAGAATTTGAATCTACTCAAACAGTACTTCTATTTCTAAAGCTTCCATGTTTTGGGAACATTCTTTAGTGCTTACCATCATCTTTCCAACCCAAATAGCTGTGTTAGATGAGGTATTGAGTCTGTCAAGTTATTACAATAAACTTTACCTGACTGCAATCATTTCTTAATAGCAAGAGAAGATAGAAAGAGAGGAGTTTTGCACATCAAACGTTACAAGAAAGAATGATACTACTGTACAGTGAGAGTGCATGAGGACCAGCATCCAATTAGAGCACGCAGAAACCAGCTGCAAACAGAAAGAAAAGTGGAACAGCAGTTCCTGAATGAGAATGGTTCTTATCTCAAGATCTGCCATTGTAGCAAGAGTCCACATAGCATTAAAGAGATGTATTTTGCAATTTTTTAGCAAGATGAGTTACATTTCATTAAGTTTTTATGGTATTTTGAGCCCAATCAATAAGCTTTACTACCTGCATCCTCCATTGACTCATCGCAGCTCAGTGGGCTATCAGCTCTCTTTCTAGATGTGCTATGGATGTGCAATCACACTTTATTTAATGACTAAAATGGACACCTTTGGTGATAACTGGTTCTTCAATGAGATATATAATTGTTCCCAGCTTATGCAGCCTTTATTAAATTATTATTGAAAACATAATTTCATGCTTGGTTAAGTGGTAAATTTAATTCATTCACTATGAAGAGACAGTAACAAATATGAATTTACCAGTATTACTTCTAAGAAAGGAGAGGAAGTTCGATATAGCTACAACAAGTATAAATGAACTCTAAGCACTTGCTTGTTCGCTTTTCTCTCCCAAAACATTAAGTAGCATTCCTCCTGTTTAACAGAGGCATATCAAAGTACCACAAGGAAATAACCTGCTCTTTTTAGCAAGGAAAATCTAGCTTTTTAAACAGCAGTAGTTATATAAAATTAATTTTCCCCTTATTTCTTGAATTTAAAGTGGTCCTGACTGTATTTGACAACTCAGAGTAAATGCATTGTAAATAAAAGGTAGCTAGAGAAATTTTCAGCACGTTTGAAAAATGGAAGGATGAAGCATTCACTGGAAATATATTTTCTTCATACTATAATAGAACTGATGGAACCCCAGGCTGAATTTGTACTCACACCAGTTGCTGAGCATTTGCAACAACACTTATTTCAAATGTCATAATTTTAACTTGCTAATTCAACTAACCATCCTGTACGCGTGTGAGGTTACACTGATATATTTAAAATCTTTTTTTTTCTTAGCAAAGTGATTAAATTGTTTTTGCAGCATTGCCCGATACAAGCATGTATTCCAAGGCTGATGGTTTTGCCCCATGCTGGCTGAGCTAGTGCTATTTAATTTAAAAGTCCACATCAGTTCATGTGGTGAATAACCAGAATTAGACACTGAAATCCAGGCAGCATCTCTGGTCAATAACACAGCGAGGTGGTTAGTGTTCAAAAAAGTAAAAACAGGGGAGCAGTAAATTCATACATCACTCCTTTTGAGTGAGAATTGGCAAACTGCTTTTCAGTAGCTGTAGTGGGCCTTCTCTGTGGGAATATTCAGAACGTTAAAGACAAGAAAGGCCATTTGGCCCAACATTTTTCCCTCTAATTTACAATTTGCATCAGTTTTCTCTTCCAATTTTTTATGACACTGTGTGGGTTTTCTTGTTCTTCATAAAAAACAATGGCAATGCAGAGCTCGGAAATCCCAGGGATACCAGATTGTTGTGTGTGAAATATAGAGGTAGGTCACTGTCATTACTTTCACGTTACACTGCCCACCACTTCTTATCTCTGTCATCAAACTCACTGGCAGCACAGCTGCTGGATGCTTTGATATACCTGCAAAAAGCTTTAAAGATATCTGAACTTAATTCAACAACCTCTGCCTTGCACAGGAGGAACAGCTATTCTTTTTTGTAACAAGTCTCTGATTAATTGTCCCAGGTATTGATATTCTTTTAGATGAAGGTCATTAATGAACGCATTGAGTCCTTCTCTATTAATAAAGGAAGTGCTCTATGTAATAAAACATTTTCTCATTTAAATACTTCCTCAGTACTTTGCTTTTTTATTACATTTGCAGCTGTTTTACAGTGCCTTAGCTGAAGCCTTCGGAAGTAAAGTACACATATATGCCCTTTATTAGCCCTTTTATCTTTGTCTATCATGATCTCAATTTTCTTTGAATGCCTATGTCCTTCTTTGATGGTTGCATATGAGATTGCCAGTGTGACTCTCAAGAACAGCAGTGCATTTTAAAGGATAAGACAGTGCCTGTGAAATCACTGCACTGCATTATTATGGCTTATCTTTCTACTTCCACAGTTTGTAGTCCTCATATGGATTTATTTCATCTGTGGTTGCGCATCGCTTTGATAGCGCCTTGTACCCTTCCATCATTTGGTCTGCCTTGACTCACCATAAAGCCTTCTACTTAAAGGATAATGTTCACGATGGGGGAAGTATACAAGGCAATAAACAGCTTTTGCAGGTGATTAAACACACTGAAGCAAAGCCAAGGCATTTGAAAACCCCAAAAGCAGTTTATTGTAAGCAAGGCTACACATCACAAAGAGGAGCTGTGCTCAACAAGCCACAACATTAAATGAAAGCTTTTCTTCACCTTGTCTTGCAAGACCTGCTAAGTTTTGTAGTGCTGCCTTCATTTAATCAAATAGATCTTTCCTTCTCCTTTCCAATAACGGGGGTGGCTTTCACTGTGCCAGCTATGGTATAACAGGAGATAGTTCCAGTGTAGTTGCTCAAGATAAAAGCAGCAAAATGTCTTTCTTCAAATTGCAATGGAGGTTCTGATGATAGCCCATTCCTCCCCTGCTCACCCTACAGGAGGGCCCCTTTCTTCCCAGTTCCTTATTTTGCTCTTGCTCCTACTCTCTTTGTCTGTGTTCCTTGCTTTCCTTGTTTTTGTTTTTCCAGTGGTGTCTTTACCTCTGCTTTCCTCAGCACATCAAAGTATTGCTCACGGTGCCGAGCCTGGAGCAGTTCTCACTGCGAGGAGGAGGTCAGAAGCAGGACTGCTGTGAGGCACAACCCTTGGAATGCTAGGGAGTCTGCTACACAAATGGCACTGCTTCTGTAATGCTTGGTTAACGAAAACAGAACTGCATTTTAAGCAAATATAATCTACTAAAGCACACAACTATCAAAAGTATTTTCTTTAAAATCTTTTTTAAATTATTATTCCAATAGAGGACCATTTCATAAGCTTACATCTTCCTCTGTGCCTCCCAATCAAATACAGACAATATAATTGCACTTGCAGTTTTTCAGCCCAGCTCACCAGCACACAGCAATTCCAGGCAGCAGCTCACTGAGGTTGTTGTCTCTTACTTTGTCCTTCAATCATTGCTACAAAAGCAACATTTTTATGGCAATGAATACTCATTTTGGTGTACAGATACATTCTAATAGTGTTTTCAAAAGCCCTGTGTTCATTGCATTGTTTTCTCAGATGAATATAAATCCATTGTAAACCTGGTTTAGCCACGTTATTACTGAAACATGGATCTATCCCTGAATATCTTTATCCAATGTGCCCTGTTAACTTTGGCTAAAAGGTCAGAGCCTGAATCACCAAAACTAAATACAGAGACATGGCATCCCTTAGCCTCTGAGCAGCAAGAGCTCTCATGGTCTGCCTGGGATTATTCTCACAATGGCTAAACCTCAAACTCTGTCTCTTACTTTTGTTTTGTCAACCTCTCAATAAATGGGAGAAGAAGGAAGAAGAAGCCATTTCCATTACAAAATTTTAAGAGGAAATCATCTGAGAGATGCCTGGGACCATGTTTTTAAGGTGATTACCTTCCTAATGAGGATTTACAAATCTTCTGCACACCATTTTCATCAGGAGAAATTAATGCTCTGTCTTTAAAAATCACTTCTTGTGCCTATTTGCACCTTAAGGATTGAATCACTTTTTTAAATCTGCCCCTTTGACTTCTGCAGAGTAAACGATCACCTAAGGCAACGTTGTTCTGCACTATAGTAAACAGACTTCTAATGTTGTATCTTCATCTGGATGTGTTCTCACTTCAGCCACAGTTAATATGAAATAATACAGCTGCCTGAAAGGAAGATTGATTAATTTCAGGTCGTCTATCGAGTATTTTGTGATTCACGAAGATCTCATCTATTCCTTCTGCATTCATATTTTATAGCACTTCAACTGGTCAGTTTGATTTGACTCAACACTTCGACAGCACCTTTGGCGTGGTGGGTGCAGGTATATAACACAGATCACGGACTCGATTCATTTCCCAACTATTTATCTTATCCTGAGGTTATTTTGTGAACTTGTGGCCTTTTGGCTCTGAGCAGGTTAACCAGACACAGGGAGGTGAAGCAGAGTGCCAGCTGTGCAGGGGAAGCGCCTTTCTCACATGCACCATCTCATTGCAGTGCTGCACATCATGATTGTGTTCCTAACAATGCAGCAATTACTTTTAAAGCCTAAATTTATATATTAGGTCTAGGTTTACTTAGTAATTATTGATTAGGATTGTTACCCCAAAACTGTTACCTTATTCTGTTACCTTATTCCTGGAGCAACTCCATTTTTGTTGTTTTGAGCCTCAGGGCTGCAGTTCAACCCCTGGCTGACACCTTTATCTCCGAGGGCTGGGCAGTCTGGTGACCACATGTTCCCGACAGGTCCTTTCTACAAATCACATTTCATCTTCAATCTCTGACTTCATTGTGGTTTACAAACATGCTAAAACTATTTTAAACTTCAGAGAAAGATAAAATAAGGTTCCAAATAACAGGTTCTAAGTTCTCAAGCTTTTTGTGCTGATGGTGGATGACTTCTTCCTCTGACTGCGATGCTTTCAGCATCTGGCTTTTGTAAACAACAAAGGCTCTGAAATGGCTGTGTTTGGGCTGCGTCCGAAGCTGCGCGGCTGCTGTATTTACAGTACAGTAGATGTCAAATAACAGTCAAAGTAATTTGGGCATCATGGGAAATAATAGGAGTGATTCTAGTGCTTTCTGCGAAAACCTTCAAATTCCCATTTCATTAAAAATTCCACTCTGCAGCTGGTAGCAGAGATTACTAGGTTTCACCATCTGTGCAGATTAATGTTTCCTAAAGGAGAATGAGTGCAACAGATGAGATGCTGTCTTTTCAGATAAAACAAAAACCCAAAGTAGAATCTCTTCTCTGACTCTTGCATCTTACACCTGTTTCCTTTAATCACATGACTGAATTGTTTAGGACAAGCGATTCCAGCTTTCCTTAAAGCTGATTAATTTTAAGGCTGCAGATCACCAAGATGTCTGTGGGCTTGTAGCAATGTTGAATTGTAGATGGGAAGAATTAGATTACTATTAGAAATGAGCTGAGCACTTTCTTTAGACGATATTCTGCTCACATCCAAATAAAATGACCTCACCCAAACATGCCTGGTGACTCAAAGGCATCACCATACGTGTTGCAGGCTGGATTAGCAATGACAAACCAACATGTGGAGGATCAGTTGCTTAAAATCTACGCCCTCGCTGTTTTCAGTCTCATCTCTTTCTTTTCTGCTGGCCATTACCAATCTTTCCGGGGAAGCAAGCATGTGATTCATTTAAATTGTGTTTTTAATCAATTCTATGTCACTACATATCTTACAATGTTATAATTTTCAAATTACATTAGCTTCACTGAACACCAAACACTGAAATAAATTGTTGGCAGTGATCGCTGTATTAGGACAAATCACTAAAATTAATAGAGTTTCTGGAGTTGCCCGGAAATAGGATCATTAATTTGATTATTTCTTGAGGGCAAAAAAAGAGAACAGAACAGACAATTACGGTGACCTTGAAACATCCACCATGCTTACCGAGCCCAGGATTCCCGGTGTGCAGGCATGCCTTGCCTCCAACAAAAGATGTTGAGCCTGCAGGTGGATAGGCAGAGGCTGCTGTGCAGCAGTGGCACGCAGGCACTGCCCGCTGCTGGGCAGCTGCAGAGCTCCACATTTGTTCCTGGCAAAGGCGCTCACCCATGCGTGAGGAACAGCCGTGGTATGGGGTATTACCATCCATATGGATTAAACATGAAAAAAAAACAACACCCCAGAAACCAATTACTAATACAAACACGAAAAGTGGATAATTAAACTTGCTGGCAACATTGGTCCTTGCTCTCCCTTGCATTTTCCTTTTATTGAAACCCAGCTGTTCTTTAGCTGTTGCCAAGGGTAACCAGCAGTGACATTCAAGGTCATCGATGAAAAGCAAGCCTTTTTCCCATAAATATTTTCTACTTTCTCAGAAGCTTTCATCTTAGAATAAATTCCTTTAAAACAACAACTTTTGGTCATTATAACAGCCTTGTTTTGGTTTGATTTCCGCTCCCTGCTCTTCTTTGCTCAGACTGTTACTGCTCTCCATTGTAAGGAGCAGTACCCCAGTAGCTCAGTGTTCAAACCATGTCTCCAAAGTGTCACCGAAGCCTCTCTGTCTTCCTTTAAGGCAGCCAGGGGACTGCAGAGGAGCGCTCTGTAAGGCTCCCCAGAGTCACTGCACCACCAGAGCCATGAGCCAGGATCCCTTCTCCCATTCCTGCATGTTCTTCTTGAACCACAGCAAGTCTCTTCATTTTGCTATTTTGCATATGCTACACTTTTCTTTTCCCCTTACTGTATAGCAAGAGATTCATTTTTTATATAGTTTTCTTGCCAAGCAAATAATTTATATTCAGAAGAATAAAGTTAGAGTTTCATGGGAAGATAGGGAAAAAAAAACATTCTTTTTATGTGAATTTTGCAGTGATTCATCACATAATTCTACTTCATGCGATTTTGAAATGGTTAAGAATACCCTGTATGGTTTACATTTGCTTTTTATTCTGCCTCTTATTTAACCTTCATTTGCCCATTGCTCATTTTACACTTTTTATGTAAATAAGCTGTCTGATGATGAACAAGAGAGAAATCAGTATTTTCAGACATTTCATATTGAATGTAAATTTCCTATGCGTTTCTACTATTTTGTCAACTTTCCCAGCCAGTATTTTTCTCTAAGAAGATGCTCTTAAGACATGAATATCCAAGGGTAGGGGAAGCAAATCGCAGAGGTGAGCGGATCTCCTGTTGATTCACGGGGGAACCTCACTTGCTTGTGTGGTGCTTAATTTGGAAATGTGTGTTTTACCCCTATTTTGGCCCAGATTTTCCTATATGATATCTGGAAAACAGAGGGAACGAGCACAGCAGACATCAGTCTGTACTCAATACTGGCCCTGATCTGAGAGCCCATATTTTAAGTTTCATAGCCACCAACTAGAAGGTGTCAGGAGACCTGTCTGCTTATCTGGGAGGGAATTCTCTCTTCATGACACAGCACAGCTTCTTAAGAACTGCTTATTTGGCACCTAAGAGCCCTGGAAGTGGTTTAGGCAGGATTATGGGAAGTGCGAATGACAGTACGTACCAATTTTTTTATAATGATTAAGTATTAATTACTTGCAGTGTAGGTAGAAATATTCTTGAACTCACCAGAGGGCTTTATAGCTTTCTTATGAAGCTTCCTCAACGGATAAACGTCAGATCCCATCTTAGCAGAACAATGCTGCTGAGCGCTGCTGTGAGAGCAGACATCGCATCGCATTGCTGTGGGATGGGAGCTGAGGACTCAGCTAAAAGAGAAGCAGCTGCAGGCTCACTGCTCTGCTCGGCCTCTGCACCAGGGAGTGTCAGCAGAGGGAGCAGCCTGCATCACAGCACGGGCAGCGGGTACGAAAGGGCCGTACACACAGCCCTGCAAGCTCCAGCAAGAGTTGAAGATGGATGGGATTGTCACACTTCACAGAAAATCATTATCATTCATTCAGTTTTTACACCTGCGTTCCCGGAGCTCTAGGAATGCATGCAGCCCGGGTCTGGAGAGCACAGAGGCATTTTTGTGCCGTCCAGAGCAGCTTTATGGATTGTTACAGAAATTCAGAGCGCATCGCTAATTGGAGGAGTGTTTGTGCTTCACTGCGGCAGTCATGGCTGCTCTTCTCTTCTGTTTTATCTTTCCTCCGTTCTTCACTTCACAGTCTAAATAACTGCAGCAGCTTTCAAACTTAATTTGCATCCTGCACAAAGTAGATGACAGAAACTATTTTTTACATTACTGCAATTGATTGTAGGAAGTTTTGCAGGGAAATCTCATCAACCCTTGTTTTCGATCAAGAGGGAGAATATTACATTCAAATCCCGTTCCTGCCTGCTCCCCATAACCAGCTTTCCTCTGGGCAGCCTGCTCTCCCACTGCACGAGGACATTCACACCTGTCAGCTTTTCATTTTGTGACAAATAATTAGGGCGATGGAGAAGAGACTCATTGTTTCACATTTGCATGTGTGATAAAGGATCCCATATGCCTTCCTTCCTAAGTGAATATTTCTGGTACTGGGACTTGTATTTGGAAAATAACCGAAAAATACTCTTCTATAAAGAGATGATTTCAGAACAATGACCGAAATGAAATTGATTTCCACGTCTAGGAAATAAAATGAACTTGCACCTTTTGATGGTCAGGACAACCATCCTTGTGCTCTTCACATTTCTGGAGACCATTTGCATGTTCCATTTTGTTTTGCTCGTGGTTTTGCCCCCCCACTGACATCACAGGTAACCTGTGTGAGAGCCGCTCCTCTGAGCAGATTTTGGAAGTGTGTATTCAACGTTTGTATAACCCCAATTAAGTCTAGTGCATTCAGATTTGCAGATTAATGGAATTATATGAGGCCCAAAAGACCTTTTTCCTCCTTATACAGATTATTGCATTTGTTTCAATGCATTGTTCAAATGAGTATGTCGAGATGTGGGCCATAAACATCCTGCAGTTAGCTGTGAATGAAATACCATCAAAACCTTGCTCAGAATTACAGACATTCATTACAGTGATTTTTTTCTGCAATACACCCGCAGGTAATTGGGCACCAGGTAAATCTCCTTGCTGCCTGGTGAAACAAGATGTTTCTGCATACCATGCTGTGTGCCACCTCTCCTTTCTTAACAGGAATAAGAAAGCAGTAGTTGTGCTGTGATGGGAGCATAAATATTTCATAAGATACTTCGGGATGTTCCTGCCCCATACTTCATTCAGAAAATAGAAGTATGCTGACCATGTTTCAAGTTCATAATGAGTCAGAGCTATTTCATGTGCCTAAAATTAATGGAAGAACTTTTTAAAATATAGGACACATAACTGATTAAAAAATAAAGTCCATAACGTGAGTTAAGGCTGCAGAGGACCAGCAAAAACACTGCGGCTTTCTGTGGTGTGCCTGGGACATGACAAAGGCTATTTGAAATCCCTGATGTATAGATATTTACTGATGTAAATCCAGAGATACAGCACCAGAGTTCTAGTCTGACACTATTGATTTACATTGTTCATTGAATTAATATCATGTTAAAAAGTTCCCAGTGCAGATGTGTTTAGAAACACTTGGGCTGAGCATGTCAAGATGCTGAGCTGACAGATGTCAGCTTTGTTGGATGTTCACAAACCAAACCTGTTTGCTCACAGCTGTCTCAAATGTCAGAAATCTGTGTTTTTAAAATATTCCCATAAGAACTTGTTCCACTGCTCTGTTCATCTTTCCACTGACTAGATTTTTTCATGTTCGGTTTCTTTTGGTAGACAATTGACTGATTAGCTGCTCAGAGGTTGCAGACGTGCCTGCTTGGAACTGCAGGCACTCGTAGGACATAATATTCTCTTCTTTTGCTAGTTTTCCCTAGTATTCCAGTTTAAAATTGTCAACCAAGTGGTGAGGAGAATGTCAAGGGAGTGTTTAAATCCCTTATGGGAAGTCTGCAAGAAATACAGAGAACAGATATAGTGCAGGGAAATGCAGAGAAAAAGGAAAGACAGTGTTTGTTCAGATAATAACAGGGAAAGGTGGTTTAAGTGGCCAGTGCAGCCTGGAAGAAAAATGAGTGCCTGATGGAAGTGGTCTGCTCATGGTGTGGAGCACTGTACTCTGCCAAGACAAGTTTGACTAGCAAAGTCATCCTTTATGCAACGTCATAGATGTATCCTGCTCCACCTGCGCTTGTGTGCAGCCTCTACAGAAAGTTGTTATGTAATCCAAAGCCACATCAGCACTTAAATGCCAGGTGCTGTGAAACTCGTGTTAAAAATTCACTGCATGGGCTGCTGCCTGTGTCTTGGAACAAGGTTAAGACACAATATGAATTTGCAACAGGCAAAATATTTGCAATCTCTACTAATTGGGAAAAAAAATAATAAAATAATTAAGTCACATTGGCATCATATCATTTTCCAGCTAGTTAGGAAAATCTTAGAACGCTGCAAGAGCAGCTGCCTTGGTTTGGAGAGGTATTGGTGAGTTGAAGCCATAGGCTTATCATCCATGGACTTGCCATGCTCCTGGCAGGTGGGCATCAACTGAGTATTCTTGTTTTCTTCCATTTTAAAAGCAAGTGTTTCCTCAATGAAAAGTAAAACTAATTGGAATTCTGCATAGTAAAATAGTCAGTAGTCTGACTCATGCAGGAGCCTGCTACACAAATCGTTTTTTCTGAATGGAGCTGAATGTGTGCTGCCTACTTGAACTGTCATTCCCTTGTAGCTCTTCCAGTTTCACCTAAACTCTTTGTGGGATGGTTCTTCAAACATCCAAGCAGGTGTTTACAAAGGAAGACAGCATTTCTAATGAGTGATGTGAAAATAGTTGGAAAAAAATCCACCTGAAACTGTTTTCACCTGATCTTATAAATTCATCTCACAAGTAATGGGTGCAGAGCCCATCCTTCAATCTCTTCTGAATCTGAAACTTTAGAAAATGAATAATTTACAATTTTTTTAATGGGAGAAACTTCCTAGATATGCACCTTGAATCTGCCCACAAATCCTTAAACTGGAGTAGTCTACCTTATGAGGGTTGAAAGAGAGCTACCTACTTCTCAGCTCTGCCTGCTGCCTCTGTTTCAACCTGGATTTTGAAGCAAATTAGTTGAGAAAACAAAACTGAAAAGCAGCAAGTGCTATAACTTTCCAAGATCAAGCAGTGCTGGTTCCAGGTTGCTCCTGCTCCACTGAACTGTAAAATACAAGCATTAAAGCAATAATACTGTTTATTGTCCTTAAGAGAACTGGTACCTGATGTCAATGCTTTCCCTCTGGGGACAGGGGAGGGGGAAAAGGTGCATCAGTAGGAGCACGCTGGCTGGAGGGGAGCCCAATGGGGGCTGAGGCTTCATGGCCACCAGCCTCCATTTGGTGCTACAGCTTTATGGCAGAGAATAATTGCAGTGCTAGGAAGATTCAGGGAGTATACTGCTGATGAAGCATAGATTAGGAGTTTGGAGAGTTTTTTATCTGGATGAATGCATAGCTTTTTCTCTTGCAGGCTTCTCTCTTGAGCTACAAATTGATCCCAAACCAAATCATCCAGTCCAAACAGGCCAAAGTCAAAATAGCTTAAAATCAAGTTCCATCTAGCATTAATAAGCAAAAAGTATCACTCATCTTTTCTGACATTTTCCTTTGCTTTTAGTTTAACAAGAACCGAATTTTTATGGGACATTTTTTAACTCAGTTCTCCTACTTGCTGTCTAGTATGGCTGAGTAAAGAATGCTGGAAACACACACTGCAACCATGTTAGACTTTAATGAATAAAGTGCTGGAGTAGCGCAGGTTTAGTGTGAGGCTAAAAAGGTCAGGTCTGAAAAAAGGAGAACAGTTTCCATTTTTATTTTATAATATAAGCACTAGCATAAATAATTAATCTGTGTTTCTATTAAGGAATATTCTGTTGTTCGAGGAGAGGATAAAAATGGGAGCAGAGTGGAAGTGTCAGTGAGACAAACGTGCCATGGCATAGCGTTGTTTGGTTACCAGTAAAACCAGATAGTGTGAACGTATTCCTGATAATGCAGAGATTCTGCAACTTGTATTAGCTTTGCCAAAGAATCTCTACTGCTGTTTGTTCATTTTTAATGCCTGACTTGTATACCTTGCCAGCAGAATGAATAATTATTACCATTCTGCTTTTGTTTGTATTCCCTTATAGTCTGACATATTCTGCAACATCAAGATGAGAGTCAAACAACAGCAGTAAATGAGACTTACTGCCATGGAACCTTTACTGTTTCTGTAGATCACATCAGTTGACACTAGATGGATGATACAAGATAAAGAAAAATGTTCATGTTAAAAACCATGAGTGGGATTTAAAACTGCCTGAGCACTTGTGTTTGATTCAAATGCTGATCCAGGTTTAAGACAAATTAAAATGTGACTTGTCTGCTGCAAAACATCACCATAGCCCTAAGTACTGCTACTGCTCTTGGCTTCTGCCGTGTTCATGCACACCTCTGAATTGGGAGGCAGAGGCCAATTTAGCCTCAGATGTGTATTATAACAAAATCTATGCAATGTAGACCAGGTTATCTTGTCTCGGGTAACAATCCCAAGGCATGGAAATCTCTTGTCTTTTCAGATAGGTAACTTGAGTATCTCCTCAGAGAATTTTGCAAATTGTTAATTATAAAAAGGCAATAAAATTGTAAAATAAAAGACCATGACTGTGATTTTGGGTTACACTGCTGAGCCATAAGTGCCATAGAACCTGAGTTATGGGAAGGAATTAAAGGAAAATTAAAGCTGAAAACCTTCCAACAGTGAGAGCTGCTAGAGCATGAAAAGGGTCTCCCATGTAAAACTGCAGATGCTCTTCTTGCCTGAGTCTCAAAACTGAGCTGGACAAAGTACTCTATAAGGAGCCATGTGGAAGAAGCCTTGCAAAACAGTCTTTTCTCCTGATGTACCCAATGTACTCTGAGAGAATATGAAAGACCCGGCAGCTTTGACAGAAAGCCCCTGTTGCATTGCTTCCCTTCTCAGTGCTGCTATTTTACTTTGTTATTACATAAAAATATTTGATTGAAGTATTTAGTTACTCTCTCACTGTACCAATCAACACCTGCTGGAACAGAAGAAGCCTTCATGATCCTGCTTATACATGGAGGTGCCCTTGATACACATCAGAACGCATTAATATTCCTTTACCCCACTTTATTCATTCTTCCTAGTAACATGGGTCATGTAGCAGCCATCTTGAGTGCTTTAACTTAAAATATTTACATGGGCTCTATAGAATTTTTTCAGAGCAATTTCTGTGTTTTTGGTGTGTATTTTTATTATAATTATTAATGACATTCAAGAAGGAGTTTATAAACACTCATATGCATTTCTTTTAAATCTGTTTTTCTATGACTGTCCTACATACCACTGGATATGACAGTTTCTATCTGGTTTTATTTTTGGGGGCTGAACACAAACATGGAGTTTGTCTGTGAATATTGCTGTTGTCTGCTGCTCTGGTAGCTCTTTCTGCTCAGTCTTTTTAATGATTATGTATAGTTCATCTTCTAAATGCCTTTTCTGCTGTTTACTGGAGTTGTAAAGTATTCACCAACTTCATGAGATGTGACCAGTTCATAAGAAGGAAAGGAGATTTGATTATTTAAATTGCATGGAAAAATATGCATGCTGTCAAAACAAAGAAACTCGTAGGATTCTCTCACTCATACAAATCAGGAATAACTGTATTTAGACTAGTGGACTGATAGCACTACAAACCCAATTTAAATGTCAGTAAAATCAGGTCTACCGATTCCCTATATGAGAATATTTTAGTTTCAGAGATCATGTTGTATTCTGGAAGATGTTTACCTTTTACTTACATTGAGGCCAGTAACATGAGAATTAATTAAAACTAGAAGAAAAAAAGAACACCAACCTTTTCTTCAGAAACATTTGCAGATTCCCTTTTTCAATATTAGTGTAACTGCAGAAGCACTGAGACTGCATCCCAGATAACTGCTGCAGGTGGTGGCCGTGGCTGTACCGCCGCCCATCCTCAGGGTCCCACTGGTCCCGGCCCCGCAGTGCTGTGCAGCACAGCACAAATGCAGCACTGCACAATGGCACGTGGCCATGGGAGCAGAAAGGTCTCCCTGAGTTGCACACACGTGCTGCTGAGTGCTGGTGGTACTATACAGCCTCTGGTTTTACATCCTGCCATAGAAACGTCTCAAAAATATTATGTACGTAGGAGAAAGGACTTACACTGATTTAGTGCTGTTCTGGGTTTTTTGTAAATGATCCGCGTTTTTTTAATGAATAATTTTACACTGTTGCTGATGCAAAGGGCATCTTTTAAGAAGACAACCTGCGTAAGTTTTCCTACAGTTGCAGCAAGTAAAGAAAAGATAGCATTGAGGCTCATCTGATTATAGTATACTTCTATAGTTTAAAAGATTTTCCAATTTTATCTATTTATAAAATTACTTGAAGCTGAGGATTAAAGAGAAAGGTTTAAAGCAGAAAAGCTGATTTAAGACTGAAGATCTTTCTTAGCAGCATCCATTTAAAGTTAATCTTTGATCATCTCTGAAGCTGATTACCTAACATATAAAACCTATAAAAATTATCCTCTCTTTTATTATGCAATACAAACACTGTACTCCTTCAAAGTCAGCTGATTGTGGAATAATATTTAGAAAATCTGTTGATAACACAGCAGTGGTGTTATAGACAGAGACAAACAGGCAATGGTGGGAGGAGGCAGAAGGAGAGTGGCAAGCTTTGTCATTGTCACTCCCAGCAGTGGTAGGACCACGGTAAGGCACTGATGCTTCTCCCGAGATAGCCAAGGGTTTAATATCGAAATGTACTCGATAGAGAACATACAGGAGCTCCATGGATGCCCTTACACCCTATCTATTAATTTTACTTGCTATTCTGTCTGCATAGTAAACATTCCACTCATTCTTCTGTGCAGCTTTGCCAAAGTAAAAGTAAATATCTATGTTCAGATTGCCAGATTTTCTACTTGGGCCTCTTGAGTACTTTTCTTGCATTTCCCAGTAACAGCCCGCTGTCAGTTCTGCAGTCTGTTAATACCAATGTCCACCAATGGCAGAGGCCCTTGCAGAGCCTCCCAGGAGCAGAGCTCCGACGCTGCTGTCCTTCGGCGTCTCTGCTGGTGGATTCTGCCTCTCAGAAACTCCCTTAATGTGAGGAGGCTTAGACAGCGATTAGGAAAAGTTTTGCCAAGCTTTCACATAAACAGAATTATTGTAAATAGAAGGTTTTTCATATCAGCTTTTAATTTATTCCTTTTATGCCAACCAAGAGCATAAAGTTATCGGTACACCCACCACAATGATGAACTTTTGTTTAACATCGATCTGTGTTTGCTAAATGACTTGGACCGTTTAAAGAGTTTCTGTTTTAAATAACCCAAATAATACTGTTTGTTTGCTTAGGGAAATAAAATCTAATTTACAGTAATTAAAGCACATTGACCTGATTAAAATTTATCTCCATCATCCTGTATTTAATACCTAGCAGCTTTGTTGCCAAGACAGTATTGGTTTATGCTGAGAAGGGATTGCTCTGTCAAATCTGCGTGTTAGCAGAAAATTAAATAGGGGAAACCTGAGAGTGAAAAAAGGAAGTAGTCATTTTAGAAACTGTTCTTTAATTTCTTATGTGCTTATCTGACCAGATATCACAGCTCCTTGGGAGGGAAGGAAGAGGGTTCTCGGGCAACTACATGAAATACTGAGGATTTTTCCTCTGAGGTGACAACTCAGGGAAGATTTCAGCTTTGCAGTAACCTTAGAAAGTCAAAAGTGTTACAAATAAAGGAGTAAAGATCAATCCACCATCTAATTAAGTCATTACAAAATCTTCTTGGAGAAGAGACAGCAAATAGTTTGAAGACATTTTTCCTACCTACAGTTATCTACTGAAACTATAACTCATAGTTCACATTTCAAAGGAATGGAAATTGTGCATTTTGAGTGAATTGAGAGTTCATCAGTTAAGAAACAAAACGGTTTCAAAGTCATAGATCCTCCGAAACACAGAATGCACAAAGCAATGCAGAACCTTATGGGCATCTCCTTGTCCCAGGCTTTGGTTTGAAGTGAGTGAAAAAGAAAGTGCAGTGTACCATTATACCTTATAAACTTGAAGTATATTAAATATAAATCATTCTCATGCATCATGTGCTACTTTTTAAAGAAAAAATATGCATTAAAAAGATTTGTTCAATCTTATGTCTGCCTTGTAGCATCAAAGATCAATGTGCAGTCTGATTAAGTTGTGCTCTATAGATTTCTGCAGTCAAGTTCATCAAAGAACCCATTTCTCTTCCTCTAATGATGCTTGAACCTAAAGTTCTTCTCTGAAGTACTTTAATTTTCACTTGGTCATTACAAGAAGACAGTGACTTAATGAACTGCAAATAGGAGAAGAAAGTAACATAAATCATTTTTGCATCCTTTTTTGTGGTATTAGCATATCTCTTCCTTCATCATTTTAATGCCTCCAGTGATTTCCCCACATATGATGGTGAAAATTAAATTATATTGCATTTTTTGCAACCCAGTGCACCAATAAAAATATAAAATCATTAGAATAATCAAGATAAATTAATGTCGGCAAGCTGTAATATTGTTTTACATTGTGCCACAGTAACTGTTAGAATGAGTTTCCTGCTACGATCATAGTCAGAAAACATTAATCATGATCATTGGGAAAAGAGGTAAACTGTTCTCCTGTGGAAGGTTACATTCCTGTAACACTGCTGTGTTTTTTCCACCTTCTCCATGACACTTCAATAATGTAAGCCAATGCTTTCTCACCCTTAAAATGCTTCGGTCCAAAGGAAGCATTCAGATCACCAATGTGAGATAGTAATTTAAGATACCTTTTCTTTCTGCCTTCATGTTTCTTGCTTCTCACTGTGTGCACTTTTCTAGAATTTATTGCAAAATCATGTTCCAGGAATATTTTTCTAAAACAGAAGCATTAATCCGTCAGGAGAAGGAAAATACAGGAAGATGTAAAAACAAAACAAAAACATGAATCACTTCAAAAGTCAGTAAAAAGCAGACTGAAGGACAAATAATTTCTGGTGTAATTTTTCTCTGTTTGGTGCACCTGTGCTGATCTTGTCTATGTTTGAGTGTATGTTCAGTTTGGAGCCAGCAGGAATCGAAGCCAGAAGAGGATTTGCCTGAGAGCAGTTGAGTGTGCTCAGCGAAGCAATGGAGAAGGAGCACAAAACCACATGAGCAGGTTCCTTCCACTCTGCCCTCTCAGTTGCTTCATCCCTGGTGGGCACTTAAACCAAAGCTTCTTTTGAAATATTATGCTCGTTTTGCATCTATATTTTTGTTTCTAGAATTGACCTCACATTGAATCAAAGAAATAATAAATGAAAATGACTGCATTATTACTGCTGTCAAGATCAGTGCTTGTGTCTGTTCTGAAATGCTGCTTGTAGATCTTGAGCTTCTTGCCGTGCTCTGGAAAAGCTCTGATGTGTGTGTATAACTAAAATGAGAGTTATGGTCATTGGGGCCTATAGACCTTGTGAAAAACTGAAAAGAAAAAAAAAAGAAAAACCACTTGAATTAATTGCAAATGAATGGTTCCAAATTGTCATCTCAATTTTTGCAATGGGATGGTTTGAAAATCATTATTTTCAGCATGAGCAGTCAGGGAAAATGGAAATCACTGGCTAAAATGGGATTATATGTAGTTTTTCAAGTTTTTCTTAACTTGGCATTGCTATATGAGCATATATGCCTATCTGAGCAGCCTGTGCTTCCAGAACTGAAGTTTCCCATGAAAGAGGCCATGGTAAGCAGTGCAGCAGTTGGTTGTGCAAAGGGTCACCCGGTGGCTTTAGGCATCCATCATTAAACACACAGAAACACTTAACTTAGTGAGCAACTTCAAAATGAACTTCAAAATGAAGGGAGAAATCTTTAACCACTGCATGATCACCTCTACAGGTAATACTCCAGCAGTACAAACTGTTTAGCTTCACTTGCTTTAACATTTTTAATGCATTTTTTATTCATTTATTTTAGAAAGTGATCTTATTTCAGCAGTAGCTCCAATGGGAGCTATTGTATAATATCTGGCAACATTAACAGTTTAGTCCTTTTAACACATCTTTTAATATTATGGTGGTATTTTTGAACAAATGTAAAGCTACTGGAGATTCACTGCAGTAAATACAGGATAAAGCAGCTCTTTAATGAACTTCTCAGTTACAAAGAACCAAATGCTGTTACTCTTGCAACCAACTGGGATTTGCTCAAATCACTCTCAGAGAAGGAGATCTTTTCCCTGTCAATTACATACAGTCCCAAACAAGTGGCATTATCCAGCTGTATGCTGGATTGGAATTTAAACCTAAAATCAGCAAAAAAAAAAAAAAAAAAAAAAAAAAAAAAGATAATTATTGTTTTGTGAAATTTGTGTGAGAAGATTTTACGTCAGCTTTGTAGTTTCAGTACCATAAGCAGAGGCACACCTCAAACTTTGTCCTGCAGTTGTTGCTATTTTATTCATTCATCAATGTTGCCCTTGAAAAGAATTTGATACACCATACTCCTTTTTGTCCCTCCCTACTCATTTTAAAGTGTTTCACCTCTGAAATGCAAATAGAGCTAGGAAGGGATTAGCTCAGATCTAAGTGTCTCTTATTCTGTATCAACTTCAGCTACACTGAGATAAAGTCTGTATTTTCCTGAGCAGCCCCTGGCGTGCTGGCCAAAGCAGTGTCCCCATTTCAGTGATGTGCCACTGCAGTGAGGCTGTGCTTCTTGGCCAGCTTACAGATATTTCCAAATTACTCCAAATACAATCTAAACAAAATGCACTTGCTTGCTTGTGATTGAAGACCCTGCTTGTCCAGCTAAAGCTGTAGCATTTGTAGTCATACTGAAGAGGAAAAATTCAGCTGAGGTCCTGGATCCCATTTAATATTCTTGGCAGATTCTTATTAAAATAATGTCTTATTTGAGATAGTAGCAGTGAAATGTAAGAAGGTGGAATCCCAGAATGTCTAATGTGCTGACACATTAGATGCAATCTCTGTTGGCAAATCAAAAATAAATTAACCCATGCCACTTTTGTTGTCATATGTCAGTATACAGCCTTACTTTCAAAGCCACTCATGTCCTTATAAGCAGTATTGATAGAACCGTTTAGAAAATGCCTAGCTGGGATATACAGGGAAGGTAATAAATTTCTCCACCTTCTCTTATGTCTCTCTTGCACCCTCATCAGACAGCTGACAACATTTCTGAGCAAATGCAAGCCTCTCCCTTATTTTCCATTCCTCCTCCCTGAAAGCAAAATCCCAACCTCTTCTTTCTGGGGAATAGAGCTTGCATTAATTGCTGCTTCAAACAGCATATACTTAGCCATGGAAATTCAGTCAGAGATGAGCCAGTAATGGAAATCTTGCCCCCAAAAAAGGCAACAGCTTTTCTCATAAGAATTCCAGCACAGAAGAAAAGAAACAGAGAAAATACGCTACAGGCCACATACAGAATCGATTTCAAACAAGATGTGTTTGAGAGATTTCCCACAAGGCACCAGCAGCTTCTTAATGCAGTTCATTCACAAGTTCCTTCAGGGAGCTCAGCAAATAGCGCAGCTGATTCCCCCTCTCCACAGGAGCACATTAACATGCACTGGAAGACTCAGAGAGGTGCTCAGAGCTTACAGTGCAGCTGCTAAGCAGTTGACCACTCATTGCCTTTGGTCCTAGCAATTTAGACTGAGTTAGATCAGAAGTCCCTCGTGGAGCTGGGCGCTATTTTGTAATTGAAATTCAATGGCAGCTGAGTACCTTGCTCCCTAGAATGTCCAAATCTTGAGTCAATGATGGCTAAAAGAACAGAAGCAATTCTCATGGCACAGCACTGTGTTTGTAGCTATACAGCCACCTATCATTCTAGTGTCCAAACTCATCTAAACCATCTAAATGCAGAAGGTGCTGCAGAAATCCTAATGGATTTCAAGGACTCTCAAGCAGTACCTCACGGTTCTGGTAGCCAAGCCAGGCTCTAAGCGGTAACATCAGATTTGAACAAGGTGCTTTTCAGTGTCTTTATGCTTATTAAGTCATTTAGACAGGTTTAAAGAGAAATTGTGGGCATAAGAGTGAATGGGAAGGACCAGAGAAACATCAAATCCAACTACGTTAAACATGGAATTCTTTCTACAATAAGTAACTATCTGTGTCATTAACTGTGGAGCAGGAAATATTTTGTTTGGCAAGATTGTTCTCAAAAAAAAGATCTCAAACAGATCTTTTCAAAGAGAATTGAATATAAAGAAAAATACTCTTTCAGTAAACCTCCTAACATGAAAACTCAAGAGATCTTTCCAAATCCTGTTTTCTGAGAGCTTCCCAACAAAACACGTAACTTGTCCTAACATAATTAAAAGAGCACAGCATACAGTGTGAAACAGCTTGAGAACTCACAACACCTGAGAACTCACAGCAAAAAACCCATACAAACATTCAGTCATTCCAGACTCTTGTGTTAGGGGCTTGATCACCCACATGTGTTTCCTAAATCTCTTTTAAGGTTTTGGAGTAGATATTATTGAAACTATTTTTATTCCCCATAATACATTGTATGGTTTATCACAAGGTAAGCATTTTGCTCAAAATGATGTTTAGAACAAACACATGAATGTCCTGAATGTACTTTTTGTTGCAGAATAATAAATCGGTGGGTTTTTTTTCCATCAAAAATGACAAGGTGAAAAAAACCTGATGTTTGTAAGTGATTGGAAAGTGTTATATGGCATCATTAGATGCTACAGATGAGAAAATTGTGGAGGAAGAAAGAAAATGTATGTCATAGGAAGAAAGAAAATGTATCACTATGACAAAAAAGATTAGTGAATTCGGTACAATAATCAGTAAGAGTTGTGAGTAGCTTTTTTACCTTCCTAATATTTAAATAACAACCACTGGGGGTTGCTAAGAGAAGCTGGGCAGCATGCAGATGCTGTGTTCATCAACACTACGAGCTGTCACTGCACTGGGACTCCTGCAGACAGCTCACAGATTGGTAGTGCACATAAACCTGAAAAGGCCCTCTTCTGAATGGGAAATCTCTGTGTTGGCAGCCTGCAGCCTGATTCTGCCCAGCACCAGCTCTGACTTGATAAAATTCCCAGGGCCAAAATAGCAGGCAGACACTGGGTATTCTTGTTGCATGTGACTGCCAAGAACCATTCTGTAGTGCTTCTAGACCTGAGCAACCAGCTGTGCAACATGGATTCAAATGACCTGGAAAAAAAATTTGGCTCCTCTAAAATCGATGGCAGAAGTCATTTACTTCAGTGAAGCCAGGATTCATTCCTGGCAGTTGCAAAAGCTCTGTTTGAACTGAAATGTTTTCCTGCTGTTGAGTGATGTTGGACAGAGGGGTGGAGTGGGTGCCTGTTTCTCATGGAATTATTTCTGTAGCAGTGCCAAGCGCTAGAGGATTCATCTCAAGCAAACCCTTTCTCCTTTCAATTTCCAAAGGACTTTGTTTTTAATTGGTGCCAAAAGAACTATATTTTTTTAAATCAGAGAATCTGAACTTGGATATCATTTTAAGAGCCAAAATAGGACATTAATAATAAAGGCTTCATAAGTAGGAAATTTATAAAGTTGTAGGTATAGGCAAAGCAATAGGCAAGCCCTAGGGAAAGGTTTTGCATCCAAATCTCAGAGAAGACAGTGTCCATTGAAACAAACTCTTGGTAACACAGATAGTACTTACTGATGGACTTGCTGATGTAGAGACAGCATTAGAATTCAAAAGCTCAATGTGTGAAGCTTCACATGCTGGCCATTATCAGCTCTGCTGCTGCAGGCTGTGCTGCTGCTCAGCTCGGCTGCTGCCATGTGTTGCCATGCACTGACACAAGTGTCTTGGTTGCACAAGTGACATTCTGGTTATTTCTAATCCTCCTCCAGCAAATCTGCAAGACAAAGATAAGCAGAGACCAAACATGAAAAGGCAGGTAGGTATATTTTGCAGCTACATGGAGAACATCTAAATTTTAAGAATAAGTTCCTGTTTTCTGAGTTAGTGAGAAGGCAGAGGTGCCTGTTGTCCCCCTGCTGGCACAGATGCCAACGTTGCACCTGGCTCCCTTGACACTGAGAGCAACTGCAGCTCCAACCAGACTGCAGCGGGGATGTTCCAAAGCCACAAGAAGGAATCACATTCCTAAGGACTCTCTGAAATAATATGACATCAAACCCTTTTTTGGCTGCTGGAAAAGCTGCCTTTATACAACAGAGTGGAACTGGCATGCAGAGCTGGGAGGCCAAGCCCTGCTTTTGCATCACCAGTATAAACTCCCACAGTTGGTAGTTTAGCCATACCCATCCTTGTGTCCCCTGTTCAGAGGTATGAAGTGTTTTTCCATCAGCACACAGCAGCCAGTTGTTGTGGAAGCTTAAAGCCTGACTAATATTCTGTAATTCCACATTTTAGTCATTTCAATTGGGCAATGAAAACTCCCTGTGCCACTGAAGGAGGCTGGGTAATAAATGCTTTGATTGTTGTTTTGGAATTCTCCACAGCAATATGATACAAATTGGTTCTGTCAAAGCAGCACCTGACATCCAATAACATCACAGGCGCAGGAATTTTGGTACAGGTCCATAGCACAAAGAACGTGTTGGTGCCAGCATGTTTTAGAAACACGTTCTATATTCTGAAAAACACTTTACAGATGCTTCAGAACTATCAGTGCAGCTAGATGATTCCTTACCTGCAGAATATAAAAACCTCTAATCATTGCAACAGTTAAAGAGAGAACTGGGCTCAGGATGTATCTCAGCTGAATTGCATGGATTTCCCCTCCCACAGTGCCCAAGGCAGCCTGACTTTGCATGTCCATATAAATCACATCATTGAGCAGTCCCTGACATCTTGTCAGCAGAGTCCAGTATGGTGTCTGCTGTGTGTGTAAGGTACAGCCTGGATAAGCCTACATCTGGGTAGTAACCCAAACACGAGATACTTAAAGGCATCAGAACTGGTATTTCATGATGAGATTTCCTGCAGTGTTGTAGTCCTTGTGCCCCAACATTTCGTGACTGAAACTGCACTTAACTATTAAAAGCATTTTTCTGCTTACCTCATTAACAGTTTTTAATAGAGCTTGGGGGTAAGCCTGCCTCCCTGGGCACTGAAAACTTTTGGGAACAGTGAGAGCTGAAGGATGCAGGGCAGGGATCCAAGTTATGTATTTCCTACCACCTTCATGAACATTAGGCTTTTCTCCAGAACCAACCATTGAAATTCATAGTTCTAGAATACAACAAGTTTCCCCACTCCCCCCAAAAACCCAGAAATTGCTTTTAAAAGATTTCTTCTAACTTTATGGAAGGTCATTGGTTGTGAATAGGCTAGTTTTCTGGGTTTGGGTTTAATCCTGCAAAAATGAAAGTGAAATTTTCTTATTTAGTTTCCTATTTTGTAATTCAGGTGCGGATCCATATCTGCATGTAACAATTCCCGAGAAGGACACTGATACGAATACTCATTACTCCAAACAAATAGGATATTTATTGCTGGATAGAGTTACACAGACCGAGCAGACAACGGATCACACCAAATCACCGGGGCTGACTTTACTTTTATTAGTGTATTAACCTCTGAGCTCTCTGTATCGCGTGTCATTCTAGCTGACAATAAAAAGGGAGAGCTTCAGCCTTTACCTTTCTTTAGTTGTACCTGCGGTGTATTTTACAAGAATGTATTTGCTACTGAATGCAGTAACAAATCTTCAAATTTATTGAGCAATTTATGGCAACAACCATTCTATGAGGAAAATAAATTCTCTCCAGAAAAATAAAGCGTAAGTTCAGAACATGTGAGCAAACTGATTGCAGTGCTTTAGTTGCCATTGGAATAGTAATTATAATTAGAACAGATCACTTTAGGACTATATGGAAATTATTTTTAAAGCCCTTAGAATTATGAAACTGGTGTAGCATGCCCTGCACCGATGCATGTGGTCACACTGCCTTATCACACTGTATGAATGGCACCTGGCAATGGTCGCTTCTGCTGGCCGTCATTTCCTGTACGTGTGGATATTTGCATAAGAGTTGGAGACTGTTTGCAAAGCTGCTCGTTTGGAACTGAAATTTATTGTTCGTTTAGCTCCTGAAAAATAATCTAATTTTTCAAGCCCATAGAAAATTGTGTGAATTATTCACCTTGGTTCATTATTATGAGATATTTTACGGTGACACCACAGAAGTCATTATTTATAACGTATGGGATCATCTTTTACCAAATGTTTTCTCCTTTCTCTTCTTGTAAATGTCATGAAACTATGAAGTAAATCTTGAATCATCCAGTTGAAAGTGCCAAACAATGATAAATAGTCATATTATGTGCACAGGATTGCAACAGTAATGTTTTCCCCAACACTGCATATTAGCTTTTACTTCTCAGAAACAGACTTTTGATATGAATTTTTCCTTAAGTGCTTCACTTTATCATAACACTGAATATCTGCCCTGAAGTTTAGATGCAGATAGAGCAAAAACTAGAGCTAGAGAAATGGTAGCCTACTGGTTTTGAAAGGGACTGAACTAAAATTAAAACACTGAGTTAAGTGCAAAGGAAAACCTATTACTTGCCAGAAGTAAACCAGCTGGAGAGCTGTGTGTGTGAGAGAGGGAGACAGTCTGTGTGTGTGTTTGTGGGGACGTGGGGCTGATAAGCTGTGGGAGGGAGTTTAACTGCAGCACTCAGACTTTGGCAGATTAATTTAACAGAGAAAAGGTGACTTTTAAAACACCAAAGCCAACTTTTCTTTATGGAGATAGGGCTACAGCACAACGGGGTACTGTGACACTGAGTTGGAAAGCCCATTTTGTCCAGAGAGAAAACGCCCAGCTGATGCATTATTAGATGTGAACAAACCACAAGAATATTGTTAGAACTTGCTCAGACCTTCCAGTTTCATTTCGTCTGCAATCCTGGTTCAGGTAGAATCAGAAGCAACCTTCCTGTTCTTTGCAGAAAATATTTTCCATGAAATATCTGTTTGTACACAAGCAACTGCATTTCGAAACTCATTTGAAATACCAAAATTCCAAATATGACAAACTGTTCTCTCACAGACTGGCTGTTGAAATCACCTCCCTAGCTGAGGGCTAGGAAAGCAGAATGAATGAATTGCTAAAAGACTGCTGAGGGAAGTTGGCAAGACGAGCAGGGAGGGAGTGATGTGGCAGCAGCAGGAAGGATGTTCCTGTCATTTCATGGCTTCTACATGTGTTTGGTAAGGGCTTGAAAACAATCAGAACCACATTATGTATTTCACATGTCCAAGTATAGCTCACACTGTGCTAGTGGCACAGAGTAGGTGAGTGGTTCCTGATCCATAAAGAGCCTAAATTATGAAAGATTTCTGCCTCAAATTCTGGAAAGGATGCACTAACTCAAATTTACCCTTTTTCACATAAGGCTTAATCAGCACATCTTTCTTCTGGCTTTAAAATCCTTGAGTGAAATCAATTGGGATTTTGTGTTTATTTTGAGACTGGGATTCCATTCTTTGAACTTTCTGTTTACAAGTGTCCTCAGACACAGAGGCAGTGTTTAGATCAATGTTGCTGCACTATTACTGAGAGCAGAATCAGGTGCAGCAGTGTGTTCCTGCTGTACGTGCGTGAAATATTTTGGAAACAAAACCAACAGGGCGTAAATAAGAGCAGCATTTAGTTAATATTGGACAAAAGATTTTTGTTACAGTAAATGAGGAGGCGATGTCATGCTGATTTAAGTCTCGGAGGAGCACCATAATTGTAACATTACGTACTACATTGACAGGTTCATGTAAAATTCAGCACAGCCTGCCACCCCTTGGCAGCCATTCTCTGCAAGAGCGGAGGTGTCAGCCCCATCAGCGCGGTGGTGGTCGGTGTGAGACGTGCCTCAGAGCTCCTGGAATTTCCTCCCTCCCAGGCTCAGAGTGGGTGCTGAGCATCTCTGTCAAGCAGAGGTGGCTGCTTGGGGTGGAAAGGCCTTCCCAGAGGTATTAGTGCTGGCAGATGTTTTCAGTGTTCCTTGGAAAATAGTGACAGTTTAACTGAAAAGAAAAGACAGCACAATGAGCAGAAAAATGCCGTCCTGAAGGAGAGCTGTTAGCCCTGCAGATCTGGCTCCATCAGCACAGTGTTGGGAAGGGGGGGCTCTAAGGTCAGTGCTCTGAGATCAGTGGATCAGAACCCCAAAGCATGGACTGGCCCATTTTTACAGCTCTGAACTATGCATCCCTACTTACTGATGAAACTTTAAAGTCTGAAGAGAGCATGCAGCAAAACAAGACATTTAAATGTTGTTTAGATTTTCTCCCTGGGCACAGAAAAAGCTTTCCTTATAAGCTGTTTTTCGAAAATACCTGCCCCTTCCAGTTAGCATCCAGAAATCAATAGGCAGGAAAGCAAATCACTGCTCTTTCTCTTACGTTTGTGCTATTATGGTTTCTGTGGAGTGAAATTACTTTACAGTTAATTAGATTTTTAAAAAATATAGGATGGCTTCTGTATAATTCCCTTGGGTGTTTCTGTACCTCCCCAGCTTTTTTAATACACTTCTGGAAGAAGAGGCATTGATTTGGAGGAGATTTAATAACCCATTGGTAACCATATAATCACCTGTAGCTGCCAAGCTAGCGTTGCCCAGACTTTCTAATAGCTGTAAGCAGCAGGTCAATACTTTCAGCAAAAAACTGTATCTGTTTTAACAGCCCAGTCCTATAAACATCATCTGGAGTTTTTAAAATGTGCATCTCATTTGGAGCTTTCCTTCAGCTCAGGAGTCTGCTTTTGAAGCAAATCTGCTCCCCTGTTCTTACTGAGGTTTCATTCCCCATCACTTGTGCTGTCAGAGCATGCAGACTGGCTCCTTCAGGCTGGAACAGAACCCAGGTGCCCCAGAAGGAAGCGCAGTGCCCTGCTGCACTCCTGACCTGCACACATGTACTTTTCCATCCTTTCAACCAAACTGCTGAATTGAGCAGCCTGTATACACACATAACAGCATGGTTCACAGAATCTATCACTTAATGTAAGCTTATCTTTCATTTCTTCACCTGCTTATGTACATAAATGTATCTGGACACAAGTGCATTCTGGGGTGACCCCAGGTTAGAAAATCAGGCAGGGCTATTAATATATTCCACAAAAGATGACACATATCTTTTCACAGCAAATTTTTTTTGTTTTCAAGAACTTTAATGCCATCTGACCACCTACGTGGCCTTTTACTACAGTCTGCAGGATGTGATGTATTTAAGCATCCCAGCCTCTCACAGCCACCCTTCCACCATCTGGTAGAACCACCATCCTCAGCTGGCAGAAGCGGTGCACGAGAGGGCTGTGCTGCATAATGATCCTCACTGCCATTCCTAACTGACAAATCAGTGGCCCAGAGTGAACTGATGGCAGAACTGGATTCTATGATCACTCATGTATTTTAAACAATAAAACAACTTCAGCCTGAAACAAAGCAAGCACAGTGTGTGCTTCACAGTCAGCACACTTGCACATCCACAAGCACTCCTTCCCCTGCCCACGTTGAGTAACGCTGTTGTGCAGTCACACGCACGTGTGTGACTGGGAGCCTTCTGTCATGTTATTGATTGATTTCTTGTGCACACAGTCCTAATTAACAGCTATCACTCAATTTGTTCTCGAGTTGAACATAATTAATGATATGCTTAAGTAATGATTTTGTTTATGTCTAGTGACTTACAGCTTTATTCTAGTATTACTTCAGGCCATGATTTTATCAGACACTGGATATCACAAAACTCAGCTGAGTTAATGTGCATAACAAATGCACAGGAAGACTATCTGCTATCCCTATGTTTACAGAAAGTACTACTCAGATCATTACTAAATTCTTCCCACACATTAGCTTGAGGGGAGTCTGTGTCTCCAGTACAGAGCACATCACCTTATTATTGCCTTACAGATGAAACAGTTACACAGTCTGGTTATTGAGTTCACTTGAGAGTTTAGAAACAGAGATAAATCTTTAAGGTCCCTGAGAAGGCTGTGCTGAATGCCTGGTGCCACTCACTTGCTCATAAAATCCTGGTTCTTTGACTGTTTTTAGCTGCATTCTCTATTCAGCTGCCTGGAACAAGGCAAGGCAGGGATGCTGTTAGGATGTCTCTTAGGACTTGAAAAGATAGTCCAGTAGCACTGTCTCTGCTGATGTAGAAAGCTGTCTTGTGAATGCTGCTGGCATTTAAGTCCCTAGCAGTTCAAAATATACCCACAGTAAGAGAAAGAATAGGCAAGCCTTGTGGGACTGAGAACATAAACGTTCAGCCCTAGAGAGCAGCCTGTTTCTAGCTGCCAGCTTTTGAAAGGTCTGTGTTCGTTTGTGAGGAATCTCCAGCCATCTACACTCTGATGCTCTGGGAGAACCATAATTGCCAGCAGGACCCACCAGGCAGGTGGCAGGGCCGGTCTGTCACCTTCCCCAGCAGCCACCCAGGGGGAGGCTCAGGGTATTCACCTGTGTCCTCTGTAGTGCCCTACAAGGAGCACGTATCTGCACCTTTGCTGATGTGCACTTACACACAAAGTGGATGACACAAGTGTCACTGCTAACTGCCGTGTGTGCCTTTTGTGACTGGGAGGACCCGATGTTATTTCACCAGTAATCCGTCTTTCTATCAAAACCAAGTCAGATCTTAAGCTTTCCTTGGCACCAGAAAAATTACAAGGAGTTGGGGCAGAATGGTGCCTCTCTCCCCAGAACAAATAGGCATTTCACTCCAGGTTTGAATCCAAATCTGTTTGTCCCTTTTTTTTTCCACGATGATAATTAGCTCGTTGTGAATTGTTCATTGCACAAACCTGCCAAACTCCCCATTTGCTGATAATCATCACAATTTCTGTGCTGCCAGGAGAGTGTTGTTTTATGTAAAAAAAAAAAAAACAAAACCAAGGAATTCAGAATCCTAAAGAGAATCCAAGTATGGGGACATGATGAAGCATTCTACTTCAAATAAAAGGGTAGAAATGGGGACCACATCACCAGGTGACCTCAGTAGTTTTTACCAAATGCGTTTGCTTAAATTAACATCTTGTGCATACATATGCAATGTAGGGAGAGAAGCCACCTGACTTATACAAGTAAATATGCCCACAGTTTTACAGCCATATTAGTTAGGGTAACTTGAAAACTTACCTAAACGTGATTTAGTATCTCATAACCCTGATTTATGTGCTCTCTGCCATAAATGATACTGACTGAATATTCAAAGCAGAAAACCTAGAGAACTACGCATAAAGAATGGCTGCTTATCTTTAGAAAGCATCTTTCCCTGTGCATACTGAAGACTTTCTCTTTTCAAAGATCACTTGAACATTGTCATCGATAAACTCCAGATCTGATTCCCCTCTCACAACAGTGTAATCAGAAGTAGATATACCAAAGCCATTGGATTTACACTACAGCAAATGCAAAATGGGAGGAGAACCACTCCATTTCCCATTTGCACGGACAAAAAGAATGCCAGGCTGCATGTAAATAACTGGCAAGAGCTTCCTGGAGCCTCTTGCAGTTGATAGAAGTTCTCTGATAAATACATTTCAATGAAGCCTTTTTAAGCTGTGTTATATTTCATGGGATGCTTATACGGTAATTCTTAGAAACTGGTTTACTGCATAAAATATAAGATATGTTGATGCACTCGTATCTATGTGAGAACAGGAGGTTGGGTTTGCCACATATGGAGAAAATGTACAATTTTGGGTTCCCAAATGGCATCTTTACGTAACTGTTAGAAGATTTAGAGCTGAATTGCTGCTGTGATGAAAAAAAAAGAGAGAGAGCAAGAAACATCAAACTAATGGTAAATAAATATTTGCACACTCATATACACATATGATACACATTAATTACTAATTAAATGTCACAGGACAAGGAACAACAGCTGCTAGCTGTATTTTCCATAGTGAATAAGTCTGTGAGAATTTAAATTTAATATGAAAAACAGATTTGAATCCCTTCCTGTATTTTGCAGGTACTGTTAAATATTCCCTGAAGTTATCCATTCCCATGTATTTTTAGTACTAAGCAGATGTTTTTCTTTTTAAAAGTGTTTGGATTCTGTGTAATGACAGGTTTTTCTCTAAACAGGATTTTGCTTCAGAAACAATAGAGATTTACTAGTTATCAATCCAGCACATAGCAGAGATTACAAATACTACATATCGAGGTCTTACAAAGATAGCACGGTTTGACAGCAGCTTGAAAACTGATCTCTTGCATATGGGAGTCGGTATGAATCCACGGCTGTGTAAATCTCAGCAAGGACAATTTTTAATAAGCAACTTTCTGGTTTTATTTTGCCATGGCCAATTAGCTGCCAGCAGGATCGTATTGGCTCTGGCTCTGGGCCACCCGTGTCAGCAGCAGCTCGGAGATGTCTGTCTGAGCTCCATCACACAGCACAGACATTGATCTAATTTTGTTCCACTCAAATGCTGCTGTTTCAATGGAAGCAGAAGAAACACAGTGCTGCTGCTCGTGGAAAGCCAGCCTGAAGGCTTCAGTGCACCGCTTCAGAGCCGGACGTTTGTGCAGTGAGCTGAGCGGGGGAAGAGAAGGAAAGCCTTGTGGGATCTGATCAGCCTGTCGGTGTGGATGAAAAGCAGATGTGTCCTGCTTTATCCCCAAACATTGTGACAGAGAAGTAAGAATAGAAGAAATTTCAGCTCTGCTAAGCAGCCCTTGGCAATATGGAAATGTGGTAACCTGCAGCCGAAAATGGAAATTTAAACAGCCCTTGAGATGTGTGCAAGAGATGGCAAGCTCCTCCTGAGGATCTGCCCAGGAAAAGGGAACGTATGAAGACTGCAGAACTGAGCGTAACAGCTGCGTGGAAGTGTTTGTTCGTTGAAGTTTGTAAGAAGAAATGGATGCTTTGATTTGTAAGAAGAAATGGATGCTTTGATTTTGCCTCAGTTCATGCTGGAACCTGTTGCATCCTGTAATAGTAGCCAATAGTTATTATCAGATGCCATTAAGTTGGCTTTTTTAGGTTGATACATTGATGCCATGAGTTTTAGGGGGCTTTGTATGTTCGTGCCAGAACACACCTAAGCTTCCTGCTTGTCAAGTTCCTGCTTATTTCTAGAGTTTTCATTTGAAATGAAACTCATCCTTCTCAAAAAATTGTTTACAGTTCCTTTATCACTACTTGCTTTCGTAAGTGCTGTCAGCATCTATGATTCTCTCTGTACTTCAGAACCTGCTCATATTTGGGTATTCATAAAGGTGATAAAATACATTTGATTTTTCCCTGAAACAAGCCTGAGGGCCCTGTTTATAGGATATCTCATAGTCACGCTGTGTTAATTCCATTTATGTGCACGTTCAGCTGCAGCTTTCAAACAAAATAATGATCATTCTGCCTCAGCGGGGTGAAGATTGTATTTTTCAGTATAATCAAGTTCCAGAAAATAGAAACACTCCATGTCATAAGCGAGAAACTGTCTGCATAGTAAATACCATAATTAATTTTAAAATGATTAATATTAACTAGAATTAATGTTAATCAGAACAACTGATTCACTGCTGCATAATCTGAATGTACACATGGAGCACACTCAGATCAAAACTTCTAAGGACATACCACAGAGTTTAAACAACACTTTTTAAGATGAGGTACTTTTCATGCTAACACCTCACTTGTGTGGTGTGTCCACGCTGAAGGATGCTGAACAGTCCCACAGCTGTGCTCACAGAGCAGAGCCTAGGAATACTTTAGCTTGACTTTGAAAAATCACAGGGCCTCAGTTGCTCAGAGAGCTCTTCGTGCCTCACCACCACTTTGTTAGTCAGCTCAGAGTTCTGGCTGCTTCCCTCCCCATTAGTTGAGCCATTTCAGAGCTTTACTGCTCTGAAAGGTGCTTGCCAGCTCTCTGCTGCAGTCCTGCAGCGATGCAACACCCACCAGGCTGCTTGCTGGCAGCAGTGCAAGACCTGAACATCTGTGTCCCTCCGAGCTCGGAGTCTGCAGCTCTCCCACTGATCCCTGCCGTCAGTCACAAAGCGTGGAAGTGGAAAATAAGCCCCAAGCCACAGCTCGTCCTAAAGCACAGCCATAATCCACCCCAGTGTTTGTGGTTCAATCACTAACAACAGCATCAGCAGCAGAGATGCCGAAGATAGGCTGGTAACAGATCAGAAGGATATTGGGAAACATGAAGAAGCTCCTTAATTAATTTCTAATCCTTTTTCAGCCTTAATCTTCTTTTTCATAGTAAGATCTGGCATTACACATTTTCTGCACACATGCTTTCTAGATGATGTAGATTAAGCCTTAGGTCTCTGATTTGCTAGAAGCAGCATGTCAGTAGGTTAGCTCTTACTGCAGCCACGTATTGCAATACTGTGGGATTATTCTGTCTGGGGTGATATAGCCGACTGAAATATTAATTAACAGTATGTGGAGTTCATCCAGTCACCCAAGGTTTTAAGTTATGCTTTCTTCTGCTTCTCAAGGTTTTGTTCAGTCTTTTTGATGTAACTGGTGCTGCTTTCCATGTATATTAATTTCAGAATAAGACTTGCATAAGGAAATGCAGTGGTGGGGGCATAAGGGTTTCTGAATGCTTCAAGGCCAGGGTAGGGGGCAGGGTAGGGTTCTGTTCTGAGTACATACAGGCTGTCCAAATACAAACAATGGGCTATTTCATATCAGTTCATAGTAAAGTATCTTCTAATTTATGATGTAAATACAGAAAATAAATAGATAGGACTCACTGATATATATATATCTGGGCATGCTAATGGCAAAGCTCTGTAGTCCTGACAAGACAAATATCAAATTTCTCTGCTGGACTTTTCTACGCCTTCCTCCACACGTATCCTATAGCAGAATCTGAAGCCGGTTTGGGATGTTTGAAATGTTTATGTTAGAAAATTCTATCCCTATGAAATACTGTAGCAAAATAGCTTCAGAATCCCAAAGAATAATCAGAATGGGCTTTTTCTCAGTTCTTTCTATAGAACCTTCTAGGCGTCCCTACAGCTAAACAGGAATTTTCCACAAGGACAGGTCGTTGGGTTTTTTTTAATGAGGAGTTACTGAAATTTACAACTAACTCTCTGGACAGTTATCACCCGATCTTGGTTCTGCTGATTTCAATAGGAGAATCTCAGGGTATAGATACAAAAGGATATGCTCATCCTTTTAAACTCAGAAGCAAGGGTAGGTTAGTGCTGACAGTGAGTATTTGGTTGCTTCTTGTGTTGTGTGCTCTTACAGCAATACTAGAATCTGGTGAGCAGCCTTGGTCAGGAGAAGGTGAGCCTGGATGATGCCCCACTGTGTGGCAATGAAAGGCTGGGTATTTCCTGAACATCATTAGTCAGACAGAAAGAAAACCTACATTCCTGTGATAGGATTTGTCAGGATTTAGGTACCTTTCAGGAAGCAAACTATACTCAGAAATTCTTCTGCAAACGTCACAAAGAGACACACAGAAGGAATAATAGTTCTACTCAGAAGAACAGAAAAACCTAGGGACCTTTCTGCACATGTTTAACTTGTTTCAGGGGTACATAGGAACAGGTATCACAGGAAAAGCAGGCTTACAGTTATAACTGAGAGCTACCCAAATATGTAGGAGAGTAAAAGGGACAGCAAACTAACCAAATCATTGAACACAAAGGGAAGAAAATCACAGATGAAAATGTTAGGATTAGCATTTTCCTGATAGCCTGAGGGGCATATTTAGGAGTTTCCTAGGATGTGAAGAGCAGCCCCTTCTATTGAAATGTTATCATTTCTAGATTTCTATTTATTCAGGGCTTCTGAGAATCAGGTCACGTCTGCTCAAGCACTGAATGTGGAAGAAGCTGACCTAGATCAGTACTTCTCAACCTTTCAGCATTCATGAGCCACTTCTGGTTCATGTGTGTGCAGGTCCCTCAGCAGGCAGCAGCTCTTGGCTGTGTGCAGTCGGACGTGGGGGGCTCTGATGTGCTCCATCTGTGCGAGACCAGACCAGAGCTTGAGGAACGCTGACCTGAGGCTGGAATTTTTCTGCTAGAAGTTGTTGGTTTCATTTTGTTTTGCTTTCACTTGACAGAGAATACAATGGATGAGAGGCGTGGATTTAAGAATACTAAACCTTTTTTAATATATAAATGAAAAAAAAAAACAAGCAACAGCATTTAAACCAGGATCCCAAAATCCCATAAAGGTGATTTGGCCATAACGTCTTTGTTCAGATTTTTACTCAGGACTCATTACTGCACTGTCAGTTGCCAGCTAGCATATACCACAATTTGTTCAGTAATCATTCTGTGGCTCAAAAGAAAGCTTTCGTAAAATACCAAGCACTGTACAGTGAATACATAACCCTGGCAGGACCTGCAAATAGGTGCCTATGTGTTTTGATAATTGTGGATATGCTTTTAGTCCAAGAACAGCTTTGAATGTGCACAAATATATGGTTTTGATACAGCAGCTACAGTCACTTTTGAGGTGAAGGTTAAAATATCAAAAACATTTCCTTATTTCAAACTGAAACATTTTAGGATGTTTGTCCCTACATTTATCTCATTCAAGTTTATTGCACGTAAGGATTTTGTATTGCTTCCAACTTACATATTTCCTGCAGTACCAGTGATGCCACCATCATAGCAATTTTCTGCCCCTTTAACCAAAGAGAACTACTGTCGGTCAGGTAAGTAACTTTTTCACTAAGCAGACTGAGCAGACAGTGTCTAAAGGCACCATTATATTCCTTGGCATGTGCAAAGCTTTCATACATTCAGAGAAAAGAAAGATAAATTCCAACAGTAGATGAAATACATTTCTGCAATTACAAGTGACTTTTCGAATGCTATGCATTGACCCAGCCACTGGCTTTCACCTTTTCTCTCTGTGATTAGCCACAGTGCTATCTTAGAAGTTTGGTGTGTACCCTGTGCCTTCAGTAACACGACCCAGGCCGGGGATAAGAATGGCACAATGAAATCATTGCTCCGGCACTGAGCTGTAGGACTGCTGCACAGCTCTGTGCTCGGGGAGCGAGGTGCCCATACCCAGGGATGGGGCTGATGGGCTGTCAGTGAGGCTGCCCTGGGCAGAACTTCATTTGGTGACTTAAGGTGTGCTTGGGAGGATATGGCTTTTATTCCTGAGAAAAGGAAATCTACCACAGAAACTTCTAGGTAGACGTATCTGTCCATTTTTTATATGCAGCAGATTTGATCCAACGTCCTTATTGCAAGTGAATGTCGACAATAAAAGAATAACGGATTGGAGTTCTAGCAAAAACTTCCCCTATAAATTCAGCCATTTGCCAAGTCAGTTGATGCCCTACTTTCCGGGCTGTCATAGCAGGCAATTCTGAACAGTCTCTGCTTATTAAAAATGGAGTACTAAAATCAATATAGCAATATCTTGTTGGAGAAAATTCAATTTATCAACAGGTTTGTCATTTTAAAGATGATTAAAGGAGTTGTTTATTAGGCATCATCTAGACTTTAGAAATAGTTGGTGTGAAAATAATAAGACATAAGCCACAATAGACTTACAAATCTCCCAATTGCACCAGAGAGTGGATATTTTTCTGTTAGCGCAGACCCGTAAAGATTTCCTGTCTTTATGTTAGACTCCATCGGTCACCAACTATATATTAAAAACAGGTGCTGTCCTCAGATTTCAGTAGCTCTGGGGCAGACCCATTATTCAGAACCCAAGCGCATCTAAAATAGTTAGAAATACCAGAAGTCCTACGTTTCTCACTAATGTCGTGTAATAAAACCTTCTTCTGATCCTCATTTTAGAAAGTTCCAGTTTGATTTCTGCCCACGTTCTCTCTAGTTAGTAAGAAGATAAGAACATTTAAAATATTTCTGGTTACCATCTTTTGTTTTAAAGTGCATTGTTAGAACAGAAAAATAAGAGTTGAATTTATTTTTCTTTTATTTCCGTCTTTACTGCAGTTCTACTTTTCTCAACATAAAAAAATACACAAATGTTTTTGATGTGAATAAAATGAGGAAAGTAAAACAGACCTCTGGTAAACAGAAACAGTAATATTTGTTCCTGGGAAAGCGAATTTATTCACGTTCTTTAAAGAATTAGAAAAATCAGGACAAAGCAGCTCTCTTCTATCGCTCAAAAAAATGAAAGTGAAAAATGCTACTGGGCAGAATAGCTTATGATTTTTGCATGTCACAAAGGATTTGCCTTGACACGTAATGAATTTTATCGAGGTCAAATTTCAAGTTATCTAAATACTAGTTTACCTCCAGAGATACAGGGAAATTATTTTGCAGTAACCATGCATTTTTCCCTGGCAGTGATTTGAGAAGCAACTTGTGAAATACACTGTTCTCAAAAACTTGTCACAGTTCTGCTAAAAAAAGCTGATCAAACTTTTATCCCTTTCATGGTTAAAAGCTGAGCTCTACAGATTCTCCTTTCCATCTCCATTGATTTGGAGTTGCAGGGAAGCATTACTGTGTTTCTCTGACCGTGCCACCATCAGACACTGCCATCTCCCTTCCCAGGTGTCAGTTGTTGGGTCTTGCAGGAGCTCCATGGCTGCAGAGATGTAAGAGATGTAACCCCTCGGCAGCTCAGCACCACCCAGCCCTGTGCTCAACCCCACACTGGGATAAGGGAGAGAACTGGAAAACGTGAAAGCGTCAGAACTGCTGGGTTGACATAAGGACAGTTTAATAATAACAAAAGAGAAGGAAGGGAAAACAGACAAACAAGTGAAGCACAGCACAATTGCTCGCTACCAGCCAAGCATGCCCAGCCACCAGCAGCAGCCCCCTGGCCCACGGCCCTGGTGTCAGTGCTCAGCATGATGCCATATGGGACAGGGAATCTCTCCGGTCGCCCTGGGTCAGCTCTCCCAGCTCTGTCCCTCCCAGCTGCTTTATCCCCCGAGTAGCGTGGGAAGCTGGCAGTCCTTGACATGAGCACTGCTCAGCAACAACTCAAACATTGTGCGTTACCAACATTATTCCCATCCTGAATCCAAAGCACTGCACCATACCAGCACCATGCTCCATCCGAGCCAAAACCAGGACAGGTGCTCAGAGGATTTCAAAAACCAGCATTGAACACTTCTTTATTTTAGCATGTTTATGAAAATTTAATAGGCCTAGAAACGCAGACCTTCCTGACAGCAAAAGAATTAGAGAAATGGTGTTTTCAGTCTCTTGTAAAATTGTATCATTAAACTTAATAATGGTATGTTTTGATTGCGGCATAAAACAGATGAACTTTGTATGCACATCCTTCACCCTGCTCAGAAACCCATATGCGTCTCAGTCATTCAGACAGCAATCTAATGCTCTGGATGCACAACAGCAGGAAGGTTTTGCCAACTCATTAATCTAGCCCTGTGTGTGAGGATGGGCATTTTTCTTTCTTTTTCTATCCAGAGGAATTAGCAAAAAAAAGAAAACATTTTATTTCTGTATATTTACAGATAAATGCTTGTGACAAAATGCGTATCTACATATGCATAGGTAGGTGGATGGACAGATGTGATGAGTGCATTAGAAGTAAAGTGGTGACTGTACTAATAACCTTCACTTCCCTACAGTGTTATTTACTTCTTAGACTGAAAAATACATAGGTCACTCCAAAAGTAATGCCTTCTATTTATTTCTATGGTAACTACAACAGATAGAAAGAGCACAATACATTTTACAGAGCAAATTCTCAGCTGCAAAACAAAATTTTTCAACATAGCCATCCACCACTGCGTATTTATGCCAGAGACGAACAAGAACTGTGTGCCACCTATAACCATCTAGATGACCATCCAAAAGGTGGCATGTCTTTCATGTTGCTGTTGCCGTTGCTGAAACATACCTCCAAACCCTCACAGCACTCACATCCACTGCTTGGTCCCCACCAGCTTTCAGTAAGTGTCAGTGAATGTCAGTGGGTGTCAGTTTTTCTGCAGGGAGGAATTCAGTGCATCCCTTTGCTCCATATGCACTTGTATGTCAGATGGTCCCTCTGCTGTCATTGGAAAGCTGCTGGCATTCCAATCAGAGAACATTTTGAAGATCAGTGCATCTTAAGATCACTCATTAAATAGTGACTCAATTAGAGCCTCAGAATTTTAACACTCTACTTTACTTTTTAAAGCCCTATATAAAATGAAAAGAGTAACTTTTTGTTTGTCTGAATTTCTCAGTTTATAGGCTTCTGTAGCTTTTGAAAATGCACTTAAACCTTCAGACTTAAACAGGCAGCTCTGACATCCTTTCATCAGAGACAAAAATTATTCTTAACACAGATTTTAATGAGGATTCTTCAATCTAAAATCTTGTTACAGATCGCTAGATTAAATTAGGGTAATGGGTTCTCCAAGCCTCAGTTATTCTCTCAATTACTTATTGACTTAGCCTAATTCTAAACTAAGGTTAATGAACGAAAAAGAACATGCAAACATAATTTTTCCCTCTCCTTTCACATAATGCTTATAACTGTCAGACCAAAAGATAAAACTTGTCATCAGTGGTAAGAATGTGGCTGTGGAAGCACAGGGTTGTGTGCCACAGAGCCTAGTCCTGCAGGTGTGCGGTACATGCCTAGATTAGAAGACCCAAGACATCTTTTTTGAGCTCTAGAGTGCAGTGCAGACACGTGGCACCTCACAACAAACTCCAGCTCTGCTAATAAATGCTGGAAACTCTCAGTATCAAGATGTATCCCATACTTAAAATCCTTACTGGTCCCTGAAGGCTTTCAGCCAGTGCTGATGGAAGCTGTCCAGTCACAGAAGTCAGTTCCTCTGCTTGCTTATTTGAATAACTCAGTTTTAATTTAGAAATCTAATGAAAGCTCTGGGATCTAATTCATCTGCTATACATGGTTTGAATGAATTTCGAATATTTTAGATGAAGGAGAGCAGTAAACATAAACACATACATGCAGCAATTATTAAGCTAGTCACCATAAACTTTGCTGCATCTGCTTTAGACTTCACAGATACTAACAGGGAAAAATCAGTGTATTGATGTAGTAGTGGAAATGTAATAAAGTGCCTTATTATCCCTAGAAGGCAGCATGTGTCATATAGGCTCTGTGGGGTATTACCTATGTCCTAGGAGCAGTTTCACTCCTTCCTATCATGGCATGTAATTATCTCAGGCTAACCATGACCCTATGGGTCCCCTATTAAAATTACATTTTTGTTACAGAACAGTGTATACGTTACTGAAGCACATTGTTTTGATCACTGAGAAATTGACATATTGTGCTCATTAACCAGTAAGCCTGAATATTTAATTTATGAAGTTTGTTTCAAAATTTCTCATATCAGTCACTTAAGGAAAGTAAACAGGAGAATTGCAGCCCAGTGAACGGGAGGGATTCATACTGACAATACTTAAAAAACGTGTGTCGTGTCATATTCTGAGACATGCCACATGACAGTAAGCAGGTAAATGCATTAATTAGACTCATTAACATCATTTCCTTTTCAAAACTTATCAACGAACAAGACAAAAAAGTTATTTTATTCTTTGCCCTTCTCTCTTACATTTTCCCATCTGTGCCTTCCCATCAGATATTGGTGATGGTGAGGTCTGCTGTTCCTCAAAGCTCAGCAATTATGTCGCATAATGTGCTGCTCCTTCACTGCTCAAACCACACTTTCTGAACCTAACGACACGGAATAAGGCTGTGTCACAAACCAAACCCAACTAACAAACTATTTTCGTTTGTTTTCTGCCTGGCTGTGGAAATCGCCGTGGCAGAGGTGATGGCCGTGTGGGATGGGTCAACAGTGCTCTCTGCTGGCAGCAGGGAAAGGCGGCAAGAAACAGCTGCAATCTAAATTACACGGCAGGAAGTACTTCGAATACATTTCTATGGCGAGATGTTTTTATGCAAATCTATAGAAGATTATGATTTAAAAGGTCAAGAAGCAAGTTGTTTACTGCAAACATAATTTTGCAGATGCTGCTATGCTCACAGTGTTTCGATGGTTTCCTTACATAAGGCTGCATAAGTAGAGTTTAAAGAGAAGGCAGGGAAAAAGTATTATGAAGAATAAATACTCAGATGTACAGAGGCTTACCAAATGTGCTTGAAAGCTCCATAGGAAAAAACAAAAAACAAAAACCAGCCAACCCAACCTGTTTAAAAATGAAGTATTAAAGTCCTTCTACTTTCTGGCATACGTCCCATCCATATTAACAACTGATAGAAAATCAAAGCAGCAGCATAAAGCTAATTCTAAAACCAACCAGATGCCATAAGCACAATATTAAGAAATGTACATTCTTGTATGACCGTGCTTTGAAGGAAAGGAAGGTAATTCTGCTGCAGAGAACTAAGCAGTGTGGTGTAGAGGATTACATTTGAATTTCTAGTTCAGTGTGATGCTCAGTCATGGTTCCTGAAGTCAGATTCCAAACCACGGCTTGCCCTGAAGTCTATGGAAACTCTGTTTTCCAGTCCTAAAGAAGTCTGCTTTGTACAAGAGACGTCCTACAGCACAGTCATTACAAATCAATGAGAACAGTATTTCATATTGCTGAACAAGGCCTGGTCAAGATACTATGAACAACAACAACAACAAAATCATGAAGAGAAAGGACTTTGCTTGGAGTACTCAGGAAAACATTATTTGGTTGCTGCTGTACTTAAAAGCTCAGGCTCGGGTGACCTGAGCACGAGGTGTTGTATGGGAATGGGACAATCCTGCGTAAGTCTGGAAGAAAACCAAATACTCTGGTGTTAATGCTTACATATCCTGCTCAGCCTGAAGACAGTTGCATATTTGTTTTTGCATTAGTTTTTGCATTGAGGCTCTTTGAGTCCCTTAGATGACAGATGCTACTTCAGTCTTAGTATTGGTATTTTCATGTTTCCATGGAACCCTGCTCCCTCCATGGACCTCTTAAAGCCACTGGTTGGGCAGAAAACTGATGGCTCCTGCCCATAGAATCTGGCCTGCAGTCACTGGGACATCTACTGCTCTCGCTGTGTTGATAGGGAATGGCAGAAAGCAAAGGCAATGACAGAACCAGTGCTGCTAACAGCTCAGGTGCTGTTAGTGTGGCAGAAAGCCCATCGCCCCTGGAGCCTGCAGAGCTGCAAGAACATAAGACTTCAAGGGGAGGATATGGAAGCCATGCGGTGGATGACAGAAGTGTGCTTATTGCAGGATGTAAAACCAAGGCATTACAACATCTTCAAAACACCCTACAATTCTTAGTGATTTGCTTCTCTACACAGTGCTAGGCTTTCTTTGGACTGTATCTATTTTCATCCCAAAGAAACAGCTAAAACCCCAGATAAGATCCAAGGACACCACAGCAGGCAGCCATACACAATTGATTTTCCTGCTTCCTTACATTCAGTGCTGCTCTGCTGACAGGTACTGATACAAGGGAAAAAATATTTTTGGAACTGATCTTCAGGCCACTGTTACCTGAATAAATCCAAAATGCTGAGAGACTGTTTCACGATTTTGTAAAGGCCCTTGGGAAGCAGAGAGCTGCTGGAAAGTGGTGACAATGAGCCACCAGCAGAGCATGGGATGAAGGGCACAAAGCTCAGCTCCCTCACCTTTCCTCTTGCAATCCCTACTTGTGTTACTGGCACAGCTTTACCCCAAAACATGCTTCATTTTCCAAGGCTTTTCCTGCACAGCCTTTTGAAGGCAGTATTATCATAGACTACAATGTAGTGATGTAGAACATGAAAGTTCTGAAAAATATTTAGTTCAGGACCAGTTTCGGAAGAAAAGAGTAAGTGAACAAGGTACGGGGCTAACAGGGACACAATGAAATGCTTCCATAACTGCAGGGTTAAAGAGCAAACATCAGGAAAAATTATTTCAGCTACTTTTTTTTCTAATGGTCATAAAAATCTATGATGTTTCAAGATAAACATGGCCAAAGAATTCACAGTTGTTAGTTACGCACTTCTGCTGACCTTGTATTCTACAACCAAGCGACAGAATTTGGACTTTTTGTGATTGTAGGGCTAGCAAGTTACACACACATACATGAGAACCCAGATGATATGCAGCACTGCATATATTAGTGTGCCTGTGTGGCTGCCTTGCATCAAGATAAAGAGAGAATAATGCTGCTGGGGAATTACGTGCACAAAGCTCTGTGAAGCAAGAATTAAAATGAATGAGATTAAATGGAAAATAACACATCAGGAATATGTTAATAATTTAATTAAAGTCTACCAAAGTTGAAATATTCCACAATTAAGGTTGAAGCCTATCAACATTCTCTGTTCTACTTGGGGATTTTGCCATAGGTAAAATTACCAGTTCAGAAACATTTCTCAATGTTTGAGGAAAACTGGGTCAACTGAGAGTGTGGTGGCATCGTTAACTTTGAAAATGTTGGATGTAGCTGTTTTCTCAGACAGATTTTTAAGGATGCTTTATTAAATTTCTTTAGCGCAGCCTTATTTCCAGCACATAAGATAAATGTGAACATTGATTGTTTTCAAAAACACAACAGGGGCAATTAGTGCTTTTTTTCCCCAACCTGGTTTGCTGTTTTCATCTTTACCTAACCTTGTTTAAATGAAACTGTGTATACATTTAGGTCAAGTAGAAACACAGAACAAAAATGTTACTTAGTAATAGAGCACCAGGAGGCCATGACTGTGAAGGACATGGCACCGAAGGTAAATTTGACAGTTTAAGGTAACAGACAACCCTTAGCTGAGCTTGGCATTACCCTTTCTACATCACCCCTTTAAAGTACTCCCTGTAACACTTCATCCAATCCACAGACAACCTTATGCTCAGCAGTAGTAGATACTGTTCCCCATAGCATGCAGAGCCAAGTCCTTCCCCTCAGAGCCCTCCTACCACCTACTCTGCAGCAGGGCACACAGCAGACAGAGAACACCCCTACAAAACCACACACAACTTTACTGTCCACAAAACCAAGCAACTTTCATGTTCTAAAGTAACTGTGCACCATCACTTTAAAGGCTCAGTAACATAAAATATAGAAAGTCCCTCTCTGGTCAGTAACTTCACATAATGAGCAGGATCAGAATCTCCTTTTTCTCCAGTCACAGTGAGAAGTGTACATGGAGAAAACACAACAGGAAGTTTTCTGCTGGCAACAATGCCAACAATGCCAGACAGTCTTCTCCTATTTCCTGCACAGCGCTTTCCTACTGAGCGTAACGCATTTCTAGACTCTGAGCTTGCAAGCAGAAGGTGACTGCACCGTGCCCTGTAACTGAAAGTGGCTGTACTTGAAAAGTATGCTTTTAAAGGTCATGAGATGTTCAGTTTGTATATAAAGCACACAATCCTGCACTGCAACAATTTCAGACAGCAGTCCAGTGATACTTGCCATGATCAGCCGCAGTCTTGTTGTATAAACATGGCAAGTCAGAAAGTCTCCAGAAATTAAAAATAAAATAAAATTCTTTAGCATTTCCACCTTTCATTCATATGTAATCTGAGTAAATATAAGACACTTTGCTCTTCTAGTGATCAAATGCCCTTAATAGAAATGCCATTAAAAGCCTTAATGGTACAGAAGAAATGGCACAGACACATCAGGGGCCATTTGCCTGGGGTCTAGATTGCAATATGTGGCTCTTCCCACATGCACACACTCAGAACAAGAGAATCAGTGTCCCAGTTAAGCCTAAAAATGCTGAAAAAAAAAGACAAGCCCATGCATTTTTTGTATTGAACGTCTTGAATTTTGTCCTTCCTGGTGATGAGCTCGTATGCCTGTGTGGGAGGTTCTTGTGGTTTCGCTTAGGTGTTCAGCTCTCCCTGCAGGTGGGCAATGAGGCATGTCGGATACTTCAGCTCATTACTGGTATTTTTTACCTGCAGTAACGTAGGGAAATCCTGCTTTAAAATGGACAATACAATCTCATTACAAGCACTGCGTCCTTATGAAAGGGAAAATGAGAAAGACAAACGTTACTCCTGCTCATGAATTTGTCTCTTATCATTTCCCCTCTCTGCTCTACAGAGAGTTATTTCATTCATATTAGAGGTTATTTGGGTCACTTTTACCTAAAGAGAGAAAATAATGGTAACCTAATTTGAGATTGATGGCAATTTAAGTAAGAAAATGGATTCGGAATATTTTGCACTGTTGCTAAATTTAACGGAGTGCTCAGTGAAGCGTGAGCTTTCAGATGTGAATAGGAGGCTTTCAACCATTTCCCCCGTTTGTTTTTCAACTGCATTTCTTAGCATTGTTAGCGATTTCATCTCATCCATCCGCAGTGTACTGAAACTGCATTCAATAACCTGACCTTTCACATGTTAAACTAAACTTGATATTTAATTATTTGGTATGCAAAGTCAAGCATAAAACTAAGGAGCAATTACAAATAATACAGTGTTTTACTGGAGACGAATGGGAATATTTGTGTTTACTGCTTTTCTAAAACCATTTGAAACTGTTTATTTTGAATAGGAATAAACAAAACATAGACGACGCATATCAAAGTTTGAAATAACCACGGCAGTCAAAACCTGGTTCATCTCATTCATTTGGCTGCATCGCACACTCTGCGCAGTATAATTTTTTTACAACATACTGTGCAACAAAACAGGTCATTTAAATTCTGTAATTACTATTACAGATAAAATGACACTGCGGCACTGTTAATTACTATAGCACTGATGTAGTATAGGATATAATACATAATAGTCATGTCTTTTATTTTAAATTGAAGTGCAACAAAGCATATTATTGCTATCCTTCCAGTTCTTAATGTAAATGAATGCTATTCAAGTGTAGCATTTGCATCCACGCAGAACATTCTTAAATAAATCACTCTTCTACTTTAACTCAAGCTGGCATATTGCACTTTTCGATGACATGTAAGTTAAGGAACCTCTTGCTGTAGGAACTTCTGTGACAGAGGTAAATGTGACAGAATTATATTCCGTCGGAAAAAAAAGATTTCTACAATTGTTTTCTGTTTCATTACAAAAAATGTAAATCAGTTTTCAAGTGAAGTGTACATTCAGTCTTTTTAAAAATAAAGCTGAATCTTAAAGACCATTACAGCTACTTGAGGTGTAGGAGGAACTGGAGATACTCATCAAACCATAATTAATTTTGTACCACTGTGGCCAAAACTTCTGGCAACTGTAGAATATCCAGAACAAAGAGCCTTGCAGAAGAAGACAGTGAATGGTTCGACTGCAGCATCAGAATGAGCAGGGCTCCCTGCTTTATGAATAATTACCTCCCTGCTTTTGCAGCACCTTTACTTTTGGATAACTCTGTTATGAATATTGAAAGAAGAAAAAAAATGAGTTAAATTTCAGATTTGTTGAAATGTACTTAAATCATTTATGCCAGCAGAAATGTCCCCATTTTCAGTGGAAAAGTTTAGTAATGAAGTCACTACTCAGATTTTGGATGAGAAATATTCTAAAAGCCTCCTTATTTAGAAGTCTAATTTTCTCACTCATTGTGCTAACCATGTGCCCTGGATAGAACATCTACATATGGATTTACAGAAATATTTTAATGTACAGCGTAAAATTCACATACTTGAAGCATGTCCTCAGGTCGCATATTTCATCACACAGTAATAATGAGATACAATGCTACATTTAAATGAAGATGTGTAGGATGCAAAAGCTTGCATTATGTGTAATTGGTCTCAAGGAATTACAAATGATATTGAAAAATACCCTTTTTGTCCCCTATTTTGTTTAGGTCAGCGGGACAATGTATAATACAGGGAGACACGTTTCTCTACGATTAGACAAAGAGCATTTGGTCAACATCTCGGGAGGGCCGATGACATACAGCCACCGCTTGGAGGAAATCCGGCTACACTTCGGAAGTGAGGACAGCCAGGGATCAGAGCACCTTCTCAATGGACAGGCGTTCTCTGGGGAGGTATGTCAACGTATTCCGAGTGACAAATGAAGCAGCATGGAATGGTACACTTTTCATTTCCACCTGAAGGTATTTGCAAACCAATTTGCAACAAAAAAAAATTGTTTCCCTAAATCCAGTGTGGAATTCAGCTTTTGTATTACTTTTTATTCCCAGCCCATGCATGGCTAAATATGTGAGCCGTATTTAAAAAGAAACTGTTTAACTGCACTCGTGGACACCTTGTATTCACAAATACACTGCTTACAAAGCAATCAAATATGCCTTGGTGGATCCTTTAACTGCCAGCATCTCTCCTCCACATATCTTAACAAATAAGGAAATGCTTCAGAATTACCATAGGGATTATTTTTTAAGATACTCTGTAAGTATCCTATTACCTTTCTTTTGGAAGATCAAAATGAATAGTTTTTTCATAGTAAAGAACTTTGTTGGGGAAGAGTGAATTACCATCTGTAATATCTATCACAGATTCTGGTGATCAGACAGTTAATGAGTGTTATTTTCTTTGGTGTTGTGCAGCAGCAGTTATTTAAGGGCAGGACATTAACTGTAGGATTGTCAAATGATGTTATAACTGATGGCAATTATTTACTTTGAAAAGCTTCACAGATACATAACATAACCAGCAGCAGGTTTTCCATGAAATTACTCATGTTTTACACAACTGACTTCTGGTTGCCTTGTTTAAATTCTGTGATAAGTCGGCATGAAATGTATGACTTCTTTAAGAGCCTAAAGTTAGGTGCTTTATAGTAAATTAGTATTTGCTTAGCTAATCATATTTACAGGAGAAAGATACCCAAATGAAAGCAGTTTGAACAAGAAAGAAGTATCCAGCTGAAACACACTTCTGCACTACATACAACATATCAATATTGTTTCAGATGTTTTCAAAGGAATAGACAAGTTAGAAATTCATCACTCATAGACTATAACAGAAAGTAAATGTGTAGAGCATTTCTGTGGAATGCTTGATGTTAATACTTAACTAGGCTCTGTGACTTCAAAAATAGAAGTTTCAAAGCACAGCAGTAAGTGCAGCTGGCATTGGTTTGAAAGACCTTAACCTTCTTCTCTAGAGACTAAACATGACAGTTTATCTCCTTCAGCCTCCCTTCCTGCAGCCAGGTTAATACTGACCTAACTTTAGCTTCAATACATTTCTATTCTTGAAACAATCAACACGAAACAGCTATATCTGAGCCACTGTCCTATTATGCTTGAAATACCACTGACTAACTTAAAGCAGGTCCACATCAAAATGCCAGATGATGCAGTGAGACTTCAAAGTGGAGCTATGCAATGGTTTCTTGGAGGAGAGCAGGGTAGCAAAGCAGCTGCTCAGCTGGGTGAGCTACAGATGCTGCTGGCCCAGCTGCCCACCATCGCCGAATGCCCGATTGCCTGCGAGCACCATGGGAGTTCCCTGCACAGCCTTCCATGAAATCAGTCAGGATGTACCTTAGATGCTGCACAGCTGAGCTGTCCCACTTGCCAACCAGAGCCCTAGTTTAAACCCCCTGAATCTCTTCCAGGCAGTGCTCATTTCCATTTATTGGTTAAACAGAAAAGTCAGCTTTCTAACTTTGTTTCCCAGCATCATCAGTGAAATAGTGTGGATAGCTTCCTCTACCCTCTTTGTTGCCTCCAGAGTCTCTAGATCAAGGCCATCACCTTCCTATTATTTCTGAATTATTGCAATAATACATTTTGTCAATATTAGGTATTATTTGCTCTATTTTACTAATAGATACCTCAGTTCTCTATTAATAAAAGCAGAAAACAACAGACAAGTTAGCTGACTTCATGATTGAGTACATGACTTTGTAAGGTAACATATGCTTTCAAGAAAGCTGCTGCTAATTATTATCACTCCTGTGATACTGTCAAAGGAGATAGGATAAAGAAAAATAACTACATTAGTTTAATTTAGGTTGTGCAGCAAAAAACCCAGTGAAGATTTTCTGGTTTGGGCTTCAGCAGGTGAAGGCAACCAGAGAAAAATCATTGCAGGATTCCACCATTTGATTGCTGGTTGCACAGTAATGCCCATGACCCTTCCTTGTTGCTGCTGTTCTTATTTATTTTGGACAAAGTAACGATGGTGTTTACTACAACCTCTATCTTGCTATAGAAACAATTCCTGAGTTACCAACCAGTGTGATTCAATTCAGTCCCCTCTTTTCCACTGACACTGACACATTAACATCAGCAAACTGGAGAGGAGGGGAGCCTTGTGCAGCTGGGGGGCAGAGCACCCCTCCCTAACAGCACTGGAAACTTAGACTGGCTCAAAGACCAGAGTTAAATCCAAATCCAGGGTAGGCTAAAGCTGCTAAGTGGCTCCATTATATTTTCAATTATGAGCAGTTTTCTTTACACATCTGGAAATCAAGCCGAAGATCCACACTAAGCAAGAGGCCTGTTTTCAGAGTGCTTTTTTTTTTTGCATAGCAAAGATGTTCTGTAAGAGCACAGGCACTCAGCAAGCTGGAGAGCACTGGAGTGGTAGCATGGAATGAAAAACATCCAGAAATAGCAATTTGTTTCAAAATGTACCATGGTCTGAGCGATACTGAGAGGCTTGTAATCTCCAGGCTTTAGGTGCTAAAGTCTGTCAAGAGAGATCTGGGTACCTTTTAGCCCCTGATGATCACTTCAGTAGACAGAATAACTGAACTAACGCCTAAATAGTTTCAATATAAGGGCTTTAAAAATGAGTATCAGATTATCATCAATACATTTAACGCTGCTAACATGGAAAGAATGAAAGGCTTTGGAATGTTTAAATAAATAAATTGAGCATTTGCTTGTGCCTCAGATACATACTTGAGTGCTTTCAAGTCTCTACTCTTTGCATGAGCATCCTACTATTGTGTAGCAATTCAAAGAAAATCTTGGCTCAAGCAAAGAGCATCACTAAGACACCAATCATTCATGTCTGCTGTCTAATGTCTCCGTGCAAAACTTTGCTTCTAAAAGCATTTGCTTCTAACACACGTGTCTGTATCATTAATGAGACCATCTTCCCTCAGAAAGGAAGAAACAGAGAATACAGCAGAATAGTGCTGCTGTTCAAGTTCTGTCTACCTTGTTAAAATATAAAATAAAATAAAGGTAACTGAACCTACAAGATTCATGAAGAAAATTGGACCCTTTAAGCTTTACTCCAACTACCTTGAGGCTGCGCATTGTAGTAGTCTTATCTACATAGAGGAAGAAAGTCAAGGAGCTTAATTATTTGATGTTATGCACTTTTCAAACAAGACTCCATACTCCAGAATATAGATATGCATATATAAAGCAAAGATTTATTCTTTTCTGCCCACCAAGTCATCTTCTGAAAGCCTACTGATAGACATTATAAGCACAAAATGACTTCACCTCCTACATAAATAAAATGATAGCCATGAAGTATCTGGATAAATGAACATATATTGCATCTGCACAGAAAGTTTGAAACCAAGATTTGTTTTTTTCTGCTGCAAAAGCCAATAAAAAATTGAAGCAAAATATAAGAAAACAGAGGTGGGAGAAGGAGGCTAGAAATTCTGAAAACCAGCTTTCTACTACTTCATTTTCTACGTGGAATCAGGCAAATTTTACACGAGTAGGGAACTTTGAATGATAGTGAAGGATTATTTATCAGAGAGATCAGTGTTGCAAATCCAACTTCTGATATTTTTAGAAGCAGGACTGACAGATAAACAGCCTGTGAGAAACATCAGCCAGCTGAAATAATTTAATCCAGTCTTCTGCAGAATTAGAACGATCTCAACTGCTAAATCAGAAAAAGTGATATTGTCATGGAGGCCTTCTGCACACCTCTGATTTGCCTGTGTAGGTCTGAATAACCTCTCCCAAAATGCTTCTGTTGGTATTCTTATACCAAGCAGAAAAACTTTACTGGAATAGTTTTGATACAACCATGTATGAATTACGACTTCAGTGATGCTGGTGAAACAAAGCAAGTCACAGCTCATCAGCAGGTCAGAGGAAACTGTAGGCACAGGCTGACCCTAAGAGTACTGCAAGCCAGCCACATCTCCTCTTACTGGATGAGGCCCTAACTTCTTCCAAAGGTAAATGTTAGCCATGCTTCTCTGTGACATTTGGCTCAGGCCTCTGCCTCCTTTTCTGCATTCTGTACAAAAACATGTTTTCCCCATACATTTCCCTGTGCAATATTTACTATCCTTCATCCAAGCCTGGACTTCTGTTTGCTTTTATTTCCCTGTAGGATCCTCACTGATGTGAGGATTTGAGATTCTACCAAGGCTGTTCAACAAAATACAGGGTAGCTCATCCTGTCCTCAGGAAAGGACATTACAGCAGCAGGTGATGTCCATTGCCATAGGTCGTCTGTATTTTGGGAATTTTTTTGGAAATGATACGGGTCATTTTTAAGTGTTGCAGCCAGAAGATAAGTTTACTGTATTCCTGTGCTGATTAATGTTGAAAAATAAGCCTCTGAGGGCAGTACCAGATGAGGGAACACATGTCTAATGGAAGGGTGGTTTAGTAAAATCTCTATAACCTTCAGATTAATGTTCAGCTTCAGAGGAGAAAGTCAATAGGATAATGAATTAAACTGCTAGAGGAATAGAATATAAATCAGGAAGAGGTGGAGGTATTGTCGTTACTGCAGCATAAGGAGACTGTTCATGCGAGTAATTCACGATCAGTGGGAGATGAGCACCACGTCAGGAGCAGGAATGCACCTCTGTCCACCCCAAGGACTACAGGTGGGTTTCACCAGAAATGTTACAAGATGCTCATACACACAGAAGCCACAGAGTTACAGTTCAAAAGCCACGCTTATTAAAATTGACTACTGTGTTTTTCTAAACCAAAATCAGATTTTGTATTTTCTGTTAGGCGGGCTTTATTGCAGATTAATGTAAGAAAATAGCAGTGAGCAGTGTATCAGCACAAACTCACCACCTGACTGTGGTGTGCCGTTTGAGAGTTCTGAATTATCCATTGCAAATTCTATTCCACTCTCAACTGACTGCACAGGGAAATCTGGCATTTTAACAGAGATGTGGTGCAGGAGCAGAGCGCCCAGTCCATCTCCTTTTAATGCTATGTGGTGACACAGTGCCTGCCCCCTGCATCTGGACCCACAGGACTTTAAAGCGTGGTCCACCAGGGGAGATAACCAGACAGCAGGGCTTGCAGGAAGGCATGTTGGAAACCAATGCTATTTGGTGAAGTGAAATTCATCAGAAATATTTTTAAATATTCCCAAAATATATCCCAAAGAAAAATGAGCTGATAAAGCAAGTTGCTAAGCAAAAGCAAAAGAATTGTTGACTAAATGTTAAGGCATTTACTGTACCTGAACCCAGGAATAAAACAGTAGGTGACATCAGTGTGGTATAAATGGAAAGGGAAGATAAAAGGATATACTTCAGTTCACTGTATATTTTCCTGTCAGCTACAGATTATATTGTTCCAGAAGCACTGTGTGAAGTAGCACACAATAATTAACCATAGTTTGATCTTCTAAACATGGGGTGAAGTATCATTATTTATTTTTCATCCTCTACACATATGTGGGTATTCCTTGCCAGAAAACTTTTCTCCTTTGGAACCTACTTTTCTGAATCTTACAGACTATCCATCCTTTAACAGAATTGCAAAAACTGCCTGAGCAAACTAGAAGCTCTATGAAAATGTCAGTTTGTGTTCATGTAGCAACACAACAAAGTATCTGCTGCTTGGAATAGTAAATGTTGGATTTCTTAGGTATGGAGAGAAACAGATCCCCTTCAGTAATAAATATATTTTTGCACATGTTTAGATTTCAGATACCAACTGTTCTCATTTCTGGGGGGAGGGAGAAGTGGAAGAGAGTGTCAGTGTACTGAGAGCACAGTCTGTCACAAACTGTAATCTAAATCCCCTTGGTGCCTCAATTTTAAAATCCAGCATCATAAAGCAATAAGGTGGAGTTTTTCTGCTTAGAGTAGCAGCTGTAGGATTTGCTCTTTTAAACCACTGGGACAGTAAAACATTCAGCCCTCTAAACCTCTGGTGTCACTTATGAAGTATTCACTTTGCCTTATTCCAAATGATTATAATTTGTTTGGGATGGCTTCACTTGATATTGGATGATTCTTCTTTAATTAAAGAGCAATTTACCTCTGCAGCCAAAAAACTACATTTGTTCTGCATTGGGTTTTATGTTACTTGGGAATGAGCTTTCCATTACACTTCTCATAAATTTTAACTTTTTCCACAAATGTATTTAATGTAACATTCCAGAGAAAGGAGGAATTACACTAATTCCATACTCAAAAGTTCCTGCAGCCATGTTCCTGGACAACCATAGAAGAAAAGAAAAAGCTTATATGAAGTTCTATCATCTTCACAATTTACAAAAGGAATAAAAAACAAGGAGTGATTATTGCTATCATATTCCTAGACAAAACTATCATGAAAGCCATGGAGTTTTGTCTAGACTGTACCATTTACTATTTATATAATGACCATTGACCTCAGATCACACACACACACAAAAAAAGCAAAGCCTTTTAGCTCAGTCTCTTTTAAGTGATGCTTTCTCTGGCTGGAGGATAAATACTGGCAATCAGACCATTAACAGAAGAACCCAAAGTTAAACAACGGATGACACAAAAACTTTCAGGTTCCATCACCAAACCCAATGAAATTTCTCAGGCACTTGCATGTTAGGTGCTGGGCACTCAGGGCCATAGGTACCCTGGTTGTGCTGACTTGATTCATACCCAGTTCTGGCCCTTCTTAGGGCCAGAGAGAGCACGAATGGCCCCTATAGCCTCCAGAGACAGGATTCACTTTGGAATCTGGCTACGGTAATGTTGGGGTTACTCTGAACAAATGGAAGAACTTCAAACAGCACGGTGGTCCCATTCCTGCATGCTCCACGCTTGTTGGCCAGCCCTTCTTGTGGCAGGCAGGAATCCTGGCTCATACCCCATCTTTCCCACATCTCATCTGGACTCTCTGATCACTGGCATTTAGGACATGAATGGGGTGGGGAGCACATCCTCCAGGGACTGAATTAGCCCAGGAGTCTTTCTCCAGGGAGTAGCCTGATGTTTTGCTCCTCCCTGATGATAATTCTTGTTGTCTAACACACTGTAGCAGTTGTGAAGCCTTACCATTTACTCTCTAACCTTCAGTTTATTTCTGTAGCTTCAGCTCCTCCTTTGTTAAGTCTTTGTCCCTTACCTTATGTTTAATAGTTTCTTAAGAATCATTAAGAGGTGTTTCAGTACTGTAGTAAAAAGACAACTAAATCATGTCAATGCTAGTGGACTTTTTATTACATGTTCAGGGAACACTGTGAGAGCTGCAGTTTTCATTTAGCATACCACTTTGACCTTCCACCACACTGTAGACCTCTCCTTAATTAAAAGCACACAAGCTACAGTGCCTCCAAGAAAGTGAAAACACTTTAACTTTGAGGTATTTCATCCTAACCAGCTAGTTCATCAACAATTTCAATGAGGACTGAGAAGGAAATACTTTCAAACCTTCTTTCCTATCACAAAATTGTGATAGATAATGGATTTGCATGTTTTACAAACAATAAAGAGAAGTGAACTTACACTGTTACTGTTTTACGAGCATGTTCTGAAATGATTACAATTAGGTCAGCTTCTCAGGCATACCTATCTTTAAAGCAGCACATGATAGCAGGCACATCAGCATTAACTCTACAGAGAAAGGGAATTCACAAGGTTAAAACATTTCTTTAAGGTCCATTTTCTTTCTGCTTATCTTTTAATATCTCACCTTTACTGTCTGCACCTTATTTCTGGATAAACTACTGGAAATCACTTCACACATCTGCCAAGACTTGCTGGATTCAAACTCATCAGAAATGAACAGAATGAGAAAGTTACTTTTCAGTAGGTTTGTCTTTTTCTCCACTTCAACTGCCACAGAAACATTCCCTAACTGACACTTTGCCACAGACACGTTAGAAAAGCACCATCTACAAAGTTATTACTCTGGAAGTTTTACCAGAGAGTTCTGGAGCTTAGCTAGGAAGATCCATTACTGTCCATCTATCATATCAACTTTTATTTACCGTTTCTTATCAACATATGAACATGTCAGTCCCAGAAAATTCTGCTAATAGCGGAATCAGTCAATAACACAGTCATTCTAATTAACTCTCAGTACAGGACTGATCAGCTACTGCTATAATATTCCTCAAATACATAATTCCTATGGATCAAAAACAGATCTGTAAGTTTTCATTCTGAAGGCGCATTCAGTGTGAACGCTATACATGGGGCGTATTTGGTTATGTGATTTTTTTGTCCTTTTCTCTTTATTGATTTTTCTCCTGGTTCCTTGAATCTTCCAACAATGTAATCACAAAGCATTCGAGGACTTCTCTGTCACCTTATATGCTGTCACCAGCCCAGTCAGTTACATCGAAGCCTACACCCAAAACAAAGCAGAGCAAAGCACGTGGGTATAGTCTTTACAGGCCATCATTTTTCACATTCATTCGGGACTTAATATTACAGCATCCATGGCTACAGGAGTTTGGCCACCCAGTTCTCACCTGATGCTTTTTTTCCTACCTACCTTACAAGTCTGAAATACTCTGACAAAGTTGCATAGAAAGTTCTCCATCAAAATATCAATGCAGCACTTTTTCACTAGACTAAAGCAGCGGAGGAGCGTAGATTTCAAATTTGGTTCTAAGATTCTCCAGAAGAAGCAAGAAACAAACCCAATCCCTTTTTTCTTTTCTGAGAGAACAAAAAAAGCTTATGGTAATATACATAAAAGATGAATTGGTGCACTTGTCTGAAATAGGGAATCGTGATTCAGAAAAGTATAAAAGGCTTCTTAGAACAAGTATACTCCAGCTGTCAGGTGGTTTGAGGCTAGCGTTCATCTCTTGCTCTCCTCACATAAAAAACAGGGAAAGGTCAATTAAATATCATAAAAATATGCTACCAATAAAAGCATAATTAAAATGCATAAAGTATTTGCAGAGTACCCATCATGGGTGAAACTTAAAACTCTCTATAACACACTTTCCCTATCAGGACACACCTACTCTTCAAACACATAAACAAATAACCAAAGAGACAGTCAGAGCTGTAATTCTAATTCTGCACGTTATGAAATCTCTTTGTTGCTTTGAGGCTTGTGAGTTGTTTCTAAACAGCAACGTAGTATTGACTTGTAGGGACAGTTTTACTTGAAATACAAATTACTGCACCAAAAGCGTTCCAGTTAAGTCAGATTTTGGCACATGTTGTTCCATCTTTAACTTCAGAGCAGTGGTCACAGTGAGCTGTTTCCAGTGAGGTGGGCTAATGGGCAAGCTGGGAAGAAAGGCACTGCTGTGGTTTTGAACAGTACAATTCATCCCTGACCATGCTGGCTTTCTGCTTCAGGCATGGTAGAGCTGGAAGAGAGGCAGTAGATAAGAATATTTCTATGTGCTTCCAGCTCTGCAAATCACAGCCCAACCCTAACAGTTCTGGTTTAAGGCAGAGTTCTCTACAGGAATCTGAAAGCTCCCAAGCAGTAGATACCCAGATTGCCCCTTTGACAATCTGCCTCTATCTACAAACAATCCTTTATGCACATTTATTGTCTTGCTGAGGAGAGGAACACCAAAAGGAAAACCAACAAATTGCTGTAAGGTAAGCTAGGGTGATGAAACACTGGGTGTCCAGACTCTTGACTAAATCAACAGATGCTGGCAGGAAATCAGGCAGATATCCAACAGCCTCTGTTTGTTTTTCAGCAAAAGTTCTTTGAAACCAAGTTCCCTCCACAAGGTACTTTGGTTTTGACATGTAAGCATTTTCCAGCAAAACCCTTTTTCAGCAAAAAAAAAAATCCCAGCTAGTTCTGCTTCTGATTACTGCAAGGCCTTATTCTGCGTGAAGCCCAAGGGTGTGTTCAGTCAAGAGGATTTTCACTGTTTGATTTGTAGCTTAGAGCCTTAAGAGTGCTGTTTCTCAGCTACAAAAGGTGCAATGGAGGAACCGTTCTCCATCCTAACTGGCAGAGTTATTCCCTGCAGTAATTAAAAAAAAAAAAATCACATTTATTCTCCCAGATTCTAATGAACGTCTGTTTCATTCTCATAGGATTGTCTTCTAGAAACCGAGACAAATGATGAAAGGAAAAATAGCAGAGTAAAAAAGAAAATTAAAAACTTTTTCCAGTGGCCTATTTGAAAATACACACCTATATTTTAGGTATATTGATCATTAGAAACAACTCTTCATATACATTAACAGACCCATTGAAAAAAAATGGAACTACGAGCATGTCATCATATATGTGAACTTCACATTTATTTACTCAGAATAAGCCAGAAGAGGAAAAAGTGCTATGCTATTCAGACCAATTCCTTTGCCTAAGATGAAATAGACTTCTTTGCTAGCACAGAAGAACTGATCAGTTTTTTGACCCCATCCATCTTTCATGTGATTTGTAAACTCATGAGCATTTTGCGATTTGTAAACTCATGAGCATTTTGCATGTGGTCATCAAACCACCTTGGGACAGCGCAAAGCAGCTCAATTTTACCTGTGTGTTGCTACATAGTGTTCTGGTTTTTGTGCTCTAAAAAAGGCAGCTCATATCTCAAAGTGAACAGCCATGATTAAATCTAAAGACCTACATGGTTTAAAATAAAAAATTTGTAAGTGGGAAAAGGCCATAAAACCAACAAAATTTCTGAGTTGTATCTTCTTATATTAGCTTTAAGCCTGTCCTTTAATGTTTATGAAGAGGAAAATAAAAATGAAAAACTGGAAGAGACTGTCTCCTTTTAGTTCACTGCTTTGTTTAGAGTTGAGCCCGAACCAGAAATCTAACTCAGATATGTCATGCCTAGAAGTGGTCACTTCATGTTCCCCGTAGGTACTCTGAAATGCTGATAGCTGCTCACAACAGGCACTAATGATAGCCCTTATAATGCTTTTTGTCAAATGCTTTACAGTCATTAACATGCTCCCCATTAACTATCAATTACCTTGCAGCGTAATTATTTTGCAGATTTTACAAATGGGTGGGCAGAGACAGAGGCTGAGTCAACTGCAGTCATGACAACGGGCTGTGGCACAGTGAGAACCAAAGCACAACAGTCTGTGGTGTGTTGAAAGTCCCAGAGATGTTGCCTACCTGATTTCTCAAAATTCGCTCATGGGTATCTTGAATAGGCAGATCTTGTCATTCCTATTTCTGCAGCAAAAATCAATCACCCCAGTGCACTATACACTGTGCAGATGACAGCATGCAAATGCATTAATGGATAATCATATGAATTTCCCATCAGATACACACAATATTCTGCCTACCTGTAACAGAAACACTGCCAAACACTGAAGTCTATCCTGTAGTGAGCATGCCAAGCTAAGTAGATCTCATAGCACTCTCTTTTGAATTGCAGTAGGGTTATAAGCATTAACGGTATTAAAAGCCACTGAAGCAGTGAGAATAATTTACCAAGATGCATCTTCAAAGATGAAGGAATGCTGATATGGTAAATATCTTTTAAAATATTTCTAACTGCATAGTAATTATTATTTGAAAGCAAAGTCTCCGATTTATTGAACCATCTAATTTTCTTGACAGAGTTCAAACTCTAAGATGTTGACTGATTCTGATCAGCAGATTGGTAACTGGAGAGCTGTTTTGTCACATTGTTGCTAATGGAGCAAATCAACTTTTCCTTAATGTGCAGATATTTCATTTGCATACTGTTTATAGTAGTCATCTCTATGGAAAGAGAAACCATCACAGTTTCTACAAAACAAACTGAGCTGTGGTAACAACAGTAAAACAAAGATAGTCTTTCCTTGTAATTTAAATTCACATTGAAAATATGAATTCTGTGATAATGGCAGGTCCTGTGCTACTGTTTTGTGTTGGTTTTATTTCTTATTTAATGCAAACAGCAAATGGACGTTGCAAATCTTCAGAAAACAGAAAATAAACTTTGATGTAACAGCACAGACTGTCATGTGCTCCAAGGCTCAGAAATGGGAACAGAAAGGTTGGTTGTACACCCAGTGTTTGGTTTGCCTGTACAGTCTTATTTTACCTCACTCTCCACTTTCTCATTAAATCTATTCTCTCTTTATCCTGCCACAAAGAGAGATCAAACAGGTCAAGAAAATTCAGACAGCTTTTTATTGCAGCTGCAGCATCATTTCTGCTGAATTGCAGCACCACCCTATACACTTAGACTGCACCTTAATGTTGTTCTGCTCACATGATAAAAAGCTAGAGAATAATATTTAAAAACCATAGTTAATGTGGCATTATATACAATTTTGTACAGCAAAGCAAAAAAAATGAAATGCAGGGACAGTTTGGCAGCATAAAGATGTGCAATACGGTGACCTGCCAGAGCATCTTGAACTCATACACCTGTGCTTTCAGAAACACTTGCACGAGCAACCTGTGACATCCTCAGAATGATGCTGACAGCAGAGCAGCAGTGCTGCCCTTTCCCACTGTGATAGGCCCCTGAAAAAACAGCAGTCTGTTTTAAGGCATATACTCACTAACCTTCTAACACCACTGCGAAAGAAAACTAACATATATTTATGGACCGTTTTGCTTCTCTGGGAAATGCACAGTGAGGAATAGCACAGCTGGATAGCAGAGCTAACATTAGAAGAATGACATATTTTAAGTGACAGGTAGAAATAGGACAGAGAAGGGCAGGGGATATGTTGTGTTTACAAAAAGGCAGCATGTATGGGTCTGAGTATGGGCAAGGAGCATGTTGTGAACTTGAGTAGCACATGCTGCATTTATAGGGAGCGTGGAAAGAGCATGGCTTATAAGGAATCCTGTCATTATGGGACATGCTCAAACTAGCCTGCTTCTGATTGTATTTTTATTTCTGCTGGCAATAACCAAAGGTGGCAGAGGCCACCAAGGCAAAATTTAACTCTAATGAACGGGGACATTTTCAGTTCTGTGCAGAAATACAGACTGACTTGATAAAACAGTTTCAGTAGAAACTACAGGATGAAAAATAGACAAATTGAAATTTGGACTGGAGCACAAGAGCCAACAGCAGCTTCATGTAATGTGTCAGAGAGCTGTGATACCCTGAAGTAGTAACAAATGCCTTTTTACATCTCCTCCTGAGAGTGTTACAGGTTTGGTTTTTTTCTGGAAATGTCCTAAAAATCTCAACCTCGATGCTCAAGCTCACAATTATTTTGAGCAAACCTATTTCCCCAGTGAGTTTCCCTTTTTTCTTCTGAGGTGAATTTCTACTGCTTGACTTCCAGTTCTGCACAGAATGATCTATTAGAGAAATAGCATTTTCTTTTTCCTTCTGGAAAATGTCAATTTTTGAACAAGATCAAATAATCTCCTGTGCTTCAGTATTGACTAATTTTAATTATTAAAACCTTTGTCCCAGGAAAATGTCTTCAGGCTGTTTATTGAGAAAACAGCTGTTTTTAATGGGATTCGGGAACGTCTTTACCTGAGGAGATCAGGGACCAGTGGAGACAGAATTCTGGCTGTAAGCTGGGCTCAGAATTCAGGGACTTTTTTCATGTCAGAACTTGCTTTTTCTTACACCATTTTTTCTATGTCTCCTTCTCAAAACTTGCAATAATGGGTTTTGCAAAGGCTATAGCATTAGAAGCACACAATTTATGATGCAGTAAAATTTAATATGTATTTATATATATAAATATATATACATGTAATATATATATATAACATATACTTCAATGAGTTAAAACTCAAACACATACTCTGCATTTATGTTACATTTATAAAAATCAGAAATCAATCTTTTGTTAGGTGTCATTCTAGGGATATGTAGTCCCCACTGCCATAATTTTATATAAGATCCTTCCTCACAACAGTGATGTTTTAGCAAGGTAATGGGGTAAGCACACTGCTGCTCCATAACTCAAAATCTAAAGACAGCACTGTCTGCATTTAACTTACAAGGCAGCTTCCCTTACAGTCATTACAAACCAGCATATAATCACAACAACAAAATTGTTTACCGCGGTGCAGTGAAATCAAATACATGCTTAACGATGTAAGCTTGACCAAGTAATAATGTAATGTATAGAATCAACATTATCTTCAATTAGGTGCCTACAATGGTTGAGGAGTTCCCAACATTACAGTTCAAAGAGATGGATTTTTATCTGCTCTAATTTTCAGCTCCATTTCATCTGTGCACTAACAGAAAGGTTCTCTTTTGCTATGTGAGAGACATGGCACAGAATAATGAACGCAGCAAAGAAATGAAATAAAGGAAGAGGCGGCAGGTGCAGCATCAGAACTAGAAAAACTACAGCTGGTAAAATCTGTAAAAAAATAATTTCGTGGGGTAAAAATAAAACAAAATCCACAAGAGATATTGCTGGTATTAAAAGATATTTTCTCACACTTCTAACAAAGAGCAAGACCATTCCAGCCACTGTGCCCCAGCGTTTGTAAATATTAGCGCCTGCCTGTCTGCGTGAAGTTGATGCAAACTCACAGCTAAGTGCAGGACTGCACAGCCTGGGACTCACTCCTGAAGGCACTCCTCCTTCCAGCAGTGCTGTGGTGGATGGAGGTGCTGCTATTGGGGGATGGCCTCCTCTGCAGCTCTTTGCTTTTCCTACTCGCTTATGAGAAGCAGTTACTGAAGGAAATAGTGCTGCACTGAGGCCAACTGAAAGCCAGTCATTGCATAGCAGCTGCACCCTTCACAGTCCCTAACTTAATTCAGATATTATTTCCCTGTGGAAGTGACGCTGTTGAACCCATTCCGTTTGTGCTCCAGGGGTCTATAGCTCTTCTAGTGGGAACTGGAAGCAGCAGGAAACAAACAGTGCGTGGGATCTGCACAGAAGTCACAGACGTTCTGAAAGCCGGGCCCTTTGCCAGCAAGAACAAGGAGCTGCTTTCACATGACTGAGACCAGGCTATCTGCCAGCACTAACTAGTTTACTACATGGACAAAACAAATTTCAGTGCGTTTAATTGGATCATCACCCAAATTCAGCTTTTCTAATAGTAGAAAGCTCAACAGACTGAAGATTCCTTCAGGAGTTCTGCATTTTGGTGTGTGGCAAATTCCCCAGTTTTCTTTCATTAAGGAAAAACACGTCTGGCCTTTCAGGTATTCCCATGCTGGTACTTTCAGCATTTCAGCTACATAAATTACCCTGTAAATGAATACAGACTATGTTTTCTAATGGGAAAAAAAACTTTGACTTCTGTCCTCTGACGTGGAAATTCTACTGATACAAATTACAAGCATGACTTTATTGCTGCTCCTTTTCCCACCATCATGATGACCATGAGGCGCATTTTGAGTGCTAATGACACTTAACATTCATCCATGCTTTAAAGAAAGGCATATAAAAGGCTTATGTTGCAAATCTGAGCTGGTTTTGCTGTGCTCACCATCACTTCCAGTGAAGAGATGAATTACTGGTTATTAGTTTCCAGACTCATCGTGAGACAGATTACATCTGAAAACACACATAGGAGACCCAAAGCAGTCTGTGCTCACAAACTCCCATTCCACAGACCTCCAGTGTGGGCAGACCTGCTTTCAAGGTTAGCAATATTGCATCACAATTTCACCATCTAGGTTCATTTGCCTTTAGCCTAATTCCTAGCCGAAGCAGTATTCATTTTGTTACAATGAAGTTGGCTACATAACTGATTTCCATTCTTCACCCTTTTGTTGGCTTAGCTCTGCATCCCGCTATTCCAACAGCTCACAGACACAGCAACAAACATGTGTCTATAGGATCTACAATTGTGTTGTATTTTTTTACTGACCTTCACTTTTTAAATTTCAAAACTTGTGAATAAGTGAAAATTCGGGGCATATTCACAGCTTTACCCCCTAGCGTTTAGATGAGTTTTCATGTGACTTCTTATACCTAAGCATTTGTGTTATGCAGGCAAGACAAACTACTTAGCAGAGGTCACTGGTATTTAGCTAGACTGGGTGACAATTAGCAATGAGTTAGGAAAAAGGTTACTTCTGTGCTGAAATTTATAATCAGAAATTTTGAGACGAATAGGAGAGGAGAGGTCCTTTTGCTGTCTGTGCAAAGCTGAGACTTTTAGTTGTGGATGAAGGAAGCAGCTTTAAGAGATTATATAAAACAGGAAAGTGCAGAAAATACCTTTAACAAAGGAAAACACAGTTAGATCCTTGAACTTCAACCAACTGCAGCACAATCAAGGCTAAAGGAAAGGCTTCTGTGATGATCCTCTTTCTCTGTTTGTAAACTAATCTGCAGTTGTGTGGCTGTACTGAACTGCTCTTATCACGTGGTGAGTCGCAGAGCCCTTTACAAGGTACCCAGAAGAATGTGTACTTATGATAGACAACTGCTGCTGTGTGTAATTTCATGCCCTTCTAATTTATGCTGGGCTACCTTTGCTGAGTAGTGTTTGCCAGAATCCTGCTTTCCTCAACCAAATCTGCAGATAGAGCTGAAAAGCTTACTTATAACCGATATTTGGCTTAGAATATAAATTCTAAGCGCCATTTGTCTTTATAATGGGTGTAATGCCACTCAATTCATTAGCTACAAGATAATTTTGTAGTTGTCTGCCTTAACTGTATTATCTTATACTCTTAAATAATTGATGCATTCTTGTTCTGGCTGTACTCATTGCCCCTCAACCTCAAATTTACCTTTTATACCACAAATAGGAAAATCTCTTCAGCAACGTACATAAACAAAAGCCACTTGTGCTTCCCTCAGATTTAAAAGAAGCTTCCAAGATAAGTTATTTTCTGCCTGCAGGGCAGTTCTGTGCCATCTCTCCTCTCAGTCTTTGACTCTACACCTTAAACAGGAAATCCTGGCATGAAATTTCTTCAAATTGTTTCTGAAAACTTTACTCTGGAATATATCATCTCATCCACCATAGTATTAATATCCTAAAGGAACTTCAATCATTTCATAAAACATTCACTCCAGAAATGCTTTTGGCTATTTTGTGTCAAGCTGAGGCTTTCCTGTGTTTGAGCCTTCAACTTACATTAAAAGATTTATCAATACAATCACTGACAATTAGATGCATCTCAAAAATGTTTCCCCTTTTTCCAGACTTTCAGTGTTTCCCTGCTGTTGTTCATTAAGATGCTCAAAATCCAAGAATCGTGGAGTTTGCTGCCAAAACTACTTTATTCCAAGTTTCTTTTTGCACCTTTTACAGGTGATGTAAAAAAAGTATCAGTAAATCATTCAGAAATATTCTATAATACTGCCTGTGTGCTTTGACATATAACTTTTAATGAATATACACTATTTAAACTATTGGTTGCTACTCCACTAGTTTAAAAACAAAGTCTGATTTCCCCACGTATATATATATCCCCAACATTTAAACACTGCTTCTCATTTGTAATCTTAACCCTAAACTCTACTTTGACTGCTGGGTATATTGCCATATTGGCATGTTAAGCTTCACCATTATTCCCCTCTTGTTATAAGGACAAAAGGAAGGCTAAGCCTAGGTTCTCAGTAGCCCAAATTGTAGTAACACATCTTTGCTTGGTGTTTTACCCATCAATCTGTGATATTTCTCTTCTCCTGCCCATCATGCCCACTCTTTCAACTAAAATGTAGCTGTGCATGGTACTTTGGCAAGGTGCACTGAGAGCTGTAGTGGCATCACATACTGTTAGGCTTGAAATATGAATGCATCCTTTTGACATGCTACTGTGGGGTAACAAGTCAAATGACAATAAACACTGATCTCCAATCCACTATGTCTTTGACTTGCAGAAAACAACTTCTGCTGCCTTCTGGACCAGCTGTGAAAGAAATACAGAGTTATCCCAGAAATTCAGGGCACTATTATGTAACTGAATCTCTCAAATTGTGCATTTATACTGAATTTATCATCACAGTGCTTGAGCATCTGTTGTATTTTAAATGAGAAAACAATTTAAATGTAGCGTTTAGTCAGAAATCCTGCACAAATTCAGAAACGATGACAGGCTCATCTATGAGCCTTTTTCCCCTATATTACCTCTATTGTCTCCTAAGATGCAGCTTTTGTAGATGATGGATTGGGTCAGTACCAAATTATAGCTTGCAGTGAAATTTTACATCAGCCAAGACATAATCAACATTAAACATTTGAGTTTAAGACTTCATTTTGATCCTCATACAAAGTGAATTGCAGAACAATGCCATTTATTTATGTTTACCAAGCTCGTGCTCATCTGCTAACAATGACTGACAAGAGTGGTTGACTGGCAGGTCAGCCAAAAATACCCCATTTCAGAGCAGCCAGCAGCAGAAAGCTGCAGCAATGACTGCCCTGTCAGATGCTTTCCCAGTGTCACACAGACACATCGCTGTAGCACTGGGGCTCAGCTTGGGTTTTCCATCACTGCATTTCCTACTATTTGTAAAAGGGTGCAAATGATTGTGACACTTGGAATGGTTCTGGAGATATTTGGGTAGCAATAATCCATCATCTCTTACACTCTTTTTTAGTCAGCCTGAACTGGGACATTTGTATTTTTTACTATTGTCTTGTGTTTAAAAAAAATTCTCAGGTTTAAAATATTGCCTAAAATACCCAATTTTTTTGTTTTCAAATGAATTAAAATGAGTATATTTTCCTCAGTTAGCAGCCTTATCGGTGCAAGACAAGCAGGTCAGCAGCCACACGGCTGTCCTGCTTCAGAGCTGCCTCACACAGCCTCTCACAGTACCACAACACACCCCACTGGAGCACCTGAGAGCAGGCGCCCAGGGATCTCAAACTCTTACTCACCTCTCAACTGTATGCCTGCAACTACGGATCATTACTGTAAGCCCAAAGAAGCAGATGTTACTGTTTCAGTGTGAGAGTTGTATGCTGAATATAACACACAGTGCTAAGTACTTGTGGGGGAAATCTGGATAAAGGACTGGACACCATTTGCTAAACAGAAGTGTTAGTTCTTGTTACTAATTGGTCTAATGAGGTATTGGACACCATTTGCTGTTTTAGAGCTAATTCCTAGCATGTAATTGTTTCTAGCAAAGTAGATTTCACAGCCGGGTACAGTTAACCCTAAACTGCATTTCCACTTTACTGCACAATGCACAACTGCATTTCTCTGCACAAGCTTCAATGCAGTTGTCTGCTCATAAACAGAAAATAAACAAGCTCCTTTCTCATGTTCTTAGACTTATTCTTTGAAATAAAAGAGAATTATAATCTTTTTTATTTATCTAGGATACAGCTGCTGGAATTGCTATAAATGTGGATGACAAGCCCTTCTATCAAACTGGTATTTCATAGGCATATCTTTTAAATCATGAAATAACTGTCAAAAGCAGCAAAGCAAACAACAGCATCAACGTTTGTCAGCCTAAAGAACTTGGGTTTTGACAACAATGAAGAGTCAGAGGAAGTTATTTTAAATAAATGGCTTTGGCAATTCTCCTTTATTGCACTAAACTAAGTCTTTTTAATTGATTTCAATCTTAAAACCCACAGCGTTCTGATAAAACGCTCAGTAAACTGCTGGAAGTCTATGTGGTCAAGTAACATTTATTTTACCATTTAAAATGATCTAAGAACATCCCACACAGCTGTGGGCTCAGATGTATGAAATAAGACAGGTGGAGCTAAGGGTCAATTAGGAAGTATGTGGGTAATGCTGTTTCAGCAGATACTACATTTATTGGTAGAGTACTTCATGCATGAGAAAAAGATAGTTTCATTTTTCAAATAGAATTAACACGAATCTTAATTTCTATTTGCTTAAACCGTTACAGTATGCACTCTTCAGAGCCCACCAACAGCCCAGTTCTCCAACTGTTACTGTGAACACATGAGCTGAAAGAAAAAGGATGCAGAACTCAACCAGAGTTCTTGCCCCTCTTCAGTCCAGGAGACATTTAAGGCCAATTCTTAAGGAACACACTACTAGTGCTTCATCACAGTGTTTGTGCAGTGCTGCCAGGTTCTGACCCAATGAAACAAGACAAATAGGACCGTGGGTTCTGAGGAGCCCGGTTTATGTTCTCACAGATGATGCTATGCCTTTCCATAAAGTACAAGGTACATTTAATTTAATTAAAACATACCTAAAAATGTTTTATCAACCACACAAAAAACACATCCTAGACATAGAAAAAATCTGGCATGGGTGTTGGACCAGAGGATGTTTAAGGTCCCTTCTGACCGCAACCATCCTATGATCCTCTGACTCATTCACAACAGGAGGACCTCAGATCTCATACCATTTTGCACTGATAAAATTAATGTCACAAATAATTCTAAGGTGATACGTTGTTATTGCTTTTCCAAAATGGTTTTACAAGACCTGTAAGGGCAAAGATACTCTAACGTAGGGCTATCAAATGTTATTAATGGGTTTTAACTCCCCAAAATTATTTTACTCACTGGATTCCTGACAAACAGAAATTGCATTACTTTTGCTCTTTTTTATTTAACTCTATAAAAACAGAACTGTATTTTTTTCCTTAATGAAATCTTGGCCACACTCGGCAAGGACTCTGAATCAAAACAAACATCGCAGTTGTTCCCTGAGCACTTCCATTTGCTTTCATTCCCTGCTGTGCTGGAAATGTGCTTTGTGCTCACTCTCAATCAGGTATCTCAACAGTCTATCAGGTAGCCCAGCATAATGCAAATGTTAGAGTTACAGATCAGCCATTCCCTACTGCTGTTCACTTCCTGGTTTAGATCTCTTGTCACTTACAAATCAGGATGTTTATGCACTCAATTATAACACTTCCAGGTGAGGATAAAGAGTATTTCCATTACTCTCAACAGGACTTCAGGGAAAAAAAATAAAAAACGCGTGAAGTGCTGTGAGATTTTAAATTCTTGTAGATTCATACTTCTCCGTACCTCACTGCTGCAGAACATTTTGCAGCGAGCTGATATTTATAAAAGTGTTAAGCATGCACACTAGATCGGAGGATTTTTCCAAGTCGGAGTAATTGCTAAAAGATTGCTAAAAAGAACCTTTGGAATCATCACCAACACAGCAAACTGCCTCCTCCTGCTCAGCCAAAGGGCCTTGAGCCACACAGAAAATATCCTGCTACTAGCTCTGCCCAAAGATGCACATTCCACCTGTGCAAAGGATCATAAACCACCAAAAAGCATTGCAAGTGAAAACCAGCGCTTTCCATACTAACAGCACAAGTACTTTGAGCACCGGGCTGATCTTCAGCAAAGCACAGTAATCACCATAACCAACCCACGCACTGCGTGCTGGGAAAGAGTTCAATGCTTCCCCTGCAGTAGCCAGAGCTAAGCCACAGCACCTGCCTGCCTGCAGCCCGAGCGCTGTGTGCTCACTGCGTGAACCCCAAGCACTGCAGCCAGCTTCTGCTGGCATTCCCAGCACCACCACCATCAGGTGTCTGAAAAGTGCTGTGTCTGCTCCTGGTCCACTGCACATTTTTGGGTGATGGAACAAGGGCACATTCTGGATTTTCAGCAGCTAAAATGAGAGTAATTAATCTTAATTCTCTCCATCTCCCTGAAAAATAGAACTTCTATTGCTTGAGGAAAACAAAGAGCTGTAAGTTGTTCAGAGGCAAATTAATCTTAAAGGGGGCATCTTCAAAAAAAAAAAAAAAAAAGAAATCAATATCTTATAACAAGATTCTTTATTGCATTGGAGCCTTGAAACTTAAACCAGAACCAAAGGGGACTTTAGCATTGCAAGTTTGCTCTTGTTATGCTTTGTTTTTAATACAATGCCATCATTTGAAAAAGTAAGATTTTCAGAGATGAGCAGTTTTAGTTGTGTGGTTTCATCTCCGTGGAAAAAAAACTTGTAATATTTAATGCAGACTGTAGGATTACAGGTATTTCAGGCAGCTTTAGGGAAGTTATTCAGAAAAGAACTTTTATAGGGGATTATATCCTTAATCCTGCATGTAGTTTCTATATCTTAGATATCTTTATTCGTTTGTACCTTTCTAAATTAGTCTTGTGTTCCACGTGACAAACATGAAAATCATGTCTCTTGTTTTTAAAAAGAAAAAAAAAAATCTAAAAAAAGAGAAAACCATTGAATTTAACCATGATGCCATGGAAACAGCTTTAAAATTGATTTGGCTGCAGGGAAGAAAGATACAACTCTAACATAAAGCAAGTGACAGCTTTTAGAAGAAAGAAGAAAATCTGTCTTCATTCAGCACTGAGTACTTTGAGAAACAATAATGCTTAGTGAGGTGAGAGGGTCTTCTCAAAATACAGGGAAACAAGATCTCTCAAAAACACTCCGTTCACAACCAGTCTGAGTGTGATAAGGAGAGGTGGTGCAGGGCAGACATGTACCGACCTGCAGGAACAGAAAACTTGAAATGAAAACCACTTGAAAATCACCATTAAAGAACATTCTCGGACAGGTTCTTTCCTTGTACAGAGAGTGCAATACAGTGTGGAGAGACCATTTAGAGATCAGCACAGGAAATAACTATTCTAACTTCTAAGCAGTTCAATGTGTTAACTCATCCCCCCAGACACTTACATCTGCCTGCAGTCTGCATGCCAGTTTGGCACAGACAGAATTGTGTCTCGCTGCTATCATAGAGGTCCACCAGAGCCAGGACACTGTCACAGGCTCGTTGCAGCATAACGCATTGCAGCAGGACAGAACTGCACTGCACATTAGGCTCCTTCCTGTGGGTCTGAGACAAGTGTTCTCTACACGCTCATACATACTTGAAGAATTTTGTTCCCATAAGTCCCATCTGTAAAAATAAGAGCTTCACACTGACACACGCTTCCAAGGATGGAAGGAGAATTTGGCCCTTCCTTTTAGCTGTTCCTTCACTAGCGTTTTGGTCTGCGAGATAAACTTGGTTCATCTAATCCATTTCTATTCTGGGACTCATTACAGAAGGAATTCTAGTCTAAAACAGATCTCAGTTCTTACTTTTTTGATAACTCACAAGTTAATCTGGTTGCCAGAATTACTAGTTGTACATAAAAAGAAGGATATGTTCTAAGTTTTGTCATTTCAGTGAGGGCAGTCCCCAGAGCCACAACGCTGTGAAAGTTCAGAAGTACCACACAGCAATGGCTAATGAGCCTGCATGTCTGTGTGCTGTACTGTAAATGCTCTGATTCCTTGCAGGACCTTTAGAAAGCTCACTGCATTCGTTCTGCTTCCTAGCTATCAGAATTCAGTAGATGTCTTCATTGGCTACTTTGACATTTTTACTTCTGTTTTGGTTTGTTTACTTGCCTTAAAACATGCCAACCATGCGGACTGTAAAAAGGTCAGCCAATAGTTCCTTAACCAGAGAGGGCAAAATAACTGAAATTAACACATAGTAACAGTAATTCTGGCTATTTTTTGTCTGTGAACCATTAGTTGTGAATTGTAAAGCTACATGCCAAAGTTCTAATCTTACTCATACAAGTATTCTCTTTCCTTTCAGAATTCCCACTACCCTTTTTGCATCCACATCCAAGCACTAAAGCCACATTGCTCAGGGACTGGGGCAGGGACAGAAGGAGGCCTGGGGGATTTTCACACTAGAAAGCCCACAAGAGCTGATTGAGTGATTTACATATAACATACAAAGAATACATTGTGCAGTTGGGCGGAGTGTAGGAAATGCTGTCTGAACACTCCCCGACTTTGCAGGCATCTGTTGTATCTCAGCCTGTCACAGACTGAGGTAATAATGGTGTAGGTTACAAATAGCTCAGGATACCGTTGTAATTCAGATCGTTACTGGCGTACATGTGGGTGAACATTTATCTGGATAGCAAAGCAACACTTTGTCCTTGTTATTTGAACATGCACTGTAAATTACACAGAGAGGTCATTTTTGTAGAGAAATCCTTGCAATTGTTCTGCTTTACAGTACAAAGGCACCAGGCATCATATCCAGAAGACAAAATCACCAATGTAATCATTACATCACATTTCAGTTGTTTGGAGTTTGGTTTTTTGTTGTTGTTGTTTTGTTTTGTTTTATGTTTTGAGATGGAGATTTCTTCCTTGTTACAAGCATGGGAAGCCCTATGTGATAAAATTCCTTTGCTGGCAGCATAAGTCTTGGGCCATTTATTTAGTTAAAGTGACAAGATAGAGACCAAATTAATACTATGTTAGTCTACAGATTTCATTGCACTAATTTCAGATTTACACCAGAAGTTGGAAAATGAACTTGATTTTTAAAACACAAGCATTGAGCTGCTGTGATTGCCAGAGCAATGACCTTACTTTTCTGATTGACATCTGAAAACTAAACAATATATCTTAAAGCAAAGTAAAACTAAATAAATAGCTTTTCAAATCGTTGGAAGTAATTAACTTCTTCACATGGGTTTGTTAAAATTGTTTATCTTAAAAAAAAAAAAATCACTAATAATTGCAGTATTAACTGTAAAATTACCCAGTGGTCCCAGAAAAATATAAATATCATTATTCTGGGTAACAAATATTCATTTACACAGAGAGAGAGAGAGAGGGAGAGAGATGAACTCTACCTTTCTAACTTAAAATGTACATTTTAATGATGAGCGAAGAGAAGCTGTAGGCACTGAGTAGATCCTGGTTAGCAGTGACATAGTAAGCACTTTGCTGTAGGAGCTTTTGTAACCGAGTTTGTTAAAACTGAAGCCAGTGGATATCAGTATTTTGAATTCTGCAAGTCCTGCTTTAAACACTTCCAATCCTGCATCCCATATGTTTCTACAAATATTTCAGTCCCTGACTCCCCTGTGCTTGGCTCGAGGCTGAGAAGCACAGATTACTTGCTGCCCATGGCAAGTGCTGTTTCACTGGGGAAATGATGTCACCCCCTGCAGTGCAATTCATAACTTGATGAGGGTAAATTCACTTACTGGCAATCTAGAAGAAAACATGTTGGTCCTGTACCAGCTGAAGCCAGATGGTAACTGAAATTATTAAAATCGTGCACACCACAAATCCCTGAAAAATTGCACTGTTAAAAAAATATCCTAAACATAGATGGGCTTTTAATATAAACCAATTGGTGTACAGAGAGTATTTGCAAACAACGCATAGTACAATTGCTACTGTTCAATTGTAATCTTTCCTTTCTAGGTTCAACTGATCCACTACAACCACGAGTTGTACACAAATGTCACAGAAGCTGCAAAGAGTCCTAATGGGTTGGTGGTAGTTTCCATATTTATGAAAGTAAGTATTCACTGTTACCAGCATCTAATGTATAGGTGGTGGACTTGTTTTTCATGAACTGTAAATGCAGAAACTGGATTCCTCGTTGTGGCACTGCAGTGCCTGGAGGCTCTGGTCTGGAATCACAAGACAGCCTCATCCTAGGAACTGAATGTACAGTTCCTGAAAACATAACGGAAAAAAATGAAAAGGAATAAAGAGAGAAAATTAATGATATCATAAAAACCACTCATAAAAGTTTAGTGGCTATGACAAAAGTTATTGATTTCTTTGATTTAGTATTCTTGTATGAAACATGAGATGAATGAGTGAATTAAAAATGAACCTCTCCCGGTAGGTTGAGGCCCTGGAATGGAGGGAATGGGCACAACACAGGTGCAGCTCCAGAAAGGGAATGTTTTGACACTGTATATTTTCTCTTCTTTAGGTATCTGAATCATCAAATCCATTTCTAAATCGTATGCTTAACAGAGACACTATAACAAGAATAACGTATAAAAGTAAGTTTCTTTTCATTCATGATAGCTGTATGCTTTTAGTATCAAACTCCGTGCTTAGTAACTCACTGCATCGAGAGACACCTTGCTATGAGAAAAAGTTACAGAGCTTGTATTGCCAGCAAATCTTTACGATAAACTTAAGAACTTGAAAACATCCAATAAGGTCACAAGTTCATAAAATATTTTTGAGCTTCAAAGCCTATTTTATGTTTGGACAAACAGTAAATTGATGAAAACATATTTAATAAATATATGTGATATATTTGCACAGAACACACAGGTAAAACTGCTTATTGTTAGCAGCAGAAGTACCATATATTGCAGCCTGAATTACTCCAATTCAAATTACAAGATGCTGCATCATTGCCTGTTTTAACATGCAGCTGTGGATTCAGTGTTCATTAATGCTTTCTTTTTGCGCAGAAGAATGGCGTTTCTATTTTACTATTACTGCATGTAATGGGTATATAAAGAGATCATCAACATAGCATGTATATTTGTTGTGTTTGCATTTGGAAAGCCTTTAACTGATAATGCTCAATACTTCCATGTTAGCATATTAAATAAGTGGAAAACTGGAGCTTAAGCATCAGTTAAAATCAGGGTAATTCAGAGAAAGACATGAAAAATACATAGACCTCAACGGAATAAATTAAACCTCTATACTGAAAACATTATTCCCTTTGTCAAATAATCACTTGAATGCCAAGCAGCCATAAAGTTAGTACACTAAATGATACCAGATTATGAAAATATCATAGACCAGCATCTATGAAGGAGGAGATAGAGCTGTTTGTAACTGAAATGAGACTGGATGTCAGGACTGCAAAACTTAGTTCTCAGCTCTTTCAGACTTTGCCCAGTTTACACCTTTGTAAATGAAGTACATCAATCTACATACCCTCCAACAATACATGTAGCTTTGAAAGCTTCCCGTCCGCATCTCTAGAGAACTCAAAAATCCATTTAACTCCAACAAGTCACTGAACTTCAGGTTTATGATGGAAATGTTTGGACAGATTTCTGTACACATCCCTGAAGTTCACAACCTGATTTCTTTGTACTCTACCTTTTTCCCTCCCAGCACAGCTAGGACTACAATCCTACAATGTTTACATAAAAAAAAAATAATGCATTTGAGACCTACATGAATTGCAAACACAGAATTTTACCCACTTAATTCTTGAACAAGAGAGAAGCAGAAAGATTGAGCCTTGCCATACAACAGAGAATTTGAACAACAGAGCCATTCCAACTCCATTCTGAACTCAGCAGTTCCATTCCTTTACAATAAACACACCTGACAGTGGAGCAATAAGAAAGCTCTTTTCTCCCCACATATACACACACCTAGCAGATCTCACGCTGAGCAAGGGAAGGCTCCTGCCTAGTTTTTCCCATTACAGCATTTCTGTCCCATGCATCTACATGAGCATCACAGCTTTTCTTGTGTTCCTTGGCCACACAAGCTTCTATAGCTGACCAGTAGAGCAAAGACTGGGCAAACTGCAGAGACTCAGAGCAGAGGAGAGACGACAGTTATAGATGTGATGATCCACAGGGCTGAAAGGAACCAGCAGCACCTTTCCCTTGTTGCGTAAATGAATGTACAGCCATCACCTCCATTGCAGAACATTTTCTTTTTGCACTGCATTTGTAAGCAGGTGCACTTTCACTCTGGACCTTTCATTGGTTGTTTTGGCACTCTAAGAGAGCAAACAATTCCAATCACTTCATATAGATTTTCTAAATGAAATTTCACATCGAGGTGAATGCATAACTGATTGCAAAATCAATGAGTACTGGAATAGTTTTAATTTTTAGCCACTGTTATCCCTAACAGGTGCATCTGCTCAAATGAAATCCTTGCTGGATACGATGGACACAGCATTCTCAGTGCACTGGGTTTCTTGCTGTAGTAACAAGTATTGACCAGAAATTTTTTAGTGTAAACTGGGAGTGCGAGAATGCTACTGAAAGTAATTTTGTGGTTGTCTTACATGATAGATCATAGCATCATTGCTGAAAACTAATTTTACTTCTTACATTGCAGGGATTTCTATTCTGCCTTCAGCAACTGGAGGTTTTTAAGTTGTGTTTTGCAGGCCCACTCCTGAAGGCAGTACTCAGCGTGCTCCCAATGAGCCCAATAGGGGGGTGGAGCAAATGAGAACAGGCTCAGAGTCAGCAGAGCTAATAACATACCTACATTTGTGAATTTTTTGTTCCTTTTTTTTTTTTTTTTCTGAAGAAGAAGAATAGCAAAAAAATGAAGGAGTTGTATATCATGCTGCATGAAATGTCCACGGGCAACATGCATAAAAAGATGAATTTCTACCTCAGATATTAGTGGTTAAGTAAAGCGAAGTGGACCCCAATCTACTTCTAAGTAGATTTTAAATACTTTTCAAGTATAAAGTATTAACAAAGCACAACGAATACTCTTTGAACTAGTTGAAACAAGGATTCTTTATTCAGAATCTGTGTGAATCTCTAAAATGGAATATGAAGCAGTTTTTCTTTAAGTACGATTCTAGGGGGATTTCTTTCAGAACAGCCATGCCCAGTAGTTGCTTATCATTGAAAAGCAGCATACTGAAATTTGGACTTGTCATTCTCCATAGAAACACCCAAGTATGTTCAGCTAGGCAAAAGAGCTGCAAAACTTTGCATTTTCTCAAATTTAATCTTTCACTATAATAGAGATAACAAGTGAATAGAGTATCAGTTTTCACAGATTATTCTGAAAAGCTTTACATTTCATATCTCTGGAGATAAGACTCCTAATTTTCAAAGGGGCATGTTTCAGTGGGTTGCCTGAAGAACTGAGCTCCTGCAGCTCCTGCCACGAGCAGAACAGCTCGGCCACCATGAGGCAGGCCCTGGGGACTGAGCGTGGGTTCTCTGAGGGAGTCACTGCTGCTCCCAACTGCGTCTGAGCAGCTCCTGAAGGCTGATAAACAGAGAAACTCCAGCGCTGAATTTAATAACTGCAGAGCTCGACGTTCTTTGCCCTGTATTCTATTTAGACCTGTACTGTCCCCTTTTTGAGTTACCATGATACAACTCGGAAATCGAATAGGGCTTTTTAAATTCAGTTGATGTATTCCCAATTAAGTACTATTTCCTTGAAAAGAACACATTTTTACTTTGAAAGCAGACCTCACACACCTGTTACAAATCTAAGGATGAAAGAGCGCTTCCATTATTTGTTAAGAAAATTGTCAGAGGCCTATATGTAAATGAATTTGAAATCTAAATAAATGTAATTTGTATAGAGAAGAGTTCACGACTTCAGAAATCACCCCAAGGCACACACAGAACAAGAAAAACAATGTGAGCCGTGGAGAGGAATGATGCTGAGAATCTAATAAAAGCTGAACAGATCTACCAAAGAAGTTTATTACTGGCAAGAGATCACATCGTTTTCAACCATTTTGATCATACGCTTGCAATAAATATCATCAAAAGAGACAACACATCTAAGTGCAGCCTAGTATTAATGCAATCCCCATACCCAGTTCTGTTTCAGTTCCAGTACAGATTATTTATTTATTTGTTTTAAATAAAGTTGTGGGAAGAGGGAAAGAACAGAGCTGTTCATGGGAAAAATGATAACCAAATGCCTACTCTGAGGTCTCCTCAAGGCATTCCCACTGAGCTGCCTGACTTCCACAGGAATATAGCCCACATACAGGCATGAATTAATAGTTCTTTTTCTTGGCCAAACTCTTATTTCATTCACACCCATCTTCCTTGTTTCCTGAAGTGATATTTTCTCCTCCAGTTTCTCTATAATTACTACTGATGGATTTTGACACATAATCCACCAACTCTCCTTAAACATACTCCAAGCGAACACAGAAGCAATGAATCAAATTTGAAGTAACTCCATTGCTGGATGCTGATGGGAAAGATGGCTACACAAAGAGCACTGTATATTTTGCAGATCCTCAGTATGTAAACAAGGTAACCTAGCAGTTGAGGCAGAATTAATTAAGGCTATAAGCAACACACCTCCTGACTTTCAGAGCACCACACAACATTGGACTTGCCTGAATGGCTGGGAATTCCATGCCCCACATTGTGCCCATACTTCTAGAAGCCACAGTACAGCACATCCATAGGCAAGTTAGCAGCTCACATCAAAATAACACATTCTCTATTAACGTCATGCAAGGCAACTCCAAAATCTCTATGATTACCTGCATTAATCAGTTTCTGTATCTTTTATAAGTAACCCTATTGTTAACAATCTGTGTGCTTTTCCGAACACAAATTAGTCAATTAGAGTGTGGCATGCACAAAAAATACGTATCATCAGTATCCCTTCTCTGCATTAAACTTTCATTAGCTTTCCATCTCCTAAAAAATAATTCATGGCAAATTCAATCCTGTTAAAACCATTTTAGTCCAGCTGAAGGCAACGTGGATGTAACAAAGCGGATTTGGTCCTTAGAGCTTGAAACTATCAATTCGGATGGACTTCGCGCCACTCGCAGCCAACATATACCACCCTCCATGGTTCATAAGTGAATAGGATGTTCACATGGGAATGGGAAAGAAGTGTGATGATTCATGGAAAGCAGGCACTGGTTTGAAAAAATGAATTCACTCTCTTCTCATGTAATTCTAGCAAAATTACTGCTGTACTGCAAATAATGTGTACAATGAGCAGGACACAGCTGCATTCAGTCACCTCTAGCTGTTAAAATTCAACAACATTTTGGCTCCATAATACCACAGCAGTAGCTTTGCACTTTCAAGTGGAAAACTGGGGGGCTAGAAACAGACTGTATATCCCAGGCCATGAGCCAGTGAAGGCTAAGCATTTTTCCAAAGATAACAGTCGCCTCTAAGACACCGAGAAGCACAGTCTCCTCTGAGGCTCCAGATACTTGGAAAAGCAGTTACCCTGGGAAGATGAGAAGGTGGCTGGGAGCTGCGCTGCTAACAGTATCAAAGGACATGCCAAGGTTTTCATTCCTCAGATAACAAATACATTTTTAATACCAAACACCTGTAAGGTACTGGCCAACAAGTTGCAGATATAACACCCTCATCTTGGCCCTTTAACCGATGCTATAGTCACTTGCACCCTGGAAGCAGCATGGTGAGCGCACTATGTCAAAATAAAAATAAAACAAATCACATTTGCTTTGCCTGGGTACTTTGATCTTTCTGTTGCCAGTACAGTAGTTCTTTTTTTTCCCCACTAGATAATATGAGACAAACATTTTGATCACCTAAGTTTTGTCCTTCAGCTATATGTTAAATTCTAGTTCAATTACTCCTGTTTTTTAGATCTTACATGCTTTCTTAACCATTCATATTTCTTTCTATGCTTTCATTTAAAAACTTCTTTTCCCAATGGCCAAGAAAGTATCAGCTTTTTTTTTTTAATAATAAAAACAGTTTACATTTAAAACATGTGGAAAACATCAGAGAATCAAGCAAGAATGCTTGAACAATTGGTATTGACTGAAAAGATGTGCTTCCTACATGTTTTTTTAGTCTGAACAGGAATCTTCTACTTTATTTTTACATCCTTGTATTCAATTCAAATCAATGCATATTACTCTGTGTATTGAAAAGGGAACTGCCTAAATATGCAGCTTTCCTTGCCCACATTTTAGTGCTCGCTCTGCAAATGAACCATACTGAATACCACACACAAGTGAAGACATGCACAGAGATTTCACAGCATTGCTACTTGCAACCAGCACAGCTTTCTCTGAACACGAATATATCAAAAGTTAAATGCTATCCCTGAGTATTTTCTACTGAGGAACTCCTATTGCCTAAGCTCTGGCTTTGACAGTACTGCAAAAATATTAGAGGTCCAGCATTACAAAAGGGAAATGTACAGATAATAAAACAGGCTGAGGAACTTTGATGACATGAGATCTATCCCTACCTCATTTTATTTTGGTAGATGTTCACAGACTGAATTCTGTTACACACGGGTACTTCATTAATTCCCAGAGAGGCTTATGATATCAAAGCAAGGCCCACAGTAAGCTGCTTTCCAGCACACTTTTCCACCCTGGTGTTAGCACTCTGAGTGAGATAGCAGCACATCCGCCCCCACTGTGCACATGAAAGGCCAGCAGGCTTCAGCGAGCAGGTTTATTATCATGCATTAACCTCAACTTCAACTTCCTCCCCTGGCAGAAGGGCAATTAAGTTTTAACACTCACTGTTCAACACAAGACCTTAGGAAGGCCAAAATTGTTAATCTCTCCAAAATATGGTAAGTCTTCTCCAAAGACTGCTGCACCTAAATCAATAACCTCAAGAAGGTTTTAACCGCTTCTTAAATGAGGTTCAGAGTTTCACAGTGGATACTTGAGCTGAATTCCCAGGGAAGGTATGCACTGTCACCAAGGAGAAAAAGCCAAACCAAGATTACTTCTTAACCTAACTGCTGTGGCATGGTCGTTACACTTCCCGTATCAGTAAGCTAGAGATGATGTTTTGTAGTAAGGATTGGAAACACTTTTTTTTCCCTCAAAAACGTTGCTTTATCTTTATTTTTTTTCTTCTCTTAATTCTCCAGATGATGCATACTTACTACAGGGGCTTAACATTGAGGAGCTTTACCCAGAGACCTCTAGTTTCATTACATATGATGGGTCAATGACAATTCCACCCTGCTATGAAACAGCAAGCTGGATAATAATGAACAAACCCGTCTACATAACAAGAATGCAGGTAATAATAATAATAGATATACATATACTTGATCTAGTCTAGGTACAAGAGTAGAATATTTTAAATATGTTGCTAGTTTTATATACAAAATTAGATTCAATCCTGCTGCATGGATGTCTGCTTGCAATTTCTACAGCTTACAAAAGCAAAGAAGAACATTTTTTCAAAACAAAAATCCTAAATATTTAGAACTACCAAAATACTTGCACATACACACACTGTGAGGTGGGCTCCGCTCACCGTGAGAGTTTGAACCAAATGATCCAAAGGTCTCTCCTGGTAAGATACTTCATGATTCTGTGAATAAATGCACGGGGATTCTAAAACAAATACATTGAAGTTGTACAAAAATAACTGGTGTTATGAAGTTTAACCTTTACTTCAGTTTCCTACTCAAAGTTTGAAAGATTTTTGTTGACTTGAATTAATGAATATGCTTGTAGCACAGTAACTACAAGAACCATTGCTGTCCGACTGCAGAAGAAACAGTTTGATCTCAAGTTGACTCTTTCAACCCACCGCTCGCTTACAAATCACTGAAACTGTTAAATCTTTGATATAGTATAATATATATTATATATATATTTTTATATAGTATATATTTAGTATATTATATTTAGAATATTTACATATAAATATATATAAATATACTAAATATATATTTAGTATATATAAATATATATATATAAATATACTAAATATATATTTAATAGTATATTTAATAGTGTTGTATGTTCTTTAATTACAGGAAAGACCAAAACTAAAATTCCTTGTTTTATATTTTGTATAGATGCATTCCTTACGACTGCTAAGCCAGAATCAGCCATCACAGATTTTTCTGAGCATGAGCGACAATTTCAGACCAGTGCAGCCTCTCAACAATCGATGTATCCGAACTAATATCAACTTTAGTTTACAGGGAAAAGATTGTCCAAACAATAGAGCACAGAAACTACAGTATAGAGGTACGTTCTACCTCCAGAACAATCCTTTCTTTACTTACACTGAGCTCTTTTCTCTGGAAATTCAAGTGCATAACAAAGTCTAAAATAAACACAAATGAAACACCAGATCTGGGGGAATAGTGGTATGAGTCCAACATTGCGTATTTGACATGGAAGAGGAAACATGCCCAGAAACATCCATGAAAAGCCATGACAAAAGTCACTCTGGGACATCTGATATTTTTCATAAGAGATGGGACAGGCCTTCAGCTTTCTAGCCTCATTTTAAAGTCTTACGAAGTATATTTTATTCTGCTGGAAAGAAAAAGGGGGATGAGCTAGTCCTGATGACAGCTGATCTCAAACAAAAGAATAAATTTCACTTTGGAGGTGCGCTGCCATAACAAATATCCAAACTGGAAAGGTTTTTTATTACACAATGAACACCAAACAAATGAACCAACCCAGTCTTATGCTGGTAACGTCTTACACTGCCACAGCTTGGGGCTCACTTCTGAGCTGGAGTGCGTCTTACACATCTTTTAGTCCGTGCACATACAGTTATATTACTTACAAGATAGCATAAAACTTCCTTCTTGACTATAATATTATGGTTATGCTGAAGGGTGGATAAGAACACACTTATTCAACAGCAAGGTCAATGATTAAGTTACAATACTGCTAAAAAAAAAAAAATCATACAGATGCAGTACTTTCCCAAGAAAAGGAGAAAACTGAGCCTTTTGGCTTTTCCATTATGTTATAGGTGCTAAAATGTTTTAAATTCATCCAATTTCATTTCTGGGGTTTATTAAAGCATAATTGTTCTTGTTTTGTTTCTCTTTCAGTAAATGAATGGCTCCTCAAGTAAGACAGAGCAGGCAGAACCCATAACCTCAGTGGAATGCTACTACTGTGATTGACATAATCTAGAATGCACCCAAACTCACTCTCTCTTTGGGTTCGTGACAGCATGTGCAAGCATGCTGTAGGAATAAAGCTGCCATGTTGGAAACTCAACTTAAAATTCATTCATATGATCGGTGGTAATTAAAAAAAATAAAAAGACAGTATTACAGTAAATGTGATTACAATTTTGATACAGTTTTCCTGAACTAATTTAGCATCACAAAAAAAAAAAAAAAAGAAAAAAGACTTTTCAGCCTTTGTACATATGAAATTCTTCCTCTCTTCCCCCTCTCCCTCAAACTAAAAGAAAAAAAGAGAAAAAAGGTGGCTTGGTGCAGCATCAAAGTGGAGTTGTGTTCTGTGTGCCAAGTAATCCTTGGAAAGCTCTCATTATTTCACTATCATTAATGGATACTGACAAGACAGAACAAGACGACTGTAGAGCAAACTTATTTCTAGATTATGATCCTTCTGTTCATTTAATTAAAAAAAGGGACAGACTGAGAGATAAGTATTGTAAATAGATCACTGCAGAATACAAAGGAAATTTAAATATTTCCCTCTGTCACATATCTGTAGTAGGATTTGCCAAAATCAGAATTGATCCATTTTCTGTTTCTTGTTTTACAACAGGTCATACGTTGTGTTGGTTACTAATAACAACTCAATAAATGTGTTTAACAAATTAATTTAGTAAACTTGCTTTGGTTTACTTTTTTCCTTTCTGAAATAACAAGCCTCTAAGTATTTGTGGCTGCATTGTTTGTGTTTTTGTTGACTTTCTCTTTTTTTTTTTTTTTTTAATTTCATTTATTTGTTTGCAGCCAATTTAAGTCAGTTAATGGCAATTGTGAATGCAGTTAAATCCAGTCTAACTTTAACTCTGCTTTACGGTCAATCATTAAGAGAAGGCTGGGTTCAGAAACAGATCGCAGTTGAAACATCTCAGTTTCAAATTGTCATTTCCCCTGTTCAATTCATTACGGTGACAAACAAATTTAACCCTGTAAATTGGTGGTGGAAGCAGATATTTTTCTTTACGGATAAAGCAGGAGCTGACCAAGTAAAAGGGAATGCCTTTTTTCTTGTTTATAATGGTCATTCACTGTGTTTGGTTACTGTCAAGAACTAAATAAATGTGTTTAACAAGTTCACATACTGCATGTTTGGCCTTCTTGCACACTGAGAAGTTTCGAATTGTTTCTTTCTCTGGAGAGTGAGCAGACTTCATGTTACCCAGCTCCTAATGCTTACGTTGTCATGCATGACAACAGGTAGAAGTTAGCAGAAAAGATTATGAAGCTAGCAAGGACCAAACAGGAACTATGAATCATTCATACCAAATGGAAGAATACACACTACAAGAAGTTTGAGAAGATGAAACACAGTAAAGAATGTAGACACCCAGTCCACTGGAGACCAACTACCTTTAATATGACATAGTATTTCATCTCTGGCCAAAGCAAACAGCATGGACAGCATCAGACTGAAAACTCAAGAGACTGTTGTTGGTGAGAGCTGGGAAAGACTACATCACATGAGCTAAAAACTGTGATTTCAGTGGCACAAAAGGAAAAGGTATCAGGAAAGTGAGAACATGCATGAGTTGGTATTCAGAGGATCCTCAAATTAAGCAAGCACGTAGCGTGGGGAAATCTGTAAGGAATCTGAAGCTGCCAACAATTCAGTTGTTCAGTGAAAGATGCAGAAGAATCACCATGTGGGACGTGGCACACTGATGTCATACATGCAAAAAGGTTTTGGGCTTATGACCCTGGTCCAGGATCCTGCTAACACAGATGTAAATACCTGATCCCTAACTTACTTCTGTCTGAACAGCTCAAATTAATTACATATACTAGCTTAACATTGTGTAGTGATCTGAAAAGTTCACTAGACCACCACAGAAATGCCAAAACCAACTATTACAAAGTAGGCTAGCTTTGTTGAATTCTGCAGCTGAAATAAAGCATAGTTACTACCTTCGATTTACCTGGCTAATGAAGAAAAATGCACATGGCTCATAGCATTTAACATCTTTTAAACACCACAGTCATCTTTAAAATGATTTTTAAATTTGTAGTATTGGGATTGTTTCCATGACTTGTTTGACTGGTTGTGGGTTTTGTTTGGTTGCTTTTGTAGGTTTTATTGTTGTTGTTTTATTTTATTAAGCTTCTCCTGAGATCGTTAAGGTTACACAGAGAAGTTACAGAGAGCACAAAGTCCACAGTGGCTCAAACTGTATTTCAGGACAAATACCTGACAATTGTTGATCCAACTATGTCAGTGACAGAAGGTAGGGAAGATAAGCAAGGCCACCATTATAAAACTTTCAGTAATAAAACCTATATGCTATTTTAGTGAAAGCTGGTTGAGGGGATTTAAGAAGAGAGAGAGAGATGATAGAAGAGACTAGTCCTAAAGAAGAAGTCATGCTGTGCTTTGGATTAGGTGAGGCTGCAGTATAGAAACCCTGCAAATAGAGAAACATGACAATCATGCTGGGACACTGCAAACACATTTGTCAACATTCCCAAGTCCATTTTGTGAACTAATGAACTCCAGCTTGCCATGATTCATTTAGGTGTTCGTTTTATTGCAGTAGAAATAGAGCAAACCAAAGTTTAAAATTAAGTATCTTGCACACACCTCAGATTTAAGTAGCATTTGTATCTAAACATGCAGCTTCCAGTTTTTCAAATCAAACACTTGCCTCCATGTGAAGACAGTGAGCATCCAAAGAAAGCCACACAAAATTTATTACAAAGCCTTTAATCAAAAAAGTGAAGAATCTATATCAAAAAAACTGGCATGGACGATATTCTGGTATCCAGAATCTGTGCAGCACAGCAACAGATGCAAATCTCTGACTTGAGTGTTTCCTACCCATGCTGCCCATGAAAAGCCCAGCTATACATGAAGCTAGTGCACAGCTCTGTGGTATGAGCTGGATTTGAGTTGTCATGGCTTCAGTACTAGCAGTGTCTGAGCCATCCAGATTACAAACAAAATTCTTCACTCGTGATAAGGCTCAAAACACGCATGTGCTCTCTGGTAAGGAATACAAATCTGGCAGCCATCCTTGAAAAAAAAATCAGCAGCACAGGCAGAACCACATTGCCATGCCATGATGGTGACAGGCATTAAGAAACACAACCCTGAGAGGACTTCTCAAAGTTGGTCTTCTACCACTGTTACGAATGTAATATCAAGCCAGGCATCAAACTTAAAAAGTTCATTTGGCAATTATGGAAAAAAGAAAAACACTGACAATTACTGCTCACATAGCATTAGTTTGTTGGGTACCTCTGATTCCATGCCCCTGGTGGAGGTGGGCTGCCAGCAGCCATCATTTTCAGTACTTTGCATCCAACAGTGTTTCAAACTCATAGGATTTCTCAAAACACCTGTTCTTAACTGAAACAATACAGAAGAACTTAGATAGTGGAGCTAATACTTCAGAGTCCTTCCTGCTTCTGGCACACCCTGTTTGTCTCCCTGTTTCAGTTTTCCACGGGTTTTATATCCTGCTATTTCCCGTACATGCCTTAGAATTATCTTGCTGAGGATAAGCTAGGAAACAGACCTTATTTCACCCAAGAAGCCAAGATCAGAAGCAAATAGAATGGTTCCAATATTTAAGATATCTCACATACAGAAGGTGCTTTCAGGTTCTGAGCTTCCCTTAAAAGTCAAGAATCGGAAGGCAAACTGTCTGCTTTTATTCTAAGTTTATTCTATTATTATATGTATTATTTATACAGCAAATACTGAAGATGCAGCAAAGAGGCAGATATTTTGCATGTTCTCTATTACAGCTCATAGCTTAAAGTCCTGGCCACCATCCAAAAAAACCCAGATGTTTTTCCTATAATCAAAACAGTGCATCTTTTTCAGGGAGATCAGCCATAACTTTTCCATGGTTTAATTTATTTTTCTATTAGACTTTAATACCTGGATGCGATGGCTGACAAAGCATAGAGACTTTGCTGTAAGAAATGCTGATTTACTACTAAATGGTTTGCCACAGTTCTCAGCAGCATACTGCGAAATTATTCAAGGGGTCTGTTTGCATGGTAAAGAGCAAGAACCACCTATAATTTGAAACTCGAATCAGGCAAATATTTTCTGTTTCCTACAGTGTCAGGCTTCTACTCCGGTAACTAAAAATGCATCTAAGTTAGCCAATATAGAAAAACAGGAAAACAGATCTTGTATGGAAAATAACCTCTAGCATTTAAATGGAACAAAAAGTCCTTAAAAGAACTATGGGAGGGGAATGACAGTCTGAATTCAGGTAGATACTTCATCCTCAAGGGAAGAAAGAGCTAGAGTCAAAAGTAAATCTGAGCCAAAGATACTGCTGCAAGATGCCACAATTACCCCCAAATTAACAATATGAACTTCAGCCTTTTGTAACTATTTCCAGCACAGATGGTCATTGGCACCCGGAAAAAAAAATCTCACTTTTTGAGACTATCTGCATGCAGAGCATATGTTCAGACATTATAACACATCATGTATGCACTTGATCAAGAAAAAGCAATGCTGAGTCGCATCCACAATACCTCTTCTGATTCCTCTACTCCCTCCTGGATGTGCCCCCACAGTGCTGTAGCAGGTGATTTTGTGAACCCCTGTCTAGCACTCTGCCAAGATATCAGAGGCTGCCAGAAATACCTCATGCTGTGCTTTCCTTACTCTCCTGCTGCACACATACGCTTTGGTTGAGACTTTTTGGAACACAATCTGTGTTCAAAGGGCAAAGCAGACCTCACTTCTGTTGTACTGGTGGTAGTATTAGCTGCAGAAAAGAGATCAGGCAAAAATAATGAAGGATGACTTAAATATGAGCCACTGAAAATACAAGTGTTGAACTTTGACCTGCCTGCACTGAGGTTGTCTTTCAAGGGCACAAAAAATGGATTGCTGACACTATCTACAAATTTCTTCCAAAGGTGAGGAGGTTTGGAATACTTTAAGATGATTCAGGGTTTACTCCAGATGGTTTTGTTCTATCTTAATAGTGTTTCCTTGGAGGGAGGGGGGGGAGGAAGGAAAGTGAGACCACCACCCAAGAAATTCAGCTGTCTTTGAGGCAAAATTAAAGCTTTGTTTAAGAAGCCTTATTCAGCTAAGCCTAAGAGTCCTCTGGCAGCAACCACACATCTTATGAAGTAAAGAAAAATCCCTTAAGCTGAAGTCTTTTGGCATACTGAACTATGCAACAGTAGAAAAAAAGAGAAAAAGGAAAGGACAGGAATGAGCTGTGAACTGAATGAAAAGGATTAACAACAGCTTGGCTGTGAAATGATCAAGTCCCCAGCAAAAGATTTTATTTAAAAGTACTATAAAAATTGAGAAAGCTATAAAAATTCCTTTTTTTTTTTTTCATTCTCTCCTCACCAAGGGAGGAAGAATGGAAAAGAAACAAGCCTGAAATTCTCCATGCCATACTAAGCAAGTTCATCATAAAATTGATGAGTAAATCAAAATGAAAGAGCAATGAGGTGGTATATATGTTATGCATCCTCACAACTGACCATTTGGTAACGAACTCTTCTATAATAATATCACTTCAGGATTAAGGCCTGAACAACCTGTGAATAACTGCTGAATTTACCTTGTAAAAGGTGTGATTGCACCTTAGTATACATGGTAAAAAGTTAAAACATGTCAACATGATGAGGAAAAACATTATTCAAATGTGACAAATTTTGTGAAGGAATGTTAAGACAACACAGCATCACAATTACAATAGCAAAAATAATGAATATTGGAAGATCACAATGGGGAAATAAGACTTTTTCTGTCCATCCTGAGTTTCTCCCTGTAGAATACAATAGAGCAGCAAGCTGATTTCAGCTACCTTCTTTCAGGCATCATTTAAAAATAGACAGCAATATGAATAATAGTGACATTTTGAGACATTCACCACAAACTTTTGCCACACTGAAGGTCTCAATCGTTAAACATTTATATCCACACTGTATAAGCTGCAGAAAAAAACTGCCAGAAATGGAACTCCACTGACAAACATTTCACCCAAATGCTGTCCTCATTCCTCCAACACAGATGGTCAGGCTGAAATTCTTGTATTAAGTAATTGAAATTCTGTCATATTGTAAAGCAGCAGGAAGAGGAACCATTCTATGTAGCCACTCATTACAGCATGTAAACTAATTAAACTAAGCATCCTCCTTTTAGAACTAATGTGATCTAATTGAAAGTTATAAACCAACAAGACTTTGGCTCTTATAAGCTTTGATGAATCCCAGCCTCACTGCATCATTCAGAATCCATACAACAAAGCAGTTAATTCCCATCTCCAAGTTCTGGGAATAGGCTTTTCTCCCATCTCCTTATAGCTTGGAGCTTGTATAAAATTTGAACTGTCTTGTATAAAAAATAAAACTGTCTTCATATGACACAACTTCCAGTAAGAATGGAGAATATCAGAGGACATAGCTGCTACCCTAAGTAATGTTATTTTAAAGACTCTTCATTGATTTGAGTTGAAATGTTAACTCAATGCTGCCTTCCACTGGGCTGACCCAGGGAGTATGAAGACCTATTAGCCTTATCTATTAAGAACAAAAAAATCAAAGTAAATAGAAAAAGGTTGGCTCACAAAAGCAGTTACAACTGCCTGGATTTTCACTGCAGACGTAAACATTGCATATGGAAAATCAATTCTCTGTGCAAGTATTTGCATCGTTACACAGCAAGCTACCAGCTGACCCTTGTGACTGGCGTTCAGGATTGTTATGCTTTTGTATGAGTTACATGTCACAGGAGGCTCATCTGCACAGGCTAGTGCCTGAGGCTGCAAGCCTGAAAGCAAGCAAGTCCCCAGCACCCCCACTGCATGGCTACAAATGTATTAAAAAGTTGATACATGGGCTGTCATGGCTCTGTGCTGCCACACACCAATATACACGTATATGTATTCAAGTAAAGCAACAAATGTCACTGACTTATTATCAGGGAGCAAGGCTGAGGGCGCACAGCACTACTTTTGCTCCCTGTGAATTCACACCTCAACATTATCCATGGAAGATTTCATCACACAGCTGTCAGCTACACCAGAGCAGCACACACACATAGCCATAGCCTGCCTGTGCCACTGCCCACACTGCTGTAGGTACCGCGCACCAGAAAGCCAGCCTGGCATTCCTTACCTCTCTGTTCAAACCTGAAGTCTGCCTCTGTCACTGCGAATCAGAAGATATTCTGAAATGGCAATAGAGTGTGGTGAGCGATGGTGAGAGGCCAAAGATGTTAATCAAACCCTTTGCATTACTTGAGTGGGTATCATACGTTGGAAAAAAATAATCAGAAGAGACTGACTTCGCGTTGTTTCTCTTAATGAATGTTTTTGTATCAGTCACTTCAATGTTAACATCAGCATTTTTTTGGAAGAAGCAGTCTTCCTGTAACATTCATTAGCGATGTCATAAGCATCCCATAACATATGGTGTCTCAAATCCAATTACTTTTCTGTTCAAACCATGACCTTGAGCAGGTTTTTAAGAGAAAAATTAGCACAAAAACAAAGCCTCTTTCACTTTATTATAGCTTAGTGGCAAATGACTGAAATTCAGGATTGTGATGTCTTTTGTTTTTCTATCCATTCTTTTCCAACTTCAAAAAGTTATGAAGACAAATTTATTTAAAAAGAAGCACTGGTGGCAACATCTACTAAATTCATTTGCACATTAAATGTACTCATACAAATTAGTATTTTTGAAATATTTTAACCAAACGTTGATCACGATTGGCCTAAAATTCCTTTGCTTGGGAGGCTGATGCAGAAGATCGCTCTCTGCTTTGTAGCCTGGAGCTCAAATTCCTCTCTGCATTGTGGTAAGCTCATAACCCAGACTAGGAGCAGCTCACACTGACCAGGCTTTCCTCAGTATAGCTACTCACTTCCTATTATTTCTCAGTATCAGACTTGATCTGTTCATGCAAAAATGAACAGAAAAAGAAAAGAGTACTTCTAGGGCCATTATTTAGGTCCTACACCTGATTAATTCAGGAAACAGAGATAACACTTCCTCTGTATTTTACAGTGCATTTGAAAGCAATAAATTCACAGAAGGATTATTTGTTAATGCTTTCTGGATGAAGCTTTTCTTCTGAAAACTGTATCCTCAGTATGTTGGAACTGGAACTCCAGTAGTATATCGCTTATGTGAAAAATTTTATTTTGGTGCATTTCATGTCAAATGCATTGTGCCTCCAGTAAATAAGTTCTTCATAATACAAATAATGTCTGATTGGAACTTTTCTATTTGCCCTAAGAATAGGGCTATCACCATGCTGCTACAAAAATGTGTTAAAAAACTACTGGTTACAGACAACATCCTGTTACTTGTTATCCTTTCCCCATTTCTTCCTAAAGCAGATTACATTGTTACCATATAAACCCCTTGCCTTTAATGTACAACTAAACCTAGGGCAATTACTGAAGTTACCATCGTTCTTCATTGAGCTTTGCCTCAATGTCCCCAGTCATTCTTGTGTTTCAATGCATTAAAACATAATTACATTTAACCTATCCCTATTTACCACATACAGTCACTAGAAATCAAGTTCACTTCAAATATATTTTCTCACTGAGGTTTGGAAAAGCTCACAGAAAAAATAAATGCCGGAGTCACGTGACACAGAGAAATCCACTAACATAAATCTCTGCTTCCCTTTTTAATGTGCAGGAGAATATTAATTGATGGTACTAATTCATGAAAACATTCATAATTCTCCTCTTACCCTCAAAGTAATCTACAAGCTACAGAAAGATCAAACGTGAGTAATATTCTAGAAGAATGTTGATTAAAAATTCATAAAAACAATGCAGACTATATACTATTAAAAAAACTGGAAGAGCTGACTTGTCTTAACAGACATCAGTATTTTTTTTATGGGAATAAGAGCCCAACAGGAGAAGCCACCTTAAAATATTCATTCAGAACGTTATTTATAACATAACCGAGCAGAGTGAGAAGCTGACAGCACAGCAATAGGAAATACGGTCATTCAAAAAAAAAAAAAAAAAAATCATCTTTCCAGGACTTCCCCACAGCCTGGGGCTTGTGAAACTTTTGTTCCATCAAAGCCCGTAATTGCAGTCTGCAACAAATCACTGCCCCCTCTTTATGTCTCTTTGCACACATAATAAATGCGATAGAAAACATCAGCACAATAGGGAAGAGTTGGTGCAAGAACAACCATGTAAACAATTCAGATACTGCAGTAATGAAAGCAGTATGGAGTTTCAGGGAGATTAACAGCACACAAAAAATACCTCCACAGAGATGAGACAGAAACCGAATCCCAATTCCGTGCCTCAAGGAATTTAATCCCCATCCAACCTTACAAGAACTTGCTTTATCTACATAACCAGTAAGATCTGAGCCATCAAACTGCAGTCAGCAACACTTAAATAACATCAGTAAGCATTTACTTAATGAGGTAAATTTCCCTTAAGCCTTGGAAATGACACACCAGCCTCTTTAGGTGAGGCATGACAGCCGAGGCATGGTTTTTAGTAGCCCTGCACTAGCCATGGAAGCGGCCAACAACTTCTACACTCAGGCTGCACAGCTCATTCAGTGCCAGTATATTTTCTCTGCATCTCCTGCCACTCTCACCATGGTGATCACAAAGATAAGCATGCCGAAAAACTTGCTGAGCAAGAACAGAGTTTAAAAAAAAATAAATATCAAAGCATACCAAGGCCTGTTCCATCAAACTTCAGAAAAGGCTTCTACAAAACCCACCGAATGTAAACAAAATATTATAAGAAAAGGAAAATGTGAGAGACACTCCAGATCCCTCCAAAAGGAGATGGCAGAGTTACATTCATTCATTGAATAGCAAATTTTCTTCTCTTTGCATATTCTAATTTGCTTCTTAATTCCTTCAATGTAAAGTAAGTTTACTTCCATAACTTTTCATATCATTCTAAAGTGCAAGACCAGTAGGTCTGTAAAAAGCTCATCAAGTTACTTCCTTGTGCTTTCAGCATTATACAAGTTAAAACTGACCACAGGTTTCTCTTAAGACTGAGTGCTTATTCACTAAGGAAATAACAGGGAGCTAATAGTGTTAGAAGGGAGATGCCAGCTCTTCTCTTCCCTATCACTGCAAACGAACCATATATATACACTCACAGCGTGCCATATGTGCAGCAACCACTGATTTTCTGCGACTGTTAGAGGGATCCATAAATCACAGCTGTGGCATACAAATGCTACCGTCTTCATCTCATGCTTTTGGAGCCCTGAGGATTTTCATTTTTTAGGTTGGTACTGTAATTTCTCATATTGTCAGTTCCAAACACATATATTGACAGGACTGTCAAGAAGATGCCTTTCATGCATTTATTTTCTCTCCCTCGGTTATTCAAAGCTTTTCAAATAATGAGAAAAATTATTTATCCCTTAGGACGTAAATAAACTCAATGCAGACAATGCATTTAGACTCTTGTTACAGTACAATGTACAATGTTCTCTTCTAATGAAGTTTTATTTTTAAATGGGCTCATTAGCATTCAAATAAAATCCACCTTTCTGGTCCAGGACAGAGACTAGAGCTGTACGGGCTTTCTTACTAGATAGCCTCCTATACATCTACACCAAAATTCAAATTTGGTATAAAAAAAACTTATCTTAGCACTGTTAGTTTACTGTTCTTTACAACAGATATCACCATAATAGAAAATACTATGGGTGAATCTCTAAAGTGAAAAAATATGCATTCCCCCTTCCTTTCAACAGCTAATAAATAGGAATTTACATGACATTTCCCAAAAATCTCTTCAAAATAAGAAGCGTTCTCATATATAACCACAGTCAAGATGTTATCTTCACAGAGCTGACAAACATGCAGTACAACACCCAGGTAGCAGAGAGAGAACTGTAAAAGCTCCTCCTCCATCTGGGCTGTCACAAGTCCATGGGACCGGATGGCCCACACCCTCAGGTGCTGAGGGAGCTGGTGGGGTGATTGCCGAGCCACTCTCAGCCATCTATCAATGCTCCTAGTTAACTGGAGAGGTCCCACAGCATTGGAGGCTTGCTGATGTGACTCCATCTTCAAGAAGGGCCATAAGGAGGATATGGGGAACTATAGGCCAGTCAACCTGACCTCCAGGGTCAGGTACCAGGGAAAGTAATGGAACAAATCATCTTGGGTGACATCACACGGCACATGCATGCTGTTCAGGGGATCGGGCCCAGCCAGCATGGGTTCATGAAAGGCAGGTCATACTTGACCAACCTCATTTCTCTCTAAGACTGGGTGACCAGACTGGTAGGGAAAGGCTGTTGATGTAGTCTACCTAGACTTCAGCAAAGCCTTTGACATGGTCTCTCACAGGCTTCTTCTGGGGAAACTGGCTGCCCATGGCCTGGACAAGTACACACTGCTTTGGGTAAGAAACTGGCTGGAGGGCCATGTACAACAGGTGGTGGTTAATGGAGTGAAGTCCAGCTGGCAACCTGTTTCAAGTGGTGTCCCCCAGGGGTCAGTACTGGGGCCCATCTTGTTTAATATCTTTATTGATGACCTAGATGAGGGGATTGAGTGTATCCTCAGGAAGTTTGCAGATGACACCAAGTTGGGAGGTGGTGTCGATCTGCCTGAGGGCAAGGAGGCCCTGCAGAGGGATCTCTGGGCTGAGGTGAACAGGATGAGATTTAACAAGGCCAAGTGCCAGGTCCTGCATTTGGCCACAATAACCCCATGCAGCGCTATAGGCTTGGGGACAAGTGGCTGGATGACTGTGAAGAGGAAAGGGACCTGGGGGTGTTGGTTGATGCCGGGCTGAACATGAACCGACAGTGTGCCCAGGTGGCCAAGAGGGCCAACGGCATCCTGGCCTGCATTAGAGATAGTGTGGCCAGCAGGAGCAGGGAGATGATCATCCCCTGTACCCAGCACTGGTGAGGCCGTACCTCAAGTACTGTGTTCAGTTTCAGACCCCTCACTACAAGAAAGACATTGAGGCCCTGGAGCGTGTCCAGAGAAGAGCAATGAAACTGGTGATGAGGTCTGGAGCATAAGTCCTATGAGGAGCAGCTGAGGGAGCTGGGATTGTTTAGTCTGGAGAAGAGGAGGCTCAGGGGAGACCTCATTGCACTCTACAACTTCCTGAAGGGAGGTTGTGGTGAAGAGGGGTAAGGCCTCTTCTCCCAGGCAACGAGCAGGAGCTGGGGAAATGGCTGCAAGTTGTACCAAAAGAGGTTTAGGTTAGACGCGAGGAAAACATTTTTCTCTCAGAGTGGTCAGGCATTGGAATGGCTGCCAAGGGAGGTGGTGGAGTCTCCATCCCAGGCAGTGTTCAAGAGGCGTCTGGATGAGGAGCTGCGAGATCTGGTTTAGTAGCTTATGGTAGCAGTGGTAATGTGAAGACGGTTGGACCAGATGATCTTATAGAATCACAAGGTTGGAAACAACCTATGATTAATGGGAAAAGAGAACAACAATTTAATAACAAAATGGCTTTTTTAGTTCAAACCAAATTGGCCCCAATGACTACAAAACACTCAGTTTGTTAATGATCCCAATCCCCTTGAGTAGACATTATTTAGCAATATCAAAAATCTCTCTTGGGATGAGACTTCACACTTAAATCTTCTCATTTTCTGTTTCTTTTCAATAAGATGTGGTAGTTTGTTCTGACACAAAACAGTTTTCATAGAATAGCTTTCCTCAATCTAAGACTAAACCTACTGCAAGAAATGTTTCTTGAAATCTGACTCCTATTTTCACAAAAAAAAACATCAGATCTGGAGAACATAGAAAATATATACTGCTTCCTGGTAACTTCAGTAATCACCACAGGACACTGTGTGAAGGAAAATCCGCAGTTACCGAGGATAGTTTCTGACCATTTAAAGCCAGCCATGGTAGGCTCGTACACATATGTGGTGCAAGTTTTGCCACAGATGGCTGTTTGTAAGAAACAGAAGCTGCTGATATTTATGGAGGAATTTCCAATACAACATAAGCACAAGGTGACAAAGCTTTTATGTTTTTTCTCTGTAGAAGACAATGGACACCTGCTTGTGAGTTTGACTAAATGCACCAAATTCAATGGGAATGATTCTGTTCATATGCTGTTCCAGTCCAGCTGAAATAATGTTTCTGAACACCTCGCAGAGTCCATAGTTTGCTCACAACAAATGAACATTTTGATCAAAAGATATTGACTACATTGCTTACAAACAAAAATTATTTCCTCACACAAGAAAAAAATCAACATCTTAAAAGCCTCTATCTCTTGCCAGCTGTGACATACATAGGAGAGTTTTGTGGATGTAATTACAGTAAAGTTACAGTGGTTGATCCAATTTTGAAAGGGAAGAGGGTCAGGGCTGGGCAGTACACTTGGATCAACATCTGCCAGCTATGCTTCTTTTTTGATTAAAAATCCCTGCAGTCTAAGCTAACCCAACATGTCTTAGTTAAAAATAAGTTAAAATATTCCTTTAAAGTTACATCTGTTGCTGTCTCAATCTCCTCCTTTCTTGATGACAGCATGCATGTGTGAAGGATTTCCATGCTCACAGCATAGAGGAAGGAACTGATGTTTCAATTAAGGTTTTAAAATCTTGTCCCCAGAGAAGTTCAAGTCTGTTACTAATATGTTTTCCTCTACACACACTGTAGGCATGATCAGTCTGACCTTCAATCTCCTTTGCTTTTTGCACTTATGTCCTTCTTCACTCTGTAATTATGTATATATTTATTTTCAGAACTGTTTTTATCCTCAGCCTCCCCCAAAGGTTTAATGCCCATAACCCTTTCTAGCATTAAGGTATGAATCCTACAGAATGCAGGTTTGATTCCTCAGCAAAATTCCTCAGTTTGTTTCAAGATATACAATTAGTAGTTTTATTATTATTATTTTTTAAGAGCCTTAAGATCCTCTGAAAATGTGAAGAATTGTTGACAGGTGTCATTGCAAAGTCACCTACACACACTAAATGACTCTTGGTACCCGGTAATGATGTCGAAGGGCAAGAATCAAGACAGGAGTCATCCACTTAAATAACAGATTTAAGACAAGCACACCCATTTATAATCACTCCTTAAGATGTAAACTAATGACATGTCCCAAGAAGTAAGCCAGCAGATGAACAATATTAAGGCCTGTGCACTGCTAGTGAAAACACCTGATTTATACCATCTATTCTCTCCTTCAGAGCAGAAGAATGTGGCAAACAAAATTTCCTAGAAAAATTGGCCACAGGGGGAGGAATACAAACCTTCCTATGCTATTTCAAAGCACTGAGAAATTTAAACATAGGATCTTATGATACCACCTTTATGTTTCAACATTCATTTTACATTTCAATTTCCTCTAATTATAAAGTATTTTAATACCTAACTTACAGAATCTCAACATATAAAGCCTCTGCATACTAATCTCTAATATCAAGGTAATGTAGTGATAATCTGAAGAATAATAAATTATCCTTCATGTAGAACTCAAGGTACCATGCCAGTGGGTATTATAAATCTTTGTTCTAATATCAAAGATTCTGCATGCAGACCATTTGTTTCATTTTAGATGTGATAATACTCAAAATATTTTTCCAGTTGTCACTGAAGTCAAAGTTGCACCAGAAGTTACAAACAGTACAAAATACTTCCTTCACAAGCATTGATCAGATCCTAGGTTCATTCAGCTAGAAGGAAAAGAAGTGCAAAACACATATATTGGTCATATACCGATATTTAGTGTATAATAGCAGATTTTTAATTCAAGGGCAAACAGCAAAGTCACATGCACAGAAAATTCAGCCAGTTATTTGTAATGTCAGAGGCATGGTGGCTATAGCTGATTAACAAGATTCCAACTCTCCATTATCGAAAGGTTACCCTGAACACCAGTATTAATGCTTGCATTAAATTAATTAATGCACTATCTATATCAAAGCCATGGCAAATAAATCCATAGCAAACAATGGTCTGTTCAACTACATCTTTACCATACCACACAGCTTTGTTTTTGGATTGGTGAGGTTTTTTTTGTTTGTTTGGGAGACATTGTTTTTACTGATTTTTGGAAAAATCCTATGTTTGAATGATTCCACTTTGTACCTGTGTTGGAGAAAACCTTTCAATTAAAAAGGGAACAGTAGGGTTGTGAGGTACAAAAAAAGCTGGGGAATTCCTAGGGAGCAAGTAAGTTGACAAATGCAGCCTTGTTCATTGTTCCTCTCTGTAGGTACGTGATACTGGCAAGGTTGTAATTAGACATCTATCAGCAGCAGCACAAAACATTTAATTATGTTTCTGACATTTATTTCCATACCCTCTGCTTCCCTCAAGTGCTAGATATAATCACCCTGCTGGACTCCAACCTGCTCTGAATCACTGCCTCAACATGGTATATCACTTCATTTATATTAGTCAGGAAATCCATAGCAAAGTTGGAAGTACCAAGCAGCCCTCCAGCACATCTTTATGTCTTTTCTGCATACACTCAGGCACTCACCTGGATGCCATTAAAACATCACATGATCTGCTGCAAGCACAGTGCTTCTACCCAGAGCATCCTTAGCACTCACACTCTTGGATTAGAGCTGAGCACCTTGGTTCTCCCCAACATAAACAACCAGATTACTTTCATTGGTACAGAAGTATCCTTTTGTCCAATGGGTTTGGAGCTTCTCATACACTAGGAAACCCTAAGCTCCCATTTCTTTGAATCAATAGGAGAGGTCATGCTCAAAGTTTCCACTGAAAACAAAACTTTCACATAGTTGAGACATAAATATTTATCCATTATTTAAAGAGAATCAAAGGGGAAAAAAAATACACGGCAGTTCTTTCAAATACTTAAAACTCTAGAAAAAAGCACTACTTTCATGCAATCTTCAGGTGAGTAGTGACCGAGGAGACAGAAAGGGTGTGCTGGTTTAGAAGTATAAACAGCGTACGATCACTAAACAAGTTTTACTTTCAAACCCTGCTCCAGTTCAATGTTATCCTGTTTCACTTACCAATTACAAAATTTTTCCAAAAGGGTTTTCAAATACAAATATTATTGAATTAAGTGCAACTTCACAACATCCTCAGATGTAGTCTTTACTATAAGAGGATATTATATTGTTTTAGCATTTCCAAAATATACATGAATATATCAGCACATTTTATGCTCATGAAGTTACTATAGCAATTGACTTCAAGTTTTCTTTTAGTTGCTGCAAGGCAATAATGATTTAGTATGTATTAGTTTGACATTCAGCTGTTCCAAAAGCTACTGAAGAAGAAAACTGGTATTCTTCTTTAGTATGAATTCATGTGGGGTGCCATAATAGAGCTCATGGCATCACTTAAATGAATGGAGAACACCAGCAGTGCAACAAGTCTGCATAAATTACTGTACCAAGGTGGATGGTGTATTGTCAGTACATCTGTCTCAACAGCATAATATTAAAATTCACCATACGGTAACATGACTTGTCTTAAATTAAATACATGTTGTTTTTCCCTACAACTTATTTGTTAAATATTCATCACGCTTATTTTCTAGAGAATAAATCATGCAAACAGTTAAGCATTATGGTTTGCTAGGATTTTTGATAGCCATCTGGCTTCAAAACAGTAGCACTGGTACAGAAATTGTATTGCTAAAACTAATGTGTGTAATGATCATTTAAGTAACGTATGCTTATACATTCCTATCCTTATTTTCAATTCATTCTAAATAGCCCAGATACAGAGGCGAGAAAAAAAAGGGGTTCAAGAAAAACCCACAAGCCCACTGCAAGTTCGATAGCACTGTGGCAATATATTCCAATGAACTCTATGGTGTTATGATCCAGACAAGTCCCACAAAAACACTTAATTGTGTTCATAACTTGACAAGTTATCAGCACCATTTTTATATCAGCATGCTTAGGATTGTTTATGAGCAAAAATGGGTACAAGATAATAAACATGTATAAATCTGTATACTTGAACGACAATTAATTTATGAAGTAGCTTCTACAGCAAAGGAAGTAAAACTATATGCTGCAGAGGGGAATTTAAACTGCTTAGGAATAACTCGAAGCCTAGTTTTCTGTTGTATGTAATAAGTTTCAGAGGTGGTGGGTTTTTTTTTGTTTGTTTGTTTATAATAAACATAGATTGCAAGTCAGCATATTTAAACATGATTTCGTAATTCAAATTTCGTTTTTGTTTGGTTTTTTTTATGCAGAAAAGGAGATGTGAAGGGGTAGAGGCTTATCACACTTCATTGTCAGTCATCAGGGTACACATTGTAGCTCTTAATAGCTCTACATGTATAGCATGTCTGGATTCTACTTTTCTTCTTTTTCATCACCTGGATCTCTTGCCCTGTGCTGGTACACACGTATCTCTCTAGTTACAGCAAAGACCTGGCCCATTTGAGCTCATCCGGTTTCAATGCAAAAATTCTGCAAACACCTGAAGATGCTCATGGCAATGTTAAAATTACAGGCAGCTTTCAACTTTGATCACAGCCTTTTTCCTGTTACATTCTCCACAAACTGCTAACTCTTTCCCAGACCCTAACGCATGAAGACACATTTGAGAGACACACAAACTAGATAAGCAAACCACATGAAAACACATTCATCAAGAAGTATTTATCTAGCTGTAATCTGGCTCCTCAAGTAAATGCTTCTTCTGGCACAAAATGTGGAGTAAAATGAGCATGGAAGCAAAATAACAGAAGTGCCACCTACAGTATTTTACAGCATTCATGAAACTACAGCTTTAGTAAGTTAACAAACAGCACATACACTGGTTTGCTCAATTATGAATGTTATATGATAAGATTAAACGGAGAATACTCATTTTCCACTTCTACTGAGGATTTGGCTCTTTTTCTCAGGTTACTTTAGACTGAAATAAGAGTCAACATTGATATAAACAGAAAACAAGAAAGGCTGAGCAATGCTATCTCAAAAAATATGAGATGCTTGATACCTGTAAAGAATTCCCACTGATAGAATATCTTACATCAAATGCTGGGACAAGGTAAATATTTGTATTAAGTCTAATCTGTAATATCCTTCAGTGTCCCATTACACTTCCTACAACAAATGCTAAAGATGCTTCAAATGTCATTTCAGGAGCATTGTAGTGCTTCTTGGCACCCTGCTATCAGTTCTGAAACAAATTGATGTGGCAGTTTATTTTAAATACAACACAATTCTTTCCTGAAACCTTTTACTGCTAACCATAAATGGTTGGAAAATAAGACATCTAGAAAATGCCAGGAGGAGGTGACAGTGGTGATGGAAAAGAAAATAGAAAAGAAAAAACAAGAGACTTCTTGGAAAGTGTCAAATATTTTAAAGAATTCCCTATTTTGCAAGCATCTCCTACTGCTGTATTCAGAAGTTCAGTGCATCAAGCACTTGGTTTTGCTACAGTAGGGAAAATCCATCTTCTAGATGAAAAGAAAGCCATACACAGCAGTCATGAGATTTTAATATTTGTCAGGCGCTCTGAACTTCTCAAATCAAATGCTTCATGTAAGCACTATGTTATAGACAGAAAATCACCTGTTTTTCCTTGGCTTTACTACAAGAAGTCAAGACCTTTTGTAGCATCTCTTGGTAGTACCAAAGGTGGCATCATATCTCGTCCAGCAAAGTTTAGGCTCTGACATGCAGTTAAAATCTATCACTGCGACTAAAACTTTCATTTCTAAATCTAACTAGCCTTGAATTTCAGTTCTTTCCATTGTTTTGAGTCACATATAGCATACACCCAGTATGCTGTATCAGTCACAGCATGACTGAGAAGTACGTGCTGAACATGTTTAGGCTACAGACTAGCAAGCTTCCTTTGCCAGAATATTCAACCCTTAAAAGTGGATTGTTATGCATATAAAGGATAGGCAGCTGAAGAATAAAAAGGCATGAAGGGTTACCACAGGGCAGGAAAAGCTGTATTAGAAGTGACTTGGATTTGATATGTCAGCTGGGCATTAGTTCCAAGCACAGAAATATCTACATTATTACAGCCCATTGCCTTCCTACCACACCACACTGTTTCAGAAGAGCTACTAACCACATGAAAGTGTGATCAGGTCTAAAATACTGCATTGTGCAAATTCACTGTCACACCTTTCCGGGCACAGGTCATCTGAAATACAACAACTGAGACTTGAAAAACCAAATTTATCAAAATTATTAATGCTATGCTTATTAAATTATATTTACACAGAAAATCATTTGCTTACAGTTTACTTTAAAAGAAACCATATAGTTATGGTTAGTTTAACCATTGTTTTATGAACTTTAACTCTTTTCAATATTATTTTAGATAGGTGATTAGATTTATGCATCCTGAAAAAACACTTGTCTTTCATGTGGAATTACCAGATCATGGACAAAAATCGTAGTGCAGAGGATAAAGAAGTTATCCTTTTACCATGTAAACTGGGTTAGATACTTACAGATGTATCACACAGACAGAGATGTATCCTAGAACCTGAGAAGACTGAGATTGTTCAATACCCACAGAAGTACAAGAAGGAATTGAAACACACATCATTACTTGCTTTGTGCAACTCAATTCACATGCCCACGTTGGCTTTCCCTGCAGCACTGAAACTGGCTAAGTTACATTACCAATACAGCCTCTCATTTCAAGTCCACTTTCACCAGAATCCATTAGTCACGTTATTACTATTGCCTCAGCAACTATCCCTAGTCTGTGATCACCTTGTAGATAGTTTCCTACTCCACGATAAATCAGCTATAGAGTCAGCTATTGATAAAATTCCATGTAAACAAAGATGTACACAGAGCACAGAAAGCTCCGTTTAAAAACCAAACTATCTAACTCCGTCAGCTATAGAACAGCATCTAATTTTTCATTCAGGAATATCTACTCTTCACTATAAAGAAACTAAATCAAGGATACTCTATAATTCATTACAGAACTAAGGTAAAGTATTTAATGTTACATTAATACACTTATTATCCTAATATTTTTCAAAGTGCTTCTCAATTACTTGAATATCTATTCCATTTTAATAAATTAATTTTATTTAGCTATTCAACATCTCAGCTCGTGACACTACTTCTAGGATACAGGATCCCCTACCTCTCTTGCTGTTCACAACAATCAACCAATGTATGTCAAAGAAATGGTATACACACTGAAGAACTTGAACAAATGCATCTTTCAAAGATAATAACTCTAATTCAGTAGGAATTAGATCAGACTAAGAAAACTGGGGTAACCAGATTTCAAGCACAGCGTGAACTAACCAACACAGTCACGAAGCACCAGCTCTCATGAAAATCTTCCTTTATTGGAAAGCTGATAATATTGTATGCATTCAAGTCACCTAGAGGACTGAAAAGAATAAGTTATTCCATCACACACTGGCAGTAAATTTACTCTAAAACTGGCTTCAGATCGGATAGTTTCAGGTGGCAGAGTAGGAAAAACTTTGATGTTTTACAAAATTTTGAAGTTTTGCCATCTGTTCACAAGTAATTTGCCAACAGGAAGATGCCAAAATTCATTTAATAACTGTCAGGAGTTACTTGCTGTATTATTGATTGTTCCTGACTCTAAGACAGAAGCAGCTCATGACCTGCCCAGCTTATAACAGATAACCAGACTCGCACATACAATTTACAAAGGAATTCAAGCAGAAAAACCAAGAGCACAGCAGAAACATCACTAACTCCTAACATGTTCCAATAAGGAAAAGTTTGACTCTTGCATCAGAACTAACTGAAATCCATCATTTCACAAATTAAGGAAATACACTATTAACATTACTCATTTCAGAGGAGTTGTTTCTACAAATTAGAGGCCAGAGTCATGAGTAAAATCTGAATAACCTGAACAACAGGACAGAATCCATTTGCTGATGCCTCCACTGAGCTGAATACAACTACCCAGCTAGACTGCATTTTTGTGACAAGATTTCCTTTCATTCACAAATGCAAGCCCGTCCCATTCATGCTGGCTGTGCCAGGTCTGTCCAACAGAAAAAAACAGGAACAGGCAAGTAACAGCACAGCTGATACACAAAATTATCAGGAGAAAGAAAAAATAAATAAAGGGGGAACAAAGCTCACTATGTTCAAGGTTTTCCTCATCTCACTTGTCAAGGTGAAAAAAACCAACAGTTCCCAATTCAAAAAATTTGATTCAATTAAAAGGGCTTACATGCTTTATTATGAAGGAATTAGAATCCTAAGAAACCACCCAGACGAGTCAGAGAGGGAGTCAGCTGCTTCCAAGAGCATCACAACAGATATTCCACGTTTAGGTTTTTTGCCAGTTGGCTTACTCACTATGTAATCTTTTAAGCTGTTAGAGCATTTTAAATGGTTCAACATTCTTAAAATTGAATAGCAATAATTATAATAAAGACTGAAATTATTTCATTGCAACAAAATGAACAAAACATTACCCAAAATTGGATGCAACAGGCACTTCAGGTTTCTAGGCTCAGGAAGAAATTCTCACTCACTGTGATACAAACATAACCAGCTTCTAATGTTTGTCACCCTACTTGCACTTGGTAGCAATATTAATGCTCTTCCATACTGCTGAAGAGTTGGAAAGCATCTGCTTTAAGCTCCTTACCAAAAAAAAAAAAAAAGCACTTGATTTTCACTCAACATTGACAGTTTTCTGAACAACAGGAAATGAATGCAGCATCATAAACACTTCTGAAAGAAACACTCCTTAGCAGTACTTCTCAAACTCTCCTGGCTCTCCACTGATGAACTGAAAACAGGTACAGGTTTAAAATATCTGCCAAATGACCTTTTGTCTGCTTGCAGGCACTACCAGCAATTCTGAACATGGCAGTTCAGCCCCTGTACCTGCACCAACAGATAACTATCTTTGCACTTGTGTACATGTAGTAGCAATGTACAGTACGGGTGGATTTCTAAGTGTAATAGAAGGATAGCATGATATTAAATGCATGAGAAAAAAATATTTTAAAAGTACATTTCTTGATGAAAATGCTTTTGGCATGATTTTAAAGTCGTCTACGTAGTTCTACCTATGCACTGTGACCACTGCAAAATCTCCGTATTGAAGTGATTTAAAGCAAAGCAATCCTGGTACTCTGATGTGATTTGTATCTAAAACATTACCCAGAGGAAGTAGTTACTAATGACATCAAACATACATACACACACTTTTTAAGAGATGTCAATAAGAAGAGAGCAGCTATTAAGAAATGCCATATTTCTAGTAACCCCTGGAAAGGCTTATTCTCACACCATCACATAAATTACTGCACCTCCCTCTCAACTTTGGCCCATACATAAACATTCATTACTAGAAGTACTCATATTCTCCCATACCGTTTCACTTGACTTCCAAGCTCCCACAGTCTGAATATGGTAACAACTGCAGAGAGAGCTGTTTATTCCCATGCCACCTCCAGCTGGGTTAGAGAAACAACCAGCTCTTCTCATATAGGAGCAGTAGCAATTACAGAAGGGGAAGAGAGAAAAACAAAGGAGTGGCAACATTGTGCTATTTGGGCTATTCATCTATTTACCTTGAAATTCAAATTCCAAAATGCAGATAAGGGCAGACGTGAAACAAAAAAAAATCAAATGGTGAGGCTTAATATTTGTTACCTCTTCATCAAGTCAGACTACTTGCTCTTATCAATTGCTTCAGGACTCAGAACACATTTATTATTTGCTTCTAGTTTTAAGTGCCCTTTAAATCACTGAAGGTAATCTTTAAGCCTGGGATCTCATAGACAGTTCTTTCTTTGTCAATCAGATCTTACTGTATATGAATAGTGATTGAATAGTAGATAGTTCACCAAGCCTGAAGAAACTACAGAATATGTGCTGAGGTCAGCTCCATGACAACGTGGAAGAATATAGCACATAGAAATGAGTAGAAAATCATCTATTTTATAACATGTTCAAGAAAATATATATATATATAAGGCAACCTCAGTAGAGTCTCAGAAGCCTGAAACATTGCCCCTTTGATGGTCATGAAATGCTGTCACTGCTGTGTTGAGAGATGATGTACTGGATGGTAAATCGCATTTGAAATGACCTATGAAAACAACCTGTTCGTACACTTGTTTATTTGGAAGTGTATCATTTTATTTGAAGGCATACAGCCAGAATACAATCAGTGAGCTTAAAGTTATATTGTCTCTTTATAAAGAGAGAAAGCTCAAGGTTCAGAGTACGAAGTTTGCAGATAGAACTTCGTGTAGAGGAAATTTGCCCTCCCTCACCAGTACAGAAAATTCTAGTCTAGAATTTAAAAAAAATAAACAGGAAGATGTAAGTACAGGACTGCTGTTTTAATGGAGGGGGCAGGGAGTGAGGTGCCGGGGGGGGCCTTTGTTTCCTTGTTTACTTACGAGGGGTTTTTGGAAACATTTAAGGGTTGGAAGAAACTTCCAGCAAGCTGGGTCTTGTTCAAAACTGAGCACTGAATCTGGAAATCTCTGCATATATCTGTATACAAGTGTATGTATGGACACATATACAAAATCTTACTGCAGAATCATTTAATATAACATTTGTAATCTTCAGGGGGGAAAAAAGCCACAGCTGATGTTGAATGCATCTATAATATTGGCCTACCTTACCAGAACTACTCATTGCTTTTTCATCCTTTTTCCAAATCCTTCCTGCAGAGGCAGCTATTCATATACAGCTTTCAACTTACTGAAGTATCTTAAAACAAACCTACGTACAGCCTGTAAATGAAGAACATCCTTAATGAAAAGGAACAAGAATCAGGTCTAGATGTATAGCCTGCTTTTAAAATAAATGACAAGGTCAGAGTAATCATCTCAAAGCATTTTACATTTTAAGTAGAGAAAAAGTATTGCTCTGAAAGTAATGCCTCCTATTTGTTCCAAGAAAACCACAATAGATAAAAAAGCAGAATAACACTTTGATAGAGCAAATTCCCAGCTATTTAATTTTTTTTTCCTTTGGTAGCACTTGAAAATATTTGTGATATAGATATCACTTCCTAAGAATCACCATTAAACATCACTGTCATCCTAAGGGTTAGGAATTTGTAATTATATAACAAATACCTGATTCAAAGGACTGTTAATCATTTGCACAGCAGCACAAGACTTCACAGAATTATCAATTACAGACATTGAATCCTTCCAACCTTTCATATTATCAAGGTTTCAGTTTCCAGATGGTTCATCAGGAACACAGACATCACAGATCTGCTCAGGCTTGTAGGCAGACGGGGAGAGCAGCAAGTGAAGCAGGGCAACACAAGCACAATTTGATGAAGCAAGCCTAGATCTTTCAGTCACTGATATAACTCCAATGTTTTGGAATTTCAAGCCAAAAAAGCAGACATCTCCCATCATATCTTATAGCAAAGACAACTAAAACAGGTTTGTACATTCCTGTCATTTGTACCAATTGTTCAGCAAACAGAAGTGATTATTTCTTCAGGATGGCACTTCCTATTTATTTCCATCAGTAGTGTTAGCCCATGTGAAAGTAGAACAATCTGTAAGGACATGGATGACTACAGTACAAAAATACAATTTTCCTGTAACTAGTAGGAGGCTTTAACTCACTTGATGTTATTTCTCACACAGGATTTCACCCCCAAGGCAGAAAATATAAACAGCACATACATAAAGGAAAAGCATTATGTGAAAAGGAACAGTTGATTCTAGTTTTTTGTCAATCACAAATACCACTGGTCAAACACACTGGGGCAAATCCTTTATAGGTACTACAAACCTTCAGAGGTACACAGAGACAAGTTACCAGTAAAGATGATCAGTGAAGCTTAGCAGAAGAATAAGGCAGACACCCCTTCAGAGGAACCTACACATTGGCAAATATATTATGACATGGTATCAGTGCTCAGGTGAAATTCATTAGAGCCTCGTCAGCCACAGTACTTTGTAACCATACCATGTTTCACTACCAAACATCCCGACCATGGTGTGTCAATGCTGCTGAGACATCTGTCACTACCTGTAATGCCAGTATCATCCAGCCCTTTACACAGAATATGTAAATTACTTAATTTTGTCATTAGTAAGTCAAAGCCTTCACCCCCGATTTTCTTAATTTGTACAAGACAAACTTGTATTATAAGAGTGATTGAGACTACAAAGTCATCAGCAAAAGATTTAAGCTAATTGCCAATGACTAGACAGGAAAAGCTGCCAGTCTTCATTGATTTTATTTAACAGATGAATGACAAAGCAATAAATGTGGCTGCTGGTTACATCTAGCAACGACAAGATTCGCATCACACACAATAAATTATTATTATTTTGCCAACACGTTGTGGCTTTTGTTTCACTATTTAGCCATATTGTTCTGTTTATTTCACATGACTAATATTTTAGTTATCTGAATTTAGGTGTTCAGCACACATCAAACTCACGGGACCAAGGCACCATTTCTTTGTCTTTTGTTAACTGCAAGCAGTGATAATGAACAAAAAGCCTCCTTAAAACAAAACATTCCTATTTAGAAGTTGTAGCAAGACAAAGAAAATAAATTAAACTAAATATCCCACTTCCTCTCAATCTAACTTAAACATGCTCTTCCTTTAAGTTACAGCCATTTAGCAGTATCAATTACCTAATTAGCTACAAGGAGCTTGGCTTGTTGGGGTATGTTTTACACTGCATAGTTAATTTAGATCTGGATTTGCCTACTCTAGGACTGCACAGCCTTATAACAAAGAACGAACAAAGATATGTTCAGTGATAGCAGCATGTGGCATCCTCAGTATCTTTGCTCTGTGCCACTCAGAATAGAGTCTGGTAAACAGAGGGAAAAATGTTGGGAATGTAATATTCATGGTACAACATTAGCTATTAAAAATGGCCCTGGTATATCCAGGTGCCTCTACAACACAGCTCCATACTGAAACTCCTCCAGCACAACAAGACAGGGAACGTGTACTTTCAACTCCAAATTCTACTTACACTTTTACATAAAGGCACACAAGAGCATCCACAGCATCCAATTTATCCACCCAACTGCAAGATCTCTGCAAGGAGTCCTCACAGAAATACAATAATTATTCTAACTCTTCCAACAAATACATTCTCTGTAAATGCATGCATTGGATGCCCTATAGATACACAATAATAGGGCTGAATTATGTTTGTGTTCAGGGATGAATTACTGATTACTTCTCATCACATTCGGATCTGGTTGGAGAAACCTTCCTGAGGATTACAACTTGAACCCACAGACAACCAGAAAACCTTTGCTGCTGGCTTCAGTAAAGGGATGCTGTCAGATTTTCAATAGCATATGCCTAATAAGAAAATTCTCACCCCAAAGTGATTCAATTCTCATAAAAAGGAAAGCCAGTAAATAACATCTCAGCTATTCAGACTACTTTTATGTTTTAAATGTACTCAACTGCTTTGGACTATGTATTTTATAATTCATACTCTTGATGAAGAATTCAGCTTTCCTTAATCAAGTTGTGTGCCTAATCAAGTTACTTAATCACTTCAGCTGTTATATGAAAATTAGTGGTACATGAATTTAAATATGGAAAACTATGAACTACAGAACTTTGGCATTTAAAAAAACTCAAGACTACTTTACTTACTTCACACAGCCAGACTGAAGCAGACATGTTACAATGACAGAGGAGAAAATTGCTCCAAGGAACTCCACACAACTAAGTGCACAAAAGACCAGCCTAAATAGCAGAAAGGACTTGTCTGTTAATTTTTAAAGTAATTTTTAGTGGACTAATTAATGCTGTTTTTTGGATGCAAATATAAATAGGACTTGGAAAATAAAGATACAGTGCCAATTCAAGAAATCCTTACCGGTTGGATTTTGCCAGAATAAATGTGGAAAAATATATTTACTGGGAAACTTTTGAATGACAGATATGACATACAGAACTGTCCCAGCAGGGCACCATGGCTTCCTCTACAGTCCTTACATTCACTGAATTATGTAGTTGCATCTCCACCAACTTTGATCAAGAAAAAATATCAAGGATTTAGAAACTAATTAATTTAAAATTTTAGATGCACTATGAACACAGTTGTTAAAAAAAATTTTAAAAATTTGGAAAGTTGAACTATTGTCCTCTTCTGGGGGAAAAACCTTTCAGTGAGGGACTTCAAGGATTATATCCGTTCCTGCAGCTGTAAGCTGCTGGGGAAGCCTCAGCATCATCAGAATTTATTTTGAAACGTGCTACTGCAGAAGTGGTCAATTAAAACAGTTCAGGTTAGACATTACGCATATGGGTTAGAAAAACGCAGTCAGAGCATGACGCAAAACAGATTTCTACGTATAAGCTTTGTACTACCCTAATCACAATATTTTGTAAAAATCCATGTGCAATAACAGCAATAAAGCTGGGCAGGGCTAACATAGCCAGGCAATTAGACCAGTGTCTAGGATTTGAAGTCAATGCTGTCATCAGCATCCTATCGAATAGCAAGTAGTTGTCAAATATTCCTGGAATGAAAATCAGTTTCCATCACATTAAAGTTAAAAACAATACAGCAGAAAAATAATGACTGTTTGTGTCGATTTACGTAATAATTATGATGATTGACACGAGTCTGAAAAACAAGAAGAAAGCTATGAAAGTTTGTAATGCTCTGACATTTACAGGCAAGGATGACTGCCACAATTGCCAGAACTTTAATAAATATGTTAACTTTCCAGCTCATGCAATAATGAGATCGCTCCTACTTTCTGCTGTTTTGTTATCAAAACTCCATTATCTGTCCTTCCCAGCCCAACATACAATAAAGCGTTCAAAATGAGTCACCTTTTTAAATGTGATCAAAAAAATCTGACATTTAAAGTCCAATTCTAAGGTAGGCTGAGGACCAGAAATACTTACCAAAGTAAAGGGAAACCTCAAAAGCTTCAGAGCTTCAGTTCTGCCCTATTTCACACAGGCACACATCCTGTGACAGATCAGCAGGAATTACTGATGTAACAAAGCAGATCTTTCTTCTGCAAATCTAAGTCTGAATTTTCCCTGAAGCTGAATGGAGTTAGGACCTAGATTATGTTTTGGTCATTCCTCATTTACAATAAAAATCCAGTCAGAAGTTGATAGGATCCATCTAGTTGTTACACTTCTGTAGCGAGTTCTCTTCTTGATTCTTTATCCTGCACTGAAAACCCACGTGAACTCCACAGTTGATAGCTGAGGAAAAGCTGCCAAACGGCAAAAACAAACATTCGGGGAAAAGCTTGGATTCCATCTACTCACCTTCCAGATGGTTCTTGTTTAAGAAAATCAGATCACTAAAGATATCACAAGACATTCAGAAAGCAGAAGGATATTGTCCATGGCAAGTTCGTATTTCTATCATTGCTTTGTCTAATAGTTTGTTACAGAAGGTCCTGACTGAACACATTTCAGGCACATCTTCGTGCCACCACCCCCTTCCCCCTTTTTTTCTGCTGTAAGCCTCGGCCCAGAGAAAAAAATTCACTTCTACACATGTTTCTTAGAAGGTGAAAAAAAAAGTTCCAAACTTAAGCAGATGAAAATTAGAGCTCACAAGAGAGGGATGGTTCCCAACAAGAACAACATTACTGCTGATTACAGACTACAGGAACGGACACAGGACTGGAGCTCACACAGGAGCAAGGTAGGGAGGCTGTGAAATCACATGCTTGGAACATGACAAAGGAAAGCTCAAGTATGGAAAGGTCTAACCGAGAGACTGTTAATAAAGCAGGGATGATCCTCGTCATGGCAGTTCTCCCTATTTTCTGAGAAATTTCCTCTACGTCAGTAACTACACCATGCCACATAATCTGAGGAGATCGACACACCACTGTCTAGGACTCATTAGCTGACAGCATCCAGATGCTCATCAACATTATACAGAGCTCTCAATACATATTTGAAAGAAAAACAGAAAGGGGTGAAATTTAACAGCAATTCAGACCCTAGAAATAAATAACATCCTTTTATGCAGTTAATGGTTTTTCCTAGCTGAATTATTTCCAAAGATATTTTTAGCATGCACAGCTGTGGAGCCGGGTGAAAAATATCAATACAATCTGTAAAGCCAAACCTCCGCATTTGGCAACCAACAGAAAGGGCTGCCAAGTACCAAGGTGGGTTTGGTCTTTTGTTTTTGCATAAAACAAAGGGAGCATGCAGCAAAACAGTACTTAGATTCCTTTAGAATAATGGAGTAATGCACCTTATGCAGCAGTGAGCCAGAAACATACATACATGACATATATACACACACACACCTTAGGTCAGACATGAGGAAGAAGCTGTTTACACTGAGGGTGGTGAGGCACCGGCCCAGGCTGCTTGGAAAGGTGATGGAAGCCCAGTCAGAGACACTCAAGGTCAGACTGGATGGGCTCTGAGCTCCTGATCAAGCTGTGGGTCTCCCTGCTCACTGTAGAGGAGTTGGACCAGATGGCCTTTAAAGTTCCCTTCCAACGCAAATGATTCTATGATCTTAAATGCACATTTTTAAGAGCCTCATCCACAGCTCCCAGGAGGTCCAGCCAAGGGAGGCCGCTGTTGCTAGGCAATGCCCCCAGCCCCACAGCTCCTCACAGCCTCTCCCTGAGTTTTGCAAGCTGCCAAGCAGCAGCCACGTGGCTATTTTCAACATGAATATTAAGAACTGACCAAAAGTCACGTACTTCTGTATTCAGGCACAACTATATATGCACAAACAGCCTACCTTTCAGCTGCAGACGGAGCCGGACCAGGAGGCACAGTCCTTCCCTGCGTCTCTAAGGAAAGTTCTGGAAAACCACTTTGTACAGAGTGATTTTTGTGGTTTAAAAACAGCCACACCATCCTGACAGACTTCCTCTTTCCATCAATAATATTTGGAGGGAGGACTGAGCGTGGATTCTGCTCTGCCGGGAGCTGACAAATCCTTTCCCACACAGCGCTGAGGATGCTGCAATTTGTGGCGGGAAGAGTTCAGTCCCACACCTGCACGTGTGGTAATCAGATGGGGGGGGTAAACTGCATAAGAACCATCAAGAAGCATCCAAAAGGATCATTTTCCTGCCCCCAAACTACTTGAGAAAATACCCTAGCTGTTATTTTTTTCCAAAGCTGCACGAACAAAGCCAGGCCTTGCTCAGTCAGTCTGAGTGCAGCAGGACAGCCTCCACGTTGGGCGCCATTTTGTCAGCGCCCCTGTGCTGGCTGCACTGGGAAGGGACTGCATGGAAGCCAGAGCTCAGGGCAGTGCCCCACAGAGGCATCACTTTTGAGCGTTTCTCAGTGCTGAGGTTATGCTGCAGTTGTTGCACTTCAGTTGGTGGATGAAGCAACAGTTTTTTCTGTGACAGACACATTACATTACATTCCTGCATTGAAATAGTGCAATTCCCCCAGTTTTCCACCACAAAGAAAGAAAATGGCACCACTGTGAGACTCTTGCACAGCACTCACAGGTCTCTGCTATGCATGAGCCCTGCAGCATCCAAGCCCCAAAGCATTTCAATACATTTCACATTTAAACACTATGCAATGTGCTGTGCTCTTCAGCCATTTCCTACCACAAAAGGTGGAAAAACAACAAACTGGACAAATGTGAAGATGAGGAATCCTTTCCAGCAGTCACCCAGCAGCCAGGAGCCGCAGCCCTGTCCCTGCCGCTGTAGCTGTAGCATGGTGCACAAAGGGAACTCGTATTTTCACTGAATATTTTCTCATGATTTTTTTCCTAAAACAGTTTCTTCAGGAAGCCTTAAAATATTTTAAGCCTGCTGAGCCTCAGTTATTTTTAAATTATTATTCAACAGTAACTGCAAGATTTCCACACTGTTTCCAAGTTCATCAACAGAAAGGATTACTAGAAATTCCAGAAAGGTTGATGCAAATCTTTCAGCTTATTTATCTGTCCGGTTCAGAAGTAAGGTTCTGCACAAAACCCCTCCTCTCCCACTGCACCTCTCAGAAGGTCTGACAGAAAGACTAATTCTGGAAGAGCCAGCCACAGAACATGGAAACCTTAAACAAGAGCTTGCTTTGAAACCCAGCATTATTCCATCGTTAGCAGTACTTCCCAGTATTTACATAACAAAACTAATAGAGCACTAATTTCCTAGAGCAACAGGTAGGTTTTATTTTCTGTACAGAAACACTGCTAATTTCATTTACTTCACTTACATCCACACACTGCACGTTAGAATTTAAATTTCACCTAAAATGAAGTTTTGATTAAATTGCCTTAACAAGTCATTCAAAAAGGAAGCAAAGATGCAGAGCAATCACAGCTTTTTTTTGCCTTCAGTTATATGTAAAGAAGTTTAAAAGAGAAGTGCTCTGAAACCTCATATCTGTACTTTTTTTGTAAGTTTGTCAGAAAACAACCTGACATTCCTCCTGGACTATTACCATTTTTAATAGAAGAGGTGATAGAAGAGCAGTGCATTCAGATGCACACTGATCTGTGAAAAACCACCGCATACAGATGCCAAGCGCTTTTCCCTCTGGAGGTTTGTCACACTGCAGCATGAGACCTTCCCACGTAGGAGCAGCTATGGCCTGAACATCTATAGGATGTTCTAGAGGGCCTGCTGCTGCTAATGAGAAAGGAGAAAGAGAGCAGAAGGTCTCGGGCTCAGAATATTGCATCCTCTGTTGCTCATAAATTCTTTACACTTATAGGAGCCAGGAATCACTCAGGTAAAGTTAGAAACATGTACATTTTACCATTATTTGCTAAGAAAGAACAATCACTGATGCATGCAACAACGGATCTTGTTGAGGAAAATTCAAACTACTGTCCTCTAACATCTGTTAAATTGCCTATTATTATTTCAAATATTTATCATAGTTCCGTGCCTGAGACCCAACTTCACATGCCTCACAACACAGCTACGCTATGTGATCTACTCATTAAACTCACACGTGAGGCTTAGTCAAGCTAGAAATTCTGCTGCTGTGACCCAGACCAGAGACAGCCTACTCCTGGCCTCAGTCTGTCTTCCTCTCTACCACGCTGTGCATGGCTGAGCTGATGGTTGATCAGAATTTGGGCAGGAAGCATTTGGTGGATTGTTTGGTAGATTCATTCTATTTCTATCCGAAGTCTGATAACTCTAGCACCTGAGAGAGTAAGGGTGGAAAATCCTGCTGATTTCCTGCACAGAATGAAATTCTGTGCAGAGTGATATGATCCAAGTGCATGCTCATGTTTGGTGGCCCTACTTCAGCATTTTCTTGGGGAACATTTGTTAACCTTTTGTCTCTGGACAAGTTCGACTCCACCAAAATTGCACTAATTATAAAAATACAGCTTCAGAAACACACAAAGTATTCGCATCTTTTTCCAGCCATTATGTTTGTTATCCAAAAGCAAAGCAAACACATAAGGGCAGTTCAGTATAGTCCCCAGTGGAAAAAGATAATTGTCTCAGGGCTAGGGGATGCTAAAATCCTCTCCATTCTCATCCTCTTCTACCAAATCTTTTGGCAGCCTTAGAAAACAAGGATAAGTCGCAGTGATTTTGTTCAACAGCTGCTGATAGCACTAAGTACTCCACACTTAAAAGAAAAAAAATCCTTTGTACAAAGAAAAATCCATTTAAGCATCATTAATCTGGTAGCTGTTCTAACCTACTCTGCCAAGACTCAATAATAAGCAAGGAAATGTGATGATGAGAAAGGGAAATACTTGTTTACCTAACCTTCCCTCCCCACTCGTGATTAGAAATGATATTGGAAAATACTGGCTTATCACCACTGCCCCCAGGATAAGACAGAGAGTTTTAATGGATTCGTGCAAGAAATTCACAGAATTCTATCTGCAGTAAACAGCTCGTCTGCCTATTCTATCAAAGGCTATTTCAACATCAAACACCACAACCACCTCCCCTGGTGAAACCAATTTTGTATCTGCAATCACTGCTCCCAGATGGTGGATATTATCAGTCAGGAATCTGTTTTTAATAACAACTTGTTTGATCTGTCCAGCCTATTGCAAAGAGCAGATCCCTCCGGCACTAAGTATTTTTCACTAATATTTTGCAATTACCATAAAAGAGAGCCATATAACTCCAACTCAGAAAGTCTTCATAAATTTAATTTAAAAGAACAGAGAACAAAACCAGGTGTCAGATTAGCACCAGAAGAACTGAATGTCTTCCAAATCTTTTTAGCAACAGTCACATCTAAAGGGGGAAATAATAAATCCATGGAAATAAATGCACACAATCCAGTCTATCTAGATTTTTGCCCTCTAGTTTTCCCAATGCAGGTGAGAGCTGTAGTCCATTTTAGAGCTTCAAACATTTGGTGTTCCATCAATTCATGGAATATTAGCAGCGATGAGGAGGAGGGCCTCATTATTCAAAACCAGCTATAGCTACTGAAGATAATCTATGTTTTTTTCATACACTGTAAAATTCTGAAGAAAATCAAATCAAATACTGGTTGGTCCTTGTTTTCCAGATTCACAATTTCTTTATCAAGACCACTATTCTACCATAAGCAGCTTTATGAACATGTTCACAGAGCAATCTCCATTTTAATGCAGGGGTTTTGTATTTACACATACAATTTTTTTTTTATATATAAATATACATTATATATACACACATACAAAAATATATAAATAAAATCAAAGCCAGGTCCCAATTTCATGTTTGAAATCCAACAGTCTGGGATCAGCATGCTTTGAATTTTAATAAACCCCTTCAGGGCAGTGGCAGGTTATGAATACAGAAGACAAGTCTTGTGCACACATTTCCAGAGCTATATTCTGGTTTAAGCATTCTTTCCTGCCTCTCAGATTCATGGATAAATACCCTTTTTGGTTTAATTTTAGCCTCAAGTCTTGATCAAAACTGATGACCAGTAAAACAAAGCATTTACCCTTTCATGCATTAACTCTCTGTATTGAAGTGCATCATATGCCAATACTCAGCAATGCCTAGTGTAAACAAGCAATGTGATAAGAACGTCAAGAGCTTAGGTTGCAAAAATAACAGAAGCAGCACTGTTCACAAAATAAGGACTTTGATTACTACCACATAAAGGGTGTACAGAGAGCAATAAGATGAATTCAAAGTATCTTGGTAATATCAAAAAATTTGTAGCTAAAACCTTGCAGGCAGGTTTGAGTTTTATTTGTTGGGTTTATTTTGGTGTTGTTTCCACTGTTTTAGTTTTGATTTGTTCACTAACTCAGGAGTGCAACGAGCTCCATGGAGCAGGATGGGGTAGGCGAAGGAGGAAACGTCTATTTATAACGTGATGTACTTTCTCAACAGAGAAGTGTATCAATGTTTTTATTTGCAGTTCCTCAGTGTACACATCAGAACTCTGCCATGACAGGTTAAAACAGCAAGGTCTGTGTGTTACAGCTTCCGTATTTCTGCCTCCTTAATAGTGGTGGTCGCATCACACCCAGCTCTGCCCACGCAGCTTCCTTGTGCTCTTGTATTCCCATGTTACAGGAAAAATCAAGTACTGAAAAGAACGATCTGGATACATCTAGTCTTGATGCCCGTAAGTTAGGAACAAAAATAAGAATTGGATTTTGGGATATACAAAGCTTCATTACCAGTGTCTTGCCCTAATTGCAAGGGAAACAATTTCAGCACTTCACAAAGACCCACACAGTGTGGGTCAAACAGGGAACTCACACAGCTTTCCTTCACACTGATCTGTTCCTCCTGGTTGCCTTCATCCCAACTAAAGATTGCTGAGGAAAGCAACAGAGCAAGAAAAGCCCTTACTTAAGGACCTGCCTGTGGCATTTAGGATTACCTGATGCCAAAGTGCTAACATCACCTTCTTTCCAGGACCTTGCCAATGCATGTGAACTCCTGAATTATTTCCCCCCACAGATCCAGTTCTCTAATAAAAGATCATTACGTGAAATCCTGCCAACTCATTTCCCAGCATTATAAAAGCTTTCAAAATGGTCTATTTTTGTTTTATGATGATACCATATATAAACGCCAAAGAACAGCAACCACTCAAGAAGCCCCTAAAGAGAAGCTCACATCTCTGTCTATTAAATAGGCTTACAATTGTTGTCACATACACACACACACAAGATCAACTAAGTAAATGAATTAGAAACACAGAAGGCTCAGCTCTGATGGAGTTTACAGCAAGCCCAGCATGGGCAGAACCAGATGCATTAAGGACAGAGCCCTCACACGAGTAAAATCCAGCAGGTGTTCTCAGTTGGACAGTTCTCATTTTCATTCCAGTATTTGCTGTGCTCAGGGGATAACAGCAGCACAGCATGCAGCAGGGGAACCACCACTCCTGATGCTTCCTAACTGCTTTGAAGATCTGGTCACAGCTCACATTATTCCTATATTTTATATATTAGGAAGTATCATATATAAACATCTATATATTAAAAGTGTGTACATATATTGTAATACTTAGATATTAATATAAATGCTGTTTTGGTTATTTTTGGCAGTTAAAAAAAGACTGCAGGGAGGCGCAGGGACGCCACAGCACACAGAGAAGATAGGAAACTGTGCTAAAGCTCACCAGCCTTCACTGCCTCAACCACACAGAGAACTGGCAATAGAGAGAACAGCCAAGAACAGGGTGTTTTCCTTATGCCTTCATAAGGAAACCAGTCAAGAGAAAGGGATTCCTTTCTGTTTTCTTCTCTGTTCCTCTACCAAGCAGAATAAATTCTAACCTTCATACAAGGTGTTGACTTTGCCATAGTTTTTAATCATCATTATTTGAGTGACTAATAGCATGTTACAGGCTGTAGATTATTAACAATGCTTGAATTAGAATTCTCTTTAAGAAGTGTTTCAATGGATGCATATTTATTCAGGGAAATCTTCTACCCTCATCATTTTCCAATTAAAGCTTAATCAGATCCTGATGTAATACACCATTCTCCCTTTAGATTTCTTCTAGCAGAGGATCACAGTTACAAGCTGCATTAAGTCCACTGACAACGCATCCTTACTGCAGGTAAAAAAAAAATTTCCAGCCATTTCTATGAGACTGAGCACCAACATTGGCAGAAGTATCAGTAACGCTGCAGACCTCCGTGCCCATAAGCTGCTGTAGTTATTTTTGCAACTCAAGCTCAAATGTGGGCTTCAGATTAGGGGACAGAAATGGGATCAAGACCTGGAGAGCAGCTTTTACAGCTCAGTAGATTCTCCCAGCACCACTGGTCAAATTTCTTAACCACTTCGGGCCTCACTCCTGTAACAGGGAAGAGTGCACTTACTAACCTTAATACAACTATGCTAAAGGCATCATTAAGATACTTCGAGGTCCCTTAAGAGACACTTGCAGGAAATGCAAACTATGTGATTACCTGTCTAATGGCATCACAGTCCTCAGCATTTACTGTCATTACCACATCTGTCGGGAACATGACCCAGCAGGTTTAGGTTTTTAGAGTTGTAAATCTACCAAGACACTGGGAATGGCTTCAAAGTCCCACTCGTGTGCCCTCAGCAACAGAGCAGTAAGTATTCCGTGCACCAGAAGTAAGGCATCAGTCCCTGATTGAGATAAGATTCCCCAGATAAAGATGTGCCACAGGAGCCCTATACTGGCAGAGTTCTGGTGTTTGGTTGGACACAACATAGTTTAACAGGATGTAGAGAGATGTAGTCCCAAGATCCCTTCCCTCTGTTCACTGAGGCAGCTGGCAGCACAGTAATGAACTTCCTGAGTTACAGCACCAAGCCCTGAGCTGCTATCTGCTGTCAGTGTAAAAATAGCAGTAGTGGTTCCTCCATACTGACGGATAGTGACACTTTCTTCTTGGGAAAGGAAAGCTTACCCCTTCTTGCTGAGGACCAGCTATTGCACCACTGGTTGAAATGACACATACAAGGTCACAAAAACATAGTGAAAAAAGACTAAGAGCATGAGTCTAATTCTTCCATAGCCTGTTTTTAATCTTCTGAGGACCTGTTTCACACATGGAAGAACTAATACCTTCAGAAAAGAGCTCCCTTTCTCCACAGCTTTACCCTGCATACAAGTAAAGCCCACTTAGCAAGCATGATCCATAATGCAGGAAGGAATGGAAAACCCATCCGCTGCCACACATCTTCCACACAGAAACATTTTGAAAGCAAGTTTGATTGATTTTCCAAGTCACCAGTATGGAAATAATCTCGTTGCATGCATATCTATATACTGTTGGCTTTGGTGACTCACGAGATTTGGGAAGCTGCTTAGCCTCATGTGAACCCAGATTGTACAGTGGATAATGAAAGACAGTATCTAAAGTCACGCAGAAAAACAGGTGCAATTTCTGAAGCCAACTCCAATAATTTGGGCCAGTTTTCCTATTTAAAAGGATCCTCAAGGGAACTGCTATGGTTATTACAAATGTAAGTCCTTATGGTGAAGCCATGAGAACCAATGGACCTCTCAGATGAAGTTTAATGTATACTGTAATTGGACAAGCGGAAGAACTGAAGTCCTTAACTGCACCTAAAAGCAGTACTGGCAGAAGACTGAGAAAACAAAACATTTTCAGGGAGGGGGAAGAAAGAGAGGGACTGTTGATTTAAAGTCTCTTTCATAGCCATGCTTATTGTCATTCTTACTGTAATGTCTAAGCTTACTATTCTGTGTGAGCCTCAGGCTTCTCTTCTCATCAGCTTCAAACTGGGAACTTACAAAGTAAGGCTTTGGCCCAAAAGAGTATACACACCACACTGCTCACCATGCACAGACATAATTACAGAATGCTCACAGTAAAGCACTTTGAAAAGACAGACCAACAGAACTAACAAGCAACCATCTTAGTTAAAGCATCTAGCAGAACATTTTCTCTTTACAAAGCTGCAGATTAATTTTTAGTCAGTGTCATAATGCAGAAAAAATTTGATAGCCCTGCAGAGGTTTAGTGTTCCTCTAACGTCAGAAGGTCCCTACCCTTTCTGTGCATCTGGTAGAACCCTATTAATGGGAAATAGAACGTATTTCAAGTCTGCTGGATCAAAAAGAAAAACAGGAATAAATGATGTAGCATGTCTAGGGAGCAGGCTTCCTTTCAAGCCAGTGACAGACGAAGCAGGCTGGCTTTAGTACCATAAAGGGTCAGGGAGAAAATGAGCCCGTAGCAGCTGGAGAGGAGTCCCAGTGCAGATGATGTTTTTAACCTCTGCTGTAAGCTTCCAACAGAATAAAGCAGGAGATGATAAAAACAAGTATGTAACGAGCCACTGTGCCTTGATGGCTCAAGCTAGACTTGACACTGCCAGGACAGCCATGTCAACCTGAAATTGTGCCAGCTCTATTAGGGATCATGAGCCATATTCCACTCAATGTCAAAAACAAAGCAAAATAGAGATGTGCTCTGAGTAGCAGCTACAGTGAAAGATACAGATCAGGTGTGTTCAGCATTCAGATTTTATCTGCACTTTTCATTCTGTCTACCTTGTTTACAACTTGGATCCCACGGAGCAGAGAGGATTCAATGCAATAACTTACTTCTGTAATTCTGTTCAATCAAAACAAGGAAGCAAAAGACAAAGATCTGTCTTCCCATACCTGCCATATTGCAATCAAGAAAAAGTTATTTCAAGACCTTCATGCTTACTTGATTCCTTGTGCCTTGATTCCTATCCTACATGGCCTCATAACTAGTTAGATAGGAGATTGGATGGAAACACTGGCATTATCACTCCCCATATTCAGGCTTCCTAGAGTTCAGATTACATTTATTTAAAGAAACACAATACTTACATAACTGATACTTGCTTGGGTTGCTGGGTTTTTTTGTACACTGCTAATTTTTGTTTGATTTAGATTTCAACAGGATGGCACCAGGGCTCCAAGGGATCCCCCAGAGGGTACCATGCCTATCAAAGTTCCTTTCTCACACCAGACGATACCCGGCCTTTGCAGACTAAGAGAAGCAGATGCAAAAAGCAGCTGTTTTAATGCAGTGATCACATGGTGCAAGTCCTCTACTCAAATCCCCACAGAAGGGGCTAATGTTAACTGCTGTTTCTGTAATAGTTTTATCAAAATCAGCACACGGCACCTCAGCCAACCTGGATAATACCTCTGTTTCCATTCTCACAGCAATAACAGGAGGGAAAAAGGATAGGAACTAATTCATAGAATGTGAGAACGGAGCCTATAGCAGTGACACACTGCAGAATTTGTTATTTTCTCTGTAGGAATATTTCACGTCATGCCTCTGACCCATGAAAATAGTTTAACAGGAAACGTTCCAAACCAATTTTTTACAGCGATTTTTTTCCCCTTGGGACTGAAGTATGAAAGTAACCAAACGATTTGTGCAGCTCCTGCTGAAAAGGCTGAAATAAAAAGGCCACTATTAAACAGCTTTAAAGCAGCTACAGCAGGGCAGAATCATCACGCACATATATATTCCATTTGCCCCAGTCCTAAAGTGGCCAAGAGAAAGCAGGAAGAGTTACCCCCGGTGTTCGCGTGAATCGGAGAAAGACATTTACAAAAGGCACTCTGTATTTGAGGGGCTTAGAGAAGAAATACCATTTAAATAAACATGCACATCTTACATATCCATTGCACAGCACCTTCCTCACCTGCTACGCTATTTCTTATTTTATAGGCATCTGCAGTTCAAGGAGCACAGCACTCATTTCCATCAGGTGCTGCAAAGAAGTGTCACAAGTTTGCTCTGCGATTGCCATCTTGTGGCCGTGTAAACCAGTCCTCCTCAGCATTAAAACAAATCCATCTTGGAAAATAGTGTTTTTGCATTCCTTGAGCCACAAGGGATCACAAAGGGCTCTGGCTGTTAAAGAGCCAGGCTTGGCTTTGGCTGTTAAAGAGCAGCATCCCAGCAAAAAGCTCAGCCAGCTCCCCCAGACCCCACACTCCCAATTTCTCTCTCACCCAGCATCTTCCAGCAGTGCTTCCTCAATAACACAAAGACCACAGAGGCAGAGCTTGGCCTCTGGCTGAGGTCAGCACTGCCCTACTCAGCACAAAACAGGACATAGGTAGTTCTTCAGGATCACCCTCCCTCACCTGCCCCACAGCCACAATGGGACCAAACCTCCTGTTAGGCCAACTGCTGAGGAAGGGTGATGACTACACACAGACTTTCCTCCTCATTTCTGTGGTGTCTCCCAAACAGCTCTCCCTATAGAGATGAGCAGAGGGCACACAGCCCTCAGGCTCCAGCCAGCAGCCACTCTCTCTGCTGCACTATTTCCTTAAAACTGCATCATTTTTTCCTCCACCTTAAAAGCTTACTTTTAATTGACTTAGAACCATGGACTTTTAACAGTGGTTTGTGATACCTTCTTCCACACAGCACAACTGGAGAGGGCAAAGAGCATCTGCCCCTCTGCTGCCCAGCACATCCCCTCTACAGGAACACAAACACAGACTGCAGAGCAGGTAGGGCAGACATCGTCCACTAAAGTCCAATTCAGAAAGGTCTCCACAGCTCAAAATCATCAAGGGCTCTAAATAGAAAGTCACTGTGTGAGAGCAGGCTTTGGAGGCTGTGGACAGCTGAAATGAGAGCCAAGGCCACCCTCCTCAGCCTCGCACTCCCTGTGCCCCCAGAGAAGAGAAATCTTGCAGTCTTAAAGCCACACAGCAGCAGGATGCCAGAAAGAGCAGCACAACAGAGATCAGCAGGTGAATCCCTAAGCCCAATTACAGCAGTGACAGTGCAGTGTCCAGAGGACTTACCGTATATAAATGAGGAACACATTAACAGTTCAGACAATGAGCACTGTTTAAACCAGAAAGCAATGAGGATCCCTTCACGAGGACAGCACAAATCATAAGCTGCTTTTCTTCAGTACATTTGAAGTACAATAACATAACTTTTATCAAAGAGCATAAATAAAAGTGGGATTAGCAGTGCCCAGCACCCAGACACGTGATGTGTTCCAAAATAATATGATTAGCAGGGACAGTAAAAGAAGTCCTGAATACACTGCACCAGGCAGAGCCCTACTGCAGCCCCTCGTGTGACAGAGCTGCTGGGGACCATTCCACAGAGGTGCCATTCTGAAGGAGCGCCCCAAGCAGTGGGGTATTGCACAGGAGAGCATAAAAACAAAGAGAAGTCCTCGGCAGTAACAAATACATAACAATCCAGCCCATTTTTCTACACAGATGAAAAACAGTGCAATTAATTTTAATTGCAAGAAACAAAAAGCATTAGTTGAAAGCATTAGAAGTTTATTCAATTGTTTTTATGATCTATTTCCCCATTACCCAAAGTCCAAAGGGAAATTATGACACTCCGTTTACAGCTCCCAATTTGGCCGTTGACACATTAGTATTTAGAGATTACTTAACATCTCCCAGCCCTGCTGCGGGTGCAGCGCCTTCAGCAGAGCCTGGTGGGCACAGCTGTGCTGGGGACACAGCGCCTGGCCCAGCACCACACACCCACCCCTGGATTCTCTTCTAGGAGAATATTTGTTTTGCTGAAACATCATCCTCATCCCTTTTCTAATATTGATTTCTTTCACTTGCTCACAATGTTAGAGCGCAACCTATGCGTGCACAGCACAGAAAAATAGCACAGCATCCTGCTGCCATGTGTGTGGAGCCATCTCCAGAGCTTCACATCAGAAGGCATCTATTACCTCCAGCATTAAACGGCTCTGATAGCGCCCATATTAAAGGAGCAACCCTTAAAATAGTTGGTTTTAATAAATGCACTTTTACCCATCTTTAAAGGGTTTATTTATAACAAAAAGCAGGTCTGTTCTTCATTATTTAGTTTCTTTTCTTTTGAAGGAATGAACTGAAAAGACATAGCAGCGCTCTGCCTAGTGTTAGAAGACCCTCACAGTGGTAACATTAATGACATTTAGTTTTACTAACCTGAATTTACACTGGCCCTGTTCTTTCAGCTGTGCTGCCCTTTTAAAGGCTCTATCATTATTAGCTTGTTACAGTTGAGTGATGGCAAAGCCCTAATTTTTGTTCCCACTGTTCTATTATCTTTAGAAGAAAAAAACCTAAATCTGTAGAAGCCCATAAATACCATTTACTCAAGAGATGGTTGGTTTCTTTCAAGCAGTCACTACCCATCTTCCATACAAGATAAGAACCTTCATGTAATACTTCTGAGAAATGCAGCATTTCTGCAAGCAGTAACTACCTTTGGTGTTCTTTTTACTATTCCTACAAAAGCTTTCACCACTCTTCCTCCTTCCTATAAAATGGGAAAGTCCACGTGCCACTCTGTGCATCAGAACAAGAATTCAATATGGCACTTAGCCTGTATATCTCATTTCAGACTTAACTATGACATAAAACAGCAAATAAAACCAACGAACAAAATAGAGCCAGAAGACAAAATCCCCACTGTCACATGCCCCATTGCTTTGTGAAGCTGAACCCTGGGTAGAGATGCACACCCAGTGATTAAACAATACTCTTTATTCATCAGAACTCTTCAAAAGAACTCGGATACAAAAGGTCCTATGTGAATAGGAAACACATGTCCTACCCAGCCCTGTGACACACTCAAGTTGAACTTACCTCTTAGATTCCAGCCAACAGATACCGCTGCAAGCTGTTGTTTGATCTACATTGGCTTAACATTACACTAATACACAAAGTTTCCAAGTTCTGGACATCTTAACAGCACAAACTCATCAAGCAAAAAGGATTGGTTGGCCATGCAAGCAGGCACCCAGCAGATAGCCATCATCTAACTCACAGGCTGACAGCACCTAAGACAGGAGCAGGGGATGTCCCAGAGAGACAGAGGTGTGACGTGCAGCTGCCCACCAGCCCTGCACAAGGCTCTCCCAGCTGGAGCTTTGCAGCTGCAGTCATAACCACAGAACACTGATATCCACCAATGGAAGTCTCCATCAGAGCCTGAGTCTATTAGTAATAAATTAGAAGTTAAATATCTGCCGAGGCTGGGAATTTGAATGAGGGACACGAAGACTAAGTTCCTTATTGAATGAATGAAAATTCATAAGTTCTGCACATTTGGTATCACGCTCTTACAGTTTTATCTTTAAGTAGAACTAAAGATGATTGCAACAGGCTAAAGTAGGTTTACATGCCTGGTGCTGTTCAGAATGGATATCTTGCATGATTGAGCAGAGCTTTGTTCAATTCTCAAAGCAATTTACTAGAATTGAGAACAGAACGTGTGGTAGAGCAAGTTGGTCAGTCCTGGATGATTACTTCTTATTCCAAAACAATTACAATAAAGGAAAAATGGGTTACGCTGCTGTAAAAATATGATTCCTTCCATATAGCAGAAAAAAACATGTGGCTACAAAATCACAGCCAGAGAAGTCACTACAGAAAACAAGAAGCTCATGTTATGCTGCAAGTGCCTAAATAGAACACATTAATTAACAGAGGGCTTCACAAATGCAAAGCTCTGGGTTGTGTTCTTCATATCACTGCACTCACTCTGTGGGACTTCAAGTGGGAGAACAAACACAGCCTCCCCAGAGGTTTCTGCACCTGCAAATAAAACCTATTTGAAAAAGTGAGACCTCATCAGCTTCTGTCTGAGGAAGGAGAAAGCAGGATGAATTCATTTCAGTTTGTGAAAAGGTTAAGACATGGAGGAATACAAGCATCCTGGTGGGTGCGTTGGCTCCAGCAGAGCTTGCAGAATCCACCCTGCAGTGGGTGCTCAGCCCAGTTTGGGCCCCGTGGTACGAGCAGGTCACAGGACTCGCTGAAAACATCAGCACACCTTTCACCAACACAAGAAGTCCGATGCCTTGAATGCAAAGTGGCAGTCACATGAACTGTACCCATGGCCACCTCCCGATGGCTCTCCTAGAAGCACCATGCCCAGCCCCACATCTTTCACCACACATACATAAATGACAAACTAAAAGGCAAAGTGAGCAAACAGAGGACAAGCGGACATTTTAACATCTGCTGCCCTCTCGCATCTCATCTCTCTGGGCAAGAGCTTCCACTGCAGCAGCTGATCAGTGCTTTTTTGTACAAGCGTACCAGTCTGATAAAGCACAGCAGGAGACTCCGAGCTCCTTTGGCAGCCAGCAAACAGCAACTATTTTTCATCCACCAACCAGAAATGCCCCCAGAGAACCGACCTCCTGAGCTGCTCTGGGGCCACTAACCATTCCCCACAGACCTGCCCCAGGAACACACCAATACTTGGGGGGCTGCAGAGCAGTACTTGAGACATCTCTGCTTTACAATACTTTCCTCTCTAATGGCTGTATCTATCTACGAGCTAATTAGATGCCACTGAAATGCTGCTGCTTGAATACTAAAACAAAACATCTGTGTTCAGCACCTATTTGTAGCAAGGAGCACGTTTTGGTGCCAGGCTGCAGTAGCATCAGGTTACCATGGTTTGTATGCCAGCCATGTACAAAAACAATTACTTCCAAATGAAGCTGACATCATTTGCCCTTCTGTACTGGAGCTGTTCATCAGACGTCTTACCTCTGCCACGAAGTACTTGATTCCCTCTGAATGAATCTGCTGGGTCACAAAACCTGCTCATTTTAAATTTTTGGAAGATTGTTACTTTTTTTAACCCTCTTCCACACTCTTCAAGTGACTTTGGAGACTCACAGTGGGCTGAGCAGCAGGAGAGATCGACTCAGCCCCACAGAACCAGAAATAAAAACAGCAGAACAGGACCGATTTCTGCTAAAATACAGCCCTGCAGACCTTCTGGGGCAGGAGATAGCACTTCGCAATGGAGATCCCATCTTTAGGCACAATAAGAATATACATGGGAAGTCAACCTGGGGCAAAGCCAAGGGGACTTCCCACAAGGAAGGACAGGAACGCGAGAGTTGGATTTGTGGGGAGGGAGGAGGCAGAGCAAGAGCAAAAGGAGGCAGGCAGCCCTGCCCTCCAGGCCTCCCACCCCTTCCCCAGAACATCACCGCTCTGCCTCACCATTACAAACTGAACCTTGCACAACAAACTTTGGGAAAAATCCAAGCCACTCTTGGTACACATACACATTCTTGGGACTATTCTTAGGATTTAAATACACTTCAAGTTCTGTGCCATAACCAAAATGCTGTATCAAAACACCACAGGGGCACCACTGGGGAAGGCTGGGAGGTTTTCCCCTTACAAGCAGCAGAGTGCCAGCTCAGGTAATTAAAAAGTTGTTTCTTTAAGCAACAGCCCAGATCAGAACAACCATCCAGAGCCACAGGAGCTGATCAAAGGCTGTCAATGTCACCCAGGGTGCAGCAACTCACTGCCTGCATTTGTGCTAGTTATATTAAAAATAAAGCAGAGATCTCAGAAAGTGATCTGAGATGTGGAAAAAAAGGCCAAATTTATCACAGCTAAAAAGATTTAGCTCTGCAATAAATGCTATCAGGAGCAGGAGAGCCAGAACCCCACACAGAGAGTCTGGGCCAGGGAGCCCTGGGGCAGAGCAGCAGCTGTGACCCCAGACACGGTCCCAGGGCTGAGGTCTCACCATTTCAAAGGCATTTTACTTTTTCAGAGAAGACCTGCTGAAACTCTGCTTCATCTGGAGGTGAACAGCCAACATGCAGGACTCAGGCATAGAACTCCATGAGTGCTCTGGTTGACAGGCACAGAAAGAGTGAGCTCCAGCATGGGCACATCCCTCTGCACTGACTCCAGCCAGAGCACCAATGCTCAGCATCCCAAAGTGAAGGGGTTCTGCAACCCAATGCCATGACTCCATGTAATGCTGTAACTTGACAGTAAACAGCAAAGACAGCAGAGCAGCAAAGTCCCAGGCTGCAGTAAGTGAAGATATGCTAAAATGCAGCAGACATGAGCACAGAAACAAAGGCAAGAGTCTGCTTACCCTTGGAAAGCCTCAGGTACACGGGGATCTCCAGCAAGATCCCCTCACCTCCATTACCAACCCTTAAATGAGGGCCATGGAGGATCCTGCTCCATCCCTTCCTGTCAATTAGGTTCACTGCATGCACCTGAGCTCCCTTGGGTTGGCTCTGCCTTCCCACCAGGTGCTCCATCAGGCCCTGACTCAGCATTTCCACTACACCCCATGAGCCCCCATCCTCACAGCAACACCCAGCATAGCCAGCTGGTATCTCACCAGGTAAACACTTCAGAATAAGGCCTTCATACACACGATAACACAATGCACAGACCCTTGAATTCAAAAGCCACCAGGAATTCAGCAGATAAATACATGGAGTTGCTCAGTGTGGCCTCACACACGTGGCCATGCACTCTGCTGTTAATGGTGCTCATAAATGCTGTGCTGGCACTGTGTGCAGAGACTGCCATTTGGTATTTATGGAATCTGAAGCAATTTTGCCTAATAAAGTTAATGAAGGATAAGTTACTGTCTGGAGTATATCAATCTCATCATTTTCACCACTGCTATACATAAGCATACAAAATCATTGCTTTAAAAATAATTAAATATTTTTCTGCAAGTTTTCCTCCCTGCCCCTTCCCAGAGGTCTTTGGGTGGAAGCAGCACAAGTGCTCGGCTGAGGGACCACAGCCACAGATGCACTGCACACATGAAACAGGAGCTCCAGCCACATCCTTGAGAGCAAGCAATCGTTCGCTAACAAAATGCAGGAAAATGAGGAGGGGAGAAACCTAATGAAGCAATGACACGCTCATCAGGAACATCATCTAGCTGCAAAGTAGCTCCATTAAAAATACTGGCTAACTTTCCACAGATTTAAAACTGTTATGAGCACTACCAGCAATTATGTGCCTCATATTTTTAGATTAAGAGCACTGGCTGAGCTGCAGATTTACTTTAGTTTCTTCTGAGGGGTTCCTCTGAGGTGGCCAGACAACCGTGGAAGATCAGAGGACAGATGAGGAAAAGGCAAAGCTCAGAAGAGATGGAACAACTCATGGTGAGGAGCCAGGAGGGAGTCCAGCCCCCAACTCCTTATGAGACACTGGCTTACTGAGTTGCTCCGAGTGTGCAACAGTATTAATCAAATAGTTTAGCAGTAAGTATCATTCTGGCTGTATTACTGAACACTTCTTAATGTTATTACTTGTATTTCCTGCAGAGCACCCATGTGGGCTCTAGAGATCATCACGCTCCATGTCTGGCATAGAGCATCTTTGGGACACGTTGCTGAGTGCTGGGCTGCTCACTGTGTCACTATCCTGATTATTGGGCCAAGTTATACCTCCAACATCACTGGAATTTGCTTTATTGACAAACAAGCAGGCAGCTGACCTCCTTCACCTTGTGTAAAAAACCTCAGAGATGTAGGGGGAAGTTTGCTGCATAGCGCTTAAAAGGCTTCACTTAGTTTCTCACATACAGAGAAAAGACAGATGGTCTCAAAATGTTTAGGACCTCAGACAAATAAAAATTCTCTGTTCAAAAGCAGTTTGAGCATTATTAGACATGGAGACAGCAGGATATTTATGTATGTTTATAATTAAGGTAATTATTTTTAGATGGCTCCAGCCAGCTTCATTACATCTTTTCCCCCATTCTCCTGGATTGCCTCTTCACTGACTCTCAGAAGAACCACAGGAACCGATGGATTTCTGCCCAAGTCTGACTTTCCTGCACCAACCTGAGCCTTGGTGTGCACCTCTGCCAAGCCTCCCAAAGCTGCACATCAGCTGCAACCACCGAGTGTCTGTTCTCACAAAACTGCACGCAATCTACGTACCGTATTCATCAGCAGTCACTTTGAGTATGGGCAGAAAGAGAGCAGACTGGAGAAGGAATGACACAGTGCACATCAGGAACTGCAGGGCAGTAAGCAGGGACACAGCAGGTGCACATGAAAAACAGAGCAAGGCAAAACTTGTAAGATGGGCTAATTTGCAGCTTTAGAGTGACAGGGAAACAAGAAACTAAGATCAAATTCCCCATTCTAACTCAGAATGTCATTTCACCTCTGCAGCCTCCCCCCCACCCTTGAGACAAGCCTAGTGCCACTTGCTACATGCCATTCCACATCTCAAAGTCCTCCCAGGTCTCCATGCAGTCAGGCAATACAGCTTTCCATAATTTATCCTGTTAGACTTCAGGTAGGGCAGATCTCCTTCGCTTGGAGATTATTAAGTGGACGTTGTACTGACAGTAAGTATGAACTGCTGCTACATTAATCGCACAGAATGAGTTTGAAACAAAACCCGGGTTCATTTCTGACCATTTGCACGTTCACTGGTCTGCGCCCATCGCGTTTTTTATTCAAATACCTTGAGGAATGTTAGAATGTGACAACTTTACAACCCTTGAGAAGGATCAGCCAGGAGCCACGGCACCTGGAAAAAAGCTACACAGAATAAAATTGATAATCCCATCTTACAATGGGAAAGTATCTATTGGCTAAAGCCCCAAATTTGAAGAGAGGCTTTCATAAACTTCTACAACTCACACTCCAAAACCACGTAGTTCTGCACGGGAAGTTTAACTACATGAAATGTTAAAGCTCTGCTTGACTGCACTATAACCTGTGTATTACCTGATCCCTCACCACCTGTAAAGTAATCCTTGCACTATGAGACTGGATCCCACGCATCACTTAAACATAGGAGGCAAATCAAGAGTCTTCCATTCAACTGGAAAAATCATGTAGGAACTGCAACAGTTCCACAAGGAAAAGTCTGACAGGAGAAGCCTTCCCAATAGCACAGCACAGCACTTCTGAGCATTGGATGAGACACAGAAAAAGAAATTTCGGTCCTTTAAGATTTTGCTGAACCGCCTCCACCCCAAACCCAGCCCTGAGAACAAAGGCAAACAGCAATTTCAAGACAGTTAGTAGCAAAGCCGATCAACTTTTAAGTAACCAGTGCTACTGCCATCCAAGCAGGCTTTTTTTCTTGGAGATTTCCTTTCTAAGCACAAGACTAATTGCCTTTAGCTTGCAAAATTGGACAAGATCACAGCCTGAAGGGGAAAGGCTACAGTGATAAATATTTAATGGGTCACATCAATAAAAGTTATTTTGCCAAGGAGAATGGCAAAAGAGGAAAAGCAGAGAAATAATTCATTAAAAGAACTTCAGCTGAGCAATGTCAGGGAAAAAAAAGCCGTGCTAGGAAAAAAGGAATTAAATACCAATACTTTAAATAGGTCAGAAGCACAAGTACTACTAACAAGCAAATGGACAAGGCTGCGTTTTTCAAAGTGAGATGAAAATTGTGGCACAAACAGCCCAGGTGTGGTAATTGTGTCCCATTGCAACACAGCAGTACATCAACTCCATGCAATAGCATCACCTGTTAGGAATCTGGCCAGTGTGTGTGGAAATGCTGTTACTCACAACTCCTCACAAACAGCAACACAACCACCTTGAGGATTCCTTCATCTCTCAGAAGAAGAATCTTCATTACTCCATTTTGGATGGAGTTGCAAATTATGCTTTGCAGAAGACACAATCCTAATTCTTGCAATAGCAAGAAGATACTGAGTGCAAAGGTTACAACTTCTTGTTCTTCAGCACTCCCCTTCCCCAACTCATTAGAGATTAATAATTGCAGCTTACATCACAGAATTTGTTGAATATGTTTGAACACTTCTTCCTTCCTTGCATTATTTCAAAACACCTTTTGCATTCACCTCCATTCTCAGCCTCTTACCTTAACCCGAAGTCAGCTGGACGGGTGAAGAAAAGCATCAGAAACTACTAGACTTGTTAACAAGGCCAGGAATCCCATAATTCTGAGTGCAAGTTCTAGACCTGTTAATGACTTGCTTCATGGCTTTTAGTTCCTAGATTCAGGATTATTTCTTTATAGGAAAAGCGCAGAGAAGACGCACTGGGAGGGGCAGAACCAACTAAAAGTAGATTCAGTGGTAACACAAACAGCTACTTAAGTGAAACCGATAAAAGACAATATAGCTTCCTATTTTTAAAGTCTACCCTTTTAAAAGTTGTTAGAATTCCAAGGAAAAAGATTTAATGGTTTTGTGGATTATATCCTCCTACTTAAACCTAACAGGGAAGTACAGAAAGGATTAAAAAAGACTGACTCATGTTGAAAACTACAACCAAAACCCTACTCATGAGGCTCTCACAGGTAAAACTGATTTTTACATTCATATTATTATACAGACATACAAAGCATTCAAGTGATTGAGTGCTGCCCTCTAGTGAAGGTACAAACCAGCTTCAGCTTCCAGATTTCTGAAATTTTACAAGACTTCCATCTCAACTGGATTTTTAGTCACATTTGTCTGTGCTCATAGCTTAGTTTCCTTACTCTGCACTAAGACATTTAGTTCAGGTTTATTACTATACTAAGTTTATATACAGTGGTCAATTCAATACCTCCACATCATACTATTTCTATGACACAATGTTCTCATCATTGCTGGTAAAGCTATGTTAAAGACTGCAATACTTCAGAGAATAGTGTTTTAGAAAACAGTTACAAGGATTTAGAAGTAGCCCTATACAGCCCAGAGTACCTATTTTACGTATCACTTTCCCCATGCTGACTTCACTACCAGTTGGTGGATGCAACACAACAGAAAGCACTGCAATAACAGCAAAATAGCAAGGTCCCAGACTGCAGCAATAAAGATTTGATCAAACACAACAGTCATATACAATGAAATAAAGAAAAGAAGATGCTTACCTTCATAAAGCCTCCCACACACACAGAGACCTCCAGCAAGGTGCCCTCACCTCCACTGCCAGCCCTTAAATGAGGGCTGGAAAGGGGTGGAACCTGGCTCCACGCCTCCTGGTCAGTAAGGTACATTGCATGCACCTGAGCTCCCCTGGGTTGGCCCCACCTTCCCACCAGGTGCTCAATCACTGCTTCAGGCCTTGATTTAGCACTTCCACTACAGTGGAACACCTTGCTCTCTTTGTTACTCCACTCAAAAAGCTCCCCCCTATGGACACTGATGTATTAGTCACAATTTATTCTCAAATTTGAAGTTTTACTAGCTATTCTAAGCAATTTATGTTAAAACAAGTGTCAAATTCAAGAAAAAGTGTGATCAGAGGCATTTTTGACATCAGAAGGAACCGGTAATTGTAGCTGCACAGTAGTCCTTATTAGATGGCCCTAATGAGATCAGGATTTCACAACTGATTAAAAAAATCAACCACGAGCAACACTCTGCTTTGCTTTCACAGAAAGAATGGGGTCCTCCCTGAGGAATTAAAACCACAGCTTAAACAGCTGGCTTTAATACAAGAGACATTAAGCACAAACGATGGTGGTGTTGCTCCGTCATCAGCTTCAGCTATCTTGAAATTACAGCTGGCCCACCAGCTGAACCACAAAACCTGCGCTGACAAGGTTTCAGGTTACCTTTTTGCTCCTCTCATCAGCAAAATGATGCTTCTAGCCAGAAACATCCCTGGCTGATGGCAAAGCTAAAGCCAAATACACAAGGAAGAGCTTAGAGTTTAAACAAAACCGATGTTTTAGTGTTAACACTTGAACATATCGTGTTCTCAAAATAACTAAAGAGCATTTACGTGTTTCTTGAAGACATTAACTTCATTACCAACCATCAAAATTCTATTTAGTCATTTGCTTACACAAAACGTGGGAAAAAAGCTGAAAGAACTTGCCTGGAAATTTATCAGGTACGTTTATTAAGAAAAACATTCACAAATCACAGATGTTATATTAATATTGTTCAACTTCCATTGCAAGTAGTTTGCTTGATTTTGTCAGCATACGTATAGTTGCAGGTAACCACACCTGGGGAAGGATCAGCACAGAGAATGTTGTTAGCATGCTCAGAACATTTACCTATCACAACAGTTTACATAAGCTTAATGCACAGAAGATGAACCAGCTTTCAGTTTGAATGGGCTGAGCTTCCAACCTTCAACAGATTTTAGGTCAAACAGCACTACTGTGTTTCTGACAAGGCTACAGGACATTCCAGTTCCCATGAAAAGGCAAAAATTCTCACAAGCTACACTTAAAATTTCAGTTGTTTACGTAACCTAAATTTTCAATCACACAGACCTGTGAAGTCATGCAAGTGTGTCCAGCCTACAGCTGTTTTTACCATCACTGCTGAGGAGTTTGTTTTTAATGCTTACAAGTTTTTTAACTTGTAAGTTAAAACTTAACTTTAAGCTGTCAACAGGACTGGGCACATTTGGTTGAACTACTAACCAGCCTGAAGAGCATTATTAGAAAAGCTGAGCTAAACAAACAAGCCTGTCCCTTGTAATGGACGTTCTCTGTTAACAATCCAGACAATACCATTTCAGCATTACACACTGAGAACTTCTTGTTGCCACCTTTGATTAGGTGGAGGTAGCTGAATGCAAAGAAGAAATGCCAAGACAATCCCATCAACAGCTTGAGTGCTACTTTTACCTGAGATGCTAGTCCACTTTCTCCTGTATCTTCTAGAAATCTGAATAATGTTTCAACCTGAAGAAAAAACATAGTTGAGACAGATGTAAAGCTTTCAGTAACCTGTTGTACACATGATATAACAAGCAATAAATATTTAGTAGCACCACTGAATATTCTTCCAATAATCCACTACTAATCTGAAACACGGATGTAGTACAAGCTTAAAAAGAAAACAAAATGGCAAAAACCATCCAGTATGCTATTTCCTTCCTACTTTCATCCAGCAGGGAACAATAACACTTTTCACAGGCATGTCTGCAGTAACACATAGTCAATAATCAGAAAAAACAACTAGGTTCATTCTCCAGAGTGGAAATCTCAGTGCCACACTGTTAACTCATTGAGTAAAAATCAGATCAAGTAGTCAAATTTCACCATTTACAGTGCATCATCTTATTGAATATAAATATGTTACCTGGGATTAAGCAACCAAACTTAGTACATACCTATACAACAAAGCTTTGCCTTTGTTGTTTGCTATAGAGAAAAATCCACTTCTAGGAGAAAAGTCCATAGATTGAGTAAGATAAATTTGCTTTCTTCTGAACACTGGGAAGTTTGAGAATACAGTATATGATGGAATGTGTACCTATTAAGAAAGATATGGTTAGTCACATCAAGTAGGAAATACCCAGAATTTTGTCAAGGCTGGCAAAATTTCTTAGCAAGGAAAAATCACCACCCAGAAAGACTGTTACAGTTAACAGATGCTGAAAATTAAGAATTGTCGCTAAGTTCTTGTATTTGCAGCAACAAAACAAGAACATTTTAAAAAAGAGGAGAAAAAAAAGAATTAAGTTAGACTACAAGGTTATCTTAAAAACTTTCTCCAAGGAAAAAAACTATTTTCTGATATAGGTACAGCACCCCGTACACATTCCAATCAAGCAAATTCTGTAGTGCATGTACCCACTCAGAATCAGTTTGACCACGTCAGCAGGATTGCACACAGTTTTTTAGAAGACAACACAAGCAGTGTTACACTGAGAAAAGAAGCTGACCATACCAATTTGACAGCCTCATCGGCTTCATTGGAAGCCACAGCCAAGATTTCTGTAGTGGGATTGAAGATCACGGACGTAGCAGAGGTAACGAGGTTCATTATGGCTTTAACTGGCTTAGGATGATTTTCTTTGAGACAAACATCAGTAGTATACAAGTTCACAACTCCAGAAACTGAACTACAATAAGAAATTAACAAAATCCATATTGAGAAACAGCGTTTATGGTACACGTTAACTTGTTACCTGTAGCCAATAGTCAACTTAAAGATCATTAGCAAGTAATTACTTAATGTGGTTTGTAACAATATTTTGAAGATTGTGTTTTAGAGTTTGTATCAGGATTTAGTAGAGGGGTTTGATGGGTGGGTTGAGAAACAGACTCTTAGTTGGTGATCCTTGGTACACCAATGTCATGTACAACAAATTCAAACCAGAGAGAGCTCAGAATCAGGGTCTGAAGTCATTTAAAGTTCTTAAAGTTTTTCCTAAGAAAACGCATACTGTACTTAAACATCAGTTAGTTGTTAGAACTGACATACCAGCTGCCAGCAACCATTAATTCAGAAATACTTTCAAGAAGTATTCAGGCTCTGCTGCTGCAACTGTCAGAGTCAAAACATCTTTATAAATGCTAACGTGCTCTCTCACAGCAATCAAATTAGGAGTACAGAAGAGAGTAATAGAAAGGTGGAAGAAATGAGGCCCGAAATTGACACTTTACTACAGAAGTTCACTCTGTGTTGTTTCAGCTGCACAATTTCAAAATTAACTGCTAAAATCACTGCATGCCAATAGTAACATATTAAGAGCAATACCAGTATGCAGTAAGTATGGTAATTTGTATGTACATGAAACAGAATAAATGATTATCATAGAAACAGCAACATTCATCTATTCACTTCTACTATAACTTTATTAAAACCAAACTCATTCTATCTTCCTACACTCTTACCAGACACAAATTCTAAAGAGCTTCAAAATGAGATAGGAAGAAAGTAAAACACCTAAGTTATTCACTTACCCACACGCCACATACTGGTTATTTCTTGAAACAGCAATACACTTCCCTTCCAAAGAGCCTTCATCTTCAAATTTGTGTAGGCACTTCCTGCTTCTCACATCCCAAATGAAAACTTCACCTTCCTCTATTTGCAGAATGAAAGAGAAGATTACAGAACTCATGCATACAAAACATACACTGATCTGTCAGAATTGTTAAAATAGATTTAAGAAAGACAGCTGTTAACTTTATAAGCAGCTATCAAATAAGGAGGTTTTGTCTGTTTTTAAAAGAAAGAAGAGCATACTAGAACATTTATTGGTAATGATGAATCACCTGCTGGTATTTCTAGGTCACATGAGGTCTAACTTTGTACAACAACATTGACTGATTTACAAAAACTTAAGCAATTTCAATGGAATTACAATTAGTACTATTAAACAGAGCACTTACTGGAATAACTATATATTTTACTGCTGTCTGAAGTGAAAGCAGATGCAGTGGTTCTTCCATTTACCTTCATCGTGCTGATCAGTTCTTTTGTCTATAGGAGGAAATTAATAATGGTGACCAAATCTGCCATTTCAACCCTTCCTAGCTTGAGGTATTTCTGAGTCTGTTTAAAGCACATCTCTAAAGTCTACACTGAAATATCTGTATGTAAATTCAAGACAGACTTCCAGTTTTGTGCTGTTTTGCCTGAAGTGGCAGCATTAACACACAACATAATGTCAGCCAGCCAGCAGCTAAGACAAGTTCTACATTACAAGAAAGGAACTGGTATCCTTCAGCTTCATGTAATCACCTAAGCAAAGCATTGGCTTTGTGTGAAACATGAGTGCAATGAGCAGTCAGACCAAGACAATGCAGTTTAAGAGGTGTGATGAGGCATTTTATCACCCTCCTTTTTTTGGCTGTCTAGAAATTAACAAAGTTCTGTCTTAACAGGCAGCATTCAACAAATCCTTGATGCTTTCAGATGTGCTATGAAATGGTAAGGTCAGTAGGACAGTTGCTTCCATACTCCTGTCCCACACAAACCTTAAGTCAGCCACAGTAACTTGCCATTACAAGAACATATCAGCGTTTTCAGAGCCCACAGTCCAGCACACAAGCTCATGCTCAACCAATTTATTGTTACCCAGTTGATGCCAGTTCAATAAATGCTCGTTTGCTCCCTCACAGAGGGATCTCAATACAAAAGGGAGCTGAAATTGTTTCAAAACTATTTTTCCTGGTTATTTCCAAGTTTGAAACAAGTGCAGCTGCCCTCATGTGGCATTTTAAAATGTAGATAAAAAAAATCTAGGTTCCTTATGAATCACAGCAGATGGAGTGATTCACGACCACGGCACACCAACACACACTAACATTATTCCCAAAAAACAAGTCCTACATTTCTTCCACCCTCAGATTCTTGTTCCCACGCTGAGGCTTTTGGTTTTGTCAGCACAGTGTTTATATCATCAGTTGAAACACATCATTGACAAATGGCTTTTTCCAGTAACCCACTCTCCACCTTCTCCCCTCCCCAAAAAACACCCCCAGGAGGAAACTCTAGACTTCACTCCATCACCAGTCCAAAAAGAACATCATCAAAGAAAGTTGTCTGACATCCCCAAACCATTTTCCATAGTTACAGTCAGTTCACAGAGCAGCTCACTTTCAAAGGCTGTCACAGTACGTCACACCTATTTTAACTGAAAAGCTGCATTGCTTCTCAGATTAAAAGGCAAGCAACCAGATTCAAAAGGAAAAGGGTACCAAGAAACTGAAACTACATGAATTATGGAAAAAGCTACCTTCATTGACAGCAAGTGAAGATATCCTGAAGTTCCAGTGAGAAGCATAAACGATCCATCTGGAGAGACTTCAAAGTTTTTGACAAATTTTTCCTCCATACCTTTAAAATGAGTGATACAGAACTTAATATTGGTGTGATTTACTCACTTGCCTCAACTTCGGGCCTACAATGAACCTAAGTAAGACTCGACTCCACCTTCTCAATTCTGTGATATACTAACAAGATAACATTATGGGTTAGATGTTACACAAACTTGGGGTTATATCAAAGAAACTAGAACTAAATATACCATAGTAAAACAATAGATATCGCTACCTCCAAGAACTCACTACATTTTCTTTTAAAGCAAATCCACGTGCACTTGCTACTTTGGACAGCTTTCCATGCACTGAGACACTTAGATCACTAACTTACCTCTTACTTGATGTACAGGAATAATACTTCCACCCATCATGTCATACACGTAAAACACTTTATGGTGAGTACCAGTGGCTATAACCTGTTCTCCATCAGCACTGAAACAAGCTTTATAGATTGGAAAACTCTCTAAATAGATGCTCTGTATTTTTGGATTCCTTATGCCGTCAACCTTAAAATAAAAATTAAAAGATTATCACATTAATGAACATATCAAATATTTTTACATAGAAAAATTCTTACTGACTCACCAGTAAAAGAGAAACAATAAAAAGTGTACCCAGCTGAAAGCATTTATCTTTCCCTTCCCAATCTACAAACAGTCCACTTCTCACCCCTCACCCTGTAAATGAGGCTCTCCCAGACTTTCTGGACATACTTCAATCCCCTTCTCCTCTCTGTCTTGCCCACGCTTTATTCAAATAAACTATAATTTCTAATATGCTTTTCCTGCAGCCTCGCAGATGTCACACTCAGCTTGTGCCTTTGACTACTTCACTGATACTAGGCCACATCAAACTCCTAATAGAGCTGGGCTCTTCAGTTTTCACAGGACCACAAAAGAAGTACCCTAGGATATGAAACTTCCTCCTACAACACAGCCGTTCCAACCCCCCCAAGGATTTCTGAGCAATATTACAGCTGTAAACATAAGCAGAGTGCTCCTCACAATATAGCATTTGCAAACAATTTAATTAAAAATAAGAAACACAACCTCAGTAGTCCTTGTTACTCTTCAGCTATAGTGCCTGATGAAACTATTTTGCCTGTATTTTGCAGATAGTTGGTATGAAGACAGGGAAATCTTTCAAGAAAACTCCAAGCTAATTCCATTCTAACCATAGATATTACAAGCCTCGTGTGCCAACCGTCAGGAACAGTGAAAAGAGAGTCTATCTTCCCAAGGTATTTCCAGTACATTTATCAAAGGAGTATTCCATTTAAGAACACATTCACATAAGTTAAAATTCTTCACCTGAAAGAGTGACACTGATCGATCGCGGCCAGCAGTCAGAACAACTTGAGCAGATGGATGGAACTGCACGGTTGACAGTTTTCCATCAGCAAGACGTTCCTGATTAGCAGGCAAGCAGCTCTTCATCTAGAAAACAGATCAAGCAAAAAACAAAATAACAGTTCACATATTTAGTTATGCTGATGCCTACAATGACTTTCCAACAGTCTGACGCCAGCAGAACTAACAAAATAAGTTTGCTAAGTTGCTTCAGTACAGCAGGGTAGGCATAAAACTGGTCAGCCTGTTGATGAAGTCAGAAGGAAAGTTAGCTGACACTACTTGCACTCCTGCTCATCTGAAATAGCTGTAAAGGAGGTAGTGTAAGAAACACTTATATGAGGGCTCCCTTCTCAAGAACCATTTCATCACCCGGTCATAGGAGAACTCCATCCTCCCCGCAGAGACTGAAATCCTACTCTAAAGTGCTATTTAAGAGTACATTAAATAACTCCTACGTCAATACATCTCAATTTGTTTCATGCCTTCATAACATGAACTACTCACTTTCTCTGAAGCATTAATATCTAAACGTTACAATTACAGAACAAAGACATTTGTGTAAGAGCTAATTTTACTGCTTGAACAGCAATAATGAAATCAAAGCATGTCCACAGACCAAACCAAGGTGCAATTACAGGCTTGCCTTTACCTCCAAAATACCCCTTGGTAGGGATTCTGAGCTTGATATGAAATTGCCAGTTCTGCACAGCAGATCATCATCTTCATCGCTGCCACCTAATTAAAAACAGAGCACACTGGAAAGCTCAATGAACTCCCTACAGGAACAATAATAATAAAAAAAAAACACACCAAAAGAAAGAATAAAGCTGACCATCCAGCTTTATTCATACACCAAAAACAAGTCTTTTTTCCACAAGCTGAATAGACTAGCACAGCAAGTTGCTTTAGAGCAGTAAAAGGTTTCTTTACTATCACTTGCAGCTTGCTTGGATTTCTTCCTGTTTTCCCTATCAGCCCATGCAGGAACTCCTCCCATAGCTCGCTGAAATCTAGCAAGAGAAGAGGGAGGGGAGAGAAGAAAGAAACATCTTGTTTAACAAAGTCATTTCTTTCTACCTGGTAAGCATTACAAGAAATTGCTACACTTCTGCAAGATGACTCAGACTTCTTTGAGCAATGCACTCTCATAGCCAGGCAACCCCAGCAGATCTGAATTTTTACTATGGCATCCAACTCCATCCATGCTTCAGTCATTCTTATGTATCACATTAACATCTTCCATCACCCAACTAAAAACAGCACATCACCTCAGATATTTTATGGAATAATTTCTAATTAGTAAACAAGCATTAAGTCAATAAAGAAAAATCAAATAACAGAATTACTCTGGATTTAAAGATTCCATAAACACCGTTAAGAAGCACTAACTGAACAGTGCCTCCGAGTGCTCCAGGAGCAGCTCATAGGGGGAAAAGACAAAAGGGACTCAGAATGCCGCGAGCATCCACAGATGTCTTAGCACAGTTTACCACAAAAGCGTCAATGAACTCACTGCTCTTCAAGTCTTGCTTTTAGCTTTTTCTTAGTGAGTATCTTCTCGGCATCGCTTTTCATCAGCTCCCTCCTGTACCTGTGGGTCATGTCAACCCTAGAGCGAGAACACAGCAACCGCACAGCTCATTGCACTGGAAGCCGTCCGCAGCCGCTCCGACGCGGCCGACCGCCGCCGCGTGCCCTGCGCGCACCTTTCCTCGGCTTCGTCGTCTTCATCCACCCAGACGGGCCGTTTAGACGGGAATCCCCCTTTGGCTTCGTTCTCCGACTCCGAATGGCCGGAGCGGCACGGCTGTGCCCCGCTGCGCGCGGCGCTCGGCTGAAACGCATCGGGACGGGCGCTGAGCGCGGGGCGGGCCGCTCACCTCCCGCAGGGGATCCGGGGCCGCGCCGCCCCGCAGCGCCAACGCCGCCGCCCCGGCCCGTCCGAGCCGTACCTGCGGGCCGGCCAGGCGCTGCAGCAGCTCGGCCTCCTCCGCCACGAGGCTGTCGCCGAACACCAGCTCCTCCAGCTCCCGCTCAGCGGCCGTAGCGCCGGAGATGGCCCGCAAGTGCCGGGCGCGGCGCGACGCTTCCTCCGCCGCCGCCGCCGCCTCCATCTCCTTGGCGCGCGGCCGAGCCCGCTTCACCATCTTCTTCTTACTATTATTGCCGCTCTTCTTAGCCGCCAGCTTCAGCTCCGCCGGCCGCCGCCGCCGCCGCGCCGCAGCCAGAACCCGCGGGGCCGCCGCCGCGCGCATCGCTGCAGCGGAGACGCCGGAACCGGAAGCGCAGCCGAGCGTCCACGCGGCCGGGCTCGTGCCCGCCCCTCTCCCGATTGGCGGCCGCCGCCCCGCCCCGCACCACGTGAGCGGGGAGCTTCCCCTGGCCGCACGGGCCGTCACGTGACCTCCTTTCTTCGCCTTATTTCCTTCCTCCGTTTCTCCCATTCCGCGTTCCACGTGACTTGGCGCTCTCTATTCCGCGCGTGGGGGGGGTCGTCCTCTGCCTCACGTGACCACGAGCTCCCCTCAGCGGAGGCCCGGCAGCCCCCTCGCCCGTCACGCTGTCCGTTAGAAAGCGAAACGACTCCCAGCGGGGCTGCCGCCCCCGTCCAGCCCGCTCCGTGCCGCCGAGCCGCCCCGCGCCTCAATGGTTTCCCCCCGAGGTGGGTACGGCGAGCGAGGAGCCCCGAGCGGCGCGGAGCCCAATGAGGGCGCGCGGGGGGCCGGGCGCCGCGCCTGCGCAGAGCGGCGATGCCAATGTTGTTGATATCCCGGCGCACGGAGCGGGGCTCCTTTCTCTCAGGGAGAGGCTGAACTTCGCGGGCCGCCTCCTGTCCCGCCGGGCCCGGCCCCTCGCAGGGGGAGGCGGCGGGCGGAGGGGGCCGAGCCGAGGGGAGGGGGCAGAGGCGGCGGCTGGGCGTCTCCTGCCCGCGAGGGCCTGATGGAAAACACAAAGGAGCCGGTGAGTGCCGCCGGGCTGCGGGCGGGCGGAGGGGCTGCCCGGGCGGGACGGGCCCCGAGGGGCGGGCGGGCGCCGCGCTGCTCTCGGCCGCGCGGGGGGAGCGGCACCGGGGCGCGGGGGCGGCTCCGCTCCCGGGGCGGGCGGGGGCGGCCCTGACAGCCCGCACGTGGGGCGGCCCCGGGCCCTTTGTGCCGCGCTGTCCCGCGGCGCCGGCCCTTCCCGTATCCTTCCTGCCGAGTTAAAGCCCCGGCCGCCGCGCGCGGTCCGCTCGTCCCGGGGCCGTTCCGTCGTGCCTCGCTTCCCGGTGCGGGCGGTGCGCCGGGTCCCGGAGCGGCGGCTCTGTGGAGCGTCCCGCTGCACGGCGCTGCTCCGTGGGAGAGAGGCTGTGAGAGCGGTGCCCGGGACGCCGCTGTTCCCTTTAAGGCTCTGAAAGCTGCGGGGCGGTTTTCTGTTTTTTTTTTTTAAACGAAGGTTTTGCGTGTTCGAGGAGCTGCGTTCAGTTACTGGTTGGTTACGTTTGTTCGTAACGGTCCGGTTTTCGCTTGCACGGAACGGAATGAAAAGGTTAAGGGAGATCCTAATCGGGACCTTTAAACGGGACCTTTAAACGGGGACCAAAACAATGCAGTCGTTACGAGATCCGTGGGACTTAACAGATGTAGGCAGTAATCTGTGCTTGTTACTTCTGCCTAGGGATCGCTTTGAGGAAGTGTGTAACGTAAGCCGCAGGGAGGCACAGCAGAGGTGTATGCTTTCCTGGGTGGAAGTTGTTGTTGATGCATGGTTTGGCTCTTGTTCCCGAGGTGTGGAGACCTGTGAGCGCACAAGGATTGTAGGCTGAAAGTAAGGATGATCTTCATTGTTGTTCCCTTAAAGAGTTAAATAGCTGTGACGGTAATGGTAACTCGGGGGAAAGGAAATCCCACGTTGGCCTTCCTTTCTCTTGCCTTTTAAAACCTGATTTAATTTCACAACGTTCTCGATACCTTCTGCAAGCTGCTGCAGCACACCTTCGTTTCTCAGGTAAGTTGGTGCACATTGGACATGTGATATTTGCTGAATCTGCCCCTAAGCACGCAGAAGGAATTCAGGTGTAGCAGATCTTGGTTTGGGGTCGGTGTTACTTTACTGTTGTTGTTTATAATATTAACAGAATTGTTTGAACCAAGTATTTGCCTTCTAGACTTCGCCTCTTCCAGGTGCTCCTATGTGTAAGGGCTTTGTTAAAACATAATTAAGTTTGTAATGTAAACTCAGTTTATTTGAATTCAGATATTTCACGTATTTACATCACCCCCTCCCCTCCAGGTTGCCTGCTAATTTGATATATTTTTTTGTAAGAGTCTCCCCTCTTCTCGTGTGAAACCCCCCGGGGAAGAGGCTATGGACAAAACCATTGGCAAACAGCAGAAACTGGCTTCAGACAAAATGCTGTCATACGTAGCAAATGAAGAGACAGGAAAAAACATTTCTGTAATTTTCCAGCTGAGATTTTGCTTGTAATAAGAGTGGAAGGCACATTTCCAGATAGAGGTGAGTTGCTTATATATAAAAAACTAAGTTTGGCTGGTTCTGATTTCCAGGAATCCCAAGATGTTTAGCTTTGGGGTTTTTTGTTTGTTTGTTTTTCATGAAAGCTGAAAGTATATTTTCTTTAAATTGGTACCATGTTGGAGTTTTTCTTTTTTGCCATGCGATGAGGCTCATGCGGGGCTTCAGTTCTGCAGGCGGTGGCCTGGTGTTTCTGCACGGGGTGGTTTTGGCCAGCTTTAGTTCAGAAGAGTTGCAATAAACGAGTTTTTTGTTCTTGGTGCATTAATGCTGACCTCCAGAGCCAAAACCACACTTGTGGCATAAAACATTAATGAACTTTCAAATACAAAACTATTGTATCAAATTTAACACCGACTTTGAAGTATGCTATTGGAAAAGCATGCTTTGTTAAGGTTATGTGATTAAAGTAAATGTTTGATCAGACACCCGTGGCTGGAAGTTGGTGGTGACCTTGTTACTTCTGCATGTTTCTGTGAGTGAGATCTGAGTGTAGAAACTGATGCCTCTCTGCACGAGGTGGCTGGGACATGGTTAAGCTGCAGTTCTTGTATTTCTCAATTGCTGTCTTAGTGAATTTAAGCACTAAACTGATTGAATAGTAGTGACTGCCCATTTGAGCAAGCTGAAATGTTTCCGTGATGGTTTTGTACCAACTGCCTTTGGTCAGGATGTGCTGACTTGGAGGCACAGTTTGGCTGCTTGATAATACAGGGTATTTTCTGTAGCAAGTTTTCACCTTTGAAATGCTTTCTCGTAAATGTTGCCAGTACTTGAGCATAGTTTTCATTGATATACTAAAACAATTTCCCAAGCATTTCATGTCCAGCTAAGGTTAAATTGTTGTATTTTGCAATTTGGCCACGCACTGTACATCCTTTGTGACCAACCTTTTATGCTGGAGGAGCAGTTATTTTCAGGGGGCTATGACGGGATGACTAAATTCAGCTGTGTATGCTAAAGGGGTGAGAAAAGTGGCTGTTAATCGTATTTGTTTGGAGTTGCCTTCCAGCTTTTAGGAAAACCGGTTTCTTTAACGATATTCTTTTATCATACCATTTGCCTTGTGTAATGGTTAATTAAGAATATTTCTTAAAAATACATTGCTGCCAAGTGCTCACAAGGGGGAGAGGAAGAACAGGAAAATGGGAAGTTGGGCGGAATAAGAAAGCAGTTCTTAAAAGTTCCTCTCTCCACCCATCTCTTCAATAGAAAGAGCCGTGCAAGAAATCCCCTAAGCAAGTAGTTACTCAGGCTTTTATTTGCCAGTCCCACTTACCTAGATTTTGTATCGCTCTAAAAATCCTTCGTATTGAGGAGCTGGTAAGGAGAATGAGCCTTACCAGTATGCCCAGGAGTTTGGCCTGTTGTTCTGTGTATTCGCCTTGCTCCTGCTTAACGAGCTAGTGCTTATCATGAGGTGGAGCAGCTGCTGTTCTGCTGCTGGCCACTTACACAGCTGTAAGCTCTGCAGTGGGCCAGGCTTCTTCTCAGTGTTTTGCGGGGAGGCAAAGAATGCTCATCTATTTCAGTTTTAAATAAAAGGTAACCCTAATGTGGCTTTTCATGCTAAATCCAGCTCCTGGCAGTAGGCAGTTTCTTTCATTGTGCATATATTGTGTCATGCATGGATTGATCTTAGGGTTGTAATTGTTAAATTGAATAATTCAATCTATTACTACTGTCTCTGAGCCAAAAACAAATTCTAGGAGAACTACCACCTAATGTTGGTCATAGAAGTATGTGAATGTGAAAACTATGTGTAATCCATCCCTGCTGTACCCATGGTAGCCCACAGTTCTGTGGTCACAACAGGACGTTTTGGTGCAGTAACAGTTGTGATGGGTATGGGGATGTAGGGCTGCACTTTTGTGGGCAGTGCTTTAGAACCCAGAGGCCCTGCAGGTACCACAGTTAAGCACTGTCAGCTGATAGCATTGCTGCTGCTCATCACTGGCAGGAGCTGCAAGCTGCTGCTGAAGCAGCGGCTTGTCCTTAGTTGTGGTTCTGCTTGAGGCAGATGTTGTCCTTTGTGTAAGGCTGTGATTTTTGACCTGTGAGTCCAGAGTTGTAACCCAATTGTTTTCTGTTTCAGGCATTAGACAGGGCTTACAAAAGAGTAGGACTGCTGAGATCTGCAGGGAGGGCTGTCAGAGGTTCCATGCATCACTCGCTTGTTTCTACAAATGCTGTCTCAACATGGGCTGAAAAGAATCTTATTGGTGTTTATTATCAAAATAGAAATGTTCTGATCTGCTCTAGCAAAATTCCAGCGAAGGTATTTGTGTATTTTCTGCCCTGACTTTCACCTGCCTCTGTGAACAAAGTCGTTTGTAGTTTTGTATTGAAAACCTGAATCTTTTCCAAGTCGCACAAAATGCAGTTTGAGCAAATTTCCCAAGAATTAAAATCCAAATAAGTTATAAATTAACACTAGGAACATCCTATGTAAATTATCTGGCAAACATCCTCATCTTCTGGCAAGCGCTCAGATAAAAATGTTTTATAAAAACTGGAGTGTTGTTTTAACTATTGTGAGTTGCTCATAACTTGAGCTGGGACAATGTGACTGAATGTAAAGTGAAGGAAAGATGATGTGTGAGACTTCCTCAGTTTATCTAAACTAAACAAACTCTTGATGAGTTGGAGACTTTGGAGCCTCTATAATGCTGAAGGATGATTTTTCTCTTTTGAGATTGTGATTTCCTACAGAAAGCAGAAATACTTTCTTTCTCATCTATGGATATTTTGGCAAAGAGGCTTTGGCAGTGCTATTGAGATTCTAAATCTGTGATAGAGGAAGAAAAAAAGTAAGAGCCAACAGTATTGTCATGGTATCTGCAATTGTGATCTTGAGCCATGCTTCAGCTTGCCTCCTTTGTGTGCCAGTGGAGCTTCAGCCTGCCTTCAGCTGTCTGCTGCTGCTTCCCGTGCAGAGAGTGGGGCTGGGAGGGAATGTCTGCTGTGCCCTTGGGAATGGGAGGACTGGGACTGGGCTGTTTCTCTTCATTCTTCTGAGCTGTGGCAGCACTTCGGGCTTCTACCAATGGAGTTCTGGGAGAAACTGAGCTGCTGTGTAGGTCTGAGGTCTTTGGTCTGGAAGGAAAGAGGAGTGTACTGGGACTGCCTGGTGCTGCAGCTGCCGGTAAGGACTTTCAGTCCTCCTTTATGTGGGTCAAGGCCCTGGTTCCTTAGGGAAATCCAATCAGCTTGTGTGCAGGTGATGAGGGGCAGCACGCTGTTGCTGCTGTGAGTAGTCAGTAGGGCGCTGCGTTTTATTTCCTAGGCTGTGGTCACTGAAGGTGAAATACTCTGAGGCACTACAGAGTTTGTGACGAGGTCTTCATGTTCTGATGTGTGAATTGCTGACACTTTGCAGAACTCGTATCCATGGCAATGTGTTCAGCTTCTGTTTTAATCTGCACACACGTGCACGCAGGACTGAGCGAGCATCTTGCTGCTACCAGCAGTGCCGTGCAGGTACGGCTCGTTCCTGGCACAGGTCAGGGCTGGGTTTTGTTCTGCCTTCCCCCAGTGTTCCTTTAATGATTGCAATTGCTATCCTGCCTACTTCAGGAAAAGATGTCATGCCCTGCCCTAAATTTTGATATGTTTTAGTGTAATTTTGTATGTTTGGCTACGGGCTGTATGCACAACTAACATTATGCTGATTTCTTAACGTTTCAGAGCTGTTTTCAGTGTTTACAGGTGTTTGCTTTATTGCATAACCTTTTACTGTTTGTGCTTTTTTTGCTGTTGGATGCTAGGATTGGGTCCGTGTAGGAATCAGTTTTCCCTCTTAACTATGAGGAAAGCCTTCTGAAATAAGATTAAGATTGAAAAGGAGAATGGAGAATATTATAATAAAATGATAATGTGGCACAGAAAGGCTCGGATGAGATCCAACAATAAAGATGTTCAAATGATAGTCTCTAGGAAAGGGATTTGGGGAATTACTGTGTTGAAATCTTAAAGCTATGAATCCAAATGCACTTTAAGAACAAGTCCAATCATATTTTCTGTCTATGGTGCTTTTGAGATAAAACTTACTCCTGGGTTTGAGGGGAGAGGGAAGTAGAGGCACAGGCTTTCTTATTTATTTCTTCTTGCTGTACTGCATTCTCCTAACTTATGCTTGCGTTGTAGTATGTCTTTTCTTGCTTTATTAATGCCTCTCAACCTTAGTAGGTATGGTTAAGAATAATAGAAATACTTTCAGATTTCTTTTTTTAGCTTAATGAGAGCAACTTTCAAGCAGTAGGCTTCTGTCAGGTGGTAATGAAGGTAAAAATGTTCCTGTATTAAAAAGCATTTATTGGATATCCATGGAAAAAAAAAGTTAATCTGTTGTTTTGTCTTTTTTATTGTCTTTGGAAAGTGCTCAGCCGCTGGGCATTCTTCAAAGCAGTGTTTGCACTTGACCTCAGATTTTTCATTGCCACTGTCACATACAGAAATCTGTTACATAATAGAGTTTTCTTACAAATTAGTCACCTTTCTATCTTTTAGCATTTATACAGACCCTATTGCCATAGTAACTGAGCTCTTCATAATTGTTAATGTATTAATCCTCAGAACACCCCTGTGAGGTGAAGTATTTCTGCTTTGCACGTGAGCAGCTGAATCCTGAAGAAGCTGAGAGCTGATCCCCAGCACTGCGAGCCACTAATGGCCCGGAGCAGCTCAGCTCCATTCCTGGAGAGCAGTGCCCTCCTCGTTGAACTGTTTTCTCTGCTCAGCTTTCTCGAATGAATGAATTCTAGTGGAATTGGCTGCAGCCATCTGGAATATGCTCATTTGCATATAAGATGCGTGGCTGTCATTAATCAGAACATCAGGATTAATGATCTCTGGAGAAACCAAGAAAAAATGTATGGACTCTACTATGCGTTCTCAATGGACTGAGCTTGTTTTGTTTATACCGATACCAAAATGTTATCTGGTTTTGACTCTGCTAATTTAATTTGTAATACATGCTCATATTTATACACCGATAGAGCAGTTTGTAGTATATCTCCATTTGAAGGCTGACCTTTAATTTTTAAGTTTGCTGTTGAAATAGCTGTGTTCACAATGCTCTGGTATTCTTTTTGTTTGCTTTCATTATTTGTTTTTGTTTTTTTAACTTTTAGACAGATCATCTTTCACAAACAGAAAGGAAGAGACGTGATTCGTTCGGGATGTTTGACGGTTATGACAGTTGCAGTGAGGACACCAGCAGCAGCTCCAGTTCAGATGAGAGTGAAGAAGAGGTTTCTCCTTTGCCATCCAGTCTCCCAATCATAAAGAACAATGGACAGGTCTATACTTATCCAGATGGTAAATCTGGCATGGGTGAGTATGTGGTGTGTGAGTACAAACACTCCGATGCTTCTTTTTCTGCCCACACTGTGTTTTGTGGGGTCCAGACCCAAATGTTGGTCCCCTTGAAAATGGACCGATACAGTGGATTTCTTGATTTTGCCAAACTGAAATACGATAAAATTTGGATCCTACTATCAGGAAAATACTATATGAATACCCTCCCTATCTAATGTATGTTGTGTATAATACACACACTTGTTCTCATGCATATTGTTTTTATTCTTTGAGCTTTGTTGTAAATGTCATTGTGCTCTCTTACATGAAAGCATATTGTCTCTTTTTGTGTGTGTTTACAATATAGAAAAATATTTCTTACACTAGGAAAAAAACTTCATTCCTACTACTTTATAAGTCTCATCAGTGTATATGTATTCACTACTGACTAGCTGTGGTATACACCAAAAAATAAAAGATTAGAGAAGCAGAGAGATTACTTTAGCCATTGGGGGAAAATATTTTGGCCTGGTTACTGGTTCCCTATGCATAGAATCTTGGTATTTTCTTGCTGGGGTGAGTTGGTCACAAATTCTTACTGAGCATGGGACGAGTTAGTGCGCTGTGCCATCAACCTCTAACGCATATGACTCCAGCTGTAGGTGAGACTATTGGTAGGCAAAGGTACTTTGGATGTATTCCAAATTTAAGATTAGAGAAAAATATCTGGTTTTATTTGTTTGCAAGTATTAAATATTTAGAGGAAAAATTGGAACTGGTTGGCTCTGATTCAAAGTAGGCATTTCCTTGAGAGCCATTGAGACTCAGAAATTGGCTTTGGGTTCAGTGGTAAAACTAGTAGGGAGCAAAATGGAGAGACACTTCTGCCTGTGAACTTGAGGTTCTTGCTGTATCACCGATGTTGGTGATGGTTGTCTTTAAGTTGGCTTTTGATGCAGTTCTCAGGGTATAGCTGTAAGAAATTGATTTGATGGTGCCACCTACAGGACCTTCGTCACGCTGTCTTTGTTCAGAATTTTTACAGAAGCTTTTCTTAGACTCTTAACGTGTTCTTTCTCTTCTCTGATTAGCTACGTGCGAGATGTGTGGAATGGTTGGTGTCCGTGATGCCTTTTACTCTAAAACAAAACGTTTCTGCAGTGTATCATGCTCTAGAAGCTATTCATCCAACTCCAAGAAGGCCAGCATTCTGGCCAGACTTCAGGTAGCGGTACAGACACCGTTTTCTTTACATACTTACTGTCTGTGTCTGTAAAGTGCGTATGTTTGTAAAACGAATGTGGTGCTTTAAAATAACTAAGTCAAAATTCTTAATGTAGTAGAATTCTCACAAATGATTTTGTAAGACAAAACTCAAAACTGTATCACTGATCACACACAGCCTTGCTCAGCAGAGCAAATTCCACCGAATATTGACTCCTTATTTCATTTCTGCTGCAGTGACCCACTTTCACCCGCAAGGAAAAGATCAGAAAAATTTTTCAACCTACAAGTGTAGTGATTTGAAAATCCATGCATCTCATCCCCAAGATACTTTCTGGCTTTAAGAGCATAAAGGTTTATTTGGCACTGCTGGTTTGCTTTTGAGGGTTTTCTTAACTGTGCAGATATATGAAATGAGGTTTGATCTGTTCACTTAAGATATGAATCAAATAATCATGAGAATGTTTTTGTAACTTTTAATGAAAAGAATATCATTATATCCTATCATGTTCCATTGCATATGCAACATGCCAGGAAATTGCATTGGTATAAATCAGTTTAAAAAGAAAAATTTTCCTTCTAACCTGCTTTCAAAAGATTTTGTTTTTCAGGTAGAGCAGTGAGTCTGTGTGCTCTTTACATTGGAGTACTAATAGAGAAGTAAATTTTTGGAGACTGTTTTGCTGCTGATTTTTAAGCATCTTCCATATTACATATAGTTTTGTGTTTCTTGATCAACTCCATTCTGTGTTGTGCCAGTTTTAGTTGAATCCTCTGGAAAAAAATATTAGATTATTTTTTGGTTATTTTAGTGGCAGCTGTTTGTTTCTCAGTGATTTTTTTGTTTGTTTGTTTTTAAATAGTTTTGTCATGCATTAGGACATCCTTCTGCTGGGAGTTTGGGAAGGTTTTATTTACTTATGGTTTTTTTGTTTGTTTGTTTTAGGGCAAACCTCCAACAAAGAAGGCTAAAGTTCTACAAAAACAACCACTGGTGGCTAAATTAGCAGCATATGCTCAGTACCAAGCAACTTTGCAAAACCAGGCAAAGACTAAAGCAGGTATGGTCAAATAAAAGAGCTGAAACATTTTTAGTAATACAGAATTGGTTTCATTGGCAGTTTCCTAACTGCAGTAACTTTCTCTTAGCAGCTGTCCCCGTGGAAGGCTTCAGCTGGGGTAGCTACATCAATAGCAATAGCTTTACAGCAGCTCCTGTCACTTGTTTTAAACACGTAAGTACTTTCTCAGTGTGTTGTCCTTTTGGTACGTACGTGTACATGTGTTAGAGAGAGAATCCACCTTAATTCTTAAATTCTTTTTCACAAAATACATTTTAAACATTTTAAAGCTTCAGACTGTGAAACTTTTATTGTAAACTCTACTGGTATGACTATCATTTAGATATGTATGTATGTTTCTACTTGTTCTTTAAACCATTCTGAATGCTGTGAGTTACTCTCATGGTTGCTTTCGTGAATTAAAAATAGGAGTCTTAAACACCTGTGGTAGTATTATTTTTTTTCCTCGCTTCAGGGCACAAAAGCATGGAGTACAGTATGGAGTATCACACCAACCAGGTCACACAATGCTATATAGTTACAGAATGCCATTTAGATTGAGTCAGACTTGCTCTAGTGTACAGAACTGATTTTTTCATTAACTGTTTTGGTTTGGGATTATTTTTATTAGTTTTCAGTCAGTTCTTCCTGTCAGCTCTGCTGCTGGCTACTGTAGAAATAAAAGAAAATGGGGCCTTCTCATAAACCTGAAATTAAAAAGTATGCTTTTCTTTGTATTACAATTGTGAAATTGCAAACAAAAGGACCTCAGCTATTAAAGTCATGACAGAGTGTAGCTTGGAGATTAGGAAAGCATTTACCAGCATCTGTCTCCACTGTGTTTGTTAAAATCTACTTATTGTATATTGTTTAAGATATTGTCAGTACATTCTGTTGTAAAATCATCTCTTAAGTAAAAAAATTCTGAAAAAGTCTCACTTCTCAGCATACTGTTTATTTCATTATATGGGAAGATGAAGTATTTTGGCTTCCAAAGAGAGTTTTGGTTTTGCTCAGTTATCTGTTAAAAATTTGTCGTTAAAAATTTTGCTTCCTAGAAGTTTTTCATAATGAAGAAGAGAGAGAAATTCTCTCCAGCTCTGGAATTCATGCTGAGCCCTGTTGGTTCCTAAATCAGAGCAAGGGCTCTTGGCAGTTGACAGAACCCTTTATGCTCCTTAACAGAGCCCAGAACAGTCTTGCATTAGGATAGGTTTGTTAATTTGTATTGAATTTCATATGCTTAAGCATGTTTGCACTTTGCTTTCATAATGATGTACGTGTTGTAACAAGCAATTTCATAAGTGTGTATCAAAAGGCAGTGTTTGATAATGTAACCTGTGCTATTATAACAAATGCTTCCCAGTGCCCTTAAGTAGGGTACATCTACAGCAGTTAAACCACTGATAAATGGAGCCAAAACATTCCATAGTAAAAGGAGCCTTATCTTTCTTACTGTTTCACTCATTAGCCTGAATAGTACACCAGTAATGTGAACGGGCACAATGCTCATGTTTGTACTCTACCTTGAAATCTTTCACAAGCTATGGCAGTGGCTACTAATGAGCGTTGTTTATTTCACATCTTTGAAAAACATGTTTAAACCAGTCAGAATCTGGAAACACATTAGTCTTCTCTTCTTGTTAGATATTTCTCTCCCTCTCTCCTCAAGTATTTTTATTCTCTTGATTTCTTTTGTTGTTAGTTTGCTCTAGGGGAGCATTTCCAGGGTTTTACACTAGGTGGTGGTGCTTTGCCTTAACTTTAGTTTTTCATCACTTTCATGTTACCTGGAATGGTGAGGCCAGAGGTGCAGATACTGTAGATGCACTCTAGTGGCACAGTATCCCTATACTCCAGGGACTGGTGGAATTTCTTTACCGTTTAAATTCTGAGTCCACTTTCAAGTCTGGAGTCGTGGTAATTTTGGTGCCATCCAAAGCCATTAGGAGTCAATTATTTAGTTGAACGAAGATTTCCTGGGTTAAGCATATGGTTAAGCATACCATAGGTAGTGTTTAGGCATTCTTTTCAAACCCTGTCCAACTGAACCTTCCTGATTGCGACTTACCTTGCAGAGAAGGCAGCTGCTGTTCACAGATAAACCCTCCCAAGTCCTCTCCTGGAGCAGGAAGCAGATTTTCCTTGTTGGGAATAACATGAAATGGATCTCTTCATCATAAGTCAGAAAGGTAAATTTGTTCTTACCTGTAAATTATGGTTCTGCTAGTTCATGCTATGCCAATCCAGACTTCAGAGTTACCTTGCCAGCCAGCAGATGAATAAGACTTTACACTTATGTAGTACTCTGATTTTTTTTCTAGTTTATTTTTTCCTCCAAAGCATTGTGCAAACATTAATTGCTTAATTGCACAAATACAGAGAAGACATTTAAGGAAGATGGCTGTTATAGCCCTGGTTTATCCAGTCTTCCTCATTTAAGAATAGTTACCATGTACAGTATACCAGGTATACCATCACTTCAGGACCGTAATGTTATCTGGCTTTTCAGTAGTGATGCTGCACAGGATGGCTTCCTTCTTCTGAAGGGTGAGCCATAAGGATTGGTGTAGGAGAACTAGCAGAACCAGTATTTTCACAGACAAGGACAAATTTAACTTTCTGCTATTTCCCTCTATACCAATCCATGTTCTAGAAATAAAATTATTTGTGACATTTTTGTAATCAGTTGAAGGGGGGAGAACTGCTTTGATATACTCTTCCTCTGAATCAATTGAGTAGATGAGCAGGCAGTAACATTTATTGTAGTGAAGTGCAGCTGGATTAGAAAACTATTCAGCTCTGCTATTTTTGATTGTTTAGATTTATCTGTGTCTCTATACAAGGCAACCAGATTTTCTAAAATATGCTGTTTGAAAAGTTTATTTCCCCATTTCAATTCAAAAAGCCACAAGTGTCAATTTAGAGATGATAGTGGATATGTAATAGGACTTGATTAAGAAGTTGCATCTGCATACGTTGTGTGTGAAAATAAACCATCATCTCAGAGGTTGTTTTCTTTCTGTCTACCAGATGGCAGAAAAGAGCTTTGTGGGCTAGGCTGGGGTAGATGGGACATAGCAGAGCATGAAGAAACCAGGCTTCAAGAATAAGAAAATAGCAAAACTTGTTATGACTGATTTTTCCTGTTAATAGTTAAAACTTGATTTAAGTTTTGCATGCCTAACCTCAAATATTGTAGAAGTGAGTGCTGTGCCCTTCAAAGATAACTTTGGAGCTGCTAGTTGGACATTGCTGATTGCCAGCAAAATTCCCTTATTGTAATTTGCAACCTTTCAGGAAGTATTAATCCAGCTTTCTTCACCTGTGGGTCACAGGCAAAAATCTGTGAAGCTGGAGGCTATTCCCATTGAGCTGTTAAGTGCTCTGCGTTTCCAAATGGCCTTGTAATGAAACATTGCCTTACAATACTGTCTGCCCACTACAAAAAAGAACCAGAAGATTCCTTCAGCTATCCTTTTATGTGGATATTCTAGTAATTGATTAGGACTTTTCTCAGGATGTGAAATCTTTCATATGACTGTTCTAAAATAACCAAAATCCAAGCATTGCCATTCTTGATGGAGTTTAATTTAGACTGGCTCACTCTATATTTTGTTATTGTTAACTTCAGCTGAGTAGCTTTTAAGGCTTTAGATTCTTGAACACTCTGTTTCTGGTATCTCTATTATAGAATCTTTGACAATTTTTCATGATGCTCTGTTCAAAAAAAAAATTCCTGAAGTCAAACTAAATGTTGGATTTTTTTATCGCCAGTTTCCAAAAACACTTCAGACTTTATCGAGCTTGTATTTCTTTTTGTTATTAACATACTAGTCTAAGCTTTCATGACAGTGTGTGAGGAATTTAGCTGGGCATTTCCCTTTGATGTTCATTAAAGTGGTAGAACTCTACCTCCTTCTCTTTTTGGCTGCTTAGTAGAATGATCATGTGAGATGGAAGCCTGCTCCCTCAGAGAGGGTGTGAACTAATGGGTGATAAAAGCCATCAGAGTAAAACTTCAGAATAGATTTGAGAAATAACTTCTAACCATTTTTTCGGACATATTACAGATTTACAGAACATAAATGTTTTGATGTCTTTGGAATGGGTTTTAAGTGCCATAACTTTCTGCTAATAGAATTGCAGAGGAATTATACCATACCCTAAATTAGTTGGTATCATGCAGTTAGAGCACAGTGGAAGGAAGAGGACCTGTGATAATATACAGTGTGTGCTTTATGGATGTTTGAACTTGAAAGCCTATGGTGGTTGTAGGAAATAGACTGTAATAGTAGTAAACCAGCACTATGCACAAAATTCAGATCAAAATCAAACTAGATTTCCATAGGCTATTTTCTTGCCATATGTTTGTGTTATTGTGTATATTGATAGTCATCTTTTTTAAGTCACTTATGAAACAATAATTAACAACTACAACAAATCTTGTGCTGTAAGCAGAGTGGTGAACTGTTCACTTTCCTCCTACCTTAAATGCTAGGCACCTATGGGGACATGCTGGGGTGACATCTCAGAAGGAGTGCGAGTGGAGGTTCCAAACACAGACTGCAGCCTACCTACCAAAGTCTTCTGGATAGCTGGAATTGTAAAATTAGCAGGTGAATATAATTTTTTTGGAATTACTAAACTAGTCAAAATAATTATGCAAAGGTAGCTAATGTAGTCAGCAGTCATTTGGTTAACAGAATGCTGACACTGTTAAGGGGTCAGAGCCTGTATCATAAGTTTATATTTTCCACCATTATCACTAGTAAGCTGTTTTACAGTAGCTTCAAGTTGGGTTGGTTTGTTTTTATTGCAAGATTCCATTGTTATGGTGCTGGATGAGAGGATAGAAAATTGCGAAATAGCAAGTAAGTCTCATAAAAATTGCTATCTTGGCTAAAAGCAAAGGTAAAAATTCAAGGTTCTCATAGCTAAAATATCAAAAAGCAGCGGCTGTGAGTAACAAAGGAATTCTTATCTGAAGCATAGGAAGTTCCATGCTAACACAAGGAAGAACTTCTTTACTGTCAGAATGATGGAGCACTGGAGCTGGCTGCCCAGAGAGGTGGTGGAGTCTCCTTCTCTGGAGACAGTTGAGACTCGTCTGGGTGCCCAACTGTGTGACCTGTAGTCTTTAGCAAAGAGTTGGACTCGGCATTCTCTAGGGGTCCCTTCCAAGTCCTACAATTCTGTGATTTTCCCCATATATAACTTGTAAAGATTTATGATACAAGAGTCTTACTTAAAATGCTCTGATAGCATGCAGCATGTGCCTTAAGAATAACATTCTTTAGGAAGTTCTAGTCTAGAAAATCTAATGTAATATCAGTAATGATTGGTAAATTTTAATTGACCTTTTTATAATCTTATATTTTTTCATGTGATTTTACTTTCAGGCTACAACGCTCTGCTAAGATACGAAGGCTTTGAAAATGATTCAAACCTTGACTTCTGGTGCAACGTTTGTGGGTCTGATATCCACCCGGTTGGTTGGTGTGCAACCAGTGGGAAGCCATTAGTCCCTCCTCGAAGTATGTAAATAGTGGACTTACTGATTGCTACAATTAGAAGTTTTTCTTAGTTTAATTTGCTGATGGTTCTGATATCAGCATTCTTTACCATAGCAATTCTGCCAACAATTATTCGTAAATGATTGATCTAATGGAAAAATAGGGACTTGACTCACACTGAAAGTGGTACCCCCTCCAGAATGACTTTGTTTTTAAGATCAAGGTGGAATTCCTTAGCTAATCAGTGTTGTGAATATACACAAGTTTTACTTATATCTTGTGATTAAACTCTTTGCCCTAACATATCCATACATTTCATCTTCTGCCTTCTCACTGAGCTATTTTCATTTGAGCTTTTAAAGTCATCTAGGATTTATTTACCTATTCCAGACTATAGCATTGTCTCTAATGGACACAGTTAAAAAATGAGTGGCTTATTTTGTCCCCTTCATTTGCAACAGCCATCCAACACAAATACACAAACTGGAAAGCTTTTCTGGTGAAACGACTTACTGGTGCCAAAACACTTCCTCCTGACTTTTCTCAGAAGGTAAGGCTGATGCAGTATCAATGATGCGCTATCAACAAAGTGGCAGTGAAGAGAGAAGAACTATATTTGTTAATGGCACATCAGCTCCTTCTGCAGAGATGATGATGATTTCTTAATGCAGTTTTCACAGGAATCTGTTTTCCATTTATCTCCGTGTTTGTCAGTATGCGGTTCTGTTTGGAAAGTCGTTTCCTCTAGCAGAAGTAATTTTCTTTAAAAACTAATTAGTTCATTTTAATTTTAAAATACTCAAAAATACTCAAAAATGCTGATTAACTACCTTGTAATATACAAGAAAAAATCTGACTTCTCTAATTCAGAAATTATTTCAATTATAAACTGTTTCAAGGAACTAAACCATTTGTTACTGTGCGCATATCTTGATATAAGAAAGTAGATATTTCAAATGTTGATAGTTTTCATCTGCTCCAAGCTGGATTTGTTTGCTGTCTTTGCCATGTATGGTAGCTGCCTGCATGATGTGTTCTAAGTTTATTGACTGATATTGTGAGACAGCATGTTGCTTTTTCAATGGGAATCTAAGAAGTACTGTGCCTTACTGTGCAGCTAGTATTCCTCCCCATTTTTTTCTGAAGTCGTTCATTTATATTTAAAAATTGGCTCAGTGGAAGCCAAATCAAATTGACAAGGCCTCAACACTGGAGGAGATTACAGAATGCTGAGTTGACTGGAAAGCATTTTTAAACAAAATAGTTTCTCACAATGCAGGTTGATCACTATTGTCATTCTGTTCCTTTATTTTTGGTATACAATGAAGTATGTTTGAGTGGTAAGCTTTCGTTATGTTTGAATTTTATTTTTCATTGCTAATATGTTAAAATATTTTGGTCTTGCATTTGAAGAGCTATGTTCTGAGTGGATGATAAAGCAATAAATAAATTTGTTGAAATTGTTGGTCAAGGTAATTTCATTTGTTATTAACTGAACAAGCTTTCATTGAACCAAGGGAAAAGTCCTTTAACCACTGTGAGAGCTGTATGAGGCTGTACTTAAATAAAATAATACCATTGTCGGATCTATTCAGGTTAGTCTTGTTAAAATATTGCATCTTGCTACAGTTGCAAGGAAATACCACATAAATCACATGTCATTTGTGCAAGCTGCTTAGCAAGTACCTGAATTAAATGGAAAGTTCTTTGATGTTGTGCTTTATAGAAGACAAATTACTAAGCTAAAACAATATATTTTTACAGAATTTTTTTCCTGTTATTTTAAGGTGTCTGAGAGCATGCAGTATCCATTCAAAACTTGCATGAGAGTAGAAGTTGTTGACAAAACACACCTCTGTCGAACGAGGGTAGCTGTTGTAGAGAATGTCATTGGGGGAAGGCTGAGATTGGTGTATGAAGAAAGCGAAGACAAAACCGATGACTTCTGGTGCCATATGTACAGTCCACTCATCCATCACATTGGTTGGTCTCGAAGCATAGGACACAGATTCAAAAGATCTGGTAAGCCTATTTGGAGAGACTTAAGCAATACTGTTGCTTCATATAGTTGATAAAAACTAGTTTGAGTAATTACTTTTTAATGCTGCATAATGGTTTTACTAATTACTGCCATCGTAGAGTTCCAGTTCGATGTACAGTTGGTCTGCAGGAAAATCTTGAACTGCAATATTCAAGCATGTTACAAATTTCATTTTTTATGAAAAAAATAAACGTGGAATTATACTTTCTGCTCTACTGCTTTCTGCATTTGGCTCTTTTGTACACTGCAACATGAGCAAGTATCCAATGGGATACTCATTTCTGTCTCTCCAAAGTGTGAGGAATGTTTTGGTTTTGTATTCCAAGACCTAGATGTTTTGGAGGCCATTAGGAAATGGGCAGGGAAGATGATACGATGGCTTAATAGATGGCGTATGGTTTAGACCCTTGTTATCTGAAATACTTCTAATTTGAAATAGTTAAGGTCCAAATAGGAAAAAAATAAAGTTTTTGAGTCTTTGTCTTTCATTGTGAACGTATACCTTGTCAGAAACTGAATTTCCATAAAAGATTTCCCAACACGGCCCTTCAAGACAGTTTTCTAACTACTTAAATTTTCACTGGAGCTGTTTATAAATAAGAGTAGAGACACAAAGAACAGCGCTGTTTTCCAGAAATAATGTCTTAATGCCTCTAATAGGATTTCAAGGATTTCCCTTGCAAGGTGGGATTCAACACTTGACAAAAATACGCTGTATTTATGTGCAGAGAGTAAAATACTGTATAGAAACTGTGATTATATAAATGTAATCTGCTAGAAAAGAGATACTCTTGCCTTTTTTTTTAAGCTTCTATATATTGGTAGCAAAGTGGTGATGCAGTTAAGCAGTCTTGTGAATATTGGATTTTTTTTTGTAAATGAGGTTGTGTTATAGAGGTTTTTCAGATGGAAGACAGTGGGGAGAAGGGAGTGTGCTCCCCAGATTTTTGTGGTGGTCTCATCATAAGCTTTATACACTAACAAGGTGATTGCAATCCAGCAGTTAATATGTTAAGAAAAAAAATTGCCTACTCTGTTACCAAAAACTGTTGTTAATATGTACTATTGTTCCTTACAGATATTACAAAGAAACAGGATGGACACTTTGATGCACCCTCACATTTATTTATGAAGGTGAGTTTGCTACCAGGAATGTTCTTATATAAGTTGATTGAGGACCTGGTGTGTGTGAAACAGACTTGGAAGTTATGGAAATATGCCAGCAGAAGCACTGGTGAATTTTAATTCACGCAGTTTAAAAATTTGTCCTTCTTGTCATAAGCAGAGGTGATGGTACAGGTATTTCACTCTGTTCCTTTTCTGTGACTGGTTATTAAATTCTGAGCTTCTGGTGCTGTCATCTGACTTTATTAATTTTTTTTAGGTGAAAGAGGTTGACACAGCTGGAGAGTGGTTTAAAGAAGGAATGAAACTGGAAGCTATAGACCCCTTAAACCTTTCAGCAATATGTGTGGCAACTATTAGGAAGGTAAGGAAGCCAATGTTTGTTGTCAGAAGACAGACAGGACCATTTTACATTCACCTTTGTTCAGGTTAGAGACAAAGCTCAGGAAATGAATCCATTAATTGTTATATACAGCTACTGTGAAAAAGAACATACTCATGTATGTTTAATTTCGATTTTAATCTCTGGAGATTCAGCCTTACGTTTATTTAATATATGCTATGCTTATGTGAGATTAATTTTCAAGGCAGTCTACTGCTAATTATCCCAAGTATTTTGCCATTGTATTCAAAACAAAAGCCTCATCTTGCTTGCTGGAATCTATGAAGATAAGCTTTTTCTAGATTGATTAAAAGGGATCTCATCAACATTAAATCTTTATTAAAAGGGAAAGAAAATGGACAAAAAGAGTAGCTTAGCAACTTTGCATAATCTTACCAATGAGTGTGGTCGTTATTTCAAATCTCTTTTTCTTAATAGTGTGCAGAATATCTTTCAAGCTAGAGTAAACTGAAACATAAAGCTTTAAGATAGAACTGATATACTCACAAAAAGTAAACTAGAGCTCAGACAAAGGAAATGTTCATCTCATAACTTTGCAGTTAACAAAGGTACATTTGACAATAGAGCACACAATCTTGGAGACAGGTATGATTTCAGTTTGTTTTGCTTTTCCTGTTTTATTGTAATTGAATGTTCTTCTGAGTGCTTTCATTATTAGTTATTTTTCACTCTTGAAACATGGCATGCTTTCTTTCTAGCCTTATCACACAGTTAAAGGTATTTAATGTAAAATTTTGTTTTTCTTTACAAAGGTTTTAGCAGATGGCTATCTTATGATTGGGATTGATGGCTCAGAAGCAGCAGATGGGTCTGATTGGTTTTGTTACCATGCCACTTCCCCTTCTATTTTCCCTGTTGGTTTCTGTGAAATTAACATGATTGAACTAACTCCACCCAGAGGTACATATAGAATTCTGACCACATTTTATTTTGAATATTTTTCAGTGATATTGTATGTGCCATATGCTTTGTATTTTAAATCAGTCTACAAAATTCATTTCACTTTTTAGGACACTCTCAAGTCAGAAACAAATAAAACAGTGCAACCTGAAAGTAATCTTCAAAACAGAGACAAACTTCTAACTGAGAAAAAGGGAAATTGAACATCCTTATGATACACTGGCTAAAATAATTTGCCTTTACTGCTGTAATTTGAGGACAGCCACTAGTTGAGTAGCATAGCCTTAATGTGAATGGGAAGTATAAATATGCAAGTCACTGAATGGTCTGCTCATAAATTGCTGTTGCTTGGCAAGTCCAGACCACCAGAGGGTTTAATGAACATTGTAAAGAATCTCAGGCTTGGGCTGATGAGAGACAGTAGCCATAAATTTCTGCAGAATGTGCACACACCTGAACTGCAGGAAGTAGCCATTAGAGCTGTTTGCCACATAATCCCTTCTGTGAGAATAAGCTGTCTGTGCACCAGCACGTGTGCCTATGGAAGACTTACTGCCTTCATCTTTTGATTTGTATTATCAAGGTCTAGCAGCTTGTAAAGAGAATTTTAATTAGGCGTGTAGCAGCAAATGGTTTTCTAAGATGGTTTTTCTTCATTCTCCTTGCAGGCTTCTACTTGTATTTATTGAGTGATTTTCTAGGTAATAACTACATAACACAACATGAAGAATGTCATTTTTATTATTGCACACTAATGAATTTGTCATCCTTGAGTATGTGTTGAGTGCATTTAAGGCAGATTTACTATTTTCCAGTTAACTCATCTAGTGAATGCATTGCCTAGAAACTCATGAGCGTGGTCATACCTGCAAAATGTGCTGCAGGAGTCTCTTGCAGTAGTGGTAGTTGTTGCATGGGGCAAAAGGTGTCCTTATCAACAGCAGCTAGTTTAGAAGTGACTACGTTAAACGATACAGAAATCAAATTCCCTTTTATGATGAAACTTTTTCATTCTTCAAAGGCTTTACACAATAGTGTGCAAATTCTGTTAACACATTTATCATACTGTTGTGTTTCTCATATCTTGGCAGCTTTGTTTACCTACAAGTGTATTGCCTGTTCTATATTGCAGTTTTCGTAGCAGTGCTGTATCATCCACTGAGAGGTGACTGAATCTTAAAATCACAGAATCACCCATGCAATTATCTAAAAGTCATTTGAGAGAGAAGTTAGGAGTAAAATGCAGAACATAAGGCCCTTGAACACAGTTTTATTACTGATTTAATAAAATTGAAGTGATCAAGGCATCTTAGTTTTTATGAGAGGTATATTCTACCCTCCAAGTTGAGCTTGCAAATGCACAGTTCCTTAATTTTGACTGTTTAATTAGGACCATGTGCACATGTCTTTAATGCCTAAAGGACTTGTGTATATTAGTCCAGCCAGAGGAGCTGTACATTAACAAGCATTAATTCTCAAAGCTTACAGATTACCCTTATCAGTTAGCTTTCTTGCTGCATGTCTTCTGCAGACAGTTATGTACCAAAAGCAAGCACCATTTTTTAGATTACATTCAGCAGTGTGGATACATTAAATAAGTTAAACCCCTGCAATTCATGCTTTTAAGTTTATTCCTTTCTAATATCTTCATCTCTTGCTGAAACCAGCAGAAGCTGAAGATGCTTTAATACTCATAAGACTTTTAGGCACATTCAGCAGATGAACAAAAGCTGAATATATAAGAATTATTTTTTTACCTTTCCAATAACTTAAAAGATTGGGGAAAAAATCCTGTAATTTATTCTTCTATTGCTAACCTTAACTTTATTATTTAAGGTTTTAAATATCCATACTTGTTCCATGAATCTGTTCCTAACGCATCAGATTTTTCAGTAGTGGAGCTCTTTCCCCACAGGAAAGACACTGGATGTGCTTAATTACGTTGTGTTCCGGGTCATTTGTGTGGGGCATTGTAGACATGAAGGATCTACGTGAACAGAAAGCTTCAAGTGTCGACAGTTGATCTTAACATCAAATGATGCTTTGTGTATTATCCAGAAATTCATTCATCTCTGTTGCAAAAAGGCAGTGTCCAGTTGACTGTGTTGTCCATTAGACCAGAATTCAGAGAATGGAGATTTCTGATGTTAATGTTTTGCTTCTTTGTCTTTTTAGCCATAGCACAGTGCCACTGTTGTATTCTTGTTGATGTTCTGACATAAGGAAGCTTACAGTTGATTTATGAAAGTATTGTTTAAAATTCACAGGTTATACAAAACTCCCGTTCAAATGGTTTGACTACCTCAGGGAAACTGACTCAATAGCAGCACCTGTAAAGCTCTTCAATAAGGTAATAAGCACTAAGCATCCATATTGAGATTTAATTTGGGATTTTCTTCACGTTTTAATCTGTGTGTATATGGGATTAACCCATTTCTTTAAGTGCAGCTGTGAAAAACTAAGCCAGCAGATCTTCATGTAATCTAACAGCCCTTATTTCTAGAGCTTGAGTATTTCTGAAATGTTAAATACAGGACTGCATGGAAATTCTTAAATGATGGTCAAAAATTTCTTGAGCTAAAGTGATTGAAATGTTTGCTTCAGCACCGTGTGCTTAACTGATCTAATTAACGTGGTTGGTGCTTGCTGCCTTGATGTGCTTGCTTTTTCCAGGAAGTTCCAAACCATGGGTTTCATGTTGGAATGAAACTGGAGGCCGTTGATCTGATGGAGCCTCGCTTGGTCTGTGTGGCCACAGTAACTCGCATTATCCATCGTCTGCTGAGGATCCACTTCGATGGGTGGGAAGATGAGTATGACCAGTGGGTGGACTGTGAGTCCCCAGACCTCTACCCCGTGGGATGGTGTCAGCTAACTGGGTATCAGCTGCAGCCTCCAGCACCACAGTGTAAGTTCTGCATTGTGAATAATACGGTTGTTCACTGATCCTTCATCACATGTGATGCTTTTCTTACCTTCATCCTTTTTAGGTTAGGTCGCGAAGTGTAACAGAAGTAGAACAAATTCTTGCTAATGCTTAGAAGTACACAGTTCTTCTTCCACCTTGATTTTTAAAGTACTTCTGGGCATTTTTGTGGTAACTCAGCAGTTTTTTGTTTTGTTGCCAGAAGATGTTTATTTATGTAGGAAAAAAATGCTATTACCTGACAAGTGTGGAGAGAGGATTTGTAGTGGTTGAAGTTGGCAAATAAATATTCTTTGCATGCTAAATGATGGACCTCAGTGTGTGCTTGGCTGTTCCTGTGCAGAAGTGTTTGTGTGAGAAGGCTACATTTCATTTAGTGCATCAAAACTTGGTGTTCTAGGCCAGTTTTTATGGTAATTGATAACTGAGAAAAGTGAGTTGTTTAATGGAAAGGAGGTAGGAAGAGTAATATTACTACTGTTAGTAATACTGACTACTGATAGCAGTTTGATTGCAGTTTAATGGCAAGTGTCTCAAAAAAGCTTTGTCATGTTCTGAAGTGTATTTACAAAGTAGTGAACTTTATGATAAATTTGTACTCCACACTTTTTTGCAGCATCAAGAGATAACCAGTCAAGTTCATCAAAACAGAAGAAAAAGTCAAAATCACAACAGTACAAAGGACATAAGAAAAGTGGGTGACAAAATAGTGCTTGCAATTTCCCTGTTGCTTAACAAGCTTGTGGTCTCTCCCTAAGTCTCTCTTCTACTTAGAAGTGCTGTCTGTGTGTAAAGCAGGTGTTAAGCTTAAAGGTGCAGTATGCCATAAAAGGAATCTTATAAATAACTGAGAATATCTATTTTTTTATAACTTGTAGCAGTATAAGTACACTGGGTAAGCCCTTAGTCCTGCTAAGAGCCACACCGTTTTTAATGATGAATCAATTAAAAACTTGTAGCAGTTCTCCTTTGCCACATAGGGATGAGTAGTTTGTCTTCACAGAAGTCGGTGACCTCATCCAAGGCAACCCAACTTTGTCTGTTATTTTTGGAGCATCAGCTCACTCTGCTGACTCATTCTCTTGGTGCTGTCTTGGAAGAGTGGAGTGCAAAGATGCAGTACTTCGTGCTGCCAACACAAGGACAGATCAGCTACAGCAAAGGTCTATAATGTGTTGTCTCAATTTAGCAATTTGCTTTGCTTCTGTGCCAAGATATTTTCTAGTGGGACAGCCTAGCAAAAATAAAATCAGTATCTTGGATGCTGAAAGCTACTTTAAGTGCAAGTCAGCAATCCTGGATGACAAATCTTTAACTGTCCTTTAATGTGACTTGGAGAGAATTTCTTATATAAAATCCTGTACATTTTTATATGCTCAACCCCTAAATGTGGGTACTGCACCTTTAAAGGAAGTGCTGGTCTGTTTCATTTATTTCAGGTTTTTTTCCCTCTGCTCATACTTTGATAATTTAATTCTCCATTAACAAAATGGGAGAAGCAGTTGTGACATTATTGCTCTTCATAACATCATTCTTTTTGCCTTTTATCACATTTGTTTTCCTTATACAAAAGAAAGAAGATGATTAAAACTACAAAAAATGTTTTGCTTGAATGACATTTTTCTCAGGGACCTTTAGCAATTTGAGGATGTGATGGAGAATTTTTGTCAGTGTTTTTTTCTTGTCTCATATGGACTGCTTACAGTAATTAGCCGATGTGATTGATTGTAAATGGCAAGTAATTAATCTTCTTCTTACTTGGATGAAGACTAAATTTGGAAGTGGGCAGTAAATGAAAGAGTGAATAGTAAAGTAAGCATTCTTAGCAACATTTTCTGTTGCTTTCTTAAACCAGGGTTTTAAGATACTGAATTACTGGGGAAAAACCCTGGGGCAGGACTTAAGGTTCAGTTGAGGGTCAGAAACATCTGTTTTCTGTGGGATACCGTGCATTAAAAGAAGAATCTCTAAAATGGGAAATCTGAGGTCTGTTCCCAATTTAAATCATGTGAAGTAAAATGAAAGGTGAGTTGCGCTGACTGTGGATGTTACAGATCTTAACTGTTCATCTTTTGTTTCTAGTGACTTCATTGCAGCTGAAGGAGGAGATGCTGGATGGAGAGGAGTACAGCTTCCTGCAAGGAGCATCTGATCAGGAGAGCAACGGATCTGCCAGCTACTACATAAAGCAAGAACCATAAGGCAGCTCGAAAGTGAGGGGCACGGGATTGGTGATAGGAAAGGAGCCTTTCTCCAAGACTGACTGGTTTTGTTCCCACTTTGATGGTGCAGCACGGATGGCTGCACCGGGGGCACTTTGCTATCTGTAGATGAGTTAGACTCGGTTCAGGATTTTTTGGAAGGACGGGGAAACTATTTTAGTGAAAAAAGATTTTTTCAATTTATTAAAAACAAGAATGGACACTTTTTTGTGTTGTATTTGAAGCTTTTGCAAGAATTTTGTAATATTTTCAAGTTCAGATCTATTGTGCATTGTTAACAAGAACTGAAAATCTAATTTTTTTGTAAGATTAAAGTTTAAATAGCACGATCGTGGGAAGCGGTTGGAGGAAGATATAGTTGCAAATACAAATGAACTGTCACGACAAATGAACCTTTTTGGTACAAATTGGGAGATACTTAAACTCTTGTGAACTGCACTGGTCACACCTCTGTTTTTTTTTTTTAATTGTGAAATAAGGCATTTGAGCCCTGATCTGGAGGCACAGATGGTATGAGGAGGATCGCCCTGTAGAGCTCTACTTGGTGAGTAGCCCCAGCTGCAATGGAGCCATCACCTGGGGGAGATTTTTTAACTTTTCAACGTGTTTTTATTTAGTTTAAAATGCGTTTTTTTATATGATACTTTTTTTAATTAAAATATATAGTTCCTTAGGGTCTGAATCAGTGCCCAGTAATATCAGTAGCCTTGTGTTCATTGGCCGCAGTGGGCACTGGATTGGGACTGCAGCTCTCTTGTCTCTACGTGGATATCTGTTGTCTTGGAACGCTCCAGCAAATGTTTACAGAGCCCCATCTCTGCCAAACTGGAACTTCAGAAAATTCCCTGCTTTGGAAGATTAAAGATAACGATGGATTTAGGCTAAAGAAACCTAGACAGCAACTCAGCCTCCCTTGGTGGTGGAAGGAACTTCTCTGTATTCTTCTGATTGTATCTTTCCATTCAGAAAGACCTGGTTTCCTTACCATCTGAAATGTTTATTTCTGAACATTCAGAACCGATGTTCCGCATGGTTTCAGTTGACCTAAAAGGAGCCAGATGTTCAGCTCTGCACAGCCTGCAGTGTTCCTTTCTTGCTACAGTATCGTGAGGTGGATACTGGATTTGAGAACGTTATCTGGATGGTATGCAGCATAGCACGTAACTCACCAGCTGGATGTGTTTGTTGCCTCAATCCTTGTCTTGCTTCAGATATCCCATTAATCCCACCTGCTTGTCTGTCCAGATGTTTTAAAGGCAAAAGTTAAGCAGAAGGATGAAAATGACTGACTAGTAGTGTAATACAAAGTACTTTCACGTGAGCCCTTAATTATTTGGATTTTCCTTCCTTGGTTTTAAACTTTGTATGTTTTTGTAGATAGCTTCATTGATGGAGTTGATGAGTAAAACTATCACCCTGCAGAGCTGTGACTGGAAAAATGTGCATCAAGAGCTTTAGCTTTTACCAGTAAGGTTCATTAACTAAACTCTCAGGAATTAACTGCATATGTTCTATAAGTGCTTCTGGGTCTTAGTAGGTCCCCTTCAGAGCAGTACAGTGATTATTTGACTCTTAACCATAAGGTAGGGCTTAGAAAATCGGTGATCAAAACAGTTAACTTCTGTGTTCCTGCAGCCTAAGAAATGCTTTAAGGACATCAACCCACAGAGCCCCAGGAGACCATTTTTGTATATTTAGATTGTTCAAACCTAAAAACAGAAAAAAGTGCATAGAAAGTTGAAAACCAGCAAATTGATTCTTTTCTAAAATATTGCTCTAACTTTGGGTACATAGTATTGGTAATATGCACAGGTTTACCTCATTCTATGCAAGAGGGGTTAATTATGTAAAGTTTTGTATTTACTACTGGATTTAAAAAAAAAAAGCTGTCCTGTATAGCATAGGAATGTCTGGAATTTTCCCTTACCAGTAAAAATGTCTGTAATGACCCCTTCTTAACAACAGCTTCGTACGCTGACAGCATCTGGTTACTGGATTGTAGGTATCTGTAACTTCAGGTGGTGAAGACACTTCAGCTCTCTGCAATAGCCATAGCAAAGGGACTTTCTCTTGTTTGGTAGGCTTCAGATCCGTCCTCTCAGAGCCTGACCCTCATGGGGCATTTCTTTTTGAACACCCTGAGTTGGAGGAGTAGGTTTAGAGACCATTGTTAATGACATTTTGAACCTTGATTTTATTATTTTTTTCCTATGCTCTTCATTCATGCTGCCATAAAATCCAGTTCTGCAAGCATTGATTTGATTTGGTAAGTACATCACTGTTGATTTTATTCATGTTTTTTGATGTGACAACTTCCAAATTGCCACTGGCAGCTGGAATGAGTTGAGCACATTCTTGCTTTCTTCTCTCATCAGTTGCTTCCCAATACAGTAGGAAAACATGCATTAATTTGTTTCTTGATGTGAAAATTTGGGCTACGGTGGCAAGGGATGTTGCCAAGCCAGGAAACCTTGGGCTCCCATCATTGCCCAGGTCAGAGCTTGGCTCCCCAGGCACGGCCGACCTGTGAGCTTAGCCTGCTGAGAGGCAAAGATGGCACTTTGAATGCATCTCCTGTGCTGGAGAAACGTAGGAATCAGATTGGAAGTCTGTCAGTCTTTCAAGTGTTCTTTAGAAACAAGTTTCCTTTGATCAAACACTACGTGTGAGCTGCCCTGCATCCTGATGTGCACGGGGCTCTGCTGGAGTTGCGCGTTGAGGCAGGAGTGACGTTTGTGTCCGTGCTCAGAAGATACCGGCGTTGTTTAATGGTCAGGTGTGGTGGAATCTGCCCTAAGCAAACCGCGGCAGGGATTCGGGTCGTTTCCTCGAGGTTTCTGGAAACCTGAGCGAATCCCACGTGGTGTTTAGAGGATGTCTCTTCAGCTGTGGGTTACGGTCCCTGCTGGTACCCATGGCGTAGGCTTTGCTGTGCATGGGAAGCATCCATCAGCAGAATGCTTCTGGTGTCCTCAGCTCTGCTCTGAGCCGCCTCGCTGGGCGGAAAGCAGAGCAGTGTCCGATGCGGAGCTTTCAGTGGGGTCCGACTGTCAGCATTTGGCAAAGCAGGATGCCGTGCCTGTCTGCAGCTCCCCTCTATTGCTGGAACCCTCCTGGTGGTCTTTGAGTTCTGTCATTTGAACACAGCTCAAACCTTTCCTTGCTGCACCTGAGGAAGCGAAGGCGGTTATCGACTCTTTGTTCTACGGATACTAACACGGGTTTCAGTGTTTGTTTGTTATTCTTGTTGTTTTATGTGATGTGAATACCCTCTCCTGTCAATATTTGTACAATGGTGCTAATATATTTGGTAACAATCCTTTATTGGGAAGGGATTTTTAAAAACTGTGATTTAAACTGAATTTTTCTTCCTTTTAATTTTCATATTTAAAACAAAGCCACAGCCATTTATACACATGGGCGTCAGCTCCGGCCCTGGGGAAACGTTGGGGCGGGAATGGAGATGAAACAAATGGGGTTTTTACATCATTTCTGTATGTATTTGATATATAAATCAATATCTGTACAAATTTATCTTTTATTTTCTTGGTAACTTGTGTGGTCAATGAGAGAGTATTTAAGACTTTCTCATGCAATGTACATAAGTGGAAAAAATGCTTTTGGAGAAATTAAATGTTACTTTCATTTTTATGAGACCGCAGATTTTCAGCATGGATGTGAAAAGCATTAAAATTATAACTTTGTGTACAAGATGAAAATAATTCACTAAATTTGCCTTTTTTACACAAAATAAAAACGTTACAAGTCAGTTCTTGAATGTCGTTTCCTTGAAGGGCTGCTCCTTGGCACAGAGCTGGCTGTACTGCAGCTCATTCCTTCCCTGACAGCGCAGACCCGGGAGCTGTGCTTACAGCCTGGGGTGCTGTGAGAGCGCTCAGCTGAGCAGCCTGCAGGAATAGGAAAGGCGTTTGATGTGTGAGCCCTGTGGTGTTAGGTGCAGGATTTACGCAGTGCAGGTTTTACACCTGGCCTTATGTTTTACAACTGCTGATAATAGCTGTGCACTGTTGCTATGGAAATTCCCATGGGGGAGTGTTGGGTTTTCCTTCCAGTGCAGTTCTGTGCCAGGAGATGCAGCATCCCTTCCCTCCCCATTCACCCAGGTGGAGAAGCTTGTATTGAAACACAGCTCTTCCTCCTGCAAGGAAAACCGAGCGCTCCTCATGCCTCACTGAGTTCAGCACAACAGGTCTGTTCTGTAATGAATGCACTGTAAGCAGTTCGTTTATATCATCCATTTATTTTTGATGGTTCTGAGAAGTTGTCAAGATAACCGCTGTGCTAATTGCTCCCAGATCATTAGCTGGAGTGAGATGACAGTCAGAAGGCACAATTCACTGTGGAAATTGGCATCACTCATAGATCCAGTCATGTGCACACGATCTGTAGTCAATGAGCTCCGCTGGTTTGAACCAAAGGTTGATCTCCTTCTGGGCACTTTCTACAGAGTCGCTGCCATGGATGATGTTTCTGTGGAACAGTGCAATGTTGTTTAATATGAAGAAAAAAACTCTACAAGCGGAAATGCCATATGGAAAAAGTGGGGGTGAAGCACCTAAAGCTACAACCCTTATCTCAGGTACAGCACTTGCACAGCTCCACTATAAGCTCTGCTCACTACACCCAGCAGGGTGGGGGCACAGGGCTATTCTACTGCAGCAGCCACTGTCTGATCTTACATGGAGCTCTGCCACGTAGCTGGATTTTAAGAAGTTTTGTACCCAGCCATTGTCCTAAGTGGTTGTTATAGGCTGCAACCTGCAAATAAAACCCCATCGGACCAGGTTAGCCACCAGCAGTTTAATTTCCCTGAAGAAAAGCCCAGCCCTGCTAAGTGTCACCTCTATAGAGAAGCAGCTGAGCACCAACCTTCCCACTTGGATGCAGAAATCCCCACGGATGGTGCCGGGCTTCGAGTCCGCAGGGTTGGTTTCCCCCAGCATCACTCTGCCTGTTTTAACCACGTTGAGCCCTTCCCAAACCTACAGGGGAGAAAAGACAGCAAACAACCATCAGCCCCTGCTTATGCAGAATGTCACACCTTGAGCAGTGACAGCTGGTCCTTGGTGAGGGCTTCACCGCAAGACAGAAACCTCTTCAGGTGGGTTTCTGTGGGGCAGTGACCCTCAGCACTTCTCCTTTTTTACCCCCAAACTTTAAAGGTTTTCTTGTGCAGAAAATAAGTTTTGGGGAATTTTAACACACAGGAAGCATCTCAGCGGGCACTTTAAGCGTGCATCTTGCACAGTACGAGCACGCTGCGTACCATGGCCACCACGGGGCCGGAGTTCATGTACTTCACCAGGCCGGGGTAGAAGGGCCGATCCTTCAGGTCGATGTAATGCTGCTTGAGGAGGTCCTCAGAGGCCTGTGGGAGGACAAAGGGGCTCTGTCAGTATGTCAGCCCCCATCCTGTCCCGCGAAGGGGTCGCTGCCGTAAGATTTAACCCCGTGGCTGCTCTCAGCGCTCTGTAACGCTACCAGCACTGCAGCAGCTGCTGCCCTGTGGGCACCCGCGGGCCTTGAGAAAAGCAGCCGCTCTCCCCGCGGGTGGCGGTGGGGCACAGCGGTACCGGCGCGGCCCCTCCCCGGCCCCGCGGATCGCAGCGCACGGCGCGGTGCCGCTCGCTGCTTCGTGCCGGCAGGGCGCCGGTGGCCGCCGGCGGTTCGCCCGGGCCGCTGCTGCGCTGCTCGACGTCGGCCGCGCGTTCGGCGGCACGAAAGGTCGCCGGGACGGACTCGTATCCGAGGGCCCGTGGGGGCAGCGGAAAGAAAGCGCCGGGCACGGCCGGCAGTTCCGGCCTCGACTTACGTGCACGAACTTCATGGCCACCAGGCGGAAGCCCTTCTGCTCGAAGCGTTTGATGATTTCTCCCACCAGCCCCCGCTGCACGCCGTCGGGCTTGATGGCGATGAAGGTGCGCTCGCAGTTGGCAGCCATGGCGCTGCGGAACACGAGCACACAGCCTCAATCTGAGCCCCCGGCTCAAGGTCGGCCCGCAGCCCCTCCGCCATTGCGCCGCACGGCCCACGTGGCGCCCGCCCCGCACTGCCCCGCGCTGCCCCGCATTGCCCCGCGCTGCCCCGCTCCCGTCCCATCCCATCCCGTCCCGCCCCCCCCGGGGCGATGCCCGCGCAGAGCCGCCCGCCCCGCTCGGATCCCCTCCCGCCGCGCCGACCCGACCCAGCGCCACGGGCACCTCCTGCAGCTCCGCAGCCGCCGAAGAAAGAGGACGAGGAGGAGGAGGAGGAGGAGGAGGCGGCGGTGCGCCGGAAGCCCGCCCTGCGGGGGGGAGGGGCGGTGCGGCCGGGGCGGCTCCAATGCGGCCGTGCGCGGTGATGGGCGCTGCGCGGTGATGGGCGCTGCGCATCCGCGGCCGGGGCTGCAGGCAGCGCTGCGCCCTGCGGTGAAGATGAGGGATGAAGAGCGGAGCTCGGGGATGGACAGCGCGGTAATAGCAGCCAATGCCGGGTGACAAAATGCTTTTCTTGTTGTTCCCCATAGTGAGAAGCGATGCAGGATATTTAGCCCCATCGCGCACCTCGTGCAGCACAGCGTGTCGGCACGAGAGCCTGGCGTCCTCACCCGCACTTTGGTACCTAATTTGTTCCCGTTCATTAGACTCGTTAATTAATTAGCCCTAAGGTAGCGTGATGAAAATAACCCTTTATTTCACGTAAGAAACGGCAAACATTTACTTTGGAGCATCTCCTCTGCGGGGCTCAGCGCCTCCATAACCACAAAGAGATGATGTCAGTTCCATTGTGGTTCAGTACTTGAAATAATTGAGCGCTGCGGAGTGCAAACTACTACTGACACACGAGTGCTGCTCTTAAGGAATGCTACAATAAACTGACTCACGGATAAACGAGCTGATAAATGGCATCGACACCCATGCAGTCAGTGACTGTTTGCTGGCTGATGCTCTCCCCAGCAGGAGCAGCCGTCCCTACTGAAAGATGCTCAGCATTATTGTGAAGGGATTTCTTTACACGAATAAATAAAAAACAATTCTGGAGTCACTTCTGAAATACCTCATCCCAAAGCAGGCTGTGCTGGACGTGCAGCCATCACAGACAGAGCCATCACAGCTGTTAGCAGTTTGGGCAGCAAAGCAGACTCCATTCCAATTTTCCCCATATGCTTTCTGGCTGAAAGTGGATCACACTCATCCGTTCTCATATTAAATCTTCTTTTCACATAAAAAGGGGGTTTCAAAAAAGCCCGACCTATAATCCTTCCTCAAAACGCTACATAAATCCTGTGCAGAAAAAAAAGAATTGAAAGCACATCAATCTGGAGAAAAGTTCTAATTTCACTGAGCTCTGCATACAGACACAGCACGTTTTGGAATGAGAAATAAAGAGGTTTCTTTTCCTGTAGCTGCTTTGGGTCTGAGCGTTTACTAGACTGGATGCCCCGTGCAGCCCCAACAGCCGCACACAGCGCTGCACTGCACAGCCCAGCAGCCCAGCAGATGCCCCCCGCCCCCCACGGCTGCGCGCTCCTCTCTGCCTCCCTGCAGCTGCAAAGCGTTTCGTGAAGCCGTGTTCTGTATTATTAACAAGGAACGTTTTGCTTCTCTACCATTTAATTTCACCTCTACCCACATAAACATCTGAAATGTTTTTTAAAGCACATTCCTATCTACAGCTTGGTAGTTTTCTAACCAAAGCAACAGCAACCACTGATCAGTATTCACAGCGGTGCACGTGGCAGGTTTGTGAAGCAGGTTTGCAGGCGGTGATGTGGAGGATTGGAGCTAACCAGAGCCCAGCCACGATACCAAAGGCAGAGCCTCAGTTCTACTCGTAGATCCATTCGTGAGCACAGCTCCTGTAGTCAACCAGTTCTTCAGGAGTGAACCACAGGTTGATCTCTGCCTCAGCACTTTCTAAAGAATCGCTCCCATGGATGATGTTCCTAGGAAAAGATTGATATAAAAGTAATATAATCTCCAACCTCAAAGCAACGAAAACTCCATTTTTAAGTGGTCTCCATTGCACACAGAAGTTGTATGTAATGGTAAGGCAGCAGCAGGCAGGCACAGAGCAGGCTGTGCCAGCTTTGCTCAGCATTTCTGTCACTGTGAGGACTGCAGCTCTTTCTCCATCTCTGGATACTGCCACACTGCCCCACGGAGGGCAGCCTGCAGCACAGCTCTGCCACACCATGACACACCACTGCCCTTTACTATCTTCAGATGATATCAATACTGTGCAGATATACCTTCCAACTTGCACACAGAGGTCGCCACGAATAGTGCCGGGCTTGGAATCCATGGGATTAGTTTCCCCCAGCATCACTCTTCCAGTCTTAATCACATTAAGACCCTCCCACACCTTAGGGAAAAAAAATGCATTAAGATGATAAAATCTTATCTGTAGACAAAGTAGAAAGAGTTAATAATGTGTTCCAGAGCAATGCAGTGCTGTCCATCACTGCACAAACCACCGTCCTAACAGCAAGGCTTATTTTATCTCCAGTTTTTCTGTGAGATTCTTGGCACCCATCTGCAATGCTCATGGGAAGAGAACGACTTCAAATCTCAGGATGTGAAGCACTCTTCCAGAAAAGCTTTCTGCTCACTGAGGATTTTGACCTCCAGTTCAATTATTTTGCAACTACATCATAAAGGGAAAAATTCCTTCTAATAAAATTAGACTAAAAAGGCTTTCAAAGTTACTTTAACTTGAGAGTAATGTCTATTCCACCATCACTTCTCTGCTTGATTAACACGTGCTATTCCATAGTGGGTTTTTCACGCAGCTTTACTGTCTCTCTAGGTCTCAGCTTTGGTTCTCAATTTCCCCTTGCCCTCTTCCTCAACATACTGTTTCAATTGTAAGAAAGATTATGGAAAAACATATATTTTTTTAAACTGACTTTGCAGTACATCTGCAAAGCTGACTATGCTTTCTAACCACATTCTTTAAATCTAAGTTTCTAAAATCTCTGTTAAAGGTAAACTAGTACCCAGTAGGTAACACAAGCCTCTTAGTGAGGCAACTGAGCACCTTGTTTTTCTCAGCTAAACTTCATCTGTAAGGACTCACCATAGCTACAACAGGCCCGGAGTGCATGTAGTGCACCAGGCCGTCATAGAACGGGCGGTCCTTCAGGTCGATGTAGTGCTCCCTCAGAAGGTCCTCAGAGGCCTGCATTAAAAAACAAATAATCAAAAAAGCCCCACAACAACAGAAAGCTTTCTGTAAGAGTATGCTGAAATCACAGGTTAGCTGCAAAGCGCACACTTTGAAATTCAGCATTTCTACTAAGTTCCTAGAAGTGCTTTTAGTAAATGTGGGTTTCAACTGTTGGCCTTAACTATACCTGAACTTCTGAAGGTCTCTACTGCCAATGCAGGTAGCTTATGTGACCTGGCATTTGTTGAATATATCCAGAGATATCAAGTGAGAATAGGGTGCACCTACAAGAATGTTCTCCTCAGACTAAGGACATCAAGTTACTAAAATTAGCGTGCTTAGCATGTCTAAAGCATTTAGCCAGAGCTGGCAACTGGAACTTCTCCAAAACACCCGAAGACTTATCAGAATTCCAGGTTTAACTCTTCTCAGCACTCCTCTTTATCATTTGCTGCTCTGTTTTCAGGTTGATATTCCTATTAAGAACACAAGGGAAGAACAGCTTACGTGTGTCAGCTTCATGGCCACCAGCTTGAAGCCCTTCTGCTCGAAGCGCCGGATGATTTCTCCCACCAGCCCCCGCTGCACGCCGTCAGGCTTGATGGCGATGAAGGTGCGCTCTGAGATGGAAGCCATGGTCCTGGCCAGGGGCAGCCACCGTCACGGGATCAGCAGCGAGCGCAGCCCCGGCCCCGGGTCCTGTGTCTGCTGCAATCACGAGACCTGAAGTTCTTACCTGGCAAGCTGTGCACATCGGCAGCACCTGAAGGTCGATCTGCACGACGGGCACAATGCTACAGAAGTAACTAGGCAACAGTAAGTTTGCAAAATACACAACTGTGCAGTTAGCAGATGCGAAGAGCAGAAAAGCTGTAAATAAAACAAAAGCAAAGGACCACGGAGGGACTGCTGGCTGCGATTCAGGGCAAAATATCAATCCATAAACATCATTTTCATCTGCCAAGGGCTGCTCTCCGCTTTCGGCGCACAGCTCACTACGAGCACAGCACACACACGTGCACACACACCCGCACACCGGTAAACGCGCGAGCACAGCCAGACTCCGCCCAGCCCGGGCAGGCCCCGCTCCTCATCCCGCTCCGCACCGCTCCGTCTCACCTGCTGCCAGCCCCGCACGGCTCTGGCGCTGCCGCGGCCGCCCAGCCCGGCTTAGCCCCGGGCCGCCCCCGGGCCATCCCGCCCGCACGGTTGCCATGGCGACGGCGCGGCCTCCCGCCAGCAGGGGGCGCTCGGGGCGTCGGGTCCGCCCGCATCCCGCTGCTCCCGCGGCCGAAAGCAGCGCGTGCCCATCTGCCGTTTGTAGCTGGGGCGGGCGGGGATCCATCGGCTCTGCTCCGCCGGCCTTCCTGACAGCAAACAGATATTGCGCTTATAGACCTTTTTTTTTAGCTATTTCACACTACTGTTACAGCTCCTAACGCTGTAGTCCTCACAAAGGCAGAGCAGTATGTACAAACAGAAAAGATCCCACGAACAGGCAAACACGGGTAAGGGCAGCAGCAGGCGCCTGCGTGCAGCGCTGCTGGAAGCCGCCGGGCGATGAAAGCGGAGGGCTGCCGCGGGGCGGGCGGTGCAGCCGCAGCTTCAGCCCAGCGCTGCGTGTGCTCCCTGCCAAGCCTCGTACCCCCATTAAATAGGGGTCGTCTTCGGCACTTCCGAGCTAATCCCTGGTTAGCAGCACACGTTGTTCGTTACGTAGTGCATAAAACACCACAGAGCTATTGTTGTTTTCCATGTACCGCTGCCATGCCCCAGGCAGCCCGGCCAAGCGGAGGGTTGGTGCTGAGAGAAAGGAGACCTGCAAGTGTTCAGTCGGCGGAGTTTGAATGAGTGAAACACCATTACTGAGCCCCAGCCATTCGCTCACCTAAAACCAGGGCTTTTAAATAAGCCTGAGGTAACAGCCTGTGAACGGCTCCGGCCATCAGGAGGATCTGAACGCAGCTCCCAGCCTTGTTTTGTGCAGCTCTATGAAGATCTCAGCTGAAATGCTGCTTCCATACCACCCCAAATCGGGGAGTTCTCCCCTGACTTACATTCTGTGCTCCTCGTGGCCAGCCCGGCGCCCTCCATTGAGCTTACTGCTATCGTCTGATCATTTCAGCCATCATCCTTCACCCGACTCTCGCTCCTGTGGTGCTTTAAGACAAAAAAGGACTAGAGAATTAATTTCCTGCCCAGGGTAAAGTCCCAGCTAAGTTCTTCTCGTTCCAAACTGATTCAATAGTTAATTCTCTTCCCTGGTAAATCAAAATCAATTTACTTTCAAAGAAACTGTTATTTCTAGAGATGTGGAATATAACTTTTATTATCCAAAACCGAATTTCTTTTTCAAGGAGTTCTTTCTCCATGAGTGTGAATTCCATTCTCCTCATGCTGTCACCACAGACAGCCACTGCTTTCAGCTAACAAAAGCAACACCTCTGTGCTGTTTCATATGCTCCATTAGTTTTCTAAACTGACGGGGCCTTCCATGTTTCTTAACGTGCTGGCAAGCAACTAGGATACAATTCCAAATCTTGTTCTATTTTCAATACATCCCTGAGTTTCCGATCTCACACTGATTGTGTGCACGATAAAACACGATCAGAAATAGTAAGACTGCCACCAAGATACCACCTGCAGCTTGTCCCAGGTAGTTTTGCCAATGTTCGTATTTTTAAATACTTCATTTATCCGCAGTACAAAACTTCCAGGTGACCAGAAATAAAACAGGAGCACAAACAGCCCCTTCTCCCCGTGCTCCTCGGTCTGACTGCAGTGGTAGCAGCCTGCCTGCTCTGGGATGGACTCACTCCAGCTACTTGAAAATAAAGCCACATCTATCAGTTTTGCTAATAGAAAGAGGATAAAAATAGTATATCCTTAGAGACCCCTTCCCTTAAAGGCTGTCAGCAGACACCTTGACCCACTTTTGCTCTCTGCCAAAAGGAGCTAATGTATTTGTGTAATTAGCTGAGTATGCTGGCAATGCCGATAAAACTATACAGACAAAAGAGTCTTTGCAGCAATTTGGTTGGTACTGTTATCCTTACAGTCATCTGCGGGTGTTTATAGCTGTCCACATTCCGCAGAAGCAATCCTGAACAGTGCAGTGAGGTCTAGGTTGGAAATCCCCCGCTATTGGATTGACCTTCCAACCAGGTAGAGCCAAAGGGGCTACCTCTCACCTGCCTGCATCCCTCCTGCAAGGTTTATTCAGGATCACTTCAAGGAAAGAAAAAACAGCAAGCATAAGGCAGTAACACCCATCCCAAAGGTTCTCAGCATCTTCCTCAATACCAACAATTGGGTAACCGTGAAACCATGGGTGATGTAAAAGGAGACACGTTTTCTCAGCCAGCTCCCCTGGGCAGGCAGTATCAGAGGGCTGCTGTCCATAGCAGCTGGCCTGCCAGCCAGCAGGGAGGAGCTGCCGTTCTTCTCTCAGTGCACGACTGCTAAAGAGAAATGCGAAACGACATCAAAGAGGTGATTTCCAAAAATGTAAATGAAAATTTCACGTGCAGAGATGCGAGCAGGGCAGCATACATCGCGTCTTTTCTCAGCTGCCCCGGCTGCGGTACGTTCAATATCAGTTTCACTTCCACGTGAAGTATCAGTGATGCGTGAGCAGAGCTCAACGAAATCCAACACGGGGACCGAAATCCGCGCCCATCCCCTGCATGCAGCGCCCCGTGCGGTGCTGTGCTGTGCGGTGCTGTGCGGTGCTGTGCGGTGCGGTGCTGTGCGGTGCTGTGCGGTGCGGTGCTGTGCGGTGCTGTGCCAGCCGACCCAGGAGGGCGCACAGCGCGCAGCTCTGCTGAATGGCAGCGGCAATCACTGCAGCCACCATAGAGGGAATCCTTGCAGCCACCACAGCGGCGATCACTGCAGCCACCACAGCGCAGCGCGGCGCTCCGCAGCGCCGCACGTTCGGCGCCCTGCATGGCACACAAGGTATTTCCCTGAGGGAAAACAGCCGTTTCCGCAGCGATGGATTGTATTGTGAACACGGAGATCCCTAATGCTGTATCATCGCTTTCCAATTTACAATAAATGCCAGAAATAGCTGACAGCGTTCCCGTGAGAAAGCACGGAATTCACCACCCCAAATCCCAGGAAATCCATCTCTATCAGCAAGCGTGACCTTGCTTTCCTTTGAAGGTTCCTGCTAACAGATGGGATTTCCGACATTAATTTATCAGAGCTCATTTAAAATAGAAGGCCTTTTTTTCTTTCTGTCAGGGATCCGAAAACAACGAACTCAGCGTCGCTTCACTGCCGCTAAGCCCCGAAAACCGGTTTTAGCCATGTCAGTCCTCCCTAGGTGAATCACTCGACCCATTCACGCCCCGCGCCGCACTACGTGACGCCGTAACACGAACGGCCGCACTTCCGTCCTCTCACACCAAGCAGCAAAGCGCAGCGCGCCCAGCCCCGCCCCCGGCCTCCTTCCCGCCCAGCCCCGCCCACGTGATCGCCCTCAGCCGCTCCCTGCTTCCCGCCCAGCCCCGCCCGCGTGACCTCACCGCCAGGCCCCGCCCCTGCCACGTGACGAGCGGCCCCGCCCCGGCCCGGCGCGGCGGTGAGGTCAGTGCCGCGCGCCGCCGCCGCTCTCCGCCCCCCCGCCCGTCTCCGTCCCTCCCTCGGCCCGGCCGCAGCCGAGGCCCCGCCGCACGCCGCCGCCCCCCGAGGCCAGGCGCTCGCCATGGAGCTGGCGGACGGCGTGGTGTACCAGGAGGACCCCGGCGGCCCCGGCCCCGCCATGATGTCGGAGCGGGTGTCGGGGCTGGCGGGCTCCATCTACCGCGAGTTCGAGCGGCTCATCGGGCGCTACGACGAGGAGGTGGTGGCCGAGCTGATGCCGCTGGTGGTGGCCGTGCTGGAGAACCTGGACTCGGTGTGCGCCCACAGCCAGGAGACCAGCGTGGAGCTGGAGCTGCTGCGGGACGACAACGAGCAGCTGCTCACGCAGTACGAGCGGGAGAAGGCGCTGCGCAAACAGGCCGAGGAGGTGCGTGGGCCGGGGGGGCCGCGGGCGGCGGCTCCGCGCTTCCTCGGCGGGGCGGCGGCGCTCAGCGCCCCTCCGGCGCCCCGCGGGCCGTTCCGCCGCCACCGCCGGGCGCGGGGCCGGGGCCGCGGGGGGAGCCGGGGCCGGGCCGCCGCGGTCGGGGCCGTGCGGCGCTGCGGAGGGCTCCGCGCCGCCCTCCCCGCCGGTACCCGCGGCGGAGCGACGCCGTTCGGAGCGCCGGGCCCCGCGGAGCGGCGCTGCGTTGCGGGCTGGCGGCCGGGCGTTGGCTGCGCTGCCCGCGCGCCCCACCGTGTCGGAGCGCGTTCCCGGAACGGAGCGATGCGCTGCGAAACGCGTGGGAATAGCTGCTGTCCTGACTGCGGCTCGTCAAAGTTGGCGCATCAAAGCTGCGGCCGGCAACAGGTGGAGCGGAGCGCTCGGTATCGAGCTCTGGCTTCAGATGTTGCCAGAAGAAAAGGGTAGAAATACCTAAGAATACTCTTACCGTTGACTTGTGTTTTTTTGTATTTTTTGTATTTTTTTTCTTGCTGGAGCATAAAGCAATACGACAGAAGGCAGCTGTGCGGGATGGCTGCTCTCAGCCCATTGTCCCTCATTGTAGGAAATTGGATTGACAGCATTACCTGTAATAGAACAAACCATCTTACGAGTCTATTTCCAGACTTCGTGTCCCGTGTTTCTCTCTGGGGTTGTTTCCCTTCTAAATTTTCCAAAAATCAAAATAATAACACTGAAGATGAAGGCAGCGTTGTTGAAGACAGCTGAATTTGCAGAGCGTTGTTTGCGCTGTACAAATATGTGTATGTTATGGATTTGAGTGAAAAGTGTTGCCCTGCAAATGTGGTGTCAGGTGTTCCCAGCCTCCTGGGCCGATAAACTGTTCCTTGTCCCTGTCCAACAGCACCTTTAACTGCCTTGTGGACTGTGGTCTGGAGATTGTTGCTGTGAATCCCTCATTCTGACACAGGCCGATAGAAAAGGCTTCTTTTAAAACATTGTTCTTATGAGGGTAAGAGGAAGGGAGTGATTTATGTTTTCTGAACTAATTCACAGGAAAAATCAATCAAGCTTGAAATGCAGGCAGCACTTGCCAGATTGAAAAAAGCAGGCCTTGGGCAGCAAAGCAGAAACCACAATATTATGGTGAAATAGAATACAGTATTAATTGTTACTGTGGCTCCTCAGACGCTGGCTGTGATCACTGTTTCTTTGTGTCATGATAAATGAACTTAAAGGGACCAGCATTATGCTGTCTTAAAAACTACTCCTCCCAAGACAGCTCACTGATGCTTTCTAAAGTGCAGCTAGATCAAAGACCACATTTTCTGCTGTAAGCACAAAGGTCATCTTCTTGGGGTCGCTTATGCTGTGTATACCTGACAGTGTTGTAAAAAGCATTGCATGCTCCTGGGAGATGTGTTGTCAGACTTGATTGCTGTGACTTTTTTTAGATACTGGGGCAGTGTGTGGTGTCTCTGAAAGAAAAGGAAGGAATGTGAATATAGCACTATTTTCTTGGACACAGCAGGTTATTGGCTTCGTGGTTTTGTTTCTCTTCATTGTGAAGGTTCCTTGTGCAGTCTGGTAGCAAAATGGACACTTGGGAGCCACTTGGATATCCCATGCTCTCTGTTGGGCTGTCCTCAGGAACTCAGGAGCCACCTTTTATTTTCTCCTTGACACTGTAGGAGTTCTTATTTGTGACAGTGCCTTGATGAATGTTAATGGTTTGCTGTTTGAGTAGAAACATCTACGTACTGATGTCCTGATTTGCTTCTTAGTTCCTGAACTGAGTGTTTAAGAAACGTTCTCAAAACTGTTGTCTGTGGACTTCTGTTGCAGTGACTTGAAAATAAGGAAGAATTCAGAAGTACCAGATCTTTTCAGTTCCCTTTGATACTGATTGTGATCTTTCTAATTGCTGTAATTTGCCTGGCTTTTAACATGGCGCACTTTGTGGTAGAGCTGGAGAAATAGAGGAACTTCCTATTGGGTTGTTCTGCTCACAGCAGTGCACAGCTTAACCTTCCTACCTAGTAATGAGGCAGTGAGCCCTGCAACAAAGAAGTGGGAGAGGATAAGAGATCCGGTGTTGTGTGATCTTAGGTCTTACTTCTGCAGGAAGAACTTGTTATTGCTGTGGTTGTGCATGTCTAGCAGGAGTTTCACTTGGACCTGGAAACATGGGCAGTTTACTACAGCAGCATCAACTTCATCCTCAGTTGTTTTCATCTCCGTGTGTTTTTATCTGCACCATGTCTAGCTGAGCTGGTTCTGTAGCTGACCTTACGTGTGTACATGAACACAGCTGCCTTTGGCTGGGAGCATCGTCGCAGAGGAAGTTACTCAAGTGTGTGTCACAGGGTGATGAAGGCAGCCAAGTGGGAGGCACCCTCAAATGAGATGTGCTGAGTGCTGCACCTGGATCACGTGTCAGGAAAGCATGCCAGCATGTAAGGGAGGAGCGATGAAGACAAATGTAGGAAGAAATACCTAATTTTGTGACTATATTACCGAGTCACCAAATGATTGTTTGCTTGGGTGGTAGTTCAAATTGTATATGCTACACTGTTCTGTGATTCACGTTCATGTTCATTGCAATAACTATTGCAGTACGCTTAATATAGTGATAAATCTATATAAAGACTTGTAAATCATATTGCTTCGTACCAGAGGCCTTGAAGAGCAGGTCAGAGAAACGTCTGTCTGAAGTGACATAGCTGACGCTGCCTGGCGAAAATGGAGAGGAGTAAAAGGGAGTTACTAAACATAGCTTAGGAAGGTATCTGAGGTTTGCATTTCAGCAGAAGGAGGTGTGCATTGGATCCTGTGCTTATACTTCATTATATGTCAAAAAATGCAGACAGGCATTAATCATCACAGACCAAGAGCCTTGAACAAGGTGGTCTTCTAAGGGCAGGTTGAGCCCTTTGGTTGCAGCGTCTTCTGTCATTGGAATGAGTGTTTAAAGACATCTTGGTGTCCTTCAACTTGTTCTTTGCAGGAAAAAAAAAAGCTAGAAAACTCACTTCTCTTGGAAGTTGTAAGCTATAACTTTGTGGGCTAGAGAGGAAGTCACTTGGAATGGGGAATGCCAGGTTTTGCCTGCTTCAGTATTTTGTGTAACCAATAGTTTGGGTTGAAATGAGAGAATAGCCAGTAACAGTACAGTGAGTAACCAGTGTGTTCTTCCTACTGTGCTGCTGCATCTTCTTTAAACAGTGCCAAAAGTGAGCAGTGCTCCAAGCATATTGCCTATACCCTTGGCTGCAGTGGTTGCCTGCCTGCCTGGTCTTCCCTTGGCAGTCACACAGGCTGTGTCAGGGCAGGGCGCTCTGTCTGCTGTGCCACGGGGAGCTGTGGCAGCACAGACACTCAGTCTGGAGGGCTCAGGCTGTGGTTTGGTCTGAAATAGTGCAGAGCAGGGCGAGGGGGGGAAAACTGACCCAGCTCTACTCAGAAAATACTTTGAGGAGTTGTAACTTAGATTCTAACTTCAACCAAATGAAGGCAAAATCCATGGAAAATTTACCCAAATCATTTAACTTTAAAACAAAACCACTCTTAATGCATGCAATTGAAGAACACAAGGGTAAAATGATGAGTTTCATTAGTAGCAGTGATACTGAAGGCTTTGAACGGCTGTTTAGTCAGAAGTATAATTGTCACCAGCCTTCCCCAGGTTATGGGACACATCTGGGTTATCATCAGAGAACCAGCTAGACAAAGATGTTACAGTTTCATGTTACAGTTCCTCCTTCATGTTTCCCATGTTTAATTTAGCAGTCCGTGTTGGCATTTAGCCTTGGTGCCAAATTCGTGTCAAACTTTGAAGCCCCTTTATAAAAGGGAGTCTGCTAAGAATGAATAAGCTGGACATGACTTGAATTTTCAATGTGGAAGGGGCAAAACCATTGTGTCACCTACAAAGGAGAGATTGAACAGGTTGTGAGTTTGAGATTTTTGTTCATACGCTGTCAAACTAATGATCCTAAACATCTTGGAGGATGTGACATACAAAGACTCTTTCACGTCTGTCTTTTTGGATCAGGGAAGAACTCATTTTTAAGTTGCAGAACCCAGAGCAGCCGTACCTGGGCTGGTGTCAGCTGCTGCTCAGTTGCTTTTGCTTCAGGCACAGTCATATGAATGCCATTTGTGGTCCTGTGATAGCTGTGCAGAGCTTGCCTGAAAGGAACTCTTGTTCCACTACATAGATGTTGATGCATTTCTACATTTGAGGTATTTTTTTTAATGACAGTTCCTCCCTTCTGATGACCCCACTAAGCTGAGCTCTTTCATAGAGTGAAAAGCTATGATCCCTGTGTTGGTTAAAGCTTTGGAAATACTTACCTTCAAATAACACGTAATGTACTGTTTGAAAAGCTGGTTTGTAAGGGGTTCACATAACTCTGCTTGTGCGTGTTGCTTTTTCATGGTCCCAACAAGGAATGGTGCCTGGTTAAACCAATTCCCACTGCCACAATAAGCTGTTACCCTGTAACTGATGGAACTGTAGCTGTAGTGAACCCTGGGACTTTGTGAGTGAGCCTTGGTAAACCAAAGTAACAGAATGTGATGGGCACTGCTGGCGTGTATCCACAAGCAGCTGTGTTAGCCGCTGCCTGCTGCAGGGGGTGGTGGTATGGCTTCCAGGTGAAGGTGGGCTTGGCCAGTGCTCATTCAAATCAAAGGATGCTGAGAGCTGTGTTTGTGTGCAGGGTTGGCAGGCGGTGTGTGGAGGTGGGATGGAATGAAACCATTCTCATTCCTCTTGGTCCCAGGTAGGCGTCTGTGAGACAGCTGATCCTTGGTGGTGGTGATGCAAAGCGAGCTAGGTGGGATGCTTGACCAGTGGATGCCAGAGTGGAGCATAATTGGTGTCCTTCATGGTTAAGTGTGGGCTGTAGATCTGTTGTTTTGGAAACCTGCTTATTACCCTTCTTTGCAATAAAGTGCTCTGTATGTTCTCCTGTGTGCTGCTTGAATTGCAGGGCTTTCTACTTTAAAACAAATCTGGAGGTGACTGTATCTGTTGCTTCTGTATGATCTAGTAGCTTTGTTTAGGCTTCTAATTTTTTTTATTTAATTGGATCTAACTTCAGTGTATTCTTCTGTCTAGAAATTCATTGAGTTTGAGGATTCTCAAGAACAAGAGAAAAAGGACTTGCAGACCAGAGTGGAAGCATTAGAATCACAGACTCGACAGCTTGAACTAAAAGCAAAAAACTATGCTGATCAAAGTGAGTAAAACTACATTGCACTTCATTCAATGTGATATTATTGTATTTAAAATTTATTTTGTACATGGGTAATCATATGCTAAATATCTGTGCTGATTTCTGTGTTTTCACAGATAACTCCTGTGCAAGTTTGTTTTCCTTAATCTTAAGGCAAAACAATTAGACACAGGCTGTTATTTTTAACCTGATTCTTCTGATATCTGTTCTTTTGCTTTCCATTTAAATCATGCTATGCTCTTGCTTAAAACTTTCTCAGGAGATGTTCAGAATTTATTTTATGACTAATAACTATGGAGTAAACTTTCTTTCTCACAAGTAAATTTGTTTTATTAAACCATTGCCTGTCCTAGAAATAAATGTGGTCTTTAACTTTAGGAGTGATGCTGGGTTGATTAATGCTTCTCGTTCTAATTGGCATTTGTATGATTTTTGAATTATTTTTGAGGCATTTAGCTTTTACAGAAAAAGAGTACTTCTACTATGAGGTGTTCTGTGAAATTATGAAACTTGAAGAAACTTTGGAGAAAATGTAGCAATGGTTTGTTTGCCTGAAGTAGCGAGTTAGGAAGTGAATGTAGTGTAGCTTAAGCTTCCTGCTGGGCTGCAGGCTGAACCAGTGGTTGACTGAAACTTGATCATGACTTTTCTCTACTGTTCATAAAACTAGAAGTAGACAGTAATACATTAAAATGCCCTTAAAATCCCCTTGTTTCCCCTGCCCCTAGAAAGACTTGTGCTGCTATTCATTATTTTGCTGTGAGTCTCTTGCTGTGTTCAATGAAGGTTATGATTTTTGTTTTCATTAAACTTCTTTAGTGGAGTATAGAGAAAAAGTTCATATTAATTCAAGTAATCAATTTGTCCAGCTGATGACAGGTGCTTCAAAGCTAACTTCTATTGACCTAAGACTAGAATGCCTGTTAATACCCAGCTTTTATTGCTGGGCTGCACACAAATGCAGTCACAGCCTGTATCAAGCCTGGACAGGTCAGGATAAGATCAGGTTCTAGAAGCAAGCTGCCAGCTGTCAGAATACTCCTTCCTTCAATGAGTTTTCCTCTTTTCTTCCTTCTTAGTCACCTTTTGTACCTGTAGTGCAAGAAGACAGAGCTTTCTTTTATCAGCTTTCTGTGAAGTCTAGTTCTCAGGGTTGTGAGTGGGTCTGCAGCCAGGTAGGAGTACTGGTGCACTAGTGCTGTTATGAAAGTAGATGGCATGCACAGCTTAATCTTTCCAGAGTTCAAACTGTCAGAACAATGGGAGCTTCTTGTCTTCCTGTGCTTTGACTTTTTTTAGCAGACTCCATGATCTGTTGGTGACTTTGAATGCTGTTGGCAAAACTTAGTGGCAGGTACTTTTACAGGTCTGTTGCAGTTTCGTGTTCTCAGGTTCTGTACAGGCATTTCCTCTGATGGAACCAGGATTATTAATTTCCAGTAGTTCATAGGTCAGGTCAGGATAAAAACTGGTTGTTGTAAAGTATACTGCAGTATCAGAAATATGAGGGTTCTTGTGAATGGAAATGTGGTTGTGTATGGTTGAAAGCAGCAGCCAAAAACAAATGTTAGAAGCAAAGTAGGGTGGTCTATTTTGGTAACAAAGGACAGTATGTCCAGAATGCCCTGCTCTCTGTGTCCACAGCCCAGACAACTTGTTAGTAGGGGGGACCCTGTGCTGTGACAACAGGATTATGGCATTGAGATTGTCATGTAACATCTACTGTCACTTTTGTCACTACAGTAAAAGAGAACAGATTGCACAGGAAGAGGCATTTGGATTCCTGGTAATACATGTGGCAGCAGGCTTGGGGTTTTGTTACAGAAATTGCACTTGGTGCTGTGCACCTCAATATCTCCATCGTGAACCGCTGTGAATCTATTGACATGAAGCGCTTTTTGCCTTGAACACTGAGTGTGTCTGTATGTACAATTTTAGGCCTTTAATTACATTGTATACGTATTGTTAATAAAACTGTTTGCATGACAAACTCATTTGTTCTGGTGGAACCACTGAATTGTGGCTAAAACTATTTTTTTATGAGAAATATACTGTTGTTGAAACAGTTATCACATTGGCATAGAGTTCTGGAGTTAGGTTCAGCTTAAGCTGTTCAGAAATGTTTGTGATGGAGAAAAAGCTTATATCTTGGTGGCAGGAAGGTAACTTTCAAGAAATGATAGAGCTGTATGGAACATTAGGTTTTGCTTATGATTTGGGTTGGTAACTTGTCTAAGACAACATGAAAGCCTTACAAATCCTTGAAATGTTGCCGATGCCGTGAGATCAAAGAGGCACGAACACGGCTGTGAACACCTCATGACTGTTATGCAACTGAACTGTTTTTGGTGATCTACATTTCTAGGGTATGAAAGCCATAATGCTGTGTATGTTCCTGAACTAGTCTAACTTCACTGTATTCTCTTCTCTCCTATTTTATAGACAAATCCTGTGATACCAAGATGCCAATATTATTTTAATTCAGTGGATGTGATTTTGAGTCTTCCAGCTATGTTTCTTTTTTTTCTTGAACTTCCTATACCACTATTTAAGTGGGTCTGTGGTATTGCTGACTGCTACCATGTCAACATTCTGAGTAGTGGTAGAAATATCACTGATAGTGGAATTGGGATGCCTGGCACAGGGATCAGTAAGCAAATACAAAAAGGCCAAGCGAGGTTTTATCAGAGTACAGAGTCTGAGATAGCAACATCAGTTTATTGGATACCACTTAATGCATTACCTGTAATTAGTGTCAGTGGAATGCAGTAGATAGTAGATGAAAATGGGATGTGAAAATGCAGTTATGAATCTACTTTCCAGACTCAGAATTAAAGCGTTCTTGAGCCTTACAGGCAGCTCTGTGAAACACTGTTGTGTGCTTTTGCCAAAGCATGAGCCTCGGTGTGAAATTTAGACACTTCTGTGCGTATTATATCATGGAGATGGACTGGATAGCTGTTTGCTGCCTTTGGGCTGGAAATTATAATTCTTGCTGTTAAAATACTGTGTACAGATACTGGAGTTCAGATGCTGGGTGACTTTTTTGATGCCTTCTGATGAAGAATAACTGTAAGAGCGAGTAACGATTTGTTTTGACACAAAATAAGTAGTTTAAACTCTTAGTACTGCTTGACACTGAAGTTGGAGTTAGTGAAATGTTACAGTAGCCATTATTGGTATTTCTGCTCTTCTCCAGGAGATGCTTAATAATGTAGAATGGAAAGCGGGTAAGACATGGGAGTTACATCTTTGAAAGTAACTCCGTGTGCTAAATGGTATCCAAGCCTTGAACAAAGTAGATGATATTCTCTCCTACTTAAGAGTTTATGTGCTGTACCTCACAGCAACTGAGTTACCTCACAAATTAAATGAACTGCTGGTAAAAGCATGAAAACAGCATTTACATTATTTTGCAGCTGAAAATGATAGTAAAATTTTTGGTTTTTACTGACTTAGATTTCCCCATGTGAAACTTGGAGATCTGTTGTTTTTTCCATTGCAATATTAATGATTTTACACTCAAATGTATTGAAATAATCATCACTTATGTCTGTATTGCCTTGCAGAATCATTCAGTGCGAATTGCATCGAGGTTTTCTTGTTCTTCCTCCCAGTTCATGACATGGGGAGCTAAAACAGAAAATCTTTCTTTGCACTTAAGTATCATGTGGGATTATGTTCGTGGCCACGTCCAACCAGCTGGGCTGGAATAAACTTACCATTTGAAACTGAAGAAGTGGGAAAAGCATCTTATTTTGTGTCACCCAGTTACTAGTTACTGTGGTTCAATTTTTCCTCTGTATATTACAAATGTATTTGTTTGCTGTCAGCCACAGCCTAAATCACTGAACTGCCGCACTGCTGCTCTGGAGGAGGAATAGGAGAGGGGAAGAGGTGACAGCCTGGGCCAGCAGTGCCCTGGGAGTGCTGGGAGCTGCAGGAGGTAATGAAAGCCTGAGTGGCAGGGGCAGATGCCCACTGAGTTAGTGCCCATGCATGGTATAAAGCACTTGGTGCTTGTGTTCAGTGGCTGTGGTGTCAGTTTGTCTGGGGGGGCAGAGGAGATGTCTGAGGAATTGCATTCTGGGGTATGCTGCTGAGCTACTCCTGCTGAAAGGAGCACAGAGGTGTGAGGGCTTGTGACATCGGGTTGGTTACAGAAATGTGCTGCTGTTGTGTGGCTCTGTCCTGGCAGCCCATCGTCTCAATTTGCACTGCTGGTTTTCTCTGTAAGTTTCCATTGTGCCTCTGCCCTTGGGTTGGTGTTACCTGAGCAGGGAAGGTCAGTGCCAGCCCTCCCAGGGCGCAGTGGGAGCTACAAAGCAAGTTAAATAGCATGAAGGTCCTACAGATGTGTAGAGACAGTGTCAGTGCATGCAGTTTTCAGAAGGTTTTGCTGTCAGTCTTTAGGAAAAATTTACTGTTAGTGCAAACGTCTTTTTCTTTTGTTTTATGACTTGATCAGACTTCTGTGAATTCTTGTGACAGCAGAGGGCACCCCTGAGTTCTACAGGGAAGTGCAGTGCAAGGACATGCTGTTGTTTCTTTCTTTAAATCAGAGGTTTAACACCTTAAATTCTTCCCCTTCTCTTCCCTCACATGATAGGTGAGTGTCTGAGGCTGACACCAGTCTCTGGTAATCCTAAATGTCTTTTACAAGAGCTATAGATAGCAGAATGGATTCACATTAACTTTCAGTGTAATGATGCTGCTAGCTCTGCTCGTAACTACTGCTAAAATGTTTCAGATTTCAACCTTGAATCTGGCAAGTCAGGCACACAAGCATTAAAACCTTGCTGTAATAAACCACAGCTTGCTTGTCTAGCTGAGATGGCTTTTTAGGAATCTCACATCTTTTTCATGTTAAAGATGACTGAAGTGTATCTTGTGATACAAGAGTGGAACAGCTTTGGAATATGTTTTCTGGAAGAATTCTTTTCAAGCTAACTTATTTAAAAGGACTGTCGGGTTAGTTACAAGAGAAACTAAAACAACTCTCTGTGTTTGGGTAGCAGGAAAGCTTCCCAATGGAGGCAGTGGGCTCTGAGGATGAAAGCATTGGTTTCTGGTCTGGGTCTGCCCAGTGCTGAAGCCAAGGTAGCGTACTGCATTTGACAGAACAGCTGGAGCACAGATATGCTTCTGTACCTTGCAGGGTTATCAAGCATAAGTTTCATTACAAAGTTCAAGATAGCTTTTATTGGGGGAAAACTACGCTTTAAAACAAACAAACAAACAAAAAATCCAGCAAGCTCAGAACATCTGACTTTAGAGCTGCAAACATTGTGCCCCAGCTGTTGGGCTGGTTCTATTTCCTACATCAGGTGACACAAGATAGCAATTGATATTGCTTGCTGCAGGTCTTATTTGGGACATGAGACCAACGTTTTGGCAGCTGATGTAACCACACAGATTGGTTTTCCTCAGAACTGTTGCTTTTACTGCTTCAGGAGAAAACGCAGGGCAGTTACTGCCAGGAGTCTTCTGCCAGAGGTTGGTATTCTATTTTCATCTGAATGAGAGTAGAATTTTCATCTATACCCCCAGTACTGCATTTAGCCTCCACCCGTTCTGTGAAAAAGGGAAGACCAGCGATAGTTTCATTGCAGCTGTACTTATGGCTCCTTTTTACTTAGTCATTTTCCAGTGTTTATCTTTGAGGGCATATATTGGCTGCCTTAGATTGAGATATTACCTGGGGTTTGTGTTGTGGGAATCTACAGTCCACTAGATGGAGCAGAGCGTATGTTTAGCTTGGGAGCCCACACAGACTGGTGCTACTACACTGGAGGCTAAAATAAAATGGAGTAGGAAAACAGAGTAGCAATTGACCTGCTTCAAAGTAAATCTGCTAATGTGCCTGAGCAAAAGTGTGAGAGTAGGCTGAAACCAGCTGACATTAGTAACTGCATACGTGTGTTTTTAAATTAAGGGAGTAGTGTGCTAGTGGTTTGGATGGCAAAGTTTACTGTAATCATTCTGTTGTGTTTCCAGATCTTATCACTTTCAGGTTAAATACTTGCTTGATAGCTTCAATCCCTGTTTCAGTCAGTGTGTGTTGTGTCTATTCTTTAGCAGCTTACTGGATCATGAAGTCCTACTGGCTTTTAAGATTGGTTATGCTTGATTTGTACATTTGCAGTGGGACCAGCTTTTAAGAGCAGAGTTAGATGAATGCTGTCCAAGGAGAGCCTTCGGGTGGTCATATGCCAGGAAGGGCTCATTAGTGAGCTGGGCCCTTGTCCTGCCTTGTGTAGCAGGAGCTTAGTTCCATCCTGAAGCATCCCACGGGCTTGATTTAGTGTTCTAGCAGGCCTGTTTTTCTTTCTCCCCCTCAGGCTTATCAGCAGTTTGAGGCAGAGGACAACATACAGATGGAGGGTGTGCCAAACTTGGTAAAGCCAGCAGACTTGGGAGGTAAGCTCTGATTCCTGAAGAGGCAGGGTGGGCAGCTTGTCACACAGGTCTTTGTAGTGCTGTCAAGATTTAGGCACTCCAGAGGCTTCTATAGTTTACTGGAATATATAAGTTTCTCTTTTAGGCTTGCTTGGTTTGATTTGAGAGGATTTGCGTTAGGATTGGTGCTTCAAGTCATTGAATGTGTTAGAGTATTCATAGGGCTGGAGAAGTGTGCAGTTGGACTTGGAGCATGAGTTTGTAGTGGTGTTCCCATGGGATGCTTTCATAGTGGTGGTTGGACACTAGAGGGTACCTCCGGTCATCCACTCCTTTATGCAGTGGCAAAGTGAAACAGATGACAACAATTCAGCAGTTCAGTTTAAATGTGCTTCTGTGTGCTAGTGGGAGGCTTTTTGTCTCCTGTTTTGTTGCAGTTAACTTCCTGTTCCTGCTGATGGGAATGCATGTTTAGTAGTGACTTAATGAGTTTGTTAGGTTTTGGGGCCAGAGCCTCATGGTAGTCTTCAAAAGCCTTCTGTGCTGTTCTTTGCTAGATTCAGGTACTATGTATGTGCAGTGATCTGGAGGGAATATGTGATCACTTCCCCAGTGTTCAGCTGGAAGTGAGTTCAAGTGGATTCGTGTGCTCAGGATCATCTCCTTGATGCGGAGGCATGGTCTGGCCAGGACAAGTTACCTGTTGGCATTGGAAAGGCTTCTTTTGAGGTCTGTTAATGTGGTATCAGAGGGTATGTAAGCTTAGTTCACTCATGCTTGTGAGTGAACCTCCCAGCTGTAGAGCTGTACCATGGGTGCATTCCCCCAGGGGCCTTTGTGGTTTGTAACTTCCGTGCATAATGACAGTTAAGATAAGAATTACTGAAGATGTCTTCCTTGACTGTGCAGCACCTGTGTATTGCTGCTTTCTATGACTTGATTTCAGGAAACCTTTAAAATTGGATGATAAAAGGAGAAAACAGCATGCTTTGTTATGGGACCACAGCCACTGTGCAAGCGCTTGTTACCCAGATAGCAGCGGGCAGTGCTTTTGTGATTTCACAGAGGAAGGGAAGGTATTTGCAACGTGTAGTGTGGTGCTTTAATTAATTGTTGTGAAATACATTGTGTAAAGTAATTCTCCCAGAACCCTCCTGATAAAAATTAATCTCCTGGAATCAGCTGTACAGGCGCTGGTTTGTGGTGCTGGGTCAGAGTGCATCGCCAGCATCCTTTAGCTCCTGGTGAGGCTGCACTGAGCTGAGGCTTGGTGTGGGCTTGGAATGGGGCAGGCAGTGGGTGCTGCAGGCCTGCCGTGCTGCTCCATGGCTCCTGGACACCATTTATTGGGAAGGGAGCAAGCTGCACAAAAGACAATCAGTGATGTGCTCTGCATTTCCAGGCTGCTTACCTGTCCTAAAGCAGGTCTTGCACAGCTGGAAGGTTGCCGGATCCATGGTCTGTGAGGGAGAGAACTTGGATGCAAAGAACGTGGATAGAGAAATGAGGACTGCTGGAGCTGCTGGGCTCTGCCTTGCAGCTGTGAAATAGTTATTGCTTGGAATAAACCAGGCTGTTTGATGGGCATCTCTTGTAAAATGTTGTTTTTCTGACTACTGTGCCCATCAGTCCAAGATACTGAGTAAAATCTGTTTTGTCATGTCGTGCTTTGTAATTACAGGTTCTGACACTTCTTTCTGTGGGCACTTACTGTAGATTTCCATATAACGTGCTCCTGTGTGAGGGAACTTAAGAAATCTGTTGCCTAAAAATAATAAACTAAATTCTTCCATTTGTTAGATGTAATGTTTGTGTCCTTCATTGCCTTCCAAAAATGCAGATTTGTATATGTATTGTGCAGCAAAAAGGCAGATGTAAAAACTGTTGTTTTTGACTGCTGCTTAACCCAAAGAGCTTTTATTCATCCTGATAATGGTGCAGAAAGGAAAGCATTCAATCTTTCATTAGTATAAATGAAACTTGATTTAATACTTTTGGCGAGATATTTATAGGTGGAGTGCAAAAGGTTGTGTGAAGGAGTTTAATGTTCTTATAAGAGCAAGATTAGATTAGGAGCTCAAGGTGTTTATTACTGGAGTGAAGAGACAACTGTGTACTTCTGGTCCAGTATTTAACTCTGGCAAAGATTTTTTTGATTGGAACCTACGTGCAATAAAATACTGAGCCAAAACACAGATAGTTGGAGCAAAAAGGAATGAGAATTGATTTCAGAATACCCAGTCAGCAATAGCAAAATGTGCAAATAGCAAAGAAAGTGCTGGCATTTGTCTTCAGATAATGTGCTTGGCAATGTGTCTCTGGGGGTGAGTAACTATAAATTCTAAGTTTCCCAGGGTATTTAAACAAATGAAATATGGAAAGCTTCCTTACGGAAGTGGAATAAGGGAGCCTCAGTTATAGAACTTGAAACACCTGCTTATATCACATAAGCATCATGCCATGGAATACCCAAAGAAACGCTGGAATTTACGTGTAGGACTAGCAGCAAAAAAAAATTGTTATTTCTAGTTCAACTCCTTTAATACTAATGTATTTCCTGAGATGTTACTTAAATCTGCTAGATGTATTTTAATTTCTTGCAATACTTACAGAAGTATTCAGATTTCTTTGGTGAATTGATTACCTTAATACTCGGGGAAATAGAAGTGAATGCCAGCATAAAAGCCTTAATTTCTGTACCACAACATGTGATTTGAAGCTATTTAAAAATACTTAGTTAGATAAATCTACTGTAGAGAATACGATGTGGCTGTGCTTTAGGAAACCATTGTAGAGCCTTAACCAGAGCTCACAGCTCTCATCCTATATTGAGTACAGCTAAGTGATGCAGCTTCTGCCTTTCTTTAGGTCTTCCTTGTTCATGTGTGGGAAAAATCTGGATTGAGGCAAGCAGTGAGCTGTTCTTGAATGTGAAAATGTTTTTGTTGGGCTGGTGATCAGCTGGGGAAAATAATTAGTGCTTTGGATTTGAAGGACTGCAATTTGTAAGATTGGGATGCTATTTTCAGGAAGTTCAAGTGATAAGAGGTTAAGAATAGAGAAACTGCCTTACTTCTTTATTCTGCTCTTTCCTATTCATTACTAAAAGTACTCTTGTCTCTGGTCTAGTTGACTAATCCTGAACAAATCAAAACTTTTTTTTTCAGATTGATGAATCTAGTTTTAATTCCTCTTTTAATTTTATCTTCTAGTTAGCAGACTTGAGGAAAGGGAGGCAGAACTCAAGAAAGAATACAATGCTCTTCATTCAAGACATACAGAGGTAGGTCGTTGCATCAAGATGAATTCAGAATGCCATTATGGACTTTCCCATAGATGAATGTTCTTGTTCTGAACAATTGGGAAAACTGTTGGGTGTTTTTGTTAACTAGTTAATGCTTGGATGTTTGTATTGTTAATGTTCATTGTAAACTGATGTTATTTGGCATGTACTTTCCATCTCATTCACATCTGTGTGCATGTTTTTCCATGATGGTTTGCTTATACATTTGTCAGTTCTGCAGCTTTCTTAGGAATTCAGAATATAAAAACAAACAAAAAAACCGTTACTTTTTCACGTGTTAAATATGATTATCGTTACTCAAAGTGCATTAGTAAACTTCAAAGAAATAGAAACAAAACTACAATCTTGGTTCTCTTTATCAGCAGTTTTCCTGAAGTATTGGTCTTGTGCTATTCAAGAAGCAAACAAGTTCAAAAGCATTCCTAGTGAGAATTGTGATCAGAAGTCCATATCACGCTTAGTGATAGCTGTTACGGTGATGGCAGTACAAGTCTGACTTTGTCTATTAAGTTAAATAAAACAATAGCAGCACTACTGAAGTCAGATCTAGAGCAAAAAGGGGCTAAAATGCTTTGTCTTTTCCCATGCAGGGAGGCTTGCTGCCTGGCTAGGGTATTTATATCAGTAAGGAAATCACTAATTTCGTTAGTAATTCTGATTAGTTTAAATAGTTCATCACTGAGCACAGTTCCTAGTCTTTCCTCATTCTGATTGCTTTCTTCTTCCCTGAAAGCTCACATAGCTGGGTTGAGAGCCCTGCTGACAGAGGGGAGAGCAGTGTTGACTGTTCCTGGTTCAAAAGATGTGGTGGAGAAAGAAGCAAGTGTGAATGTTGGCTTTGGTTACCTTTATTACATGGCAATTCTAAGATGAACATCCTGTAACAGAGGCAACAGCTGGAAGTGGTTTGGAATTGCAGCTGGTTCGGAGTTCTGTGTATTGCACCAAACTTCTGCTCTTTGTATTTTCTTAATTGTGTTTGTTGAAAGCTTACTGTTGTTAAGATTGTGTTTGGTACTGAATAGTTGCTTCAGAATGCAGCATCTGTTGAAAACTAGACATTTAACTGAAACAAGAAGTGACAGAGCTTCATGTGCTCACTTACCTAAGTTCTGCCTTCTTTTGAGTTGGAAGCACTTGAGAGTACCGTGCCTGCGTGGTGTGGCTAGAACCTATGAGTGCTCTCACAGTGGAAATAGCACTGGTTTTTATTGAGTCTTCCTTTGCAGTGTCAAGTTAACTAAATTACCGGGCATGATTAATTCAATGAAATGCTAATGAAACATTCCAAATGTCTTTTTACATAGGTTTTGCTCCAAAACGGACAGCGGCCTCTACTGGTTTGATTCCGATTTATTAAATGCTTTTACTTCTTTCATCCGCTTTCTTTGGTGTAGGGAAAGGCTTCGTTGGGCTTTATTATCACCGAGGTGACTATGTCCTCCCTTAATAAGGAAATAAGTTGTAGTATAAGATGGTATATTCGCACCTCTCTGCTCCTAAAAACAAGTCTCTGGTTTCTATACTTGCTACTTCCATCATGTTTGCTTTTTTTTTCCTTTGTTCCTTAGTCTCAGCGTTTTCATTTTTTTAATGTTTCATCTCTCTTTGTTTAGCCAAGTTGACAACCCAGAATACTTAAGGGAATCAGGATGGTGCAGAAAACGATCACGTAGTCTGTTTAAAAAAAAAAAAAAAAAGCACCTTTGTGCCTTAGGATATTTCTGCTTTTGTCTATGTAAGCTTTGGTCTCTGTCTCTGGGTAAGAAGTGTGTGTCTACATATTAAAGAGGTATGCACAGTTCTCATGCCATCAGCTGAGGGCTGCAGAAGTACAACAGTAGATCAAAGGTGAGGGTGCAGAGTGGATGAGGTGGTGGTTTTATGGGCTGAGAAAGCTCAACTCCAGCGTTGGGACTAAGGACAAAGAACAGATGCCAGCAAAGTGATTGTTTGTGAAAAGAGCCTTTTAAAAGCTGTGTGACAGTCCTCAGGGAGTGAACTAGATATTCCTTACCTCTGCTTTCAAAGACATTTTTGATTGCAATTAGATCACTGCCAGTTCTGCAAGATCTGAACTTCTTGACATACCTTGCTGTGGTCATGGACTGTCTCAGAAGATCAGCGTTTTAACTGACATGTATTTCTGACTTATGGAGTGTCTGTAATGATCCCATTCTCCCCCCCTCCCTTCTGAAATTTCCTGCTTCCCTTTCTCCTAACATACTTAAATGTTTCAGGTCTATGTAGGAAATCAATGTGTTTTTTAAATGCCAGATATTTTGGCCAGTACTCTGCCTACTTTAAGCCTGAAGTTATCAAGTGTATTGGGTTAAATGCTTCTGTTACAGTAAGTATTTCCAAAACCTCTTTTTATGTTGGCTGTTTCCTAGGAAGGAATATTTCTTTCCTTCTCAATTAGCATCACCGTATCACCGTTGTCTTTGCAGGTGATCAAACTCTGGTGCTTATTGAAATAAAGATTCTTTTTCTTTCAGTTAACCAAATAATGAGCAGAGCATTCATTGTTTTTTTTTTTAGCTCTAAGATGTTGGCAGTGATTGCTCTGACAGATGTCACACTGAAAATGCAATGTGACTGTAATTTCTGCAATCTTAATTTCTAGCAGTTGTTCTCCATTCCCCCTGTTTTTGCTGTTTGCTTCCCTTCATTCCCCTCCCAGAAATACAGTTCAGCATTTCAGGCTTGGATGGCTGCTTCTTCCTCTGGCCATTCTTGAGGCCCTGTGGCCATGTCTGCTTTCAGCTGTGGCTGGGCTACTCCTGAGTTCCACATTATATATTATAGGCCATGGGAAGTTATGCCTGCAGTGTGATGCAGGGACCTGAATCTCTGGTACACTGTGCATGGAGTGCTCCATCCAGCTCAGCCTGCTGGGCATGGTGCTCTGCACTGTGGCTCCAGGCTGCTCTGTGAGGAACTGCCTGCAGCTGCAGGGACAGCAGCACTGCCCCGACTTGCTGAGGTTCAGGAGACAGGATTTAGCCTTGATCCTTTTGTCTAATTAGCCCTGTCTTTCATCTCTTTTATGTACAGTGAGAGATGAGCTAATGAGTGTGAGTGCAACGTATTCCATAAGCTTCCCCCCCTGCTAAGTCAGTCTGTGCTTGAGCTAACTGGCTTGGTCGTAAATGGATTAGGATGTGGTTACCTGAGCAGTTGAGTGGCAGACTGGGAGGCAGATTGCATAGCTGGACCCTTGCAGTAGGTGGTTGGGAGGATGACATCTTCAGACAGAGCAGATGTATAAACGCAGCTTGAATGTGTTCTCACATCCCTATTGTGACAAGTGACGTGCCAGGTCTTGCTCTGATCTTGCTCTGCTTGGGTACCCAGAACAGATGAGCAGTAAAGCAGTGTGCTGAGCTGTATTTCTGGAATTATAACTTTGCAAACTGTTGTTTCCCTCTTTCCATAGCTATAAAGGACCAGATGCAGGAAATGGTCATACAGCCACAGCGACACTAAGTGAGAAGGTTAAAGGGTTGGCAGTTGAATCCTTGTGTAGACTTTAAAAGAGAATTCTGTTTCTTAATTGTAGCTTATCTCGAATGCTGTTCTATTTCATATAAAATTGGTTCCTTCTATTGCCTGTTAAAGGGGACCTGTTTCCTGCACACACCTACTGGCATTTGTTTACCTTCATTGCAAAGAGCTGCAGTGACTTGCAGCAAGCCCAGTGTAGGATGATGGTATTTTTTTCTGCATAGTTAATAGGGAGCATTTCTTTTTTTGTTTGTTTGAAAGACTTGGCTAAAAACTTTTTTTATTACTCAGCTGGAAAACTGAGGCCAAACAGTGCTTCAACATTTACTTGACAGCTGAATAACACCTGTAGCACTTCTCTGCCCAGATGCTCATAGTGAAGCCCTTTCCTGTTCAAGCAAGCACTTATAAAACAACAAAAACAACCTTTGGGTGCACAGGGCTAACTAAGATGGTTCGATATCTCTTTTCCTGACACACAGAACAAGGGCTTAGTTTAATGAAGCATAATTGGGCCATGCAAGTTGCTGGCTGTTTTGCACTGATACAATGTGACAGAACAGTGAGCCTGTCTCTGGCACCGGACATGCACTTTGTCAGCTTCATTTGGATAAGCACATGCCCTGAACGCATCCCATTGCTGGGAAGCTGGAAGAGAAGGCTTAAGTGAAGATCTCTTCTTACAGCTGTGGCTAGGCATGGGTGCCAGTCTTAGCATCTTTGGGTTAGACTTTCTGTTCCACAAACTTTCCTACAGCCTTATGCTAAGCATTAATAGTTTGTTGTGTAAAGCCTGAGTTGAGCATCTTTACATGTTTTGTGCCCACCAGTGACATCATCTTTTATGTGGGTTAAAATGCATCAGGTTCATCAGTGGCAATGGTGCTTGGGTGACAAGCTCATGGAAACATATTTAGGACTTCATACTGAATCGCAGAGATTCTAAAAATATAATCTAGATCTAATAAGGTAATTAATGTGGGACACACGAAGATCTATATATCTGGTGACACGTTCCCAAAGGCAGGAGCTGCTTGTGTTGAACCTGGCTGGCTCTTGCCAGATGAGCAGTGGTGCTGTTGTGCAAAGCCTGAGCTGACAGCAGAAGAGCTGCTGCAGCTGTCCTAGGGGAGCTGGGGCACTGACACAGAAAGGAGCAAAGTGAAAGAGAAAGAAAGGTGCAAGGGGGATGTCCATAACCTGGTTAAAGAAAAAAGTCCCAGTTACCATCCTGGGATTGTCTTAGTACATACTTGTGTGTCTGTATTGAGTGAGCACGTTTGTAAGGGTGGGAATAGGAACCAGTGCCAGGATGCTTGTTGTCCTTCTCTGAGCACTTGCTGAAGTTCATGAGATAGAAGAAACAGTGCTTTACAGTTCTAGATTTTGTCACATGCTATATGAGGAGACAAAACCAACTATTTCTTTTTTGAGATGGAAAGATAACACATGGCTATTGCTTTATGCTCAAGGGAAATGGCTTTGCTGTTTATGTTGTAATATGTTGAAAGCTCATTATAGTCAGTTTGCAAGTGTTGTGCCCTGGGATGTGCTGATGTGAATTCTGAAATGCTGTTAGCTATGTAAGGTAAATTTTCCAAGTTCTGAGTTATCTTTAGTCCTTTCAGCTAATGGTAACTGAGCAATGTATGTAATCACAAAAATGGTGGAGTGGTCAGTGTTTATTATGTCATTTCTGAAGTAATCAGTCATTCAAAATGTTTTTGTCCTTTTTTGTAGGCAGCAAAATGAATGGTCAGTAGCAAAAGGTTAAGAATGATGAAATATTTTGACTCCAACTTCTGTGAAGGAAGACGGTAGCTGGGCTCCTGTGTTTATTGTCTGCTCTTTTCTGTGACATGTAAGGGCAGTGCATGCTCCAGTTAGTCAGTTGTCAGTAATAATCAATCTTTGGATAGATGCGTAGTTTTAAAACAGCAAAATTCTTGATCAGATTTTGAGCTCTCAGAATTCAAGCACATTAATTTGTTAGACTTGTTATGGATGAGGATGGTGCACCTTGAGGATGTTCTGCGACTGAGAGTAACTTACGTTGGAAGGGCTGCTGGATGTCATCTGGTTCGAACCCCAGTAGTTTTGGAGGGAGCCTTCAAAATTCTGTTGTAAAAGAGCACTTGGGGTGCTGACTTCTCAGTTAATTGCAACACTGAATTTATTGTGTCACGTTACCGACTGAACTGATTTTCACAAGTTGAGAGCCCACATGCTCTGTCTATTGCTGCTCCCTATGAGCAGGGAAGGAGGATGAGGAGCTTCACTCCTTGGGGACCTCATCCTGCTGTTGTCAGCCTCTGCGTTTGTGAGCCTGGATGTGGGCAGTGTGTGGGCTTCACACAGTGGTGCTGCTGTCCTGGTTTTTGGGATGCTGCAGGCGGTGTAGTCTGGGTCTGCAGAGGAACTGCTGTGCTCTATGTGCATGAGATGCATACCTTTGCCTTTCTCATCTTACTTTTGTGTCTTTCCAGCTTACAGGCTTCGTGCTGAAGTATGCAATCCATGGATTTGCTGCATTTACCATCAGCACTGTTTTCACCCGCAGAGCAGTGCTCAACTATTAAGTCCTTTAAGTTGACCTGCCCTCTAGCCTCTGTATGCGGGTAATAAATGTGATGAGACGTTTCAGTAAACAATAGAAGAACAGAGTAAGGGAATGGTAGAAAGTAGGTTACGTCGTATACTTTGCTGTATATTTTAATGGCCCAAGTGTTTTTTTGCATGCTAACTTTCCCTGGAAAATTGCTGGTTACTTACATGTAGGTTGACCTCTATCAGTAATTCCCTCTGTGATGAGGGGACAAATGGGTGGGATGCAGAAGGGTGTTATTTAAATTTCAAGGTTATTCCAGAAGGGAAAAGTAACCCATTGCATTTCTAAAATCATTTGAATTATAAATTTGTTGCCACGTAGTGCTGTGCATTGGAAGCATTGGAATAGCTGGCCCTGGTTGCATGATGGGAACAGCTAAAACAATAAGCATGGGTAGCTGAAGGTGGAGTTTTCATTTCATTTCCTTTGAATGCTTCTGCATGTGAACGAGCTTTTAAAAATAATTCAGAGAACTAATGAAATGGTCATAGTAAACCACTGCATTCATATCATTTTGTTGGAGGATAAACTTTGTAAGCTTTTGACAGCAGTTAAAGTATATTATATAATGTTTCTCTAAAAATAGCAAGATAATTTTTTTCTGTTCTGTATTATTACTTCAGTTGAATGTGGGGCACAAAAGATTTGTTTGTACCTTAGCATGTGATTTGATTTGTGGAGTATCCACCAATTGGGGCATTTTAAACTAGTTTGCAATACAAGAATATTTTAGATGAAGAGTACATATCTGCATGTAGCCCATGCTGGCAGCTGGTGTCTGGGGGGGAGAAGCTGACATCCAGGATAACAGCACTGAGCTCCAGTCTTACTGGCCTTGGACAGCCCTGACTTGCAAGTATCACGTAGATGGAGGTTTCAGTCCCAGTGTTTGCAAATACCCCTCAGAAGCAAAGGTTATGTAATGTTGTGTATATAATGCAGATCTGCTTAATAATGCTGGTCTGAAAGTATGCGTCCATTCAAGCTGGACTCCATGATCCTTGCAGGTCCCTTCTAACTCAGGATATTCTGTAAAACTGGTTTCTTAATTTCATTCAATAGATATTTTTTTTCTAGGTGAAACCTGTGTCTTGAATATGTTTCAGAGAAAAATATCTGCTGGACTCCTGTGTGGGACATCTGTGATTTTTCAGTTCTCAGTGCCCTGTTCATGGTCAGTGTAGAAATGCTGGAAATGCACGAAGTCGTGGGCTCTCTTCATACTTCCCCAGCTTTCATTTTGAGGATGGCAGTACCTGTGACTGCTTTCCACGTGCATCCCAGACCAACTGAGTGCTGAGCAGCACCATCCTTAGGCAGATTGGAATCGGGTTGTTAAATAAGTCATGGCTGCCGGAGTCAGCGTTGGCCTGTGGCCATCTCTTAATGGGAAGGGAGCAAGCAAGCAAACTCCTCCCGTGCTAAAAACCCAGAGGTGCTCAGTCCTGATGAGAAGTCAGTCTAGATGGTTTGAAACCAAAGTTTGAGTTCTCTAAGTGAAGTTAAATTGATACTGGTTTTGAAAGAAAGAAAGGAGATGTTGAATTCATTTATGCTCACAGAAGAAATCTGATTTGGTGTAATATTTGGAGTGTACGCTGTCTCGTCTTCATACTTCTTTTTGTGGGTAGGCAATAATGAGCTGTACTGAATGTCACATCATACACTTGAATATCTGTTGACATGATTAGAGTTCTTAGCCTCTAACATGCATTTGAACATGGCATTTGGGTTCAGAAATGTTGTTTGTAATACCACGTGTGCTTTGGGTGCTATTACAGTGTTCCTTGTGCAGGAAAGCACAAGTTCTCTAATTTTTTAATTATGGGATTCTCTTCTGGTTTGTGGCTTTGAACACCGTAATGTTGCTTCTTCCTTTGTTCACCTATTAAATGTTTCTGAATGCTCTTTCTACTTTTAGCAGTAGAGGGAAAGGTTAGGTTTCATTGGCCAATAATTATGAAACTGTAATAGAAATAACTAGCACTAAGCTGTTGGTTTTTTTTGCTGTTTTTCTGTCATTTTAAACAGATGATTCACAATTATATGGAGCACTTGGAAAGAACCAAACTTCATCAGCTAACAGGGGGTGATCAGTTAGAATCCACAACGCACAGTAGAATTAGGTAAGCTATTTATTATGCTCTCACCCTGAAATGAAAGAAAAATCCATTCGTTTGTGTTTGCAAGACTTTGTCCTTTAATCCTGCAACAACGATTTGGCTGAATCAGGAAGATTTGTTGTATGATTGGAATGCAGCAAGAGAATAGTGTAGAAATCAGTAGAGAAAAGCTTTTGCTGTTGTACTGCTGAATGTTGAGATATATCCTTTGTACACTATCTTAATTTCAGCTTTTTGGGGTGTTTGCTTAAAGGTAGGTATCCAAAAATATCCCGGAATAATTGCCGTCTCGCTGCTGCTTTGTGTACAGGTTGGTGGAGGTGGGTATCTTGATACTCACTTGTTCTGGGGGCTTGATGTGAATATATTATGCAGATTTGGAGCTTTCCAGCCTATGAGCTGCGTGCGGAAGGAGGGGAGAACAGCTCCTGGGCTGGCTGTGCCTGCGTCCGCATCAGTGCTGCGAGGAGCTCCGGTGCGAGGGGGGAGGAGAGGAGAGGTGATGTCATTGCTGTGGAGCTGCTGCAGAAGAGTGGAAAGCTGCTGCTGATGGCATTGTTTTTGTGGCGGCGGCTGAATGACAGACTTTGCCGACAAAGATACACCCCTGGCCCCCGCGTAGCCTTCTTGGTCCCGGCGTTTCACCATGCCAGCGCAGCGCCATGAATCCCGGATGCATGCTGCTATTTGTGTTTGGCTTCGTTGGCGGGGCGGTGGTCATTAACTCGGCTATCTTGGTGTCTCTCTCTGTTCTGCTGCTTGTGCACTTTTCTATTTCTACTGGCGTGCCAGCTCTGACGCAGAACCTCCCAAGGATACTCAGGTACTCTGACCCACTGAACCTTGGCTGCACGAGCTCTTGCTTTTTCTCTGCTTTCTTTCCTTTTCAAACAGGAAGAGCAAGGATCAGTGAAAGATGTCGACCGTGCATGAATCTCAAATTCTTTTATAAATGCAATATTTATGGACAGGGATATGGTAGTACGGTTCTTGCACACTGGAATTTATTTGCTTTTTGTTTAAGCAAGTACAATGTCTGCCTGTGTTTTTCTTTTTAAAGAAAGCTATTACATTGATCTATAGTAATCTGCAAAAAAAAGCTGAAGTGAATGTCACGGATAACGCCTGCGTTTGTTGTGTTATTAGGTACTTACGGGCCGGGTGTGTGTGGCCATAAGTATATGCATACTGAAGCCTTATGCTGACACATTTCATTCCTTTTTAAACTAATAAGTTATATAATACCGCCAAACTGATAGACTGTTCAAATACCTTATAATTAATTGCTCACTTTTTTAATAAAAAAATAACCTTGATTATTGGTTGGGGTGGGGAGAAGTCTTTCCTCATTTAGGCATTAGAGCTCTTACAGCCTATTCACTATTGTTCAGCCAAATGTTATCTTCTCCCCGTTCTTCTGTACTTGTATGGCACACTGCCAGCTCTGCCCTCCCTCACACTACGTTCTGTGTCCTGGTTGCCTGGAGCAGAAGCAGCCATACGTTAGAATATGGTTACCAGAAGTAACGTTTATGCTTTTTACCAGAATTACAGATGGAGAAACTGGAAAATTTGAAATGTAGCTTTCTGACCTGAAAACTTGGAATACTTCAAAATTTAATAACAAACTTTATTGAAAGAGAGAAAAATGCTGCAAGTGTCCTCTAAAATAGCCATGTGACTTTCTGTAATACATGGTGTGTGTGGATGTTGTATGGGAGAATGCTTTTCAACCCAAGTCTGAGCACAGGAACATTTTTCCGAAGGTTTTAAATCTGTCAGTAGATGAAAGACTGTAATGCAGTGTAACTAACAAAAACATGCGCTCTAAATACAGAGACATAAAGTGTTTGTAACTCTCTAGACTGATTTAGTTGTTCAGGCTGTATTTGTTTAAAAATGGCAGAAAACAAACCCAGACTACAACAAAGGCAGCAGAGCAAAATACTGAACTTCGATTCAGGTAACTTTTTCAGGTTTCCTATATTTAAGCAATCAGATGGTTTAAGAAAATTTGTTCTTCATGATGAGCTTTTGCTTCCCAGGTGAATGTATGTTGGATCCGAATGGTTTTTGGAAGCTGTGCTTTTCCTGGCTCATCTTTTCCCAGTAATACATCTTAGGAGTTACAGGAATTTAAGCTCAGTTCCTTAGCTCGTTATCCATATGAAAACAGTAAAGACAGGATAAGGGGATCTAATTGTAAACCAGTTGTATTTTTTTTTTTTTTTTTTTTTTTACCATTAGTGGGTTATTACAGCACAGCATCTGGCTGCTTCTTCTGAAGGTTCCTGGTAATGCCCCAGTGCGTTGTTTCTGAATATTAGTTTAGGATTTTAAAACATAAGCCTGCCTTCTGCTCACTGTCATATTGTCAGGTATTTCTTGGACATGGAGGCAGTAGAAGGGGCTCTTTGCTTTTTAGGCATCAGCCATCAAATAAGTTGAGATTGCTTCAGTCTAATTAGATCACTTAATGCAGGCATCCTCATAGTAAGCCCTAATTTCCAACAGAAGCCCCTTTTCAGGCTTCATTCACCTTGCAGTTTTGCAGTGCACCTGAACTGCTTTTTTAAACGTATGAAAAAAGGATGATAACATTTTTAGAAGACTGTTCCTCGAAGAAGCATTTTTCAGTTGGGAACTGTTTTTCTGCTCCCCATTTTGTTTAAATTCCCTCTTCTGACACGGACAAAGGAGATGAGCTTTGTGGCTGTCCTGCAGGCAGCTCTGTTTGCTCTGAGTCGCTGCAGGAGGCGTTTTGGAGCGCGGGGCTCTGCACAATGCGCCTTTATGGCTGCCTTTCTTTGAGGCTGAAGGGATTTTTTTTTGGCTGCTCAACTTCTCAACCAATGGCATGTTTTCAGCCTTTCTTTTATTATAATTTAAGCTTCTGTGGTGTCTTTTGTTCACAGTGGAGTTGTGGGAAATGTAAAGAAAAGCAGCGACAGCTGGAATCCAATCCTTTAGTTTTCTGGCCATTATTTTCCTGAATGCTTTTCAGCAGAGTTACTGCTCCAACAGCTGTCAACTATCTGATGCTTTTTATTTTGTAACCCGGACTGATTTTTGCATTACTTGCTTTGCTGCATATTTTCTCTAATTCTAAATTTCCAACTGAAGTTGGACCAGTGTTTATGAAAGACCAAGGGGTGTGCATGTAAGAGTTTCCAGACATCCATAACAGCATCTTCATACTGGGAAGGTTCTTGATAAACAAAATCACTTACTATTCACATAGTGCATTTTTTGATGATGTCAAAATCTGCCAAATGGCACTTGACTGCTTAATTGCTAAATAATGCTATTTTATTAATCTCTCCTTGACTACCTTCTTACCTAGGCTTAAAAAAACAGCTTAGTTTTTCCTATGCTTTTCATCATTGCCTTTTGTGCTTTTGCGTATGACTTGTATGTAGTCACTAATTCTGCTTAGAAGTCTGAGGCTATGTTTATTTTGTGAGAAGCCTTGTAAAAATTGCTATGTGACTGAGATTTGACTATCCTTATAATGCTGAAATACATGGGATATTTCAAATGCTCGTATTTTGTTTGCACTGTATCTGCAGGGATACCTGCAATGCTTTCTCTTGAGAAAAGTAATCTGCCATCGCTTGCGTCTGTTTATCTTCTGTCTTCAGTATACTTAAAGCTTTACTTGAATTTCACTAGTTGATTATGGCTCTTTTTTTCTGTGTTTCATTGTTCTATCTGAACAAATACTGTTTTATCTTAATGCTGTGCCCAGCTGATATTATTCGTTTTCAGGGCTGGCTGTAGCATCCTATGAATTGGATTCTACACAATGTTTTTTCTCTCATGCTACTAAGAAGAAGGCCTTTTTGTTTGCTGATAACATTACTGATAGCAAGATTGGATATGGGAATGTTTGGGGAAAATGCAACATGTGAATCTTTGGAACTTGGAAATGTTTGTTGGGGAGAAGTGACAAAAGATAGCAAAGAGCGGGGATGAAGTTCTTTGCCTTTCTTACTGATGAAATAGAGCTGAAGCTGCAGTTGATGATGTGAAGCCAGTGCTGCTGCTCACAGAAGCAGGGTGGTATGGTAGCACTGGCTGCTTGTCTCTAGCTTTTCTCAAACTTTTGTATGACAGTAGGGTGAAGCACAGAGTTGAATGTTTGTTAAAACTGTGGCATTTCTGCCTTGGCTGCCTTTGACACTGGTAATTCCTGACCTGTTTGTTTTTCTTCATGTTGTACAAGTTCATATAAGTCAAGTGACCCTAAAGTCAGACTTCAGGATAATAGCTTGACTCTTCCAAATGCTTCAGTTAATGGTTTAGTTGAAGTTTTGTGGTGGTATCTTGTACAAAAACAAGTACAATGTGGTGTTTTTGGTGGTTGATAGAGACTAATCTTCCAAAGTTGACACTTTCATCTGTTTGTTCTGTTTCTGTAGAACTTCAGTTTGCTATAGATTAGATTTTGTGCCATCAATACTACTGCCTAAAGCCATGCAATAGCCTACTTACAATCAAATAATGCAAAAGAAAAAATTAGTATATGCTGTAATGCAAACTGCATATGCTGTGTTCTGTATTAAGTAGGGAAAAGCATATGCATGTTTAGACCCTGTAATTTTAGAACTTCCCTACTGATTTCAGAGGCATACAGCAAAAGGTTTGTTACTGAAATGGCTGATGGTGAAATCTGTCTCTTTCCAACAGAAAGGAGCGGCCGATATCACTGGGCATCTTCCCACTGCCTCCTGGAGATTCACTGCTCACACCTGAAGCTCAGAGAGAAGCAGGGGAAACACCTGGGTCAGAGCACTGGAAATTCCATGAGCTAAGCCAGCCACGGTCCCACACAAGCCTGAAGGTAAGTGATCAGTGCCTTGTGCTTTAGGAGGAACCCCATGAACAGGGTATGGTTCATTGCTGGGGGGAGGGGGGAGGAAGGAATTGAAAGGGAGGAGGTAGAACTGTGACTCGTGTTTGTGCAAACCGAGTAAGGTGTGGTAATTCAAATGAGTTTCGAGGGTAGAAACAGTTTGGGTTGCATTTTCCAAACAAGTGGTAATACAGTTCTTGTATTCACAAGTGTTTTTTTCCTGACTAAAGACCGTTTCCAGAGGTCACTAGCTTGTTCTTTACTGACCAGATATGTAAATAGAGTAAACAGATCTGCTGATTTAACATTCCTTCTGGAAGGAAAGCTTGGATTACTGTAGCAGCCTCTGCCTACTTGAACATATAGTATGGTATGGGTATACCATAGAGGTGGGTGACCAAACTTTCCTAAATTAGCCTGTGATATGATTTCCCTTACGTGTAGCTTGGCTGTAATTCCTCCAATTGTTCTGCATTCCAGCAGTGGGAGGGTGGCACGGAGCAAGCTGCAGGAAGGGAAAAAATGCTGGAGTGCAGCAAGTCTGGAAGTCCATAGTGGGTCTGGAAGTGCAGCTTGAGGAATTCCAGAACGTGTAACCTCAGTCTCCTTATGTTAGTGAAAGGGTTTGAGGAGAAGGGATGCACTGTTATTTCTGCTATGTGCAGATTAAGCGATTTAGTCTCCTCCAAATTGAAATTAATTACCAGTGTGAAAATACTAAACTGATAAGGAAAAAAAAAGCTCTACAGAAATACCTGGAACTCAGACTTTTCCCCAGGAGGCCATGTGGAGGTAATGGGAAGCGTAAGTAATGATTGATTATAAACAAATATCAGTGGCAGCAAGAGTGTGAGTGTAAAAACTTGTCACTCTTGGCTAGGGCCATGTTGGATCTTAAAATCTTCCTATTCCCTTTGTCCCACGCCAATTAATTTAAGCAAATTGACAGAGCTCTCCCTTTAGGAGAGCTGATTGAGATTCAGATTACATAAAACCACGAATAGGTAGGGATGGGATACAAAGGGACGTTTTTGATTCTTTGACTGTTCAGAAAATTACACTGATTACGGTACGTTGCCATAGTAGGTTTCTTGTTGTAACCCCTCTCAAAGTAGTTAATTGTTAAAACAGTTGTTGGTGAACAGTACAAATTGTGATCATTTAAACCTATTTATTCTAAGTTGCTTTGGTCCAGAGCAGTTTTTTGGGTGTGAATATAAATCAACAAACATAGTAGTTTAATGAGCAATGTTTCTTGGAGGGGGAGGGGGACGACCCTGAAATAAAATTCAGCAGATAGTAAAGTCAGAAGTGTAAAATATGACATAACTTGCGATTTCTGTAAGCCGAGGACCATTCTCTTCAGTGTTTTCTTTTGTACTGTCAAGTCATTTTTCTTGAGCTTTGCATGTGAAAGTTGGTGGTCAGTCCATGCTGCATCAGTTAGTGGATGCTTTTGGAATACAAAGATGTAGAAATGTTTGAACAGAGCCAACAGCTCTCTTGAGGTTTTATTCTGTGTTTGTGAGAACTCTGGATTCCCATGGTAAGGGGCATCATTCCCTCCCTTCTGTAAGTGCTTGCTGAAGTATGAATCATTCGTCTGTCGGCGGCTGGACTGCACCTATTCAAAAAGCTAGTTGGGGAATAACGTCTTTTATTATTAATGGACACCAAGTATCTCACATAACACCTTAATATATGGGTTTTGCTGCCTTGAATAACTGCACAATAAGTTATTCTGGAGGTGTTTGTTGGTTGAGATTTCTGAATAATTTTGTCAGAACGTTAAATAATAATAGCTTGTTCTGGAATTTACTACCAAGGGGATGAAAATGAAGTAATTGATAGGAAGATGCTTAAAGTAGCAGAGTTTATTTCTAAGTGGGAATGTTACTGTTGTTACTGTGGGATGCAGGCTTTTCACTTATGCAGGTATACATAAATGTGTAGTTTCCTCCTCACTCTGATAAACTGAAGTCTTATCTGGCAAGGAAGTAGCAGAAGTAAAAAAATTTAAAAATGACAACTCCTGGTAACCTTGCGCTTGACACAAACGAAAGAAGACGTCTCTATTCAGGTCTCTGTTTTTTAGTGAGGTTGAAAATTCATCTTCATTTTGTTCTTGAAAAGGAATGCAAGCAGTACAGTAAATTAGAACTTCATATTTTGTGATGCTTTTTCTCATTAAGTTTTGCTGGAGACAGTGTCCTAAATGGACCAGTTTGTGTTCATATCTGCAGTGAGATCTTGTTCGCTGGTATGCTGCTATTTAAGTGATAGTTAAGATGTCTGAATGCTAATACAGTTCTCTATGCTGTATTTTTATACCAGTTAAATACATGTTCTGCACCAGTGCTTCTGAATCTGTTCTTAAAGAAGTTATTTTAAGACATCATACATGTTTTGAACAAGTACAGATTGTAGAACAGCTTTGGAAAGACTGTCAGCAATTCACTTTGTAGCTAGAAGAGTTACTGATGGTGACACAGCCTGCTGTCTGCAAGGCTTAACAGAAAAACGTAATAAACTTGTTGATATACTTTATTAATTTAGATTTTGAAAGAGCATGGAAGTAAGGATGTGTGTTATGTAGCTATAAGCTTCTTAACAGGAGTGAAAACCACACCCAGAGTCTAAAGGTGCATTTGGCAGGTACGGGATTAAGGTATTCTTTCTATTTCTGCTTCTTTATATTTGCATATTCTTCAGCAAAATGTGGACATTTTATTACTTTTTCTTTAATAAAGAGCATAACTCTTCCAGTCCTTCTTATTTTAAATTTTTTTCAATAACTGTTCAATTTTAGGATGAGCTCTCTGATGTTAGCCAAGCAGGCTCAAAAACCACTACTCCAGCATCCACGGCTGCTTCAGATGTACCTGCACTGCCTGCTGAAACTCCTCAAAAGGAAGATGCTGAAGGATTTGCTAAGGGTACAGATATGCAGAATGAGAAGCCGGACATAAGCAAGAATATTGAAGTACAGGTAGCTCAAGAGACAAGGAATGTGTCCACTGGTAAGCTGCATTTCCTTTTCAGTGAATTATTATTATGGATCTCATGTAGTCGTCGTGAAATTTCTTATTCTTGTGCCACAAATGACAAGTGTGTTTTTACTCATTTTTTAGGTGTACCAAACACTGGTAAGAAACAAGTCTGTTTTTTATTGGTGATGTTAGAATTATTTCTGATGTTCCCATGTGAGCAGCAGAAGTGGCACTCATCCAGGCAAAGTCTTGAAATGAGATAGATGTCTACTCTCACGGGAATTAAATTAAATTCAAGAGAAACTGGCTTAGAAATTCCAGTGTGCACGAGGATATCAAAATCCATGCATCTTTTCATGTGGTTACCTAAATTAGTCTTTAAATGAGTCTGTTAGGTTGGTAGTCAACGTGGTATTATTTTTATGTAATTCCCTATCTCAAAACTCAGTGATTTTTGTTTTATTTAGACACCTTACTTTTCTTTAGGTGGAAATGAAAATGAAGAAAAATCTGAAGTTCAAGCAATCATTGAGTCGACTCCAGAGCTGGATATGGATAAAGATCTCAGTGGATATAAGGGTTCCAGGTAAGTTGAGTAGTGTGATTTTTTGAGTAGGAAAAACAGTTTAGGAAGGTACCAGACTTCAGTTTTGAACTCATTACTTGTTTTGAATTTTTAAGACTGAGGTCATGCATTATATAATAAAATCTCCTACTTCTGTGACCCTGTTTCTTTCCCCAAATTCCTCAGGAGGTTTTAAGTGTAACAGCAGTACTTTAGTCTGTTTCTACATCCAAACCTCATTATACAGCAAACTTCAGAATACGTCAGTATTCTTTCCATATCTTGATCAGAAGTTCTACACCAGGAGGCCTTTTTCCCTTAAATCTAGTTACCAAGACACTTGTGTTTGCTTTCCTGGCCTCTTGTGCTTTCTTTCACCTGCACATCTGGACTTATGACTGATTCTGAGAGTACTACAACATTTTTTATGAGATTCTGAAGGAGGAATCCCAGTTGTAGCATACCTGAGTCTGATTCTTTTGCAGGCTATTGCTTGTGGAGGGTAACGTTAGAAAAGATATGAAAATGGAATTTAAGACTCTAAGCCAAAAGCTTCTGAAAATGTTACTTGTTTTTATGGGGTTCATAGTAACCTAAAGGGAACTTTCTTCAGAGTGGGAATGTGTTTTCCTTCTGCCTTCTTGGTGATGTTTGTTTTATTTCTTTGCATAGCACTCCTACCAAAGGCATAGAGAACAAAGCATTTGACCGTAATACAGAATCACTCTTTGAAGAGCTGTCATCTGCTGGTTCTGGCTTAATTGGAGATGTGGATGAAGGTGCAGACTTACTGGGTAAGAGGGGTTATTTAATGATGCTGTTTACAGGAGTGTTCCTTGGGAGTTAAATGTTTCATTATACTTACTAGGTTTACTGTTAGGAGTAATTTAAAAGTATCTGAGTTTTATCTGAACTTAGTTGAATTGGGATTATGGAACAAAAAAAGGAAAATGTGTTTTTTCCTCCAACATACCCGTAATCTTTTCAGGCACTAGGTGTACTATTCTTTATTCCAGTTTTCCATATGTGTTATCTGACAAAAGGATTTTGTCTTGAACTGAAGCAGTCCTTTGTTAGTGTTAGATAACGTAATGCAGGTTATGCCCATCTGTAATTGCTTGGCTTTATCACAACTCTGTGGAATATGATTTGTAAGAAAATTACAGTATAATGCAGTGGTGGTAATTTGAGAATGAAACTATTAATTAAAAGCAGGGAAGAGGGAAAGAAACATTTCTTTCCCCATCAAACAGCTTGCTGCTGCTTGTATGCTCACTGAACAGATTGCAGGTTTGGGAGATACGAATTGAGGAGCAAAAAAGCCATTAAAAAATCTTTCTATAAATTGTTACTGTCTAGTATTATCACAAAGGGTTTTTGGACATATCAATGGTTTAGACTTCATTTTCCGGTATGTAAAATGCAGATGCATCTCGTGTGTATGTGTTAGAAATGTATATAGAAAATAATTCAGCTTCTGTTTTCTGACAGTGCAGAGGTAGAGATGCATAGCATTTAGAATTACTATGTGTGCAGGCTGAATTTCTGGCTAAGCATTCCACCAGAAACCTACTTTACATCAAGCAGGGGACATTTCTGAGCATTTCCCACTTGGACTAACAGACCTATTTTCAGTCTGAAAGATGACTTCTCTTTGTTACTCTGTATTGCTTGGAATCCTGAGCAGTGAGAGCCATGCCATCCTCGCCAAATGTATTTCATCCCAAACTCTTGCACTTTGTCATGTGGGCAGCTCATGTCGCATTCTGTGTGCAAAACCAGAGGTACTGGAGAAGTAGTATAAACACTGGAACTTCTGCTCCTTATCTGCATGATAGAAATCAAATTTCTGTCCAGATTGCCTGATAAATACTTTGTTTTCCATAGGCAAAAATAATATACTATCTAGACTAATGTATCAGAGGTTTGTTATTGTCTTCATTAGCTTTCGGTAAAACCACTGCTGTTAATATCAGTGTATGCAAAATGAACATGCTGTAATGATTGTTATGCAGAATGTGATCTAATAGCTGGACAATATAAAGACCATTTCACTTAAAACACAACCATAGTCCAAACTACTTTGTACCACTCAGTAGCCACATCTGCATCCAGGGTAGCTGTGTTTCAAACACTTGTTTTGAGGTCTGTAAAAGTAGTTAATTGGGATTCTCTAATGTTTTCTCTTGGGCTGCATACCCAGGGGAATATTCTGGTGTGTATGCTTCTCTTTTAAAAAAAAAATTGAAATTTGTTGCTTCTACAGTTAGGCGTTTTTGGCTGCTGCTCTCATGAAATACATTCTCTGCATTTTTCCCTGCTTGGTAACACTTTTTTTTTTGCCCTTGCACTCTTTTGGCTTTCTAGTTTTTGGTCATTTGTTATAATGGATCCTGAAATGTGTTTGAAGTGGTCATGGCTACTTCTGTGACTTCTGAAAACGTTTAGAAAGAGCTCTTGTAGTGACATCCCTCTGTGGCTGCAGTGTTATGGGTTTCTCCCATTATTAATGAAGTACCAACAGCCAATCTAACTTCCTTCAGTGTTCAATCTCTTTTGTTTTTAATCTAAAACTCGGGGGATTTAGACTTGCATGTCTGTTTTTAGAATAAGCCTTTTTATTGTTATGAAACTGTCTTTTAAGTCTGTTAGCAAAGTTACTTGAAGTTGTGTTCATAGAAAATAAGCCTCCACCATTAAGAGACTTTTTTTTGTGTTGATCTTAAATCAGCAGCACTACTGTTGTCATTGTGGTAACAGTGGAAGGTTTAATCTGAAAATACTTCTGCTGTGCCAGATGTAAGCAGACCATATCTACCTTATTTTTAAAACCTTGCAATTGTTTACTTTGTACATGCAAACAATAGGGGTGAGAAATTAATTTCCAGAAATGGCAATAATATTGAAGCAGCTACGTGAAGAGTTAAGTTCATTTTTTGTAGTAGTATATTCCTATGAAGCATACTGAACAGTGAAGCATTTCTGATTACCTGCTTCTAAATTCTTTCACAGACAATAGACTTCTATTAAATTACTTTTTTATAAGTCCAACCAATAGAAATGCTTATGACAAATTTTATTTAACATCTTTCATATAAAGTCCTGCTTCTATCCACATCACATTTCACTTCCAGTTATTGGTGGTGGCTTTGTTTTAATTCACTCTTACTTCATAAGTTTAAGTATTTTACTGCTCTTCACCCATATTACCCCTTACATGAAATGTTTCTTGTTCTTGTTTTTGCTTTACATGGAATGCATGGGCTTTAAAGACCATAATTTCTTTGGTAAGGTATCATTTGCTCTGGGGAAATTTGCAGGGCTTTCACAGTGCGAGCTTTAATCAGCATGTTTTGTCTTTTACATCAGCTAAGAATCAAAAGTATGTAAGTTAGACATCAGAACACTGTAAAATTAACTTTTTGTGGACTAATGCTTCCCCACTGATGCCATACTTGTTTATCTTCTGTTGAGTTGGTAATACTGTAGCATCCTCAATATGTATTTAGTAGGTGGAGGTAACATTAGCTTGTTAGCCAGGGCTGCCTTTAGTCATTATTTGAAGGCAGGTTGGGAAGAAGGTGGAGGGGAAATCTAACTGTAGGAGGTAGATCCTGAAGTTTCAGGTAGCTTGTCATTTTTTTTTTGCCAGGCTTCTTACTTAAAATTCAGCTATTGTTGGATAGCAGTAAAACTGAGCCTTTGAGAAAAATCAGTTTCATCTGCTAATTCTGTGTGTTTATTTCCTTTGGAAAGGAATGGGTCGTGAGGTGGAAAATCTTATTTTGGAAAACACTCAGCTGTTGGAGACAAAGTAAGTGTGAATGTCTGTGTAAACAATAATAATAATATATTCTTGTCCTCCTCTGTTACATGGAGACTTGTATCCGTCTCTACATCTTTCTATCTTGAGGAATGTAACTACTCAACAAACTGTTCTGAATTCTCTACTTCTTTTTTTAATTGCAATGGTGCAAATGTATTTTCTGAATCTTGGAGGTTGGCAGGAGTTTAAAAAAATCATAGATTTTCTTAAATAGTAGCTCTACACGAGAAACTTAAGCATGGTCAAGAATAAAACTCAACTGAAGCTGAATGACTGTGAGTCAGTCCTTGTAATGATGTTTTAAATGTTTGTCTAGGAATGCACTGAATGTGGTGAAGAATGATTTAATAGCAAAGGTGGATGAATTGACCTGTGAGAAGGATGTCCTACAAGGTGAATTAGAGGCTGTAAAACAAGCAAAGCAAAAGCTTGAAGAGAAGAATAAAGAACTGGAAGAGGAGCTTAAAAAGTATGTTTAATACTGTGATTCTGAAAAAGAAAACTGCTGTGGTATTTAATGCAGCTATTTATGTTGTTTTTTTTTTATTTAGAGCTCGTGCAGAAGCAGAGGAAGCAAGACAAAAAGCTAAAGAGGATGATGATGTAGGTGTATGTGTGCATGTGTATGTTTGTATTGATAATTCACAACTGGACATAAGACTGCATGCATTGAGTGAATGCTGTTAAGCTTAACTTCTTAAGTGGTAAACTTTCTCCGTGTTAAAACAGATCTAAAGAGCCCATATAAACTTAAATTCACTATCTCTATCTTTCTTGAAGAACTGCTTTTATTCAGATTGTACTAAATTTGAAAGGATGGGTGGAGAGGATGGTATGGCAGAAAGCGCTGGGTAAAATCAAGTTAGTTTTTACAAAGCTCCAAACAGTTTAGAATCTGGAATTGTGCCCCAAACTGACTCTTGTCTGAAGGCAGAGGCTGACTCTGCAAGGCCCTGCTGTGCTCCTTTGTTCATTCTGTGTTTGTTTTTCTGTGTTCAGAGTGATGTCCCCACTGCTCAGCGGAAGCGCTTTACTCGTGTTGAAATGGCTCGTGTTCTGATGGAAAGAAATCAGTATAAAGAGAGGCTGATGGAACTTCAGGAAGCTGTCCGATGGACTGAAATGATAAGGTAAAAGACACTTAGCTCCTTGGATTTCACTAGCTTTATTTGTGTGTGATCTGATCAGTAGACTTGTCTCCTTGCCTGCCCATGAATAAGTTCTTGAAGTTATATGCATGCATTGGTTTGCTAGAATGGGATCTTGGTGACGCCTCTGAAAAGGTATTACTTCCCCTGATGTGAAATAAACACCCCTTGAGAAAATGGAAATGGTTATAAAACTTTTTTAATCATCAGTGTTTCTTGGGGGGGAAAAAGTTACCATACGTGTGCATGCATCTTAAAGCAGTGTGTTCAGTTAGCAGCTGAAACCACAAAAAAGTAATACAGTCAGCCTTCAGATTGAGTATAATCCATGAATAAGATCTTGAATAGTGCAGGAGAAAGCACAATTTTAAAATCAAGATTTATTAAATATTAATTAGTGAACTTGGTCTAGCTTGCATCTTGAATACTGAGTTATGTGGAGGGGGTGCCACCCCCCAGTCAGTTCTATGTCCAGTGATGTCATTTGCTGCCGCCTGCTGGTCAGGTACAGTGGTGACATTCGTTTTTTTATTACTGTCCTTAATACCCATGAGCCCTTCTGAGTCTGAGAGAAATATGTATTCCCAAGCAGCTGTGGTTTGCTTTTCTGTTGCTATAGTTATTGTCTCCTATAGAAATCTCATATCTCTGTTTTTGGGTTTATGACTTCAGGGACGATTGCCATCATTTATTTACTACTGTGTCAAAAAATAAAATTTTAAAATAAAAAGCAGTGGTTAAAATATTAAGGCTGAAGAATTTAAAGTTTGTTTTAATCTGTTTTCATTGTAAAATGTTGTGTGAGTTTTCCATCCTGTTTACAGAGTACTTACTAGTTGTTTGTGATGCATGTATATGTTGGTGATGTCAGTGTTGTGCTTGTGAGAGGTGCTAGTGTGAAGAAACTGGCTTTGATACTTTCTGTATCAGTTGTTCTGTTCTGTAAAAGTAAGTCGCACGCTGTCCTGTTCCTTCCCTTTTTAGATTTTTATTAACACTTAATCAGTAAACTTAAAATTTGTTTCTTGTAGAGCATCAAGGGAAAATCCAGCCATGCAAGAAAAGAAGAGATCAAGCATTTGGCAGTTGTAAGTATTAAAATACAACTCACTAACAGTAAATAAAAGACCCTAACCGATTAGCTGGCACATTTTTATATGTTAGCTAATTGTCTTTCAGCAAATGGAGATGTCTTAATTGTTTTCCTCTTGTTACCTAGCATGCCCGCTCGGTAAGACTGTTCTTGAAGACAAATATATCGTAAGCTGCATCATCTAATGAATGGCTGTGCACTTTGAAGTTAAATGCCAAAGTGCTGTAACTTCTTTGTAGCTGAATATGCACCAGAACTTATTTTGATTGTTTTTATGATGAACAATAGAAACTTGAATAGCTTGTGTGGATTGCATTTATTTCAGCTTCCTTTTTCTATATGAAGTATGGTTTATTCTGTCAATTTTCCTTTCTAACTTGAAGCTCTTTAGGTCTGAAATGGCGTTATTCACAACAAGATACCTGGCAAATAATCCTCTTGTGGTTTGCTGATATCTAATATTTCTAGCTTAGAGAGTGGTGGAAATTTTAGAATGCACTGTGCACGAACTAACATGCATCATAAAACTGTCTTCTAGATGTAAGTTCACATCCTAGTTTTCTTGAATTATTCATTCAAGATCCTATTACATTTAATATACGAATGGTCTGTAATTCTTCAAGAACTTCTATTGACGTGAGTTTCTTTGCTTTGAAAGTATTTGAGAAAGTATTTGAGTGTGTAATGACTGCTGTGGTGGGCTCTACGTTTAGTTCAGCTGGCTTGAGAAGGCTATCCTATGTGGTGCTCTGCCTGCACAGTAAGTCTTGAATGTACCTTAATCTTAACAGTTTTCTTATTTATTTTATTCTAGTTTTAGCAGGCTCTTCAGTTCATCTAGCAATACAGCTAAGAAACCAGAACCTCCTGTCAACGTTAAATATAATGCTCCAACCTCACATATTACTCCATCAGTCAAGAAAAGAAGCAGCACCTTATCTCAATTGCCTAGTGACAAATCTAAAGCCTTTGAATTCCTCAGTGACGAGTAAGGCACCTTGGTTTCATAATACTAGATATGATCTATCCAATATTTGCCCTTTTTTGTTCTCTTGAGGTTAAAAAAAAAAAAATGTTGCTGCTAAGAGAACTGTAATGTTCTGAAGTGAATACTGATACCTGAGAGATCAGTGTAGTCTAGTTGCACAGCAATGACTGATTCTGGGTAGCCAGCAGTAGTGTTTTGTTTAGCATATACCACTGCAGTTTATAAAAGCGCTTTTAGTCATAGGAGGCAGCACTCAGTGCACTCAATTCCCAAAGTATTATAGCTAAGTAATAACTATTCAGATACTTTCAGTTTATGCTTGGTATAAAAATACAACATGTGTCAGGCTAACTGGTATCTTTATTTTCTCATCCCACGCTTCTTTGGCAGTACATCCTTTTGGCTTACAACTTCATGACTTCCAGTAACTGTGTAACCCATGCAGTTAATTTTTATGTATGGGTACCGACAGTAGTCTTTCTGGTTTGCCTATCTTAACCAGGTTCCTTAAAAACAGCCCACGGGAAGCCTGATGTTATGCAGATGAGTTTAATGACAGCTTCAGTGATACACGGAATTTTAAAGAGTATAAGTAATAGGTTCTTAATAATGATTCTTTCCTAGAACTGAAGCCAGTTTAGCCTCACGCAGAGAGCAGAAAAGAGAACAGTATCGTCAGGTGAAAGCCCATGTCCAGAAAGAAGATGGTAGAGTGCAAGCATTTGGCTGGAGTCTACCTCAAAAGTACAAACAGGTATTATGCTTATTTTCAAGTGTAATGGTGGTAATTTCACTGTGAAATTCTGATAGACTAGGGAACTGTGTTATTTCGCAGTTGAGCTGATTGCAGCACTTTTCTTTTGCTTTAACTTTGACATTTGAAGGCAACCTTTCTGAAAAAAAAAAAACACAAAGCAAAACTCTTTAAGCATATTTAACAAAATTAGTCAACTGATTCTGACAACTGTAAATATCTTTGGATGTCTCTTTTTTTGCCTAGGTGGCAAATGGTGGCCAAGGTGACAATAAGATGAAAAACTTACCCGTACCTGTTTACCTGAGACCTTTAGATGAGAAGGATACCTCTATGAAGGTAGAATATCTGGAGCTGTTTATAGAGACTATATTTTAGGCAGCCTGTAGCGTGACTCTGTTTTATAACTTTCTTTCTGTAGTGCAAGTTGTAATTAACTTCTACAAGTTTTACAGGTTGCAGTAAAGCTCAAGTTAATCAGAATTCAAGCTTCCGTAGAAAATACATGACTTTAACATTAATGAATTCCTTAATTCCTCAAACTGGACTGCAGAAAGATCCTAATTTTGATATTGGTGTGCTTAATGTCTTTTTTATTAGTTTAAGATAAATGAAATCTTTTCCTTCCAAGCTGTGGTGTGCTGTGGGAGTAAACCTGTCAGGAGGAAAGACACGGGATGGCGGGTCTGTGGTTGGTGCCAGCGTGTTTTACAATGATGTGGCTGGCACGGATGCAGATGGCAACAAGCAGCGCACAGGATCTCAAAGTAGCTTAGACAGACTAGACCAGGAGCTCAAGGTAAGATCACTATATGGGATGTTGAATAGCTTGTATAGTTACCTTTACCATTTAGCTGTAGCTTAAACCTGATTACCAAATACATTATTAGTGGTAATAGTTTTTTCTCAGAAAGTTATCAATGCAAGGTACTTGCATCAGGAAAAAAAAAAGTAAAATATTTTTAATTCTTTTCTGTGTCTCAGCTTGTTGTTAAGTCAGGAGCCAGTCCACGTTAGAACACAACAGTCTGCTTATGCTAGTAGAGCTGCCTGCTATGAGGAAAGATACTAAGGTGTCTGAGACTAACATTTTTAAATGGTGGCAGAATGTGTTCATGAACTTAGTAAACTGAACAGAAATCTTACTGAGGGCACAGAAATGAAGGCTTAACTTTGGTTTGAATTGCATTGCAACATCACAATCTGTGGTGATGACTGTGGTAGCTGACATGTTAATTACTTTGTATTATACTTTTTTGGCTGTATAATTGTGTGGTTAGAACTATTTTATATTGTGTCTATGCAAGTATGAAATATGAGCGTTTTAATGTTCTCTATGGGTTTGGAGCAAGTAAATAACTAATTTTTACAGTGACATTAAAGCTATATTGGCATGTGGTAAGTGATCAAGTACAATAATATATTTCAGATCAATGACAGTACTTTTATTTTTGTCCCTCTTGTTGTCATTCACTTCTGCTCTGCTTCGTTCTCTTTCAGGACCAGCAGAAGGAGCTGAAACACCAGGAAGACTTATCCAGTCTAGTCTGGATCTGTACAAGCACACATTCTGCTACAAAAGTTATCATTATTGATGCTAATCAGCCAGGAAATATTCTGGACAGTTTCATTGTTTGTAATTCTCACGTGCTTTGTATTGCTAGTGTACCAGGTAAAGACTTCATAAGCAAGACCTAAAACTTCTTGAAGTGTATCATGTTTAGATTTTCTTAAGCAATGATAAAATCTAAAATCAGTGTGATAAAATATTTCTGTAGCATAGCATTAAGAAATGTTTAGCTTGAGGGAAATCTTTATTTTGTTTTGATTTTCCGTTGGCTTTTGACCTGAATTAAGTAAAAGGTAGTGAGATGTCAAGAACTAGGGAGAATTGTTTTTGTCTGCTGTATTATAAATGGAACAGTAATGTCATTGTTTTACAGAACTGTGGACATTGGATTTTATTCTTGCTTAAGTAGTAAATCTTGGAACTACCTGTAGAGGGAATCTGTTATATTGAGCATGTACTGAGGGCAGTGTAATAGGAAGTCATGACTTTGGAAAACAGCAAATTGTGCAGCCCAGCTTGTTTCTTGTAAAAGCTTTTGGTAATAGTTTCAGTGAAGTAGTATTGTGTAATAGACTCAGAAGAAAATTCCTCCCGAGAAAGATTTGAACAAGTCATTTTTAGTATTGTCAAAATGATAAAATTCAAAGGAGGGGGTAGATTCAGGTATTTGGGAAGTTATGAGCAATAGGAGGCCACAGAACTGGCAAGCGAGGAGAGTAAGTTGGAATAAGTTCTTGAAAGTAAGCTTTGATGTTGCAAGTTATGCTACGTTGAAGTTGTATGTAATCTATAAAATCAAGAGAGCATAAAAAATAGTTTCTTGACATTTTTAGTATTTTACTGTTTTTAAGACTTAAAAGTATTTGAGAGGATTTGAAGACAGAAAAGAATCTGCTTTTTTCTAGTACGAAGGATGTTTTGGAGTGAAATTATCTATAGAGATATATGCAGGGTTACCTATAAGTATCTATCATGAAATTGAATTTGTTTGAAATGGAAATAAAGGAGTTAGAGAACTCTGCAAATTGAAATTGTGGCCTATGACTTTCAGGTATCAGCGTATGTAGGTACTGCTTTTGCTTTTTGAACAAATTTATTCAGTGATAGCATCTTTAGCGTCCCTCATGTTAAAAATTCTTTTGTAGGTGGGTATTCTCCATGTTAAATCTCATATGCTGGACAGTTCTCACGGTGTAAAATCTTAGACTGTTGTTAGATACAGAAGTGGATGGCCTTTATGCCCATGGAAACATGCAACTTTAATCTCTTCCAGGAGCAAGGGAAACAGACTATCCTGTGGGAGAGGAAGGGTCTCAAGAAGTGGATCCCAATCAAGTGGACAAGTCGTCTCTGTGTGGAAGTATGACTAGCAACAGCTCTGCAGAAACTGATAGCATGCTGGGAGGAATAACAGTGGTTGGCTGTACTGCAGAGGGTGTTACAGGAGCACCTGTAGCTCATAGTGCAAATGGTGCCTCGCCAATGGTAGAGAAACAGTCAGGTACGAAAATCTTACAAATGCACTAGGGATGTTCCTGATGTAGCTGAGAAAGTGAATGGGGCAGGTATTTAATAAGTTGTCTTTAAAAGGTGGTGTAAAACAAGTACGCTATGGGAAATGGCTTGTAAATCTGACATACTTGCAGCTGAAAACTTTGTGGAAGTGCTATTGCGTGTGTTTAGGCAGTTGCTTCTTTCAAATCCCTTTCAATGAAGTCAGTCTTTAGTATGGTCTGAAGAGAAATTTTCATCTATTATTTAAAATGCTGACTCCTCTTGACAAATGGTTGGAGAAGATGTGGATGTCTGCTTTATCCTGAAAGGTCTCAGTAGAGATTTAAATGAAGCTGCTTAAAGTGCATTTGATGCTTTGCTGATACAAAAACTTTGCTGTTTCTGATCTTATTTTTTTAGCTGAGATAGCTGGACTGTGACTGTCTGGTTGTTTGTTACAGCTCATTGCTTAAGATCTAAGCATCAAATTCTGGCTGCTTCATAATGTTGGGAATTCTCTTGCTGTTTTTAGTTATTCGAGTCTTTTGTTCCACAGATATTGCAAATGAAAGTAATTCAGTAGATGACAACATTCCAACTGCAGAAGAGGCAACAGAAGCAACAGAAGTCAGTGCAGGGACAGAAGATATAACTGATATTGGACAAACTGGAGTCTATACAGAGCACGTCTTTACAGATCCTCTGGGAGTGCAGAACACAGAGGCATCTCCAGTGTACCAGCCTGGGTATGTAATTGGAGTCATAACTCTTGAATTATATTTGGTAAGAAAAACATTTTCAGAAACGCATGGGGACAGAAGGTACTAGTTGTTTATCTTGCTAGGGAGGTTTATGTAAGGAATTTTGGTACAAGGCATTATATGCTTTGCATACATGAGGTGGTCATCTCTGTACAGTGTCTTATATGTGAATTCATATGACATGAGTATGGATGCCTCCAGAATGCTGTAATGATTGTCCACCAGTTTGTCACTAAGTCGTTTTAGAAACTTAACATGAATAGCAGTGGCCTAGAAATGCCTATTCAAATTTCCTGTTTCCCTTTCTCCTGACCAACTAGTTGTTCAAATGTATGTTTTCTCTCTCGGAATAAGCAGTCTGAGTTAGTTACAGGAGTGGAAAACAAGCTTGAAAGTAAACAATATTTCAAATGGTAGTATGTTTGAAATCTTCGTTCTCCTCATACATGTGGGCATTGCAGACATTTGATAAGTATTTTTCTTATGTGCCTGGGATGCTGCGACTCTACCATTCCCCTGAGATACCAGTAAGGCTGCCAGGCTTGAACGCACACTTGGTAGGAAGAAATTATTACATTTTTATTAGTATCATTAATGTATGTTATGTATAGTTACTGTTCCTTGAAGACTGTATGTACTTCAAAAGCAAGTGTGGATGCCAGCAGCAACAGGGTGCATACCTGTGTTACTGTGTTACTCTGAGTAAGCTACATGCTTTATTCAACACATTTAAACTGTCTTTTAGCACTGAGTCAGAGCTATATAAAGATGTTGCAGTTTTGCCAAATGAGCAAGATCTAGTGAGAGAAGAAGCACAGAAAATGAGTAGCCTTTTACCAACAATGTGGCTTGGAACACAGAATGGATGGTAAGAAAATATTACTCTTAACTTTATTTGGAAAGTTGTTTTAAACTTGCATCTTGGGTCTGTACAGGCTAGTAACTGTGTTGTGCCAAAACTAAGTGCAAGGAATTCTTGAGAGCCTAAACCTTATACACTTCATTTAAGCATTACAGAATTCCAAGTAAGCACTGGAAGTGACATTGCAAGCTCTTATTGACAGATGAATACTTTCCTGCAGCTGAATGTTTAGTAGTGGGAGTAATAATAGTTGAAAATTCTGCAGTATTCAGTATTATGCTAGGAAACATTTATCTTTTCACTACAGATGTATGTACGAAAGGCTTTGTAATGTTTTTAGATATCTGGAAAATTTTTGTCTGCTCATATAGTTCTTTCAGTCTTCATGTAGTTTTCAGTAGAAGATGAAAACCTGTTTTTCCTTTATCTGTGGATCTCAGTTATGTGGTTCTTGCCTGTTTGTTTTTTCTCTTGCCCAGTAGACCTTTCATAGTGCTTTTAATCCTTCCTGATTTGTCTTTGCAGCCTCTATGTTCATTCGTCAGTGGCTCACTGGAGGAAATGTATTCATGCCATTAAACTTAAAGATTCTATTCTCAGTATTGTGTAAGTCTTGAAAAAATGTCATTTAAATCATAATGAACTTTTGTTAAACTCCTTAGTTTTATATTTCTTCAGATATTGTGAATGTCAGCTCCTGTAAGTGAATGCGTATTCTTGGAGGGGCAGTGGAAAGCACTTGGGGAGTGAGAAAAGTAAAAAGAACCTTCTATATATTGAAAATGCTATAAATCAACTGAGTTCCTTTGTGGCTGCGTACTCAAAACAGTTGCAGATTGTTATCCTCAGGGTTCTCTCTGGACATGGTAGCTACTTTTTTTTTTTGAAAACTATCTGAACTGAATTTTGAGTCACTAATTACTGTGCCTTTTCTTGAGCTACAGACCAAAACGCTAGAGCTAATGCTAGTGTAAGAAGTATACTGAAATTTAAAATATTTATACTTTAAACCTGTTTTTGAGAAATGTGATCTAATGAAGTATATTCTTGTACCTCCTTTCTTTTACCAGACATGTGAAAGGAATAGTATTAGTTGCACTAGCTGATGGAACACTAGCAATATTTCACCGAGGAGTTGGTAAGCATTCTGTTGGGTCTTGAAAGTGAAGTTATGACAGTACTTCTGAAGTAAATCTGCCATTTATAATAGCATTTTAAAAATGCTCTCCTGATGACCATTTTGCAGACTACTTGATCTCTCATTTCTTTTATAATTTCAGGTACTTACGCTTTTTTAGTACTTCAGTCCAGGAAAACTATAAATGCATCAGTTAGGAATCTTCTGTTCTTGATCTGAGACACCCATGTTCTTATATTCGTACTCATGACCACATATTCTGTCTGAAGTTCTTTAAGGTGCTTAAAGGCATACAGAGTGAGTGAAGCACTAAATGTGGTGTATGAACTGTGTGCCCCAACATATTTGCCTGCACCTCTATTCATCTTCTACACCCTACAGATTCTTTCCATGAACAGCTAAACTAAATTTTGATGTTTTCCAACCTGTCTTCAAGAGTATACTGTTGTTGCTTAGAAACACAGCTATAGTTAAACATTAAGGATATAAAATATGGAACTCCAATCAGTGTTGTAATTAGAGAAATTTGGTCATGCTGAGATTCTGGTTGGATCTGTTTGTGCTTTCACAGCACCATAATGGCATTTTTTATAAGTTACTTGACTGTCTCTTAAGAGTTACATGTTTAAATATTAGGGTACCTAATCAAATGTTAAGGTTTTCTATTCTGTGTTGCTGTTAGTACATATGTCATGTTTGCAGGGGCTTTTTCTTGTATTATTTAGAAATTAAGTGTGCTACTGAACTTTTCCACCATCAATCTTTAGTCATGAAAAATACACCACATCATCTCAAAGTGCTTTGCTTGTCCTTTTCCCAACTGATAAGGTGGTAGAGAATTCTTCAGAGCCATTTATGCTATCAAAAATCTCAGGGTGGAATAGTGTTATTTGAATATACTTCAGTTTTTCTGTCGAAGTGAGGGGAAGACTTCATGGACATCTTTTTCTTTTTAACGGAAGCATAAGACTTTTCTGTCTATATGTAACTTCTACTACAAGTGTCCTAAATGCACAGTACAGGAAAATCAAGTACACCAAGTTGCATTAAATTGCCCTGTTCTCTGATGTTAGTCTCCTTTGGATTATAGGTCTGCAGTGGAATCTTTCCTGTTTTCTTTTTTTAAGGCTTTGTTTAATCTTTTACAGAGCTGTAATCCTCGGGTTCTTTCAGCTTTTGTTAAGGCTTTCTTCTTTCAGGTAGTCCTTCTGTCTGTTATGTGGCCAAAAAGAAAATAGTCACCCTGTCAGCCCTTCTGGCTGCCTGTTTCTAGGTTCTTATATACTGCAATGTAAGTGTTACTAATGACCTTTGAGGAAAATGTGGGCTTATTCTGACTCCCACAGAATTTTTTGCACTGTTCTGGTACATAGCTGGAATTCTTGATTATCACAGGAAGAAAAAAAGGAGCATAGGTATCTGCACTAACAGCAGAAAGCCCATTGATAGAGTCTGCATTGATCGCTGTCTGTTCATCCTGCCCAATAGTAGACTTTTGCTCTGTTACTGATCTTAGAAATTGTGTGTGGCTGAGTCCTGTAGAATTTTGTAAGCATCTCTGTGGAATTTCTGTCCACATCACTCTGGGACAGACTCTGTTCTTCAGCTTCTGAAATAAGGACCTGCTGGGGAATGTCTGAAGAGTAATTGGAATTCATCTAGTGGCTTCTCTCTGCAGACTCCCTATTCATTTCTTCTTTTCCCTTGTGTAGTTGAAATCGCTTTTCTTGGTGTTCAGGAGAATTAAGAGGTTGCATAGCACTGATGCAAATACTGGAAAAGATGCATCTAGGGTGAAGTTGTGATGTTTTCTTCCTTTAAATTCTAATGGTTTATAATCCCTTAAAGTATCTCAAGTAAATATCGGAATGATCTCTGTTAGCTTAGTCTACAGCAGAATTTTATTTGGTGTTGGGTGAACAATTTTAGTATGATTTCCAGTGGATATCAGGTGCTAGTCTAAGGTCTAACAACATGTAAAAAAAAAATCTTGATGCACTGGCCAGCATTTCTGTGCTCAGCCAAGCAGTAATTGCCTAGCGCCGTGTGGGTTGTTGCTGCTTATGTCTACTGATGCCTGTCCAAGTAAAGCATTTAACACTAGGTAACTTTCTGTTTTTACAAGTGTTTTGACATGTTTGGAACATGAGTCATAGTACAACCTTATATAAAAACAGAGTAGCATTTGGGGTGTTGGTAGTTCATACAAGTAAATGCTGTTTTTTTAATGTGGAGCCTACTCATGCATTTGTATTGACTTACCCAGATCATTACAGTGCTTTTGAAAAATGAAACTATTCTTAAGGTATTTACCTGTGCTTTTAAGTTATTTTTAAAATGATAGGAACCTATGCTTTGTTTTTTGTTGTTGGTTTTTTTCTTATTTTGCTTCTGTTTTTAAAGATGGTCAGTGGGATTTGACAAACTATCACCTCTTAGACCTGGGCCGGCCGCATCATTCTATAAGATGCATGACAGTGGTGCATGACAAAGTCTGGTGTGGCTACAGGAACAAAATCTATGTTGTTCAACCAAAGGCCATGAAAATAGAGGCAAGTTAAAATGGTGTTTAAAATAATTATATGTTTTGTCTTAATGCCATCTTATGTTACAGCAAACTCCTGAGTAACTCCAGAGAGTACTTATTTGTTCATCAGCATATAAGTAGGCAGGCAAATTTGTTTTAGGGAACAATTCTTAATTTTCCAAAGATGTAATGATTCTGGAAGGCATTAAGGATTTAAGGCAGTTCTCATTTGTCGAAACTGATTATTCTGGGGTTTAGTTCTCTACTTTGTCCTGGCCAGAAACTAGTAAGTGTCCTTTTAGGTCTTTGTAGAGGTTACAATGCTAGATCCAAACTCATTCTTTTCATTTATGCATATTTACTTATTCATTATGTTCTCCACCCACCCACAACCTTCTCTAGAATCTCTCTGCATACTTTAGAGGTTTGTAAGTGCTAATCTTGAATGTACTCTCCCTCCAGTTATAGAGTATTATGTTTATGTAAGGTGTGTAAGCTGGCTTCTGCAGTGTTCTGAGTATACTAGTGCATGAAGAGCAATTAGCAATATTAATACTTCAGCTTCTTATACTTGGTCTGTGAAATGGATCAGACTTTGGGAGGGTGACTGCTCAGCTCTTTTGAAAATATTAAGGGCCCAATTCGTAATCTGTTTGTGAAAATTATATGCAAGAAAACCTGTAAGAATTTATACAGTAGTGAACTGTTTTGCTGGATAGTTTGTGTTCAGCAGGAGTGAGTTTGTATGCAAGAGCAAGGCTTGATAGAACTGGGAAGAAAAATACCTTTAGTGCATATATATGTTCTGCAGTGACTAGAAAACCCCACACTGAAGAGGATCCAGGATAAAAACAAATAGAAATTGCAGTAGGCTGGGGAGGTTACATAAATGAAGATGCAGCAGGAAATTATGGCTCTCAGGTCACGCTTCAGGGCAGGCAATTAGCCTTTTTACTGTTTATCAGCATCGTACTGTAATACTAACTGAGCTAAGCACGAAGGGTCTGCTATAGTGGTCTTACAAATCAGAGGGTAGTAGATGACTTAAGGAAATTGCCAGTACTGATCATGTGAAGGTGGCACAGAAGTCCTTTGTATTCTTTTCTCTTATTTTCTAATTCAAGATCCCATCTTTTATAGAAGTCATTTGATGCACACCCAAGAAGAGAAAGCCAAGTGAGACAGCTGGCATGGGTGGGTGATGGGGTATGGGTGTCGATTCGTTTGGACTCTACCCTGCGTCTCTATCACGCACACACGTATCAGCATCTGCAAGATGTGGACATTGAACCTTATGTAAGCAAAATGTTAGGTAAGTTGATAAGAAAAACTGTAGTTCTTATACCTCTTGCTGTCTGGGGCTTTCTTTTCCTGTTATGAGTCAGGCAATTCTCATTTCAAATGAAGTTGAAGGGTGGGTGGAATGCTAGTCAAATCCTGCTGTATGTGAAAATTTGGTTCTGCAAGTAGAAACCTAAGTTAGTCTGTCTCTGGTATGGTCTGATCCTATCAGATGCCTAAGCTGTCCCTTAAAGCTCAGAACTAATGAGGAAAATGATGTTTGGGAAGGAATAACAGACAGTAATGTCTTTACTACTAGAACGATGCCTCTCAGAGTGGGAAGAACCCATTACTTTCCTGCAAAATTTGCCCTTTCTTTTCTAAGAAAGTACAAATGCAAAATAGCAAATTCTTACTGCTGTCACAGCTAACAAGCTTCCTGAATTTGTGTTTATATAAGAGTAGTTTGACCACCTACGTAACCTGAGAAGGTAATTGGTCCATTAGAAGTCCTTCACAATTAACTATTGTCATTGGTGTAAAGAAGACTAGTGTGTAGGCCACATTCCCCTTCTTCTGACAGCTTTCTTCTGTTCCCTGTATAGTTCTAATGATAGCCTCTGAAACTCCCTTGTAGAAGAAGCAGTACCCTTTATTTTAATGGGCAAGAAACTGTTATTTCACAGTTGCAAATGACTTTTTTTTGTTTGACAGACTGCCATGGTGCTGCAAGCCCCAGAATAACTAAATGTGCAACATTAAGGAGCTGTTGTGTTTTTTGTGCTTTCTCCCAGTATATGTTTGTCTCCTATATAGGTTCACAACTTAGCAGAAGTTTTAGCATTTTATTTTGCCTTTACAACTTGAATGTGCTCCTCTGCCTTGCTTGTTTGAGGTGGGCGGGAATTACTTGTCTGCATGAGTTGAGAACTGAAGTTAAGAATCTCTTTATGGAAGTAAAATTATTCTTGCTCATAATTTTTGATGAAAAGCATCTTTTGTTTTTAGGTACTGGTAAACTGGGATTCTCATTTGTGAGAATCACAGCTCTTATGGTGTCTTGTAATCGTTTATGGGTAGGAACAGGAAATGGTGTCATCATCTCCATTCCATTAACAGAAAGTAAGTAAAATATAAATGAATAGCTGCTATTCAATATGCTGTAAATGCAAAGAAAAAAGAATACGGAGGGTCATTCAGATGCTTGCTATTGGGTAGAAAACTTTACCAACAAATCTGAATCTTTCAGGTTTGTGACAGATTAGCTGCTAAGCATTATGGAGGCCCAAGCTATGTCCATGGTTACAAGTCTCGGAGTGAAAAACAAAACACATCAAAAAAAAGAAAACCAAAAAACAACCCATCTCCAAACATCTTGCTCTTTGATTTGAGTGGAGTTGCTCTGGCTTGAATTTGAAAGGCATCCATGGGAACTCAGAGGTGTTAGGAGTAGTAGCAGTGCTCATTGAAGCTTATTTGCGTGTAAAAGAGTTTTCTAACTGATGATATGATTGCCGTGTGATCACCAGAGTAGATTTTTCTGTTTGGTTTGAGCAAATTGGTATTGTTGTTAGTACAATTCAATCAGTTAGTACAATTCAATCAGTACAATTCAATCACAAAGTTGATATGGAAGATTGGAACAGCACTGGTACCAGTTGCTTTGAAGGACACGGTTGAGGATCTGGGAGTTCTAAGCAGTATCTTTAAGTAGAACACAAATTTCTAGGTAGAATTCCAGCACTGTAAATCCAGGTATCTGTGCTCAATAACTGATTGATTGAACTGTTGTTGAAACTACTGAAATGGGTTGGGGATAGGAGAGGAAATATGGTTGTACCCTGGGAGAAGGCAGCAATCCTGTTCAAGGGCAGACTGAATCTTAAAGGATAAATTTGGGAAGATTCTCTGTATATTTGGCCATTTAAAGCAAACTGCAAAAAATACTTGTGCTAATGATGAAATCATAATCTAATCATAAAAGACATGGACAGAAGCTCCAGAAAATAAAAAACAACAATTTGTAATTAATGGTACCGTGTTTTGAATAGAAAGTAGTGCAAGCTGATGGGTGACATTAATAGTAAAAGCTTTTCATGTTGTATCTGCGTTGTTGGATGGCACATACATGCATTGTTTCTCATACTGTTCCATTGCATTGTCTGTTCATTTGATAACTGTCTTTTTTGCATTGCATGTGTACTAGGGAAGGACAGACTTTGTCATTGATTTGAACTAGTTTAAATCATGCTTTCAGAAATTATAGCTCTTGCATCAAGCTTAATTTAATGTTTCCAGTAGAGTTTGTTTTAAAACAATAGTGAACATGGGGGAAAAAATCCCTAGAAAAGTTATTCAGATTAATTTCAGTCTTGTTAGTTGATCATGAATTGGAATAACCGTTTGTGGGTAGCCTGATTGTGGGTTTGAGAACCCTTATTATAAATATTCATGGTTTTAAAAACAGTCATATCCTTGCATAATCAGTTGCATATCTCAGTTCCTTGGGTCTCATTAGCAGGGTACCTTCCAGATCTGCAGATGCTGTTTCAAAAGGGCACTTGAAATCATGAGTAGTTACGTATTTGGTAGTTTTCTGCCAAGGAAAGAGAGAAAGGGGAAACATTGCTAATGAATAATAAATTCTACAGTGATAAAGCACATGAAAGTGGCAGTGCTTCTGTTGTCCATTTTATACTTCAACTTCTATAACAAGATGCTGTTCTTTGACTTTTTATTGAGTCTTCTGTAATTAAAACTTGCTGGTTTTTAGGAGCTAAAATTTAAGCTCTGTCTTATCAAAAACCAAAATAAAGAGTGGTGGGTTCTCATTAATCCTTCTCCTCTACTGTCATACCTATCTATTTCCCCTTTCCTCCTTTCTCACTTTAGCTGTAATCCTCCACCAGGGACGTTTACTGGGGCTGAGGGGTAAGTGCAGATCCTGAACAAAAATCTATTTTCAGGCTTCTAATAGCCACTTTGAGGCTGTTTATCACTCCCTATAGATCTACCCTCTGTATGTTCCTAAATGTTTTTCCACTTGCAGTTACTGCATTGCAGCAGTTTTATGTTTGCTAAATGGCCACCAGTCTGCTCAGCAGTTTAGCATATCATCCTGTGTTGCAGCTGAACTTTCATACAGACTTTATTTTTCTTCCAGCCAATGTGACACCATATCTTATAACTTTGTCATTAATCCACATCATTTACTGTCTTGTTACAAATCACTGTTTCTTTCACTTCTTTGGTAGTCTGTAGAATGGAGATGGCTTGTATGTCTAGCATGAGTACTTCTGTTTTAATTGATTTCAAAACTTCTCAAGAAAAACTAGACATAGAATGATAATAGGGTAGCTCCTGCATGGCCACAGGTGGCTATTGAGATTTTCGTGCTTGCACGGGGATACCCTATAAGTTGCAATGAAAACATGTTACATGTTGAAGTATATTGAATTTGCTTGTACTGAAGCACATTAGAGGTACTTATTTCCTATAGAAGATACAGTCCTTTCAAAAATTATTTTTTCCAAAAGTAGGATATTAAAATCTGTTGTTTATGCTAGACTAATAAGAATCCTGCTCCATTTTCTAATGTACTTAAAATAACGAAGCATGCAATCTCTTTTTTTTCCAGCTCTGTCTTGAATTGGCATTGCTGCCCTCCTGTTTCATTTTTATCTGAGTTGGCTGTAGCTTTTAGATGGTACCATAAGGTTCCTTAACAAATAACCATTTCTGTAATTTGTATTTTCAAGTAGAAAACACTTGTTTTCTTCTTTTACAGCTAATAAAGCAGCCGCAGGCTCTGGAAACCGTCCAGGTAGTGTAATTCGTGTATATGGAGATGAGAACAGTGACAAAGTGACTCCAGGAACCTTCATACCATATTGTTCAATGGCACACGCACAGCTTTGCTTCCATGGGCACCGTGATGCTGTCAAATTCTTTGTTGCAGTACCTGGTGAGCTTTTTGTTACCCTTCCTTAAATGAAGCTTTTGCCCTCCTTTGCTTCTTAAGTGTAGTTTTTTAGCAAGTGTATGAAATTGTAAATCTGTTTCTGAGTATACTACATTTTGATCTGTGAGACTTTTCTGATTCTCAGGTACAGTGTTGTTTAAAACTGGGGGGGGGGGGGGGGAGGAGGAAGGAAGGAGAAGTTGGTGACAAAATGCTTTGTTTTCATCTGGGAAAAAGGTGCTGCCTGAATCTGAGTACTTGCCTGCTGAGAGGGTGGTTGAATGCTAGGTGACTTAAGGTCTGATTTAAGAATCTGACTTGCTGCAAGAAAGAACAACTAACAAGGGAGAAGCCCCCAAAGGAAAGAATTGTTGGTTTTTTTTTTTTTAAGAAAAAAAGCTTAGAGTTTTCTAGAAGCTGTAGTACTGATGAAATTACCCTCTCAGCAATTGTGTATGCACTTGGTGCTGGAAGTAAATGACAGAAGTTTGCTTACTGGGCTGATGTGCTGAATCATTTCAGTTGTGTGTCTGAAAAAGTCCTTAAGTCTGTTTCAATGTCATTCTCTAGATCTGCCAGTGCTGTGAATTCTACCAAGAGGCATTTGATTCTGACTTGCATTGAACTGACCTGACTTATCTCTTTAGAGAGAGGAAATCAGAGCACAGCTAGCTTCTTTTTTTGCCTCTTGCTGAAGAGGTGCTGGAATCCATAGCTGAGTATATTAGGTGACCAAGTGCAGGTGGCATTACTGTGAGACATGGCCTAAAAATGTGTTCTGTGTTTTTATGCAGGTCAGGTTGTTTGCCCACAGAGTAGTGGTGGAACAGAGCTAACAAGTGACAAGCCAGCCCAAGAGTCCTTCAGCCAGGGTCCCTTAAAATCAATGTTGGTGATAAGTGGTGGAGAAGGATATATTGACTTCAGAATGGGTAAGAAATAGTGAGCTTAAAATCCAATTGTAACCTCTTCATGATGAAAGCATCTTAGATTGGGTTGTTAACCATATCAAAACTTCCATTGTGACTGCAGAATGCATTTCTGTGGTTAGTCAGTTATTGAGTGTTTACTAAGCAAGTATGTAGAAACATCTTTATTCTCATACATACATCTCCAGTTTCCACTTCTTCCAGTAAACCATGACCTCTGAGAGAAACTGTGAAAACATTCATTTGAAACAGTGCATGGGAGTTCGTGTATTCAATCTTATTTTGAAAGATGGAAGCCTTCTGACTCAAGCTGCTAGAAAATGTCCTTAGTTAAATGACCTTTTATGGTCAGTTTTCATATTTAAGTATTAGGTGAACAACACTCAAACACAAATGCCCTTGTGTTTAAGGGGAAAGGGGAAGAGTAACTCACTGTTATCTTTAAATGCCCATCCTGTTATGATCACTACATTTTTTGGATAGCATTTCTGCATGATGCAGCCCATAAACGATCTCTTGTGTAAATATCTTTTTAATTGACACTTCAGGAAAATATAACAAGAATGTTCAATATTTAGAATCTGTGGCTGGGGAGTGTGAGGGAAAAGTGCTCCAAAAGCACTCCCAGCTCTTCATTCTGACCTCTCATCGATCTCTAGTGTTTAAAAACAAACAAAAAAACAAACAAGAAAAACACATACACATGCAACAACTCCAAAACAACCCACAAACGCCAGCCCAAATTCTGTCATGTCCAGTGTGAAACATGTTCCTGCTGGTAACCCCAGTGGAGTGCCACAAGACTGCGGCAATTCTTTGCCACGCTGTAGAGGGACACTAAAATTCTGTACTCATTTTAGGCAAGATAGGTGTAGCCAGGTACTAAACGTGCACTTTGTCCCTGTCGTGTGATAGAAAGACACATTCTTAAAGCTTCAGAAGTGCAGCTGCATTGACTCGACCGTTACCACAAAAGTGTAAGCAAACTGGATCAAGAACAAGTTTGGTCTGTTTATGTTTAGACTCTTCACAGCTCCGAAGTAATCTAACAAGAAGATAGCCAAATTGTGACTCTGAAGTGTCCTGAAGCTGTCAGTAAACTCCCACTCAATCTGTTAGAGCTGACATTGTTCTGTACCACAAGACTGCCACTGGAGTGATGCTTATCGCAGCCCGAATGTGGTTTTGTTAGTGGTTAGTTTGTCCCCTTTGATCCAAGCTGCTTCATGTCACAAAGAGTTTAGCACAGTTGTAAAACTGCTCTTCTCTTTTGAAGTGATTAAAAAAAAAAGCCAGAGTTAACATTCTTCTAGAATTGAAGAATGTGAGTGTCAGAATAGCAGGCTCTGAAACAACTATGCAACCAACTTTCCATTTATAATGTATATATTCAAGTTTGTGAATATTCTCTTATGAGCATATGGCAACTACTGTCTTTAGTATTATAAATCTATATGTCATTTCTTCAGCTCCATTTGGTGTCCTGTTTTCATTGTCTGCCTGAATCAAAGCTGATGTTTTTTCATCAGGTGATGAAGGTGGAGAATCGGAACTTCTTGGAGAAGCTCTACAACTTGAACCTTCTGTAGCCAAAGCTGAGAGGAGTCACTTAATAGTGTGGCAAGTAATGTATGGCAGTGAGTGAGCCTGTAAGATGCAGCTTGGAGATCTTAAGCTAAAAAGAAAAGGAAAAAAAAAAGCGCTTCTGCATGTTTTTTATTTTGTGAGACCTGTTTCACTACATGATGTTGAAGCATTTCTTTGCTGTCTAACTTTTATATTGCAAACCTGTCAGACCTTTAACTATACAGGAATTAGCTTGTGCTGTTTTACCGCACCTTTGTTACATGGAACAGTATAATGAAATCAGAACTTCCTCAAAACTGGTGTGCACACCATAATAAGCAATCGAGACGTTAGTTTTACTGTACCACAACAATCTAATGTAGTTCATTTCTTTGGTAATCTCACTTGAGTTTGGCTTTACTATGACTGAGCTTCATTTCACTGTATAATGCATTGAGTAAAACAGCAAAGTTATTCCCAGAGTATTTAGGAAAAAAAAGGGCAAATCATAGGATTATCAGGGCTCATCCAAACATTCAGTGAGAGCTAAAGCAAATTGTTCCAACTTTTGTTTCCAAACCTTGAAAGTCTTGCTTACATCATGTATACAGATTAATTTGTTTCATCAAAATTTCTGGGGGGAAAGAGGAGATTGTATAGAAGTGACGATATTTAAATAAAGTGACATGTTTTCACTGTTGAACCTTAAAGTTTGAGAACTGCTGCCCTCAATCAGCAATTTCAAACATAGCGTTTTTTCCCATCTCCCTGACACAGATACATGTGAACAATTCTGTTTTCAAAGGATGTTCTTAGGATGATTTAAGTTTATAAATAATCAGAGTTCTTGAACAGGGGATACACCTTGTTTTTATTTTTTCTTGTCTTAACTCCGTATGTCCTAATCACTAGAATGATCTTCTCTGCCTAGCTGGTCGAACTCATGAGTCACTGCATGTGTGAAGGTTAAAGACCTCAATTAGAGCACGAGAAAAGACAGAGTGTACAGGAAAAATGCATCCTGCCCAAGTGAGATTGTAAATGAACTTTAGTGCCAGATGGCAAGGTACAAAGTGTATTTTTTGTAGCTGCATACTCCCATTTAGTCCCACCCAAAATGTGTAGCAATGTTAGCAGGTAACACTAAGATGGAGTAAGTTGTTGAAAGTCAGGAGACTCTAATATCAGGCTGACATTCTGTCTACTCACCATCTATTTTTTTTTTTAACCATAAGTGTGAGTTGAAGACTGTCTTCCTTTTACATTGAATTTCCTATATTGGTATCAGACCTAACTTAACCAATTCATGATTTCTGTTCTTCAGAATACTGTAAAACACAAATTTGCTCTTTCATTTGTTCTCTAAAAAGCAGAAGTTGGAGGGGTTTAATGAACATCCAGCATTTACCCCAAAAAGACTGGGACTAATATGTGAGTGCTGAACAGTTTCAGAGAAGTAAGTGCAGAAACACTTTTTAAAACTGCCTAAACATTTTTATGCAATAGGAGCAGTTCTGGTCTATCAGGCAAACATGTGTTTATATATTTTCTTAATTTTTTAAATGAACACATTTAGCTGAGGTCTATTGTGTAAATATATATTTAGGCAGCTTTTTCAAATGCATATCATAGCTGATAAACCAGAAAAACTCCATTCAGGTCTATTGGTTAGATTTATATGTATAAATACTTTTTAAGCAACATATTTTGTATGCAACTGTTCCTCTCGTAAATATGTATTTAGGACACAAATTATGTAGTAAAAATCCTTATTAAAGAAGTCTAATATCTTGGTAGTATTTTTCTCTTCAGAATGCCAAAAGTGACGAGAGCATGTTGTTCACAATTTGCTTTCCAAATTCATCTTTGAAGTCACTCTTAAACTACTTTGGCTTAATTCTAAAGTCTGGAATAGGAATGCAGAAAGTAAACTGACTTAACGCTCTCATAGAGGCCTATTTAAAACTCACGTAGCCACGTATGCTGAACTTGAAGCACATCTGAATTAACTTGGGAAATTGGACGTCTAAGAAAAAAACTGTCTACACTTCTTTATGGTTGTGCAGAGTCTTCACTGTGAGTGGTGCAGCTCCATTGCTTCTCTTGCTGTCTTCCTAAATTTATTTTTCTCCAGTTTCCAAAGCTTGTACTCACTGCTTGATTGTCACATTCTCATGTTCTCAGAAGAAAAACAAACGCACAATTCTGTTCCTTGGTGCCCGTATAGCATTTTATTTGTAATTAATGGTCTGTTTTCTCTGAACGGTTTGACTGCCTTGAGGCAGAGCAGTTTAATCTGGCCAGCACGTACCTGGTCTTTTAGCAAACACATCGGTCCACCGTGCCATTCAGTCACCTCAGCAGGCCCACTCCTGCTGGTTTTCAGCAATGATTGCTTCTGTCCAAGAGTAGAATGGTTTTTGAAGGAGACAGTAGGTTAACTGTGTACCACTGTGGTAGATAAAAGGCATGTGCACTTCTCTGTATTTCTCATTTAAAAATGTTATCCCCTGTCCTAAGGTACAGCAAAATGACTCCGTGTTCTCATCCCAATGCACTGGGACTTATAAACTCCCTGCCTGAGGTAATCTGAGCTGAGCAAAGCCCAGGCACTGAGGTGACATACACCCCTAGAAATAGTCTCCAGAATGTTTGTGCATACACTCGTGATCAAAGCATCGTATAGGTAGGAGCCGATCTCTTGGTAGCTGCAGCTCGCTAATAGCTTGGAAACGTTTTGAGCACAAAATGTGCAGTGCAGTGCTTGCCCAGGTGAGGGTGTTTGTATGGTAGAGGTGGGACGCGTTGTGTAAGCTGCTGCATTGTCCACTTCTTGTCAAGGTCTTCCTGCGTTGGATCAGATAGAGCTGGCAGAGCATAGACACTTTATCATAGGCTGCCTTAGTAACAAACAAATGTTCAATCTGTTTTATTATACGAACTGTTCTAAAGCACGTGCGTCTTTTAAAATGCTGTGTAACTATTTATTTCCATGTGAGTATTATCAAAGTTACCAAAGGATTAAACCTGACTTAGCACTCTTGTAAGGGACCCTGTCTCAGCAGGGTCTTGTGAAGGCCCTGCTCTGTAAAACACCACGCGGTAAACCCAAATACAGCTCTTTAAGGAAATGTTTTTTCTAACAGGGTTATGCCATATTGTAACAACCTATGTTGCACCTCAAAGCATTTTTCTATACACTAAATGCCTCTCCCGCCCTCTAACAAGATTAAGTTTCCTTTGTTAGTTTTGTTGATGCACATTTCTCAATCTTTTAAACATATTTTAAACATTTTATGGTCTGTAATTTTTGGAAGTTTTGTCTGTTGAACACTTTACGCTGAATTTTACTTGCCTCTGTAATCCGAGATGGATACTACAGCGTTACACTTGCTGTCTGTTAAAAGTTGAGGCTTCTTTTCTGTGAGCAGAAAAGCTCATATAGCAGTGTAGTTATTTCAGTATTTATTTCTATTATTGAATCCATGGGGTTCAGAATGTAACTTTGTACATGAAATATATATATAAATATGTATATGAAACATGCATTGGGTTGGTGTTTTCTTTGTGGTCTTGTGTCTTGGGGTTTTCTTGCAAGTCATTTGCCTTGCTGCCTCCCCAGAGCAGGTGCACAGAGCAGTTTGCCTCTTCTCAGTGTTGATTCTCAGTGCGTCCTTTCACGGGGATCTCATTGCACTGTGCTGAGTGTGTGTATTAAATAGGAAGCAGCATCATCTGCCTTCGCTCAGGCAAGGTTGAAGCTCGTTTCTCCCAGCCTGCTGTTCATGTGGGTAAGTAACTCGATTCTTCAGATTTTCCTACAAAACCAAACTTAGAGACTGTTGTGGTTTTTTTTGCCATCCATTCCCTTTCCTTTTCCTCCTGTCTATATGAAAGCTCCTTGAGCAACGCAGTCTGTAGATGTTATTTAGCATTATGGTCATCTCTGTGCCCCTTAATTCTGCTGCAGAAGAATAGCAGGAAGGAGCTTTTTGGCCTTGGGCTGTGCTTGGGTGCAGGACTTCTTAGTGCTGTCCTGTGTGGTTGTAAAACGACAAACCCAGTTCTGAGCAGAGTAGTTCCTGTGCCTTTTGGAACACCTGGGTGTGGTGTGATGGGGATGGTTTACTATCTGCTCGTGGTTCTAAATGGGATGAATTCACTCGGGACTCAGAACGGTTTGTTGTATTTAAACACAAGGTGGTGCTCTAAGAACCTACAGACCACGTGGAGACGTGGGGAGAGACGTCATGATGCTGGAGGCTGCTCTGCTCCCTGCCTTCTGCCAGCAGGCAAGTTTCAGGTTTCCTTTGCAACTCTTCGGGGTGAATTCCTTGTGTCAGCGGTTGAAGGAAATGGGAATTTGGGCGTTTGATTATCAAAAGGCTCAGAAAACTGCTTGCTCTTGCCTTTCCCCAGGTTGTTGTTTAGGTTGTGCTGCAGGGATTTCTCCTCTTCACTGTGCCCACAGGGGCCCCGGGCTGGGACCTGTTGAGCCCACTGCAGCCAGAGCTTGGAATAACCCACTTCTTTGTTACAGATGGTAGGAAATATGGGTGGGCTTCAGGTGGGTGCTCCTCACACCCGTTTTCATGAGCAGAAGTACCGCTGTCCTCTTTCCTCCCATGGTCCTGGGGCTCTCAGGTGGCTGCTGAGCGAAGGAGAGCAGCGCTGCCCTGCCCTGCCGCCTCTGTGGGGCGGCTCTGCCCCGTGGCTGTCGGCTGCCTCAGGTCTGGAGCTTAAATAAGGAGAGGGGGGAAAAAAAAGAGTAAGTTGGAAGCCTTCCTGGATTCCACATCTGCTTTTCACTTCCACTGCTGTGTGTGGAGAGGCCGGCACAGGGAGTGCTGGGTCCAGGTGGTCCCGGGGCCGCTGTTGGCGTGGTTTGGGCCCTGTGGTGCCACTGTCCCCGTGGGGCGTTTCTCTGTCCTATGTCTGTTCCCAAGGCCCCTCCCCAGCCCCTACGTCTGGGAGCTCCCGCCCCGTGGCAGTGCTGACTTTCATCCTGAGCTGCTCTTGGGCTCACTGTCGTATTGTTACTATCTCAAACCCACTCCTTGTCACATCTTCTGGGAGTAGGCAGAGACATTCAAAAACCCGAGGCCAAAAATAGGGAGAGAGAATTTGCGGTTTTTCAGTTCTTTTGAGTCAAACCCAGCTCTGGGGCCTGTCCCTTGTCCCCACAGCCAGCATTGGACCTCTTGGGTCCCAGTGCCGTGTGCGGGCTCTGAGCGGGGCTTTGCCACCAGCAGCCCACGTCCCCTGTGCTCCTTGTGGGCTTTGGTCCCGGTCGCAGTGGGTTAAGTCACACACACTGTCAGAACCTGTCCAGTTTCATTCTGGTTGTGAGTACCTCCCAGGGCTGAACTGCTTTCATGTCCCACCTGGGAGCAGAGTGGGGCTGTCCTGGGGGCTGCAGCGTTTGGATCAGTGCTCCCAGGGAGCAGCAGCTCTGTGAAGTAATTCTGCTTCTGCGGGAATTAAAAAGGAAACTTTCTACTCTATTTCACAGCATCCTCTCTTTGCAGCAGACGAAGGTCAGGCACTGGAGAGGAGCCCTGGGGCTGGCGCTGCTGTTTCCATCGGCCGTGTCCACCGCAGCTCCGCACAGCGCGGTGCTCAGGGCCGGGCAGGTGCTGTGCTGTGCTGTGCTGCGCTGTGTGCTGCTGCTGGAGCTCGGCCATGGGGTGGCCACGGGCTGTGGGGGGGCTGGAGTGCGTTGTGGTGCCACATCACATCACCGCTATTTTTAGTGCTCTCACTTCTGCTGCGAGGTCCTGTCTGTCTCTCTTTGGTCTTTTATTTTCAGTTTCTTGTTGCTGTTTCCCAATCTCGGCCCAGCACCAGGTGGGCAGCAGCTGCCAATGTATTTTTGTCTCTGTGCGGTGCAGGAGGGGCCTGGGGAGGGGGGCAGGCGCCTGCGGAGCAGCTGCAGCCAAAGGGACACAGAACTGTGGGGTGCAGAGCTGTGTTGTGTGGCACAGCCGGGAGCAGCACCCTGCATCACCCAGAGCCGCTTCCAAGCGCAGAATGAAGAGGATGCAGAAATGTTGCTTTGGGGTGACTTCCTGATCGTTTGGTGAAAGCAGCACTGGGGGAACCCGCCTGCTCACACTGTGGCTTTTCAGTGGTTCTGGGGGTGTGCAGGTGTCAGCTGGAGGTCATGTGGGAGACACAAAGCAGCAGGCATCCTTGGGGATGCTGTGCCAGAGGATACAGCTCCGGTGCTGAAGGGTGGGATGGAGCTTTTTGGCTTCAATTACAGCTGTGATCAGCCTGGCTGTCATTTTTCTAAATATATCTCTGGGTATTGAGTGGCTCAAAATCTGGGGCCTGGGGGTTCTGTGATGGCTTCTCACTGCTGTAGTGGAAACCATCCTCTCACACGAGCAGGCAGATGCTCTGTGCTGTGGAAGCCTTCAGGAGCTGCTGTACATTTCCAGCTCCAAAGGCTCAGGCTGGGCAGAGTGAGCACAGCTCCGTCCCTCGGCTGCCGCAGCCTCTCAGTGCCTGCGTGTGAGGACACAGCACACTCCCAGTGCTCTGCTGTGCAAATCCCACCCGTGTCCCTACAGAACTCTCTGGGCTCAGACACTGTGGAGCTGTGGGTCACTCTGTGGGTGCAGTGAGAGGACAGTGCTGTGTGTCCCTGTCCGATGGCTGCGCCCCTGGGGCAGCAGTTGTGCCACGTCCCCTGAGCCCTGCATGAGGGTAATGCAGTTGCTGCTTGCTGGGTAAGATGCAATTTTGGTGCCTGGGCGTGGAGGTGAGTGCGGCGGTACCCTCAGAAGGGGTTGGGGCAGCAGTGTTTCCCCCCAGCACAGGGAGCTCTGCGCACATTGCCCTTCCTCACAGCTTTTCTTACCGTGCAATCCCAGAGCGCTGTGCTCTTAAATCAGCGTGAGAGTAACCAGAACAGGATCAAGCGAACTGTAGGAGCTGGCAGAGTGGTGGCACTAAACAAGGTTAAAGCCATCTGATAACATCCCATTACAGGAGATGAATTACCAATATCCTGCAGTGGTGAAATACCAAACTTTCTTGTGACAAAGCATTGATTTTCCCAGAAAGGAAAGCGAGAGCGAGCTGCAGTGGCACGGCAGTGTGAGCAGAGGGGATAGCGATGACAGCACCGAGCAAATATCTCCTGCACAGAGCCCAGCTCCTGACCTTTAGCAGCGCTCGGGGCCGTGCGCCTGTTTAGGATGTCACAAACATGACAGGCTTCCTCCCAGTGAGCGGAGCACAGAGGTAATCAGAGCAGTTTGGAGGGCCGGATTCCTGGGCAGCTCCTGCATTGACTCAGAACAGCCGCGTGCCAGCAGCAAAGCCAACAGGCGACGTTGGGGCAAGAGCTCTGAACCCTGCATTGTCATTACCAACCCAATAGAGGAGATGGCCCCGTGCTTGCAGCGCTGCAGAACTGCAGGCAGGATACAAACATCCGGATCAGGAATAACCATTAGGATCCCAGTAGTGTGTCCCACGCTGAGTAGACGGCTCTGAGACTGCTGCCACCTCCACGGGGAACTGCAGGAGCCCCTGGGGCTCAGCCTGAGGTCTTGTGCTCTGAAATGAAGGCTGTGCTGTGAGCATGTCTCTCGCAGTGGCACTGAAACCTGCATCATAGAGTGAAGGACTGAAGAGCTCTAAGGTAGTTTGAAGACTGACATTAATTACGCAGTAATTTTCCAGCTGTGATCCACGATGGACCTGTTGCTGATCCCCAGACAGATGGCGAGTCACACAGGATGGGCTTCTCCTCTTTATTTCCATCTGCTATATTTCATTAAGGCAGCTAAAAATAAAAATATCCTGAATGTTATTTTTCCATGCAAGCTACTGCTACAGCAATTTGATATGGCCATGACGAGTTTCCGAGCGACAAGGAGTTCCTAACTGATTTGTGATCCTTGGCATGAAAAGAGACCAAGACCCCCTGCATCGTGCTCAGTGTGAGCGTTGTGCTTCCCTCCAATTCACAGCAATTTCTCTGGTAGAAGGGGAGCACAGGCACTGCTGTCTGCTCTGAGCGGAAGTTCCCATTTTTAGGTTCTAACTATTGCAGATGGTGCCATGAATGGTGATGCAATCAATCAGTGGAGATCCTTCAGGCATGAAGTCCTCTTTCCCTCTGTGTGGTGGGAATATGTCCCAAACTGCTGCTCTGAGCTTTCAGCTGGCGCAGTGCACAGAGTCCTCTTAGAGCTTTTTGTTTTGGGTATTGTTGGGATTTGGTGTCATGGATTTTTCAGCTCTATTGCATCTTTGCACAGCGATGCCGTGCTCTTGCACACACAGCTCTACTAATCTCAGTTCCCAGACCTGGCTGATGCTCGGGCATCGCAACTGAGGATGGACTCTGGCACTGAGATTTTAAGCCCAGGCTATTTTTGTTCCTGACCCCACCAGCCATTGCCATAGATCTGAATGCTAAGCGTGGATGCACGCAAGATGAGCTCTATTATTTCACCCTACTTCGAAAAGCCAAAATAAAGCTCTTTAAAGCTCTTTCAGGCAGCACAGCTCGCAGCACCACAAATGTTCCGTCTCATTGGCGGTGCCTGCAGCGCTGCTCGAGAGCCTTTGTTCCGACCCCTCCTTTCTCCGTCGCTCCATGCTTCAACAAACAAGCTGTTTCCTCACCCTCCTGGCAGCGCTCCCACGAGGAAATTCCTGCTCTGTAGCCCCAGCGTGGAGCAGCCGCACCATCCGTCCTCCTCTTGGGTCACGTTGCTTCCCCATTCGCCAGGGCCCAGCCCTCACCCCAGGAGAACCTTTGGCTCCGTTCTTGCGCCTGTTCTTCCTCCTCCGTTTATTGGAGTTCCACCCTAAGCTCACACTGACTGGGGCCCCAGTTTAGTAAGGAATTTTATCATGTGCTCCACGTAACTGGCTTAGACCTTCCATCTGTTTTTAGCTTATCAGAGCTGCGGGGGGAGCCGCCCGGTTCCGCACCCCCGGCTCTGTGTGCATTGGCCATCGGCATTTCTGAGCAAAGGGTGCACTTGCCTAAAGTGGAGCGGGAGCTCAGATAAGGAGCGCTGCTGTGCTGGGCTCCATCCAGCATGGTGACACGTCTCCCCGCAGCTCGTGGTGCTCCTGCAGTGCTGTGGAGGTGTCAGCTCCGCGCCTCTGACACGTTCCAGGTTGGTGGGTGCTCCTCCCACAGCTCACTGCTGGCGTATAGCTGGGCGCTCTGCACTTTGCTGCGCGTACTGGGAATCCTGAGCGAGGAATATAGGATTAATTCTTAGTCTTGGGAGCAGAGAATGAAGCCAAGGTGGGCAAAAAGCGATGAGCCCAGAAGTATTGGATTCAGTGTTTCATTCCCGGTGGAGTTGGATGCAGCAGTGTCTCATTTTGCTGCTGCGCACCCCTGTGCCAATACAAGGTGTGATGGGAGCAGCTACAGGAGCAGAAGGATGCCTGGACTGCACACAGCCACTTATAACTTCTGCCTTCAAAGTTTGCCATATTTAATTCACATCATATAAAAATTCCATTGGCGAAGGGTGGGGAAAACTGAATGTTGAATGAGGACTTCTGTTTTCCTGCAGAGCTGCACTGGAGGAGCTGGGCTGTGGCGGTCGGATTTCTGCTATAGGTCAGAAGTTCATTGTCTCATCAGATTTCATGTCATGGGGCTGTTCTGTTCCTAATTGCAACCAGGCAGGACTCAGCCTATGGCCCAGCTTTTGCTCTGGGCTCCTTGCATAAGATATACATTGCAGTCAAAGTCATAGGCAAATCATTTTAATTGTATTTTTGAGAGAGAGTCATTACCTTCCCATTCTACAACAGAGCAGAAAATGAAATTATATGCTGGCTAGCATTCATGTAAAATACAAAGCCCCATATTTCACTGGGTTGTTGGTACAGCAAGTTTATTTGGTGCAAATTTAATGCAAGCTTTGTGCTGTGCAGCTCAGGGACCTGCGATCATCCATGGGTGTCTGGGACTTTGCAAAGCCCTGAGAAACCCGGAGCAGGGCCTGAGCTGGGAGCGTGGCGCAGGGTGGGCTGCAGGGCTGAGCTGGGGAGGGAGAGCGGTGAATCTGAGCAGCAGCTCAGAGCTGTGCGTGTCCTGAGTGATCCCACTACACAACTGCATCCATTATTCACGCGCCTCAGGGGGAGCGGCTGTAGCCACATCTGAAGCTGAAATAAAATCAGCTTAGCACTTAGCTCTTGATTGACTTTTTGAATAATTTAAATTGGTCAGAGATGCCCGCGTGGACTCGTGCATCCTCCTATGGGCATCCGTTCATCTGCAGAATGAAACGAGGCTGCTTGGGCAGCCAGGTCTCAGCTGCAGCACCGTTATCGTGGAGAAGCTGTGTGTAACATAGGGGTGTAATGGGGGCACTGACTGAGAATCTGGATGGCTGTCCCTAATGAATCCTACAGACAGCAGAAATCCATCTACCAATCCTGCCCTGCTTTGTGTTGTGCCAGGAGAGCACTGCCTGGCAGACACTCCGTGTTCCTCAGATGCTGTGAGTTTCTCTCAAACCCAAGAAGCTGCAGCAGCAATCCGGCTTCCTCCGAGATGGAGGCACGCTAATTTTAGGCACCGTGTGCTGTGCAAACCGTTGCTGTGGAGCTGGCTCTGTTTTTTCAAGTGCCGACTGCCAAACTGGCTGCAGTGCACAGACTTCACGTGGGCCTTCAAGGTTTGAAACTGTCTTGGTATTGGTATTGGTGCTGTGCTGCAGAGTGGGGAATGGGAGCTTAAAAGGACTGCTGGAAAGCCTTCAATGGGAATGGCTGGGTTGGAGGTACATTGATCAGCAGGGAAGGGGTCAGTAGGGAATGGATAGCTGGGTTGGAGCATGCACTGGCTTTCTGGTGGGCTCGCAGAGCTTTTATGTGCAATTTTTCTCTCCCCTTGAATACTCCCCTGATGAGCTGCCCACCCAGTGCTGGTTGCTGCATCATGCCCAACATCTGTAGGTAAAGGAAGTGCATTGTTATTGGCTTCTAGATGTATTCTCTAAATATTTGCTAAATTCACAGAATTCATTTCAAACCATGGCTGAATGTGATTTCCTAGGAAGGAAGGATTTCTTCAAAAATTATTATTAGACTGATTCATGCGCTCATCTAAAAGACAGGGAGCAGCAGGAGCATGGCAGGAGATGCTGCCAGTGAGCTCAGGCTTAGCATGGGCAGAAAACTGCTACATTTCTCTTCAATATTGAAAGATTCAGCATGCAGAGTTTCATCTGACAGCTCTCATAATGTCTCTATTACGAGTCATATAATTACTGAGTTGTTCTTTGTATTTCAAAGAAACAGTTCTCCATTACCACAGACAGCTCTAGAAACTCTCAGGATGAGTTTGGGGTCTCACCCGTGGGTGCACAGAGCATGATCTGGGAGGGCACTTTGAATCCTGAGCTCCAGCAGGAACTCATTTCAGCTGTGAAAGGACTGTAGAAGGTTCTCCTGTGTCTCGAGGCTGATCTGGAGTGTTTGATGTAAGTGCTTTGGACCTTGGGCTTGAACCATTGCAAGCGTGCAGAACTGCTCCTGGAAATCTGCTGTGGGCTTCAGCAGTGACCTGGGGAAATAAACGTGCACAGCATCACAGCATCGTGCAACAAAAACAAGGGCAGCTAAGCAAAAATTGGTTTGAAGATGCTCATTAATTAAGCCCATGCAAATCTGCGTACGCGCGGCTCGCCAACACACTTTTCCCTTCTTCTTATCCGAACACGACTGCTGGTTGGTGTAAATGTGATGGAGGTGCACGGCCGTGGGATCACGGAGTGCTGCGGCTCTGCGATGTGCTGCTCCGTCCAGCTGCAGCCCTGACCTTAAAGCAAGAGAAGAAACAAGTGAGTAAGCTGTGCTATTTATAGCAGAGCTAATTATTTTGACGTGATATGACAGCAGCGGAGTCTGTTTTCTCTTCACTCAATTAATGACAATGGAAAAAGCATTCGATGCCCTTTTAGCAGCGTTCACTGGCTGCAACGCAAACCTTCTCTGCATGCTTTAAGACAGGATTTTGCAGTGCAGAGATGGGGGTGCAGCAGAGGTGAGGTGGGTGTTGGTGGAGGAGAGGCTGCAGGGTGAAGACCTGGAAGGAGTTGCTGTTCCTAAACGCAGAAGCCGCTGTTTGGTGGGAAGTCATGCAGCGAGGACAAGCTGCTGTAGAAAATAGTTTGGGATAGAGCTCAGCTCTTCCCTGGGGCTGCTGGTGGGTTCTGAGGGGCTTGCAGCAGCAATCCCATGTGATGTTAGAACCGGAGAAACAAGCACGAAGCAACTCCATGCCTGAACGACCACATCTGACGCGCTGGGCTCCTGTGGGATGCTGTGGGGGAGAACCCCAGCACGGAGCTCCCGGCCGGCCTGGATCCGTCTCCTGTTGTGCCCTGTGACCTTTCAGGCTCTCAGAAGGCAGGTGCTGTTTGCTGGGCCCTGTGACTGTCGCTTTGTTCACGTTCTATTTATCTTCGTTGAGCGGTGGGTCAGGCGGCCGCAGGTACAGTGCGATATTCATGGGAGACTCTGATTTATGCAGGCACGGGGCTGTGCAGCGGGATTCCTGAGTACTGAATGTTGTATGCAGCTTTCATTCCTTTCCGTGACCAAAGGACACAGAGCTTCTCCAAGATGGGATTTGTGAGAGCCTCCTTCACGCAGCTGTGTGTGCTGAGGGCAGTGCTGGCCCTCCTGCGCCGCGGCAGAGTGCGATGTGGGGAACTGACTGCAGCCATCAGCCGTGCTGCAGTACGGGCTGAGCCGCCCTCGGCGTTGCCCCTTCCTTTGCAGGCACCTCCATCACACGTGCCTATTTTTTTGGGGGCAGTGATGAGTTTTTGCAAGCTCACCGGCATTGTTGTAGCGGCGTGGCTCAGGGCAGAGGGAACCTCTCCTGTCTGGGATGAGCTCCATGTCTGGCACCTCATGGCAGCAGTGCTCTGCCCGCTGCCACCACCCCTGCGGTGCTGCTGGTGCTCAGCCTGGGCGGGCGGCCCTGTCCCACACCTTGAGCTCCCATTCCCCCAGGAGGGGAGTTCCTTTCCACCTCCCTCTGCCGTCCAGGAAAACAAAAAGGTGCTGCTATCATCTCTTCTCCTCCTACATGCCGTTCTTTCTCAGCTCCCATTAAACTCTTCCCACTCGGGGCGTGGGCAGCAGCACGCACACAGCTCCCTGTACCATTTTCCCATCCCTTGGGAGCAGTGCTTGCCATGGGGACAGGCGAGGGTTTAATTTTGCTCTTTGTGAGGCTCTGCTGAAGGGGCCCCTCATGGCACCTCTCCTTCCCAGCACTCCCATCCATCACAGCGGCAGCACCGTGGATATGAGCACTGCAGGTGGGTGCGAGTGGTGCAAGGCCGCGCTGCTAAGCCACGCTCAGGTTACCACTGCTTCTGCTAAGGAAACACGGAGCAGCTTCTGGAATAGCAGGCTTTGTGGTGGGCAAAAAAGCTCTGCTCATCCCCTGCAGGACAATGTGCTCTGCTCTTGGACAGTGGCTGCACGGCGCTCAGCCACCGTGCCCCATCCCTGTGCCAAGCACATCCCATAGAATGCTCAGAGTCACTCCTCCTCCTTGCAAACACATTGGGAGAATCCATCTGGGCTCTTTCCATCATTAAAACTTGCCATGTTTTGCAATTTCCACATTTTCTCCGTGAGCCGGACCAGCTTTACTTTTCCTGAAGCTGGCAGGGCTTGTGGTTGCAACGAGAAAAATTCCCGTCAAAATAAATTTTGCAGAAAAGTTGAATCCAAGAGGCTCAAAGCCTGGAAGCTCTGCAGAATGTGGCCCTGCTGCATCCCATGTCCTCACCCAGCACAGCCAGCTCCACTGGGACTTTGGTACCCCCAGGCATGAAGAGTTCTACTGAGGGAACCTCAACCCTATAAAGAAGAACACATTTCCAGCTAAAGAGAAGCCCACCCCTCTCCTGTCAGTCCTGCACTGCCCCTCTCAGCGACAACAGCCGTGGCACACAGCTAGCTGGCACAGAGCCCATGGGATCAACACGAGGGCAGGGGGTGCTCAGGGCAGAACACATTTCTGGGGTGAGCTGGGATTCCGCCCACATTCCCCAGTAGCACCAGCAGGGCCGCTGTTTGCAATGGCTGTGAAGTCGCAGAGCCAATGCTGCAACCCGTGCTGGTGGATCTGTGGCAGCCCAGCAGAGGGGCAGACAGGCAGAGCCCTGTTCCTTAAAGGCCTTCACACATTTACAGCAAAGTGCTTGGGCAGGAATTGCACACTGCTCATCGTCATCCTCGTAACATTTCCAAATCAAATTTTGAGGTCCAACCCTGTTGGTAGACACTTTATGGTGAGTTTAAAAGAAACAAACAGCATGAGCCCAGCTGTGCCACGCTGCAGACAGCGCTGGGCAATTACAGCCACTGGGTCACACATCTGTCCTGAAGGCATTGCGCTTTCCTATGGAGCTGCTGAGCGGTGCTGCATGGGATGATGCTGTGGCAGTGGGTGTGATGGGACAGGTGTTGGGGTGACGCTTATTTCTCTGGAGGCTCTTTCCCTCCCCGTGTCTCCATGTGTGTCCCTCAGTCCCGCGCTCACTGTCAGCACAGCAGCAGCTCTGGGTGCTGCAGCCGCCCTCCTGTGTGTGAGCCCAGCGGCTGTCTGCCCGGCCAGGAGCTGCAGCTGAGAGCAGGAAATCTCCTCCTGATGGAAGTCTGAGGGGGGGAGGGCTGTGTGTGCTGTGTGTGCTGGTGCACTTAAATAACCTCGTCTGCTGGTTAGCATTCAAAAGACCTAGTTAAAAAAAAAAAAAAAAAAGGTTTGCAAAGCACAGCTGCATTTTATGTAGATCTACCCAAATCTGCCTGTTTTTGTCATCTCAAGATGGCTGAGAAGGCACTGACCCCATCTGCCCGTCCTTTTCCATGTTCTGTGTGGATGTCCCCTCAAAGTGGCAGCAATGGAGCACCAGTGTGTGAGTTGCGTCCCGGCGTGCGGGCGGCCGTTGCAGCCACCAACAGCCAGACTTGACCGAACCATCCCCAAAAGATCCTATGAAATAAGTGTGGGTGGCCCCAGCCTGCTGCCCACTACGGCCTCCATGGGCCGGCTCACCACGGGGCATCACCAGTGCTTCGTGTGGGAGCCCCGTGGTGCAGGGCTGCCTGCATGGGCACGGCCTGTGTGCACCACAACTGTGCCTTGCCAGGCTGGGAAGTGAAGGTCACGAAGTAATGGGATCCGGTGCTATTTATGAGCAGTTGCTCGCCGCTGAGAGCAGCAACATTTGATCGGGGGCCGCCCTGTGCGGTGTGTGCTGCCGTGGGTTTCCTCGCCTGCTTTTGGGCCCTGCGGCACCAGGGGGAACCCCACAGCTCAGCTCTCCTGCTCTTTAGCACCTCTCATCTGCATGTAGATGTGAGCCAGCACAAGGCAAAGTTTCCTCTTAAAGCCTGCCCCTGGGTTGTGGAGTTTAGTGATTTCCCCTCTTGCTTCAGTCGGTGCCTCTGTCCTGCTAAAAACATGACCAAGATTTCTTACGATATCCTATTGGCATCCGGAGGGAGCAGCTCACCCACGGCAGCGCTGCTGCTCTGCGGGGATTGCTGCATCCCTTTGGGTGATGCTGTGTGGTGGCATTGGGTGCTCCCTGCTCTATATTTGGCTGCTGTTGAACACGCAGAGCGCCGGTCCCGAAGCTGTGGGTGATGCTGAAGTGCAGGCAATAAATGGCTTATATGGGCAGAGCCGCTTTGCTGAGTATGTCTGAGCCATGCAGGCTGCTGCTCCCTTTGCTGGACGGCTCCCTGTTGCTGTATCCTTCCCGTTTGAAGGTTTCAGGTGTGTTCATCAGTTGTGCGCTTTAGACAAAAGCATCATCAGGGGAAAATTCATGCTGGGGATGTTTTGGGTACGGGTCGGCAGTTGATTTAAACAGTCAGCAGAGATGGTCTGAAGTAGATTCCAGCACAAAGCAGCAGCTCGGGGTTTGTGTGCCATCCTCTGCCATCTGGGCTTCTGGCCACCTCAAGCACAGAGTTCCTCTGCACTGTGTTGGACTGACAGCAGTTGGGTTCTCCAAGCAAACTATCCTGGAACACAGAAGGGCTCCCAGCTGAGCCAGAAATCGGTAATTTCTGGGATTTAGTGACGTCCATGAATAACAGCTCCCACAACCCAAATTTGGACCAACTGCCATTCAGATTTCTGGTCCAGAACAATGGCCAGAGGGGGACCTTCCTGGGATCAAGCATCCTGCCCTTGAAAGCTGCAGGAGCAGCTGGCCTCCTCCCACCCCATCCCACCCAGCAGATTCATTTTGGGAACTTGCTGAGGTCCCCCCACCACTCACAGGTGCTATGAGCCCAGCAGCACAGCAGGATGAAACCCCAGCGTCCCCACTGTGCTCTGGGTAAAAGCCCCATCTCCCATTGTCAGGACTCTGCTTGTTCCCAAAGGAAACCTTTGGGGTCACAAAGTCCCAGTGCTGAGCTGGGGTGGGGAAAGCAGAAGAAAGATTAAAAGGATCAAAGCACTCAGAGCCAGTTTTCAGATGGGGATGAACGAGTGCTGTCTGAACCACAAGAAAGATGAGATCTGTTCCCAGCTGTGCAGCTGCAGCTCATCCTCACGATGGGACAAAGAAAATCTCGACCCAAATAGCTCCCAAGCACTCTGGGCTGGGGTCCCTGCCCCCATCTGCCCTGTCCTGCTGCCAGCCTCGGCTGCACGGCTCCATCCGCACACACTGCTCTGTGCTGAGCGCAGGGGACGGTCAGCAAATCACGTTTTTTCAGAATATATTCCTTCCCTGCAAAGCTGATGACTATTCCCATATTTTTAAAAAGACTTAAAAAAAAAAAAGGTTGTTTGTGGTGCTAATGGGATGGGATGAGCTCAAGCTTTATGCCATTTTTAGCGCTCTTGGAACCAAGAGAATTGGAGGAACTGAAAATATATGCTTAATCGCCCCCAGGAAAGACTGCCATAATATTTTGGGTTGCATAAGCAAACTAAATTGGAAATCTGGAATCTATTCAAGACCTTTTGATCAGGGAGCTTTGCAAGTGCAGAAAAGTAAAAACACAGACAGATGGGGATTAGAGTTGAGCATCAGGAGAATAATTTCCTCTTTTAATTTCAGTTCCGCCAACGTATAAAAGCATTAACAATCCCCTTACATAACTGCGTCGCAGCGGCCGCGGCAGAGCAGCCGTGCTGCCTCCGGGGGATTCACACCAGCAGGGAACCCCGGCTCCAAACCTGGGCTGTGCTGGGGCTGAAGGCAGGGCTGAGATGGGCACAGCGGGACCGCGGGGGGATGGCAGCACCATGGAGATGTGGCTGGGTTGGCAAAACCAACTGAACCACCTGCAAACCCCAATCCGCCCTGCTGGGTCACTACAGCAGCAGAGGGAGGAGGAGGATTAGGCTGAGGAGCAAAGGGAGATATTTTTGCCAATTGTTTGCCAGTGGGAACAAGAGGCCGTGATGCTGTCAGTGAGAGCAGGCTCTGTGCAGCAGCTGTCGTGGCCCTGAGCTGTGGCCGAAGGCTGGCACGGCCGCCAGCTTCCCCCCCACACCGCTCTCCTCATCCCAGAGCACATTTCTGCGTACGGTGCTGCAGGGATGCAAAAAGTACTAAAGAGATGGTTTGGGAAGGACTGGCTGCTAACAGGACATGGAGCGCACATGTGGAGTACACCACAGTACCCAGAGACACCGAGAGCTGCTGGCATTGGGACTGCAGTGTCTGCTGCCACTTCTTCCAGGGTCTCTTTAGATCTTTTAACAAGCAGATGTAACTGCAGTTACCCCTGAGTGCATCTCTGTCTCATTACAAGAGCTGAGGTGAGAGCAGGACAGAAATTCTGCACAGCAGCTCTGCTTCTCTTCATTTCAACTAATATCACACCTGGGAGGAGGGCTGTATTTCTGCCATCGTGTGATGGAGCTCTGTGTTGGTGTGAGCTTGTGGAGCCCTGCAGAAGGCCCAGCACAGTGCTGGCCGAACGACCCCTGCCTGCAGGAGCCCCCGGGGGCGATGGTGCAGCTGCAGCAGTGGGGGGATGTGGTGAGGATCTGCCCACCCCCGTGCTGGACCAGGGCCTGAGCGAGTGCTGAGCACAGCCACGTGTCACAGCTGGGGCTGGCGGCTGCTCCGGGCCCTGAGAAATCAGCTGTGTGAGCGGTTCTCTCCAGGCTCATCAGCCACCATAAATACGGGAAAATAAGTTGGAAGCATAGCGAGTTCTACACGACTGGCACATCATCTCCATTCCGATGGGTGATATGTAGGTGCGCATGAGATCACAGCCTGCTATTTAAAGAGGAAACCTCTACTTACATAAATGTCTGATTATGCAACTGTCATGGAAACCAGAGATGAGAAGGATGCACGGGGTGGGTTTGTCCGTTCCCCGGAGCGCCGGGCTGCTCCACGCTTTGGGTTTTGCTCAGGACTGTCAGAAACGCATGGTGCTGCCAGGCGCCTCGCTGGAGGAGATGTGGTGTATAGAGAGAGCTGAGCCACCGCTTCTGTAAAGGTGATTTGCTTTGGAAACTTGAGAATAGAAGCGCTGTCAGCTGCTGGTGGCACCTGGTGACCCTCACGCCGGCTTAGTGCAGCCCAGTGCCTCCACAGCTGTATGCCATGGCTGTCATGACTTGACGTACGTGCCAGCATCTGAAAGGACACTTCTCCAGAGCTGCACCGACCTTCCCTTCATCTTCAGCCCCGGTCTGTTCCGTCTTTCAAACGACAGCTCACCCCGCTGTCTCTGCACCCTGCCGGCACTCCAAGTATGGCTTCACTTTCTGATCTCCCATGGCTCAACCTTCCTAGCCATGCTTGTTTTTGCTGCTATACAGTGAAATCAGTGGAGATCAGTATTTTAATTTCTTTCCCTGTCTAAGAAACCTCAGGCATCGCATGCGCTAAATGGCTTTCCTGTGACTTTAAAGGAATGTTTTAAGATAAACATATTTATATCTGTGTTTCTCCACCTTTACCTATATTTCCACTCTGTCTTTGACTCACCTGCTCTGCTGCCTTCTGAGGAAATGGATTTTTTTTATTTTAATTTGAATCGGATCTAATTTTGGTTTGGTTTCCTATCGTGAAACGTGAGCGTGCTTATTTCACACAAAACCCCACTGTGGACAATACTTTGCAGCCGCTGCTGAACTAAGACAGATTTGGCAACAGCAATGCAGATTGCAGTGCCCCACCCCACGTGTCCTTCCATCACCAAGAAGGCAATGAAGCAGAATGGCAATGGCTTGATCTATGAGAACACACCAGCTATTCACCTTAAGTTCCACAACAGCACCACGTGGGTTGCGTAGTACAGGCAAACAGACTTTTATCTTTTTTTGGAGCGGGTCAGATGAGTTCTGAGCTCTTCCATGTGTACGTGTAGTTCCTGAAAGCAAGAACCCACTTTGTTGTGCTCCCAGGAACAATCTCCCCCCAGTAGAACTGCCCCGTCCCCATCGCTCTGCAGCCGCTGCCCGCATCGCTGCTCTCCTCTCCTCCGAGAACAGAGACGTTCCCTCAGCAGTAATCCCTGAATTTCATGTGCAAGAACCTCCGAGATGCTTCGAAATAATTTCAGCATGAGATATCATTAGGAAGCTAAAATCAAAGGCACGAAGGCTTACATATTTAATAGGATGGAAAAGGCTTTCTGCAAGAGAACCACATTGAGGGCGTTGGGAGATTTCCCCGGTGCAGATTCCAAACGGGGCCACGGGTTGGGCGTAAAGTGCACAGACGCCATGCGTGCAGCACAGGCAGTGATTACATCCTCTTTTTCTAAATTATGTTATCAGGAAACATCTATATGGTTTGCATGGGTCTGGATTACACTCTCAGAATAGAATGTTCTCTGCACAAAGAGCACAGTTGTGGTAGATCAATGAGAATGCACTCAGAAATGCCAATTAAAGGTAATACAAGTCCTTAGTGCGGGATCAGGGAGCGAGCATGGTTTGAAATTCCTATTTTCTCAACTCTGCCTTCCTCCCTAGGAAAGCAACACAGCAGAACCACTCAGAAATTCATAAGGTTTAAAAATAAAATACTTGTCTCTTCTCATTCTCTGCCCAGTTTTCCCTGGGTGCCGTTTCCCAGTTCAGTGCACGAGCATTGCATTTTGTTCAGGAGATCTCAGACTGCTCTGGGTTAGGGGCTGCTCCCCACTCCTGTACTGGGCGGCCCAATGCCCGGAGCTGCCAGCCCACTCCTGGGCACCACCACAACAACCTCCCAAAGTTCCACATCTTCAAAGTCAGCAGAGGCCTCCCCATAGGAAACAACAAGGTGAGCCTGGGGAAGAGGTGAGAATGAGACACAGACCTTTTGCCTTGCTGCCCTTTAATGTGTGCTGCTCATTCCCGTGGGGTGAGCAGTCTGGCTGCCTTTGGACACATCCAGCAAGGGAGACTGACGTAAGTGCCATCAGTGTGTCCTCCGCTGGTCCCCACGATTTTCTGTTATTGAGGAAAATGGGAAAGTAATGTGAATCTTCTGTCAGCCTATTAATCCCACGTCCCCTTCACGGACATTAATTCAAATGTGAAACCTGAGCTGGATGAGAGCCCTGCACCCACAGCAGCGCACGTCCCAGGCTGTGTGTGGCTCCGTTCGTTGCTGTGTGGCACTCATTGATCACGGTGATCGTGGTGGAAAACTTTCTCCTCAGCGACTCAGAACAAAAAATATCTTACATGGAATGTGTCCGTTTCTTCAGCTCAGCTAATTACTCGGGTACCAGTACGTTTTACTTCTCTGCAAGCAGCGCAGGCGAGCAGATTCCATTCATAACTCACATACCGAATGGCTTTGGCACCTTCCATTTTAGTGGCTTACTTTATTAATACGGAGGTGTTTTTTGTTATTGTTGTTTTTTTTTCCCGAATGCTTTTTCCCTCTGGGCAGAAAGCTGCTCCCTTTTCGTCACAGCCTCTATAATGAATTGCCATGCACAAAGCCAGTCATACAATACGCAGCAGCAGCGCCGAGCGAGAATCTTTGGGAAGAGTTTCCATAGAAACACTGACGTCCTCCTGGCGAACAGGACACCGAGTTCTTTCAATGGGAGGTATGGGGTTTTAAAGGAGCAGTTGGGTGGCAGGGAGCCAGGCAGGCAGAGCCATGACTCTGCATCTCCCAGCAGAACAGGGGGGCTGCAGCGGGTGGGAGAAAAATCACCAATGACCCTCATGTTAGCAAAATGTTGGATTTGATGGAGTTGCCGAGTGCTGCTGCGTACAGCTTGGCAACTAATTAAACTGCTGGGCACAGAGTGCACAGGAGCTGGGAGCCGAGGGCAGAAATACCAGGCTGAGAAATACCTGCTCCTAAAACCTTGTTGGGTTTTGTCACCGATTTGGTGCCCGGAAGCCTTGAATTGAGCACAGGGGCCGTAATGCTGCTGAGCCCCCAGGCCGGGCAGGGTGCATCCCGCTGTGCGCCCTCAGCTCCAGCTCTGCTTGGAACAAGACAAGTGCTTGGCTGACGTTCCAGCTCCACGTTTTAAATAGCCACACGTCTGCCCGCTGCGCAGTGGCAGAGCAGCCCTGTCTGGAAGAGGCTGTTTCTAGAAGGAAAGCAGTCAGAGGAAATGTTTTTGTCAGAAATGCTGGAAATGGTACAAAACCAAAAGGGAGCGTGCAAAGAGAACTCCCCACCGAACGCAGTGCGTGTCGGGCAGGAATGCTTCGCTTCAGGGCGGTGCCCAGGTGAGATGAGAGAGGGCACAGAGCTCCTGCCCAAGGCAAGGCATGAGCCAGGGCTGGCACAGGGCTGGGCTCCTTAGGGCCGCTGTCCCCATCCCTCTGCCCAAGGCTGGGGCCCACCTCGCCGCTGCGCCTCTTGGCTCCCAGCAGGGTATCTCCCTCATGGTCGGACAGCACTGGGGGCAGCCCCATACACACACCTCTGTTACCCTACGTGTGCGGCTCTCTCTGGGCTGCAAGTGTGCGGCATTCCAAAACACCTGCTGGGTTTGCATGCTTCTGCTGCTGTGCGTCTCCTGGCTGAGCACACAAGGCATCCATAACTCCATCACAGCATGTCAGCAGCCTCAGCTGTTCTGCACCTTTCCAAATCTGCTCTCAGGAGTCTTCAGCTCTGCACCAAACGCCCCCGTGGAGCTGCAGACCATAACCACTTGTCCTTTGCTGTTCTCAGAAATGGCAGCTATTCATACTGCTGATGTTGCAGCGCTGAAACTTCCGTGATGGAAGTTAAATTATTTCAGATCTATATGGTCTGATGCTGCCTGCTGTTCTGGTTGATAATTTCATAACTAAGACATTTGTTAACCTGGTGGGCTCCAGAAAGGATGTTTGATATCAAACATGGAATTGATCTGTTTGCAGAATGTTTGTGTGGAGATTATTTCACCTAAACCTGCTCAGCAAGACCTGCTGCAGGCGCAGGGAGACCAAGAGTCAGTGAGCCAGGGGAGCCTGGGGAAGAGCCCCGGCGCTGGGGATGTGCGCAGGCACTCAAAGGATGATGGCAGGAACTAATTTCAAGGAAACAGGAAGAGAGCTAAAAGCAGACCTCCACCCTTAATGGTACCTATCTCTTTCAGCCATTAGTCTCAATATTTTGATGCAGAATTAGAAATGCTTTATCCTATTTTGTAGTTAGGAAAACAATGCCTGTGCAGGACGGTGGCAGTTCACTGAGGACATCCCCAGAACGCAGGCATAATGACCTAGTTCAGTGCCCTGCTCACAGGACAATCTTGTAGAGGTGTTGGGGATAAGGACCAATTTAGGATGAAAGAGCCACTTCAGTTCAGCACTTCATCCTTACTTACAGTCAGGTGGATGTGAAGGCTCATTATGCCTTCTCGATTAACATAATTCCATACGGTGTTCAGACAGCGGGTGATGAACTCGATTTAAATGCATGGCTCGGTTGCTTTGCATGCAGTGGGAAGGGCAGGGGCAGCCTGCAGCACAGCAGTGTGACGGCCTGGGGCACGGCCGGCACGCAGCCCGCTGAGCTCAGTGCCCAGGGACACCTCCCTCTGTAGGGCCTGCACAAAACACAGCGCTCTGCTGGGATTCATTTAGGAAGAAACAGTCAAAGCAGGAGAACACAACTGGTCTGACTGCAGCTGTGGCTCCCGAGCGCTTTCCTGTGGTACTTCTGCAAGAGCGAGCAATACATGGAATGGTCTACTTGACTGATATTAAACCACCACCAGAGCCATTCTGAAATTGCTCTAAGCAGATCTTGCAGCTCCCTTTGTGCCATCACTTCCAGACTCTGAAATCCAGAGGTGTTGGATACATGCGTGGTAGCGGGGCAGTACCTGTGGCTGAGGGGAATCCCACTGGAATGACACACAACCCGTGCTGTGGGCCTGCAGGCTGTGTGCACAGCACTGCCCCGCTCCTCCTCTGAGCCTGGTGCAAGCATGGAGCAACGCGCTCCCTGTGCTGCATCACTCCAGCCTCCTCTCCTGCAGATCCCGCTTCTTTTTCACATCAGCGCTGATCCTAAATGTAGGACACAGATGCTCAATCCTGCCTTCTGGGCTTTCATCCATCAGCTTTGCAAAGTTTTGGTGATAGAACAGTAATAGAAAGCTGCTTGTGCTTAATGGCACAACATAGGGAAAGCCTTTCCAAAGGGTTATTCATCTCTGGTCATTACTTATGCCATCTGAAAATGAAGTTCTTCTTTTGGTGGTGAAAAATAAATGCGCGCTCCATCCTTCAGAACACTGCTGGGCCTCCAGCACGGTGCAGCAAGCTGCTCTGAACACTGATGTTTGGTGAAGATCACTGAGCGAGGAGCACTCTGCTGCCCAGCGCAACAGCGATCCCCAGCACACAGAGCAGGACAGGAAGGAGGAAAGCATTCTGCTGAAGACAATTTGATACCAAAAACTAAGCAGGGCCATAACAATTACAGCCACCTAGTGGGCAAAGGTTTGTTTTGTCTCATTTTTGCATCCGCTTTTACTGTTTTTCATGAATACATAAAATCTGAAACATTTTCCTTCTGGCTTTGTGCCTGGCAGTGTTATAGGGCAGCCAGGTCCCACCGCGCACTGCTCTGACGCGGCCGTACTGGGATGTCTGGTGAGCTGTTGCTGCAGCCGAAGGGACAGCACTGCTGCTTTAGGCAGATCTCCTTTCCGTGAGCAGCTCTTCAGATTTTGAGGTTAGGTCCATGGCAACACAACCTTTAAGTTCAGCAGATGGCGAGGAGCCAGCAAGGCTCCCAGCAGCCCCAGCAACCGCTCCCCCCGCTGCCCTGCACAAATCCCTTTGGCTCTCCATGCCCTCCATCACTTCAGGAGCTCTTAGGCATTGCGGGGTAATTCACGTTCGATAGCAACTCTGGCGGGTTTCTACTGAAAAAGAAAATTGGAAAGTAAGTATTTCATCTCAATCTTTGCATATCAAAAGGAAGAAAAAGCACATGCCTCTCTTTCTCTTCCTTTTATACACAGCATAGGGGCTGAAACTAAGAACTTCAGATCCGAATTTCAGCAACTCCAAAGCATCTCGATTTAGCCCATAATAGAATCCACACTGAGGTTCACAACAGCTTTTGGATCCACCTCAGAGAGAGGGAAAAGGTCCTCTGTGAGGATTCACTCTTTTAGAAGTGGGGTTTTCTGTTGTTTTTTTTTCTTTTAAACTTCACTTGTACTCAAGATTTTAAAAATTTACAGAACAAAGCTCTGCATAACCTCCCCAGGCTTTTGGTTGCACGCGGTGGAGCAGCATAGCAGACCGTGGGATTTTTAACCCTATGACGAGCTGTGAATTTTGGAAATCCTCTTTGGCGTGCATTCAAGCCAGCCTTAATGAGAAACGCCCCATGCCAGCCTCATGACTCAGCCCAACCGGCAGCTTCTGACACCCATCCCACAAGTCATCGGCCTTCCCTGGGAAGAAAACAAGGCTGCCCCTCCCTTCCTTCCTGCAGCCACAGGGGCTGCTGCTAAGCCAGTGCATCCTTCGTATCAGCAGGATTTGGTGCTGATCTCGTGCCTACGGACTCTGAGAGGAGCTGGTGGCTGTGGTTCCTCCGGCCTCGCAGCCCTGCTGCGCTGAGCGGCTCTGCTGTGCCACCCCTTTGTGTTCAGGCCATGGGAGGCTTTGTGCAGCCAGCGTGCAAAATCCTTCTGCAACTCCGTGCAAATCTTTCTGAAGACAGCTACGCATCAAATACATCGCGATGTTGCTTCTAAATCCTATATATATATTTGTAGGAGGTACATACCTACGTACTTTCCGTATTATTTATACGCTGTATGAATACCCAAGCAGCCGCTACCAGAGGTAGCCAATGTTTGCAAAGGGAAATGCTGCTCAAATACTGCGGTGCTGCAGAACTGGGAATGCTGGGGTAAACCTCACCCTGTGCCCACTGCACGGCCCCAGGGGGAGGCAGCAGCCATGGGCAGCGGCTCTGCCATTGCGAATTTCTTGACCTCTAACACTTTGTTTTGTTTTTATTATCGTTTTTTATCTCAGCCTTTTCCATGCATGAGCTGCACAGCACAGCGCACCGTAAAAAATCTCAGATAGAGCCAGATCTGTGATGCAGTTACCAGTACTTCATTAACCTTTATCTTGACAAGTGGAAATAACGTGCTGTGATTCAGGGTAAATTTTTCACTTGCAGAGAAAAAGTGGTGCCAAAAGGAAGCAAACAAGCTAGACATGACCAATAAAAGTCTTGATAGTAGAAAACAGCAGGGCCGGGCTGGCTGGACACACTGCTGATGGGCTCCCATGTGCTCTGGGTGCCATCAGCACAGGCACACAACCCACTGAGCCCCAGCAAAGCGGGTCCTGGCAGGACGGAGCTCAGCCCAGCCTCTGTTCTGCTGCAGCCTGCGGTGGCCGGCAGAGTCCCCCAGAGGAGATGGCAAAGCCAATGAGTAATAAGGAGAACTGATGTTTTTCCAAGCAGAAACCAGCCTGACTCACCACTATTTTGTTTCTTTTATTGTTATTTGTATTGCTTTGATGCCAGACATCAGATCTCAGTTATTGAGCTCGGGGTTTTATCACCATATAACAGAAGAAAGTGCCATCTGAAATGCTTCCAAACTAAATCAATAGGAGGGAAAAAAGGGAAAAAGCAGAGCAGCTTGCTGCAATCCAGGGCACAACACTTCCCTATACCCGGCTGCTGAGCTTGCCATGAAGTCGGTGTCTGCCTGCAGGGCTGCCATGGAAGCAGCTCTCTGGAGCTGGTATCTGCCACAGAAACGTCTTTCCTGAGCCAGCACCTAGTGCAGGTAAGACTTGGGTGGTTGGTGATACCTTTCAGCCTTTGCCCCATCTGCCAGGCATGATATGCATCTGTCCCTGAATGATATGCCATCGCCCTTATCCCAAGGAGTTTAATAAAATGTAAGGACCCAGATTCAGTAATGCCAATAGAAGCAGAACTGCTTTCAGATCCAGGCAGAGGAGTACAAACAAAGAGAACCTCGATATCTGAAAGACAAAAGCTGACTGGAAGATCAATGCAAGAAAGCTTTGCAGGAGGTCTGGGGCTGAATGGGAACAGTAGAATGGGCATCAGCGTATGTAAAGGCTACTGGGAGCTGTGCAGGAGAATGGGAGGAGCAGGTGGAAGAGCTGGTGGAGGAGGACGGCAGGGAGAGGCGCTGGGTTTGGGTGTGTGTGAACCAGGGCAAGAGTGAGAGCAGGCACAAGGCCAGCTGCTGCAGGAACCTCGTGCATGGCCGCACAGGGCTCAAGGATGGCAGCTCCCAGCCAGCACTGTGCTGTGGTGGGCACGGCGGGCAGCACGAGGCCGGGTTCCAGGCAGCATCAGGCTGTGCCTTGGCCTAGGAAGGCATGCCTGGCATTTTTGTCAGCGATGTCTCTGGAAATAAATCATGAGACCTTCTGGAGACTCGTGCCTATGTATTAGGACAATTATTGCTTTCTTTCCCATCATTTATTTTTTTGAGAACTCCTCATCTCCTTCTGTCAGTCACCTCATCTCAGCAGGCAAAAAAAAATCCCCAAAACCCAGCTTCTTAGACATTCAAAAATGTTAATGATGCTACAGCACTGAAATAGTTTGCATAGCGTTCTCCACGTTGCACATACTGCCCTGCCCTCTGCAGCCACCTAGCAGGCTTGGGATGAAGGAGGTTTCCATGCATGAGGCCGAAGACAAAGCGGGGAGATCTGCCTACAAAGCCCCCAGAACACCATTAATTGTCCATTAGCAGCGTGACCCAGGAGGATGCGTGATGATGTCTGTGAGGGAGCTGCTCTTGGTCAATTCTGCTCAGAGAAGGTGGACAGCAGCAGGGCTGTGTGATAGACGGAATGATGGACAGATGGATGGATGGACAGATGGACGGATGGATGGATGGATGCAACTGTGGGATCTCTGCTCCTCTCCTTCCTGCACTGTTTGCATGAATCCTTCCAAAGATTATTGGGTGCTTTCTTCTTCCAAGCGGACGAAATGTGCATGGTTTTGGTTTTCTTTTCCCCCATTAATTTCCTCAGTTCTGAAGCAGAACAGATCTAATTATCCTTCCTTTCCCAGACAAATAGAACAGCTTTGAAAAATTGCCTCTTCTTTTGTACACCTGGCATCTGGTGTTGGTAAAAACTCAGAAACTTTTAAATGCTCCTTGTGGTTGAGAGGAAGGGAGGGTGATATTTAGTCAGTGATCTTTGCCCTCATTTTTAAGGAAAAAAAAAAAACAACAAACCATCAATTCTGCTGCTGGCAACTGCAAAAGCAGTTAGGCTGAGCTCTCTCTTAAGTGCACAAACACTTACGGATCTATTTATACCTGCCCTGAAGCAGACTGCTGTAGGTGGAAATGCTGTAATTATTTCCTCTCCCTGCTTTCCACTGTCCTACAAAGATCTCCTGGAGCAGCTTGTTAACAAGTCACTGCTGCACATGGGTGAAATTTGAATGGAACCCATCTTAGCAACAAGCCCAGTTTGGCTCCAGCTGCCGAGAACAGCTATGACAAAGGTGAGATGCTTGGAGCTGCTAAGAGATGGCTCCTGCTGCTTAGCCCCATCTATCTAAGAAGGCAGAGAATTACAAATTAGGAGCCTGGCTGGCAGCTGAGGGGGGACGGGGACTTGATCAGCACTCGGGGGATGCAACAACACTGTTTTCCTGTGTGCTCCTTTTCCCATCAGTGCATGTTCTCAAATTAATTTCCCTCCCTAAAGAGTCTCTCTCTGTGATTATCTTCCTGCTTTTCTCCCTCCTCTTCTCTGGGTTTATTTGTCAGGACAGATGACCTCCACTTGCCACTCAGGTTAAGTCTGGTTTCGGTATCAAAGATCATTTAAGCTGAAAATAGCTTTTTAATGGGTCCACATCACAGCCCAGGGGTGCCTGGTCAGCAGCCCTCAGCTCCATGCAGCACGCAGGGCTCTGAGCATTCCCTCTCCGCAGCCGCTGCACTCCGTGTCAGGAAGGGAGGGTGACAGCCTTGAGCACAGCTGGTTGGGGACCAGGTGGGAGGAGCTGATGAAGCAGGGCAGCCGGCTCTGTAAGTTTTGATTTGATTTTCATGAAAAGGAAAACAATCTCTTGAAGGGGCCGTAGATTTTTATCACGTGTTGCTGTGGGTTATTAGAAAATGGCAAGTGGTGATATTTAATATACAGAGTCCAAATTACTCGGTGGTATAAAATAAGGCCTACGCCATTAGAACACGAAGCTTGCCCTGCAGTTCAAAGCAACACAGCATGATGCTCCTGGAGCAGGGGGATCGGTGCTGCAGGTCCTGCTGTCCTGCCTGCCCACGGGCACCAGGGGGGTGGCTGTGGGTTCCCAACAGCCAGCGCTTCTGTGACACAGCTGGCTGTACTGAGCATCTCCATGACCCCAAACGTGTAACAGCATCGCTGCTTTGGGAAGGTTACAACAGAATCACGGAATCATTAAGGTCCCACCACCAGTACTGATGGAATGCCACCATCACGTGTGGCAGGCTGGGGGCTGAGCCACGGGCTGTGACGAGTCCCACAGAGGCAGTGCTGGCAAACATGTCACAATCCTCACTACGCTTCAGACCCGAGCAGATGCAAAAAAGGCAGCAGTTCGGTGAAGTTCTACTGCAGGGTATTTCAGAAGATGTGCCAGATGGCTGACAGTGAGTCTTTTAAACCCTGACTTCTCTTCTGAGCCAGCCATGTTATCATCCATCAGACGGTCTCTTTGGGCTGACATTGCGGAGCGTGTCTGTCTCCCTTCGATTTGCCTTGCTCCTGTTTATTTCTAGCTGATTTATTTATATCTGGAACCGATACAAGTGGCACAATTTCTTTGTTTCATTAAAAGATTCCTTGATCTAAATTTTAAAAGATTTGTCTTCAGAGAGATGAAAGTCAACCAAGCGTATGCCTTGCATCCCAGGCTTTTTTCATATTCTGGGTAAATCTGGGAGAGACATTTTTTTGCACAGCAGTAAGCTGCTGTCGAGGCTAAGGTAAACCTGGTCACCGAACTGCTGGGTACTAACGTGTCCCTCGTTTGGCCTTCTTAGTTATCATTTTCTAAGAGGTGAAACAGTGTTGACGGAGCTTAGGCTATCAAACACGTGTCAAGGTAAAACCAACAGCCAACTGCGAGCATGGAAAATTACACCCAGTGCCCAGCAGCTCACTGCCAGGCAAGGAAAATACCATTTGCACAGCTGAGCACTGTCAGTCCCCGTACCCTTGGGGCCGAGAAATCCTAAACTTGACCCGCTGCGACCTGCAGCTCGTTCCTGGGCAAACTGCATGCAGGCCTTCTGTAAAAGGGGCTGTTCATCCTGGGAACCTCGTTTACTAATTCTGTGTGTGTCTCAGCCCCTCCGCATCCCCTGATTTTAGGGGACGGCTGCCACTAGGACAGGGCCATCCCATGCCCTGCTGTCTCTGGGAAGCACTGGGAGCCGTTTCCTTCCAGCCAGCCCAACTGCTCCACGAATCAGTGGGGTCTGAGCACGTGGTGCTGCCCTGCAGCCTGTTACTGCCAGCACTGCAGAAGGACAGGCTGTCTGTGGGATTGCTGCGTGCGGTTGTGGATGGTTTGAGTGTGTCCTGACTATGAATCACTGTGCTCTTTCTGACCTACTGTCCTAATTGAGCATCGTGTATTCTTTAGAAGCTCACTACTGCCTGCCCTACCTGTTGGCAGTAAAGCAGTAGCCTGGAGCTGCAGGTGTTTGCCCTGCTCCTTCGTTCTGTGACAAATTAGAGGAGATTTAGCAAACCGATGTGCTGAATCACGGATCCTCCCTGAACATGACCCCACACCGCTGCCCCTTTGTCTGGCTGTCGTCAGTAGCGGGGTCAGGCCAGGACATGGCTTTTCCATCAGCTATGTGAATTTTTCTGCTGTGCATGTTCCAGCAAAATCAAAAGCGTGAGAAAGGGATTCTGTGGAAGCTTTTTTGTCAGTGACTCTGCCCTCATTAGTTATAGTTTGGAGCAAAGCCTCAGGGCAGGACCAGCACAGTTCTCCTGTTTGATTATGTGGACAATACCGCTTCTTTGGAACCCCATAGCCTGGCAGATTGGCAAGAAGAGCTGCAGCTGCCTTGCTTCTCCAGCATGTTTAACAGTGTACTCCTTCCTGACCACCTAGTGTCTTCTCGATATTAAAGGGAGAACCACCTGCACGCTCCGAGACCCGCAGTGCCGCTGCCTGCTCACAGCCCTCTGAAGGACTCCCATCCAAGGGCTTATCTTCACTGCAGGATGAGCTCAGGTTTCCAGCCAGGGGTGCCCCAGCCTCCCAGCCCTGCCCTTGCTGAGCAGTGCAATGGAAAACTGGCGTCGATGAACCACCAGGCGCTGCACATTAGGGTTCAAATGCTACTGGTGCTGCAACTGCTGGCAGGGCTGTAGGGATAGGGCCATCCATGCTGCCCCGTGTTTCCAGGTCCCCAGGCCTCCATGGTACTCTGTGAGCCACCTGGGTGCTGCCTCCACACAGCTGGATTGCAGAATTCCCTAATTTCCTCTCCTTTGGATACAAGCTGCTTGTAAGATGGGAGAGAGGTCTGTTCAATGCAGCCTGGATAAGCAGCAACAAACTGGATGCTTTAATTTTTTTTTGCTGCTATTTTTTAATGTCTTTCTTTTTTTTCCCCCTGAGAATGTGTTTCACCACCACTAGAGATTCCCCCTCCCTTTTTTTTTTTTTCTATTTTTTTCTATTCTGTCTTTTAAATCTGTGTTTTGCAATGGTACCACATTTCTGTGATTCTGTGATTCTGTGATTTGTTTGCACTGACCAGAGGAGAGCAGATCCTCAGTTCTGACCAACTTCTGACCCATCTGCAGATCAGGTCTGGATTTCACACTGTCCGTACATATATATCATGTTTTTTTACAATGAATTGTGCTCTTTTACTTCGAGAACTCACCTGTTTCTGGAAACACAACTCCAACTGAGCCTCTTTTGACTCTGTGGGAGGAAGTCCTTGAAGAAAAGCTGAACCAACTTGGAAGAGAGCTTACAGCGGGACCGTTGGTCAATAACTGTTGTTATCCCCATTACAGAAGTCACAACCCTTCTTCTGCTCCCTTCCCCTGGCTGTGTGGTGAAGCCCAAAGGGGTGATCCTGTGGCACACAGCTCTGCCCAGGGCTCACAGCCCTGTTCTGCCACTGCTCCCTAAAGGTGTGCTTCTTCCACCCCGCCCTGCAAACCAAACAGCATTCTGCCTTTAAGGATAGTCACACACCTCCTGATGGAGGTCTGTGATATGAGGCCATATTCAAGGAAAGAAAAAAAGATTTCCTGCGTTTGCTTCTTTGTGTTTGCACTTCTGCTATTGAAATGGTCTGCCATGAGCTGTATCATGGATGTAAAATGGTACAGCCTCAGATCTGACCAAACTGGAGATTTTATGGAAAAGCATTTTGTGAGAAAACTGTACCCAGCTATGTAGCCTTAGAAACTAGGGAGGTAGAGCTGGAGGTCAGAGAGGGCTATGAATATGGAGAGCCTGGAGATGGGAAAATCACAAGGGAGGCAACTGTGCAGCCAGGATGAAAGATGAGAGCTTCAGCAGAAAATGGATAAAGTTAAGGGAGCAAGGGGAAGACACCGTGTGACAGTGGGAAGATTTGTTCCATCCAGCCCCAAATAGTAGCACGAAACACAAGTTTGCTTGGAGTGGTGAAAAATCCATCAGAAACTTTCACGTATGATTGTGAGACTATAGAAAGCTTCAGGACATCCTGGAATACTGCACCATTTATCCCAATCGGAGGGTGAGTCAGCATTCAATTACGTGCAGTCAATTTTATATTCAGTTTTCGATGCGTTGGCGACAAAGCAATTTAGATAATACGGTCATATAGCAGAATCACCTTCCTTACAAGTCTGAGTTACATTAGCTGAAATAAAAAGTATGTCAGCGCTCATTTTCCAGCATATCAGATAATCACCGCGTGGGATACAGAAGAAATCTCTTCTTCCCATTGCCGATGTAATTGTGCAGCACGGCTGCTTTCTCTCCTCTCTGAAGCCGTTGCTTATGGCTGTTCCTGAGACCCGACAGCCCTGCTGCTGCGTGCAGACACCGTCTGCAGCCCTGCACACTGATCACAGTGCTGCGTAAAAGTCCCACTGGTTTTACTTGAGAGAAAACATTCTGCTGTAATGAAGTGGGTTTTACACATGAAGGTATGTGAGGTTTGCTCCTTTGTCCATCACATGGTGAAGACCTGTGATGAGTGAAATAGAAGGTCTGTGTTCTCTTCCCGCCATGGCTTTATTGGCATGAAAAGCCACAAGCACTATGTCCTGGGAGATCTCTAGATGTGGCTCTGGGTTTAAATGATGATTGCCATCATCAGGCAAGATGTTACGCTAATTTTAACTTTTTTTCTTCATCTTTTAAAGCATTTATTATATTATTTTGTAGCAATTATACTTTTGGGAATCAAAGCTTGGAGAGGAAATGAGCGATTTGCTATGCTTTAAACTGGTGATATAAACTGGATGATTGTTTCAGTATTGCTGAGAAATTCAGACTTCCATGAACTACTCCTTACACGAATAGGATAATGGAATTGCATTAAAAACCACTCCTCACATCCCAGGAGCAACCACACAGCTTGAACTTTAATTCCATTCCACCATTCCTATTGCCATAACTACATAGACTTTAAAGCGCTGAATAAGAGCCAGACATAGAGCGCAGTCAAGAAATTTCCATTGAATTTTTTTCCATGGATAATGCCCTTACAGACCCAAGGTCAAACCCTCCTCCCCCATAAGCTGGCATCTCTTTGTCCAGTCAGACCTTTGTGTCTGCTTCAGGCTCCTGGAATTCCCTTGGGGGACCTCAGCGTTCTCTAAGTATGAGTGCATTTTAGCTGTCGTGGCCAAGTTTACCCACAAAAACTATTTTTTTCCCCTTCTGATTTATTGCACAGAAAGGCTAGTGCTGCACAGAGACGTACCTAAACATATGTTTAGTTCTTGAAAGTCTTCTGCTTAGAAACTGTATCACATGTTCAGAGCCACTAGGTTCCTGCTCCCCTGAAAGGAAGCACCCTTGGTTTTCTATTAATGTGAAGAGAGTTTCCGATGATCTTCCTCTCATGAGAAGAGTTTTGTACTGTACCCATCACGATGCTGCCATCTGAACTTCCCTTACTTGGAAGCCACCATCACTCAAATTGTCAGGGTCTGGCAGCACAGTAGGTTGACTTGGCTCTTCTCAAATGAATGCTCTCAAACTCAAGACATGTAACCTTTGGCTTCCCTACATTTTCCATCACTCAAGATGCCTCTCTTGTCTTCTCAGAAGGCAGGAGAGCAGCACAGAGCTGCCCTTGCAGAGCCAAAACTCCCATGGCCGGGACAGCCAGAGCATCTGAATTCAGAGCAGTGGTTTAGGCATCAAGGAAAGCCTGCACTGGCTGGATCACTGCCCCAGTAAGGGAGGGTGTCCACTTACTTCCAAGAGAGTCCCCAGGCATTTTGGGGCATCTTTTTTACCCTAAGTGAAGATAATCAGAATGACAGAAAATCAGGAAAAGAGCTTCTGTGTTTATCAGGCATTCTTATAAGCAAATGTTAGTTTAGACTGAATGAAAGCACTTTTCCTTCACGGTCAGTTTTTAATGTTCAGTATCTCCTTTTTCACGTTCAGTATGTCTCAGCTAAAAGGACTGACCAGCTTGCCTGAATCCCACCTCAGAGGAAACAGATTTAGCAGTTTTCCTGAAAAATAACAAGAAAGCAAAACTCTTCAGCAAGTTCTTAATGAAACCTACTTTTAGAAGTAACTTTTCAGTCTGCCTTCATCTATCACAAATTAAAAGGGCAGAAAATCAGCCTTTCATCGTGTTTATTTCTGATCCCCATAAAATAATTAAGGTGAGCAGTCCCCACAGCTTAACAAGCAGCTTTCTATCTCTTTAAGGCTGTTTATGAATCACTGTAACAAGAATAACGAGTAATTTGAAGCTGATTGACGAAGCTATGTGGCTATCAGCTCGGACAATCCTCGCCTCAGAGCTCTGTCTGTCAGCAGGCCCTGCAGAACTGACTGGCATCAGACTGGCAGGATCCCAGAGCAAAAGTTAACTCGAGAAAAAAATTATATTGGATTTTAATAAAACTCTCCTCAAAGGTCAACCTCTCTAAGGTATAAAATCAATTTTTCTTCCCTTCTTCTACTTCAGTCTGTTTCTCATAGCTACAGAAAATCCTCATTCTCATGGAATATTTCCCGTTGCCTTTTTTCCACCTCGCCCTCATCACAGTACCTGTCTGCCTGTGGGTGCTCACTGTCGGCCGTTTTATGTGGACTCACGACCCCCATTTCACACTCTGTGCCTGGCCTTCTCAGGAGCGGTTCCCCTTTCTCACGCCATCAATTATCAGGCTGTTCTTCCGCAACAGATCCTGCCTCACAGCAGCTTCAGGACACAAAACCTTTTCACTTCATCCCTGCAGGTGGCTGAAGCAGCAGAGCTTTGGTGCAAAGTCTTAATTGAAGCATGCCAGGTTTCTCCGAGTTTTGATTTTTCTTCTTACTGAGCAGATGCCTTCCGTGTCCTGCCTGGGACTCCAGTACCTTCAGCCAAGTAAAGCAGAGCACCAGTACACTTAGGAGTGAATGATGTGAGCATAGGTCAGTCCCCTTTGCTTTTATTTGCCCAGCAAGATAATATGTTTACCCTTTCTCTTTTTCTTTTTTCTTTCTTTTTCTCTTTCTCCCTTCCTCCCTTTCTTCCTTTTCCTTTTTTCCTTCTCTGTCTTTTTTTAAAGAATAATCACTAACATCTAAGAAGGCACCATTTTAGAAGTTTCTTTTGTCAGACTGTACTGACTGCACAAAGCAGGAGGTAGCCATATCTTGCTTCTTCATCCTTGCCATATGAGCTCCAGCTCTCCATGGCCAGGTTTTTAATGTCTTGGCACACTGGAGCCAACGTCATCATATAGTTTAAAGCAAAAGATGTTCTGTTGTGGGTGTATGGCTGCACACCCAGCTGGGCAGCCAAACCCCAGCATGTTTTGTGGGAATTTGTAGCCCTGTCTTTGGGGCTTCCAAAATAACAGCACATTGCAGAGCAGGGAGGGTTCGGGGCTCTCTTGAAGATGACCTGGAACAGCACCCCATGAACTTCTCAGTTTTGGCTGAGTTTTTCTTTTCTGGGTTACTCTTTTCTCCACCAGAATGTTATGGCCAAGCTAATTTTGTGGTTCCCATCTGAAAAATCCTTCTGGTCACAGAGTTCCTGAAGCCAGGCATTGTCTGATAAGTGTATGTGCCATCACAGGCATTAACAGGGAAACCACTGCTTTGGTCGGTAAGGTGAAATGTGAGAGAATCTATACTACATTTCCAAATTACTGAGAGGAGATAAATACTGGAGACCAGTCAGGATTGGGTGCTTATGTTGATAACTGATGGGGAATTGGGACACTCATTAAAGTCAGCAAATGGACAAAACTGGGCTAAAGAGGGATGAATGCAAGGGGAAAAGCCTCCCACCTTTTTGAAACCGAAGCCCAGGCTTCCATGCTAAAAGGAGAATTGTGTTGTATTTCAGGAACATATGTTACAAAGCTTTGTATCTGCTGTCAGGATAGATGTTACATATTCTGTAGGGGTCAACAACATTCACGTAGCAGAAAGGGTGAAAAGGACAAAGATGGGTGATGAGAGTGAGCCGTGCTTGCTGCTTCTCTTAAATTCTCATCTATGTTGATGTAGGTTATTAAAAAAATCCTGGATATTTAAAGTTCCTTTAATAAACGGTATTTTAAATTGATCGGTACATCACACTGGTTTAGATTTTAAGAGTGCTATCAATTACTTTAAGGATCTGGCGCTCCAGATTAGTTTGCAGAGATGCAGACTAGAAATTGCAGCTCAGCTTCTGGTGCTGACGTCGAACAGCCGCTGCAGGATACAGCTGTGAAGAAAGAGATCAAACCCCTGCCAGGGTAATATGGGTTAAAAGTCTCCTAATCTCCCTCTTGCTTCCCTGCAATTCTCTGAGATATTTCTGCTGATTTGTTCTGCTGGGGAGAGAAAGTGTCAAGGTCTCCCAGGAAAAAAATAGAAATATGTACATATATTTACGATGAATCTTCTGGTTGAATAGAATTGGCATCCTGAGTAAAATTTTGCTGCAGGAACTGTTATTTTGTATTGATTGCATTTTTTAAGATTTTTCTTTAAAGGGGGAGGCACCTTTTGCTACTGCTGAGTATTAATCAAAAGGCCTGAAAACCTTACAGGCCCCATTCTCACCTTTGTGCACCAGAAAGCCAGCTGAGGTTTTAAGAATACCGCTGATCCTGGGTTAGACTTCGTTCTTAAGTGCTAGTAATTTAACACTACTACAGTTTGGCCACCTATCTTTCATGTGTGCTCTGTGGAAGTTTAAAAGTCAGAATTTGCTTTTCAGACAAAAAGGGATAAAGCGAAAGTTTCTTCGGAGCCCCAGAAGTGGGCCTGATTCCTGCCGGCCTGCAGCCTAATTCACAGGGCAATCACTCATCTCCAGCATCCGGCTCCCCAGCAGCACGGACGCGTTAGAAGCATCCTTCACGTGGGCCGCAGGAGAGCACATCCCCAGCTTTACAGCATCTCACAGCAGTCTTGGTTATACAGGAATTAGCTCGTGCGTTTAACTCGGCTCTAATGCTCACGTTAAGGCCATTCAGCAGGAAGCCTCGGCTTTCACAGCCGTTCATTTTCAGCAGCGCTGTTACTCGGTCGTCAGGCCGCTTCCCAAACCTCACCTGCACACCCGGCCCTCCCACAGCGCAGGGAAAGCTGCCGCCGCGCAGAGCTCGCAGCTGAACTGCTGGCTGCAGCGGCAGATGTTGTCCAACCTCGGCTGTCCCCACCAGGCTGCTACGTCCCCAGTTCAAAACCCGGCGTTTGCCTTTCCGTCCCGCCGCCAATGCCCACTTTCGCGTCCCCGCGGCGCCAATGCCCACGTTGCCCCCGGGAGCCCGCAGGTCCCGGCAGCTCCAGGTGCCACCGCCTGCAGTCACAGCGCTCTGCAAACCTTTACAGTGAGATAATATATTGGATAATAAAAATAACAGGAAGCAGCGGCTATTTGGAGCCCGAACTGGGATTTTCACGTTGCTTGCAATGCCGCCATCCCCAGGGGCAGCGCCCGCTGATGCACCCGAATGACGCCGGGTTTCGCAGAGGCCGTGGGGCCGCCATTCCTTCCGACATTTCCAAACCCGGTCCCGTACCGGCGGTGCCGAAACGCTTTATTATTCGACAAACACCAGAACGCACCGGGACTCGCCGCTCCCCCCGCCCCTCCCCGCCCCGCCGCTCCGAGGGCAGCGCCCCGCGCCCCCCCGGGACATTTTCCCCTCGAACGGGCGTTTGACGTCGTCCTCCTCGATACCGAGTGACCAATGGGGAGGCGGCGCGGCGGGCAGGCAGCCAATCGCACGCCGTTGCTACCTGCGGGGAGTATTTTTAGCCCCGGCGGCGCGGAAGGGCTGCGGGGGGTTGCGGTGCTTCGCGTTGCGCTGCGGGGCGCCCGAGCCTTCAGCGGGCCGCGATCGGCGGCTCCCAGCTCCGCGGGGTCATCGCGGCGGTGATGGGAGCTGTAGTTCGGCGCGGGCCCCTCCCCCCTCCCCGCGGAGCCGAGGGCCGCGAGGGCAGGGTTTGACGAGGGCAGCTTTGACGCGGGCCGTGACGCAGCGCTGCCGTGAGGCGAGGCGCGCGCTGACGTAGAGCGGCGCTTCCACGGCGGTGGGGGAGGGCGAGGGGCGGGGCGGGGCCCGGCGGGCGGGGGCGGGGCCGGGGCGGGCGGTGTGCGGCGGGGGGCGGGGAGGGGGCGGGGCCGAGGCGGGGGGCGGGGCAAGGGAGGCCATATATAGGGGCGCGCCGCGCGGCGGGGCAGGAGCAGAAGGAGCGCAGTTGCGGCGGCGGAGCGCGCCCGTCGTGGGGGTGTGAGCAGCGCAGCCCTCCCCCCCTTTCCCTCCCCCCTTTTTTTTTTCCAACCCTCCCCCTCCCCTTCTTTTTCTTTTTTTTTTTCTTTTTTTTTTTTTTTTTCGCGTCTCTCTTTCCCCTCCCGTCCTCGCCGAGGCAGCCGGCTCTCGGAGATGGGGGCCGGCTGCTGAGCCCGCCGCCCCCAGCACTCGCAGCCCGCCGGGATCGTTCGCGCCGCGCCCCGCCGGGTGAGTACCGCTCGTGGGGCGCCGCTCGTCGAGGGCGGGGCGGCCCCGGAGGCCCGGGCGCCGGCGGGGTCTGCGGCGGGCGCGGCCCCGCGGGGTGACGGCGGCCGGGAGCGAGGGGGGCACGGCCGGGACGGGGAGGGCGGGGGGCGGCGGGACCCGCGCGGAGCGGGGCCGGGGTGGGGGCCGGGAGCGGCCGCGCTCGGCGGGGAGGAGGCGGCGTTCCGACCGACGGAGCGCCCGCAGGACCGCTGAGCTCCGGGCTGCGCCGCGGGGAGCGGGCCTCGCGCCGCGCACCTGGCTTCGCTTTCTCCCTTACGGGCCTGGAAGGCGCCCTTCCTCCTCCTCCTCCTCCTGCCGCCGCCGCCGGAGCTCCCTGGGCTGTGAGCAGAAATCTAATGAGCCCCAGCCGCCTGTTATGTAACGCCGCTGCGGCCCGGGGCCGTCGGAGCGCTGTCCTCTAAGCAGGGGCAGAAGTTGGGGCTGCCCGCCCCGCACCGCTCGCTGCCCGCCGGGGCTGCTGGCTTCCCGGTGCGCCCTGAAAGGCTCGTTGCTTTCCTAAGGGGACGCGGAGGCGGGGAAACAAAACAGACGGATTAATAAATCATTTTTAAATGCCCCTCTGAACCACCCAATCAGCTTTTCTGCACCGATTGTGTCCCTTTGGTAAATATCTTCTGTTTGCCCTTGATCTTTTCCTTATCCCCACCCAGTGCTGATCCAGCAAACGTTTAAAGGTCGCCTTATCGTGCAGGCTTTCACATATTCCCATACCATCTTGGGGAGAGCGCGAGTGGCTTGGAAATAGGGTTCCAGCCTTTAAAGGAGATTATTTGGAGCAGGAAACAACAGTGTAAATACAAAGCTTTTTTTTTTTTTTATAATGGGATTTTGATATTGACTTTGATTTCTCTAATCTTTACTGACAGCCACGCTGAATTTTATCCCTAGCGATGCAGTGCAGAAAAGCACACCCTTAATTGAAATTCGTGCTGGGCGTTTCACAAAATAGACGTGTTTTGTTTCATTGGAACTTTGTATGCCAAGGTGTCCCTGGGGGCTCAGCGCCCTGTTGGAGCGCTGCAGGTTCTCCTTTGCAGCGTGTGCTGATACCTCGTTCTGCCCCTTTTTTAACTTCAGATGGCTGTTTTCTCTTTTGTCCTTCAAAGGACCAACAACCATATTTTATATTAAATATAAAATGGAGTCCTGGAGAAGGAGGAGGGCGATTGTTTTTTACTGGAGCTCTGAAAAGCCCCGTTGGCTCCAGTGTTGGCTGTAGCTTTTTGAAATCTGGACTGTAGAAAATGCAGCATGTATATTTACTACATAATGGAATAATATGTAGGAAAAAAATGTAATTAATTTCACGGTCATTGCCATTCCTAGTGCAGGAAATCGATGCACCTATTTTGTATGCATTGCCTGCATTATCATTTTAGCTCTTCTGAAGAAAGGGAGAAGTGTTGTATATGAACAGTGGACATTTTCTCTTCTCTTGATGCAACTTCACCATTGCAGCATAGTGCACAGCATAATTCCAGCAGTCTGTGCGGGTGGTTGCCTTGGAATTAAACTGTGTTGCATACTTGTAGTTCTTGTCTGAAGTTCTCTAAAGCAACTGAAAATATTTCTGTATCTGCAGCTTACGGCGTGACCATTGTGTTTGCAAACTTTAAAAGTGATAAATGACCCTCCAACCAGGACCTCCCAATCTCAACTAATAGTCCAGTGCTAAATTTTGCAGCTGAGTTCTATAAATCAGCCCAATGCGGGCTGGTAATTGAACCCTTGACAGACCTGGCAGTCCTGTGATGTCTTAAGAATTGCACTTGCTGCTTTGTGAATAACTAAACTGCAAGCTCATGTTATTTTGAAATGCCCCGTGTTGCGTATGTAAACACATGCCTGGTGCATCTTCTGCAGGGTTGTTTGTAAGTCACACCGAACGTAGCTGACACCCTCAGCTTTTGCAGGCACAAACATAAATAGTTTGGGGGTTTTTTCACTTAAAACATAACCTATTTTATGCAGAAAGTGAAGCTGAAAGAATAGGCCTTGAACCTTGGTCTTATCTCTCCTTATTTGGATGTGTTTGCTTTTGTTTTTTCTTAAAGGAACAAGAGCACTCAAGGTGAAGGATAATAATCAACTAGCATCAGCACTTTGAAGGAAATTTTGTTTCCCTGTGGCATCTTGAACACTTTCTTCGTGTTTTGAAACAGACTTACACCTTTGTGGCATAGCAGCTATGCAGCTTGAAATCCAAGTAGCACTCAATTTTATTATTTCATATTTGTACAATAAGCTTCCCAGACGACGTGTCAACATTTTTGGTGAAGAACTTGAAAGACTTCTTAAGAAGAAGTATGAAGGGCACTGGTATCCAGAAAAGCCATACAAAGGATCAGGGTTTAGATGTATACATATAGGGGAGAAAGTGGACCCAGTCATAGAACAAGCATCCAAAGAGAGTGGTTTGGACATTGATGATGTTCGTGGCAACTTGCCTCAGGATCTTAGTGTTTGGATTGACCCATTTGAGGTTTCATACCAAATTGGTGAAAAGGGACCAGTGAAAGTGCTTTATGTGGATGATAATGAAAATGGATGTGAGTTGGATAAGGAAATCAAGAACAGCTTTAACCCAGAGGCCCAGGTGTTCATGCCAATTAGTGACCCAGCATCTTCAGTGTCTAGTTCTCCTTCTCCTCCCTTTGGTCACTCTGCTGCTGTGAGCCCAACTTTCATGCCCCGCTCCACTCAGCCTTTAACCTTCACCACTGCCACATTTGCTGCCACCAAGTTTGGCTCGACCAAAATGAAGAATAGCGGCCGTAGCAACAAGGTCGCCCGCACTTCTCCCACCAACCTTGGCTTGAATGTCAATGAGCTGTTGAAGCAGAAAGCCCTTTCCTCCTCCATGCACTCTCTCTACGGGCTTGGCTTAGGCAATCAGCAGCAGCAGCAACAACAGCAGAAGACTTCTGCCCTTTCTCCTAATGCAAAGGAGTTTATTTTCCCCAACATGCAGGGTCAAGGTAGCACCGGTAGCGTATTTCCTGGTGACAGCCCCCTTAACCTCAGTCCTCTCCAGTACAGTAATGCCTTTGATATGTTTGCAGCCTATGGAGGTCTAAATGAAAAGTCTTTTGTGGATGGCTTGAATTTTAGTTTAAACAACATGCAGTATTCTAACCAGCAATTTCAGCCAGTTATGGCTAACTAAAAATAAAGCAGAAGTGACATACAAGTAAATACTATTGTACAAGTAAAAATGCACGTACCCAAGGGTGTATCTTTTTTTCCACCTCTTGAGATATTTTTTTTTTAAGGCTTGTAGTATGAATACATTCAAGCTTGGTTAGAGAAATACAACATGCATCATTTTTTCATTTGCCAACCAAGCACAAAATTATTTTATACTGACTGTACATTAAAAAATATACTCTCAAAATATGGCCTCTTACAGTATTTAAGATATAGCAAGGACATGGCTAATTTTTTGTGTGTATATATATATATGCACGCAAACATATGTATATATATATTAAAAAATTGGCACTAGTAAGTGGGTTTATTGGTCTTTTTCTAATTGTATAATTTAATTTAGTACAAAGTTTGTAAAATATCAGAGTATATATATTGTTTCTACAACATGGTATTGCATTTATATCTTTTTACTACAGTGATCTGTGACAGCTGCAGCAGCTTCATGTTGTATTTTTTTTACTGAAATTGTAAGATATCCATCTTAAAGACATCGATTCTAAAAAAATATAAAAAGTTGTGTACAGAATATTCCTTAGTGGTGGAATCAAAAATGTACGAAATATTTGCTTTTTTCAAAAGAAACACAAATTGTATTTTCTGTTAAAAGTTTAAAGATTTTTGCTATATATTATGGAAGAAAATGTAATCGTAAATATTAATTTTGTACCTACATTGTGCAATACTTGAAAAAAGGTATAAAAGTATTTTGAGTCAGTGTCTTACATGTTAAGAGGGACTGAAATAGTTTATATTAAGTTTGTATTAAAATCCTTTAAAATTACCCGGCTGCTGTGGTCTGTGCTCCTCCTGCTGTGCTGAAGTCGCAGTGCTGTGGTTGTTGTGAGCTCAGAGCTCATCGTGCAAAAAAGTGACTTGGTGCATCACACAGGAGCGATGGGAAGGGTTCCGTGTTGGTGCACCACAGTAATGGGTTGCTTACCTGGCACGCTTCTGACAAAGCACTCGGCCTGGCGGACTGCTTGCCTGTGGCTGAGCAAATGCTTGCTTGTTTTCTGTAGCTGTGCTTACTGAAGTCAAAAGGCGATTCGTTGTTTTTGCCTTGGGAGTTAAGGCTCCGGGCGGTGTGAGTGTGGAGTTGCTGTGTGATGTGCCCCATCCAGAAGGTACTCAGGTGATTCAGTGGAGCTCACTTTCTGTGTGAGCAGCGTGGATTTGAGCTATTATCTCGGGAGGTCCGAGACAATGCATCAGCGTTCTGGGTCTGTACTGGGGATGAATAACTCAGAAGCTCAGTTGAATAAAAGTGCTGATGTACAGCTACTGCACTCATTGTAAACTGCCATTTTATATGCCTCTATTAAAATGAGAAATGTACTGCAACAACAATGTGGCAATCTAAGGTTTTTATTCTAGTGGATTTTACCAATTTTAACTTAATAGGTTTTCAAAACATGAACGTGAGTGGGAGGACACGGAACTCAGAAGGTGACAAAAACCAGATTTTCCATGGCATCCCTTTCTCTTTTCTGTCTTCTTGACGAATGGTGTTCCTTGCTAACAGATGTTGTCGTGGGGAACAGAAACTTGCTTACTTAATGCTGAACTCTTAACCAGCAGCTTATTTTCCATCCCAGTTCCAGTTGTACGAGGAGAAGATGCACGCTCGGAGGGCTGTGCTTTGGCTCACAACAGTGAATTTTTAGCTACAAAAGGAGCACAGAGTTAAAATTGTCTGAACTTCACGGTTCTGAAATTGGTGTTTGAGAATGCAGATCTTTCGTTGCTTGTCTGATGCGCTTGCTTTTATGAAAGGCGTGAGTTGTCCCAGTGCCACACACACACCTACCCGGTTTGGTGGGAGTGGAACAGAGATTTGGTGCAAAATAACCTGGTGCTGTGAGGAGGAGCATATTTCTGCAGCACCGAGGCCTTTGCTTTGGACAGAGCGGAGCTGTGAAGAAGTACTGCGCCAGCAAATGGCTGGGTTGGAGGTGTGAGGCTGGCCGTGCTATCAATTTGTAATGCCATGACAACCAATTCCAAAGCAATAGTGGAGTGAACGTTTTTTTAGGCATTCATCTGTCTGCTGCTTTTTATTGAGTTTGCCATCTGGTTTATCTTTTCACTAACGGCACATCAGTGGGCAGAGCTGCACTTAAAAGCGTTATCACTAATTTTAAGTGTGTGCTTTTGCTTCTAAAAGGCCCCTGAACCGTGTATAATTTTTGAAAATATCGAAACATGGAGAGTGTTTGATCTGTGTATTACTCTGTTTATATGGCTGAAGTTTAAGGCTCCTGTAAGTTTAATAATTACAATGTAGTAATCGCTAACCTGGCAAGGAGGTTGAGCAGCTGTGATAGTGGAGGCTGTGCTCTGTAATTATGTTCCTGTGATTTAAGCTAAGATCATTTGTTTTAAAGGTCATTCAGCAGTACTACCCTCTTTCCATTCTGATTTGTTCACTGTCACCATAACCAGCTCTGCAACGAAGGCAGTCGTTGCTGGGAGAAAACTCTGGAAAAAAAAGGATGCTTATTATTTTTTTATGTGTCTGCATACAGCAGCACCTCCCAATATAAAGCAGATCTTAATAAGCAGGTTTTTGTCCTTCTTGGGTTGTTTATGGTGCTTTGCAAGGAGACAATCTGGAGAAAAAGCATTTGGTGCTCTTGTAGAATGCAAATAACGTTTTTAATGTGTTCTCTTACTCCTTCTAGAAATTAAAGCTTTCACTGTTTTCTGTTCAGTCCACTTCATCCGTTTATTTATCATCTTTTACTAAAGCTTAGAGCTGAACTTGTTAGCTCAAACACTGACTTAGCAACATACTGTTCTAAATGAGTGCCCAGTCAACCTCTTTGATTTGCGTGCACCCAGTGCCCTCAGGTAAGCACATTTGCTTTCAGAGAAAGGGCCCAAATGGAGTGAAGGTGAAAAAAGGAAGCATTGCTACAGCTGTGCGAGTTCTTTTGTGTTTTGTCTTGTGAACATGCAGTTCGCTTCCTTAAAATTGCAGGTGCCGGTGAAGCCTCAGAAGATGTCCTTTATTTGCAGTGAAGAAAAGGGCGATGCTGTAAGCATGCGTCCCCCGTAGTGCCTCTTGTCTCTTCGTTCCAAGTCTGCAGCACGAGTTTCAAAACCAATCCCTACAAGTCTGAAGTAGCAATAGTGTTCTGCTCAACTTCTGAACCAGAACCAGACTCAGCCCCTGACTACAGCCATGTCGGTGTCAGAGTGGCTGGAGGCCCACGTTTACTGCAGCACACCTACCTCTTCAGTATTTATTGCTTACACCGATCTTTTGTATGGACCTCTTCGAAGATGCAAGGCTGTATTTTCAAGGTATTTCTTCTGGTTTTATAAAATGTCAAAATCAGTAGTTACCAGGGCTTGTTTTTTTCCCACTGTCTGGTTAATTTGATAAAATATCCATTTTTTCTACAATGAGAATTAAACAGAGCGCAAAACCTAAAACAATAATTATTAAATCTGCCAGATTTGTGGAATTTGACAGACCTGAGCCATGCCTTCTACCCTACGAAGACAACGTTACAACTGTAATGAAGGTTACACTAATTTGCTTTTCCATTTAAGATTTTTTCGAACAATCATGCTATATTAAAACCAGGTTAGTGTTGGAGTGTTGGTGCAGCGATTGATAAGGGATGGCAGCACTTTCATTTGTAACTGACTCAGTTCGGCACAAGTTGATTACTTTTGAAAATGGGTGAAATTGAGTTCAGGGGCTGCTTGGCACGGTGGGGCAGGGAGGGCTTCACAGCTACGCTCTGGGCTGCGTTCGTTGTGTGGATGAATGACAGAGCTCACTCTGGATCTCGTTGTAGTAGCCGAAATTAAATGGATGTGGATATTTTCATGAGGGAGAGCCGGTTCGTGGGCCGAGTTCACAAGGCATCGTGCTTCGTTGCCACACCATGTTCTCCACAGCCCACCTGCGGCGGTGAACCTGGGGGCCGTGGGCTGGGCTGGCATCGCAGTCTCGGTGAGTGCAGGTTTTTGTGGTTCTTTCAACTTCAAGAAAACAGTCACAACTTACACAAACTGTAGTTCGAGTCACAGAAGGATCATTCCCTGCTCTTCACCGTGCACAATCAGCAAGCTCTGAAGCATGGCTGGTACTACCTTGCTGCAGGCCCCAGGCGGACGCTCGCCCAGCAGCAGCACGGCTCTGTGCTCCCTGCAAACAGCGGCCTGCGGCAGCAAACCGTCCTGCTGCGCTTCTGACATAGAAGTAACCAAACAACGAGTTGTTAAATCAGCTCTTTCAGCCGGCATGGGATCAAACCAGAGTTCATTCACTGAGCTCGTGCCCCAGACTGTTCTATTAACTTTCAGTAATAAATACCTCAGAGTTTGTGTTGGTAGTTTTGGAGCAGATGAAGCAAACCGACGGTTCAGCATTCTTTTTTCTGCCATCAGCAAGTTGATTTAAATGGAGTGTACAGAGTTGGCTCCGTTCCCCTCATGAGCTGCATAAAAAGTTTGCTAAATTGAAGTGCCAGAGCAGTAAAATCCTGCTGAAGGGACTGTTTCCAAAGCTCTGCCAGAGGAATGGTTAAACTGTTACTGTGGCAGTGTGTGTGTGACTTTTGTCCTCTTGGCTTTATTTTAGTGAAGGTAGTAAGGAGTTTTGCCTCGCAGAAGGGAAAAAGCATTAAGGCTTCAGGAACATAAACCACGTTCCCCTTGGCACTGCGAGTTCTTTACCTCACAGACAAAATATGGTCAGTGTGCGCAGCGAATAGCAGGTGTAAAATATTTTTAGAAAAACCTTGGCATACAGTGCAGACATCCCCCACCCCCATCCTTTATTCTGTCATCTTTTGTTTGTTGAAAACAATCCGTAGCATTGGTGGCTGCAGTTTTGAGGGAACTCGTTGTAGGTTTTATTTGGTAATTGAGCGCTTCAGAGGCCCAACATCCGAGATCCTCTCCTCCTCTGAGAGCAGAGGCACCATTACGTTCCAGCAGCCCGTCAGCTCCGTGCCCTCATGGAGCTCATTGAGCTGCGTTCCGCGTTCCCCTTAGCTTAAAGATTACCCATGGCATAAAACAAAAGAGATCTCTGGGAATGCAGTGCCTTAATTACGGTTTAGCACCTTCTTGGAGAAGCTTCTTTGAGAGGGTTATAGCAACAAGACTAATGCGATTGAGAACAACCCTGGAAACTCACCTTTTTTCCTTGGCAGAATATAATAATTCCTGTAATGTGATGGAAAGTACAGCAATAGTGGCAGAGGGGCACAGCCCTAGGCTGCAGCAAATGAGAACAAGCCCAACTGCAGCAGCCATGGATGCAGAAACAAAGGAAGAAAAACTGCTTGCCTTTGGAAGGCCTCAGGTATCTCCAGTGAGATCCCCTTACCTCCACTGCCGCCCTTAGATGAGGGCTGCAAAGGAGATCTTGCTCCATCCCTTCCTGTCACTCGGGTACATTGCACACACTGAGCTCCCCCGGGCTGGCTCCACTTCACTGTATGAAAAGACAGCACAAGGAACTACTGGATGTCAGAATATAGTTAAGAATTACATTCGATTCTTGCAGTCTTATGAAACTGGGTGAAATTGCTGCTTGGACAGCCGTGCCCAATAATACAACAGCCTGGGAGGTTTTAGTCCTGTTGGTGGGAACAAGGGGTGGCAGCTCAGTGAGGACTGTGGTGCAACGGATGACAATTTGGGCACCCGCATTTCAGTTCTGACTCTGGGTGAGTCACTGCCCTTTTCTGTGCTGATTTCCTTCTCTATTACCATTGAAATTCAGGTTAGACATTTGCTGGCTATCACTGCCTTCTTGCCGTCAATTCTGCTGAACTTTATCCGACTTCTGTTAGCCACAGGAACATCTGAGGTTGACCTGTTGCTCCCCCCTTCTACTGCCTTTGGCTGAGTCTTCTCTGTTGTACAGTTCAGTTAAGGTATGTGACCTTCCATTTAGAAGTAAGGCATGCATATACAAGTAAAGCACTTAATTCTCATTGTCCATGCTCTGGAGTTTGGTTCACCCACCATTGGAGCAGAAAGCCTTGAGAGCTGTGAGATCTCACATTCCAACTATTGTGATTCTTTAAAAGAATTTCTGTGGGTGTTTCTATAGATATAGAAGTATATATTCCTCCAGTACAAATCATGTGAAAATGTTACACCAGCCTACTCACCGAAGTTGCTGCTGGTCAAAATTAGGCTTGCATACAGATTTTACAAACTAAAACAAATTCCCCTTTGATTTTCAATAGACCATAATATTAAGCATCCTGCAAGCAAGCACAGAGACGGGGCTACCAGGTTCTGCTGCTGGCAGTGAACTCTGAGCAGTGTGCAGCACATTGCTTCAGCCTTGCCAGAAGTGCTTTCTGTACTTCGGAGCCCATAGCTGAGCTTTAGCTCCCTGCTGAGTCTCAGATGCTGTAGATAACTGCAGCTTATTTCTGAAGCCAACAGGTTCTCAGTCCGTCTGCATCTCTCAGTACTGGCCAGGTGTATAAAACACCTCGGTTTGACAGTTTATTGGGAAGAGTGCAGATTTTCCTGGCTGCGGTTGAAAACCTTAATGCCTGGGGCAGTTACCTGCCCTGCAGATGATGTGAATCCCATGTTAAAGCGGTTAACTGCTTTGAGCCAGAGATCGTATTTTAGCTGAGAACAACTGAATTTCATTCTTGCGCAATACAGAACAATGTTCTCCATTTGGGCCTTCTAGAAAGTTACAGTGCTGTCCTTAAAGACTTCTGTCAGTGTTGTCAAACCGAATCACTGGAGAAGCTCTGATCCAGGCCTCCAAGCGTATTTTAGAAATGATGAGCTAACTATAAATAATAATCAACCTTGCACCATATCAACTCACCTTCTGGGTATAAATGTAAATAAATTTGAGAAATGTCAAGCTTTTCTATACAACGCTACAAAAAGACTTAATTGTTAGGTGAAGATTTAGATCCATAGGAAGTCACGGGCTCCCAGGGACTGGCACGCCACAGAAAAATGGATGTTGATGAACTCATGAGTGCTGGCAGTGATCCGCAGCTGCTTCACTGAATCAGATCTCTAAGTGATACCGAACGACTGATGCCACCACCGCCCTTCTGCCTGCTGCTCTCCTGCCCTGCTGTGCAGTTTGCATTGTGGATCCAGCAGTTGGCAGTGGCAACAACTGAAGGGAACCAACCCAAATTAACTCCTACGAAATGGTAAAGGACAGAAACACACAGAGGCAGATCAGCCGCCGTGTCCCTGACCTCTCACTCCTAACCTTTAAGGAAGCTCTCCAAAACTTCAGAAGACCATCTGAGTACTAGAATTCCTGACTCTAGGATATAAAAATCACACAGATATTGCTTGCATATTACACTATAATTTTTGCTATTGCCAGTCATCCCAAGGCAATAATTATTCTCGTCTCTCTCGCCCCCACTCTGTGCCATAAATGACATTATCAGCTGTCCTCTGGCTAGTATCCTCCCTTTGATCAACAGGAACCAATCGTCCTTTCTCTCAAATTGCCTAATTCATTAATATAATGAAGTCTAACTCAGAACAATTATTCTCAACCTGTATTTAGCTCTAAGGTTATTGCTTCTATTTCAGACCCAAGGAAGCCTGATGTGCCTGAAAGCATGTCTAGTTTTTCCAAGTGTGCCAGCTGCCCTAATAAACGATGTCCCGGCTCCCTGCCCTTGCCTCTCTTACATCTGGCACTGTCCTCCCTGCAACACGGTGCTGCACCCACTGTCCCTATTCCTGCTCAGCTGAGCCTACAAACAAAGACATAGCCTTGATGAGTTAGTGGAGGTAATGTTAGCCCAATTAACAGAAGTGTAAGCACCATGTGAAATTTGGTGCCCAAAGTAAGTGAAACATAGGCTCTAGATCTCATCTTCACTATTCAGTTTTTTTCAGTGTTCTGCAGTACAGCCTCTCTCATCCATTTGATATTCCTAGATCCTTTCCTCAGTTTTTCATTCTACTTTCCTGCAAGGTCTTCCTTAAAATTTATTTCTCCCAGTTTCCTTCCCAAACCAAGCCTACTCCCCACTCAGCTTGTCTGAGGTCTCTGCCTCACCACGTATAATTTGCAGTGCATTATCTGATTGAGACTGTAATCTCTTCAGGGCAGGGCTGTCTCTCTCTGTACTCGCAGTTCCCTTTGCTGCTCTCTGAGGTTGAATAAAAAGGACAGAAATAGAAGAGTGTACTGACACTCCCAAATAAACCGTGTATTTTGTCAGCTGTTTTCAGGAAGCAAATTAAAGACTGATTTTTATTAGCAACCTGGTTTACACTGCATCACAGGAGGCTTGAGAAGAAGTAGGTGCTTCAGGCAAAGCAAGCTCCTTTACAAGCAATTTGTGGAACCTATTAGTCTAAGAATACCCACACTTACTGAGAAGATGATGCTCCATCGCTGCAGCTCAGCACGGGAGGAGGAAGCCATGCTCAGCTCCAGGGCGGTCCGGAGGGGGAAGCCTTCACTGCGTGAGGTATTTCTGCCTTTAGCCACCAGTGACACTTTTCCTCACCACGTTGGGCTGTGGGTAATGTGCTCTGTGTACATGACATTGTACGTTGGTTGGAGTTTGGAGTTTTGCTGCCAGCACAAATGAACTCTGCGTACTTGAATATCTTCCCAGTGAAATCAGAAAGCGAGCAACGTGGAGGTGGAGATGGGGACCGTGAGCCTTTGATGTGACTTTCCCAAAGCACACAGTTTTGACATTGCCTATTTTCCGAGGAGACCCGGGGACATTTAACACCTGTCTGCCCTTCCCAGTCCCGGGGTTATGTTGGCCTGAGCAAAGGACCAGGAGAAGGGCTCCTGCTTTTCTGGCTCCCAGCTGCTTTTTGGGAGCACCTCGCTGTTCTCAGGTGCCCAGCTTTCAGTGGCTTTGGTGGGCGTTTCCGTGGGGCACTGTTCTCTTGGACACGTTGGTCTCTCATCAGATATGGAAAAATATACGTGCTTTCTGCTAGCAGTTAGTCATCTAGCCAGAATGGGCTTGTTTTCCTCGAGGAAGCTTAGGATCACATAACTCTTACAGGCACAGGGGAAAACATCCGTAGATGTTGGGATTAGTCATATAACTGCCACAGATATCCTCACCCAGAGCCGCCGCTTCCCTCCCCATGAGCACTGCTGGGCTGCAGCCTGCATCAGATTCCCAGCCTTCCCCATCACGGTGTGTATCTGGGCAGGCTGGAGAAAGAGGGAGAGACGGGTCATTCACTCTTTGACCCGTACAACAACCTCTGATTGATTAGGATGGGCTTCCCCCAGCTGGGGATGGCTGCTTTGTGGGGCTGTTTTAAGGGGCGCTGGGGGAGCAGGAGTGCACAGCAGCAGCTGTTGGGAGAACAAGATGGCAGCACGAATCCGTGTGGGGAGAACAAGATGGCATGAATCTGCTCTGCGGGGCGGGCTGGGAGGTGCTGAGCAGGTAACCAACCTGCACAAGCCAAGGGTGCCACACCAACTCCTGCTCAGCAAAACAATGATTTGCTCATACATTACAAATCAAAAGAGGTTTTTTGTTTTGTTTTGTTTTGTTTTTTGTAGTTATGTTTGCAGAAATGTACTTGTGTTTGGAATTGCTGTATGCAAACCTGAAAGCACCTGAGTCGAGGCTGCAGGGCTGTGGAGCGGAGCTGGCTGCACTGCACCATGCAAACAAACTGGTGTTTTTAAAGCAGACCCAGAAGAGTTTGCAAATGCATTTATTTGAGCAAGCAACCCAACTGCTGCTACCAGCGATGGATTTGCAGAGCAATTGTGTGTTTGCCGAGCTCACAGGCCAGTGAGTTCTGTGTATGTTACATGGTTTGCACAAATCAATATGTGGAGTATGCACACATGCCCACATCTGGAACGAAGACAGGGATTTGAATAGTGACCTACTTAGCACCTGGCACTGCCTGGATCTTCAGGGCAAAAATATAATATTTTCCTTCTTTTTAACGAACTGCGAGGTTTCGGTAGGCAGGCTGTAGCAGGGCTTGTTTCACGAGGCTGCGTGACTCCTGCAGGACGCAGATTCCGCAGGAGCTGGGCTTGGAGCGGCCTCACCTACCTGGGGCAGGGAGGGCTTCACGTCCCACACACAGCAGCACAGCTGCCCACTGCCAAGGGCACGGCAGTGCCTTTCCATCCCAGCTGGGGAAGAAGGAAAAGAAAGCTTTATCCAGGAAACAAACCACCCCAGCAGCAGACATAGACAAGGGCTTCAGCCTGCGGCATGCCGTGGTGTGGGGGGTTGTTTTCAGAGCTTCATGGAGAACTGGAGGTTTTAGGGCTCCTTGTGAAGAAACTGGGGCTTTGGTGGAGTGAGGCTGGAGGAGCTGTGCTACCCCTGCACCACTCCGGAGCAGTTCCACGCTACACTCACTGCGCAGGGAAAGGTGGGCCAAAGTCTTCTGACCTCCCAGTGCCCAGAGGCTCAAACCCGTGACAGAAGCTCATAGGTCAGGACAATTACAAAAAAAAAAAAAAAGAGAGAGAAATGGGGGAAAAAAATACCCGACACTTGTCCTCTCTCCAGATTACAAATGTAACAACATGTGAGCCAAAATAATTCTGCAAAAGGTGCTCTCAGGAGTGCTTTTTTCCAATGAATGTAGTCATAAATAATAATAATAAAAACGTGTGTGTGTCCTACAACACAAAGGAAAATTTTCTTCCTCTTCAAGCCCATGGACAGTGAATAATTTGTGAACAAGAGGAGCAGCTCCATCGATCTTACACTGCATTTGTTACAAACCGTTCGCTCATGTGCAAACCCTCCTGCCAGGGCAGAAGCAGCAAGTCCTCCTTCCATTTTTCTCCACTGAAAAATTACTTTCGGTAAACATGAAGAGCAGCATCAGTGAGCAGCAGGCGCAGTGCGTGTGGGGATGGCGGCAGTCCTGGAGCTGAGATTGCGGTGGAGCAGCTGCTGGCTGCGGGCTTCCTGCATGCACACGGAGCAGGGCTCCTCGCATGGCAGGAAACCAAAAGCCAAGCCTAAAAGGCCATTGCAAAACCTCCTTCCTCCCCAGCACATCTACAGTGAGCAAGCAAACTGCCACTACTCGTATGGAATACATTGGAGCGTCTCATCCAAAGAAACCTCTCTCTTTTTTAAAGCTCACAGCAAGTCCCTAGATGGCAACACTGCTCTTTCTGACCCCGGTGTAGTACTGTGAGCTCTGTCGTGGCTGACGGATCTCCTAAAGCTCCTGCTTTGGAGATTATGTGATTAAGCGAGACCTTAAACTTCCATTCACAAACAAAAACGGGAATAAGAGAATGTGTTTAATGCTGGTGGGGGCAAAGAGCAGCTTAATGCTGGGGTTGCTGGAGGCCTCTGCAGTCTGATGGCAAATTGGAAGAAGAACCGAAGCACCCAAGGGTTGATTCAGGCAGGTGCAAGAGATTGGATATGAGGAAGCAGTCTGAAGTGTGATGAGGAGGTTTAGACTGGGTGTTAGGAAGAACTTAATGAGAGAGAGGTGAGGCACTGGGATGGGCTGCCTGGGGGAGCTATGTTAAGGTCTTTTCCAGTTTAAAGTCTCTTCCTGGAGAAAGAGTTATAGAGACCTTGGTGATGAGGACGCCCTTGGTGTAAGTCTCATTTTGCACACCTGTAGGTGGAAAGCCGTTACCTTTAGGCGTTCAGTCTTTGTGTGTTTGCCATGACTCTGTGCGGGTCCATGGGGCTGCGCTCAGCTCTCCCCTGCAGCAGCTCTGTGTCTGTAGTGAGCGGAAGAAGCAGCCCTTGCATTGTGCCAGAGATGAGATCCTTTTGCCCATCTCTTGATTGGATGACTTCTTGAGCGGCACAGTGGAAAGTGAACTGCAAATGTTATAATCAAATATACAATCTGAGTTTCCTCCTGAGTTAATTACCTAAGTCCTATACATCTGTTAGCTACAAGAAACAACAGCAGAAACTGAGAATCTGATTGCAATATTCACTTTCTGGATGATCTGCAGGTCAAGTATTATTCACTGAAGAGATCCATGAGTAATTTTGAATAACTGGACCAATATATTTAGAAACCAAGCAATCTGCAAACAGGGAGATGAAAAGTGCCAAACAAATTATACATTGCGTCCTTTTCTTGCGGCTCTGGAGATGGATTTGATTGCCTTAACACATCCTGACTACATCTATTTGTCCCGATAAGCCTCAGTCCACCCAGCTGTATCTCCAGGCAGCCAGGGACGGAAGCAGCGATGTGAGACCCAGCTCCGCGTGGTCTGCTTTCCCTCGGGAAATCTGAATTGCACAGCAAAGTGTCTGCGAAAAGTTAAACTCAGCAGGGCGAGGCCAACTGACCCCACCGGGGGAGGACCGCATCCCCCTGGGAAGCGCTGACCCGGGGCTGCAGGCGGAGATCCCGCAGCGCGATCCCGCACGCCATCTCGCGTCCGGCCGGGGAGCAGCCGCGGCTCCTGCCCCAGTTTGCAGCCCTCCGGCGTCACTTCGGTGCCGGGACGTGAGGAGTTTTCACTTTGAACCACAAGCAGTGCACAAATGGGAAAAGGTGGCTGTGCGAGACCCGGGGTGCCGCTCGCCGGGGCGCGGTGGGAGCAGCTGCTCGGGTTTGGCTCCTGTAATTACATTCCTGTGGTTGGACATTGCCGAGCGGGGCTGGGCTCTGCCCCTGTGTGGGGACCCGGAATACAGAGTGCGGCAGAGCTGGGGAAATTCAGTCCCAAATTTGATGATGGGTCACCCAGGTCTCAGGCGAGGATAGCTTGCTTGAAGGTATCACAGCAGTGCAGTTAGGACTCATTATGTAGATAAGTTTTCATTGTGTAGATTATTAAGCAATATTGTATTTCAACTGCTGTTCTGTCATCCTGCTGCCGGGTATTACGATATCTTGCAGCTTATCATGCAGTATCCTTGCAGCTAGCTTCCCTTTTTGCAGCACCAAATATCTTGTACCAGCAGCAGAACTGGTAACCTGCCTCTCCAGTCCCTTTTCCCAACCACTTACACGAAGCAGCCCTGACCATCACGCAGGGCTCTGTGGGCACCGCCGATGGATTCCCCGATGAAAAGCTGACCTTCCGTTCTACCCCTGTCCTGTGTTAACCAGTCCTGGACTCAGGAGACTGCTCTCGTCTTGCTGCAAGGCAGCCACGTTGCCTTGAACTTTTGGGGTGAGAACTTCCCCTGGAGCCTTACAGAAATTGAGGTCAGCTCCACCAAGGTGAACCATTCTTGTGGTGGCTTCAAAGAAAGTTCTGGAGAATCTCTTTGCCCTGCTGACATCTGCAGACTCTTCCTCTCTGTATCACACTCTGGTCAGCCTGGTAACTTTTGCTCTCTCTTACCTTTTTACCAGACTTGCTGAGTTTTGGTGCCCAGTCCCTAGGAACTGAATCCTAAATTAGCTGTGTCTGTGCCACCCCCAGCCCTCCTCTCCTGCAGCAGACTGAAGCAAAGGTTATCTGCTGCAGTTAATAGTTAAGCAATTTCTTACTTTTACCCTTGGGTGAATACCGTCTGATTCTGGAGATTTATGACTGTTGCTTTTCTATTTATTTCAGGCAGTAGAGGAAGTAATGCCCTTAGCACACGTTACAATAGCCATTTTGGTCTGAGTGTGCTCGGAGCGGAGCAAAGGAGGGAGAACTTCTGAAGGGGCAGTTCTTCTTCCTGCCAGTTACTGCAATCCAACCACCATGTTGCTGTGCCAGCTTAAGGTGCAGAAATGCTCCCCCTCCTCTCTCTTTTCCTCATTCTCTCTTTTTTCAGCCTCCTCCTTTCCGTTTGCGTTTCTGGCCATCATTGCGACAAACGAGGGGGTGAGAACTTGCCCTGTGAGTCCTGTAAGCAGCGCTCGGTGTCGGCCCAAGGAGAGCTGGCTGAGGGGAGGCTGCGACAGGCAAAGAGTGAAACACCACAACTGGGGTTTGCTGGCTGAAATCCAAACAGCCTTTGAAAGACTTTCCATTCCATTTCCAAACTCTCAAGTCTGAATGTCTTATCATTTGCCGAGCCATAAATAGCTGTGAACTGAGCAGGCTGGGCTGCTTTTGGAGCTGATAGTTACGTCCAATAATGCCACAGTGTTATCTTCATATCCCACTGGTGTTTGCATTGTAGATCAGGAGCCCAAGCTGGCTTTTTTGTTTTTTTCCCAAAGATTTAAAGAGCTGGCGGAACATTTATTCAGTTGTGCAACCTCCATTCAGAGTATTTCTCAGGCCCTGGGCACAGGACTCATTTTTTGTCCTGTGACAGCAACTGTAAATCTATAAGGCAGCTGGAGGTCACTTATAGTCAATAAGTAACCAGAGCTTGTGAAGGGAAAACACAAAATATTTGGTATAAAAACATGGGCTCCACATTCACGGATTCCACCCTGGGTGATGTACTCACAGCTGAAGAGCAGCAAAGGGCTCTCATGGACTCCAGAAGCTCCCAGCACCCATGATGTGGATATCCAGTCTGGCCATACTCTTTTCCTAGCAATTGTCTGTACTGAGAATTTCTTGCTCTGCACACACCACGTGAATTACAGCAATGTGGGGCAGGAGGTGCTTCAGGTGGAGGCAGTGGTGCCCAGCTGGTGCCAGCTGAGGCCCATGGCAGGCACAAGTTCTTGCAGGAGCCCCTGATTTGCTTCCAAACAACTGTGAGCTAAGCTCTTAAATACCTCTGCCATCTGAATCACACCCCAGTGGAGTCACCATCTCTGCTCCTACTTCTGGAGCTGATCACCCATCAAAACTTCCGCCTGAACTCATCCCCAGCCCTTGCAATGAGAATATTTCCTCCTTCCCAGTTTCCTCTTTCTCTTGACCTCAGCCACTCTGGGTTTGTGTTGATGCCATCTCCTTCCTCTGTGTAGCTGCCCTGCCACCCGTCCCTCATGCCAGCCAGGACCTGCACTCTGGGTGCGCTGTCACAAGCTGCTCACCATCACTTTTTTGCTGTTTGCTGTCCTTCTAATAGAGCTTGGCTGCGCAGATGGTTTGCACAATAACCTGTGACTCATTTTCAGATCCATATGCTGGATGGTTTCCATCTTGCTTTAGCCGCAGGGTTTGCTGATTGTTGTGTTGCACTTTTCATTTTCAGACTGGGAAGTGGGCAAGCGGCTGTGCGTGCTCCTGATCCACCAGCACCTCCTGCTCCATCCCTCAGCCCTGGGGGGGACACAGGGGGTCTCCATCTTTGTGGGCCTCTGTCCCTGCATGTCTCCATCCCTGTTTCCTCTCTTCCACACCATGGGCTCCCTCCCACTGCAAAGCTTGGTGTGGGTTGCAGGACCTGCAGACCTTCCCCACATGGCACTGGCCCAGGCGATGTGGGTTGGCCTCCTGCCCACCTCCTGGGCCAGGAGTGACACGCAGGCTTTTCCTTTACTCCCATGAGTTTAATACAAATGGGCATTGCCCTTCAAATTTCCAACAACCTTAGGATTACCTTGAGACGTGCACCCAGAGAGCAGGATGGACAAGGGAGTGTGAGCAATGCAAGAGGGATTTTCTGATCAGGAGCCACATGCAGGCACCCATTAGCCTTGCTAGGGCTTTAACAACATCCTGTAGTACTTGGCCCTGTGCATGTACTTTCCACAGCTGGAGGACTGGTCAGACTTGAATTTTAGGCTTCTTAAGGATTTATTAAGAGGCGGAACTAAAATTCTAGCTTGGAGTGCTGAGCTAAGCTCTCCAAGGTCAGCAGGTAGAGAGGATCTGGTTAGGGCAGCCCTGTGCCATGGGACAGCAGGGACAGAGTTCCCTCTGCATGGGATGCCTATGGCACAGCTCCTCCTGCCTCAGGGACGTGCAGTTTGGAATGCACATTGGAGCCCAGGCTTAGGCACAGCCTGTGCTCACTGGAAAAGCCACGAAGGGGCCACTTTTTGCTCTCAGCTCTTCTGGAACAACTGGGTGCGCATCTCCAGAGCCTCTCTAATATTCTCACACTTACAAGATCCTTCAGCTTTTGGAAGAAAGAACCGTATAAAGTCAATCTTTATTAAAGCTGTGTCCCCCAGTGCCTCAGTGTTGGAAGGTATGGCAAGAGCTCACCACTTCCTACTGCTTCCCTGGAAAATGACAGATGCCACAAGCCAGGCTGATCTGGCAGGGCTGCCCAAAGCTGGGGGACACAGGGCTGGCACCGCTCAGCTCCAGAGAGCAGCAGAACACACACAAGTGTTACGAACCTTGAACTGGGATTTTTCTCACATACACTTAAGAAGGGTACAACAGAAAAAATAAGCAGGTGTTTACTTGACCAGCAATCTGATCCAGGCTCCCCTCCCTCCCACCCAGCCTCTTCTGACATTGTACAGATAAGCACAGACTTACATCTGCTCCTGCTGCTGCTGTGTTCTGAATGCAACCCAGGCCCAGCCACCAGAAGAGCCCACCCTGGGCACTCTGACCACAGCATGGCTGCCGGGCACAAAACCCTGTAGGAAAACAGGAGATGGGCTCCACCTTTACCTCCTCAATTTACCCTCCCTGCTCCCCGATCCCCTCCCAGCCCTGAGTTCCCCCAGTGCCGCAGTGGGGCACAGTGGGCAATGAGGTGACACAGCCAGGCGGTGCTGTGGCGAGGTGACCCAACCCAAGCAAGAGGTGCTGCGGATAAGACTCACCATGCAGCTCTCCCCTCTTTGCCACACCAGGATATTCCCCACCGGAGGAAGGAATTTTTCCAGGAACAGCCTTTTCTTTATTTAAGGATTTTTGCATAGGCAAAAGTTACACGTTTTGGGCATGCAAATGTTAAAATGAGTACACACACACTCACACCATGGCTCGTGCTGTCTCTCAGGGTTTTTATTCATGCACATGGCTCTGTGCAAAACGTTTTCAGCAGTCTGAAAGTGTGCCCTAAAATGATCAGATTGATAAATGCCTTCAAGGCTCACTGCGTGTGTCTGTGCAGCCCTGCACCGCCTTTATGACTGTGCACACAAATGCGTCCTGCAGACTGTGTGGCACTTTTCTATTTTGATCCTCATTCTGGTTGCTTTTATTTTATTTTCTCAACTACAGAAACAGGCTTTCTGATGAAATTAAGCAATACATCGCTGCATGTGATGCTGCAAATGTAAAGGATTTTCAAAAGCATGACAGCTGGCAGCATAGAGCCAGCTCCTTGCCTGGAGTTTGCGTGAGACAGACGACATGCTGATTGAAACAAAAATAGGAAAGTGCAATAGAGTAAGAGTGTTTGCTGACATTGTTATGATAGAAAAGTAATTCCAGGGGTGAGATTGTGCCTTGGCCTTTTACATGGATCTGTTGTCCTGCATTTCAGATCTAGGGAGCTCCTCTGTGGGAATTTCCTCAGATGAGGATTACTAGACAGGCAGTAGTTGCCATTCAGAGATGAGGTACAATGCAAAGGAAACAGCTAGGAATTAAAATAAGCAAGCTGATAGTGCATAGATTGGTTAGATTTGCACAACTGTAAATACAGACAATAATTTACAGGCTTTTCTCTTGAAATATATTAGTGTTGCTACGAGGAGGCAAGAATATGACTTCTTTATAACAACTTACCATCACATTTCCATACTGTAAATGAGACAGATTAAGTTGATATTGTATATTACTTAGCTGTGTATCAATTAGCTACACAAATGCTATGAATTCCATCATATATGATAGAAGCTATATAAAAATTGTATAATTACTGCAGTGAGTAATCATCTAGTTAAATGGCATTCCTATATGGACAAATTTATTTCAATGCAAGATTAATAGCCTTTTGCTGCTGTTTTATGTGCTTGCCAAAGACCATACTACGTTGTTGCTAAGCATCATTAATGGATTAAAATAAGGGTTCTGCATAATTCCTACAGTGTATCTTCAAGCAGCTTGTTTAGTTTGTGCTCTAGCCTAGCCCTTGTTAGCCCTACGTAACACACAGGTCTGGAAGGCTGACATGTGTGAAGGAGGTTAATGTAATCCTAGAAACTCTTTCAGAAGCTCACAGGTTTTCTTGTGGATGACTTCACGGAGTTTCCGCACGCGCCGGATGCTGGAGGTCCCCACAAAGCTGTCTGGCTGCAGGACAGCCATGCCGTTGTGGACATCTCCCATGATGATGAGCTGACCGTCCACTGTGGTCATATTGGGACACGGGCAGCTCCAGTCCATGTTGAAAAGCGTTATTTCCAGGGGTTCCTTCCCCAGGAATTTTAATCCCATTTTTTCATCTTTGAGAATCTCCTCCACTGTCACCAGGGCATGTCCTGAGTCTTGGTCTTCGGTCAGTTCTGTAATACGGCCCAGGATCACAAAGTCGCTTTTGCAGAAGCTTGTCACCAGCTTCTGGCGTGGCTTGCAGGCTTTGCAATGCGTGTTCTTTGGGAAAGGGCACATCTCTTCGCACGCCTCCCGGCTCTCAAAGTTGTTCTCGTTGCCTCCACACCCACCATAAATGAAGGACTGGCACTGCTTTGTCAAGCTGTTGTAGGCCCATCTGGGCTCGTAGGCTTTGCAGTGACCTTGGAGGGCTGGTAGATTGCAAATGTTGATTGGGCCGTTCATGCACGTTAACATACAGTTCTCATAGGTCTCAAAGTGGTTGAGGTTGCTGTTACAGTTCCCATAAATGAAAGTGAAGCAGTTGTTTTTCTTTGCATCATAATACCACCTGGTCTGCTCTTCCCCACAGTCTTCGCTGTCTGGTTGCTTCAGGCACTCATCGGTTGGAAACTGTGTTCTGTTCTGGGAAGCTTCTTTGGATGTGGGTTCTCCTTTGATGACTGACAATGGGAAATCAGCCCTGAGAAGGCCACCGCTGTTCCTGGCAGTGCAGGTGTAGATACCCGCATCCTGCAGCTGGGTGTTGTAGATGACCAGCTGGGCTATGTTAGTGACCACAACGTTCCCTCTGACATGATTTGGCTTCATAATGACTTTTTCCTTCCCCTCAACCTGCTTCTCCCATGTAATTTCTGGCTTGGGTCTCCCTGTAACATCACAGAGGAAGCTGACAGTCTCTCCTACATAGACTGACTGATGGACGGGGTTGTTCACTAATGCCGGTGGCAAGATATCGATGATTGTTGTCTCAGAATAGGCCGTAGTAGGGCGAGCTGTTGTTTCTGGGGGGATTGGGCTGGTGTTTGGCCAGGTGAGATGGTATCGACAGGTGACTACATTCAAAGTAATGCCTTTTATGCAAGCTTCTGCGTCCATGTAACACTTGTTGTAGTAGGTGAGCCCGTCAGAAGCACAGGTGAAGCTTGGCTCCTTCTCACACCTGTCCTTGCACTTGCAGACGGGCTGCCCGTCCCAGATGTCACACTCTGAGCCTTGCTGGATGCACATGAAGCGGTCGCAGGTTGCCTCTTTGGGCATTCCCACCGGCCCTTTCTTCCCCTTGACATCCATGTACCGAGCCGCCACGCAACTCTTCGTCCCGCAGACATTGGGGCAGCACTTCTCGAAGGTCTCACACTCCTACAGGGAAAGAAAGCAACCTGCTCATTACTGGGGACAGAGCTAAGACCCCTTTAGGGACTCAGCAAGCAGAGAGCCCAGAACTTTCAAGGCTTCAAGTTCAGTGGACCCAATTTTGCCACAGAGATCCGTGGTCTGAAACTCAGAGTCCCTGCCGGCAACCCTAACCCTCTCCAGCAGCTCCCAGGAGGAGGCTCAGCATGCAGGGGTTTGCAAAGGGCTCCAAGAGAAGCCTCTAGAGAGGAGAATGCATTGCTACTTCTTAAACATCGTAAGTCTCTCCTAGAGTCACATGGATTCCTTGACTACAGAGCTAACAACCCCCCTTCGGCTCTCTCCGAAATGCCCGAGGACAAGCCTTGAGAAACAAGAGCGGATGGAAAGACTTATCATATGGCTGTAGGCAGTAATCCGTCTTATTTTCCAGAAAAGTATGTAAAGTATTATTTGAATTCCCCGAGACTAACAGCCTGCTCCTGGAGGTGAAACTGCCAAGGATTTGTAATTGTTCACATTGTAGAGGAAATAATAGAATATTTCAAAAGTAAGGAAATTCTTGCTCTCAAAATAATTTTTCTATGGTATTTAGAAAAACAAACCCCAAACAGCTCATTACGGCTTTTCTGTCCTATTTTAGCCCTGTGTTCAAATGCAGCATCGCTCTTCTGATGATTTATTAGCCACCGTCAGCTCTAAATTGTGGTTAATTTTAGCAGGATTTTTGTCTTTTGTACAGAAAAGGTATTTGATTTGTGTCCACTGTCACACAGCCGCCGTGTCGGTATGGATTACTTTAAGCAACCAAGAACCTTGCTACACAACAGGGCACACTTCCAGTGTGTGCTAAACCTCCACAACCCCCCTGAAGTCCACCAAATTTCTCTGTAAGTGAGAACAGCGTGTTTTTTAAGCTGCCAAACTAAATAGCTTCCCTTGAGTGCAGTATCCTTTCCTTATTGGGAAAAAAGATGACCTAATAACACAGCTCTTTCCCCATTTCCAGCTGCACATTACTAGGTTTCAGAAGGAAAGTTGCAAAATGGTTTCAGATGAGGTTAAGGAGCATGGTTTAGCAAAGCCTGTGGCTCTGTGTTTGCCCGCAGAGCACTGCACACGAGTCCCCAGGTCTCTGCAGGCACACGAGGCTAAATGAGTATTTTTATCCAGTGACTTCTAGCTTTCAGTAAATTATTAAAACAATATCATCTGCTGCTACTGCTTCTGGGCTTTTACAAGGCTTTTAATATTCATTGCTGCACCTGGTAGTTGAAATAAAGAAGGCTTAATTGAGAAGGGCAAAAGTAGAAAGAATACTTTCATTCATAACACATGGGATCCGTGGAGCAAATCTCTTTGTTCACTTGATGACCAGCCTTTTTCCCTCTTTTTTTCCCCCTGCTTTCAGCACTGCAGAAACAACATGGCCATGGAGCACGGACACAGTGACTCCTTCCTGCCTGGTACGTGCACTGTCAGCCTGCTCTGGGCTGCAGGAGCTTTGCTGTTGCTGTAAGAGACAGGAAGAGCAGGTATTGTCAGATGCCAGCTTGAGCTGCAGTGCTGACAGGTTGAAAAATGTGTTTTAGGGTTGTGAGTTAAGCACATTTAGAGCTGGGAGCATCATAGAGAACATCTGCTTGGTCATTTTAACCGTGCTCCTGCTCTGCACGCCAAACATGCTTTGTGATTCAAGCAGCAAAGGCTGACAATTTACGTGTTAAATCAAATGATTTCATACACAGCTCCCCACAGGAGTATTAAGCACTGATGATGACTACCAACAATAAAGAACATTGTGACGCTGCAAAATACTGCGGATCGACCCCACGGCACGCTGAGTTCCAGAGTATCAAATTCTGATGTTCCTTTTGACAAGAAAGCAAGAAAAATGATCCAACAGAATGAGCTCTGTACCCACAGCAGCACAAGTGACAGCTGTCGCACACCTCCTCGCCTAGCTGATAATTTGTCAGACCTCGTCTATCATACACAGGTCACAGGTCAATGAAATATGCGTGCCGCCTGAATTAAGTCCCGCGCGGCGCCGCTGCTCTGCTGCCTGCAACAAACGCGCCAACAAAACCCACCGCCCGCCAGCACAGATGTGCAGAAGCGCATCACTCACCAGGTCGGCTTCGCACTCCCTCTTGCAAGTGCTCTGCGCGTCTACCCACAGGTTGGGGTTCATGTCATTGGGGCAGATCCCCGCGTGCGAGTACCGGATCGGGGGTAAAGCTCTCCCTTGCAGAGAGACCTCCAGAAGCAACAGGACACTGCTCTTCCCCAGCAAGATCCACATCCACCGCGTGAACAACACCAACACCATCTCAGAACTTCTCCTGGGCAGCGGCAGTGACCGAGCCGGAGGCAGCGCCTGTCTGCCTGGGGTGCTGCTTCTGGTCAGCCTAAAATTTTCGAGGAACCCAAGTGCACCTGATCTCTGTCGAAGCTTCAGCAAGCTCCTTTGCTGCCTGTCCTGCTAGAGCAGCTTGGTTTGGACCTCATTGGATTAAAGGTCCTAGGAAGTCACCCCTTATTTTAAGAGAAATGCTAATAGTCTGAGCAGAGTTAGCCCTATTTATACCCTGCCTCTGTTAACAAGTCAGAAAAAGTAAACTTGATTTCTTTGACAGGCACACGCTTCCTATGTCCTGGTGGCAGTCAGACAGATTTGTTGCAAGAAAAAAAGCTGGAAAGAGTTTAAAAGGCTGGAACTGGCACGGTGGGACCCCTGCATGTTTCTGAATGCAGGGAGGCCTTCTTAACCCCTTTAGACCTAAAGTACTTCCCTATGCTAAGAATGGCATTTACTTCTGAAAGAGTACTTGTCTGAATAACAGGGACCCGCGATCAGGGGATTTCCCCACGGCAAGGGGCTACACAATCACTCGCTAAAAGGAACGAGTAATAGGATTGAAGCAATTAAAGCCAGAATATCATATTTTAACCCAGTAAGTAGGGAAGAAATAACTTGTTTAAACTTAGGATCTGCAAAGCAGAATGTCTTCAAAAAGCCTGGGCTCCTCCAGGCTTTTTTCTCCTCTGTGGTGCTGAGGTTACCAGGATGCTGCTTTGAATGCCACCCTCCAACCCCACCAGCAAGATGTTAAATTGTGGCCAAATTCCACCCCCCATTTCCCAACAGCGAGATCCTGGCGTTCAGTGACTGCTGACCCCTTTAACGGCCACAAAAAAAAAAAAAAAGAAAAAAAAAAAAGTAGAAGTTCAACTCTATGGAAACCTGCATAAAGGAATGTACAGCAATTTTGCATTTGAGGGTGGGGAGGTGGAAATTCGGCCAAACTGAGTTCCTCATTCACTGATTATTACAGCAAGGGGCCGATCGTTTTCATGCTGAATGTTTGCCAAAATCTCAAAACAAGTGGCAGAGGTCGGAGCTGCTCAGCACCTGCCAGGAGCAGCCCCTGCCTGCAGAGCCCAGGGCGCACCAGGTGAGCTGCATCCCTGCAGGGCTCTGCAGAGCGGGGGGTGGGGAAGGTTCTGCATCCATGCTGCTGGGTTTGGTCAAGCAGGGCTGTTTCTAACGGCTGAGAAAGGGCCCCGTTCTCCTCAGTGACGACGGCTGCAAACCAGTATGACCAGCAGCTGCTGTGGATGGGCCTAAATGTGGGAATGCCCCAGGAGCTGAGGTTCCTGCTTCTCCCCGGCGGATTTACCTGCTGGTACACCTGAGAATTTCCTCTAAAGGAAGGTCCAGCAACCTGGTCGGGTCTTCCCCCACCCATGGCATTTCTGTAGCGCCCCAGGCTCAGGAGAGGGGCTCAAGCTGCTGGGATTTGTGCGCCCACAGGAATGATAGGTACAGCATTAAATTTCATATGACATGCAGAGAAAAGTTGTTCAAATTAGCTATTTATAAGGAGTGAAGTCAACCGCCAGGCAGCAGTTTGTAGTTGATTTATTCTCTCTGAAACTTCTGAAACCTGCATGACACTTGTACAAAGTGCGGCTGTGCGCAAATGTTTTATTCAGTACTTGTTTACAAAGACAAGCGCAGCACCCTGCGATGCCTAAAAAAGCCAACCCAAAATGACACATTCCCAAGAGGTACTTAAAATTCTTACAGCTCTATTAACAACAAAATCACATGTATTAGAGGTTCTGTTGACTAAACAAAGACACTTTATATTGTACAACTGACTACAGACGGGCTTTGAAAGCAGCTGTACGTGGGGCTCGCCGTGCGGCTGTCACAGTGCTGGTGATGGTGATGAGCACGGGGTCTTACCCACAGCCACAGGGGGGGCAGGGTTTGTCCACAGTCCATAGGGTAGCCCCCATGGAGAAGTGATTTTTCCCTACCAAGGTCTTCTGGGGCTGTGATGGGCCAAATGTGGGTCTGCATCATCGGTCCCTGCCTGGTGCCACAAAGCCACCTTCTTTCATGCGTTGGCCATGCTGATAAGAGACCCAAGAGGTGCACCCCAAGTGAGACTGCCTGTAAGCAGGAAGGGATAACTCTGATTTATTTTTCCTCTTCCAGGCTGAGGATCGGTGTTTCAGCTGAGATGAGTGTTTCAGCCATGGGGGAGTAGAGAGGGGCTCTGAAGGACCAGGTGCATATTGGTGGCAAACAGAGCAGTTTTTTGCCCTGCTATGGCCATCTCTATCCAGAGGGATCTTCTCCCAGGACAGGTAACTCCCCTTGTATCTTTTGGCACCATATTCTCATATTCAACATGAGAATATATTCAGCTCCAGGCTGATGGAGATAAAAAAGGAGAGGGTAAATGTATCCATCTGGAGGGGCAGTTGGGTGGGACTAACATTAATAAGGCATAGGAGATTTCTGTTAACTGAGAAATCAGGCTTTCAGCCAAACCTTTTCAGAAGAAGCCTTATAGGGAATCAAACCCTGTCTGGATCCAATGGACACGGACAGACATTGTGTCCCCCTGAGTCCCACTGCTGCAGGGACAGGGAGCCCTTGGCCACTCAAACATCGCTGTCAGAGTGAGGACAACAGCCCCACAAATCTCCCGTTGATGGGGGCAGGCAGCTCCCAAGGTCAGAGAAGCAGTGAGGGCTCTGAATAACCCCAGTCAGCTGCCTTGTCGCAGCCAGAACATCACCAAAAGGCCGTGACCCAGCCTGGCACATCCCGGAGGTGACACGAGTACACAGACAGCCCTGGGTTGGCTGAGCTCTGTGGGATTAATGCACCCAGCATCCCCGGGGTTTCACTGAGGGCTCATTCCTCATGCAGCCCTCTCTACACTCCACAGATGCCCATCTGACACTGCACAACAGCCTTGAAATCCCTCCCAGGAGGCCCAGGCTCCTGGTTGGGGCTGTGACCTACAACTGACCTAACTGCTGTTTTCATTGATGATAGTTTCTTTGCCCTTTATCTTACTCTTCCCAAGCTCCAATGGGATGTCCTTGCCCCTCTCCACCGTGCCAAGCGCTGATCCCATGTTTGCTGTGGCCCCTTCCATCTGAGGAGGGAAACAGGATAAAGTATGGTTGTGGTGTTGCTTTTTAAACTGCTCTGAAAGGAACAGTAAGCTGTTGATGGTATTTATTAGGCAAAACGAGCAATCCTCACCTGGAGTTGCCAGGCGGGTGGCAGATGGATCGGTTGGCCTTACTGTGGAAGGGCTCTTGGCAGGAGCTGCCACCCCGCAATGCTCAGCCTCCCTTCTCCCATTGATCTCTGTCATGGCGAAGGGGCCCTTGCGAACTCGCCCTCTCGTGCTGCCTGGGCCGGCAGCCACTCGGAGCCCGCTTTGCCAACACAAACACAGCACACACAAACACAGCGGCCCCTCTGCAGGCCCGGCCATCGCTCAGCACTGCTGGCTGGCATCGCTCACTGCGCCGTGCCACCGGGAGCCCCTGCGGGTTCGTGGCTTCAGCTGCACCGAGGAACGGGCTGCCAGAGCCTCTGCTTCACTGGCGAGGCCTCAGAGGGCATCGGGGTGCTGAGCACACGGGGAGCCCCCTCTTCCACAGCCCCACCAGCACCGCCCACGGACCTTCGGCGGCCCTGGAAAAAGTGCTTTTAAAAAAACCTCTGCCTCATCCAGAAAGGAGCAGTGTTGCATTCTGCCTACAAAGCTGACTGCGTGCACAGCAGGCGGCTCAGTGTCTCAGGGAGCCTCACTGCCAGGTCCCTCCAGGAGCGCAGTGGCCGAGCTCTTGTCTCAAGCAGTAACGTTGCTTCCAAACCCACAGCAAAATATGGATGATGACTCTGCAGCCTTGGCTTTAGTTTCCCCAGGGCCTGCAAAGGGCCACGTCGTCCCCTGTGAGTGCTGCATGGCCCCCACCGACAGCACTGGGACCTGCTGGAGCCTGGGCCGCAGGAGGTGCTCGGAGCAGGGCATCTCACACCCGCCCTGGCCTTGGGGCCAAGCGAGCGGGATTGCAGGCACCGTGCGATGCACCTCTGCACATCACAGCAAAGGCTGTATTAGACAGAGAGCTCCAGAGGCATATTTGGGCTGAAGGGATGCACTGGTGTGCCTGGAACCTATTTGTGGGGCTATTTGTATGTGTAATTAGCAGCAGAAGCATATTTTACATTGCCACTAGTTAAGATTTCTGCCAGCGCTCCCTGCGATTACCCACAGGTGCTGGTTCTGGCTTCAGAAATCAGCCACGTGAGCAGAGAACCACTCGCAGGGCAGGCGTGGGGCACAGTCAGAGCAGTGACTGCTCACACAATGAGCCCCCCTGGGTGTGCGTCCTGCCCTGCAAGGCGTGCAGATGCTCAGTAAGTAGAAGTTAATGTAGTTAGACAAAAGGGATCGGTTTGGGGGGAAAAATCAATAATGTCAGGGAGTTTATGATAGGGTTATGGGCCACCTGCTAGAGCTCAGCATTAGGCCTGCACTGCGTTGTTTTGGTGAGCGCTGATGGCACTGCTCTCAGACGAGGCCGGTGCCAGAATTATTGTTTTATGCCTCGGCAGATGGCTTCTGCTCGGGGGTTTTATCTTTGAGTGCAGACATACGACTAATCATCATTTGCTTTCTCTTTCTCTGCTAACGTAAGCTGGGCAGGAAGCAATTGGCAGTTTGATGATGGTTCATTATTGCTAGGTTTATTCTGTCTGAAACAGCACAGCAAGTGGCAAAGAGGGTACAAAGGAAGAGAATCAACCCGTTATCAGTGAGATATGCGGAAAGCTGGGTGCAGGAGCCTACTTTCCACCAACCTGTCTCTCTCTCTCCTTCAGAGACAGTGCTTCAGGTATCCCATAGATAATTCAGGGAGGCCATGCAGATGGAATCTTTGGGTTGTAAACACTGCAAAGGTCAAATGTTGGGGATGCATTCATCCTGCCTTACATTGGGATTGTTAGTCTGGATAACAGCACCTAAGGACACTCTGGCAAAGGGTGCAAACAGGAACATTGCCAGCCTTGCAGCACTGCTGTTCTGCATACATCAGAGATGCGACCCTCACTGCTGAACAGATACCTTGGTTGTTGGTGGCTGTAGTGGAAATGCTGAGTCAGGGCCTGAAGCAGACGGAGCACCTGGTGGGAAGGCAGGGCCAACCCAGGGGAGCTCAGGTGCATGCAATGTACCTGACTGATCAGCAGGGATGGAGCCAGGATCCACCCCTTCCCTCCCTCATTTAAGGGCTGGCAGGGGGAGGTGAGGGCATCTTGCTGATGTGTGCCTGAGGCTTTCTAAAGGTAAGCAGTTTTTCTTCCTTTGTTTCTGTGTCTTTGGTTGCTGCATTTGGGCTTGTTCTCATTTGCTGTAGCTTAGGATTGTGTCGCTCTGCTGTTATTGCTGTGCTCTCCATCACGTTATAACGTTACAGCATTTCAGTGGCGATCTTCAGATTTTCTTGCTTTCAGCTCTATTTGAATGCAAACTCAGAATAAAAGTGCCAGCGCTGGCCTGATGTAGGCTCAGCTCATCTTTCACCAGAGCATGGAACATCCTTCCAGGAAAGTGAGTTAATTTAGTTCCACATGTACTGCTGTAGGAGGCTAATGAATATCATTAAACCCATTGTGCAGACCCACTTCAGTCTGCAAGTGACCCTAATTCAACCCTCCTTATTTATTTTAAGGAATTTAAAGCTGGGAGGAAGCCACTTGCTGAGACTCACACAGCAGCAGCCATGAAAGGCTGCAGTCTGAGACTCTGCTTCCAACCCCACAGGCACTGTTTGCTTTTCAAAAACCTAATTTAATAGAGAAGAGTCTTGTTGCTTTTGTTTGTGATGTGAGTCAACTTACGCAAGCAGCACAGCTTTAACCTGCTGTGCAAGTGCTGCTAATTTAAGCCCCCAGCTCCCATGTTTCCCTCTTGAAAAGCCAGAGTTTGTACTGAATTCCCTGCAACTTCCATGTGCAGGCAGTATCTCGTCACCACTCTGAGCCGCTCCTTCTAGGAAGTTTACAGACCCTTCAGTGAAGGAGGTCTGAGCTGCAATATTGTAAGGTAAAATAAAACTGCTGCAGATTCGCCCGTCTCTGTGCTTCGTTGCAAAGTCAGCTGCAGCAGAGCAGAGGTTTCACCAAACCCCTCAACCTGCAACAGCTCAGGGCCCTGGGAGCCTCTATGGATAACCTGGAAGTGCCAGAGCTGCTCCGAGGGCTTGGTATCCAAAACTCAGCTATAAACAGTAACTAATGTTCGCAGAATGGAACTATTTCTATTTCTGCAAATACCATGAAATCCTCATAGTCAATCTTGTCTTTTTGGAATTTAAATCTAAATTAGGACAAATCATTCTAGCGGCAGAGTTCTTGCCTTCTTTCTGCCTGGCTGCACACCCCCACTCCTGGGTCTCACTCGCAGTGCAGGCTGTGCCCGGAGCAGCAGCACACCCAGAGCTGGGCATCTTAGCAGCCCTCGATACTGAGCTGCTCAGCTTGCAGTGCTCTGTGTGCTCCTTCATCATCAGCTCCATGGCATGCTGTGCCCTGCGGAGCCCAAACTTGGGTGAGGGCTGCCAGCTGCAGCTCCTGCATCTGCTTTGGGCCACTGGCACCACTACTGGAAACACCCAATGGTGACCAAATGCAGACAATGGTACAAACAGGGCATGGATCTGAGCACGCAGGCAGCTGGCAGGTGCTGCCTGCCAAGCTGTGATGCTCAGCTTCCATGGGTCTTCATGCGTGGGACTCCTGCCTGCCCTGCTGCCAGGATGTTTGTCTGTATTTTGTGGCTTTTTTTCACTGCTGTTCATTCTGATTTCAGCTTATTCAGTGCACATTCTCCTTTTAATCTTTCCCTGTGTGCAGCAGGAGGAGTCCACCTGCAGCGCAGCGGGACCTGATGAACTGCAGCATTTGCTGTTTGCTGGCAGGGCTGGAGATAAGCAGCCCTGATGTGACGGCACAGCAACTGCAGGTGACGTTTCAGAGATCCGCGTGGTTTAATCGTTCCTGTCTCCCTGGGCGTGTTGTGCTCACTGTGCTATCGAACCAATTGTAACCAATTGCTGGGGCTGTGTTCTAATGGTGAACGCAGCAGGCCTTCTGTGAGTCGTGAGGTACAAAGGAACTGCAGCATCATTAGAGGCTAACGTTTCAAACGTGTTCTGTAATGAGGACCTGTTTTCTTTTTTTCTCTGATGGAAGAAGATGGTGAATATTCTCCTGACTTTAAAGCAGAGTGGGGTGAGTTTGTAGCCGATCCCACCCAGTGCTTGGTTTTTCTGTTTTTCTTCAACTTGAAGGCAGTTCAGAGCTCTGCTCCACAAAGCAGCTTTCAGGAGCGAGTTCAGCTTCACATGGGAGCAATGTGTGGACTGCTGCAAACCCAGAGGGCAACTCAGCCCTGAGTGCTGGTTTGCACTGCAGGCGTCCTGCTGGCACAGCTCTGGTTGTGGGGACACTTGGGGCAATGGGATTCCTTGTGGGGCGCTTCAGTTCAGAGGGGTGAACTCTGGCCAGGCTGCCTGGAGTGGGATGGGAGGATGTGGGGCACCCTCACAGGACCTCTGCTCTGCTCTGCCTCAGGCATGACAATGAGCTGACCTGTGTGCCTGCGAAATCCGTACATCACCTCTGCTATCCATGGCTGGAGCTGTGACTGCAGCTCTGTGCTTACAAGCAGCTCTGTGTGTGCAGTCAAAAAAAACAGACTTTCCATACACTTCTGAACTTCATAAACAAAGTTATTTTTAAAGTGATCAGATTTGTTGACATGGAATTATCATCCACCTGGAACCCACTCCTTGCTCTGCCATCTACTCATGCTGCTGCTTTAGAGCACATACTTGCTTTGCACTTTCTCAGCGCCTTCTGATTTCTTTGAGGAATCGCTGCATACCAATGGGGTGGCCATAGAAAACCAGGTTAGTGCACAGTAGGGGCTTTCATGGCTGCTAATCTTGATGACAAAATTATGCGAACAAACACTTCTTGTGTCACCAATATATATTATGTAAAACCTTGTGACTTTGATTATGCGTCTATAATACAGATTAGTCTGTTTGGGTGTTTGGTGCTGACCTCCAATAAGCTCCTAAAGTATTAGCAAGAATTTGCGAGTGACAGGCAGGCAGAGGTGCTGTTCTGCCTAATCCCATTCTCAAAACTCTGACTGTGTGTCTGAACTGTTTCAGTTCTTTTCCTTATAGCACTGGGTTATTTCCTTCTCTGCTCCCTCCCCGTTGCTTTTGCCCTTCTCTCCGCTGCTTTGATGTATCACAAACCTTGGAAGATTTAGCAAACCTTATGGATTAGAGCCAGGAAGACAGCAAGAACAAATTTAGAATAGGAAGCAGAGAATGTACCAGCTGAGAGGTGATGCTGTCAATCTCCATGGAGACCTCTTTAGTTACAGCTTTGCTAATTACTCTGTGGAATTGAATAGCGTCTGGTAGAAAGCCCATCCAAGTCAATGGAGAGTTTCTAATTGATGCGTAGCTTCAGCTGGCTGCACCTCAGCACTGTGAGGAGTGCACAGGGCTGGTTATAACGCGCATCTGTGGCTTCCTCTGTGATGGCTAAAATGCAACTGAGGGGGAATCTGGGCCTTGCTCTGGTCTTCTGCATGGGGCGGGATCTCCTGAAAGAACCCCAGGAACAGGTTTAGGCCTTGCCTTAGCAAAATCCTTAGTGTTGTGTTTGTAAATGCAGGTGAACTATCTCCAGGGTCTTGCTGACAGCATGTGGATTTCCTACGCAAGCCAGCAGGAGCTGAACTTGCAGCAGACCCACAGGAACATCTTGGCTCCAATGCGCAGGCAGGGCACTGAACAGGAGCCTCGTGTGCCCCTGAGGCACTGCCATGGCCTGGGAGAGCGAGGGAAGGGTCTCCAGGCCTGGACAGGAAGGAATGCAGCAGAGAAAAGCCAGGGATCTCCTCAGCTGCTTGGCTTTCTGGGTTGGACACCGCTCAGCTCAGAGGGGGCTTTGGGCCCAGCCCCAGGGCAGAAGTTTGGATCCACACGCTGCAGCTCGGGCTTGTCACTGCTCCAAGCCAAACTGGCTTTAGCCACTAATCCACTGAACAATTTCCAGTTGTTATCAAAATCTACCAGACTTCTTAACCACAAGTCCCTGAGCTGATGTACCACCCCCCTCAGGTTCCAGTTCTGTTTGTTCAGAGGTGATTTGTTTGCCCTGCAGATAGGAACAATGTCAAATTAACAACTGAAAAAATATATGATCTGCATAATTTTTGAAGGGATTGGTCAGGCTGAGCAGATCAAGCAAAAATGAAGGGAAGAGGAGAACATATTGGAAAAATATGAGAGCTGCCCTCATCCCCAGCACTTCGTACCACCATCTGTGCATCAATTCCTACTCGGCAACTTGGTCAGAGGAGCTGTGAGGTTAGGGCAAAAGAAAGGCACTGAGTTAGCTCAGTTAGTGTGAGTATTGGGCTTGGCTTTTAATTCATTTCACCTTCATTCCCAACCAGCCCTGCCATCTGCCTTCCCCTCAGTGCTCTATGGCTTTATAGCTGTGTGTGCAGCTGTGCTTTAAGTGTATGTGGGTACACTTTTGGGTTATCCCTACATTTTTCAGTACCCTACTGCCAGTACAGGGCTGGTGAAAGTCCTCTGAAATGTTTTTTGGGTAGGGAATGCGTGTTTCAAATGCAGTAATGCTCAGGTATGCTCACTGATGAACTGGGGGTTAAACCTTTAAAACAGTGCTTAATGATAACTTTAAATGGCTGAGAGGTTGGTTAAAAGAGCTGGGCAATTAAACCTGAAATGCAGAAGGAGCAAAAGACTTCATAAACTTTAAAATAAGAAAAAAGGAGCTCAAACCTGATGCCATGGATCAAAATCTCACCAAAAAAGGAGAAAAGAACGCTTGCAGAAGCTCAGTCCCAGCCAGCAGTGTGCGAAAAGGCAGCTATTACAAGTTAGCCAATTAAATCCAGGAAACTCCTGAGGACAAAGGATGGCTCAAGGATGTGGACGGGTCCCTCATGGCCACTGTGAACTGCAGGCTGTCAAACTGCCTCACATCTCAGCTCTGCTTGGCGCTGCTCTGTTCCACTGGTACCCAAAGGGAGGTGAATACAGGCAGCGAGCACCCGTGAGCCCCAACAGAAACCAGCTATCCCTGCCTTGGGCTCCTCCTGTGCCCCCACCTCTAGCAGGGACTCGGTGTGCTGCTGCCGAAGGCCAAGGGTGTTTCAGAGGGATGTGTAGGAAGCCAGCTGAATGGTGTCTTTGGGCAGCTGAGCCAGCAGCACAGAGTGCGGATCCCAGCTGTGTCCCCAGGTGTTGGCCAACAGCTGCTGCCGTGCAACGTGGTCACACAAGGGCCTGCCGCTCAGTGTGCGGACAGGGGTTGGGATGGCGAGCTGTCGGCTGACAGAGGGGAAAGGAGGGAGGAAAGGGCGAGCTCTCGGCTTCGCTCGGGTGCGGTGCGTGTGTGCTAGCGGCAATAAGCGGGATAAGCGCGAGGCTGGGCCGAGACTCGGAGCAGGAAGGGCAAAGGCAGCAGTCAGGAGCGCCGAGTCCTAATCCTCTTCTGCAGCCTTTCTCGCGGGAGGAAATCTTATGACTGCGGGCAGAGCCGCGTTGCGTAACCGCGCGGTCGGTGCCGCGCAGAGCCTGGCGGTCCGCGGGGTGGGAGCGGCGCGGGGGCCGGAGCGGGGAGCGCAGCCCGGCGGTGCCGCACTGCCCCCTAGCGGTGAGCCGCCGCACCGCATAGATTCGCGCGTAGGGATCGCTCGGAGCGGTGCCGGCCCCGAGCGATGGGCCGGGAAGGGGCGAGAGCTGCCCGCGGGGCAACGCGCCGTCGCGTCCCGGCCGGCCCCGATCCTCCCGGGCGGCGGTAACGGGACGGCGCGGCCGGAGGGCGACGCGCGGCACCGCGCACAAAATGGCGGCGGCGGCGCGGGGCCGGGCTGGGGGCGGCGGGGGCCCGGCGGAGCGGCGCTGAGCGGAGCGGAGCGGAGGCGGCCATCCGGCCCCGCGTAACACCGCGTATCCGTGACGGGGTCCGCGGGTGCGGCGGCGGCGCCGGGGGAGATCCGCGCCCGGGAGAGGCGATGAGCGGCGGCCCGGAGGAGCTGCAGGAGCGGCTGCGGGAGGCGGCGGCGCTCGGGGACGCCGAGGAGGTGCGGCGACTGCTGGCGGCGGGGGCGGACATCAACTCCCGCAACGAGATCGACGGCTGGTGAGGGGCGGCGCGGGGCCCGCGGCGGGATGGGCTGTGCTGCGGGATGGGCTGTGCTGTGCTGTGCTGTGCTGCGGGATGGGCTGTGCTGTGCTGCGGGATGGGCTGTGCTGTGTTGTGCTGTGCTGCGGGATGGGCTGTGCTGTGCTGTGCTGCGGGATGGGCCGCGGCCGCGCGGGGTTCCGCCGCGCTGTACCCGAGGAGCGGTTCCTCCGCATCCCGGTGTGACACGGAAAGAAACGCTGAGCTCGGAGGCTCCGAGATGCCGAGCCGCCCTTCCTCCCGCTGCCACTGCGCTGGAGAACAGCGGAGGGGCAAAGCGCGGCTCGGAAGAGCATCGCGGCTCTGGGGGTTCTTAGAACCGTAGGAGCGGAGCCGAAGGGATCTTTCCGGGCCGCCCGGCCCGCGGCTCGAGCCGTGCCGGGAACCCGCGCCGTGTGCGCTGCGCCCCGCGGGCTCTGACGGCGCCGCGTCCCTCCGCAGGACCTGCCTGCACTGGGCCTGCAAGCGGAGCCACGCGCCGGTGGTGGCGCTGCTGCTGGACGCGGGCGCCGACCGCCGCATCCCCACGGGCGCGGGGCAGCTGGCCGAGCAGCTGACGGCCAAGCCGCACATCCGCAGGATTCTGGGAGGTACCGCCCCGTCTTCTCGGTCTGTAGGGCTTCGTCCCGCTCGGTGGGCCCGCGCGGTTCTGGGTCGGGCTGCATCCGATTCCGTGGCTGCGGGGAACGGCGCACGCCGCCCGCCTCCTGCGCGATGGTTTCACTGTGCGCCGCGCTCCCAACTCCTCCTTCGGCTTCCTGCAGGGCTGCGGAGCGGGACGAGGCCCGGAGCTGCATCCCCTCACCGGAGATGCGCGGTTAATAGCCTGGTGTGGGCTGTAATAAACCATTTATAGTGCATTAAAAGCATTGCCGAATGGGATATAGCGAAATACCACTGCTCAGCTCTGGAGTAACAGGAACTGCACTTCTAGAAATGTCATTTTTCAGTGGCTTTTCTTCTCCCACTTTGTTTTAAATAGTACATTTCAGAGATATTTGTGTGTTTGTCTTGATTTTCTTTCATTTCATAGTCACTTGTCTTCCTGATGTTGCACCCTTATGATAATTGATTATTATCCTTGTTTTGTTTACCTTGGACTGTGGTGTATCTTTAACGTGAAAGCTATTCAAGATGAGGGTGATGCATTCCGTAACACAGTGGCTTTTCTCTCTTTATCCCCTGTGCCCCATTGCTGAACTTCAGTCGCAGAAGAAGAAAAGGACTGTCAAGCAGTGAGTGCTGTGACCCCCCCAGCTGCAGCCAGCTGTCTGGCCGCCCCGCCATTCCCTCACAGCTGTCCAGATGAAAGCCCCCCGCACAGCTCAGCAGAATCTCCGAATGAAAGCACTTCCATCTCTCCAGCTTCCCAGAGCGAAATCAGTCCTCGTTCCTCAGCAGCTCAGGTTGAAAGTGTGTGCGCATCCACACCGTGCTCCAGTGAGGACAACCTTCCTGCTGCAGCGCAGCTGCCCATCCCTCCGGCTGTGCCCTCAGCTGCAGAACGCACAGAGCTGGGGCTACAGAGCAGCTCCTGCCAGCCCCCAGCACACAGCTCTGCTCAGTTTGTGCCGGCAGCACCCAGCCAGGCTGTGCCGCTGAGCGGCCGCCCACCGCCTGGGCCTGCGCCCGCATTTCAGCCCTTCTTCTTTACTGGAACTCTCCCATACAACGTGCAAGGTAACAAAGGGGAATTTTCATCCTTCTGTTGCACTGTCCCACATTTTTGTTACTAGTGAAGTTAAGGATTCGTTCCCGTTTCACAATGTTGACCAGAGGTGGGGATGTTGATTTCTTTGGCCACAAATCCACAGATGATACACAGAACTTTTTTTTCTTCCTGCTCTCGTAAGAAAGAATAACTGTTGTACTGTATCTTAAACACAGTGATGCTTTGCACACTCTATGCCTCTACTCCTGGAAAATATCAGTCGTTATGACTGAGCAACAGAAAACCTCAAATTTTGCAAAATATGACGTAGCACAGAACAGAGCACGGGTAGTTTGGTGGCAGCACTGTCAGCGTGCGCCCTTCAGCTGCAGCTGCTCTGAATGAACGCTTCCCTTCATTGCACAGTGAGGTAACAGACACTGCATTGTACAACCTGAGCTCAAAAGATAACTGTAATATTGTAGATTGGTTTTCTTCAGTTGCTAGGGAAATAATTAATCAGTTTTTGTTGTTTTAAATCAGAACTTGTGCTTAAGGTGAGAGTGCAGAACCTCAGAGACGACGACTTCATTGAAATTGAACTGGACAGACAGGAGCTGACGTACCAAGATCTGCTCAGAGTGAGCTGCTGTGAGCTGGGCGTTAATCCTCAGCACGTAGAGAGGATCAGGAAGCTACCAAACACAGTGCTGAGAAAGGTAGGAAGTGGGGTGGGTGATGATTTGACTGTGTGCTTTGCAGGCACCAGAAAAGATATTTCTGTAAGTAATCAGCAAAGCGTGACACGTTAAAAACAAAACCGACTTAAGCTCACAAACTTGAAAGGACAATGGACTGGCCCTGCACCTCACTTAAAATACTCTTGTCGAAGAGCCATTATTTCAGCTCCTCAAGCACATGAAATGTTAGATCTATTTTTTTTTTAATATATCAGGGTACATTAGTGTACTACTAACATGGTTGCCGCATAGGGCTTCAGTATTAGCTTGTTTAAGGAGAAAAATATTAGGGGAAGAAATACCAGAAATTGGTATTTGCATAATTTATAGACAAGCCTTAAACAAGCATTTCTTATGGTCCAAAAGTTCTGTAGTCTGTAAAGGAAATGTTTGGTCCCAACTCTCAGTTCAGTTACATAAACACAATCAAATGATAACAAGGTTCAAGTGAACAAAACCATGTTTTGTGAGCGTGTACTGATAGGGCTGCTTTTTGTCCATCATGTATTCCTATCATTGCATCTGAACTTCCCAATTTTAGTTCTCACTTTCTTTAGCTACTGTAAGTGCGCACCAAGTACGGCCAGGTATGTTGAGGGGCAATGCTGTTCTGTCTTTGGAAGGACAAGGATGTTGCCAGGCTGCAGGACTTCCAAGAGCTGGAGTTGGTTCTTGTGAAAAGCAACAGCTCTCCCTTCAGAAATGCTGCATCAGCTTTGACTGAGAGACCGTGCTACAACAGCAGAGCCTCAAAGCTGACCTACTGAGTGCCAGCTGCAGCTGGAGCCTGGAAGCACAACAGTCATACACTGCTGCCTTTTGGAGGCAGCGAATGGGCATCTGTGAAACCTTAAGTTATTGTTAGGGCTAATATTTTAACTAATAATCTGTCTTTGGTATTTAATATTCCCCTTTGCTTTTATTTTTTTTACTTGATACTATATTCAGATAATTCAGGGTACCTCATTTGTACACTAAGATCACATGCTTCCAATGCAGTTAAGTTCTTTAGTTGTATGTAGCAACAGAGGGCAGCAAAGAAATTCTGCAGAGTACTCCCACTCCTTGAACCAAGCAGGAGCTATGGAAAAGACAATCAGGCAACAGCAGTGTGCGTATGCACGTGTGTGTATGTATGTAAAAAACCTCCTGATTAAGTTAAATTTCAGCGTGTATTTGGCACCCAGCCAGCAGCTGCTCTCTAAAAGCAGAGGATGTGCAATTTCTTAATCTCTTCTCCCTTCACAAAGTTTAACCAAGATGTCACTGTTACTCATTTTTCCTCTTTTCCACAGAATTTTAAGTGCGTGTATTGAACACCACTTAAATACCAAACTGTATTTGTTTTCATTTGAGAAACAACTTTCATATCCACGTTCAGGCCCAGGACTGCAGTAACATGATTAGGAAACAGGACCAGGCAGCAGGCACTGCTTTGGGAATTGTGTCAGCCAGCCCGAGGCACCTGCACTCCAAACACAACTGCACCTCAACAGTAGCACAGTTTTTTAAGAAGGCTTTCCTTGTCCCAGTCTGCTGCAGTGCAGACCCTGCTGCCTTTAGACACAAGCTGGCACACAGCTGGCAGCACAATGCCCTGCACCCACGTGGCTCCCAACACCACTCTGCAGCGCAGTGTCCTTGGAGAGACGCTGCTAACAGCACACATTTCAGAGAAAAGCACTGAAGAGGCACCTGCGACTCTTCTGTTCAAGCTTTCCATTAAGTTACTTGGGCTTAAAACTCCTGCTTAGTGGACTGAGAACAATTACCATCCTTTTCCCCTGTTCCCTATCACTATGAATGCACTGAGTATTCCTCTATCCAGGAGCTAAAGCCCAGACGCGACTCCTGGTAAGCTAAAGACACACTATGAAATAGGGATTCCCAGCTTGGGTTCCCTCTTTGTTCTTAGCAAAGGCACTTTTACCATAGCAATTATGAATTCATCTGTATGAGATAACTTGGAGACTAGCTCAGATGACGTGCAATAACTGCTCAAAACCTGTACTAGGTGTTATTTACTTTCTCTCAGCTCCTGTGTTTAGGATCTCACTGTGAAGGCTGCCTCTACTAATCACTGAACATGTAGCTGTAGGAGCAGCTGGTCTTAAAGCTTCCTTTGCTCTGGTTTCTACAAGGAATAACTGTTAACATGAGGAGACTAAAACTCTAATTGTGATTTGACTGTAATAAGAAGTCTATGCATTCAGAGAAATATTTTTGTATATTTTATGCAGTTTGATAAACTCTAAGGCACACTACTTCAGGGTTATTTCCTTTTGCTTTCTTTGAACAATAAACTTGTTAACAACAACTGAAACAAACTACAGAAGTTACTGTTCTTCCAACAACTGTTGATAGCGCTACAAACTTATACTGAACCGAGCTCCATGAAGTAGGGATGTTTCCCTGCCCAGATATCTGCCCCAGGGGGAGGGCAGGACAACAGGGGACAGAACCAGGTTGATATTTCATCACCATTTTGAAAAAAAAAAAAACAATAAAAAAACCACATAGCAGTACATTTTTAAACAAGAAATAAAAGTCGTGTCAGGATGCCAAACCACAGAACAACTGAACATCCAAATTAATGGACTAAGCTTGAAGACACAAGCAGATTTATTAGGAAAGAAAAACTTATTTAATACTAAATGTTAATGACAGAGACCATCAAATTTGTAACAGAAATTCAAAGATACTTTATTTCCATTTTTCATATATCAAGAAGCTAGGAATACCTTAGTTGTAAAAATGGGATTTGTTTTAGTTTGATTCACACAAATACTAAACATTTATTTTTGTGTTTTAAAGTCCAAGAATGAAAACTTGCAATTAAACACTGAGCAAGCCATGTGTTCAGGTTATGTTGGTTTCTTATCTTAAAAAGTCTTAAAGAAAAAAAAAGGATACAGGACTTATATTCTCAGTAGCATATATGCTATCAACACATCTTTCTGAGCTCTGGGAGGAAAAACCAGTCCTGAATTTAATTTTATAAAAAAAAAATTCTAACTCAACTTATATTTTTCTACGCCACTACAGCTTTCTTTCACCTCATTTTAAAGCAGATCTTCATGTTAAGCTGTCTTCCACCGTCTTCGCAGACTCTTCACGTAGCAGTCCTACAATGCAAAATGTTGGGAAAGCAGACAATTAGGCAACGCAAAGAGCACTGTGTTCACCAGCTCTATTCTGGCCCAGTTGTTAGCTGTCATCTTAACCCTACAGAAACGCCAACACTGAACAACATTGGCTTTAAAAGCAATAACGTAGCATTAACGGTTTAATGACCAACAACACACGTTCAGGATTTCTGAGCACAGATAGCCAAGCTGTTCTAACAGCTTCTGTTGCAAGAAACTCATTTATCAGCCGTACTCTCCATTGTTAGTTCCTTATTTCAGGAATACAACTAAAGAAACCTCAGGTAAAGGAAAACTATGTCAAGAGTTGGGAAAAGCTTCCAAGTATCTGCATTTCCTAATGTTTAGCCATTTGATTTCCAACAAATAGTTTTTCAGCATACACGCTTGCCACGAACATCGTCATAGATTTCTGGCGTTTGACTTTGTATTTCTATTTGCCTTACAAACGTGGCATCAGCCATTCCACCTGTCTGTGCTACGGCTGATTGCAAACTCTCCTACGCAGTAGGAAATATTAAGCACATACCTCTTAAAGACTTGAATTGCATTGAAAGTAACAAGGCGATTATTATGTAGTGTTTATTGCATTTTTAACTCTTTAAAGATATCTAATTCTGGGCACCACTGCATCCCTACACACAGTTGGAAGAAAATTCCGTTCTGTTAACATCAGATTTACAGTATTCACACAATACACGAGAAGTCCTTCTCACTATCTTGAAAATCAAAAACACAACAGTAAGCTTAAAGATTACAGGCAACAGCATTCAAACATGGATGTGGGTAGAGAAAGGAGTACCTGGCATGAGTACCTGCTTAGTTTGACTGAATCCTTGATTTTTAATTTGGCTTTTCATGGGCCGCTCACAACACCAACGCTGTGTGAGGTATGGTAGTCAGCTGCAATAATTCATAAACCCTACACTTCCATCAATCCAATGCTACTGGCTCTCGAGTTACAGAACAAACTGCATTAGAATGCAAGGCAATAAAGCAAAAAAAAAAACTAGAAACATCCTTGACAAAGAAATACTAGCAGTTTATATAAAAACAAAGTAGTCCAACATGTGCCTCAAATATTAAGCATTAAAGCAAAAGTTTCTGCTGATGTACCAACACAATATGGACTTAAATACAAAAACAGTTCAACTTTTTTTAAAAACGATAACAAAATCCCTAAAAATAAAAAAAGGAAAATTAATTTTTCTATGGTGACTATATTACAATATGTCCCAAAGAGGCACACTAATGGGGGCACGAGTCTGCTACAAAATAGCTGAGACAAAACAATGTACCTCAAAATGTTTTGCAGGACTACACTGTCTTTTCCTTCAGAAGGTGCTTTAGTATGTCTTCTTACTTGGCTTAGTTCCATCTTCATCTGTGCATACTTACGCTGCACTGTTAAACAGTAACAAAAAGCCCTAATCAAAGTTTGAAATAATGCACTTACCTCTGTCTGATCTGAGGTCATATCAGATCAGTTTTAATTGGACTGAGTGTCACCTTCAGATTTAATGTCTTCACTGGTCCCATTGACCTCATTCTTAGTATCACTCTCCTTCGAGTCTGTATTTGTGTCTTCACTCTGTTTTTCTCGACTACTGGACTTCACACTACTTTTTTTATCATCAGATCCCCTCTTTTCTGCCATGAAAGAAGACATTGACCATGGATTTCAAAGTAAAAACAAACATTGCACATGTGAGATACATTGCATTAAAAAAAAATCGGACAATTATTTCCTACAATCACAGTATTAATACTCAAAGTCATAGAAATAGTCTTCAAGCTACCATCCTGGAAGGGACAGGGTACCACAAAGTGTCAGAGGGGACAATACAGGCTGGGGAGTACAGGGGGAGGACAGAGCTGACAGAGGCAGCAGCACAGCTGTCTGCTGGAACGCACCGACTGTGGGCAGCACAGAAGCATTGGGCTTCCTTACTTGTTAGAGGGTTCTTTCTTGTCTCCAGCTTTAATTGGTGATGCATGGGGATGATGCATAAGTGCATTATTTTGCCCAGTTTAAAAAAAAAAAAGCAACCCCAAGCAATCAAACATTCAGGAAACAAGCAGTCTTGAGCACAGCTAGCTTTGAAGGCAGAGATCACAGTGACAATCAAAGTTAACTTTACTGGACAGCACATCACAGCAGCTGTGTGCACATCAGCATTATTGATCCTCAGTTTTGAAACAGTTTGGACGGTACATAAAAAGCACCGTATTCCAAAGGCAAAGAAACAGCACAATGGGAATGACCCCACAGTTTCATCATCAGTTAGAAAGCTGGCTGGCACTGAGGAGCTCGCTACCTGCTGAGAAATGCATCTTGTCTTTAGTCATCTTCAAAGAAGGAAGGAAGCCAGAAGTAAAGTATTTCCATAGAAAGAAAAATGTTCAGTAGCAGAGCTGTGTGCCTCGTCTGTAAATTCTGTGTTTGCAAATTTAATAAAATATCAATTCTTCCCATATTACTACACATCATAATATTCAACCCTTCATACAGGCACTTCAGAGAGAAAAAAATCCAAACAGAACCACCTCTCAGATGTTACCATACAGAACATTCACGCTCGTTTTTCCGATTATTTCCTGCTGCCTGGGTAATTAAAACAAATATATACAGGCACATATAAATCCATCCCCAAAACAGGAGCATACAGACTGAACACTCTGAAAAAGTTATTTTAAACAGCATTAGCACCTAGACTGGTGTGACACACTTTTGTACTTCAGAAGACAAAGCAGAAATTAAGCTTCAGGAGAGAAGCATCACCCCAGCTCTGCTGCTTTTAACACACCACCAGAGGGAGTGGAAACCTCCGCACAGAAATGAGGGCAACTGCCTACAAACACTGCTACTGAGTTCCACCTGCAGCAGCACAGCCAGCGCCGTGCTGGACACAGCACACAGTGATGCCCACAGCACTCCCTGAGCAACTGGCAACGCCGCATCTGTCTGCCCTCCGTTTGCAACTCCGCAGGTAGATTGCACTCTAACTAACCTTGTTACAAAGTCTTCTTTTTGTGTCTTATAGGTATCTCCGGTGCACACGCAGATCCACTGAGGAATAGTAGTCTTGTTTCCCCGCAGAGGACTAGTAGTCAGTCCAATAATCTTATCTTCTGTCCTATGTAGATACGGCAGATCTTAATAGCCCTATGGATGTGCAGTGGGCAGGGTTTTGTTTTGTCTTTGTTTCTCAAATTAGGTCAGGAGGGATAATTTTGTTTGAGATTAAAAATGACTATTAACCTGTGGCACTCCTCTAACCCCTTTGATGATAGAACAGTTCTACCCCAGCAAAGTTCCCATTTGCCAAGCAGAACTGACCAACAGTTCAACCAACTGCAGTTTTTTCCGCTCCTGATATATCTGCAAACAGTTACATTTCCTCACTGTATTCCCCATCAGTAAGACTTGGTTTTTGTTGAATAAGCACATACAATTAGCTTGCTGTTGGTACTCTGCATACATTATTTTAGCTGTGATCTACTGTGTATAATCACAAATTGACTTTGCTTCCTGATTCAACACATGTACATTTTCCTGTTTGTCTGTATGGGAAACTAATATTCTGAAAGAATTCTTACCAAGACATTGCAAATAGTTTTACTGCCCAGACAATGAAAAGCCAGCCTGTTAAACATGATATCCTCTCTTACTGACAGTTTGAGTGCTTTGACGTTACTTACTGAGGTTTAATGACTAACAGGAAGACAAGCACCAAATCAATGATTTTTTTTTACACAAGTTCATGAATCCAGATTGCAGGAGATAAGCCAAGTAGAAGTGGCCTGGTGGCACATTCCAGCATTAACCCTTCATGTAATGAAGGTATTCAAACAACTTCCCCCCCCCCAACTATTTATTCCACCTATGCTGAGATTAGCTTACATAAATAGCAGCTGTGTTAATGCTCAACTGATGGTTATGGTTGGCAGCTGCCTATCCTTTAGCAGATGTTTCCCTGTTCCTGAAACAGGAGTTTGAAATAGCGTGCCTCAAATTTCATACACTTCCTCATATAACCACGAAGGTCACTGTATGCCACAGCACTTTGGCCAAGAAAAAGCCAGGACTTGTGAGTTTTCAAAGCATGGTTGTGATTTAATGTGTAACAGTAGGCAAGGCTTGGGTCTGTGCCCTGTCTTTTTCCTGCTAGATTCATGTTCAAAAAGCAGTTTGAGATTTCAAGATGAAAGGCACTGCGTGTGTTACAGTCAGGCCTTTGCTGCTTACTTGTATAAATTCAAGATTAACAGCATATATAAAGACAATCCCATTCTGAAGCCAGTATTTCCAGCAGAGCAGTGAGTTAAGGCTACCAGAGTGAGTAGCCAGCCTCACACTGCAGATACACGAACATCCACAGCAAACTGCTGAATTAACTGCCTACAGTTAACAGCAGCATGACAATATAACAGTGTCAACAGCACCACTGCATAATTCAACATTTGTTTCTTAAAAACACCAACTGTCCTCCCAATTTTTTTTTTTAATTGCTCTGGAGAGAAGTGCACAAACCTCTGCAGCATTACAGTCCTTCTCCAAGGCCTATTTATATTTCTACACATGTTACAGTGAGAAAAACAAAGCATAACTGATTTTCCCATCAGTGGGAAGCGGTAGTGGTGTCACAGCTCATTTCTAGAGGGAAAAGGTAGCAGCAGCAAACAGAATGGACATCAAGGAAATCAGTCATGTTTAAACTGAAAATCCTGATATGCTGAAGAAAGTTTACTAGCATTTCTACTTATGGAAAGATGCCAGGAAAGAAATGAAAAGCCATAAGCCCTATGAAACAGAGCAAATTTAAATAAGATGAGCTATTTATATGCACAGACAGACACAGAAATTGAAGAGCACAATCTATCATGAAGTAGGCAAAAAAGGCACAGTATCAGGTAGGAAGAAAGTAAGGAATGGATAGATACGAACTATCACACTGAGTTTGAACGTAAACACCAGACATGGGCTCTTTTGCCAACAAGCAGGCAGCAAAACAAAACAAAACCCATTCGCCAATAAAGGGCGCAGCAAAATGAGAAAAGAATCAATGCTAAGAATGTGGTATAAACCAGGAAAAACAAAATGGTCCAAGAAAATCAGGCAGTGGAAAGGCATGAAGCATCACCTATTCTACAAGAACTGGCCCTGGACCAGGGAACTATGGGGAAGGTCACAGCAAGCAGTCCCAGGTACCATGCATGCAGCACCTTTCATCGCAGAGAGCCTCAGGAGTACCTTAGCAACATGAGTGCTACACCCACTGCTGTCACTTAATTCTAACGATTAAGTGAGGTGTCTGCTTTGGACTGGACTTGAGTTAATACCCCAACAAAGCCCATCATTTAAGCCAGAAGTTAGTACTACATTCCTCCAGAAGTTTCAAATTTAAAGTGAGAATTTAGCAATGACCGCAAATTGTCTGTTCACAGAATGTGAATCTGTCATATGCTTCTTCTATAGCTCCTTTCTGACCCCTTCTGAAACTTCAGTCTCTGGTGAGCAGCAGCGAGCTGCCACTGTGCTGTATGGAGTGCTGTGATGTGTTCTGAGGACTGCATGACATTCCTTTGAGACTCACCTGAATATTGACCAAGCGAATCTCACTTCATTTAGACATTAAAAACATGGGGGGAAAGGAGCATGGAGAGGAGGAAAGGAGCAAGAGGGGGGGGGAGAGACAGCACAGGACTGTCATTTAGAGCAGAGGAATTCTGCAAGATTTATCTTCAACTGCATTCAAAGATTAACAGTGCTTTTAGTTGTCTTCTGAAGAAAAATAAAGGAAATGACAACGTAGACAATTAATACATGCTACAAGCGGAAACAACCACTGATCTGTCACGAAACACATAAAAGCAAAGGGTAATTACAAAAACATGTGTCAACAGTAAGAACAGAAGAATACTCGTTCAAAAAAAATCACCACAGTGCAAATGTTTTTCTAAAGGTAAACAGTCCACAAGTTTTAAAACACATCTAAACCCTGGCACACTTAATTTGCAAACAAAGTAGTAAGTTCTTAATTACTACTGTAACAGACGAGAGGTGGATGCTGCGGTGTATGTATGCACGCATATACATTAGCAATGACTAGAAAGAAGATAATGCTCCAAATCAGTTACAACAACACTTTCAGCTTATCGAACCAGCTCTGATTTGTTGCTAAAAAGAAGCCTCAATCCCTGACTGGAAAACTACAAACTTCTCAGATGTCAGGAAAAGATCAGTTACAGAATTCGATACAAATTCAGCCTTCACACAAACGTACCTTTTTCTTTTGACTTCCTGTCTTGTTCTCTCTCTCTGCTTTTGCTTCTGTGCTTATAAGATTTCCGATCACGGCTTTTTGATCGCCTCCTGTCCCTGCTGCGAGACCTATGTTTTCTTTCTGATCTATCATGGCTTCTGCTTCTTCTCCGGTCACGACTCCTGGACAGTTACAGAAAACGTGAGAAATGTCAATGTCAGCTGGAATTCACAGAACAGAATCCACTTCCATATTCCAATACATTCACTTTTTACAGAAAAAAACTATTTACAACAAGACTTAGTGTGCTGTATGCAAATATTTCTCAGTATGCAAGATCTGGCATCACACTGTCGTCTTCATTTCAAACACCCAACCTCATAGCTTAAGAATATCCATCATGAATTGAAATCCTTGGAAAATTAAGGGGGGGAAGCAGAGGAAGAATAGAAGAAAAAGGAAACAAAAAACCAGCTCTGTCCTTCAGGAGCAAGTGTACTCAAAGCTCCTCTGTACAACCACTTCACCACAAAGATGTCATCTACTTCCAAAAATGCAGGGAAGGCAATAAATGTGCACCAAACCTTCTTATCCTTAGAAACAGTAAATGTGTTCTCAATGAGAGAAGAACAGCAAAGCTAACAAATTATTGATGTGGCCCAGGCTGACAGATCAGGTCCACGCAAGACTTTAATGTCCAGAAATACCGACTGAAAATACTCTGTTCCTGTACCTGCTTCGCCTTCTTTCTCTGCTTCTTGATCTCTTGTGGTCTCGTGAACGGCTGCACCTTCTGTCAGACGTTCTGCTCGAATGCCTGCTCCGGGAGCGACTCCTCTTACGCCTCTCTCTATCACGGGCCCTCTCTTTTTCTTTTTCTTCTTCTTCACGCCTTCTCTTCCTTTCCCGCTCTTCTCTCTCTCGTTCCCTCTCTTTCTCTCTCTCTTCTCGTTCTTGTTTCTCTTTCTTTAACCTGTCATCACGGTCAGGTTCTTCTGTCCTTTTTCGTAACTTTTCCTTCAAGATAAGTCCACAGGAAAAAATAAGAACTTTTAAGGAAAACCATTTAACATAACTTACTTTATACAATCCCAGGATGCAGAAACTTAAACTTTTGTTTTGACAAAGGGCATCCCACACAGAACCATTTTCTACAACTGCTGAAACTGGCATCCTCTCTCACGGAGATTTTATCCTTGTAACTCTCACAGGAATGTAGGCCACATTACAGTACTTAACAACATCCACAAAATTCCTACCTGAATTTACTCCTTCACTTACATATGGAGCAACTACATACCAGCAAGAACATCAGTGCACACACAATGCCAAATGCCAAGAGCAGAATTCTATTTAATCTTTTATAAGCACCATTTCTAGAATCTTTCACACACTTGAGAAAGTCCACAGGTCAGCTCTCTGTTTATCATAGAAAGCCTCCAAGCAATTTTTACATTCCGTAACTAAAGACATGCTTACTTTTAAATCTTCTACAGTAGCTTTTATTTTGGCATAGCCCATGTGCTGTTTTCCCATCAAATGGTCGTCTACCCTGGACTGCGCATCTCCTACAATTAAGAAGGCTCCACAAACTTCACAAACTTCCATTTGCTTTTCCTGTGCTGCAAAGCTCTCAATCGTCTGCAAAAGAACATATTAGACGAAAGAAAAACAAATGTTAGACAGGTGACAGTGAAGACATTCAGAATTTTACCATTACAGTTGTTACTGCTGGCAAAAGCTCCAAGTCCTAACAGTATGGCCTGCATTTGAAGCACTGTATCCACCAGGATGAACACGATAACAATAAGCCATGTATTGCCACTCCCATCCTACTGGGAGAGAGAAAGCAAACGGCTGTATGGCGTTCAGTTGCTTACCAGGTCAGAAAACAGGAAACTATACCACAAAATTTAACTAAGACCTGAACTAGCAAAATCTGCACACACACCTGTATGGCTGCAGTGTAAATAATTTTCTAATTTGTAAGCATTAAACCCACACTCAAGACAGTACACTAAATCAGCACACAGTAACACGTGTACATGTCATTGTCCAATTCTGCACACTTGCTTTACACTGTCACTGACAAGGGCATTGGGAATGTAATGTTACACCAAATTTGGAATCCCACCTGACAGAACTAACAACGTGTTACTTACTGAAGTTGTAGACCTCAGCAACTCTCTCTCTTCTTTTAATTGTTCAACAAGTTTCATCATTCCCTGTGCCTCTTCCACCTTCCCTTCTGAGCCTAGTTCTTCAATCTGAAGAACAACAAAAAACAAGCTAAAACTTTTCAGCAAGTGACAAAATTAAGAGATCTCTGTTACAGAATGTAAAATTCACCTGTTGTAGTAGTACATCAATTTTGTCAGTTAATACTTGAATCTTCTCTTCGTTTTTACCAGTAGGTCCCGCTGCCTGCCAAGGGGTACAAAGTCATCGCTTATTTAAGTAAAAACAAATAACAGGAAATTCTGAAACACACCAACTGTGTCTTCTCATATTCCAGAGGCACTTTGAGAACAGTCTCATCCTACCTCTATAGCCATGAGTACACTAGTCTAATATGAAACACTCCTGGACACAGTGCCCTCCTTGCTGAGTGAAGCAAATTCTATTCAATTCCCCTCAAAATCAACAAAAGCATTTGAGGCCATGGCCCATAAAAACAGAAGTCTAAACTCAAATGCCTAACTGGGACAGAAGGTAAACTGAGGTTTAACAGGGTGAAGACAACACCTGGCAGGTCCCAGAGAGGGGACTGTGTACTGATTCTGAGAGAACAGCACTGGGGAAAGCAGACAGGGGTTCCTGCTGGCTGACTGCAGCCACTTGGCTTGTCCAATGCCACCAGACGGGCTATCATGGGAACTGACTTATCTAGTGAGCATCTTTTGGGAAGCGATACATTTCACCCGGGGAGACAAAGTCACCACGTAATGTTTTTTGTCTTCTCGAGGTAAAATTATTTGCCTCAGTGATTCTTCCAGACTCACCCCGGAAGACTGCTGGTTCTGTGACAGTGCCAAACGAGCATGACCTCTTCTAATCCTGCGTTCTACTTCTGCCAGCAAGCTTTGTAAATAGCGCAAGAAGTCTCTTTCATAGCCCACTTTCATAAAACGAGAGCTCTTCTCATACCTGTATGGTAAGACATTTTTTAAATGAAAGCTCACATCGCTTCCTAATATACAAAAAACAATGATCTGCTGCCATATGTCAAACTTTTGCTGAAGGTAACAGAGTACTGTACAATTTATATAAACAAATGTTTATACAAATCAATAAGAAGTCAGTTTCTCATGGGCAGCCTGTTTATAGGACAGTTCAAGCACACTGGAAGCACTGTGCATTAACACAGTGACCAACATACTTACTGTTTACGTAGATTTTCATCGTGAATTTTTTCACAAGGACCTAAAAAGACCACATATAAATTTTAAGCTTGCATTCTTGTATGCTGTAATCACACTATCAGCATTTGTTTGCACATCTATGCCGAACACCTTCTGCTTGGAGTTTGAAAGAAACATTTCAGGAAGAATGCCAATATGGCTCCGTGTCAGAAAACCAAAGGAAATTCTGAATGATGTGTAAAGTTTTCACATAGAAGATAATTTCCAGATTTTTCTACATCAGTAAAACTACACAAAATAATAAGTAGTGTAGCCTTAATAAGGTTTCAAAGAAAAGGTAAAATGACATATTAAATGTAATTAAAGCACTTTCTTAAACTCCAGGCATTGTTCTTTAAAATAAAGACTAATTAAAATATTTATTGTTAGAGTAGAATTAGGAGATCTGTGACCACGAAGCACAGCCACAGGCAAATTCTCCCACCTTCCTCAGTGGCTTTCTCTCAGGTTAAGGAAGCTTGAAAACGTGCAGTGACATTAAGTTCAAACACTGCCCAGACAGCTTAAATCAAAATAGGGGACAACACTTCTACGGAAATGGAACAACTCCACATCCAATTATTAAACTCACACCATAAAATTAAAATTATTAAATTCCCCGCTTAGAAGTAGGATTCGGAATAAATATTGTTAATAAATGGTGTCACTGACAATTCTAAGAACGGTCATTTCCAAAACATTTTGATAGTAAAGCTATTTACAAATGGCAGTTAGCCCAAATGGCAACAACACGACACAGGTGCTTACCTAAATCAGAGCGGGTGTTTGTGAATAATTCAGCTGGGCAAAAGCCACAAAGGTAGTATTTACAAACCTGTCAGGTGAGAGAAAAACAAGCAGCATTTCTTTTTTTCTCACGAATTGATGACATTTGGTAATTATTTCTATTTTCTAAATTACAAAGTAAAAATCCCCTTTAGCACAGTCTGCAACGTCCAAGTTTTACCCACATCCAGCCCTACCCTTGCTTTACTTGGTGGCAGCAAACGCTACAGCCACAGCTTAATGACACAGTGCCCCCAAAATGCTACTTTCCATTGTGCTGGCAGTATCTCTTAATGCTAAATATTTAACATCATGGGAAGCCATCACCCATGTGGTACATTACAGTCCGATCCGGTACTCTCGCACACATGCTGGACACAGAGCAGTGACACAGTATTCCTTAAAATACATTTGGAAGGATTTTAACAAATGGGGGTGAATAGAGAGCACCAAAACCTGCCCCCAGCAGCCACCTCTCTGTACTGCCAGGGCCAGCAGCTGTCCCCATCAGCTCAGTCCTCTCTTTTTCCACACTAACCATAGACTGCAAATCTGGTTGTGGAGGTCAGAACTGCACTGATGCCCCACAGCCCAGCCTCCCACAACAACCAGCCCATGGCCATGAAAATACCCACTGTTACCCAATCTGAACACCTCTCCTGTCACCAGCTTAGGCCACTGGGGCACCAAATAAAGCAGTCAGTAAAAATGTCTATAACCATAACCCTACTTGAGCAGTGAAAAAAAAGCAATGGTACTGCCTGTACAAATAACAAAGTGACACCTCAGCTAACTTCCAAAACCAATAAACCAAAACAAAAATGAGCCAATAAAAAAAAAAAAGAGGAATTAGAGATTCTACCTCCATGCAAAACAACTTACATGTTCTGGCATTAAAAAAAAAACCACGTAACAGACTGCAAACAGGTAGTAGGGTCAAACAGCACTTTAAATGCAGCATCTATTCCTTGAGATACTGCTCCTATCAGGGATAACTGCTCCCAGCCATCTGTCCCCCCACCTCCTGACACGCAGTGCTTCCTGCAGGACCCATCACAAGGCAGCACAGGAGATGTTTCACACCACCAGTGCTCCCACAGCGCCAGCACACATAAGAATACTCGAACTGAGGAAGTTTTTTAGCTGCTGTTCCAGGAGCAGACCTCACCTATGGCACAGCAATAGGCAGCAAGACAACAGCACGCAGTGCTGGTGAGCTCCTGCTGACACAAACACAGTGCCTTCATGCGGGATGTAGAACTGATTACCCAAGGACAGCCTGCACTCCTGAAACATACAGCTGCTGGAATTTCCATTTTTTAAGATTAAAGCCTTCTGCCACATCAGAGTTTTAAAGTAAGAACGTAAGCTCTACAAAAGGTTTTGCAATGAGAAACACAATCTATTAATACTGCAAATAAACGCTCAGCTATCACTGCACTTCAGGGGCTTCCACTCCATCCATTCCTATCCTGTACCTCACTGCATCTTCCTCACATTTCTGTATCTGCTCACGTGTAACCTACAAACAATGAAGGAAACAGAGATGAGCTCTTTCTGGTAACCATTCCTAACCGGAAACGTGACACAAACTCTGAATTTTGGTATGAGCGCACAACCAACAGCACACAGGTCACCTGTTGACAGCTGTGTAGTTCGACCAGGGAGGATCCTACCACATACACAGAACAGCAAGCTGCATGAATGCATGCTGCCCTCTGAATCCTACCTGCATTTGTTGACTTTCAAAACATGCCAGCATTACAAGCTTAATCTCGCTGGGATGCAAGGAATTCAAGTGAAATTTATCTTTATATTTTAACACCAGCAAACGTCTGCTACAAACCTGTCAATGACTACAGTACCCATGAAAACACTGCTTCAGTGGTGGCCCTATGAATCTCATCAGTAAGGGCAGGAGTGTGCAAACAAAGCAGCAGCTCCCACAGGGATGGAGGCTGCACCTCACAGAGGGGACAAGGGACAGATCCCAGCTGTCCAAGCACTTGTTGCACGCAACTTCTTGTTGAAGAAGGGATGCAGCCCTGTTTCTGGAGAGTGCATGCAAACAGTTGAATGGCATCTTAAAGAGGTTCCTACCTTTACAGTCAACCTCTTCAGCCTGAAGTTGAAAAAATACATTTCTCTTTTACAGACAAAGTCATCTTACTCTGATTAAAGAGAACACAAAGTGTTCCTCACCTTCAGAAATGAACCAAAACCATCCCCTTCACCACTCTAGCCGGGCCCACGTGGCTCAGGCCATCCGCTCTGTATCTCCAGGGCGGAACATCCCCTTTTTATTTTGGGTCCAGAATCAAAAGAAAATACATAACTGAACACTCAACTGAATAACGATGTTTGGTTAAGAAGCACAGAAGGACTTCAAGAATGTCGTGAACACTTCCTGAACTAACAGCTCCCTTCCTGACACACACAACTTATCCAGGCAGCAGAAGTTAAAAACCAACAACCTGCTGGGATCTGCCAGTCTAAGGCACACAGCGAAGGCCCTTATCTCACGGACTGGGAGGAACGCACACCCACCATCCTTCAGCAACACACATCTGGGTGGAAAACAGCACATTCCAGCCTCTGCCACTCAGATACAGCTGAGGACAGCAGCACTTCTCCCAGCTTAAATCCGTATGGAGAAAGCTCTAAGCTGGGAGGAGCCCCACAGAGCGCAACTGTCCGTGTTCTGCAGTTTGACCCACAGGGACACCAAACACATCTCAGGAATCACATCCTAACTGTGGCACTTCTTTTAAAGCACGCGTCGTAGCTCAGAACTGCACTGTGAACGAGAAATCAAGCTCTATTTCGGCAGCTCTCATCTCCGCCAGAGAAATGCCTACAGGAGCTCTGTCATCACTGCCGGGCTTCAGTTTTAGTTATTCTTCACGGAAATCACTCGGCGATACCGCCAGGACGGACGGCAGTAAAAGCCACCATTCACTAACAATCGGCCCTACGGGGAAAGCGCTCCCCGGAGCGCGCAGCAAGCCTTACTGGCGTCGTTTATTGCGGAAAAGCCGAGGGACGGCCGCGCTCAGCCCCGGAGCCCCGCGGCGCCAACAAAGGGAGCCCCGCTCCGCGCCGCTCCGCACGCGGTGAGCGCCGCCCTGCCGGACCGCGACCGCCCGCCGGGCCCAACGGCCGCCCCGCTTCCGCTTAACGGCGCCGCGCGCAGGACGCCCGCCCGAGCCGCGGCCTCCCCGCTCCCCGCCCGGATCTCCGCTTCCGGCTCTCGGCCCCTCGGCGCGGCCCGCTACCCCCGCACGGATCGGGGACGCCCCGCCCGCCGCGCCGCTCCGACCGGGCCCGGCCCTGGGGGGAGGGGAAGGAGGAGGGCAGAGGCGGCCCCGCCGCACTCACGCTCTCGTGGTCCCACCGCACGTTGCTGCGCTTCTCGTCCGGCGCCAGGTTCCTGTCCCGGCCCATGAGCTCATCGAGGAGCTGCGCGGCCGAAATCATCGCGTCCGGCGCTTCGAGGCCCCGCGCCCCGACCGACCGAGCGAGCGCGCCGCGCCGAACTGACACAGACAAAATGGCGGCGGCGCTGCTCGCCCGGCCCACAATGCACCGCGCCGGGCGGGGCGGGCCGAGGCGGCGGGACGCCCGGCCGAACGGCGGCGGAGCTCAGCGCTCCTCCTGGCGGGGCGCGGGTTGCGTTGTGTTTTGACATCTCCGCAGCTCCGCCCTCGGCCGCCCCGCCCGGCCCTGCGGGGTCTCATCGCCGCCTGCGGCTCCGGGCCGCGGCTCCTCCTTTTCGCCGTTCTCGGCGCCCCGCTCCGTTCCCGCCCCGCGGTGCGGCGCGGCTCGGCGGATTTGCGCCCTTTTCCCCCACTGCTCCTTTCTCTCCCGAACCGCGCTGGGACAAACCCAGGAGCGCCGGAAAGCGCCTTCGCAAAGCCGGCCGCGCCGATGGCGGCGGAGCCCTGCGGCGCTCGGGGCGGGGGGACGCGGGCGGCGGAGCGGGCGGCAGCCCGAATCCCAACCGCAGCCGGAGCCGCGCGCGGCGCTGCCGGTAGGAACCAAAGCTCCCGCTCGGCGTTGCCACACAGAATTGAGTCCCCCCGCCGCGGCCCAGCGGCGCTCCCGGCCCGGCCGCGGGGATGGAGGCGAAGGAGCTGCAGGAGCGGCTGCGGGAGGCGGCGGCGCTGGGGGACGCCGAGGAGGTGCGGCGGCTGCTGGCGCTCGGCGTCAGCCCCAACGCGCAGAACGAAGTCAACGGGTGGTGAGAGCCGCGGGGCGGGGCGGCGGGGCGGCGTCCTGCGGGCGGCGGCGCCGAGCGGCCCGGAGCTCCGCACGGCGGCACGGCTGCGCGCGGCCCCGCGGGGGGAGGGCGGGGGCAGCGCTCCGAGCCCGCGCTCGCTCTCGCCGCCGGCTTCCCCGAGAGGGACGAGCGGAACGGCGGAGCTGCGCGGCGATGCGCCGGGCGGCCCCGTCCGAACCGCCGCTCCGGAGCGGCCCTTCCGGGGACGGTCTGTGGGCGAGCGGCCGGGAGAAGCGGGAGAGCGGCGGCTGTGCGCTCCGCTCAGTGCGTGCTGAGCGCTGCCTGCGGGCACGGCAGGGCCGCTGCGCCCCTGAACGGGGCGGCGTGAACGGGTGTGCCGCTGGAAGAGCTCAGCCCGGTGAACTGATTGGATTAATTAAAGACCCAAAAAGCGTTAGTTAAAGACTAAAAATAGCGTCCCCGGGGAGCGCGTTCTTAGCTCACGCACACCGGTATGCGGCTTGCTCGTTTAGAGATTAAAAAACGCATACGTAAGTCATTTTATATCTATTTTCCCCCAAAATATCCCAAGAAATCAGCATCTGAAACCAACCCTACCGATGCTGCTGTGGTACCTTGCCTTAAGATCACAAAGGAGGAGAAAAGTGCATCAGCAGGTGTCACTGCGGGCTCCAGAAGCAGCGCACATCTGCAAGGGGCACTGCTGCTAAAAACTTCTATGTTAGACATACATTGGGTTTTGTTCTTGTATTCAGTGAGAACGAGTGGCGTTCTGCAGTAATTGAGTCAAGCGTTGTTTCCATGTTCGCTGTGCAGGACGTGCCTGCACTGGGCCTGCAAGCGGAACCACGCGGCGGTGGTGGCACAGCTGCTGCTCTGCGGAGCAGATAAGGAGATCCTCAGCAGGAAGGGGGAGCGGCCGGCCCAGCTGACGTCCCACAAGGAGATCCGCAGGATGCTGGGAGGTACCCGTGCTGCTGTGTGCGGGGCGGCGGGCGGAGGCACTTGTTTCCAGCCTTGCTGTGTGTGCTGTGATGCGGTGTTCCGCGCTTGCAGTACGGGACTTGGCGTCTGTGCTGCTTGCTTGGTGAGAAATCAAAGTCTGTGTTGTCTGCTTAGTGAGAAGTTAGCGTTCAAAAGAGATTACCAACAATTTCCACACCCAGCTCACCAAGTTGTTGGGTTTTTCCTCAAAAACTGGAAAAGCTGTGTGTTGAAAAATGCCGTGATTCAGTCAGCCACACGCAGACACAGATCCCGATTTTCCAAAGATGAACAGGGGAAGATATCTCTGATTCATATGAAACGTTATGGTGCATAAACAACCATTTTTTCCTGTTGTTCTCCGAAGTTCAGACACTGTCTTGAATAACTTTAAATCAGCACCCAGAGAAGCAGCTCATTAAGCGTATTGCTGGAGCGTTTCTGTTGTGTTTCATAATGGCTGGAGTGGGGCAGGCCTTGCTGCAACAGGTGATGAAGTAATTTGAACTGTGGTTGGTTAACAGCTCTCTCCTTCCCTTTGTATTTGTTTTTGTTTTCACAATTGTCTCCCAGCTGCTGAGCTGGTCATGTTTCAGTTCAGCACTGTGTGTGCTTTTCCCTTTAACACCTGCCTCAACATCAAGCACCCTTTGTGTTTCATTGCCTTTTGCGTTATGAAGATGATGGCATTGTGCCACCAGAGACCGTGCCACGATGTGCCAATTATGGATTAGAAAAGGAATATAAAAATCAAGTGAAGAAGGATGGCAGTATTCAGAAGAGAACGGTGCTCCCAGCACTGTTTGGATCAGATTCTGCTTTTGCATTCACTGTATTTCAACACCTGAGAACAATTCCTTTACTGTAGCGAGGCGGTGCAGAGCTCCTTAATTCGTCTCCCGTCCCGTGGTGCTTTTACCCCTCCTTTTCTCCCCACAAGCACCACGCACACAAAAAATGCACATAAAATCCCACAGTGGAATAGCGACACTTCTGCTTTTTTCCGACCAGCCTCGGATAACGTTCTGTTGTTTGTTTTACAGTGGAAGAGGACGAACTTCCGGATGTAACAACCGATTCGGAGCTGCCCATCATCCCTAACTACCTGGCTAACCCACCTTTCCCATACGTTTATAACTCCATGAGCAGCAGCCTCCCGGAGCCCCCTGTCAACGGCAGCGCATCCCATGGGGAACGGCAGAGCTCTGCCTCCTCCCTGCCGCCCGCTGCACAGCTGTGTGTGCGGCCGTCGGCGTGCGGTGAGGACGCGGCTCCCGCTGTGTGTGCCGGGTTGCGGTGCTCCGGGGCCGCAGCTCAGAGCGCGCTGCTCCAGGCGCCGTGGGGCACAGCTCCTCCTTCCCCCGCTGGACCGCAGCAGTCCGGAGCTCCGCTGGGCAGCGGCTCCTGCACGGGGCCCGTGCCGACCTTCCAGCCCGTGTTCTTCACAGGAGCTTTTCCACTTAATATGCAAGGTAACGGCAAAAGTGTTTCTTCTCGCCTCTCCTTGGGTTTTGTCACCTTGGACGGTGCAAGTGGAGGAGTTGGTGTTACGTTTATTCCGTGCTCCTGGAGCTGTCCAGGTTCTTGCGCGTTAGGCATGGGGGAATTGTTTGGAGGCAGTAAAAAAGGCAGTGCTGTTCTTGCCGGAACCGCTGTTAAAATATCAACGCAAACATTTGCAGTTTGTCTCAAACGCTATAAAAGCACAGAGAAAGCGAGGTAACCCTGTTCTCTAAGTGGCATCTCCTTCAAGTAAAGAGCCCAAGAGAGAAGCTCGGCTGGCTCTGTCTGCAGGAGCAGCTGGGAGCTGAGGTGGGCGGCCCTTCTGTGGGCAAATACCGCCCGCCTGACCAGGGCAGGCCGGCTGCCCAGCTGCTGGGGTGGGGGGATTCTCGTGTTGTTACAGGTGATAAGACTGGCTGATAGAACATAGAAATACTTAGTATGGTGTTTTCTAATTGTTTTACACATCTATCTATGAATGTGCCCTTTTATTTTGAATAGAACTGGTGCTTAAAGTTAGAATACAAAACCCTAGTCTTAAAGAAAATGACTTCATTGAAATTGAGCTGGACAGACAAGAGCTGACCTATAAGGAACTGCTCCGAGTGAGTTGCCGTGAGCTGGGTGTTAACCCTGAACACGTACAGAAGATCAGAAAATTACCAAATACAATGCTAAGAAAGGTAAGAACTCTTCATTCTGAATGCAGTAGCATATATTTAAAAAACCTGTTTAGGTTACCATTAAAAAGTACTCATTCATTTACCACCTGCACTGCGTCTGTGTCCCAGAAAGATGAGTGTTTGCTTTGGGCAGTGCCTGCTGTCATAGAGGGAAAAGCGAGGAGGATGAGCTCTGCCGTTGGCTGGCATTGTGATGCTGAGCTGTCCTGAGCCGTGCCCTCACCCAGCACCGTGGTGGTGTTGTAGTGTTGCAGGTTCTGTCAGACTTGTGATGTTCTAACTGCAGTCCACAGTGTCACTGCGGTGCTTGCAGAAGGCACTGAGCGGGGGCTGATTCTTACTGCTGCTGCTGATCACTCAACTCTTGTTGTGCCAGCAGTGCCCCGCAGCACTGTGCTGGGTTGGTGTAGTTCTGCATGGACTTGCAGTGTTGAGAGAGAGTCTGAGTGTGGCCCTGGGCACAGGGCTATCTTTTAGCTTTGGTGACATAATGCAGAGGGGACCCACTGCACAGCTCTGCTGAGAACTGTTGGCCTCTTTGGCTCTTGTGCTGGTAGAGCGCTGTGGGCATCAGCGGTGGGGCACTGATGGGCACTGCACTGCAGAGGTCAGCATGCTGCATCTTCTCTGAGTATAAAGCAATTTACTCCTTGTTAGTCAAAAAAAAAAAAAGAAAAAGACAGAAGCAGTTCTGCCACTTGCTGACTTAGGCTGCTGCTGAAGGGAGTCTGTCCAGTCCGCACTTCAGACCGCCCTGGTGGGACTGCAGGATGCTGCCTGGACTGGCAGCTGCCTGGACGCTGCTGCTGGAGCAGCACTGTGCAGCCTGAGCTGTGGGACACTGCCGTCTCTCAGCCCCACACAGCCCCCAGCCAGCTCCTGAGCACAGCCCTGAGCACAGCCCCCAGCCTGCTCCCAGCAGGGCAGCGATTTAAGAAGAATGACCAAAAGAGGGAAGAGTGGTGGCTGGGGTGCAGCTCAGAACAGCGTACTAAAGGAAGAAAACACACAGCAGACCTGTACAGGTGTAATTCCATTCATCACTTGTGCTCAGTGCCAGCATTGCATTCCTTCTCGAAAGTAGCTGCATAAGATGCCAGGACAAAGCTAAGATGCAGCAGGAGCTCTGCTTTCCAGTTTACTTTAAAAAACTGTCACGTATGTGGATAAATACATGCTTTGTTGTGCTATAAGCCTATTATTTTAGTGTACCACTGCAAAACGGAACATGTGGTTCATCAGCTAACAAAACTTACTGTATTTATTCAAAGGACAAAGATGTGGCAAGGCTACAGGATTTCCAAGAACTGGAACTTGTTCTGACAGTAAGCGACAAAAACTTCCCTTTCAGAGCCCCAGCACTTTCCGAACAGAGTGGTTATAACAAGAAGGCATCAGAACTGACCTATTAATCATTTAAAGAATAAAACAAACTATTTCTATCTCTCATTTTAAAATTACATTTGAAATACGTATCTCTAAGGGCTAACAATGCGAAGAAAAAAAATCTATTTTGTTAACTTTGAAATAAACTGAAGCTGTTCTGCACTAAAGATGGTAGCCTCTAGTTAATGTGAAAGTACTCAGTCTGCTGTGAGAGCAGCTCACGCACGGGAAGTATTGCTAAGAAGTCCCCATTAGTGCTCCTTACAGACCATCATCCTGCGGTGGGGCGGCTCTCAGGGAAGGGCTTCCCTGAACCTGCGCTGCCAGCTGGTGTGCTGGAACACAGCAGAGGTTCTCATGTTAAAAAGCCTTCCCCAAAACCCATTTACTGTCTGTACTGAGTCTGTTACCATTGCTGCTCACTTTCCAGAGCATTTGTCTGTAGCCAGCTCAAACCAGAAGGGTTCTAAATCCATGGAAGAAGCACAAAAATGTCTTGTTTCAATACTGTTAAGTAATGTACTGCCTGTGATTGATTTCTTAATACCTCTTTGCACCTTTCCCTATTTCTCAGGTCAAAAACAAAGTGATAATAATCATCCAAATCATAAATACACTCTTCTCCAAAACCATAGACCCATTTTCTCATTGTCTTGTCAGGGTATGGCATTGACATGTGCAATTCAAAATACTGTTTTTGTCCAATGCTGCTTTACTTTCCCCTTTAAAAGCAAAAAATTGTAATTTTATTGTCCTTTTTTGCCTACATTCCTGAGAAAGGCCTCATCTGGAAACTTTAAGCTTGCCCATGTCAGAAGAGATCAGTGAAAGGCCCAGCACGTCCTGAGCTCACACTGAGATCATGATGTTCCTATGCAATGTAGCTTTCTTCCCCAGCGAGTTGTTCTTGCCTTTGTTGCTTACTGGAAGAAAAAACAGAACCAAAAAACCACTTTCCTGTTCCGTAAAGTTCAGAATCAGACTGCTTTGATATGACGTTCTGGACTAAATAAAATGAGAAGCATTTAAGACAACAGCGAGCTGGATTTTATCTCACTTTTTCGGATGCTAATATTTACTTGGTTATCTGCGTCCGGTGTAGAGTTCTATTCTGGTAGCATCACTGTAAAAACACGTACTGTAAATTGGATGGAAGAAGTGAAGCAGCAATGTAGCAGGCAAACAACGTACCCAGCCGGACTGCGCTTCCCACTGCTGCTTTGTTCCCCGTCCCCGTTTTCTTCGGGAACTGCGGCACCCACAGGACCTCATCTTCCTGCATCCGGAGATGGCAGCCGCGTTAGCTGTGACTGCACACAGCCCTGCGATGTGGGGCTGACAGCAGCTGAGGAGGGAATCACCCAAACCAGCGGGAGGAGCTGAGGTGCATCCCAAACTTCCTCACCACTCTTCCCACGTGAGATGCTTCCTCTGGCTGCAGTCTGTTGTCCGCCCTCTGCGAGATGGGGGCAGGAGGAGGCAGAGCTCCCAGCTGTGTTGGAGCACTTCCAGCCCCGCACAGCAGATGTGCTTTTGGCACAGGCTCTCCACGTGGCAGCTCAGCACATCGAGGTACAGGGGAGCAGTCGGAGCTCCTGGGGTGAAGCCCAGCTGCAGGGCTGGTGATTGTGGGCGCAGGGAGATAACTATGCATTCAGAGAATATTTTTATACAGTATGCAGTTTATACATAGAAGATATTATTAACACTCTTGACTTAATCTGACCAGTGTACAACCGTGACATTGTGCGTATGATAAATAAGCTGTTACTCTCTGCATTGCTGTGTGAAATGTTAATTTCAAATGAATGCTTGGCTGCAGATTCTTGTTTCGATTTCAGAAGTATCATTTGGAACAATTAATAAACAATTATTTTTGTCTTCTCAGAGTTTCTCAGAACTTCTCTTACAGGCAAACATTGGACCCTTTTCTCACAAGGCATTTTGCTGTGAGATTCCAGCAGCAAATGCTGCTTAAATGCAGCGCTGCCCTTCATCTGTGGGGGCCCAACCCCAACTATCAACATCAGCAATAAGGCAATGATGTCATCTGTAGCACAAATCACATTATTTCAGGTGATAAGCATTCAGGGAGAGAAGTAATGCCCTCATCCCAGTTCTGTGATTCTGTGACCGCGATCCCCCATGTGCGTGCAGCTGAAATAGAAGCTTACTCAGGACAGCTTCATACAGGAGGGACGTAGAACAAAATAACTGTGTGCCATCGTGTCCCTGCAGGCTTATGTGGGCATCTGCTACACAAGCAGGAACTGTAATTCATTGCTCACATTAAGCCAGATGTGTACGTTTAGGTTTACATACAAATTATTCCTAGCTCTGAAGTAGAAGAGAACTTTATAACCCTGAAGTTTCCCTGTGCAGGGAACACCAACTCATCCTGGGGAAATACTGCCAGGTGCACATCCAACCACTCTGAAACTCAGCATTCTATCAGCATGTTTCCAAGCTAAGCTGCTGCCTAAGCAAGCCCTGCCTTCCACCTCAAAACCAATGGGTCTCTATCCAGAAGACACAAAACAGCTGTATTTTGTACCATGAATATAATTTACTGATCATAAACGAAGTGCAGTACACGTTGCCTTGTGACACATACATTTCCTTGGCATTCTTTGGAGGAAAAAAACATAATAAAATACTTTATAGAAAATATTTAAAAAATATAAAATTCACTTTCTGGTCCTTACCATTGTAAAATGCTCAGTTCATTTATCACAAGTTTAATCAACTACAAGAACTTATGTAAATTACAGTACATTCAGAAGTCACTTTTGTGGCAAGTCAGTAACATTAAAAACGACAACAAACCAAAAGCAAAGCACCTCAGCACGGGGTTTTCTTCTCATGCCAGCCCAGCATCTTTAGCCATACCGTAGAAAATCCCCTTTGACGCGATAAGGTTGGTAGGTGTATCAAATTCTGCGATGGTTCCGTTGTCCAGCACGAGAATCCTGTGCAGAACAGAAGGGGCAGAAGACAGATCAGAGAAATTCCTCTCTGAAAGTTTAATATCCATAATGCTCCGCTCTTTCCCTGGACTTTGTTGTGCCCAGTTATGTTCCCACACGGAAGCACAATAGATGGCTGACGTTCTCCCTGAACTGTTGTTTGATTTAAAAAGGTACACAGAAAAAAGCAGTGACATTGGTAGCTTTGTAATTGGGAATGTTGTACCACAAAGCCAAGGAGGGAAAAGCTCATTAATTATAGTAATAGCTTTAGAACTAATTCATACAACGTGATATTAGTGAACAGGTTACAGCAGCTGCTGGTTAAAAACAGATCCATAATCTTGCTGACAGTGCCATTAGTACAAGTGGGTAGTATCTCTTGCATAGCTCTGGTCAATGAATATGGAACATGTTTCAAAAGCAGAAGCAAAATCGGGGCTGGATATCCCAGGGTTATAGGGCTTAGACATCACTGCTCATGAACTCCTGGACCAGAGCATCACTGTGACTCTCTGGACAAATCAGGCCGTCCAAGTGCTGCTTCCCATACCCAGCACGCAGGCTGCACCACCACGAGTCCTACCTTGTGTAATCCATAATGGTGTTCAGCCTGTGCGCAATTGTCAGCACCGTGCAGTCTTCAAACTGAGTCCTAATTGTCATCTGGATCAGATCGTCCGTCTCCAGATCGATCGCTGCTGTCGCTTCATCCAGGATTAAGACTCTCGTCTTGCGGAGCAGCGCCCTCGCCAGACAGACGAGCTGCCTTTGGCCAACGCTGCAGGCAGAGACAAGGCTTTCTCAGAGCCCTGCAGCTCCCATGGTTCAGAATCACTTGTTCTCAATGGATAAAGTTACCCAACAACAACAACAACAAAAAATGGCAAATGCTCATGGCAGCACTACTCAGCAACTCGCAGTGTGCCTTCACCTCCTGCCTGGGCAGGGCCACCAAACGTCCCCTTTCTGCCACTACGTCAAAAACCAATAATCAGTGCTTCTGCCTGAGTGCTCGGGGGCACACACAGCTGGAACAACACAGACTTTCAAAAATAAAATCAGAAAGTTCTGAGGCTGCACATCCTTTCTACCTCCGAATAAAATAAGTGGGTGGCCCACACTGCCCCAGACACTGCCTGGGGTGTCTCTGTGGGACACAGAACATCGTCAGACAACCATCTGCTTACACCGTGGTCTCAGAAGCCGATAGAGCCTATCGAAGCATGATGCTTTACCATCTCATTCACGTCCTTCTTCATGGCTCTTCCTAACTAATAACAACAGGCAACCATTGCTGACATCACTGCAGGCAGAGGATTCTCACTCAGCACGACAGTTACGCATCACCACAGCATTTCCCTTCCTATCAAACCCACCAAACGTTTAAGGGGCTGCCTGTTCCTGACACTGTCATCCCAAACCTTCTTCCTATACTGGTAAGACAGGAGTTTGGTTTGGCAGAAATTCTTCCCAGCAGCAGAAGAGAACCTTCAGATCCTTCCAGAAGTGGCAGAACAGCAACTCAATGTTTGAGCCTTACTTGCATTAGAAACAACAAGTGGCCACTGGACAAAACAAACTACAGTGTAAAGCTGTTACTCACTGTTGGGCTGAATGAAAGCTCACAGTATGTTTCTAATGCAAACGTTCCTTACCTAAGATTTTCTCCACCTTCTGAGCACTCAAATTCCAGCATGGATGGCTGACTGCTGACAAACCTCTTCAAGTGAGACAGTTCAAGAGCTTTCCAGACTTCTTCATCTGAATACTTATTAAATGGATCCAGGTTCATCCTCAGTGTTCCAGAAAAGAGAACAGGATCCTGGACAGACAACCACCTTTTATTAGACAAGTCCATTAGCTGTTTCAAGTACAGACATTAGTATGTAAGGCTGTTTTCAAGCGTCCATCACACTGAAGCTAAGCCACCTCCCAGTCCCATCCACCTTGAAAATACACTGCATTATACACAGTGAAACATCCAGTCTGGGCTCTAAAGACACTTTATGTCAAACTCTGTTTTATCACCCACCGTCAGTTTGTGAGGTGGCAGGGCCAGACCAATCTGAACTGTTCTCTGTGGTCTGCTAAACCATGATACATAGAAACACTACCTGAGGAATAATTGTCAGCCTCGATCGAAGGTCATGGAGGCCGATCTCCGAAATCCTCACACCATCAATTTTAATTTCCCCTTTTACAGCTTCCAGGATCCTAAAGAGACAGAGGGTCATGGAAGACTTCCCTGCTCCAGTCCGGCCAACAATCCCAATCTACAACAAATTGGAGGATTAGCAACAAAGCACGTGGTTAAAAACAAAAATCACTGCAAAAACAAAAGCAATCGAAATGTCAGGATTTCTCTGAATATAAAAAAGAATGCAACCAGAAATCATAGGTTACAAAGTGGCATCACCACTGCCATAACTGGAATGGCATTACACACACTTCTGTACAACGTCTTAGTGCCATGTAAACGGGGGTGAGCTGAAGCACCCATGGTAGGAGGTACCCTCGTCAGAGTACCACCCAAGGACAAGAAATTAGACTCTCCAGAGAGCAATTAAGACCTTATGATAAGCACACATCTGACTTCCAGGAGGCAACTGTCATAATAAGGATAACAATACAGTAATAAAAGGTGCCTGTTAGAGCACAGGGGTTGGACCAGAGGACGTCCAGATGTCCTGTCCAAGCTCAACCATTCTGGGATTCTTCTAATAACAGCATGTTAGCTGCAGGACTTTCTCACACTAATTCTTCTGTCAATAGCACACACAGTCCACTACTTTCAAGTAAAGCACGAAGAAGAGAATCTCCCAGAACTATTTTCCAATTAGGAAAGCAAAAAATATCATTTTCTTCCACACTAAAAATTACAACAGGCAAAGCCAGATTGTGGAAGAAGTTGGAATTCCTCCTGTCACTTGCAATCTCTGGTGCCTCCCACACGGCAGTTTGATGTCAGGCTAACTTGGAAAGTGCAGAAATCCCCACGCAGGTGTTCTATGGCTTCCTGCCTGGAGGATGCTGCCATGTTTGTTAATGCTGACCAGCTCGTGTCTCTCCACCACTGGGGCAACTGTGTGCGCAGCCCGTGCTGTACTGCGTGGCTGTCACTGGAGGCCCAGAGCCACGGCAGAGCCCCAGGGCTGGGTACCCACCTTCTCTCCACCATGCACTCGGAGGTTCAGATCCTTCAGCACCAGATCGAGGCCCTTCCTGTACCGCACCGAATAATTGACGAACTCCAGCTCCCCTCTGGACGGCCAGTCTGCTGGGGGTCTCTTATCCTCGATTATCCAGGGAGCCTGAGGGAAACAGGAATGCCTCGTGGGTTTAGAAAAGAGTAATTCAAAGTCCGATGCAAACATCGACATTGGTGGGTTACAAAAAATACCTGGTAAGTCAGATTTCCATTAACAAAATCATAGCAATAGAGGAAAAACACAGGTTCCTATGCTGTTTGGTCATGGTTGAGAAGTTTGTAGGAAAAAAAACCTCAGCACATAGAGTCAAATCCTCAACTGATATAAATTAATATTTTTTCCATTAACTTCAGTAGAACACTGCCTGTCTCATGCCAACTCAAGCTCCAGCTCACACATATTGTGAATCTTGTCTTAGCTTCTTTTCTAATTCAAGATCAAATACTTTATCTCCAGAAACGAACACCACAGCTTTCCTCAGATCTTCCATTTCTCAACTCTTGGTCTCCCGTGTGCACAGGGCTACCAAAACCCAGCAGGTCCACGGAGCAGCAGATTTCTCACCACAGCTCCATCTGCCACCTTCAGGAGTATTTGGCAACAAAGGAAAGTGGTTGGATGATTTTTCTGGTTTCAGCAATGCAGTGTTACTGGAGATGATGTTGTCTTGTGGGAGAGGAGGTCTGATTAAGCCAACTAAACATAAATACTATAGAAAATGTGTGCATAGCCCGAAAACTGCAGTGCAGCTGTGCCCAGCAGCAGGATGACACCACGCACGCAGGTAGGACACAGCATCGAACACTTCAGACCCAGTGGGAGCAATACTCTGATGGGAATTCATCTCTGCTGTGCTATAACCACTCACACTAGCAGAAAATGAGATGCTAAGCACAGACTGCATAACAGCAGTGCTGATTTGGAGCTGTGGTGATATTACAGTTCCGAGCGTGACATTTGTTCAGGTTAAATGGTAACACTCTCAGGGCAGGAACTGTCTCTCAAGACTCTAAAGAAAGACCAGGTCAATATGCAGGCTAAAATTCCACCACACAGGTTAGTGAACATGCTTGACTTCCAGTAGCTGACCTCTGTTTCAGTTTCTGAATACTCTTTTATTCTTTCAACAGCCACAATGTTAGTTTCAAGATCAGAAGTTGTTCGGACCATCCAGTTCAGAGCCAAGGTCACCTGGAGGAAACAAGGAACAAAACATCACCCAGAGAGGAACAGCAGATTAATGACAACAGCAGGCACTGCTGCTAAGACATGGATTCACGCAGATGTGACACAGTGAGCAACTACCTTTGTGTTTACATGAACACAGATACTGGGACAAGCAGCCCACAGATAACGAGGTGCTCCTGTGAAGTCCTGCCTTTCTCACAGTGTTAGGACAACCAGGCTTTGGCTTCACGTTGTTCCCCAGAGTCCTGTTTCTCACTGGAGAAATACGAATGGCATTCCCACACACTCCTGCCACCTAAAAGCCTTCTGGCAAGAATGAGAGCTTTACATCTGCTCAACTGCTCAGCTTAAGCAAGCACAGTCTGCCTTGTCTCTCTGAATCCTGTTGCTCTCCCAGTGGTTACCTGGGCAGAAGAGGCGCCGTGTGGGACACACTGAGCCCACGCTGCCCAAACGAGCTGCTGCTGGCAGGAGCTCCTGAACTGCTGCCTGTAAGCTCGCTGATGGCCTGTTTGCATTCTGTGGAAATCTCTACTGCTTAGAGACGTCCCACAACTCATTTTCATTATCTTATTAATTCAGACTTTGGCAAGCACTTAATTACTGTTAACATATCAACAAAGAACTATAGCACGTACCTGTAACGCATAGGATACTGAAAGTCCTACCAAGCCAGCATTCAGGCTGCTTTTACCAATCACAGCAAAGAGAGCAGCAAAAAGGACAATGCAGTTCCCCACAAACTCCACCCGGATGCCCAGCCACCTGCAAAGGGCAGACATGGGAAGAGTGGTAAGGGGCTGCTCAGAGCTGTTATGCAAACACAAGCAAAGAAGTGGAAAGCAGAAGCTGTACTCCTTTCTACCTGTTTGACATGATGCTGGGGTAGTAACTTTTCTGGTTTTCATCCACCTTCTGATCGCTGATGGCTATGAAGGACTCCTCTCGCTGATAGGCTCTGATGACGCTGGTCCCTGATATTGTTTCTGAGAAGTGTGAGTAGATGGGAGATCTGCTCACAGATTCCAGGCGCTTCAGCTGCCGGGATGTGGCCACGTAGAATCGCTGCCATTCGGGGGAGAAAATTGAAGGGCACGTGAAATACTCTCTCTTTTAATTAACAGTGAGATAATTACCAGGTTATGGGTATAAAGGAGATTCTTAATGATGCACTTCAAGCCTTCAACATATTCCCTGTAATTAGGAAGTATTTCAAGCAAGGATATCCTTCTTTCATTCCAAAACAGAATTTTGAGTAACTGCAATTTCTGTATGTTTGAAGTTGAGATTATCTGTCACTTCTAATGCAGTCAGCACAGTCCAACACAATGAATGCATTTGTACCAGTGCCATTTTCTGAGAAAAAGAACACGAATTTGAAATTCCACTGTCTCTTATGGTATTTACATACCATAAAATAAGCATCTTTTTTTTTCTGCTCAGAAATCAATAAAATTGATGCTATTTTCAATATTTTAACTCCTCTGCACCTTAAAAGCACTGCAGCTCTATCTCTAGCAGCAGCCTGTTATCACTGAAAAGCAAACAAGATGATGCCAACTTATTTCGTGACCACATCTCACACGGTGCTGCCTCCTGGGGGAGAATACTTTAAGTACACAGAAGTAAGAAAGTTACTTCAGATAATTCATTTGCTCCCCAAATCGGTTGTTTTCCTTAGAACGAAGCACAAGCAATGGAGTAACAGTCACTGCAACAGTAGTCAGAGATTGTTCCAGTTACCTGAACAAAGAAGTACAGAACCGCAAGTGGAATTATAACCACAGTGAAGAGCGGAGTGCTTGCGATAATGACAATTATTGTCGATAAGGAGTTGAAGAACGTTCCCAGGAACATCAGGATGGTGGGGGGGATGACTTCGTCGATCACAAAGATGTCCTTGGAAAAGCGGTTGATGATCCGCCCGGTTGGAGTGGTGTCATAGAAGGACTGCGGCGTGTGGAATTTGTTCTCCAGCAGAGCCATGTGAAGCTTCCGTGCTGCATTAATGCCTCCCATCGCCAGGGTGAAAGAGGAGACGAACACAATGAACCCTTCCAAGTGAAGAGGAGACGCGTTAACCAGCGAGCTGCTCCCCATGTGCCTTTGTTCCGCTGTGCTCCTGTCCACCCCTCCCAGTCAGCACCGTGGCGCTGTGCTCACTGCTGCCCAACGCACAGCAACGTGTCCTGCAGGATCTCCTCACAACACAGATGTACAGCCACCTTCTTTCTGCAAGCCTCCACAAAGCACCGACCCTGCAACTTCCCCCCAACCTTTCTATCCCTTCTGTTCCCAAGCTTTCATATTCTCTCACCAACGTAACCCCCCCAGGTTTATACGTCACCCACTCAAACCCTTCTCAAGGCTTCACAACACAAAAGTGGGGGCTGAGCTCAGACTTTCTGGCTCTAAGTTACATTACTTCCTTTGCTTTTGCTGGCAATTTTGGGCCACCAGCAATGAGCACCATGGCTTTCCCATATAAATCCTCTTTGCTAAACATGAAGACATCACAATTTTATCTGGTCTCACCTTGCAAGAGGCCCAAGGCAGCATAGACTCCGATCCGCATGGACGTGTTGTGCTGAGTCCCGTTTATCACTGGCTCGTTCGTCCAGTCACTGAGCCACACATTGGCTCCAATAGCAGCAGCATTTTGGCAACAATATAGGAAACATATAATTAAAGAGAGGACAGGGCTGACGGCCTTCATGTACTGCCAGAACACTGTTAGCTTGACCTGCAAAATCACACACCAAAGCTGGTCGGTACAACTCACAGCATCAGGAGTCCAGACAGAAAGAAAATAAAAATCTTTAGCAGAGGGACTGAAAAAGTTCAAAACTGCCCAAAATCTAACACAGCACAGAAAACAGTTCATCTGTCTGAGCCCCATGTCAGGGCAATGACTTCGTAAACAAGTCAGAAATGTCTCGGCAATAGTCCTTTCCTCCATTCTGATGAACTGTAATGTATTGTTTTTTGTGGGGTTTTAGTTACGCTGGGGCAGGGGGACGAGGCAGAGTAATCAGCCACAAAGGATGGATAACAAGAACGGAGCCAATCTCCCAGGCAACTGCAGCAACTTGGCAGGTATATGCAGTTCCAGACTACTTTAAAGAGCCCAAACAGGCCCTTTACATTCTGAATATGCCTTCATTTAGGTGTCTTCACAGCAACTTAAATGAGGTAACAAACGCTAATTCACCCCAGTAGGAGCATAAACAGATGATGCCTGCGTCAAAAAGAAAAGATGCTCTCTCTAAGGTGGCGCAAAAGAAGCAGAAAGGCAAAGAGTCAGAGGCTCAGGACTCAACTCAGTCTCTCAGGGAGAACGCAGCCCATTTGCACACATGAGCATAAAACACTGCTGCATGGCGTGACAGGAATGGCTCAGGCTGCTGGCACACAGCACACAGCTGGCTCACACGAAGCTGCTGCAGGCCCAAGCAGCCGCGCTGCAGCTGCACTCACAGCCCAGCCAAACAGCTACAGACCAACAGGGCTGGAAGCTCTGCAAGGCGACGCGGGGCTGACAGAGCTGCTGTGGGCTATCAGGTGACTGAGGCAGGAGCTGCGAGGCACTTTTTTCCTTTCCTAATTGCACAGCCCTTGCCAGGTGTGTAAATCTGCCAAGAGCTCAATTGGAAGGATCAGTGATCACTAGATTAATGTCTAAAACCTGCTATCGTAATTTACACGACACGTTTAACAAAAACAGATCAGATGTAAAAAAAAAAAAAGAGATTTTTTTTTCCAAAAAGAAAAAGAAAGAAGAAAAAGGAAGGGGAATCACACGGTACCGTTCCCACTTCTGCGGTTTCTGCCTGGATAAGTTTCTCATTAGGATTCCTTTTTGGCAGAGGAGGCTCAGCTGGCTTCTTTTCACCGACTCTTCGTTTCGTTGACATTTTGTTGGGACATTCTCCTCCCTCAGAAGATATTACACTAAGTTGCCTAGTCAAAACAACGGAGCCGTTAGGAGAAAAAGGGCACATTGTGGCCGTGCTGGGGCAGGGACAGGAGGCAGCAGCTCAGACTCAAACCCAGCTCTTCTGCTCAGTTCCCACTCACAGATACGGGTGGTGCCTGCACGACCCCCATGGATGTACAGTGATGTCCAGTAATGGCAGAAACACCACAGCCAGGCTTTTCAAAGCTAACCCCAGAGCTCCTCTGCTGCCAGCTCTATAGCAGCTGGATGGCGTCCCAGGGAATCGTTATGAAAAAGCTGCCTTAAGAATTTACTTCAATTTGGATTAGGAAGAAGATTGCTGGAACAGGTTTTTTATCTTCTTCGTGTGTTCTTTCACATTTACTCTCAAAAACTTATTTTTAAGAGGAAACTAAATCCCCAATTGTGAGACAGTGTTTGACTAACATCTTTCAGATGTGTTTTGCTCTAGAAGCATATTTAAACTCAAGAAGTGCTGATGTTTACCTAAGAAATTGTTTGCGGACCTCATTTGTCACAGGTTCATTATCTGCCAGATCCGTGTGGATGCTGAGGGTGTCTTCAGCAAGCAGGACCTCCTCCTCTTCCATCACTGCAAGACAAGATTACACCTCACATTTTCTGCTGAGCAAAGCTGAAAGCACAGAAACAGAAGTCCAGAGAAAGCAAGAGTAATGAAAACCAATAGCACCACAATATGTAACCCCAGCATCACCCCCAATGGCTTTGGTTCTCTGCATCACTTTTCTTAAACTAGATAGCTTGTGAAGCAGATTGGCAACCAAATGCATTTGCAGCTCGTTGCCTGAGTGCATCAGAAACACTACACGATAGCATGAGCTAGTTCTAGCTGCATTCACATACAGAGCACCCTCAAGGCATGATTCTGGGATGGAGCCTAAGATGGAATCTCATGTCAGAAACCACTGCCATTGCATGAAGACAACACATTCTTTTCTTTCTGCCCATCTGGTGAGAGCTGCTATTGATTTTGAACTAAACTTCTTTGGTAAAACACTTACCAATAATACAGAACTGGCAATAAATATTTTCTATGTCAGTGAAGAAAGTAGGAACAAACGCGAAGATGCCATTTAGAAGCAATGGACACTTTATACAGAGACACAAAGTGCATTCTCTGCATTCTGATTTCTGCAGAGAAAGTATCTGTAACCTGGTTGACAGAGAAAAAGCAGTACTGTACTTGTTAGTTCATCCTCTTCAATGTTTTCATCAAGTGCATAATTTCGAAGGAATTCTGCAAAGGCCTTGTTCTGTTTCAGAAGTTCTTGGTAAGATCCCATTTCGGAGATTTTGCCATCTGTTAGGACAACTATATGGTCTACCTGAGGCAGGAAACCAATGCCATGGGTCACCAGAATTCGAGTCTGGATGGGGAAAATTGAGAAAAACACCCACAAGTCTCAATTGCCATTGTTGAGACCGAATGCTGCAGCCCAATAGAGCTACTCAACAAATGAAATAACACCACGTTGCTGAGACAGGGGGTGATTATCATCTTAAGGTGAAATGCCAAGTGAAAGAAACTACACTTGGTAGTCACTGCGCTTGGAAAAATCTACATGAACTTACTCTGCTTCCTACTGCACCCTGATACAACACAAAGGGAAGTAAAACAACACGATCATCACTCTCCTCTGTCCCATGTGCTAAGCTGCTTTGCGCTCTCTCCCTTTTAAATGCTGAGACATTCTGAGATGATAACAGGAGTAGAAGGGAAAGCAAAGGGGTGGCAAATTGGCTGCATACCGCCAAAAACCTCTGTAAAATTAGCTGTTGCAAGTTGTGCACTGCACTGCCTCCACAGAACAACTCGCAGTGCTAAGCTGAGAGTCTGCAAGCGCCTACAAACGCCTTGCTTTGGGCCATCACACAGAGCAGAGCTCTTTACAAGAGACAGATCTGGTCAGAACTGGTAGAGGCAAAAACCTGATCACATCCTTTCTGGGCACGCTTACATGGCAGCTCACTGCAGAATCTGTGCTGTGGGGAAAAGGTGCCCACGCTGCCAACCCATCCCAGAAACACAGGCATGAGTCAGCACTGCAGCCCTGGTGAAACAACCCTCCAGTTACCCATTAGTGCTTCCACATTTGTGTGCATTCGTAACAGGATCTAAATGTCAGCTTACTTTTCCTTTAAGCACCCCATCTGGACCAATAACTTGGTCAAAGATGTGCTTTGCAACATGCGAGTCCACAGCAGAAAGAGGATCATCGAGCAGGTAAATGTCAGAGCTGCTGAACACGGCGCGAGCGAGGCTCACTCGCTGCCTCTGGCCACCCGACAGGTTGATGCCCTGCAGGGAAAGACAGAAAACGTATCACACAACTCGGTCCAAACAACAGCTGTGAGTTTTTATGGCTCTCACACCATCAGACACATGGATGCTAAATGAAACACGAGACGCTGAAGAGAATAACCCACTCAGAGTCAGAGACAGGAACAGAATGCCACTAAATCTGTTTGTTCTCTGCCAAACTTCCAGTCAGCCAGCAATCTGGAGCCAGAATACACCTCTTGCTTCATGCGCTGCTGAAGAGAGCTGTTAAAATGCAAAACAACAAAAAGGAAGACCATCTACAAGGACACAAAATGCAAACGCTCCAAGCATGGCTGCAGCACCTGGAACATCTTCCACATCTCTCACCTAACTTCACATCCATACATCCACCCACCCGCATGAATTCCATCTCAAATTTAGCAGCCTTTGAGAAAAAATCTTTACTGGATAATCACCAACGGAGGAGCTTCTCATTAAAATGAGAAGTCAAGGGATGATCGTATTATTTTTTCAACTGGAAGCACGTTGTATTTTCCCTCCCATTTCTCCCCTACAGAACAAGGACTTTAAGCATTCTGTCCAAATGCACATTTGCAATCGGACTACAAAGGCAGGATGCTCTGACCTCTCAGAGCTAGATGTGCAAAATATGCAAACATGCTGAAATTTAGGACTGAGTTCGAGTCTGACCACCTTCCACAGAACCGCCTGCATGTTTCAGTGCTGATTGTCACAGGTGTGCTATTGCAGGGATCAAACTGAATCAAAAGAATCAAGATCTGAGTACAGCGTTCTCTCCTTAGACAGATGGAAAAGGCAGCATCAGCAGGTCTGACTTGAAAAAGATATTACCTTCTCTCCTATCTCAGTGTGATCTCCTCCTGGCAGCACTTCCAGGTCAGTTTTTAAAGCGCAGGCTTCCAGGGTATTTTGGTATTTTTGCTCATTAGGAGCTTGGCCAAACAGAATGTTATCTTTCAGCGTGGCATTCTGGATCCAGGCTTGTTGAGGCACGTAAGCAACAGAACCCTAGGGCAAGGAAGGAGAAAAGAAACCCTGAACATACAACAAGCATCAATTCCTGCTCAAAATTCCAATTAAAATCTTCAGCACACGTATATAGTTTGTGTTCAACAGATACTCAGATTATACGTACACTTGTGTGCTAATTGCTGGTCTGCAGTTGATTGAATCAGGAAAGTCATTACATGTAAAAAGTAAGTAAACACACGTGGGCAAAACACAAATAAAGACACAGACAAGCTGTGCAAGGAGCAGATTTCCATCTCCTGCCTGAAGTGCATCGCAAGCAGTGGCAAGCATAACAGCACATTTCCATCCCTTTGTTAAATGGCATTATAAACAACACCGACCTTCACAGCCACTTCTCCTTCCAGCTTTTCCATCTCACCCAGGAGAGCAGACACCAGAGACGACTTCCCGCAGCCAACATGGCCAACAACAGCAACCAAAGCGCCACTGGGGACCAACAGGTTTATGCTGTGGAGGAAATTAATTAAACATTAGTTTACTGAAGACATTATGGGTCTTCAAATGGGCTGAAACGCACACTGACAACTCAGCACGACCTCAACCTGACAGGATACAGCAAGCACAGCTTGGTCACTGGTTCTCTCCTCCTTTTCTTGGGTACAGTCAACTGTAATCAGAACTGCAGGAGTAAATGGAAACCCATAAATCTGTTCTGTGGGCTGCTAAGTCAGCGCGATTGGTAGCAGGCCTCCTGAGACCCTTCACCGTGTCCCCTCAGTCCATCAGCAAGCCAAACAGTGCTCAGAAGCATTCTGAAAGCTGTCTTTCAGATTCTGTGCTTTGTTTCAAAAAACAAGAGCAACTGTATGAAGCAGTGGGCAAAGATATCACACCTGAAAACGTTCTATTTTACTAGATTATTTCCAATGCTAGTAAGTAGGGTTCACAACGATGCAAGAAAAATTAATCTTGCCCAGTAAAAATCCTTTGCTGTTTTCCCTACTGTGCCCTAAAAGGCACTGCCTTAGGTTCTGGTTCTGAAGGTGGATGCTCTGGAAATGACTGATGAACGTAATCTATTCACCATCACAATGCCTTCACTAATGAAATCAGCTCAAATTTCTGCTTGCAAAGATTCTGAAGCAGAGCTCTAATGCTTTTGCCAGTCCTCCTCCAGCAGGCAGCAGGCATTCTGCACATTGCAAGAGCTTTTTAGTTTGTTTTTACTAAAGGTATCAAAGCAAGAAAATTCAAAGCAGTATAACTTTTCTTCACTCCTGTACTTCCCTCTTGCTGAATTTTGCATGACTGCTATTTTATGGAGTTGCTGCTCGATGCTTAGGCCCAGGTAGATTGCAGTTTGCACTGAAGCCAACACGGTCACAGATTTGGTTGCCTGAATCAAAGCAAATCCTTTGAACTCTGGGCATCTTTCTTGCAGGTTTCCCATGTAACAAACTCGGCACGGCACCGGGAACTCCTTGCACAGGGAAGTCTAAGAAAACTTAACAAGTTTCTGCGATTCTGATCTGACAACAAAGCATAACGCAGGGAAGTATACGCGTCCAGGCAAATTTTATTTGTGCTCATTCAAATAGGCAAAAGAGCAAAACGTCACCTGCACAGTCTGGGAACGGAGCATGGACAGCTGCAGGGATGAGCCTGCACGAGAATCCTGAAAGAAGACACCACTGCTCACATGCCCATGAGCTAGAATTAAACCTAACCCAGACATCAGAACTGCCTTCATAAGCCATCAGATCAATTTAATTTGTCCACTGCTTCAATTAAAAAAAAAGAAATTCCTGTTTAAGCAATTGAGTTAGCCTTTCAGACCTTTAACAGGTAACCACTTCAGGCTAGTTTCTGTGCAACGAAAGCTTCACAGCACTGTTCTATAATGCCTACATGCTATGAGGCATAAGGATTAGCTAGACGTTTGAAAGGCAGATGAGATGCACCATGGGTGTGTGGGAACAACCTCTTCCAGAAGGAAGCCTGCAGATATTACCAGACGTCTTTCAAACAGATTCCCAGGAGCCAGAAAAATACAAAGCAAGCAGATGTATTGCAATTGCATAAAGAAATCTTACTCTTTCAAGGACGGCTTAAGCTCCTTTCCCCAGCTGAACGTCGCATTTTTTACACTGATGGCATAGCCTGTATGACAAAAATGCAACAACAGAGAAGGCAGGCAAACTATTACACAGAACAGTGTGACCGAGACATCGGCAGACAGAGGAATCTTTATTTACAGCTGTTTCTCTATGCTGCAGTTCCCTTTTCCACTGGTATGGGAAGCACAGTCTTGTGATTGCTCTGGGTCTCAAGACAGGAATGTTTATCGGTGTGAAAATAACTTGTCCATAGCTTAAGCTGTAGACACTGAGCTTACAGTCCTATGGAGCAGGAAAGTCATCCTGCTTCCCTCTGCTCAGGTCCCAGCATCTGCTGCTCAGAGCAGTTCTCAGAATCTGTGCCATCATCAGCACAGCTGTACTTGAGAAACCCATTTCAAGTCAGCAGGAAACCAACAGCACGCTGTTGACTTTGGTGATTCAGATTAAATTTGCTCTGTGCAGGTTTTTGCTTGCCACACTAACAAGTCACAGATCTGCAGGCTTTCTTCATCTCCTGGTGGGGTGATGAATAACAGTAAGCACACAGCAGCTACACAGCCATCCCTCCTCCTCTGCACACAGCATCATGCACCAAAAGGGTTTCAAACTGCAGTATCACCAAAATGCATTACATGAGAAAACACAGGTTTTTAAGACAAGCTGGTTTGCTCATTCTTTTTGGGATACTGTGTTTGCAACAGAATAAAACAGAACTCCTACTGATATTGTTCCTGAGCAGTGTGCAGTGTGAAAGTACGAGCATCATTCAGCACTGTTAGCAACCATTGCATTGCCAAGGCAAACTCACACCAACAGTGCAGTGCCAGCTCAGAACAGTGGGAGCTACAGAAGTTTCTGGCTGTAGGGTCTAAACGACAAACACGGGCTCTTCAGAGAGGAAGTTTTGTTTTCTACTTTAAAAAAAGTTGCCATATTCTTTTTGCTTTTCTGGAAACTCCACCAGCCCCAAACAAACACAAGACGCTTTTCTGCGTCGCACTGCGAAGAACCACACTGATCTCTTTACCTGGTGCAATCACTTTTCTTTCCACACAATTTGGATCGAGCTCATCGTGACTCAGGAACTGCTGAATTCTCTTCAGGGAAACGCTGGTCTAAGAAATGAAAGCAGCATTACTTTGTCGTTCCTTTAACAGGGACTGACTGCTCTGACTGCTGGCAAGGAAAGCACGTGGAGCGGCCGAAGCTTTCACTCCATGGGCGTCCTGAACACTGACTCACTCTTTCCTTTCAAGCAGTCCTACACTGAAATTCAAGTTTTCAGCCGTGAAGTTTATTAGACTAAGCTAAATTCACCTGAGTGAAGCAAATCTCCATATGTGAAATGCCACACACACACAGGCTTACTCAGAAGTCTGGATTTCCAACGTGGTGTGGTTCTAGTGAAAGGGTATTAGAAAGAGAGCCACTCAGACCCGTGGGATCTCTGTGTTCCAGGAACAAAAGACACCTGGGGCTCTTCTGTTTGACACAGCTCACACACAGAACACCCTTACCTGTGCAATGTTGCTGATGACTTGTGGAAGCATAGTGAGTGGAAACTTCAAGATATTAAACAAGGAGAGCGAAACAAAAGCCTTTTCTGCATCCAGAGTATTCTTCTCATCCACTAAGACATAGACAGCAAATGTTGTCAATGCTACCTGAAAGCCAAAAGGTGAATTTACTGCCAGAGGTATGGGACGTTTCGGCACTGCAAGCAGCAGCCAAGCCTGTATTTGAAATAAAAGTATCGCCACCAACATCAGGAAAATTCTTCTTTTGACCTTTTCCACACGCTTATCTAATGAACAAGCTGATACCAGTTATCAGCAAAAAACAGGCGTGCAGAATCAAGTCACTTGCTGATTACGAACGCCACGTTTAGTTGAACTAGGAGATTCAGAAGGTGAGCAACAGAACCGTGGTAAATACAAATGAGAAGTGCTTATCAAGCTGTGGTTTGGCTGCATTTCCAGCACTGCCCAATCATGTTCTCCCATTGCAAACTGCAGGCTGATTTTTGACAAAGCATTCATCTGCATGCTTCTGTGCATGCAAACCATACCTCTCCATGCAAAAGGGATCGTGGGGTAATGAAGTGGAAAGCAGAGGAAGAAAAAAAACAGAGGAAAAAAGTCATTTCAGAATTGGTAATGTGTCATTCTTTTTTTTTTTTTTTTTTTCCATTAAATTGGTTAAAAAAAAAAAAAAGCCTGCTGCTAAAACAGCACTGTAAGAAGAAGGGAGGTGGAAATGAAATAAGACCCTGTACTGACCAACAATCACATTTGGTGAGAACTGCTGTTCAGGAGTATCTGTGAGGCTTAAATTCTAGTTCCAGTTTGTTATGGGAAATACTTCGAGTGGGCGAAGTTCTCCTGAGACAGCTGCTCTGTTTCCAGGCTTTACCAAGAAATACTGGGATGCAAAAGGGCTCTACGTTACAAGGAACCTTGCTTCAGAACGTGTGAAAAACTTTTTTTTCCCAAAGGGTATTTATATTTTGTTCCTAATTCACTGGGCAAATAGCGAACTTCCCATTTCTCCTTCAAGGATGCTCCTGTGCAGTGCAGAACGTCATGCAGGTGCAACCTACCAGGAATGGTGAGCTGATCCATGCGAAGTTGGACAACGAATTGAGATAGGCAGATTTTTTCAGCACTCGCAGCTCATTCTTTCTGATCTCCAACACTTTTTCTGAGAATGACGGCTCCCAGGCATACAGCTTCAGCACCTTAATGCCACCCAGAATCTCATTCATTAATTTGATACGGGAGTCTTTATACCGCATTTGCTCCACCTAGATTGTTAGCAAGCACAGGAGACAGCATGTCACTGGAGTGCCTGGATGGGAGCTGTAAACACACTGCCTCACAGCTATGACGGCCTTGGCTGTTTCTGACGAGGATGTGAAAGGAGATTAAAGAAGTCAGACTGTTATCTGTAAGCTCACGGTTGCAAGTTTATATCTGCAGAGAAACTAGGAGTCAAAGAAAGCGTTTGAAAAGATGAGCACAAAGGCTTTCTACTCATCTTCACTGTTAGGAATTACATTTTCAAAGCCGCTTTTGAGAAAGATTCAGAAGAAGTACTGCCCTCCCTCCTCCTTTGATTTCATCAGACGTCTTCCTGATACGCATAGCTGTATTTCTCATGGGATATCCTGAACTCTGTGGTTACTCCTAGTTTATTTTTCTTACACACGCTAGGATACAGTGCTTCATTCAGCTACTTCAGAAAAATGAAATCCCTTCTCAGCAGGATAAACAAAATGAAAAACTGCACTCACACACACCAAGGCAGAGCTCTGAGCACCTCGCCACGGGCAAAGGGAAAGGAATGCTACTGCTAACGTCAGCACCCGAGAGACTGAACACAAAGTCTGCATGTCTCCGCAAGGCATGCCATAACAGCACTTGTCACCGAGCTCGTGCAGAAGTGCCATCACCTGCACTTGTTTTCCTACTCTCACCCTTTTTACGTCTGTGGATCGATCTCTTTTTAAAGCTTCCAGCCCGTCCCTGAGAGGTGGCACAGCACCTCCGTTCCTCCATCTGTGCAGCACAAAGCCAGAGGGCACTATCATATTGCTTTTTCTGCCTTTCTTGACTACAGACAACTGAGGGGGAAGGGAATAAAGGATATTTTTACCTCAAGGTAATGATGCAAATTTAGCCCAGCTCAGTAGCAATGAGAATCGACACTGGCCATTAACATAAGAAACAAAATGCCAGGTTTCAGCTCCCTCTCTAAAAGCAGTCATTCCCAGCTCAGGAGCAGTGCCTGCCTTTCCCTAGGCGTTCACAGACCGAGCTCTAGCTGAAGGGACGTGCAGACAAAAACTTCTTGCTAATCCCAGCGGTCGCTCCAGCAGCACCAGTCGCTGAGTCAATGGCACACCTACAAACAGCATTCAAATCACTACAGAAAAGCTAACTGAGAGGGTGTGGTTATTAAATATATTGGTACAATCTTGCTTGAAAGAAAATTGGTGACACCTCAGTAACGACCGTGACATCATCAATGCCTTCACCTCTCACAGCACAGCTACAATCTCAGCTGATGCTTTCTCTCTCTGCTGGTACCTTACCTGGTATGCTCTGGTTTTGATCGCTACCGCAGAGTTGAATGGGATAAGTAAAACCATCACAGCAACTCCTGCCAGCACAGACGGCCCGAGAGCCTGGAGTGAAAGAGAAAAGGGAAGCTGTTGTACTGGAGTGCGACATCCCCAGCGGTGAACACTGAAGAACCCGCAGGTTATTGAAGCAGAAACACATTGCTGAACTGATGAATGTTTGAGACACACAGCTGAACTCCTCCCAGCGAAAGGTTCTCGTTTCAGAGAACAGCTAGGATGAGGAGACAGAAAAATAGACAAGCATCCACTCTGAGTCCGATGATGCCGGCACTGCTGATGGCAGCGAGCTCTGCCATTTACCTGCTAAGTGGTTCCCAGCAGGGGGGGAAAAGGTTTGAACTGATGCAGATATGGAGCTACTGAGTCAATACAGAAAGGGAACAAATAAGCTACAGAGAAGGGATTTTTCCACTGACTTCTCTCTGACCCGGGGAACTGTAATTACAGAATTAGCCCAGGTCCCGCAAGGTGGATAAAAGCACACGAACCAGCAGAGCAGTACCTCGTAAAGCTGCTGCAGCTTTATGGCTCTCCAGAATAAATCCGTATGGTTGTGTTGGTGCTACTGCTCTACACAGATTAATCGCACGGAAACATTTTAAGGATGAAAGCCAATGTTAAAACTGAATATGAAATAAACAAGAAATTCCACTGAAGGGAATTTATTCCAATTGAGACTCATGGATTTATTCCATGTTGACTTATTTACATGGCATAACACGATCTTTGTATACGACTCATATTTCCTTTTTTTTGTTGTTTTTTTGTTTTTTTGTTTTTAATCATTTTTTTCAGGCTCTCATTTGTATCAGCTACTGGGAATAGTGCGATGAGTCCTCAGCAGAGCCCACCAAAGCACACTAGGGACAACAGAAACATAAGGGATATCTTTTGCTTCAAATGCATTATCTCGCTTACCAGATGAACAAAATCATTAAGAAATGAGTTGATTTTGTATAGTTATCATACCAAAACAAGGCAGCACAAGAAGCACATTAAAAAAAGGATTAAAAATATATATATATGTTTGCACATCACTTAGAACATTTGTGAAGGAAGGTGACAACGTCTGTACCCGCCAGAGGAAATACAACGCCAGGCATGTCTGGAGTGGTGCAGACCACAACATGTTCAGGAAAGCCACCAGATCCATGAAGCGCTGGGCGTCCACTGACATCAAGTTGACGATTTCTCCAACGGTAGACGAGCGCTTTGCTGAGTTTGTGATGACCAAGGACTGAGGAATAAGAGACATTCAGGGGATTTCAGTCTTGATACATCCAAGGAAACACGGAGAAGAAATCCTCAAACATGAAACACAATACTCCCCGACAACGTGCACCCCAACCAGGACCCAACGACTCACACAGACATTAACTCTTAACAAAGAACGAGGCTTCATGACGTGCCTTGCTTGTGAGCACCTCCACGTCAGGCAGTTTGTAGCCCTCTGAAGAAAACCCCGCTGGAGCTAACCAAGCACAAACACTATTCTCCTGGACCACTTTCATGAACAACAGAAACAACAGCAGCCTGAGCCGTGCCTGTGACTGAGCAGCACACCCACACTAAGTTGCTCATTCCCAGAAAATTCTAGAAACTGCAAGAGAGGTACTCTGAAAAACTCACTGAAAAGAGACAAACAAACAAAACAAAACCACTTTATTTTTTTTTAAATTGATTTCCCAGAGGCTATTTTTCTCCAATAAACCTTTTTGCCTCTAAGCATCTCAGAGCTGAGGCTTCTTTCTCGGCTTTACACTCAGAGTTCTGGACCATGAAATGCTTCCAGTCTTACCTTTCGGTATATCACTCCAGTGATCCCAGTTCTCAGCCTCATCCCAGTAACAAAGCAGTACTGGAAATGCTGGTGAAGTATGAGGGTCTGCAGCACAGCACAGACAAACATCAAAGCCGCAATCAAAAATCCCCACCAGGCTGGGGCATCTTTGTTCTTAATGAAGCTGATTAATACACTGTTTTTCAGAACATTAGGGAAGGAAAGGAGAAGAAAAAAAAACATACAGTAAGTTTAATGGGACATAACATAGCTTCCCCAACCATGGCATCCTGCCACATCCTCCCTCTAGCCACAGAAAGTAAACAGGACTCCAGGATGCAATCTGAGTTACAAGTTCAGTCAGCCAACATCGCAAAGACTGTAATATTGCAAAACCTGAGGCTCTGCCAGTGAGAAATCTGCAAATGAGCCTGCAGAAAACGAAATGCATTGAGGAAGTCGAGGCCTCCTCTGAGATCCAGGGATTAAACAGAGGGCTGAGTGCCGGGCAGCCCCACAGGGCTGGTGCTGAGAGGCAGGAGCAGCAGGGCAGTGCAGCAAAGCACGCAGAATCAGCTTCCCACCCAGACCCAACTCGAGCCGAGAGCCTCTGCCTGGGTGCCTCCCCAAAAATCTGGATTAAAAGACATCTTCCTGGATGGATGCATGGAAAATTCTGCACTCCCACTTCTTGGTAAAGTGGCAGTAGCACTAAACTGGCTTCATCATCTTTTATTAATTAGCCATTTCTTACTGTTTGCAGCTGCTGTCCCTGCAAGGCCTGAACAGCCAACATCCAACACGCAAGTGGAGCAGTGCACTGCAACGTGCAGCTTTCTCAAAAATCACGTTTGTGATTGCCAACTACTGCCCAAAGAACAGAATTTTCAGAGTAAGAGAGGAAATTACTTGGTTCCGTCGTTCAAATAACCAGCAGGGGGGGAAAACACTTGGAGAAACGCAAAGAGCCCCAAAGCCTTGCTTTAGAAACAGGAGGGTGCTGCAGCCTTCTTTCAGTCTGACACCTTCCCCTTGTACACCATCATTCATGCTCTAAGTGCACTGCTTCAGAAAAAAAGCAGCAAACTTTCTAAAAAGATCACTGAGTCTCAGGAACACAAAACTTTTATGTGCATCCCAGCAGACAGCCGTGGCTTTTCCATTTTCTCTTACCAGCAGCTGTGCAACTTCCACGACTGCAGGAGTGCAGACCTGAGCAGAAACCCCCCTTTATGTTCTGAGATATCACTGACAACATATCCAGGAATCTATGCACATTTGAGAAATTCCCAGAACAGATTACGTTAACATGCTCTCAGAAGGAAGCCAGCTGCCTCCTCACTAGGGACACTGGAAGAAGACAGACTGCAAGCCATTAATGTCACTATATGGGCTGGACCCTCTTCTCAGCAATTTCTGGGTATACCACAACCACCCACAGAACAAGGTGGTCTCAGAACACAGCTCCAACACTGCTATTATTTTAAGAGCCACTCGTACAGGAACAGAGCCCTCTCATTCCCCCTTCCCCACATCCACTGCCCCCATCCAACCCCGTTTCTCTCTCATGCACTAACTGGACTATGCACCTTAGCACAGATTTAGACACAGCTGGTGGACAGAAAGCCACTGCTGCTCTCTGAGATGCTGCTATTTCCACTGTTCTGTTCTCAGCTAATGGTTACCTCGTGATGTTCTCACCTCCAGACTACCACTAACAGGGAGAAATGTGGGGATCATGCAGACTGAAGTGCAGATGTTGCAGGGAGAATTTGAGGACATAATTTTTGACAATATTTTTCTCCCTTTTTTCTTGTTTTTTTTTCTTTTTTAATTTTTATTTTATCCCCAAATTTACTGAATCTGTGTATCACACATTCTTCTCACTGTGTATTACTAAAAATGCACAAACTCATCTAGAAGCTCCAAAATCCATCCCAGATGATAGCAGCGCAGTCAAAGCATGGCATTCTCGAGCACCACACTTCATTTGTATTGTCACACTACAGCTGCCAGCAGCACCAACTCACGTGGGTATCGATGCACAGGCTGCTGGATTCAGCAAGCAGTGCTCTGCTTCGATTTCACAAATAATCTTTTAGAACTGGGAAGAAATTGCTTTGGACTGCTGCGTGGCACCACAGGTAATGTGCAATCCAAAGCTGTCTGTTGGCGATGGGCGATTTATGAATCTTTCATTTCAAAGAAACGTGCCCAATTTGCTGCTTCGTCCACAGCAGGGAGCCCCTGTCTGAGGGCATTTCAGTGGGAGGGTGGGGGATCTTACACATGCAGCACCGTGAGGGAAACGAGTTATGCATTTCAAAAATAAATACAGCTTGCCAAAGCCAAGCCTCCATCGGGACTGCACACAGAAACTGCTCTCACAGAAACCAACCTTAGCAGCTGAGGGTTGACAAAAGAAAGCAGGTCCTGTATCAGCTTGAAGAAGGAGCCGATTAAGAAGTACGGCCCAAAGGTCCTCATCAGAGCTTTGAGGAAGGAAGGCTTCCTATTGTGCCTCTTGTCCCTGATCAGAACTTCTGCTTCCTCTGGGCCATCACCAACGTGGTTCAGCGCATGGTTAGATTTCTTCCTGTATGTCACGTCTTCTTTCCTAGGGGAACAAACCAAACAGTCAGAGCCGCTGACAGTGTGAACATCACCGCCCCGTGCGTACAGCACTAACATCTAAGGTAATGCAAGCCAACTCTTCTGCAAAGGTCTTTGGGACTAACCAATGAAAAATCCACCCCAAAGGCACGTGCTGCCCTCCACGTGGGGCTTCTAAAAGCATCTCTTGGGTTTAGGTGTCTGACTTCTGTTGCTTATCAGTACAGATTGTGTGCCTGGAAAACCATTTCCACCATGAATTGTTCTCAAAGAGCAGCCCAGCAGCTTTGCTATCAGAAAGCACCAAATCACTGTTAATTCTTGAGGACCTAGAGAATAATCCCATGAATGGCAGCCAGGAAGTTTAAGTCCAAGTGGAACAACGAGAAGGAAATTAGAGTCTGAGACACGTAAGCCTTCTAAGAAGGGACAGATGGAAAAGAGACCCTGGAAACAGGGAAGACATATAAAAAGGCAATTGAAAAATTACTTGAAAGCACTACCAAGTGTGGTTGGATTTATGATTCTTCTCAAAGAGCATGCAGATTTTTTTGGAGCTGGCTGGCTACACAGCCCAATAATTCCAACAGCCTGTGAGTGTTCAAAACGACCACTGTGGCTAACAGTCCAGAGGCAGAAACTTGTTCACATCATTTCAAAGGAAGAAATGTGCAAATCCTCATTTCTTTGCAGCACGGTCTGAGGGTGGGGTAGGGGGCCTAAACCAGACAAAAAATCTGTTTTCTCTTTCAGATGAGAACAAGCAGCTTCACCTTTATTCTTCCAGATCAAACCTACAGAGTTTATGAGCAAAGCTTTATTTTCTGGCAACCAGGCCATTAAGCTCATTGAAGGAGAAACAAGACTACTTGCCTCTGGCTTTGTGCTATTAAAAATGTTTATTACAGTCAGCTAACAGCACTGCACTAGTTCTCTTGCAGCAAAAATCCCACAGGAAATACAGTCCTGGTGTTTACTACAGGTACTTAGGTGAGGTCAGGGCTTCAGCCCCGTGCGCCTGGTTGCACCCAGTTCTTTCTCAAAGCAAAAACCACGTGCTGAGCTTCTATGAGTTGCAGCTTGCTAGACAATACATGCTGATTATCCCATGCGAAACATACAGATTTCTCACTGGTAATAACAAGGCCCTGAACCTTGAAATCGTCATTCTCCAAAAGCAGAAGGTAACCAGAATGAGGCTCCGTGGGTTCCAGCACACCCTCACGCTTCCAGCACAGCTCCACAGCAGTGCAGCAGGAGAGCAAGCAGGGATTTCAGCCGCACAGCCACAGAAGCAAAAGCAAAGGGAAAACACTACCAGCGTGCTTCACTGCCTCCAATATTACCTATAACAATGATTTGAATCCACACCAGCTGAAACCCACACTGAGCTCTCCTGTAACTCATTAGCAGAGAATCAATTATTAGCAATTATTTAACAGTAATTCACGAGAGTGGTTTGCAAGAGAACTGTGAAGCAATATGCAAAAGAAGTTTTGTAGGTTAAGGAGATACAGGAATGTGATAATCATTACAATTAAGTAAATTTGAAGAGGTAGCTTGCAACTGATTAAAGTTTTAAAGTAAATGATTTCCACATACACCGCTGTTACGTTCTGTGACACTCTGTGCACATGCACAACCGACTCAGTGTTTTCATGCCATAAAACCTTGCTAATCAGAGTTTAAAAGAAAAAAAGCCTTTCCGACGGCTTCCAGCCCGTGGCTGCCCACGCAGATTTAACACAAAGTAACTGAGAACATCCACTTACAAATGAAGAATCAGTAAAGCCACGCGGTTTTTAGAGTTACTTGAAACCCAGCAATCCACAGTACAGTTTTTGCTTTAGTTTTGCTCTTTTTCCCCACCTGAGAATGATTAACATAGCCTCCACTGCACTTTACCTGAGCTTAACACAAGGCAGAATGCGTGGCGGAATTCACTGCCAAGCGGCCGCAGCCTGCATGAAGCACCTCCAGAGCACAGTGCCAAAACCCCCGGCACGGATTCTGGTTTTCCAGAAAAAGTTTTCCTGGACCCTGGGTGCTTCCACACAGCGGATGTGCTCTCACTATAGGAAGGCCTGAGGGTGCAATTTATCCCTGTGCAGCAAAGACCTGAACCAGAACCCAGACCAGGCGTGTTATTCCACACCATAAAACCAGAGACATTAAGGAAGAAAAAACAGAAAAGTAAAACCACAACCACAGCACATGCAGAGCACAAGTGGACGAGCTGCTGGTGTGAGTGCTGGAAACCTTCCAGATTGTAGCTGCAAAGTAGAACCCTTCACAGCACACTGAGCCTTGCCAAGGAGCTTATGACTTTCCTCATATTATCACACAGAAGGGTCTTTCCAATTTGGCACGGATACGCACAGAAAATAACAGAGGAAAGCCTCCATATGGAGGAGAAATCTCCACAATGAAAGGAAATGGAAGCACAGGCATCCCCCTCATCGACATTTTTCATCTGTAACACCCTGTTGGCCCATCTCTTTGTTTGGAGACATTTTGGACACTGACCAGTGGGAGAAGGAAATGCAGTTGCAGAACAAATGACTTGTTAAGATGGAACGGAACATGTAGGAAAAAGGATATCCTCCCCAGCGTGGATGTAACTATATGCAAATTCTGACCCTCATTCCATTTCCACAGGAGACAAAGGGAGTTTTGCTGCTCACCTCTGAGGCAACGAGAGCAGGGGGTCTCAGCCCCAGGAGGGACGTCCCTCTCCTATACTCTCCCTTCTCGTGCTGGGATATCATCATATTCTTATTTCTTGGAAGTGCAGAACTGTTTGCTGCTAAGAGCCTTAAGGCTAAAATTAATCTCAGGTGAAAACCTCACAGCGGCGATCGTAACGCGCTGCTCCTGATTTACGGTGCCCAAAAGTTGTGTTCCAACGCGCCCAGCAGGGATGCGATTACAGGGTTAGACATCCACCAGCCCAGTAATGAAAGCTATTCACTTTCTGCACTCCAACCAACTCACCACCTTCCATTTATACTTCTTCAGCCCTTCTCCACACAGGAAACGGCACCATCTGCCCACGCATATTTTAAGCACCTAGCAATAAAGCGTGCAGGTCGTGCACAAGCCCCAGAGGGCTGCTGCCTGCCTCTGCCCAGACATCTTTAAAAAAGCAAATCTGACCATTAATATTAATAAGGAACAGATGGAAATAGAGGTAGACGTCGCGTTTACTCGGCTTGTTTTCAGGGATGAACAGCTCGTTAGCGCTGAATTGACTCATCAATCTCCATTGGCAGAACTGTTGCATTACTTACTGTTTACACTCTGCTTTTTCTTTGTCCCATTCTCTACTCAGTTTTTGTACAATATTTTTTGAAATATCGTCTTCGTTCAGTGACCACAAATCCTTATCTTCAAGAGGCTTTTTGTAACCAAGAATTGCAAAGCTGCAAACACAGAGAAAAACAGTCCAACTCAGTTTGGCTGGCAGCACCTAAAGAACTGCAACCACCTCTGTGGGCAGCTAACAGAAGTAAGAGGTGTACACACAGGAAAAAAAAAGGAAAAAACAACAGTGATAATTATGCCTGTATTTCCCTTTATTCCTTACCTTGATGTCTGCAGTTCAGGAAAGACACTATTTTTGATTACATTTATTTGACTGAAAATATCACTTTAGAAAAAAAGGGCAATAAAAACAACATCCAGGAGCATTTGAATTAAACTGTGATGTTAAATGAAAGCAGTGAAAATTCAGAGGTAAAAACAATCGAAATGAACTGTCAGGGACAAAAGAAATGCAAAAGGGCAGCTCACAAAAGCCAAAGGAAAACTAAATTGCTCTCTCCAAATACACGAAATTTACAAATCCTCAACTCTAAGGGACATTTTGCCAAGAGACACAAACATCTCATTGCCATAAATCCCTACAGCAAAGCTGAGCATTCAGAAGGATCTCACTTTCACTAGCAAGAATTTTACGAGGCTGTGGCCAGGACAATGAAGTTGCACAGATACAGGAGTGAGGATCTAAAACTCTCAACCTCTCTGAAAAAACTGGGTCCCATGATGACCTTCAGCATCGATTCACTTCTTTACCACAGAGTGGGAAAAAACCCAGTCCCATATGTGACTCTTTAGCACACATCCCAGAGCACAGCAGTCGCAACAGTTGGTAGCAATCATTTGAATATATAACCCAATTTCCTCATGCAAAGAAAACGTGCTCGCAACAAAAGCATTCACCCATGAGCCTCAAAAGGAAACGATGCGTGTCAGGCGCGTGAAAAGTTTCCAGTATTTTCTTCTTGTGCTCCAAATTGTGCGTGCTGCCTCAGGTGGTGCTGCAGCACAGGCAGGCTGTGTTTGCAGTCATGGCAACTGCTGCCACTGATCTTCAGGTGAGCTTGGGCAGCACGAGCTCTCTAAAAGTGGTCTGCAAATTTCACGTTCTGAAAGTGCTGACAGTGCTGTCATGAAAGAACACCCAACGTCAAGTACTTGAAGGGGGAAAGCCTCCCCGTGGGTAACTGTACAACACATCCCACAAACTGAGCTCATGGCTGTCAGCTGTCCGACGCACCGAAGAGAGAAGCTCACCTTGTAAACCACCAGAACGTCAGTCTTGAGAGAAAGCCCGAAGTTAACTCTGGAGAGGGATTCTGCAGTAAAGTTATGCAGGAAAAAGATTAAATCGAGGCAACAGGAAATGAGTCTACGTATTACATGTACGTACCTAAGGTCTAACCAGACATAAATTGATCCCTATCATTTCCCAAGTCGTGCAGATCTCCCTTCATCTCTACAGAACTCTTCATACACTGCCTTTAATCACACTTACATAAAGTGAAACATCATTTTACAGTTTCTGAAATGTTCATCAAAAAAAAAAAAGAACAGACTCAACTTCTCTCTCAGCTCAGTTTGAGCATAAATCCAATTACAGAGACCATTCTATGAATTGCAGAAGAAACCTGACCTGTGACACACCGATATCTCCTGTTATCCATGGTTCTTTTCATATCTGTTCTCAATACATATAGAACTGGTTTATTGAGTCAACCCTTTGAGAGTTCAATTAACTCGAAAGGAAGGTCAAGCAAATAGAAAACAATCTCCACAAAAAACATCCTGGAATAATTAATATAAAGCTTTAGTTTTCATAAATTACTTGATGAAGCAGCACGTAGGAGGGATGCTTTCTCTGTACAGAGTTTGGTCATTACTGATGGCACACATAATAGAAGGCTTCAAATCCCAACACTACTCTCCATGCACATTGTTTCTTAGGGGGATCAGCAGCTACAGCTTGGATCTCAGTGACACCCCAAAGCTTTTTTCAGTTACAAATATTCCCAGTGGAACTCTCGAGACACGATATAGTAAAATATACATAAAGCAAAATAAAAGTACTTACAGGGTCTGTACCGGCAGGGGAAAAGAATGGAGGCTTTTCTTTAAAACATGAAAGGATCAACTCAATGATTAGCAAAACAAAATAGATGTAAAACGTGGCAGACCTGAACCTCTCATTTACATGGTTCTGAAGGGAAAAAAACACAGCAAATAGGTTTTACTGTATTTCCCACCACAACATACATGCACACACCGACTGCTTCAGATCTGTTCGCACTTCCTCTCTTCCCCTGTGCTGAACACTGCACAGCAGTTGCTCGCAGGAATTCTCTTACAAAAGTCTGCTTGTACGCTGTAAAGCACCTTGGTAAATGCTTATCTCCACGTTGCTTTTCATTAAATTCTGTCAACTTCAAAGTGCTTATGCACCTTCACTGCGTGCAGACATCCCCTGGAATCAGGGCTACATGACATCCTTTTAAATTACCTCCAGGGGTTCTTGCAAGATCATGTCACATAGGAACTGTCACCCCAGATCAGAGAACATCCATTTACTTTTTACGGGCAGTCAATGTCAAATGCTTTCAGAAGAAACGAGAAAACACTGCACTGTAAAATATCGGTTCCATCTGCTGCAGACATTTCCTTTCCCACCCAAATGAGTCTGCAGTTGACTTAAAACTTCTTGCTGGGAGGGTACATCCCCTATGCAGCTCTTTCATAACCTCATGTGGTTGTGAATGCTCTCATTGTTCAGTGGAAACCTTTGGTCCTGAGGTGTAACAGAAAGAATATTTCACCCTCAGCAGTTGTAAGAACAGGAGGGATGCTGCCCACACACATTCCAAGACTCGGCCCTTACCATTTTAAGTTGATAAAGGAATCAGGCATTGATAGTCCATTATCTGCACCCAATCACCAGTACTACAGCTTTAAAATTGATTTGAAGTGATTCACGAGAGGGTCTCACCAGGACAGCAAGCACCTCCTGAGGAAGCCCTGCACAGACCGTCCTCTAAGGTTTAATTGAGCCCCACTGGGATATTTACAACAGCTGGACACAGCAAGATCCCTGGGGAAAGGATAATGCCACTGGTGGTAATGAATAAACTAACAGCGTATCAAATTCACCAACAGAACCAGCAGTGATTTAGAATCACTTTCACTGAGGAGCAATCACCTTAATGTTTTCCAAACACTCCCTTTCGTTCTCAGCCTCTGATGATCTAATCACTGAAAGAGCCTTTGCCCTACTTAATGAAATCCTAACAGCATTCTTAACGTGGGAGATCCGGCCGTGCTTCCAGGCAGGAATCAGAACAGCCCAGGTTTCTTTCCTCTGCTGTCTATTTACAGACAGTTGGAGTGAAAATGTCCTCTCCACACTGTGAGCTGACAAAAGGCCTCAGGAGCTGCACGACATGGTCAGAACAAAAAAGGAAGGGATGGGGGACTTAACAAGGAAAAGGGAAGAGAAGGGAGACAGACAGACAGAGTGAGAGCCTGTTCTTACATGTGTGTGCATATCTACACACACACGCGGGGTTGGTACAGCCCTCGGATGTCTAACAGGTTTCCAGTGCCTCAGGTTCAGAAAAATCCACACTTAGCATTGCATGAGAAACCCCAGATCCCCTCAAGTTAGACAAGCCTGAGTCGAGGCAGTGGAACCAAATTCCTCTTTCTGGCAAAAGCCAGGTTCGGATCTGACTCCAAGCAAGGTGATTTGTTCCCTTGCCAGAGATGCTAATACTGTATTTCCTGTTCCCAGGTGCTAACAAGGATGGCGTGTTACCTGCGCTGTTGTAGTCATGATCTTAGACCAGAAAGGCCCCATGGCGCAGAACACAGACAAAAACCAGAAGATAATGAGCACTCCAGAGGACTGAACTCCTCTCAGTCTTTCGTACTGAATCAGCAAGGTAGCTAGCAGCTGTGAAAGGCAAGCACAGAAACATGAACACAGCCCCGTCCCGCCGCTCCCCTTATTCACACTCGTGCTGGCAGCAGGACTTGAAGGCAGGTCCTGTCACACCTGCACAGAACTCGGTAACAAAACCCCCTCTGTCCGAGGGAGGCACGGAATAACTGTGAAACAACCCGGTTCCACCATTTTCAGAGCCCTGCTACAGAATCTGATTTTCAAACCAGGCTTTGTACCAAGGGCCGTACACAGTGAAGTATTAACTACAGATACATTAAGCAAATTTAAGACCTGTTATTTCTCCTATCCAGATGGACAACCATAACTTGTCTGGAAAACAGCATTAAAAATATATTAATCTTACCAAGGGGATAAAAAACTTAATGGGCGCATTTTACAGCTTAATTCTTCACATAACAGCCCCACGTCTGTTTGCTATCTTAGGCAAAGAAAATTTGGTTTCTGTTTAATGGAGGAACAACCAGCAAATAAGAGAGTCTGACAAAGTCCAACACAACACCGAACAATGCACAAGCCAAACTCAATCATATTTCCCTGCTTCATTCCCACATTCTCTCCACACTTGCACCACAAGCCTGGAGAAATAGATAAGAGCAAGGCAGAACAATCTCTCCATTATAAACATTTCAATTTACATAGGCGAGTCTGCAGGAGAGACACATCTGTAATCTGTGGCCTTTTTGATTGGCAAAATCTGCTTCAGTAATATGAGTATGGATTCAGTTACGAGAGTACAGGATAAGACAATAAATGCAAAGGAACCTCCTTCCTCCCTCATCCATGTAAGAATTTTCCTATCAGCCACCATAAATAGAAACAGCTACAAACCACAGTGATGCCAACGACCAATGGAGTCACAAAATAGACTGGTGGTGGTGTTCTGCTCTGCAGGAGCTCGTGGAAAGAGTAGAAGAGATCTGCCCAGCTCACACACCACAGCAGGACACCAAACAGCTGAAAGCAAACAGAAACACTATTTGGTGAACTCATCTCCAGGGGGAATCAGGGCTAGCAAAACCATTACGATTCGCAGATGCCCAACAAGACAAAGCTGTGTAAAGAGAACGCTGCCACAGCTGTATTTAGGCTAATGGAACTGTCTCAGTGCACTCAGACCAAGGATCCAGCCTCAGCTGTTTTGCAAAGGATGCACAAACACAGCTAAGAGAAAGATTAAAGTAGTCGCCTTTTAGATTCTTTCACTTTTTTCTCCCCGCACTATCCAGCTTTAATTGGAAACGCAGGCAGCATCCTGCTTGAAGGCAGACATGCTTAGAAGCAGGTGCCTGGAATTTTTCTCTGGGATAACCCAGTTCTCCCATGGCCAATGGAAAGGACTTGTTTGCTTTCCTTACACCTTGTCATTTCTAAACCAGAGGCACCGCTGACATCAGCCACCTCTTAGGCACAAGATACTGATGAAAACACGTAGCTATGCAGTGGGTGTAGTGGCTTGAAAAAACACCTTCCTGTGCAGATTTCCACAACGAGATGAAGTTTTCACTACAGCTACCTTAAGGTCTTTGCTTGGCAGCTTTGAGTGGTGAAGCATCACGGTGTCAGCCCACCATGGAGGTGAATTCTCTTCTGCAGAATAATAAACTCTTCATCCTACCCAGAAAGGTGTGCTTGTGGGATTTCCTGGCAGGTGAGCCGTTCCTTTGGAATGCCCCCTCGGAAATCCGTATGTGTGCTGTTGTTTCCTCTAAATGCCTTCTTCCCCATAAACCAGAAAGAATTTTGTTTGAGCCCCACCTTCAGCACTTGCTTTGGCACTGAACTGAATGTGACCTCACAAACTCAAACCTGCACATCACTTGAGGAGCACTGCAGAGATCTTACCGTCTTGAACCTGCTCAACACGGACAGCACGATGTATCCTCTTTTAGAGCGCTTCAGGTACAGAAGATAAAAGGGTAATGCAGTCCAGAGATAAATACTAGGGATCCATGCCAGGATGGTGTTCTGGAAACATGGTGTCAAGTTTGGACTGTCAGTGTGGATCGAAAGATTTGCATCCTGGAAAAAAAAAAGAGACATTAATTAACAGATAGGCAGAAGCTCCACCAACTGGAACACCTGCTTGAAGCTTTCCAAAAACAGCTATTCTGACAACTTGGGGTTAATGTGTAATCATAAAAGCTCCAACCACAGTTATAAATACTGGGCAAAAGCTTAAAAGGAAAAAAAACAAACCACTACAAAAGACACAAAAACTTTCTGCTCTCCCGTGTCTCAGAGCCAGACCTCCATTCTGCAGCACACACGTGCTATATAAGCCTTGCTTTGCTAAGGCCTGGTTACAGGTGATGGATACTACCGCATTTCTCAGGGATTCCCAGCCTGGACTGCAGCACCTAAACGAGGGCTTTCTCTCCAGCCAAAATCCTGGACTCGAGAACTCATCCAGCAAGAATATCCAGCACTGGAGCAAACAAACAGATTTAGATAACAAGTGCATGCCTATCCAGAAAGAAACCCTGCACTTCTAACATTTCATCCTTCTTCCTTATGTGCCTCTAATGACAATTACTTCCTTGTTCTGAACAAAGGCAAAAGGAATACACTGAACACGTAAGAGGAACATGGATTTCTCGAAGGCATTGCTAGCAATGCTCTCCAGCTGTGACCCAGGGCACACGACTCTCCTGCAACCTGTAGCAAAGGATTTGAATGCACCACATCCAAACACACAGCTATGCAAGTTCAAACTAGAATAGAAATTTCAGTACAGCTAAGGGAACTTGTTTTGAATCAAACCTATTAGAAATTCACAACCTGTGTTTTGCCATCCGACATGTCATCTTCAATCTGGTAGATAAATACTGACTTGCAGGAAGCTACTTTCCTGTATCAGTGACAAGCAGATGATGAAACTGAGGTGTGCCTGAATCACAGGTATCTCTGCCCTAGGATCACCTGCACCAAATTCTGGGCAGGTACGAGCTCTCAGCAGACGTCTGTTTCGGTCAAGCCTCCCCAGCCCTTAGAAACGATGGAGTGAACACTCCAAATGTCCATGCTGAAGGAGTATTTCCAGGCCTGCTTTTTTTGCCAACACAAACAAAAAGATCAAATGCTGACAGTAACAGCTAATTTCTGGAGAACCGAAGTGCCATAGTGTGCTCACAGCCCTTGGTCTTGGCAATGGATGTTGAAAGGGCCGTGCATCACTGCTTCAGCCCACTTAAGACACTTAAGAGGAGCTCCTAAGCATAATGAAATGACAGCCTTGGCAGGACGCAGCACGGCTTGGCTGAACTGTAACAGCTTTGTCACTCAGTGCTTCAGCTTTGGCACAAACAAGAAGTGGATGGCAGAGAACTCTGGAAGCAGCACAGACAGACCTGTTGGCTGTGCATCTGAGCTGTACCCTTAGTGCCCCGGACCTGCAGCTCTCCGGCCCAGGCATGGTTCCTTTCGAGGCACACGAGCACCCAGGGGAAGAAAAAATGCTTTCATTTCCTACCCAGCTTTGTCCAGACCTTGGGGAAATTTCAGCCTTGAATCAACACCAAGCAGGCAGTTATACTGCAACTCAAATACAAGATCAAAACCAAACAGAACTCCAGCCTCGGACTCAAACTGTTTCTGTTCTCCTCCAGTGAGGTCTCTGGTGGCTGCAGAGCAGATAATGTTTAAAAGCACCTTTTTAACAGGATGAGCTCACCAGCAGCTACCTGCCTGGGGCAGGGATGCCCTCTGCAAGGCTGCAGCTGAAAGGCTCCCAGTCCTAAGTCTGGCACTTGTCCACTCTCGTTTACTCAACAAAATGCTAATTTCCTCTTTCAATTACACGTGGTTTAGCAATGTCTTAAGCATGTTTGCAATCCCACTCTTTTTGCTTGCTGGAAAACATCCTGGGAAAAGGAAAGCTGAAGGATAGCAATAGCTGGGCACAGAATTAAATGAGGATTCTGTTTACAAGAACATTCATTGAAAGAAAAGCACTCTTAATTTAAACCTTTCCTATCGGACCAGAATGCTCAGAAATGGTTTTCTGTCTGACAGCCACCGAGAAACTGCCCCAGATGTCCATTAACTCCAGGCTGAACACAAGCTGGCTGTTGTATCTGACACACAGACTGCACGGCTGCCAAGCCATTTTAAGGCTTTCATTAACTCTTACTTAAACTAGGCAAACGGCCTGAATTTTTGAGCATAAAAATACAACTGGCCAGGAAACAAAAACTCTGCCGTTATAAAAATAAATAAATAAAATTTCAGAAAATTTGAAAATTCAGCTGAATTGTCCCCAGGAATGAAAGAGGAACCAATTCAAAATCACACGGAAGCACAGCTGGCAGCGCCGGCCCCGCGGCTGCTCAGAGCTGCATGGTGCTGGCCGAGGAGTTTCTTTCCTGTGTGCAGGGCAGGGAGCTGCACGCCGCTGCTCTGCTTCTGTTCTCCCAGGGGCTCTGGTAGGGGACAGCACCTCAAGCACTGAAGTAGCAGAATTCCATACAAATTACTTGCTCCCAAGACCGGACCGCTGTGGACAAGCACAGCAGGAGCTCTGCTGAGTTCTTGTCTTTTTTTTATCTGGGAATTTGAAAGCCGCCTTTCTCACCAAGCTGGAGCTGCTCTCATGGAGCTGCTATAAATCAGTGCTCCAGGAGTGCACCCTCCAACACTCCAGCAGCCACTCCAACCCAAAGCCACACACTGGGTCAGGACACGACACGAAGTTTCAAGGCCATCTATCCTGACCAAACCAGCACTGTTAAACGTTGCTAAATACCCTTCAATCAGCAATCAGGTTATAGGACTCCACCCTGGAGAACAAACACCAGCAGTGGGGGCCAAGGGGACCAGCTCTGTGACTCCTGCCATTCCAGCTCCTGCCCTCCCCTGCCTTTGCCAGTCCTGCACTCTGCCCCAGTAGCAGAACAGGTGAGATGCTGACTGCAGCCAGCCCTGCCTGCAGGTAGGAGCCCCCACTGTGAGCTGCTGCACTGCAGGGTTTTCTTCAGCTCTGCTGCTGAAAGAGGTGCTATCCAACTTCAGCATTTTAGACGTGTGATTCCTCAGCTCACAGCTCTGTGCTGCAAGATTAGAGGTCCTTGATACAGCTTCCCAGCAGGTCAGGGGTCTCCTGGGGCCAGAAACCTACCATCAGTAGGGCATTCTGCTGATCAGTTAAGAACAGCACTTCCACAGCCCTTCGGCAGCCCTCCATCGTACCACAGCTCCAGCCACAATCCCTGTGTAAGTGTGACCTCTGTGCAGTCGGGCTGACGTGCAGATAACCAGCTAAACCCTTAACCTCAATTTAAAGGATGGTATTCAACAGGGAAAGTTCTGAGCAACATTAAATCTGCTCTAACGCTTAGTATTTCCTATTATGCTTTCCCCTCTGGAAAAGAACAGCACTCTTGAAAAGACCATTCTTAAAACTGATAATGCCTACAAGGGAAAGAACAGAACAAAGCAATATATCTTGGGCTTCCTGCACATCGCCCCTTACAGCCTTCAAAGAAAGAGAGGAACAAACCGCCTAAAGCCAGGCTGAAAAACAGAAGCAGAGAGATTTCTGCCCATCCCTTTCCCAAACTCCAACAGCGATACTAAGACAAAGTAGTGGCTCTGGTCCTGGTTTTAAGTCCGAACCAGCTCCTACTGACCAGAGAAGTGTAGAATCAAAGTGCCTTACACAGGTTTGAGCCAGCACTCAGCTGCTGCCAGTTCTGCTGCCCACACAGCTGACAACAGGGAGCTTCCAGCCCTCGGGAAGCCTTCCACCTTCTGTACCCAAGCAGTTACCTTCACCGAGCGGAAAAATTAATGTGTGTTTTTTCCAAGAATACTATAGAGCGGGAAGAACTGCAGAAGTGATGGAAAACACAAATTCATTCTTTATCTGACGGGAATGCGAAGGCTGCTGTGCTGATGTCATTCACACCACACACAAGGTTAACACGTGCCGTGCCACTGATCGTCCGCTGCTTATCGCTGGTCGAAAGGTTATTTAAGATTAAAAAGGAGATTGGAAAGCTGACTGCAAAGATACGCAGGAGAATGGAAATGAATAACTGAAACTCTTCCCTGCAGCAAACAAAGATGAAGTGGTGCCTCTTGCAGAAGCGACTGACGGTGAGACTCCAACGCAGAGAAGTCTCCCTGCCCTCCATACCCCACCCGTGAGTCCCACCTGCACAGCCTGGCAGAGGAATAGCGACGGCCTCCTCCCCAGCACAAGGCCTGCTCCAAACACAGCAGCAGAATTATCAGGGCTCAGCCACAGCACAGGCTTATCTCAGCCCTGCTGCCTCCCCTCCCACTTCCAGCTGTTACCCACCCCTCTCTTTGGTCCTTGCTGCTACGATCCTCAGGGTCAACTCAGTCCTCACTCGAGAGCACAAACGCAAGCAAGCTCCCTGCTCCACTTCTGCACAAGGCTGCCAGTTTCAAACAGTCTTTTCAGAGCAAGATCAGCCATTTACGTCTCCAAAGGAACAGTTTCACCTTTATGCACAGAAAGAGTAACACACTTTGTTCATCTGAAGCAACTGCTGCACAGCTCAACTCCTTCATGTGCTACACAAACCTTTTTTCCTTTTGAAACAGGGCACAAGGAAAGGACGTTCTTCACTGCAACACCAGAGCGATACTGCCTGGGGCTGAAAGCAGGTGAGTGTTAAGCAGTACTGCAATAACCAGGAAGGGCTTTTTTTTGTTTACAAAACACTGCAATATCTATCCACGTTAGTGCAGCACCACTACAGGTACCACAGTGAGGAAATGCTGCTCACACCCTTCCAGTTGGTTTCTCTTCCCTTCTCCTTTAAGGGGAGGTTGCCCAGCAGCACTGCGAGGCCAAAAAACCCAAAGAGAAAAGAAAAGATGGGATCAGGTGGGCGTGGAGCAGGGAAATGCCCATCACAGAAACCAGAGGCGAGGCAGAGCCCTCCTGGAATGCTGCTCTTGCCCAATGAATGGCACGCACAGCTTCCATCCACACCAGCTCGCAATGCGAGCGTGACGCTTAACACTTGATTTTCAGCACTTATAAATCCCATATTTCAGAAAGAACTGTGTTTATCCATGATCTGTACAAACATCCCGTGAGTGAACCTGCCCAGCAAGTGCTGACAGGAAGAGGAGCACCGCTGGTGAAGAATTGCTGTGAGGCAGCAATGGCCCAACTGCAAAATGCTCCCAGGAAACGCACTGCAAATATCCCACAGAGGCAGGGCTGCACGCTGCCATACAGAGCTTCCACCTGGAAAGCAAATTTTTGGAAGCCACCAACACGTAAGCAAGGGGAACCATCTCTGCATTGGTGTGGGAGAAAAAAAAGGGAAAAAAATACAGATAAAATAGCATTGCTACATATGGATATTACTACCAGTACCACATTTCCATCAGACAGCTTAATATTGGCTTCTCTGTTTCTCCAGAAGACATCTTGCTTTTTCAGAGGAGACAAAATACAAAAGCCAGGAGTTTCTAAATGCTTTTTGTTCTGCTCTCATTCCCCTTTCTGCAATAAAAACCAGTATCCAGAACAAGAAGTTTTTGCTTTGACTTCCCCACATTTCCAAATGTACAAAAAGGGAAAAATAAAAAAGGAAGAAAACTACACGAGTAAGAGGAGGGGGGATTGCAGGAGCCATCATTCAGCTGGGGGCAAAAGGAGAAGGGCTGAGGCAAGAAATGATGACCACGCACTGTTTACTGCATAAGCACCAAATGTATTTCTGTGCTCTCAAAAAGCTCAGAAAAGAAAAATGAATTGTTTCTGAAACTGAATGACTTCGCAACTGGAAACAACTCTTGTGAAACGTTTTTTGTCCTCCCCTTCTGTCATTCCCTGCCGCGCTCAAGTTCAAAGCCTTGTGACACCAGCACGCGTTGTCACCACCAAGGACCCCAGCCCTTCTGTGCCATGGCTGCCCCAGGCACCAGGGGACGAGCTGCCAGCTCCGGGCACAGCGCTGCTGTGCTGACACACAGATGTGTCCCCTGGCAGACTGCTGGCTGCCTGCCTGCTCTGCTCTAACGTGCGATGGGTAATGGCCCGTCAAATGCACAGCCCTGCCAGGAGACAAACGGCCATTAGCTCACTGGAAAAATATCAACCATTGCATAGGTTTCTCAAATGAGTGTTTTTTTTAATTACATTTTAAACAGTAAGAGCCTCTTCATTTTAATATATTACAAACACACGATGAAAGGAAAGGGATCTTCAGCAGCATAGCAGTTTGTAGGGCAGGTGGGAGAGTCCCATCCTGAAATGCTTCGTACTCTTAACTGCAGTGATTAAAGCAGCTCCACTTCAAGGATCTCCTCAGAAAGTCATACTTTATCCCAGCTCTCACTCCCGTGCAGCTCCCAAGCCCTGGACACCTCTGCCTGCACATCTGCTGGCTACATCACTGCAGCTGAATCACTCAGAACTGCCACCAGGGAGAAGCAGCTGGGCTGGGCTGAAAGCTAACGACCCTGACCTCGGGATCTGCTACAAGCACCAAGGCCCCCTGTGGGGTTCAAGTCACACCCAAGCACAAGGGGCCCTCATCAACCTCCAGCAGGCTCCCAGCCCACAGCTCCCCCCAAGGCATCCTCCACCTTTCCTGCCCCACGCTCCAAGAAACACCAGGGAAGGAAGGAGGAGCAGCACCTGCTGTCCAAAAAGCCTTTGGGAAGCACTGCCCGCAACACAGGCAGATTGCCTGCCCTGCCAGCATGCTGCTTGGAAGAAAATGGCAAATGCTGATTTCCTATAAAGATATGAGCAACCACATTTACACACTGTACTGAAATGAATGTCATTTTCATGAGCTTCATTAATTGACACTGTCATTGAAGGATGCCATAGATTATTGACATTGGCAGCCTTCACTGGTGCTGTTTCGCTCACAAGTTTCAAACCCAGACTTTGTCTTTCCCAGACAGATTTGAAGACAGCCTGTCCTTTACAGAGGAAGGATAACAGCTCCTTGCTAATACTCCAGATCTAAGGACAAATATTTATACTGCTGTTAACACTGCAGAATTAGATGCCCAAATCCTTTACTAACAGCTCTGCTCCAAGTCAATTCAAGAATCCTAACACCCTTTGAGGATTTAAGCTTGAGTACTTAATTGCTTTTAAGTTCAGTATGGTACCAGCAGAGCCACCTTTAGTAAGAGAATAACCTCACAGACCTGATGCCTGAAGGGACCACTCAACTTACTTATCTGAATCTCACGTAGTACAAGGCAGAACACAGATAGCAGATGTGAGAGTTTGTGGTTTATGTAAGCGGGACTCTGTTATCTCAAAGTGGGTACAGTAAACAAAGATCACATGGAGATCTGTATCACCTTGAAGGATCTATAAATGTTGTGCATTCATCACCGCATGGCTGGAGAAGCTGACAGATAAAGAAGAGCTGCTGTGGACCAGGCTGCCCTGCTGCCGAGTCTCTCGTCTGCTGCACCTCTCACCCTGCTGCTGCAACCAGCCTCGCTGATACTGTAACAGAAGAACTGAAATGCCATGTTTTAATATTAATTCAGGGCCACACAACATAAGGTCTGGTGGGTTTTTTTCTTATTTTTTAAAATTAAGTTATACATGTGTTCCAAGCAGTACTTTTTTGGCATCTCTCTTGAAAGAAGCATTTTTCTCCTCCCACACCTATCCTAAGTCATCTTGAAATAAAAAAAGAGGAAAAAACCCACATTTAAGCATGGCACACGAGGAAGCAAGGAGGGAAACCATGCAGAGAGGAGAAGTGCAGTGCTCTGAGCCAGAGGAGCTGCATTTCCAGGGAGCAGCACAACCTGCAGCCCAAACCCACCAAAATGTCACAGACCAAAGGACTGCATGCAAACCCAAGGGCTGATGGGGTGCCTGTGCTCCCATACAGCAGGCTGTCCCACAGGCAAGTCGGAGGTGTTGTTTAGTTTAGAAAATTGCTGCAATTTCCTGTAGGATTACTCAAGAGTGTGTGGATGAAGAATGAGACAGCACTTCTCGTGGGACAGACGTCTGTCCGGAGAGCGAGGCACATGCACAGCTGGGGAGCCGGGGGCTGTGGGCAAAGCGGGGCCAAAAGGAACAAACCCAGACCTCACTGTAAGCAACCACAGAGGTCAAGGCCTCTCACTTGAGGCATCACTTTGTGCTCCCATTTCCTCTTTACGCTGATAAAAGTAAAGGACAGAAGCCAATGTTTCAGCCTGAGCACAGAGCGCAGTGTTAATACAGCCCATCATCCCAGCAACCCGAGCACTGCACGGCACTGAGCGCTTTACCCTCACAGCAGCCACAGAACCATTTCACACCCGGAGCCTCTGAGCCACGGCAAGGCAGTGTGCCTTTACAACGGAAAGCCATCTGGTTTTCTAAGCCCAAGTTGTTTCCTTGGCCAAAAGATGCATTTCCAACAGAATTCTCTTAAGAGAGCACTGCATTCACCTCTGAGAGGAACCGCTCACGTTGTACGTCAGCATGAAGGTGATAACTTGCAGTGCCTGCTTCTACAGGACAGCTCTGCGCCACGTTAATTGCCTCAGCATTCCAGCAGTGAGTATGTGACACAATAAAACAGGAGGCAACTATGGACGCCAGCAAATAATGCACCACAGCGCTGTGTGTGGGTACACGCTATCACACACACCTCTTCCCAACAGCATTTCGAATGGGATCATCGCCAGGAAATATTAACAATTAACTCTGAATGCTTAACTGAAGATAGAGCATTTCTAAGCGTGACAAGGTTGCCCACACTGTAAATAGAGTTCTAGTTGTTTCTCTTTCGTACGTCGAATAGCCTGCATTTGTGTCAGTGACTTGCTGACTGCACGTTCAACAGGTGAAGCAGTAACTAGAAGGCACTTCTAATGTGACCTACAGCGTTTTCTGCAGTTTCTTATTTCCAAGATGGGTTGAACAGGAAATCATTTTGCCTCTGTGCAAGCACCGAAAGCCAACCCTGACATTCCCAGCAAAAACCCCCGCCTTGCAGAAGGTCCCGAACCCTTAGCGCTTCTGATAAGCCAAACATTCCAAGATCAATCATCTGTTAAAGGCTAATTGAGCTCAACCTAAACATTTCTGTGGGCTAATTTTGAGCTGTTTGTTTTGATTCTGACCTCCCTTCGATAGAACACTATCACAGTGGGTTTAAACTTCAAAACAAGTAAATGTCTGAATTGGAAGATCAAGTTCCCTCTTGCTCTAAACAATTTCAAAATTGACATCAGTGCATTACTCAGCTTCCAAAAATACCCAGAGTCAACTGGACAAAATATGGGGAAAGAGCCTAAGTTCACCAGCCATGAAAAAGCACACATTAATACTGGTTCACGTTTTATCAAAGTCTTGATCTGCACCACAAGGCTGAGCACCATCCCATACATGCACAGTAAGTGCCTTTCATCACCTTCCGCCCTCTTCAAGCGGATACAGCAAAGTCTAAATTTATGAAGTATTCTGCCCGTTATTCATCATCAGCTTCCCACGCTGTAATTAATGTCAAACACTGCACTGCGAGGCAACAGCAAGAAGTCTGACCTCTGTCCTTGGGTACTCTTCCCTACAGCCCAAAAACCAGGTACATAGACTAAAATGACGATAAATGAAAAGGTAAGCTGGCTAAAACACGTTTATATTGCAGGAGTAACTGGAATAAAGGACCACGTCTTCGAGGTACGAAATCACACTGAGCTGAACGGTCACAGCAACCAGAATATTTTATCAAAAGAACACAACATCCTGTTGAATCTCAAGCTACTGTTGGACTTGGATGCAGCAAGGAAGACATAGCCAGAACAGTCCCACCCAGCCCTGAGATTACAAGACAAGCTGAACGCTGCCAAAACCCAGTGAGGTGTGGCTGTGCTCCTACAGCGACTGCTGAAGGGACAAATTCTGCAGTCAGGTGAGCAGTGCTCCCCAAAGGAAGTCCCCCATGTGCCTCAGGGCACATTACTTTTCTATCACTTCCTGCAAATCTAGCATCAAATAGCAACGTCCCAGAGGAGGTACTGCCCCGAGGATAGCATGAGACAGCTCAGCTCAGCACAGGGTACCACGAAACAGTGCTGCACGAAGAGCAGGATGACACCTACCTACACTGCACACCTACAGGCAGCACAGCTGCAGGAACGCTTTGCACGAGCACAGCAGGCGCTGGCTGGAAGGCTGAGGATGCAGCAGCAGCGCCAGCACAGCCCCATGTGAAGGTGAGAGGAGCTCCTGCAGCAGCAAGCAGCAGCAAGCAGCGGTCTGCCTGTGCTCGTTCCTGCTCTGTAAGTGTGTATGGTAGAAATGAGATGAAAATAAGACTTGTTTGAGCAAGCTTACCCGGACCCACCGTGTGTACCAGTGAGCGTGTGAAGTGCTTGGAAAGCAAACCTGAGATGAAACAAAAACCAAACCAATGGGCTTAGGGCAATTCAAAAGTAACTTCGAGACAGATCCGGAGCGAGATGAGTTCTGCTCCGCAGCAGGACCCACAGCCAGCTGTGAGCGCTGCTCTGCGACAGCTTCCTCGTAGTGACCACGCGCGTCCGTCATCAGCCATCCTTCATTCATCCGGACTTCACTCAAAAAGTCCGTGCGGGGAAAGCAGCCCGCAGAGCGGGGAGGGGCGGCGGAGCGGCTGCTCCCGTAATGTTCCCGTAACGTTCCCGCAGTGTTCCCGTAATGTTCCCGTAACGTTCCCGCAGTGTCCCGTAACGTTCCCGCAGTGTTCCCGCAGTGTCCCCGCTCGGACCGCGCACCGCCCCGCGCACGGCTCACAGCTCCACGCTGCCGGCCCGGCGCCCTCCCAACGCCTCCGCGCCTCGCGACCACCCCGTGCAGAACAAAGCGCGGCCCGGCGGGGAGGAGCGGCCGTCCCGCAGCGCGGCTCGGTGCGTGCGGAGCCGGCACACCGGGCGGGACGGCCGCATCCCGGCGGGACCCGCAGCGGAGCGCCCGGCCGACTTTCCCCTCAAAGCGAGCGGGGCGGGCGGCACCGCGCTGCTTACCCAGAAGCGGGACCCGCAGAACGCTTCCATGGCCGCGGCGGCGGAGCGGAGTGGAGCGGAACCTCGTCCGGGCCGCGCCGGGCAGCGGGAGCGGGCAGTGCCGGCCGGGGGCGGGAAGCTCCGCGCCCACCGCGCCCCGCCCCGCCCTCGTCCCGCGGAGCTCCGCTCGCACCGCCTCCGCGGGGCCGCCCCGGGCTGCGCGCTGTCCTCGTGCCGTGCGGGGCGGCCTGGGCCCCCCCTGGCGGGCAGAGCTCCCCCTGGCAGCGCCTCTCGGCCGCTCCCGGGGCGGCCCGTTGCCGGCTCCCTCACGGCCGGAGCGCCGAGGTCACCCGCTGCCCGCCCGGCTCTGGGGTTTCCCTGCCGCCCGCCCGCACCCTCCGGCTGCCGTTAACGTGCTGCGGCCTCTCGGCTCTCCGCCCGCGGCGCGGGAGCCCCAAAGCCGCCCTGAGGCCGCATGCAGCCGCACTGCCCGGCGCGGTGCAGCTCCGGGGCTCAGGGTGCGCGGCGCTGGGCGGTGGGATCTCAGACGCTGGCCTCAGTTCCCTTCTTTTTTTTTTAGTTTTACTTTTTTAGTTTTGCTTTTTCCTGCCTGGCTGCAGCCCTGCCTTCCCTCAAGTATCCCAACATGGAATTGCTACGGTTGGAAATGACCAGCAAGGTCACCGAGTTCACCCCCAAACCCACCCCACTGACCGTGTCCCCCAGCACCACAGATCCCCAATAGCAGGAGTTAAGGGCTCTCCAGGCTACACGTAAGCCCGGCCACTTCTGCGTCTATCTCCATCCACTTCCTTTGTGCTGACTGCATCCTCTGAGACGTGAGGTTAAACCAGTGGCACAGACCTGTTATAAAAGCTTCCCCATCAATACATTTTCCATGCATACGTAACCAAACGATTTTGCAGTGCACCTTGGACACAAGCTGGTTTTTACTTCCTCGTGATGCGTGAGTGCTGTTTGCTTTCCTCTTGGGCAGGACTTCAGCACGAATGGCCACCCAGCACCGGCTGCATGTGAGCTGTGAGCTGCAGCATCTGTCCAATATCACCGTACTGCCCGGAGCACGCTGCTCTCATCAACCTGCTGAAGAGTTCCAGCATCCATAGGGAAGAGCCACCAAGCAGAGGGCGGCATCAAAGCCTCTCAGCAGAGGGGAAAGGAAAGATGGAAAACCCACGAATGCTGTGTCTCGAAGTCTTTTCCTCTCTTAGCAAAACATTCTGCTCTTTTATTTTATTTTATTTGTTGTTGTTGTTGTTGCGTGGACCACCAAAGGCACACCAGTGATAGCCACACAGCAAAGCACTGGAGGCAGCAATGTGCTTCTATCAGCAGTGCTAAGCATCTGCCACAGCCGGGTCTGTGATGAAGCTGAGGGATGCAGTTCTAATTGCTGTAGAATCACTGTACTTATTGTTGGAGGAAGGTCTTGCCCAACATTAGCTTCTCAGATGGTTGCCTGTAAGACTGAACATCTCAGACAGATAGAAGCTGATCATCCCAACCATGTCCCAGCCCTCTGAAGGAGCACGAGAGGAGCCCCGGGCAGTGTATATGAGCACGGTCTGCCCAGGATTCTCCTTGCAAACCTTACGCTGAAACTTTTGTTCAGCACTCAGAATCGCACCGAGGGACGTTCAAAGGAAAGGCAGTCAGATGGGAGGTCCTCTGTGCTTCCTGAAACCGTGGCCCCGCAGTGTGGGGAGCTTAAAAGCCTGCCCTGAATTAAGATCGGCTTTAGCATTATGGGATGTCACAGGTACAAAGGTACTGCAGGAACAGCCATTGTAGGCATTGTGTACAGGAGGGGAGAGGTTCGTTTTTACAGCGTACTTTACAGCTCCATTGATATGTGCTATGTGCATTAATCCCTAATTAAGATACTGACTTCAGTGGAATTCCTCCACCGTATCTGCAGAGAAAGGACCTGTGGTAGGTTTTGCCCTGGGTCTTGTAGGATTCAAAATGAAGGGGCCCCAGCCAACTTGCCTCTTGCCTGGTGTCCCCGTTCACAGTGGCAGCCTCTGCCTTCAGCAGCAGCTCGTGCTGCTAAGCAGGGTGGTTCTGGTGAGCACTGCACCTGCCAGTGAGCTCAGCACAGACCCTGCGGCCTGGCACTGACTTTGCAGGGCAGTTATGGACTTCCATGGCAGCATCGCAAAAAAATAAAAGGCAGGAATGAAAGAAATATTAAACTTTCAGCAAGATAAGATAGGGATAGGCATAGAAGCAAAGCAGAGGCTGAAGCACCTTTGCAGGCAGCTCACTGTGTTCTGTGACCTTATGGTGATGGGGAGGAAGGCACATGTACCTGGAATACATCATCACTCGTGTGACATTCCCCAGAATTCAAAGTGGCTGTGAGTATGAAATGGCCTTCTGTGTGAATGTCACGGAGGTCACGAACTCACCTCTTCTCACTGTACAGTTATTCCTGGGAGTGGCAAGATCAGATCTGAGCTCATTCATTAATGTATTTGCATCCTCTTTGCCATGGCAGCTGCATGCTAAAAGCACTTTTCACCTGCTAACTTGTAGGGCAGGTGCTCAGTCGGCACAATCACGAAGGCCCTAAGAGGCACACCCAGAGGCTGTAAAGCTGGCTGATTGCTGGGGGCAGGAAAGAAGGGAACCTGCTTGTGTAAATGCAGTGCCCATATCTGTGCCACCCCTCACCTCGTTCTGAGTTGCAAAGCCCTAAAAGCAAAAGGAAGCGTGATCTTTTTTCAAAGAAATGAGTATAAAGGACATAGTGCTGCGGATGAGCTCTGGGAGTTTTGCTGTTTCTTGACTCTGAATGCCACCTCAATTCTCTGCCTGAAAGGGCAGAATAATGGGGATTTACAATAAATTCTGCTTGAAGTCATCACCTCATGAGGTGATCTTGGGTTACTTCTACACAAAAGGTCATTGGCGTTCCCCTGGCTGGAGTCAGAGGTGGCACTTCTCTGGAGAGCCAGCACAGGGATGGGGAGCACACCTCATGTGGCCCCAAATTGCATTGAAAAGCCCTCCTGTGAGCTCTGGGGTGAGGTGGGTCAGGGCATCAAGGTTCCGTTCAGAGGGAAAAGGTGCACATGTGACTCTTCCAGGATGCCACATGTAAAACCATCTTTCCCTCTTACACGAGTGCTCCTGCACTGCGCGCTGCAAGTGATGAGCAGAAGAAGCCAGGCATGCCGGCAACGACCCAGCTTCCCCCGCAGTGCTCCTGGAGCTGCTCTACCTGGAAGCAGCTGAACTCTGAAGGCAGTTTGTCCCCCTGTCACCTCTTAGATAATTTCACATACTTCTAAGTGAACAAAGAGATTAATTAAGCCAGTGACAGGTGAGCACACCTCGGTTTGTGGGTGGTATGGTTGCAGAAGGAGATTAGAGTGACGAACAATCAACCACAGACAAACAGCGTGTGGGCTTATTGCCACCGAGACACAAACTGTCCTACTCCAGCCCCGAACACACTTGCCAGAGGTTATCCTCTCCCCTGGTAACTTGGCCAGCCCCAAAGCCTCTCCTAGTTTTCATGGGCTGGAGTCATTCTGAATTTCACCCCAAAATGGACACTAGAGAGGCTGCAGAAATGCTGCTGCAAACACAGAGTCCTGCTGTGTAGGAATGGAGTTGTCAGCAGCCCTTGGCTGTGCTGAGATGGTGACACCTGGCAGAGCCGCACTGCCTGCCCTGCACTCCATCCACTGCAGTTCTTTGCTTTGTGCATCGGCTCCATGTTAACACCTTCCTGATCTGCCCCACGACAGCTGGGGTCTGGCTTTGGTTTCCTTAAAGTAACTGTTAGTACAGCATGTTATTAGAGGTTTAGCCATCGTTTCCATTTTCCATCTGGAGCTGCAGGGGTCTTTAGCTGCATCATTTGGACTATTAAATACATATGGAAATATTCGGTATTCGGGACCTTGAGAGCCGTCCAACCATATCACCCAGTGACTTGAGCAACAATAGAAAACACCAGAGGGTGTTGTGTTATTACAGCGCTGTAAACATCTCTAGGCGTAGCATACGGCTGTACGACAGCAGGAAAAGCCACCCTTAAGCTCCAGCAATCCTCACAGGCGGAAACCTCGAGGCAGTGACCGACGATACCGGAGAACGCCCCGAACCCATCAGCCTCAACCGGAGCTCAGGTGCAGCCTCGGCCCGCAGCCAGCCCAGCGCCGGCAGCGCCATCAGATGTCGGGCAAAGCAGCACGGCCGGCCAGCAGAGCGTCCTGCCGGGCCCAGCGCTCCGCTCCTGCTGCTCGGCCGCCGGCTGCGATCCCCGGGCTCGGCCCAGGAGGTGCTGCCGTCTCGCTGATGCCCCGCGCATCAACCTGGCTTGGGCAGCGCTGCAAGGCGAGACGTCCTTCCTCTCCTCTTGCCCTGGGAAGGGGTTATCGCGCAGGGGCTGAAAACCCCCTTGAAATAAAACCCTGCTGAAATAAAAGCACTTCTTTTTGCTTTTTTAATTGCACTTCTGCGATACCGAGCTGGGAAAGAAGGGACTCCCGGGCAGCAGAGCCGGCAGCCGCGGCCGTGTCCGCTAGGTGGCAGCAGAGCGCCGGGCGGGGCGGTGACGGAGGGGCTCCGGGCGCGTGGCTTCCAAATGCTTTTCTTCCTACCTTTTTTTTTTTCCTTCTTCTTTCCAGGGGCTTGCACTGGTACAGATTGTGTCTGAGATTGTTGGTGTGTCTCGGTTTGTGTCTCTCAACACAGAACCTGCATTTCTCACGCAGGTGCTGACGGGGCTTGGCAGAGCTCGCACCGCTTCCAGAAAGGAGGACGGCGGCCAGACTCGCTCTGCTGCCCGGACTAAGCCAGAAAAATACTCACTTCAAGCGCTGCTCCCCAGGATGCAGCCACCGCCACACGAGCACAGCCCGGCTCCGTGCAATGCACAGACCGCTCACCAAACACAGGCTCTGGTGTGTCGGGAGCCCGTCTGCAAGTGCCAGGGTGGGAGCCCTCTAAAACCCCCAACACAGATCAGCAAGAAAGCTTCTCATAGGGAATACTCACAAAAACAGTAAAAGAATTCCTCTCCGAAGATCCTCTGAAACCCTGCATTAGGAACAGGAGATTTTAACACTCCCAACAAGGAAACTTTGATTTCCTCCCAGCTCACCTGTGCACAGATAGGAGCCAAGGGCTCCCACTGCTTTACAGCCCAGCCCCACTGCTGGGGATCAGCACAGCTCGCACAGCACCAGGCACACAGCTCACCTCCCAGCCCTGCTCTGCACTGCTGTGCGTGGGATTTTGCACAGCTCCACTTCTGCTAAAGGGCTAACTGCATCCCTGTTGTGACCATGTGGGCGCTGGAGCTGCTGGGCTCTGGGTTTGTCCCTCTACAGCTCCTTGCCTCCTTCCCTGCAGAGCCCCAGTGGGTGTAGGGCCAAACTGTTCTGCTGGAGCCCCAACGATGTCCGGGTGGCACCACCACCTCCTGCTTTGCAAGGAGCCCAAATCACTGCAGGAGCGATGGAGCAGAGCCTGCTGTGCTTCAGGCTGCAAACGCTGCCTTCAACTTCGCATCTGCAGCTGCCATGCAGCGCCCACAGTAAACCACTGCCAGAAATCTGATGGGTCCAAATGCCACAGAATACCATCATCAGCATCATCATCATCATCATCATCAACAACAACAACAAAAGGAAGTGCACGTTTATTTTCTTTTCAAAAGCTTTTAATAGGACACATTTGTTTTTGTCATTTGTAAAGATTTACACTCATTTTTTGTCTTTTTTCTTTTTGTAAAAAGGAACTTTTGAACCCGGTTTTGCCCATGAACACCACCTTTTGTTGCCCTGACCAACAGACCTGGTTTTGGCCTATATACCTGATACAGTATAACAATATATTAACTAGTAAATACAAAGTTCTATCATATACACTAGGTTGTTACGGACGTTGCAACGGTACCGTGCCTACTCTAGTCACCTGGTGTGATAGTGTACGTGGGTTATTAGAGCCAGAGGGGCAGAAAAGGGGAGACTGGGGCTTAGCCTAATTTACAACCGTAACACTTTTTCCTTGAACACACCCTGTGCTGAGTGCAATCCACAGAAGTCAAAAACAGCGTTTTCTTCACCCTCCTCCAAAACACCTGCAATACCAACGGCCTGGAACCGAGCTAGAAAAGTCAGTCCTATGTGCAAGGGGCTGCAAAACTGGAATCGACATATCGACATTTCTCCTACACATCCGCAGTCTCTGCTTCCTCCCATGTCAGCCTGGCAGTGACAGAACGCCGTCCTCCCATCTGCCTACAGTAAATCCACAGTATAAAGTGCTGGTGTGCTTGAATGAGCTGATAGCAACGCGATGCTGTGCCACCGACACGGGCTGAGCTCTGGGGGTGGATGGTTTATATAGAACAGTAATAGCACTGCGATACCGCAAACCTCAGCTCAGTTGGTGCAGATAACCACGGCCTGCATGCAGCTCTGCGCTGTGGTACAGCAGGTCTGGCTCCAGGGTTACGGAAAGGAAAGCAGAGATTGAGCTGCTCCTGTTCCCGAGATGCTACGCAGGCTTTTAACAATTTCTCTATAGATTTCTACAAAAATATAAAAAAATCTATCAACAGAACCGTCCTACAGAATTCCTGTGGATTTTGTACATTTTGTTTAAAAAAAGTCAAATTCTATAAAACCCCCCCACAGGTATTTAAAATTCTCTTAAGATTATTGCACACACTGCAGTACATCTGAGTCTGTTTTTCAAAAGGGCGCCTAGAAAAAACGTGTCTGGTTTAGAAAACAAACTATTTTACACAGATCTCTTCTCCTGAATGCATCACCGCGTGGTATTTTTATTGGCTGGTCTTTGCTGAATATTCACGTGCGACGTAAACTTTTTGCTGCTCACACAAACTGAGCCAGGGGGCGAAAGCCCCAAGCTGGAAAAGAGAGCGGCCTTCGGGTGCTGCTGTGTTTGGGGCCGAATGTTTGGATCAGTGTCACATCAGCGCTCTGTGCCGCGGTGCAGTGGCACAGCGATGGTTAAGGAATGGGGTCAGCAATGCCGTATTTTCCCAAATTATTCAGTAAATGTGAAAGGAAAAGCCTCTGCTCAGTAGGAGCGTAAGACCAAAAAGGGATTAAGAATATTTCCCAGGCTTAGCGCACTGTAATTTTATTGTTTCCTTAAATGTGAGCTGGGGAAGAACTGATGAAAGGTTTGTTTGAAGTCACTGCTCCAAATGGGCTCTGCTTGGGTCGGGCCGGGCGCACTGATGGGTTTGTCTGTGGGGCTCACAGCAGAGAGGGGGAACCGACCCGGCTGAGAGCGGCCCTGCCTGCAGCACTGCTGAGCACATCCCGGCCCTGCGCTTCTCACGGGGCGCACACGGTGTTTGTGCAGGAAAGTTCCTCAGGTGGAAGTAAAGGAGATCAAACCAACACAGGCTTGTGCTGGTTTAAGGACAGAAGCTAGCAAAGTCTCCATGCATGCCATCTGAAGGCTGCGACTGCGTACTTATAGCCGTGCCTTCAAGGCCCTGTTCAGCCCGCACCTTAACCCCATTTGGGGAGTCCTCCCAGGTCCACGTCTGCCTCCTGTCAGCCCTGCGAGGAGGGGGTGAGGCACACAGGGCAGCCGCGTGGCTTCAGGCTCTGTCTGCTCCCATGGACGGCTCTGCCTGGAGCACAGAACGGGCTGCTGGCCTTGGAGATGGCTGACACTAAGGAGGGCTATGAAGGACACATGAAGGACTACGAAGGCTTCCATTTCTGCACGCTTTGCATCACAAAGTTGCTGCTTAAGGACTTTACTGGGTTGGAAATAAAACTTCCATCAGGTTCTTCATGCGAATTAACTCCAGCAGTGACAGGAAAAACCAACAAACATTTCGGTACCTACAAGACCTCCTCACACCCTGTAAGACAACTTGCCAGCTGCAGTGGGCCTCCGTTCTGTTCAACACATAAGCCCAACAGCAATTTTAAAGAATGACTTAATGACCACCGACCTCAGCACGGCTCTCAGCGGGGCAGTGGGGCAGTGGGGCAGTGGGGCAGTGGGGCAGTGGGGCAGCTCCCAGCACCGGGCTGCACTGCAGGAACAGCCCGAGATACCGGAGATATCGTGCTCCTGAGCAGGCCCTGCAGGCAGCTGTGCCCGGCATTCCGAGGCACACAGCAAAGCGATCACTGACGGTCACTGATGTGATTCCGTGAATCACCGGCAGATGATCCAGAACTCCAGAACACCCCATTCTAAGTCAGCACTGCGCAGCTCCCGCGTGCAGCTCGGCTGGCTCTGCACTCCCAGCCCTCAGCCACGCATCAGCGCGCTGCACGTTCCTGTTCTGTGCACTTGCTTTTCCTCTGGATGCCGATTTTATGCAAGACTGGGAATTTATTCTGTCAGAAAAGAACGCTACCGCATTTTTGTATTCTCCAGAAAATGACTCAAGTCCACGGGGAAAAATAAATTACATTAAATAATTCTTATTTACTGCTGACTGTGGGATACGTTTCCTCTGTAATGCACTAATTGGCTACATTTTGTGCTTTGCAAAACAAAATGAAACCCAAACGAAACAAAAGAAAAAAAGAGAAGGGATTAAATATATATTTCTAAGGTTAAAATGTTCATAAAAACCAACTTGATCTCAGAAATATTCTGAGATACATAAAATAGAGGAAAATCAAACGAGTCTTTAGTCACAAAATGTACTACATCCCGCAATACTAGATTCAATTAATTTAATAAAATATAATATACATATAGATTCTGCACATTGTATTGCTTTTACCTAAGCAGAACGTATGCTTAAGTAAGCGTGATATAGGTTAACCCCTCCTTTAACCAGCTGGTTCTTTAATCCTTCTTTGGAAATATTTTATCCAGTGCCATTTTGGAATACAGTTCTTTTTTTTTTTTTTTTTCCTTTTTTCTTTTTTGTTTTTCTATTACATGAAAGGAAGAAAACATTTGGCACCAACAGAAAAGTAACTCAGGGCTCCATCTCATTCTGATCAAAGGAAAAGCTAGGAAGTGTCAACAAGTCTTTCTTTGGGGTAGGAGATGCTGACATGCTGTCTGGAAGCAACGAATCCCCTGTATCCATCGAGTCCTTGGAATCACAGGACGGAGCACGCCGCCGCAAGCAGGTATCTCCTCTGGCAGGTGAGATGCTGTGAGGTCCTCTGGGTAGCAAGCCCTGTTCGCTGGGTGGGTCTATAGATATACATGGAGGACTCAGTTTTTTCTTCTGCCGTGCTCCTTGCAAGCCTTCCATTTCACTTACCACCTGACTTATGAAGCCAGAGGAGCTAGATGTGGAATGGTGCTGAGGGCTGTTTTCCATGGAGCAGATTTCTATCGAATGTCTCCTTTGATCATCCAACCAAGAGGGCGGTTTTTTTAGAAGACCTTGGGTGTCAACACTGTGGTATTTCTTCAGGTCCTTCAACGTAACACTGCCGCTACTGCCGATGCTCCTCTTAGGAGTGAGAGGCTGTGCCTCTGAACAGGCACTCGAGGCTGTGCAAGTTTCGGAAGGGAAGGGCTCCGAGGAGCTGTTTGTTTCAGACACTTCTTGGTCCATTGAGTCTCCAGGCGTCTCCTGATAAGAGTCCGCACAAGCACACGATGCTGGTGCCTGCTTTGAAACATTATATTGATTGTGGGAATGCTGCTGTGTGTGAACGCTTGCCCGGCTCCACACAGCCAAATCTTCTCCTTCTGAGGGGGTCGGAGCAGCTGGTGGCTCCTCCTGGGGTGCGCTGGGGATATCTGGGTCGGGGCGCTCGCTCAGCTCGGCGGGGAGGTTCTCCTTGCTGTCCGAAGAGTCGTTCCTTATGGCCATCTGCACAGAGCGCAGGGAGTCGGGAGGAGGGGAGTTGCCAGATGGGAGAGACAGACCAAACAGAGGTTAGTACAGGCGAGGCACAACATTCACGGGGCATGCAGCTCTGCTGGGCATGGACCCAGTACCCCAGCATGGACCCACTGGTTCCTACAGCTCATCCTGGGGGCACAGGCTCTAGTGCTTTCCACAGTGATCTGCGGGCTTATCCCTGTGTGAGTGACAGCAGATTTTGGCCCCTTATTCTTCATAAGTGGTTGACCTTCATCTTTCTCCTGGAAGGATGGAGGACTGCAAAACAGAATGCCCCCACCCAAACTTAGCAGCATCCTGGTTATCCAAAGGATGAGGGTCTATGGCAAACTCCTTTGAAATCTTAGGGGCGCAAGCAGGAGTGGGAGAGGGAAGATGTGCAAGGGAACCTGTGCATTCCTTTCTCCAACTCAGGTGATGCTGACGGCATGGAGCAGGATCCCCAGAGCCACCAACACCACAGCAGCCACGTCTGTGCCCACCCCAGGGTGACAGCACATGTCCACCTTTGGGACAGCTTTGTCCCGTGCAGGCACCACAACTCTGCACCATCTTAGACAGGGGAGCTTGAAGAGAGTTGCAGAAGCTGGACTAGAGCATCTGTAGTTACTTCTACCTATTCTGACAGCTCAGGCTTCCTAAGGCACATTTTAACTTGGTCGTTTTGAGCCACACACAGCATCAGTGCTTGCTGGCCGAAAGTGCCTATGGCGTGGTTTGAAGGCTTTGCTGTTCCTCTGCACTGCATCCCTTGCCAAAAAGGATTATAAATCAGCCCCATTAACTGGCCCTTAAAGGCAGTGTCTCAGTTTGAGATGATTCTTAAATTATCTTAAAGATTAAAATCTTCATCAAGAAATTTGGAGGAAATGCCTCCAGCTGGTCTCAGTCCTTTAGAGGAGTTCAAGGAGATGAAATTCCTCATTTTAGGGAATGCCTTCGTGACAAACTGCCCCCAAAATGATCTCAGGATTTTTATAAAAGCTGTCCCACAAGGACTGCTTCAGCCAAATGATCTCTATTAGGCAAAGCTCTCATCAGCTGCAGCACACATACGTGCACACAGCAGCACTGCTGTCACACCTGCGCAGTGCCTTTCTTGTCTGTGAGAGGTGAGAGAACATTCAACACGCCAAATGACTTTGTCCAATGCCAGCTAACAATCCCTTCCAGCTACAATTTCACAGCATCACGCTGGTAACCAACCACAGCTGAGAGCGGAGCTCATTCTGCACTCCTCGATGCCTCCAGAGTTAAGGAGTGCTTGGGGGGCAGGGATCACATTCACATCCTGAGAAGGGACACAGAGCACCAAAAAGAAGAACATGGCTGCAAAAAGTAATTCTTGTCATTACTTTTGCTTGTACACCAACCTGTGTTGCACACAAAGGGCAGTATTGGATCTTTCTGTCCCTACAGGCCTCTGTGGCAGCTGTTAGCAGTAACTGTTGGTGGAGATGTCTTATTGGTTTGTTTCACAACAAAAGGACCCTATGCCATCCCAGTGGTGTGTCCACCCCTAGTGGGGGTTACACCACAGGCATGCAGTCCTGGAGCCAGAAAATCAGTGTAGTTGTAGGTTCAGGTAGAATTCCCCTGGAGAACAGCATCTGTGCAATGGCAAGGAGCAACACTCCTTGTGGGAGCTTGGCTCTGTGTTCACCCAAAGCATCTCATCCGCTCAGCTTCATCTGTGCGTGCATCACTAATTGCCAAACATTCCAGAGTCTAAACGGAGTGTCTCTGTGGGGACTGTCCACCCTACAGCACGCTGGAGGGGAAGGGAGGTGAAAACACGTGTCAGTGGTGGAGGAAAGTGCACGGACCGGGGATGTGGTGGACAAGATTTATCTAAGCACAAATTTAGGATAGGAGAGAGGACAACAGGGAAGGGAGAGGAGAGAAAAAGAAAAAAGAAATGAAAATCAGAATTACATGCAATGTAAGTAACGATAAGGAAAAACGGGTACTGCAGATCAAAATGCATTGCTGGCTTGAGCTACAGGGACGTGCCAAGCACATCAGTGCGGGCAACAACAGGAGCCAAGCGGGAGCATCTCAGCAAGCACAACTGCTGTGAACAGCAAAGAGAGTTTGCTTCTTCAGAGACAAAGTTTCACGATGCATGGCCACCTAGATCACAACTAGCTCCAACAGAAATCAAGTCTGTTGCCAGAACCCACTTTACTTCTGTTAATGGTGCCACACGAGAGCAAGCACGAGGCAGCAGCTTACTGGTGTTCAGGGGATGTGGATGGCCCACAGACCGTGCCTGCTCACCACCCAAAGTTCACTATCCAAAGCTCACCAGCCCAAAGCCTTTTTCTTCCTGAAAGGTCACTCCAAGAGCATGCTGATGCCACTGCATGAACAGGAAGAGGAGGGGTGGTATAAATTAATTTAAATGTATGAAAGGGTTTAGAAGGAGAAGCCTTCAGAAAAGTGAAGAAAATTAGGCCAAGAGAGATGGCTAACATGGTAATTTATTCTAGAGAGATCAATTGAAAAAGATGGGTCTGTTATTCATTAGAAAGCAAGAGAGAGTGGTTATGAACTGGAATCATGACATCAATTAGTTTCCCTATTAGCAGTGACTGGGGGAGCTGGCCAGTCCTCCGCAAACGAATACATGCTAGGAATTCCTTATGTCAATTTAGCATTACAGACTAATGTAATTGTTAACCTTGGTACTCTGCATTCATTTCTAGAGCTTAATGAATCAACTGTCTAATTTGTCAATGTTGATTAAAAGATGAAAGAAGTGGGAACATTTTCATGCAGTAAAGAAGTTATTTTTGAAAAAATCAAACCGATGTATTCTGTGCATATAAAATAGATGCAAAACTCTTGAAGAAAGCAGACCGTGGGGATCACATGCAGCAACAGCACAATGAAATGCGTTTTAAAACGTGAGAGTGAAGCACAAGTTTAAGTACTCCACTAAAAAGGACGAATTTAAAGTCATGTTTCCAATCAGGCAGACTGGAATCTGTGATTACATCTCTCAGATCTTTGGTTGAATCAGAACTTAAATCAAAGCCAGGCAAAATAACCGAGATAAAACCAGTTACAAACTAGAACAAGTTCTGTTTTGCATAAACTCAACCTTTTCAAGAGCACGCAGGAGATTTGAAAGGATCCTAATTTCCAATTCCTGCTGTAAATACAATGTGCTTTCCGTGGTGGCTTTGCACGCAGCGAGGTGCCCTGTAAGCAGTTTCCCCCTTTCAAGAATTGAGAGGAGTGAGAGGAAGGGCGGCCTGGGATGGAGCCTGCAGTCACCGTGTCCTTCCAAGCACTGAGAACATCACAGCAGTTAAGAATTAGTTCCTTAACCCCAACAAGGCCCTGGGGAGCGTTTGGCTGCGGTTATGAAGAGACCCAAAGAAATGAAGTGCAAACATTGCGGGGAACCTTCAGGCACGTCGCCAGAGGAGATGCTACACAGTGCTCACATCCTTTGGAGGCTCCTGGATGGCTTTCTCATCAAAACCCATCAACCTTTTCATTATTTCTGCAGGAGAATTACAGTTCTCCAGAGGTTTGTCTGTGAACCCTTCTTGAATTTGAAGTGTGGGTAACCTGGAAGCACAGCAATACAAAACCCGAGCAGGTTGGTGGCCGTGGTTCTGCTTACCTGCCTGCGGAGCAGCCTCTCTGCAGAAGGGGAGTGCATGGGGGCGGCCACCGGGGGTTTTCCCTCCCTGACCAACGGATCGTGAGCTCTCGTGTGGTAGAAACGGTCTTTTGGAATTTGCAAGAGAGAGCTGGTGTCTGCTGGCTGCGACTGCACCGATGCCTTTGAACCTTGCAGGAGGAAGAAAAGAGAGGAATGTGACGTGTCCCCCTGTGACTGCTGCCCTGCCGCAGGGTCCTGTCAGAGGAAACCCCTTTGCACCTCGGAGCAGACAGGAACAGCAGGAGCACTGAATTCAACAAGCAGCTCTCCATGGTTGGAAAAAACTCCCACCTACTAATGAATTATTCCAAAATAGTCTATTATTTCATTTTTCTTGGCGTTTCCCCCGATCCAGCTGGGACCAGCTCCCGTAAAGAACAGAAGATGATGAACTAGAAGTTCATCTGGAATGGCAACGTCTACATTCCTGCTAGGGCCAACGACTCTGCAGGCACCCACACATCTCAGCCCTGCAGGGATGTGCCCCTGAGAGGTTCTGGAGAGGACGTCCCCAAACCCGAGCACACAGAGGTCGCCTCCCAACACCACACGGACGCTGGGACTCACATGGCAGCAAACTGACCTGGCAGCAATCAAAGCTGGCTTTGCAGCGCAGCCCTGGAGAAGGACATGGGCACTCTGCGGCCTCTTTCTGACCCTTGGTGGTTGCTGGCTGCTTCTTCTGAAAGGTCTGAAGCTCTGCAAGCTCCCCCCCACAGCCTCAACATTTTTCAAAACAATTCATTTAACCTGGACCGAATCCCAGAGAATCTCATTTGTCCTGGAATCTTTCCCAGAACAACAGCCCCATTACGAAGGAGTATTCAAACAAATACCTCCTGCGAGCGCCAGTGTTTCTGACAACAAAACCTTTCTCAGCTTGAAATATTGTGGCTCGGTTGCGGTGATTTATTAGAGGCGACTGGCACCTCTTGCTGTCTTCACAGCACTTTACGATATTACAGACCGTGAACAGGTGGGGTGAGCTGCCCCGTCCCAGCAGAGGTGACATTGCAGGGGGAACAGGACGAGACGCACATGCCAAGATTTGGACACCGTACCTCACTGAGCACTTTGGTCCCATCCAGGCAACTGGAATTTCACCAGCAGGAGAAAAATACAGAAGCTTTGACTGCTCGGCAGAGTTGTGAACAAGATAGAAGTCATCTTTACCTTTCCAAAACACTTCTCCTATGTGTTGGTGGTGCTGTTTTTTTGGATGGGTGCACCAGGGAGCAATGCCTATCCCAGCAAGCCAGGGCTGCCCAGGGAGCCTGGTGGGACTGAGAAGTGCTGCCTTGAAAAGGGACCCAGAAATTACCCGCTTTTTGTTCTTGACATAGTTCTTGCTCTAGACAGGATGAACGTGTCCAAATTAAGGGTCAGCAGTGCAGCACTGGGAACTCTTTCTGCAGCTAACAGGGTTTTCTGTATGGCCAGAGAAATACATGCCAGCTCCACCAAAGGTACAGGAGCTCCACTCTTGCTTTCAGTGGGATTTGACCAGGATTTCAGCCTCAACTTCTGCATTATGTACAAACAGATTCCTCAGAGGACAGCCCTTGACCTTGAGAACTGTGTTGTGGCAGTGAATCCTCACAACTCCAGACTCAGCTTCCTCCATCGCGTCCACATTTTCTTTCTGCTTTCTTTCTGTTCAACAGCCGCTATTCATCCGAGTTCTTATTACTATGTAAATTTCAACTTCTTATTTCTAATCTGCTCAAATCTCCCAGCATTCCGAACAGGGCCGAAATGATGTCCTGCTTTCAGGCTTTCCAGTGACACTACTTGTAAAAACTCCTCTGTCTTATCTGTGACGAGCGCGTGGAACGACGGCCTGCCAGGGCAAAGCTGAGTGCAGGAGCAGCCGTGCTGCACCAGGGCAGCCCCAGGGCTGGAGGTCGGCGATGAGAGGCAGCTGCAGGCGCACACAGAGCGCTCGGTGCCTGCAGCATGCTGCACCTAAGAACTCAGCCCGTCTGCGAGGCGTGCATCCCAGCCCCGCACCCCGACAAGGACGATCCTACACACCCCCACCCGTCACCCATCTCACGCCGAGATCTCTCTCTGTTCAGCACGTTTAAATTTGTTTTACAGGCACTGAGAGACACCATTTTCCCTTCTTCCACAGACGCTCCTGTACGGAGCTTTCAGCGCCTGCTGCAATAGGCACCGCTGCAAACCAGCACACGGACGTACCGCCCTGCAGGGCTTCTGCCCACAGGAGGCAGACGGAGCTCGGGCGGCGGCCGAGCAGCTCAGCCATCCTACAGCTGCCTGCGAGCTCTGCAGGGCCACCCCGCCGCTCCGGACACGCAGACACGGACACAGAGCCCGGTTCGGAGCCTCCAAGCTCGGAAAGCCCCGTCCCGCTGCGGCGGAAAGCCCCACGCGGCCGCAGGAGGCACAGCCGTACCTGAGTGCGCTTTGTGCTGCGCCGGGCTGCCGTGGCGCGGGGAGGCGGTGCTGGGCCGGCAGCGCGGCTGGGCCGTGTGGAACATGTAGCTGTCGTTGGGCAAGGAGTGCGTGCGGCCCACCGACGGCTTCCTGACGCTCAGCAGGTCCTGGCAGGGGGACAGCGCCAGCGCGGCGTCCCTGCAGCGCAGCTCGGCCTACGGGAGACAGGCAGTGAGGCAGCAGGAAGGCCGCGCCGTCGGAGCGGCGCCCGGAGACGCGAGCGACAGCCATTGCAACCATGTGGCACGATGGGCATGCACATGGCCGGGATGGACGGGTGGCACAAATGGAGCTACTGGGAAGCTAAACCCCTCCTTCGCGCCGTCGGTAAACCGTCACACGGAATGGACCACAGAAACAGAGGAAGCGACACTGCAGGAGTAAACCATGACTATTTCGGGGTGTGAAGAAGGCATCATGCCTCAAGGCCGGCAGCAGTCACATGCTTTGCGTAACTCTGATCTTCTGCAGCAGCAGTAAGGCTGCCTCTGTGTGCCCTCATCAGCACGTCAGGCTTTTACAGAGGTGAGCAGTTTCCTCTCCTAGCAAAAAAAATCAACAAGGCAAAACCTCAGCAGAAGCGGTTTGCAGAGAACGTCCTCTGTTCTGGCTGCCAGCACCATCTTATCAGCTGTCTTCTCACACACTGAATAACTAAACCCATTTTATTGAAGGGGAATTGTAAACCTACTGCTTCGGGGTTAAAGCCATCCTCAAATTAGAAGGGATCTAATAGAAGCAGAAGTTATTGCCTGTGTGTTGACTGCGGACTTTTTACAGCCAAAGAGTCTCTTGGAGCAGGCAGCACCAGGTGCAGTATCGAGTGGGCTACAGTTTGGGTGTGATTTCATAGGGAAATACATCTCCATCCATTCTCACGTGTGACAGTAAGGAAAAATGGAAGCTAAGCCAGCTGCTCTGTGCAGTCCTAACAGAACAATTATCTCATCCTTAAAAGGTTTCCTTTGAAAACCACAGAAATCAGATGTGACACTGCAGTTAATACAGTACATTGCCGAGCACTTCTGGAAAAACTCAGACCTGATTTTCTGACAAATCTTTCACTCAGTGCATTAGAAGTTTATCCTAAAACAACATTCTAAGGTCATTTTTTCCCATTTTCTTCCTCTAGTCGTAAAAATGAAATTTCACTGCACCGTTTCATTTGCACAGAACATAGAACGAGATTAAATGGATTTTACAAAAAAAAAAAAAAGGAGGAAAGAAGAAGAAAAGAAAAATAAACAAACAAAGAGCACTCGAAAAGTTGTTGATGGACAGAGATCTGCATCGCTGTGCAGCTTCACGTTCAGCCCTGGGGAAGCTGTGCAGTGCATCCCATGGGGACCCAACCTGGCAGAGTACAGCCCTGTGCTGCTGCAGCTGGTGGCTGCGAGCCTCTCTGCTCCTCCCCCTGCCCTCCCCATGAGAGCAGTATTTATCTTTCGTATCACTTCACTTAAAGCAAAAAAGATGGCCTGCAAGCTGAGGCGTCCAATTCAAGACTGTTTGGGTTTGAACTGGAGAATTTGGATTCAAGCTCCTGTCCAAAGACAACCTGTATGGGGCCGTGGGCAGAATCCCAGGGCATAGAGGGACTGCCTGCCTCCTCTGCTCCTCCCGGGGCCAACCTCACAGCTCAGCTGCACCACAGCCACTGGGAATGGCTGAAGAACGACCCTCTGAGCGCAGCTCCGGGCAGCGCGTGACTCTGTTCCCTGGCACTTTTCACAGATGTGTTGTTTTGGTTTGGCTGGAAGGCAAATCTGGAGCTTCTGTGAACCAAAAAAAAAAAAAATCCCAAACCAAATCTATTTGGAGTCAAACAAAACATTCTGTCCGGGGTGTTTTTCAGCTAAAGCTGTGCTGAAGGGAAGTGTGAAAAACACCGAAAAAACAAAAGCGTTTTGACAGAAGTTTGCAGGATTTTGGATAGATGCTTTGAGCAGGACGCTGTGCTGGCACTGACAGAAGCTCAGTCTGCCCTTTCCTCCCCTTCTGTTGAGGACAGGCACCTCTAGGCTGCGTCCCCAAGACCTTCCTGCTGCCAGCTGTTTGGCTGAGCCTCACCAAATGGGCTTCTCCTCTCTCAGCTTCTCCAAACAAAGTGCCCCACACAAATGCAATTTACAAAGTCTTTTGCACGTGATGCCATGAAGCATGATGGGAAATATCGTCACGGTTTTCGAGGTGTTTCCCAAAGAAGTACTAATTAGGATGACAACCAGCTAGAATGGCAGAGAAATTATCAACGACACAAACACCCAACGGCAGCTACATGAACAACAACAAGGAAAACAAGAATGGCCCAAAAATGTTGGAAGAGGAGTTGTTGTACAGCAGAAAAAAAGCACTGGACTGCTACACAGCTAAAAATGTCTCATGTTTCAAAGAGGAGATGGTTAAGGCAGGGTTCAAAATACTGGTTATTTCATTCAGAAAGGCACGGAGCGATCCCAGCTTCCTCTTTTTCTCAGTGAGATGACTGCTATCACCAAAGCAGCAGCATCTCAGAGATCCCCATCTGGTGTCTGTAAAACAAACTGGCTGCAATCAGGCATTGAGCGCACGGTGCTGGTGTTGGCTGAGATGAGGATCTCTCACACAGCCGTGGGCTGGAGCCCATCCCTCTGCAGAGGACACGGGCATCATCAGCTCGTGGTGTCTCCTCCACACAGCATCACTGATTGGTTTCAGATGGAGAGGAAATTTCAACCTTGACGCTTTCCAATGCATTTTTTGGACTATTTGTTTTACTTGCAGAAAACACATTGTTTTACATATGACGCCAAGGGAAAAAAAAATAAAGAAAAATGCTTGTTCCTCAAGAGGAGCCAACTTTGTGGCCCAAGAGTGGTAACAGCCCACATCCTAATGGCATTAAGGACGGTGTCCTGCCGGGAGAAGGCTGGTGCTACTGGGACACGTGCTGGGACTACGAATGCCATTAGGCAGGTATAGGAGAACGCAGTATTTCAAACCCTGCAAACATCAGAACGTACAGCGACCAGTGTATGTACATTGCTTTCCAGAGCATTAAGTAAGTGTGTGTTAGTGTCATCAGGAAAAGAGTCATCCGTCAGAGCTAAGGACCAGGACTTTTCAGAGAGAATATCTGACGTCAGAGACAGAGCCTCCATCTCAGCTAGAGGGATCTGAAGGGAGAGATGATTAAGCATAAGAAACCAGGACACAAATCTTCAGAGAAAAAAGTATCATAATCTAAACACTTCTAGACACTAAAGCAATATCCCTGCGGTGGGAGCAGCTACATCATACACATTGTTACCAGGGACAGAACATTAAAGAAACGGAATATAACAAAGAAATGACAAGAAAAGTGGAACATTTATACTTAAACAGCTTACCAAGGAGTTGTGAGGGAGTTTAAAGGCATACACTAATGCTAGCATTGCGTGGTGGTGCCCTCTTGCCTAAGTGAAGTGGCAAAAGCAACATTACCTTCCTATGGGTGCCATCCGTCCTCCCCAGGAAGGTTGGGCACAAGAGGTTGTGCCACCCCCTGCCCTCCATGCAGTGTCCTGTGGGAGGTGCAGGGGGTGCCCTCACTGTGCTTTGGGGAGAGAACATCCCTGTGCCTCCTGCCATGGGATGTCATGGGTCGCCTGCAGCTCGGACGCCCGCACACTGTCATGGGCATCCCAGCTAATTCCTTTTTTTCCCAGCTATCCCTGAGCATTGTTTTCCCCTACCCTCTATACTGGAAAAATCTTTCAACAGCACCGTGCTTTCCAGCAGAAAGCACAGAGGCCCAGATTGGCTGCTCTTGAGTTATCCAAGGGCTGGATTTCCTCGCTCCCAGAAATTGACATCAGTGGGCTAAAATAAAGCTGGTGATAAGGGAACTGTGAGTGGCTGCAATAAGCCTCTCCCCAGAGCTCCGTGGGATGCCCATGGGCAACACATGAAAGATGCTCTGCAGTCCCTCCTGACTTCCCATGGGGAGCCCAAAGAGGCAGCACTGGGACGCAGCAGCACAGGGATGGTGATCCCAGATGCAGATGGCAGTGGGCACTGGGGTTGGCAGGAGGGAGCTGTGCACACATTGCTTTCAGTGCCGCTCCGTGTTCCTGACTGCCCCAAGAACGTGACAGATGTTGTGAGCAGAAAAGCCAAAAGGTAAACAAAACAGCCTCCCCTCTCCCAAAATTGGGTTTGAGGCAGTCAAAACATTTGGTTGGAAATATCCAAATGATTTATAGGTTTGTTAATTGCAGCAAGAAAAAAAAAAAACAAATCTAGCTTAAATTTTCAAAGGAAAAGTCATTGCAAAGCAGAGCGCTATATTTTTTCATTACATAAAAACGTCAAACAGAAGCCTGTTTTTGCTGCAGCAGCACTTTCTGCGAGCGCTGTTGTGACAGCAGCTTCCCAAGCAGCTCCCACTGAGCACTGCGCTGCCCTCCCTGCCAGCCTGACCCGACCAGCACAGCTCCGAGGGATGCAGCACTGCTCCTTACCAACACCTGTCCCTAATGAACCTCCAAGGTGGATAATCTCAAGCGTTGGGAGCTCATAAATAAGCACAGTGATTTAGCAAGGAAAATTCTGCTATTTTGAGCCAGAAAGAAATGGAGAAATAAGGAATTTGCTCAATTCCAAATGCAGAAAAAGACATGTTTGAATTGTTGTTATGGCTGCTGCTGTGAGCTAGGGGAAATATTTGCTCAGGAGAATAGTGTGCTTGGAAAAGAAGGGTTTTTATTCTAAGTAAATGAACTAATTTTAAATGAGTACTACAGCCCCTATTCGAGAAAGTGCTGGAGCACACTGCTGCCTGAGGACATCATTAGGGGCTGCCTCGCCTCTGAGCTCAGCACAGATCAGAGATGAGGATCTCACTCACACTGACCCACTTTCAAGAAACCTCTTTAGGAAAAGCATTCAAAACTGGATTTTCCTTCGTGTCAGTAGGAGTGAAATGCAGAGATCACTTCCTGATCCCTCCCTGCTCAGGCTCTCCTCTGAATCAGCTCACACTGTCCTCCCGGCTCCGGGTGGGAGCAAGAAGCCAACACAAGAACCCCACTGGAGGATGCTGCATTCTCCTTACGACACTCGTGAGCAGTACCTACGATGAAAAGCTTCTCTCTGTGCTGAAGACAGAAACTCAAAGCTTGTGATTCTCCTCTCGCATCGTTATATGCAGCTTCATAAAATCAGATATTGTCTCAGCTCCCACAGAACAATCCTTCAAAACCCCTGTGACTGCATCACACAAAGCAAAGAACTCTGACTCTCTATTAAAGGTCTCTGTGAAATCGAGTTTGGATGGAGACTTTGCAGGAAAGAGGAATATTAACCTGGTTCTCAGAGTTGTAATATTCGGGAGCAGGGAGGGCATAGTGATGGCACACAGAGCCTGACAGGTTGTCCATCAGCTTCAGCTCTCCTTCCAGAGACTCCTGGATCAGCAGGGATATGGTATCAAACAAGTGCCTTTCCTAGGAGGGGTGTGTGCATGCAGAAGGGAAGGGCCGAGCAAAGAGAGGGACGGAGACAGAGAGAAAAAAGGACAGTGTGGAAAACCCAAACGAGTAAAAGGGAGAGAAAAAAAAAAAAACAGGATAGAAGGGAAAGAAGAAAAAAGACAAACATTAATGGAGAATAGCAGTAACAAACAACAGGACGGGCAATGTGCGGCAGAACAGTGCAGTAATACCACAGTGAGCAGCGACAGCTTTATCCAACCCCGCAGGCAGTGCAGAGCTGGGATGGGAGCTGCAGGGTTCTGCTCTCCTGCTCCGAGGTCCGTGTGCCCCAAGAGCACGTTTTGAGCAAAGAGAACCTCACGTTTAACGCCTCAGTGACGCAGATTAAAATAACCCGACTTGAGGAGGTGCTGAGCATCCTGCCCACAAAAACTGCTGACGCCCAGCACAGCCACACGCCAACCCAAGTGGGCTGAGGCCTCCCACAGTTCTGGCCACCTTCTGCCTCAGCACAGACAGCAGGAGCGTGCACAGACCCAGCTTTCGTGGGCAGCGTGGCAACAATCTGAGGGCTGAATTTCCCATGTACGAATGCCTGGTGCGCACAACGGAATGAGGACCGTCATTACAGTCAGACAGCACGCAGTGCAAAAACCCCAGGGACCAGGCAAGCAAAAGAGCATGCTGACCACAGTCCTTGCAGGGTCACGTCCTGGGAATTGCATTCCTCTGCTGCCGTGCTCAGGCATCAGATTCGTCCTGAAGAGTTTGGCTGGCACAATAAATAATTGCAGTGAAATCTCCCAGAGGTTTACAAAGGCTCTGTTTGGGTGAAAGAGCAAGAGAGATGCTCCAGAGATGTTGACCAGAATAAGCCCTTCCCAATGCCACACTCAGAAGGACAGCTTTAATGGCTGACAGCACCCTCAGTGAGTTCTCCTGCTGTCCTGCAGTTTCCCTTTCTGCCAGTGCAAGGACTGCTGCACGGCAATAGAGCTGAGGATGGTTTGCCAGCGCTCTGCTCAACATGCACAGCAGCAGTTGGGGCATGTTATTTCTTCCTAGAGAATATAATGAGTCTGGATTTCCCCATATTGCCCTGAACTCCTTTCTCGTGTGCCAAGGAGCAGCTCTGGACTCCATCTCCGACAGCAGTGGCTCCTAATGGAACCAGAAACTGCCAGTAGCTTAGAAACTGAAACAAAGCTTAAGCAGAGATTTACTCTTCTCACTCTTGGACTAAAGATCATAAAAGAATTTTTCATGCATTAAAATACTCATTAGTCCACCCAGGCAGAGGTCAAGATACGCTGTTGTGAAATCATGATGTAATAAAAGCTAATGAGCTCTGTGTAGGGTTTAACCCGATTCGCCATCAGCTAAGACTAAAAAAAGGGCTGGAGCATTGTTCTTGCATAATTCCAGCACCGCTCCTTCCCAGGGGACACGTCTGGGCCATGACCTCACCTCCCCATCCCTCACACTGAGCTCCATGCAGACGCAGTGTTCAGAGCCCGCTCTGCTGCCCACTGCTGGGCTGTGCCTCCAGCTCTGCTGAGCCCTGGATTATCCCGCTGTTAACAGCGTTTTTTCATGAGCTCAATCATGGGGGTGGCTTTTCAATTGAGATTCTATAAAACAAATTTAATACTTAAGCAAAGATTAGCCAAGTTCTATTCCCCTTTTATGTTGCGGTTCGTGGCCGGCATTAGAAAAGCAAACTTATTATGCTCGTAATTTTGCTCTCACAAAGGGCCAAGCCCAGACTGTGCATTAGAGCTAATTTGGAGTTCAGCTCTGAACGGGGCAGCTCGGGCACATCTCCAGAACAAACTGCGAAGCTCTGTGCACCGTGGCAGGCTGCAGCCCTGCCCTGTGCTTCCTCCTGGATGCCCCACAGAGCAGTGAGGAACGCAAACCCCGGTGCACGGCGCACCGCTCCTTCACTACCCCTCGTGCACGTCTTCCCCCAGCAGAAACACAAGCAGCCCCTCCGCACCCTCCAGCCAAGCTTCTCACCATAGGGTAAACTAACGAGAGCTGAGAATCCACCTTGATTTGCAGGGGATGGGGGCATCCACGGGGGCTCTCGGGCCTCTCGCCACCAACGCCGCCCATCCACGTGAAGATGTCCGAGGGGCTGTGCTGGCCAGGGCTGATGGTCTTCATCTCCATCTCCAGTTCTGCCTCGAGCTCTGCCTCCTCCTTAGCCTCCTTGTTGCTCTCCTCCAGGTGCTTCATGAGCACGGCTATCACCACGTTCACCAGGACGAACTGGGCCGTCAGCACGAAGGAGACGAAGTAGATGGGCGAGATGACGGTGTTGTAGCAGGTGGACTCCTGGTCGCAGTCTCGCAGGGTGTCCTGAGAACAGGAGGAGAAGACTGAGGGCTGTGAGGAGGCTCTGGGCTGCCAGCACAGTTCCAGTGCCTCGATTCACAAAGCCCATTCTGCAACGCTGAAGACCAAACACGACAGCGTGGTGCACGGCTCCCAGGCTCAGCAGGGTGCACTGCCATCCACCCGCTGCCCTGCAGACACCATTCCCCACGTTCACAGAGGGACGATGCACTGCGACCAGCTGGCACTGTGTGCACAAGGCAGCTTTCACAATGGCATGGCTTTATGGTTGTCCACAAGGAGAGGTTCACTCCCAGAAATAGGAGTTTTCCCAGAAAGTAAGCAAACAAATAAATGAATAAGTAATATTAAAAAAAAAAACACACAAAGCCACAACAAAGTAACACCAACAATAGTAACTGCAGGCTTTTAAGGAAACACAAAACTAACAGGCCTAATGAAATGAACTCATGTAGCTTCAGAGAGGCATCCCTTTATTTTTTCCCTCTGCTTTTACACGGTTCTCTGTATAGAAAGGAATATATGGAGGGTGCAGAAGGCTGCAGCCATTGGCCCACCTCCAGACCTCACAGTGCCGGCAGGAGGGGACAAGGTTGGAGCAGCTGCCTGTGGCACATGGACCAACGCCACCAGTCATACGGCAGCATAAGAGGTAGCGGCCTCCCATTGTGCCGGGGGGCTCAGGTTGGGCATCGGGAACAATTTCTTCTAGATAGCAACGATGCAGTGGCACAGCTGCACGGAAGCGGGGGTGTGCCCTGGGGCGCTGAGCACCACGGAGATGTGGCACTGAGGGATGTGGTCAGTGGGGTGGTGGGGTGGATGGCCACAGAGGGCTCTTCCAACCCAAACGATTCTGTGATTCTGCGTTCGTGGGCCCCTCACCTTCATTATCCCGTTCCAGTTGTCCCCTGTGGAGACGCGGAACAGGGTGAGGAAGGCCATCCCGAAGTTGCGGAAGGTGGCGTGTCGGCCCAGCCCCTCGCAGGGGTGTGTGTCATCACACTCTGCAGGACAAAGCACAGCGATGAGACCCTGCCCGCCCAGCGCCCACCCGGCACGGGGCAGGGCAGCACTCACCCAGGTCGCCAAAGAGCTCCACTCCAAGAGCTGCAAATATGAAAAACAACAACATGAAGAGAAGACCCAGATTCCCCACCTGGAAAGAGAAAAAGAAACGGGGGGAAAAAAAACACAAAAAAAGAACATTCATTGATTTTTTTGTTCCAGACCTGTTTCTTGCTGTATTCTTTAATCCAAAACTTAAATTGCTTCAGGGGGAAAATGACCTCAATGTGAGGACTGTATCTCAGACTGTGCTTCGGAAGGGAAATGTGATTATCTAATGACAGCAGAGATAAAATGATTAGCATTCCTCCGCAACAAACACAGCGTGGGCCGGAGGAGGCGGTGCTGAGGCAGGGGGTTACCTGGGGCAGCGCTTGCATCACGGTGTCCAGCAGAGCCCTCATGCCTACAGCCATCTTCAGCAGCTTCAGCACTGCGGAAAACACAGGCATGATATGGTAACAGCAGCACTGGTACAGAGCAGCAAACCCCATCCCTCTCACAGGAGCAGTGGGTTGTAGGAGGAGAAATGTGAAACGATGGCAAGTGTTTTCTGCTAGCCACTACAGCTCCTGCCCTTTGACGCCGCTCTGGTTGCTTGGATACTGCTGCAATCCTGTGCCCTGCAGCATCACCCAGCCTGAGAGCTGGGGAAGCACCGCCGTGCTGCCTGGCCTTCCTCCCCCCTCTCATTGGGATGGCAGTCTGGCACCCAGCGGAAGCACAGGGCCACAAAGTTGGCTCTGGCAAGCGAGCCAAATAATGAGGTTAAGAGTAAAAGGCAACTTCCCTTCCAACTCTGCTTTAAAGCTACTGGCCAGGAGGAGCAGTGCCCTTTGGTGCCTCTCACAGCACTGTGCACACCAGGTTTGTTCCCAGTGGGTTTAAATCCAACAAAAGAGACGACAGAGAGCTTCATTCCCCCCACTTCACCTCCCCTCCTACCCCCCCTTTCTTCCCCTGCGCTGTGAGCAGCTGTTTCCCAGCTCTGGGGCCACTTTCCTACTTCCATAGGCTGCCCACTTGCAAATGTGTAAATCAGAACCTCAGTGAATCACATCTCTTCCAGGAGGCTGCATACCCACTTGGGAAGTGTATGTATTTTTAATTCTGAAAGGGATCCAATGCACAGGAAAAACACTTTTTCCCCCACCCCTTGAGACACAGCAGCATCTCAATTCTTCCCCAGTTCCCTCTTTGCTTAGAAGAGGGCTGCAATCACAGCAATTATGCCTCAGAGCACAACACTGCCCTCCAGAAGAGCCTGGCAGTACTTTATTAAGAGCCTGAGCACTCACATTTTGCATCTCTGTCATTTGGACCCACGAGGTCCTGCTGGGAAAGCTGCGGCCCTAAAGGAGCTGCCTTCCCAGCCCAGTACATGTTGTTGCAGCACGGAGAGACAGATGGATGCACGGTGACAAGGCATGTTTTGTCACAGTGTGGAGAGATGTAAAGTCTCATGGGAAATTAAATTTATTAGATGCTTGTCTTTTAAAGCCAATGCACTCAGGCTCATGTTCTGCAATCCCTGTTAGAGACGACTTTCATTTGACTGGCATCGTTTCCCAGGTACATCTCTGGGAGTTACAACCACAGCTATTTGTCTTTTAGTTCTGAGCTCTCAGCCTTCAAGTTCTCTTAAGATAGAAACACATGGTCAATTGGCTCAGCTCTTTGGCTCCTCACAAGTATTTTTCTCCATTGTTCTTTTATTTGTTTACAGACTGCCGATGCCAGAGCTATGCACATTGTGATGTGCCCCAGCACTGTTTCCCAACACTTAACTCTCTCCTGGAGGGGACCCTGCACCTCAACACAAGCAGATTCTGCTTAATTTGTCTCACCTCGAGCAATCCTGAGAACCCTCATGATTCGGATAATAGTGGGGTTAATTGGTAGCGAAGCATTCACCTCAATCTCTTCCAAAGTGATACCCATGATAGACAGCAGCACAATTGCCAGATCTAATTGGTTCCATCTGGAGACAACACAAAATGAAGTTTAACATCTACTAAGAAGCTGGCAACAGGAGGCAGCTTGTTTCACACGAATTCCAGGCATTTCAATGGTTCTCACACTCAAATGAATCTGCAGCATTTTTCTGAGGGTATTATACAAAAGCAGTTACGTTATGAAATCATTATAATTAACACAGCTTGTTATAAAATCAGCCAATGGCCAATGATGCTCTTGGCTGAAGGGAATGAGAAACAAAGCAGTTCTGCACCCAGAGGCTGTGGAACTGAGGGGCGATGCTGGAGCTGCTGACAGTCCCTGGTAGACCCAGCACACTGGGGCTCGCTGTGAGCTTGCCTGGGAGGAGCTGGACCCTGCAGCCAGTCCTTGTAGCAAGACCTGCTCTGGGCATAAAACAAGCCCTGAGGGGTTACGAGGGGAAATTTCAGAAAGATGCCATTCTGTACGCTGCTCAGTATCTGCATGAAAAGAGGTCCTTTTCCTCCTCGGTTTACGCTCAGGAGCAGATTTTCTCTCTCAGGACAATCTGTTCTCATTCACCCAGCCCTCCTGGTTCTGCAGGCGCACTGCTGGTGTCAGGAGGAGATCTGCTGCCCAGCACTGCCTTGCTGTCCGTCTGTCTGCCCACCACACAGATGCACGTCGCGCTCCTTCTCACGCACACTCCTCTCTCCAGCCCCTACCCCAGCCCAGTTCCAACCCACCACACCAAGAAGCATTCCCTCGTGTTACACTGCTAACAGCAGGAGGGTCACTGGGCTCTAAAACCCCAACAGCGTGCAGCTGTGTCCTGCAGCCCTCAGGCAGCCAAGCTGCAGCCTGTGTTACCTGTCTTGGAAGAAGCGGCGGAACCCGAAGGCAATGAGCTTGGAAACAGACTCCAGGACAAAGATAACGGTGAAGATGTAATTGCAAATCTTCAGGGCTTCGTCGAGAACCTGTGGTGTGGACAGAGCGCAGAAGTTGGGTGCCAGCAGGCCTGCCCTCACCGTGTTCCAGCAGAGCTACTCAGTCCCTAACAGGACAGAGGGCTCAGCAGGATGACAAACGTCCCACTAAGATCATCTGTTCCAACCATCAAACCATTCCCATCATGCCACTAAACCATGTCCCTCAGTGCCACATCCATCCTTCCCGTGAACATCTCCAGCACCAACACACCAAGAAAACATCAGATTGGGTACAACGCTCTGCATGGCGCACACAGCCTCTGAAGCATCTGCAGGATCCTCACACCTGCAAGCAGACCAGAATGGTCCTACGGCCATGGTTCAGCCCTCTGTGCTGTCATCCCACAGCACACCAACCTCAGGGTCATCACGCAGATGCTGCATACCAGAGGCTTAGAGACAAAATGTTATTTTCCTAAAGAAAATTAAAAACAAAAGCCTGCCCAGCACTGTTATAATACAAGAGAAATCACGGCTGCAGAGCAGCGGCGGCGAGATGCAACGCCCTCACGAGATTGCAGTGCAGGCTCTGCAGCCAAAAGCATTCCTCACCACCAACTGATTGAATCACACAGGAGCTGTCCGGGCTGTTTGAAGGTGACCCAAACAGAAGAAATAAACTGGGCTTGTGCCTTTTCACTTTTTGGCTCCTTTATGGTAGGCTGAAGGATATTTTCCCCCTTATTTGATGTTTTTTTTAACATTAAGTATTCAAACCCCGTGTAGTTTTAGAGAATATTTCCTCCTATTGTGTGCTGTATTTATTCATTCTGAAAGTAGCTAATAAAAACAAGTACAAGTTATATGGCAAAAGCACCTATTTCCATCTCATTCTTACGCACAAGAGGCTTGACGGCCCAGGACAGGCTGTTTTTATTTCCAGAATATGACCCAAACCCAGAACTGAGCACACTAATACATTAAAATGTATTTTAAGGACCAGCATAGAACGCAGTGCCTGTGAAAATTAAGCCCTATGGGACTTCGGGAGAAACTTTGCAAAGCAGAAAGATTTCATAAATGCAATTTGTTTTCCCCTTTTTCTCCTTTTTTTTTTTTTTGTGAGAACGTTCAATCAAAGAGGGTTTTAATAGTGATCCTTTGTAGCTAGCGGCACAAGTGCTCTCCCACCCACCTGTCAGAGCAGTCACCTCACTCCTAACCACAGGGCAGAGGTGCAACAGGCTCCGGGTACCGACGGATACCCCTGAAGGCAGGGGAAGGATGGATACCCTCAGCATGGTGACCAGGGCCCCAGATCAAACAGAAGCGCCCTTAATCGTGTCCACCAGCCAAGCGCACTGACCTTCGGCTGCTGGTAGTGCTCCATAGCCATGGTGATCACGTTGAGGCCGATGACGCCCGTGATGAACAAATCCAGGTAATGGCTGGTGCACATCTGGTGGATCAGGAAGCGGAAGCGGGAGTAATCCGAATAGTAGGGCTTGCACTGTGCTTCTGCAGCGGGAGCAGAGCCGAGAGGCACGGCAAGTCACTTCTCTGCGCCTCCGTGCAGTCAACGCACCCTCACCTCCCACACTGACAAATTCTAGACCGATTACAGCAACATGCTGTCGTCCTCTTTCCCTCCCTCCCCCTCTGCTGCCACGTTACCACCTTTAATACACAGCAGGGCTCCTGTCACCTTACATCCATTAAACGCCTTGGGCGGGACATGCGCTATACTCAGCCTTACGGCATCAGGGATGAGGTGAGCTGGGATCGTTGTGCTGAGGAGTGTTTTCACCATTGGGAAATTTCAATTAAGTTTAAATTAAGCCGACAATTTTTGTTGCTGCTGAGCTTAGAAAGTCCCCAAAGCATCCAAAAGCCCAATTAGCAGTCAGATGCTGGGGACAGATTTTAGTACCAATGGCTTAGAAATAAAGGGCGTTCAGTCAGTGGTGGGCTTTGAAAGAGAAGTAATTTGGTCCTATTATGTTCCTTGCAATAAACTGCGGAGAGAACAAAATTCAGCACTTGGGCTGTCAGAGCCGTGAAGAACGGTCCATAAAAATACCATGGGAAACTGATCAGTCAGCCTCAGCCCCAGAAAATAACGAGTCTCCATTTATACAAGATTACCAAGGCACAGATTTCGCTGTACAACTCATTCCCAGGTCAGGCTGCCTCAGAATGACACGCGCTCTTTAGACCCCAAATGTTCCCACAGATAAACTCATTTACTCACCTAATCTCTAATGAGGAAATGCCAAGGCTGAGTATATAATTCAGTACCATTTTCAAGGAGGCATTATAATGCAGATTGAAGTGGAAAGGACTGTCTTGAATATGTCAGAGCGTAATATTACTCTACTAATTAGATGATCAACTGGTTATGAAAATCGTTGAGCTGTAAGAATTACACGGCTTGATATTTTCTGCAGATGTACAGCTTGATGCATTACTGCGAGCAGAAAGTTGGGCAGAATGGAGCTGTGAAGGCCGGGCTTCAGCTGCCCTCGGGGAAGACTAATTTTAGAAGATTAAGTTTTGCCTGGAAATAGAATTCACTTTGTCAATAGTCAGAGGCATTGCAATCAAAGCCATAGGCTGCATGGCTTTGTGCGCTCCCTGCTTCACAACAGGATCCCGAAAATCAGAGTTGCTTTGGTTTTTCCATAGAGACAGGCTTTTCCCTTACAGCCCGGGCACCAGAGAGACAAACCAGCGAGAGGTTTTATTCTGTAGGGGTTTGGAATGTCTACAGTTTGGCCTCAGTGCAGTCACATTAAAGGCAATGTCAACATTCACCTGCTGATCTGCAATGCTTAGGTGCTTTAGGTGATCTGTGCTGGGGTGCTAAAGCACGACGCTGATGGAAAGGTCTGCACGACGAATTTCCACGCTGAATCTATTGCGTGCTTATAAAGAAGCAGACCAGCAGCTGCTGACTCACTCATAAGCCTGTGTCAGATATCTTGGAATCTGCATAAATCTCCATAAAGTCAAGATATCTCGATCACATTATGCTAAGTTATGAGTAGCAAATTAACTAAAATGTTTGAATACAATTAAGTCAGGAACAGGACCTATTTTTATGAACCAACTTATCATCTCGGTAAGAAACACCATCGTAATTGGATCACTTCTCCACATTTATGTATAATTCACATTCAAAAAGAAAAATGTCAGTGTTTCTGCCTTTTCTTGCAGTGGATTTACTTATGAATAATCACACCGGAATTCGTGTTTTTTCAGCTTTGATTGACAGGTAATTCCAAATCCTACAGAATAGCACCGACACCATTAGAACAGAGAGAGGATTTAGAGAGAGGCTGTAAAATGTCCCCTGTGCAGGGATCTGCACCTGGATGAGCTGCTGCGTGACCTTATAAGCAGGGTTGCTAATTGCTCGTCTACCTCCCCCCTCCCTGCAGCACCAAGGCTCTGCCGTGCCTTTCCCAGCACATCCTCAGGGTTTCCATAGCCAAACATCCCCGGGTGCCGCCTTCGAAAACTGCTGTTGGTGAACGCTTTGTCCTTCACCATTAACTTTGCGAGGAGGGGATTTGTCAACCCTGCTTATAAATCAGCCCAGCGCTCATCGCACCGTGCTCCGCATGCTGGCCATGCAAATCAGTGCAGTGCTGAAATCACCTGGTGATGAACCAACCACACACCCACAGCATGCTGCCCGGACACACAGCACTGTGCCTAGGGAGGCAGGGAGCTCCTGCTATCGTCCAAGTGCCACTTCCATAGGAGCAGTGCGTTTCTGCACATCCATCGGGTGGTTCTGGTGTGCAATTATCCAGGTGCAAAGCCCCTGCCCCCTATTGCACAGTGTTCTTTGGAATTATTGCAGTAAAGATCTAAACAATACCAACATCTTGGGAAATACAGACATCTGTTAAACTCCAGGTGGTGAACTTCACAACTAACACAACACCACATTACTGTACTGTTACAATACACTGTGTCAAGAACAACAAGAGCTCTGGGTTAGTCTCGGTTATCACTGAAAGGTTAACTGGCTTCCCGGCACACGTGGTGTTAAAGAAACGAGGAGAGCAAATGAACAAAAGAAAGAACTGGCAGAATGAGAATGTGAGAAAATGGGAAAATACAGCAAAAGCCCACTACAAAACATCAGGCTGGTAAACAGGATGTAAATTAAGCTGCTTCACCATGGCTGCAGGCCAGGAGCGGGGGCGAGGGAGCTGCCTCAGATGGAGATGCAGCTCCTCTGGATACAACCAGCTCAGGCTGCGGGTCCTGAGCAGTTTCCTCCCAGCCCAGGTAGGAAGGTGATTTGGCAGAGGGAGATGGTGGTCCTGGGAGCCCACCTGCTTCTCCCCACCCTGGAGATGGGCTCTGTAGGGCTGCAGCAGTTGGGTTGATGCCTGGCACAGCAGCACCAGCTTTCAGCTTATCACTGTCACGAGCCCTCCACTCAGGTTGTTTCCCAAGCAGGGTTTCCCTGCTCCTCCCTGCAGCACACCATGGGATGGGGAGCACAGGCAATGCCTGCCAATGGCTGGGAGCAGAATGCTGCAGCACATCGAGCATCTCACTGGGCTCTGTCCTCAGCTCCCCCTCTGTGAGCACGCTGCCTAAGGCAATGCTACTGATGAACCCGCTGCACCCCCAGCCCTGCACTGCCCCAGTGCAGGAGGCAGGATGCAGAAGGGCCCAGGGGACAGTCCTGGGGGCACTGGGCAGATATGACAGCCCCATCACTGCAGTCCCTCGCCGGCTGCAGGACAGCTGGTGTCACCGCTGGCGCAGGGCTGCCTCCCAATATTGCCCTGTCAAGAGAGAAATTGCTGCTTTCCCCAAAGTGCCTTTGCAGCCAGAGCTGCGTGGGCACAGGAAATTGGAATTCACGAGAGTGGGACAATTCCATTACAGTCTCCTCTGGCTTTTCCCTTCTTCTCTAATAAGGGAATTAACTCCTTTCAGGTCTGGGTATATCTGGAGGACAGCAGTGAGCCGTGAGCAGTGAGCCTGTGACGCAGCTGGATTTACAAACTGTATCAGGAATATTATTAGGTTAAAAAGTAGTTTGCACTGAAGGAACTTTTTTGCTTTTTCTATTTAAACAGAGCATTTTACTTGGCTTTTATTGTACTGAATGGGTTTATATTAAAAAAAAAAGATAAAAAGTAAAACAGAAAATAAATTATTTCCACTGTGAAGTTTCCAGTTGTGACAGAATGCAGACTGATGAAAAAATAAAACTATAAAACTGTGATATCTCAGTGAGCACCGGGCAGCAGCACACAGTGCTCCATCTTATCTTCACACCAAGAGGAAGGCAGTCCCTCGGGAACCACCCATGTGTGTGGGTCTGAGGCTCACACCTGTGGGCATCCCCTGAGCCATGGGGGGACCAACCCTCACCCTCCACCACCCCACGGGGACCAGCTGGGCTGCCCCACATTCTCTGAGATGAGACCCAATGGAAAGGCAACGCAAAGCAACACAAAGTAGTACACAGCCCGAGCCTGCATGGGATAATGGAGGGGACTGGAATGAGTTCAATGCCTTAAAAAGAAAACAAAATAACGTAAACCAGGCTCGATGCAACTGCTCTGCTGTGCACGAGCAGAAGAGGCATCACAACCAACCAACCAACAAACGCAGCCCCACACAGTGGGACCCCAGCACTGAGCGAGGTCTGACAGCCAGCACTGCAGAAAGAACAGGGCCTGCCAGGGAGGGCGAGAATGAAGGCACAGAAATAAAAACACCAGGAACGGCAGCGGGAAGGGATCGACCAAAGCATGTTGTGGGAACTTCCACCACAGCCCCAGAAATACAAAGGTGGGAGCCTCTGCCCCCACAGCTGTCCTTCGTGCCCAAAGCCAACAGCCCTCACCTTGCAGCTGCCACTCAGTGCCTGCTCTGTGCAACGGCTGACAGGTGGGTGATTTTTCACAGGTGAGAGCTTTAACACAGTTATCCCAGAACATCATTTTTGTTGAAAATTATAGCTATATTTGTTTCTACGTAGGCGCCTCTTAATTATTCAGGCTAATATTCGTGAGCTACAAATTAAACAAAACACTTGGCTGATCAAAGCTTCTTCTGACAGTAAAAGGAGACAGACTGATGGCAGGGCATGGCGGGTTGGGTGGGCAGGGCACGGCCCGAGTCCTGCAGAGGGCACAAGGCAGCATCTTTACTCTTTTTAACTCAGGAGATGCCCTGCGGATGGAGCAGCTCTCAATGAGTGAGAGGAACTCACGGGTTTGGTAGAACTACAGGTAATCCCACATCATAGCATCATGCAATTGGGTTGGCAGGGACATTAAAGATCATCTCCTCCCAGTCCTGCTGGAGGTCACTGTGGGGAAGATCCTGGATCTTATCCTGCTGAATACTGGCCTCCCTGCGTGGAGCAAGGGTGGAGAAAGAATGAAATGCTCTCCCTCCGTGGCCCTGCCTTCCAGAGACACTCCTGCAAATCACTCACACTCCTCAACCTGTGGTCGGAAAGCCAGAGTAAACAAATCAAAGATCCCTTTCATAGTCCAGTCATTATTCTCTAAAATAAAACTAAACAAGCAAACAAAAAAAACACAAAGAAAAGCCATGAGAAGTCTGACAGTGCTTCAACTAAAGCCAGAAGAAAAAAAAAAAAAAAGATGGCTGAAAAACATAAGATGACCATTGGATAAATTAAGGATTGGCAAGTGTGAGTCCTGAGCCAGGCCGGCAGACCTGCAGTCAGAACGAGAGCTGTGTGCCACGAGGGAAGCGCCGAGCCTTGCACCACACACAGGTTTAGTGGGATGCCTCCGAGCAGCGCGGCCAGAGTTAGTTACACAGCACTGCCATTCACGGGACACAACGCCACAGCTGCCCAGTACCTGGCACCACGCTGGCTGTGCTCTCCATTAACACATCATCCAGCATTAGATCTAAAAGAACGAAACGGCATTAATCATCCGGCAGGACACGCGGCGAGACTCCCCTTCCCCGTCAGAGGTTCCTACGGCTCTGCATTGCCTCCATTCAGAATCTCCTGCAGGATCCTCTCCTTGCATCTCAGGGAGGGCAGCTCAGGCACTGGGGCTCATCGGGAAAAGCGAAGGGCTCTCGTGCTTTTCCCATGGTGGAAGCCCAAGAGAATGCCCTGGCTTGGTGATGAGGAGGAGGCAGTCCTGACGGACAGAGTGGGTACCTGAGGTAGGGCACACATCCTGCTGGGCCAGCGCCTGGCAGCAGCCACTGCATTGCCTACACCTCACCAAACCGGGGTCCCACACACTTCTCTGCTTTGCAGATGTCAGACTGGGGAACTGCGTTTGAAAAGTCTATGAAGAAAAACAACTGTTAGATGGGCTGCATCTGGCTGCATGAAAAACAGACATCTGTGGGTGGGTGTGGGCGCTGGGGACGCTCAGAACGCCCTGCCAGGAGCCCCCATGCAGCTGTTGGTACAGCCCCTAACTTGGCATCGCCTGCAAGCTCCCACCATGCAGGATGAAGCAATGGTATCTATGGGCTCTTAAGGCAAAGCTGGACAAGGTCATTTAAAGACAACGTTTGGCTGAACGCAAATGGGGAAAACTGTTCTGAAGAGATTTGGAGGGCTTCAGACTTTGCTCTTCTAAGGTTTTTATGGCAATTGAATTCTCAGCAATATTTGATCCTCAATAAAGCAGCTGCTTATTGCCTCTTTAATTAGACATTTCATAGGACTGAATGAATAACTGTATCTCCAAGAACGTTTTGTGATTCCTTCCCACTAGGAAACTGCCCAGACTTATATCTTCTCATCATCTAGTTCCTCTAGCATTATAAATAAGGTCATCAATACTAACTAAACATTTATTTTCCTTCTGCGCCTTCCTTCCAGTGACTTTAAATAGGGGTCTTTCTATTTGGTGTTTAAAAGCATTTTCTACCATCAGCCTGAAATTGCGTTTGGGAAATTGTGCTGCCCAAAAAGGCTCCCAGGCAGCACCAGCTCCCTCCACCTGTACTGCACTCAGCTGAGAGCAGCCTGAAGTGTGTGCAGGGAAAGGTGACTGCAGAAAACTGGTTCTAAAAAAAAAAAAAAAAAACAATAAAAAAGGCTGATGGTCACAACTCACCTAGAGAAAGAAAAATTCGCTTACCCATCCCAACCATCAGGGCTCACTGAATGCTCCAAAAGGAAGAATCTCCAGGTAGAGATCCTTTCCTAGTGGCAGCCAGCCCTTAAATGAGGGTTAGAGAGGCATGGAACCTTCTGGTCACACAGGTGAATTGCTTTCAGCTGTGCTCCCAGGGCTGCCTGTGTCCCTTCTCCAGGTGCTCAATCATGGGCTGTTACTCTGTAATTCCCATTCAGTGTTCTCCATTGCTCCCAAGGGAAGCCTCCATCTTCCCACTGAGCATCGAGGGAGCGAGGCTCTTGGCATAAAGCAAACCTTGATGCCCAGAGGCTGCTGTGATAATGCTATTGGTTACAAAACCTGGGAAAGACTGGGACCAAAAGACAAGGGAAAGTGCTGCATGAGTGCTGAACGGAGAGAGGCTGAGACACGATCATGTTACGTGGCTGAGCAACTAGGCTTGCCACAGCTATTAATTGGCTCCTAGATTATTAAAAAAAAAAACAAAAAACTGACTTATTGTCACCAGCTTTCAGAACAAGTGCTTGATCAGACAGTCTCTTAAACAGTACCGAAGTCTGTCAAAGGTAGAGATGTGAGAGGGGATGTAGAGAGAAGCAAAGACGGACTGGGGGGAAGAGCGAGGCCACGGACACAAAGGGAAGGAAGAACCTTTGGGCAGAGAAGACCACGTGAGAAGAGCACGTCTGACTTTGGCCCCTGGCTGACTTATTCCTTAATTTTTGAACCAAAATAAAAAAAAAAAACAATGCCCAAAGACAAAGATAGAAGACCATTGACAGAGTGGAGGCTGAGCACCTTTCCCTTTCAAAGCCTCCTCTGGAAGGTCTGCAGGTGTGCACACAGAGCTCGGGGCTCATTCAATTTGCACCACTGCCATTTTGCCTCCTTAGTTTCTCTCCTCCACCGCTTTTGTTTTCTAATCTGTATTTCTCAAGCAAATGCTTTGATATGTTTCTCTGAGGGGTTTTTAAGCATTACTAGAACGAGATGTCTCCATTATTTTATTACACTCTTGAATAGCAGTGGTGCTACCATGCCAATAAATAATCCTACTTGATAAATGGGACAGGTGGCATCACTGTGGCATTACAAGGCTGTAATAAACCAAATAGTGAATCCAGTTATCAGCAACAGTGCTCATGACTTGGAAGATTGACGGTGCCATCCGGCACTGCAGATCTTTGTAGTTGTCACTATTTGTGTAACACTGAGCTCTGCCATCCAAGAAGCTCCAGGTCTGGTTATCATTATTTTTTAAATTTAAATAACCTCCAATGGGAAGGTCATTGCAAATCACGCAGTGATTGAAAAGGCTTCCGTGTCTCCTTGCTCAGCCTAAAATCACACTACTTCCTTCATGCAAATTTCATAGCTGGACATGCTTTTAGGAGAAGAATGATCACCAGACGCGAGGCAGGGAGGGGAGGGAGAGGGGATTGTGTGGAAGGTCAAGCAGGACTCAGAAAGATGTGGAAAGACTACCGACCAGCCATCTGTTTCTCCTTACTCCTTCTCTTTTTCTCCAGCCGGCGAAGCCTCTTCTCCTCCCTCCTCTTGGCTTCTTCCTCCTCCTGGTGCTGCCGACACTTGTGGAAGTTCTCCACCACGACCCCCACGAACATGTTGAGCACGAAGAAGGCCACGATGAGCAGGAAGGAGATAAAGTAGAGGAGCATCCATGGGTTGTAGTTCATGACTGGCTGCAAAGGGGATGGAAGGCAAATGTCAGCAAAATCTCAAAAAAAAAAGGAGCAAATAGTTAGAGCTGCTATAATCTGGACAGTGGGCGATCCTCCGTGGCAGGCAGTGCGCTCTGCTCCCTGTGACAACCACAGCCCTCTGAGCTGGTTCAGCAGAGCAGTCCCAAACCACAAAGTGCGCTCAGAACCGCGTCTGATCTGCCAGCAGCATCCCCTGCAGCCATCGTTGCCCTCACTGAAAACCCAGACCCACGCTGAGCTATTCTTTTCTCCCAAAATGCTCTAAATTCCAACCTTCTCTCTTCAGCAAGTGCCGTTCACCTGCTGTGGCCTTACTACACCAACAGTGTGGCAAAATCTGTAGGGAAAAGGCTGCCTTTAAGCCCTGGGCTCCTCGCTGTGCTCCCTCCTGACCCACTGCCATTTTGTTCTGGCCGCATTTCTGGCTCCTTGCAGCTCATACCTGCTGGTCAACTCCCACTGCATCCAGGCCGTCGTACATGATATCCACCCAGCCATCCTTGGAGGCCAGCACAAAGAGAGACATCAGGGCCTAGAAAAACACAGAGAAGAGTTGCAAGGAGTTGCAGCAGAGATTTTTCACTCGTAACACTTTACTCCTCTTTGCCCTTTCCTGTCTGGAGATCGTCATTACCCGGCTGATAATGGGGCACTTTGATGCCCAAGGTTTCTCCTGGCAGCAAAAACCCATCAGTGTCAGAACATGGTTCAGCAACGAGTGCTAATTCGGAAACCACAAAGCTGAACACAAAGCAGCTTCGCTTCCACCCTCCAGGTCTCTACTGCTCCCTGCTAATTAGTCCTCACCATGCAGCTAAAATAAGGCAGTGTTGCAGAGATGGTTGGATGTGTCCGGCTCTATTAGACAAGCTCTTCTGCAAGATATATTTGGTTTGTTATGTAGCAGCGAAGCAATTAAGTACTCCACAAAGCCACATGTGCTTGTTCTGTTCTGAAAAGAAGTGTGTGGCTGCTTGGAAACACCACCTTTGGGATTTACGGAGACAGAACGCTGTGTGTGAACTGAATATTTACTGTGACTGGCAGTGCCCTGTAAGAAAATCCCATGGGATAATAATGCACAGGTTTTAAGTCAAGGAGGTAAAGGAGCAAAGAAGCAGATTACCGTGCTATTAATACCTGGCCGAGATTATCAAAATTATACTTGTGCCGGACCCATTTGTAGCTTGCTTCTGCACAATCCGATTTATTTGTGATGTTTCTGGTGTCCTCCCCCTGGCAGATAAAAAACTTGCCTTTGAAAAGCTGCAAAACACACAAAGAGGAGAGGAAAGGTAACGGCTCAGACCACAGGATTTCTCAGCAGAGGATGGATATTTCTCACAGGGAATTCTGCACAGCCCATGCAGCCAGACGAGCTGAAGGAAATCGCCGTGTTCATGTGGGTTATTGGCTGAGCAGCCTGCCTGGTCTGTGCCTAATGAGCAAACGCATCATTTCACACCGTTCTGGGCACCACGTGGGGCATTCGGAGCTTCGGTTCGGCGCCCTGAGAGCTGCCTGCAGCCCTTTGCTGCCAGGCTCATCACTGGGGCACGTGGGTTGGCTCTGTGACCCAGCTAACAGTGCTGGCAGTGCTGGCCTTGGAGCCGCCGGGCAATGCGGTGTGAGGGGCCGTGGCAGCCGAGCACAGGCGGCACTTGGAGGCACAGCCATGAGCTGCGCTGCTGGCGGGCAGAAGGGGCACACTGCACACTGCAGGGAAGCCGAGGTGCTGCAGCTGGGCGGATCTGAGTGCTGTTCTCCAACTACTGCTGGGCTCTGAAAATATTCCTCGTGTGAGGCTGGTGCTGATACCTGACCCTGACCTTCCTTCCTTTGCTGTAAGCCAGGAGAGGTGCAGCTCCTGGGAAGCAAACTCCTGATCTACAAACGCCCAAGGAACAGCAGCTTCCCTGCACTTAACTGCAGGCAGTGGCAGGGGATGAGGACTGCTTCAGGCATGATTGATGCCGGCAGAACAGAGGGGCTCACAGCCTGCCAGACAGCCAGGTTTATTTGCTGACAGAAGCTGCTGTTTCGGCAACCTGCTCCTTAAAACACCACCTGGGTATACAGAGAAATGATGCTGATGGGTTTTGATCTGCTGTTGAAGACGAATATCAGTAGAAATAATAGCGAACAAGATAAACCCACACATTACTCCATGGGTTTCCTTCAGGAACCCGCAGCAGCAGAAGGATGTTCTCTGGGCACGCAAAGGTAATCGCCATCCAACGCAACCATAAAACTCCTGGATGTAAGGAGAGTATTCCCTGATCTTCCCGTGGAGAAACACTATCATGTGTAAGGCAGACAAGGGAGATATAGCTTGCACAGATCAGAAAGTTTTAATTAAGCAGGAAGGTAAACAACTGTTCTAATATATTGTCTATAAATACAATTTCTCCTGGAGCCGGACGTAATGCCCGTCAGGTGGGAGCAGTAACACGGCTCCTAACTGGGCTTGGAAATGCAGAGCCCGATTTGTAAGAATGCTGATTGCTGGCGGTGCGTCAGTCGGAGCTCCAGCTTCCAGCACTGCCAGAAGGGAAAGGCCGAGGGTTTGGCAGTCTGTTGCTTGTGTCTGATTAATCACCATCCACACGTGGATGAGCACCACGACAGAAGCAGTCTGGCTAAGAGGAGACGCCGTTAGAAGCTCCCGAGTCTGAATTGTCATCACGTAAAGCTCTATCAACTGTACTTTGATCTCCTTCACGTGGGAAAACCAACTGTAACTTGGAGGGATCATCTTTTTATAGAAAGAGTTACGGCCCTCATCTCGCCCCTAATTACACATCAACATTAACCGAGAACTTTGCTTCCTGAATACAAGATCAGCCTTACTCACATCTACCCCTGAAGCACATCAATAGTCACGACAATTTAACAGAAGACAGCAAGTCACAGGGGAAGCAATCACAATTAGTAGGGAGGAAATTCAAAGGGCGCACTGCAGGTTTTGTTGGTTGGCATCAATTTTCCCGTGCCTGAGTTTTGTACCATTTTACAGGATATGCTTAGCTTTACGAATCACCTCAGAATAAGGGATGGAGGTGGTTAGCTGTGACAGAGCCAATCCAGCTGCCCATGGTTATGGATGGCACAATTCTCTCCTCTGTTTATTTCCAATGCCGTATTTATTATTTATGCAGCATATTAGTAAAAAACATTACATAAGACACTATTCTGAAAGAAAGCAAAGCAGAGCTGCTTCCCAAAGCTGTCTGCAACAGGGCGAGCAAACTTCAGAGAGAAATCAGAGTTATGTCAGAACATTTATATGAAACAATCTCTTCTTCTCAGGTAATGAGAAATCAATTAAACAGGAAACTCTGCCACTTTTTCCCCTGGGTTCCTGCATTGCTAGAATTGAGGATATTGCTAGCAGTGCCAGCAGGAATCAGGCTTGGAAATCTCTGCTTCTGCGAGCTCTCAGTTATACAAACTGTCAGAATCTGAATGAATCTCCAGGTCAAGGTCTCTCTGGAGTTTACACACCAGCGATTTCAGCCTTGAAAGCTTCTATTTCCCTATGGCTTTAGGCCTGGAAGGAAGGTGGAGGGGAGATGTCCCCGTGTTATCTCACAGACTGAACAGGAATGGGATTTAAGTTTCCCTGAGCTGAGGTTTGCTGGCAGTACATGTCATGCTTCAGGCCTCGCTCTACTGTGGTGTGGCCAGGGGAAGAAAGAAAGCGGAGAAATAGTTTGATTTACGTCCTGCTGCAGGCAGAGCAGAAGTCCTTGCGGTGGGGAATGATGAAGAAAGCCTTTGTGTGCCTTTGAGAATGTGCCTTTGAGGGGGTCGTCCTGTTGGCTTTTGTACCACTACATGCAATAGGAGAGCTTCAAGAAAGTCCAACACATCAAGTGACACACAGCCACGACTGGAACTTCAGAAGCAAATGTTTTGAGAGCACTAGAAAGACCACACTGTGCTGCTGAGGTGGGACCAAGAGCTGCTTAAGCCCTTGGGTCTGAGTCATCCTGGGCCATTAACTATGGCACAATTACAGATTCAAAACCAATACGCATTTCTTGAGCACGGGCGCAGGACCTTGATGGAGCCACAAAGAGACAAAGCTGATGCTGCTCCGTGGCTCTGATCACTGCTACTTCAGCTACTGCTAGCGATGCACGTGGCTGCTCACTGTTGTTAGGCTGTATTCGTTAGTGAGTTTTGAATGGCTGACTAATTATGGGAATGCTGCTGCTTCCTTGCTAGAAGGAAGAGCTCCCCAGGAAGCTTTGGTTTCAGAAGGGTGCCCAGTGGTACAAACAGCCAACTGTGAGACCAGCCAGAGCTTGTACACTTGTTGTCTTGGTGCAGAGGCATACAGGGACTCACCTGAACTCCCAGGATCCCAAAGATTATGAAAAAGGCACAGCAGATGACCACAATGTTCCCAATGGGCTTCAGGGATGACATGAGTGTCTCCACCACCAGCTTCAGTCCTTGGGCTCGACTAATGACTCTGTGGGGGCAAAGAAGCACAAAGCCTATGTCAGTCCTTCTTGTGTCGAGTTCTGCCTCTGATGTGGAAAAGAATGGCAAATAACTCAAAAATCAGGATGGGAAAAGCAGTTCTGGAAGAGTGGCCTCTGTGGGTGTTGAGGGAGAGAGGTCTCTGCCTATGCACACAGCCACGTGTGAGAGGAGGAGAGCACACGTGAGGAGCCAGGAAGGTCAGTGTGGGAGGAAAAGCAGATATAAGGGCTGGCCTCATATTTTTCAAGCTTGGAGTGATGGTTTTATCTAACCCACTATCGATCCTCAATCCATTTCCTGATCAGCTTCTTACATTGCCACTCATTATGGCATTCTTCTCTTTCTCTAATTTGTTCTGAAGGGCTCTCTACTTTCCAGCCTGGACCACACCTTCCCTGGGATGCAGCCTCCTGCTTTGCTTCATGCACAAGCACACACCTCTGTGTCTGTAGCACATCCAGGACCGCAGAATCCTCCCAGAGTGCTTTTCTGTGTAGTTTCAGGCAAAGCTCCTCATTTCCCCGCTGGTGGAGAAATGCAGCAGCCGCTCTTACAGCTGCCTGCAGACCCGGCGTGCCCACAACCAGGACCTGTGTGTGCCCACAAAGAGCCCCTCGGTGCCCAGGGCTCAGCTTTGCACCCACCAAATGGAACCATTGCTGGCATCCAGAGGAACGTCCCCAGCGGGATCACAGGCACCCAACCTTTCTGCAGCTGCACTCTAACAGCTACTGCATAACATTCTAGGCTACATGGGAAGGTGGGGAAGAATAATGAGCGCATCACAACAGGAGCACGGTAGAATATCTATATAAAAGAGGAGAAACTGTACTTCACTCTCAAAGGCCATACTATGATGAAAGAACAAGGCTGATGTGCACTGGCTTAAGCGCATCTCTCCACGCTGGGAAGATGAACGAGGTGTTCAGGCTCACGGCCACGGAGGTGCAGAGCTGGAGCACTGATGAAGGCATCTGATGGGGCTGCGTGCCTCTCTCCCGCTGCCAGCCGGAGCTCAGCGTTTTGCTGGCTCTGTACTCTGCCACAGAAGCTTCCAACTCAGGAGATTCGATGATTCTGTGATTCTGAGCCGTGCTTTCCCAAAGCAGAAATAGCTTCTGCAGCAGGAGAGGGAAGGAGGGAGCCGGGGGCTGCTCCCAGTGCTTGGTGCTGACGGGGGCCACTAAAACTTCCCGCCTGCTTGTTGCTGCCTGCTTCTCTCTTTTGCCATCGAGTCTTCTCACCGCCTCTGCCGTTTGGCCCCAAATGCAGCTGCACTGCCTGGAGCACAGCTTGGAGCTCTGTCGCCTGGACAGAATCCAATTCCTTCTCCTCTCTCCCCCCCTCCGGTCCCCGGCGCTCCCAGCAGAGGTCCCCACGGACACATCCTGGTGCCCGACGTGCACGGCCCGGCCACGGGGTGTCGGGACCGCGGCCAAGCCCTGCGAGCCCCGTCCTGCCCCACAGCCTGAGGGCAGGGAGCGGCTCCTTCAGAGACTGTTGGCATTAAACAGTATCCCGAAAATCTAACAATTATTCCCTTTTTTTCTGGTTAAATATTTACACGACATGTCAAGGGTAAATCGTCAATTATCTTTTTAAAAAAGAAACAGATGGTTGTATTTTCATCTGCTCCCTTCCCAGCGACACACAAGAGGCAGATGCTGCTGCTACTCACAGCATGGGTGTCTCTCTCAGGTAGCTCTTACGGCTCCTTAATTCCAGCACCTCAGAGCTGTGGTATTCCAGGAGCTGAGGAGGGGCTGGGGGCTCAGGGAGCAGAAGGACCGCAGGCTGAGATGCCCCAGGGGATGCTGTGCCCCTCGTGCAGGCAGCTTGAGCCTGAATCTCTCTTCTGGATCCTCAGATGTTTTGAAGATGTTTGCCATCCCTCACACGTTACCCTTATGCTGTCCTGAGCGAAATATTACCGCTGCAGTACTACAGATGGGAAACTGAGGCATAGGAGAAGCACGGGTTGTGTTCTGAGAGGTCTGCAGGCAGCTTGCAGGCAGTGACTGCAATAGACACTGGGCACACTGGGATCTCGGCTGAGGTCTTTTGCCCATAGCTATGCAGGGATGGATGTCAGGTCTTCCACCTTGAAGGCCTTTGGTCTAACTACTGAAACATCCTTAAATTCTGGGGAAAAAGGGCAAAATTTAGTCTCCAGAGTGTAAAGGTGATAATTTTCTCCAACAGTTATTAAGAAAACCTATTCTAGAAATAATAAAGTGATTTCCCTTGTGGTAGGCTGTTTGGTATCCAGCAGAGAAGGAGGAGGTTGCTCATCTGGCTCAGCAAAGTCGCGTGTACTGAGAATAAAGGGCTGAGAAGCTGCAGCGTTTGGCTGCTCTCAGAGTTCTGATCAACCGGGGAATTCCTCAAACAAGAATGCATGCGGGTAAAAGCTGCCACCATCCCAGCTCCGTGCCAGTGCTGTTTCCAGCCCTACAGGGAGAGAAGGCTTTGAAAAGATTTTGAAAAATAATAGTTCTTACTAATGAAAACCTTCAGATCTTGGAGCTGCCTCAAAACGACGGTCTGATCCAACGTCGAGGCGAGTCCATGCAGACTCCTGCCTGCTCTCTGGAGAGTCTGATAACTCAAAGAAGTGCCAGTGAAATTCTCAGCATTGCCAGATTATTAGTGTCAGCTCCAATATGTCAACACGCAGCATCCCTGCACCTCATCAATATTGCCTGAGATCCTGCTGATATCAGGCTTGCAAACCTGTATTATCTGACCCACCACTCCTGCAATTTATTGCTGAAGGATGCGGCTGATTTGGAGACCTCCAGTCATGCCAGTCCCCGGTGTGGCATGCAGGACAGTTTCAGTCTGCATTAAGCATATGGAAAATGGGGAAGCTGAAGTTAGGCCGTTTTTTGTTCAGTTCACATTCCTCCTGGATCTGCCGGTCTCAGCACTCACAGTGCTGTTAAACCCCTGTGACACACTCCGAAACCACTGCCCTCCTCACCCAGCTGGATCGCATTTGCTGCCTTTAAGCCTGCTAGCCTGAATAGAGCACTCAGATGGAGAAGGAGCACTTAGATGAAATAGCAGATCAACACTAATGGAGACCTTCCTCCACAGATTAAAAAAAAAGTAAAATAGCAGAGGTGATAGATGATACGATAGAGTCTATGAAATGACTATTTGATACCGCGATGGTATGAAGAGTGAATAATTTATCCATCTGCTTTGAAAGCCAAAGCCCAGGCTCTGTAAGCAGTAAAACAGCACTGAAGTCCAACCAGATTAATTCTAAATACAGTTTCAGTCTTGATTTCTCTTATATCTTAAGCTACAACACTTGATCCCAACAAGAGCAGGTTGAACGCATTAGGAAGGAATGTTATTGTATAAGCAATCTCTCTACTGGCTGAAACATCAGAGAGTCATGGAAACATCTTTGAATGTCACTCCTTTGTGAATATATTTTTGGAATTTTGGTCATAAAACTGGGCTGGAATGCTCATGGATTCAGTCTGGACGCTGATAATCAATCATGCAATCAAAAGCCCATGACTGGCACGCATTATGTCTGTGCCAATGGCAAAAGCATGCGTGGCTTTGAGTGTTGCACAAAGCAGCAGGGCTGTTTTCACAGGAGAGAATGAGACAAAACAAGGCAGGTCTTTTTGCAAGAACTGCTTCCGATTAGCAAACAGAACAGCCAAAGCCAAGGTGACGAGGGCTGTCCCTGCCTTTGAGCTCAGTGACTCCTCTCTGACGGCGTCCTCCTTACTGCCCACGGGAAGAAAGCACAGAGGGCAGCCAGGTCCCTTCACTGGTGCTGAGGGTGAGCAGTTACTTTCCAGGAAAGGAAAAGCCACGGCTCGGTCTCCAGAGGGGTCTCCACCTCAACACGGGGAGCAGGGCCACGGAGCACAGAGTGCTGCCTGCCGTCCCACATCAGTCCAGCTGCAGACGTGGGGCAGTGATGGGGAGGTTGGAGCCCCGCAGCAGTGGCGGTGCAGGAGGGGTGGGCAGAGCCGCGCGGGGCGGCCCAGATGTGCGGTGCTGAGGCAGATGGGTTTCCACATGCCGAGATTTACGACTTACTGAAAAGCCCCTAGTTTGATGGCTGCTTTTTCATTTCCTACAAATCTAATTACAGGGGAATAGAACTGATTGCGACCATATTTAGAGAAAGGGCTTGTTGCTGTCTTTTTACATTTCCTTTGTAGTATGAAGCCGTATGTTGGTTGAAAACGCTCAGACGTTCTCTTGAGAAAACATATCAAATGCCAGCAGGAATGGAATAGCAGAGGAAGGGTCTAACCCTGCACATGCTCCAGATGGCAGCTCTTCCTCCACCCCGCAGCTGCTCGATGGACTGTTCCCCACGACTGCAGACTGCTCACAGACCTGCGTGGCTGCAGAGGACTGCATCCCACAGTTGGAGAGGGAAGCTGACCCTGCTTTTACCCAGAGGCATCCAGGTTATTCTGTATTTTGGGTCAAAAATCAGCCAGATCAGAAAAGCAGAGCAGATCCTACAATTCAAAAAGAGGGCGGAAACTCCCCCCAGAAACAACAGCTGACGTGGAAATGCTGTGGGACACACAAAAAAATAAGGTCTGAATCTGAGTCAGATAGGAAGTCAGCCTATGGCCAGCGATGAACCGCAGCGCAGTGAGCTCTGTCCAGACAAAAGCAATTAAAGCAGCTCGTGTCCTAGAACTCATCAGTCACAATGTGCACATTGCCCACTGCAACAGTTTCCCTTCCACAGCTGTTGAGAAGATTTGAAAGACACCTAAGCATGGGCATGGCCATTGTTATTTAGACTTATTATTCACACCAGAGCAGTAAAACAACATCTTCTGTCAGAAGCAGGGTCCTTTTTGTTGTCATAAAAGTGAAAATCTTGACTCAAAGTGAACCTTTTATGAAGGAAGATATGACAGGCGCACAAAGGTGCTTCGAGCAGGAAGGTTAATAAGCTGCTGCATAACCAGAGCAGCAACAGTGGCATTAAAGAGGGACTGCATTGAGCACAGAGCAAAACCTTTGAGCTCGGGGTACAGCACAGGAGCCGTACCTGTAGGAAGGGGTGGTTCTGGTCAGGGGGTGCTGCTGCCAGGGATGGGGCTGCTTTCACCACACCAGGGACATTTTCAAATTAGTGGGGAATGGAGGGGAAAAGGTTCCTTGCATTCTAGGTTAAGCGGCAGTTCAGTCCCTGCTTCCTTACAAATGATCTGCCACCTGCTACTAATTTCCTCCTGTGTTACAAAAGCCATTGACTGCCTGAAGGAAAGGGGGAGAAGCTGTTAAGCTGCACTTTGCACAGAGCAAATGAGAACACAAATAGCAGGGGATGTGTGTTTTAATGAGCAGAAGAGGCATCGATCAGCTCACTGCTGCACGTGGGGCTGCTCCCAAAGCACCGCAAGAGCCCGGAGCTGCTGAGGGCTCAGCAGAACACTGTCCCTTCCCTTGCATAACTGCTGCACAGCCTCCGTGCTCCATAAGGTCTCCTTCACCCTCTGCTCACCTTAAGGGCCGCAGTGTCCTCAGCAGCCTCAGCACCCTCAGCATCCCCAGGATTTTCGTGCCGCTGTCCGACACCATTGAGACGAGGATGTCGATGACGGAGATGAGGACCAGCACCCCATCCAGCACGTTCCAGCTGCTCTTCAGGTAGGCTTTCTCCCCAAAACACAATCCCAGCGCCACCACCTGCCCGAGCAACAAGGTGCAACAAATTACGACTTTTGCATCTGATGCTTTTCTCCCAGTTAGCAACCTGCTGAGAATGCATTATTCACGATATGAGTCTGCAAGTCCATTTGCTTCCCAGTATAGAAGCCTAATTAGACAAATCAGCAAAGTGTTGTATTTCAAGGACTGTACAATAACTCTGCAGATATACCCCACATCGTCCCTTACAGCTGCTGTATTTTTAATGCAGCTAAGACACACTGCACAGAAGTGTTGCTAACAACTTCTGCTCTGGCGTATAAAGTTGGATGGTGTTTTATTTCTACAGATTCCTGGAGTACAGGTGCTGAGTGGCTGACCCAAGCAACCATTTACAAGCTTTGCAAACATGGAAACTCCAGAAGCTTTTCAGAGAGCAATTGTTCTGCGAGATCATTATGAATTACACAAGAGAGATTTACAGCAATGGGTTTCTGAGTCTCCTGCCTCAAACCCAGCACAATGTTTCAATGTGCTCGAGTCTCTGCCTGCTCAGGAAGGCACAGAGCTGCTTAGGTTGTGAGGACAATGGGTTGTTGAAGACAATGGGACTTGCATGCATGGCTGACGCTAAGCACGTGCTCGAGAGCTTTGCTGAATAGGGGAGGACTGCTGAATTGAAGCATCCCATAACGGTGTAAATCAAGAGCAACTTCAGTGAGATTGTTTTGATGCAAAATGCGCTCAGCATAAGGCATGCGGTGGGCATTCGAATATGGTTCAGGAGATGAAAACATTCACCTCCCTCATCGCTGGCAGACCTGGGGGTTTTGCACACACACTGCAATAAAACATCACTAATATCGTACAGGCACACTTCCCCTCCGGCTTCATTTACCTTAACTGTCATCTCAGTCAGGAAGATCACTGTGAAGATGTAGTTAGAGAGCGTTAGGAAGATCCGTTCCTGTAGAAGAGGAAAGGAGAGACAGAGCTTTACACGACGCTTTTAGATAAATGCCATCAGTGCATCTGTGCTGCCTGCAGCTGTGTCAGCAACGCGGGGAGGGGCGGCAGCACTGGGCCCCCTGCCCTCAGAGCCCGCTGCACCCCAGAACCACCACCTGCCCCCCCAGCAGGCACAGGGACATCGGCTGCCCTTGGAACCCCCTTGGCAAATCTCTCTCTGCCCCTCACTGCAGACGCCACCGCACAGTGCAAATATCAGCACGCTCCCAATTCCCAGTACATGAAGTCAATGTCAGCGTGGCTGTGCTGCAAGGCCAGCAGGGCCCCAGGAGGCTGCAGCGTGGCTGCCAGGACCCGACCCGGCTCCACCGAAGCCAGCGGAGCTCTGGACGCTGCCACCAGCTGAGAGCTGCCCCTAAGGGTCGTTCTCCTGCCCAGAGCCATGGGCTGGAGCTGGGCAGGGAGCCCAGCAGCCTCATCTCATCTCCCGGTCCCTGCACTACCCACCAGACCGTGCAGTTCTTGCTGCCGCTGTGCCGCAATAGCAGCTAGTGATTACAGATGAGACCACGGCCTGGCTCCCTATCTGTAGTTAGCAGAAACCTTTCCTTTTAATGATGATCATTAAATAAATTACACTTCTCCCTAATCCCTAAGCAATCTCTGATTGCCTGCACTGAGAAATGGACAGCAGAAGGTGGAAGTTGGAAGAAAGTGGTGAGCGTGCCTGTATGCATACAATTGAACCAGCCCCAGTTCTGCTAATAACAATTTGGGATTTATTTCTACTGCTCCCTACAGAGCAATCCTGTAAGAGAAGCAGATCTCTCGAACAAAATGAGATGCAATTCAAACAGGACAAAACACCTTGGCAACCCTCTCACTTGCCAGATCATGATTTACTGAAAGTGACTCAGGAACCACAGAGCAGTTTGTTTCCATCCTGGGCCCATAATTAATGAGGCCCTGGCCCTGCAGCGTGATTGCAGGAGCTGCGATAGGAACCGTCTTTGCCGGGCACACAAAGGAGTGCTGCAGGGCAGGCGGTGCGTGGGGAAGGACGGGGAACTGCTGGTGGTGCTGGAGATAAAACAACAATAGTGTGGGGGAGAGACGAGGATATTACAGCCCTCCCTGGTGAGCACGTGGCTGTGTTGGAGGATAATCTCTGCAGCCCATGTCGTGCACTCTGAGATGGGGAGTGCGTGTTGGCTGGCAGCAGCATCCCGTTCTGATAAGCCAGCTGAAACTGGGGCAGGGAATGAGACCTTGTGTGAAGCAGCTACAAAATCCACAGCTCAGAGAGGCAAAGGACAATTATTTTAACCAACTGAAGCTAAACTAACTCTGGGTTTCCAGATGAGAGGTCTGTCCCTGTGAGCAGGGCACGGGCACTGCTACTGGCAGCCCTGCTTTTCTCTGCTGCACCCACACCATGGCTCAAGCTCAGCTCCAGCCCTGGATGCCACACTTCAGTTTCATTTTGGCTACAGACTGATACTCCTGGTGCTGCTGGTTGCACCAAGCACTACATTACCAGCCAGGCAAGGGAAGGAATTGTCTGCTCTGCACCACATCACTGCTGCTCCACCATGAGCACTGTGTGCAGCTCTGGGTACCACAGTACAAACAGGATATACAGCTAGGACGGAGTGCCCAAAGGAGGGCTGCAGAGATCATGAAGTGTCTAGAGGGGGTTGTTTGGCCTAGAGAAAAGGGGTCTGAAGGGAGGCCCCATGGCAGCCTCAGAGCCAGAGCTGGCAGGTCTCATGGGACACGGCAAGGGGCTCAAGGAAGCCCGTGGGATCTCCAGGGTGTCCCATCTGGGGAGCAGGGGGTGATTTCCTCCTGCCACGTTGGCTGGCAGGGAGCCCTGCTCTCATCTCACAGCTGCGAGGTGATGCATCGTGGCTGCGTGATAATCAAAGGAAAAAAATGGATCTAGGGGAGGGACCTCTCATTCAGTAAAGAGGACTATGAGGAAAGCTTAAAATAGGCACAGAGCAGCCAAGACTCCGGTTTTGAGGTCTAACATTGAAGATCCATGAAAATGAACAGCCTGACACGCCTACGACAACAAACCGCGATTCTATACGATTGCGATATGAGCAGTCGTTGGAATACATCAGCAAGAGCCCAGCACACATCTCAGCCACAGTCTATGCTAAAATAAAAGAGCAACGGATGGTTCTGCCCCTCTGAGTGATGGAAGTGGGTGCTGTGAGGGTCTGGCTTGAAAAATCTCTACACAATTTATTAAATCAGAATGGTTCAGGGGAATGGAATTACAGTGCACATGTCAATCCAGTTTTTCTTGTGTCACAGCAAAGATCATAGAAAAAGGGGAGAGAAAAATACAAAATGAATGGCTTCCCCTGTTCCCTTCTCACCATCCATACATGCCCGCGAACAACAGATGGAAGAAATGAAGGTTGATCAGAGAAGGAAACAGAGACAGATGTCGTGCCTGTGCCATGTGTTAAAGCCTTGATCGTACTTGCAGAAATGGGATATTGCATGGGGGGCCTCGATGTGTGGCAGGCATGAGCTCTGCTTCTGTTCTGTGAACCAGGAGGGCCAGGAGCAGCAGCAGCACGAGGAGCGGGAGGAGGGGAGAAGCCTTCGCTGGCACAGCATCACCCTGTACCTACCCCATACCCAGCTCTGCACGGACTCTGGCGGCTCTGCACTTCAGAAAGAAAAGTGTGAGCCCACATGCACGGCAGCAGGGGTTGAACCACACGTGCTGCCTCCACAAAGAACATGAAAAACATTAAACTCAAACTCACAGCACTGTGAGGCTCGATTTTGGGTCGTTCCATCGCGATGGTGATGCAGTTGAGGAAGATGATCACCAAAACGATGTGATCAAACATCTTGTGCGTGATGATTTTATTGCACATCAGACGGAACCTGCCAAGAAACGAGAAAAGAAGACAGCGCACAGACAGGCTGTTAGCACTCAGCTGGTGGGGACAGCACAGCACGCTCCTGCAGCTCCAGCACAGCCAGGGAACCGAGCTCCCTGTTTGCAAAGCAGAAGAGCCACAGTTCTGCAATCCTCTCCCTGGCAGAGCCCCATGCTGCAGGCACATCTGGGTATGAATAGAAAAGGACTCAAGCTGCAAAGATCGATTTCAAATTAGAACCACAGATTTCCAGCCCCAGCAACATTCATGGGGGACTCAGTCTTGCTCAAAGCACGGCAGCTGCTTGCACAGCTCAGACAGGCAGCCAGGTGTGGGTCTGAGCCCTGCCTGCTCCGTGGAGTTCAGCTTTAGCTTATATACAGGAAGAAATGCTTGGATGGAGTCTGGGACAACCTGGTCTGGTGCCTGATTTAGTGGCTAGCAACCCTGCCCATGGCAGAGGGTTGGAGCTGAATGATCTTTCAGGTCCCCTCCAACCCAACCATTCTGTGATTCTAAATACCTCCAGTGTAAGGGCTGAGCGCACACGACCAAAGGAACAGAAGCTATTTATGGTGACAGATGGTTGTACACTGACCCAGGATTTATAATACCATATTACATTCCCCTAAGTCTGTTTCTGAAAATCTCTCTAATCTCTGTATGAATGAACCCAAACGCTGCCCAGGGCCCATCAGCTCAAATGTGGGAAACTCTCATTATATGTGGGCAGTATCCAGAGAATGGGTTTGGGATCTCGGAGCCCACGGCTGGGCTTTAGGAAGGGCAGTGCTCAGGTCCTCTGGGTGAGGAGAGAGAGAAAAGGGAGGACAGAGAAGTCTGCACTGAGAGGAGGTTTTGGCAGGGCAAGGAGGATCCTTTGTGTTCTAAGTGTGCACTGACTGTGTGCAAAGTTAGATTTCTCTGAGGCATCGGTGCTCAGCACACCCTACCACACAAGCTGCCTTACCTGGAATGAGGAGCAAAGACATAGATGGACCAGGAGTCCCTCTCCTTGCAGCAGGTGGGGAGACGTGCCCGTACCCAGGCCTTCATGTGGTCCCTTTTGCTCTAGGAGGAAAACGGAGAACAAAGATGTACCAGGAGGAAAAGCAGAGAGAAGAGTTAATGCCCCCAGATCTCCCAAGCAAATGACTCGGGGAAATTTTTAACTAAACAAATATCCCCAGCCACTCAGTAAAACCAAAGAAAACAGCCTTCCCCTAAAGGACCTGTAGGATCAGGGTTAGAGCAGTGCTAGTGCCATGAACCCCCGCGGTCACATCTTCCTGCCTGCTGTGCACAGTGCATCCAGCACGTGGCAACCTAAAGGGATGGAGATGGCAAGTAAAACCCTCATCCAAGAGGACCCACAACCTGCTCAGCTCAGCCACAGACCCTCTGGCTTCTCAGCAGATGCTTCTGAGGTGTTCCTGCTGCTTGCTGGGCCAAGCCCTATGTCTGCACACCACTGGAAAGCCAAAGAAACCATTTGGAAGCTGCATTTCAGTGCAGGAACACAATGGCAAGCATCTGCCTCTCATTCAGCACGACCAAATCAGGCCATGGATTATGAAGGCAGAAGGGAACATCGTGGCCTGTCTGACCTCCTGGCTGAGCGCTGGTCATCCAACTCCCCTGAATTAATTCCTCCTTGAAACCACAGTGCATCCCCGGCCACACATATGTGAGACCATTGGCAAGGTTGTTTAAGGGCAGGAGGGCAGACTGTAATGCTTTGGCCAACAGATCAAGCGAAGACAAGAACATCCAGCGCCGAGGAAACGCCTGGTCCAGGCTGCAGCAGCCTCAGGGTTAGGTCTTCTCACCTTGGGTGTCCAAAGGGAGGCCAGGAGGTAAACCCACAGAGCAGTGCATGCAACGTCACCGCAGCACTTCATGTTCACGGACAAATTAAAATGAGTTCTTGCTCATTCATTACCCCTATTTCCCCACTCCCATATATGATGCCCAAGGAGCAGGGCTCCAGAACTGCATGTGCTTCATCTTGGAAATGTGGAAGGGGGGATTCTGTCCTCACTGGGAGTCAAACTGTTAGCAATTTGAGGTACTTTGGACTTAAAAATGGGATTTGTTAGGGTAATTGAGTGGAATGGAGGCAACGCTTTCTGCTAGTGTATGCACTCAGCCAGGGGTCTCATTAGTGATGGGTAATTGCTAGTGTAGTGCCCACCTTAATGAAAGCACTTGGTGACAACCTGAACTCTTCGTGGAACGAAAACAACGTTGTGAAAATAAAAGGAGAGGTTTGAGGAACAAACCAGCTGGGTTTTCCTACCACCTTCCTTCAGCTCTTCATCATTTCCCTCCTTTCCGCACCAGCACGCCCCAAGCACAGCACACCAGTGGGTTCTGGCCGCATTAGGGCTGTTTGCACATTCTTTTTCCAACTCCAGACAAGGAGGCAGAACTGCTCCCCTTACTCTGAACTATATTTAATAGAGCACGCATCCTGGGGCTCTGCTGTCCCTCCCAGCAGCCCGCTCCGCTGAATTATCCATAGATGCAACAAAAGGAAATAAATGGATCAACTCTGATGTCTGCTCGAAGTCGCAGGCAGAACAGGGATTGCTGCCCCAGGACACAGAGCATCGCTGCGGCTCCGTCCGGTTCATTTTGCAAGCTGGAAGCTTTCCAGGAGTATCCAGTATTCAAAGCAGTTCTGGTATTTATCATGGGGATTTGTAGTGAATGGTAATGCGTCAGCAGCACAGAATGCTTCTTTCTATTCCTTTTGTCCAATTCTAATGCCAAAGATATTTTGGGGTTTGTCTAATTGTTGCAGCTCGCAGTTCATGGGCTCAGTCAGATAACAAAGGCAAAAGCGATCTTCCATCGCAGCCCCGCTCGGCGTGTCAGCACGAGGGCAGCACAGCGCTGCTCTGAGCGGGGCCAAGAGCTGTCCCAGAGCACAGCCACGGGAATCTAAAGCAGAGGAATGACTCCACATTTCCACGGGTGGAAGGGCACGGTTTGATAATCTGTGCCAAATGCGAGATGTTTGCAAAACGAAAAGCGAGCGCTTCCAGCCCAAGTCCCATCAAACGCTTCCTCTGCAAGGTCCAGACACACATCCACGGCGCACAATCAGCCTGATTGCTGCTCAAGCCTGCATTATGCTCCCAGCCATATATCAATTATGTTATTTAAATCATATCTATTTGTCCATAAAACACACCTGGACAGGATGAATGAAGACTGAGGGGGGGGGGGCGGGTTGGAGAGAAGAAACTGCTCTTTAATTTGCCTGCTGGTGGCTTTACCAAAGCCCCAGTGGCTGCCACCGGCTGCCCCCCCCCCCCTCTGCACAGCGGGATGCAGAGATGTTGGCTGCCTTTGCCCCATAGCACAGCCCCCCTGGCCCCCGCTAAGGAGAGCTGCTGATAAATAGCTTCTTTTTTTAGAACTTCCAGATATTAATGTAGTTCTGAGGGCAGGATGAAAGGCAGCTGGCATTAAAGGATGACTGATGCACTCCTTGGAGTAAGGGAGAGGGTTAGATTTATAAAAGATTTATTATAAGGATAGGGGGGAACTGCTGAAAAACACTTTATGAGCAGCAACAGACCTCCAGGCAAGCTCGGAGCTGCACAGAGGCGCTCAGGACCTGATTATTTTGTTTTAACTGTGCAGCAGGGGCAGGCTGGGGTGGTCTGGGGGAGTGGCAGAACGGCACAGGAAAAAGTGCAATAGCCAGAGAGCATCAGAGCTGTGACTGCAATGGGGATTTTGCCCCTGGGAGGAGGGGACACATTGGGTGCTCTCCTCAACCCCACGCTGAGCACTCAGCATTTGGGTTTTTCTTCCCTTTCCAGAGTACAGCAGTTTTGCAGCTGGCACAAGCAGGGACTGATAACACAGCCCAGGTCAGCAGATCCCCCAGCACAGACCCACAACCCCGGCTCCTGCCGTGCGAACCCAACAGGCAGCGGATCTCAGCTCAGTGAGGTACAGAGCTGTGCCTGGGTGCGTTTGCATTGCTGATCTCCCTGACTACATTGGCTCCATGAAGAACAGATTTTGTTCCCCTGATTTTGTACTTCAGGGGAGAAGAGCAGGCAGGGCCTGATTCTGAGCAGTGGAAATTCCAGATAACCTCTGTGAGGAGAGCAGCACTAATGTAACGGGAGTCTGGGAGATCCAAAGGCAGCCTTCGCACTGCCTTTATTTCTGTGTGGCAGCAATCAAAACCATTCAGCAAGGAGAGCTTGTTAAGTTTTGTTGCAGAAGGGCATATTTAGGACTGCTTTGATCTGAATAACAGTTGAGTTCTTTTCTTCTTCCATTGGTAAGGGAGTTCTAATTTATTTTTTTCAATTTAACCAAATAATGACATTTTTTTTCTGACTCTGCCAAGGCTCACACAAGGGCTAAGTTTCCCCATATGTCAGGGGAAAACCATAAAGGAAAGCTCCTCAACCTGGAGAGCCGCTTCCCAAATCTCAGCAATATTTTCTGATCCATGTGCTGCAGTGATTCGCAGTGAGTTCACATCTCGGGGCACAGAGAAAAGCAGCTGCCAGCTGAGGACATCCCAGCAGACGCAGCGGGGCAGGGCGTGCTCTGTAACCCTGCCTTGCCTGCCCTTTCCCCACGCGTTTGAGCTCCATGCAAGAAAATTCAAGGCCCTTTGGTCTAACCCTGCCTGGTCAGAGCCCAGCACACGGAAAGAAGGCATTTGGTTTCCAGTAAAAACAGCCGCCGTAATAAAGATGAAAAACATGCATGTGATTGAGCAGCGCGCTGGGAGCCGCGGGCAGGGGCAGGAGGGACGTGTCCCACCACGAGCTGCCCAATGCGACGGAGCTGCCGAGGAAAGGAGGGGAGCCACAGGGCACGTGAACCCAGAAATCAGCACACGTTGCCATCCCCAGCCAGCTATGGAGAGTGTGGTCCCTTGATCACTTGTAATAGTGTTTTTTCCAAAAATAATTACCACTCCTATTCTTAAAAATTCAATTTGTTTTATGGAGGTTAAAAACCGGGTTAAGACAATCAGTAAAAATCCCAGGCTGAGGATCCATGCTGGAGATGTAATGGGATAATGGCTTGTTTTAAAGGCGATTTACGGCTGAGCGACTCTATTCTGCCAGCACAAGCTCTCTTTCTCCTCCTGGTTGCTCTCTGGAGTCACCGCTGCCTTTCGCATTCTTTCACATGCTCCAAATCCCATTTTCATTCAACAAACTCAGTGAAATACAGTAAAATCATGCCCAAAAGCTACGGCCCTCATTACTGCCCCGGTTACCGTCACGTGGCTGTGCCCAAAACCCATCAGCAACCCCTCAAACATTCCATCCGACCACTGCATCTTTCAACGCACAGAACAAGGACAGAACCTTCAAGAATTGAAAATGCCCCAAAATGAGCTGTCCTGAGACTCCAACCACACTGCCCCATGTTCCCTGCCTCCCCAGTCTGGGGGCATTTACACCATTTGAGCAGTGGCAGCACACGGCAAGTTACGTGCAATGATTTGAAAGTGCAGATGCAGAGAATATGCAAAGCTGGAGATGCTGCTTTACTATCTGGTGCTCTAATCAGCTCAAAATTACAGCTGATTTTTCTTCTCCTGCTGCCATGCTTTTAGCTAACATTTCCTAAATAGCACTTTTCAGGCCTGTGAAAGAGAGACACTCATGGACTAATGCCTCTTCATATTGAAATTAATGCAAAGCCTTGAAAATGATCACCGTCTCTGCAGGACTAATGCCTCCACAGGACTTGTGGGCCAAACCTTGCCTTTGCACTGCCTGTTGATGTCAACAGAGATTGTCTGTTCCTATGGATGGCAGCCGAAACCCAAATACTGGCTGGTGAGCAGGGATGTTTACTTATTAAAAATTAAAAAAGGAAAAAACAGAGCTGTGCAAGCATAGAGTAAAATCGTAGAACCCTCAAGATCACCAAGTTCAACCATCAGCCTGACCTACCATCACAAAACCACGTCCTTAGCCCACACACTTCCACTGCCTCCAGAGATGGTGGCCAAGATAGCCACGGCCCCATGCATTTACCTGGAACCTGATGTGTCCATCCTGAATGCTCTGATACAGCACTGAGACATTTAATGTAATGCCACCACCCAGACTGCTCCTGGTGACCCCAGCAGCGGTGGTGGTGACGTTCAGCCCCTGCCTTGGCTGTGGCTTTGTGCCCACCAGCATGCTTCCAAGAGCTACAGATGTCACTCGGATGAGCAAAAAAAGCCCAAACCAAGGATTCAGCACTGTCTTACCATGTTGCCTTCATCATCAGCATCATCGCAGTCTGGCCGAGGGTCGTCCAGGTGGAGCTGATGGACCAGTAGGCCAGGAGAGGTTTTCCCATTGCAGTCCTGGTGCTCGGAGGCAGAGGTGCGACTGCTGTGCATGCTGCTGGTCCGATACAGCGAAGGCACCTGCAGGGTGTCCTGGAGGTCGAAGGAGCCCTTTGCTTCCAGCGACTCCATGCGATGAGGTAAGGAGCCGTTGACGCTGCCGGCCCGGCTGGAATGCTCCTCATCCGAGCTCTCCCCGTCCTCTGAGCTCTCCTTGCCCTCCCCGGACAGCAAGGACCTGCGCTCGCCGCTCTGGCCGCGCCGCTTGAGGCTGGGCGCCCGGCCGATGCTGTTCCAGCTGGAGCGGCGGCTGGGCCAGCTGCTGCCAGCACTCCAGGGGCTGTGCGGGGAGCTGCGGGCGCTGGGCTGCGGGACAGGGATGGTGTCAGCCCGTGCCACCCGCCCCTGCCAGGCCGTTCTCATGGCTTGGGCGGGCGGATGGACACCGCTCAGAGCTGCCACGTGTGCCCCACGAATGTTCGTTGGGCAACCGCAGGATGCACAGGATGTCCTTACCGGGGATTTGAGCTCGTAGGCAGCGGGGTCCATGGAGACGCCACTGGCCCGGCGTGACTCATAGCCCTGCGCTGCATCCCCAAACACGGCACTCTTGGGCATGGGCATCGGCGTGGCTGCAGTGTGGATGATGAGCGGTGGGGTGAGGCTTTTCTTCAGCTCTGGGTGCTCGCTCAGGGCCATCACTGGAAGACACAAGGCAGGTTTTAGGGTCCCACCGCTGTGGGCATGCACACAGCCTGCCCTTGGGTGGACAGAGCTGCTGCATAGTATGTGTTTCTCCTCCATGCATCAGGTGGAAGGGGACTAAGAGCCATCTGGGGGCTGAGAGTTTTGCAACAGCATGGCGGGGAAAAGCAGGATGTTGAGAAGGGGATTGGATACCAACAAAGAGAGCAGATCCCTTATGTATGACCCCTAACCTTCCACCAACACCCACCTGCTCTTCCTCTGCAGACCCTGCCTGCACTGGGCTCCCTACCTGCTCTCCCTCCTCCTCTTTCCCACACTCTCAGAGCTCCTCTACTTGTGCCCCTGTGAGGACACTCCAATAGAATGGATTTCAGATCTGAATGCCATCACATTTCCTTTGCCTGCAGCTTACACTCCCAGCCCTGCAGCAGTCTTCCAGCTGGACGGTGTGCCACAGCTGAGACGAAGGCATCGTCCCCAGGAGGGATTTCCCACCCAGGATACGTAGTTTTCACAGCAGAGGGGATTGTGCAGCAGGGCAGGTGTCCCGGGGTTGTACTCACAAACTGGGTTTGACAAGTTTTTCTTCAGTCCACCTTCTTCTTCCAGGCTGCGGAGGAAGAGCTCGCCCTCTGAGTCGGATTTGGACACATCCCCCTGCAGCAAACAGAGCGCTTCAGCCAGGGGGGGTGAGGGGCTGCCCGCACAAACACCCCTCGAACACACGGGACCACATTGCCAACACCACACCTACAGATCCACCGAGCTGTGTACCACGATGCAACACCACCTTTCACAAAATGAGGCATGCACATATTTATACCACAGACTAATTAACCTCCTACCAGGAAGACTGGCTGCCTCTGATTCCAAAAGCAGCCCCAGAACGGGATCAGGGAAATAAAAAATAAAAAATGCACTGCTTCTGTTTTTGTGCTGTGAGAACTGCACACCGATGTCAGGGAAGGATGAGCAACGTCTGGACAAAAGTTGACCCTACTCATCTCTCTCAATTTATACACCATGGCTTGAAACTCCCCAGGTGTGGGCAATCCCGTGGCTTCCTGGTGATGCTTAAAGAAGCCACCAAGGACTCAGGACGCTGACTTTGCAATGCAGCCATGGACACACGGTTTATGGAAGCCCCAGTTGTGCAGAGAGGATCCAATGTCTGCCCCTGGGTGGCCAGCAGGTCCAGCTGCAACACAACATAGGTTTGGAGGATTTAGATGAATTTTGAATCCTGAGAGCTGCTGAGAAGCGAGGCTCAGCCCCTGCAGAAGGGCTGAGGTTTACCACGGCTCACAGTGTGCTCACTCCATCTCGCGGCACGCACCCAGTGAGGGACTTCCCTGCACGCTTCTGTCCATTGGCACTGCAGAAAGGTGCTTAGGGTGTGGTATAGTGAGCATCCATCCGGCAGGAAAAGGTGCTCGCCAGAACCATGCCAATCCACCAGAGGAGGATTTGGGGCTAAAAACGCTTTTCTGGCAAACGGCACCAAACCCCAGCGCGATGCACATCGGGAGGGAGGAGAGGAGGGGAGGGAAGGAGGGAGGGTGCTGGGGTGGAAGCCAAGCAAAGTCTTCCTTAGCTGGAAGGAACCAGGAGCCCAGAACCCCAGCAAGGCCAAGCTGTCCCCGGTGCCCCATGGAGGTTTGGTGCTCGGGTGCCGGGAAGTGGGAAAACCCAGCGGGGTCCCAGCCTGCAGGAAAGCATAGCAACGCAGGGCTGCATTTCTGGAATGCTCTGCAACAGCCCAGAGGAAAGAAGGTGCACAGCATGTGCAGAGATGGGAAAGCGGAGCCGCACAGGGACTCCCCCAGCACCAAACCCCACATCTGGGAGCAGAAGCATCTCCTGCAAGCAGTGAGTGCCAGCCCCAGCGCGCTGCCCATTACCTGCTCCTGCACTCCCAGCTTGCCTTTCTGGATAGAAAAGGGGTTGTGAGAGAAGAGGGAGTTACAATCCTTCTGGGAAAGAAGGGCATGTCCAGAGGGACCCCAGTGCACAGCAGCTCTGCCAGTGTGTACCCGAGATGAGGGGATGCATTCAGATATGGCAGGAAAGGATTTTGTGCTGAAGGAAGAGCCAGACTTCTCGGAGAGGGCAGAAGGGGAAGGCAGTGGTGAAGAGAAACACGCGGCCGGCACCTGAGCAAGGCTCGGAGTGTGCTGCGCTTGTGGGATGTGCAGTGCCCTCAGCCCCCTGCACATCCCAACCCCACATCCCAACCCTCATCCTGCGATGCTCAGGTGTCTCTGACTGACCTCACCCTACAGAGCTTGGGGCTCTCACACACTCCAACTTGATTCCAGGTCCCTTCAGTGCCCCATGTGGGATGCAGAGAGCAGACGTGCCTGAGGACCAGCAGCACTGCCTGACCAGCATGGGTGTGAGTACACTGCTACGGTCCCACCTGCTGCAAGCCCCCTGGGTGAGCTCACCTCACTGCAAGGCTGCACAGAGAGCTGAGCCCGGAGCCACCCTGCTCCCCAGAGCACCCACCTTCGTTCCTCCAGCTCCCCCAGAGAAGGAAGGGGCTTAAAACTGAGGCTGACTCAACAGTGAGGACAACAAAAAGAAAAGAATGACATCCCAACAATCCCTGACAGCACGACAGCAACAACGACGAGGACGGCAGCACGGTGTGTGACCAGGCACCACGAGGAACACAACCATGGGGGTGTGGGAGGCTCATGCGTGGCCGTACGTACCGCCGCCGAGTCGCCCGGCAGCTGAATACAGCTCAGCTGCCCCCCGGCATCTTCCCGCTTGGAGATCTCCTGAAGGAGAAACAGGGCAGGGAGGGGGGAGGAAGGGGAAGGAGGGTTCAATTTTCACACTTTCGACAGCAGAAATGAGAGGGAAGTAAAAAAAAAAAAAAACAACAACATGAGGAGAGGCAGGGAGGGGACGGGGAAAGGCGGATGGAGAAGGGCAGCGTGCGGCCACGATGGAGAGCCGGGGGAGCAGCCCCAACGAGGCCAGCCTTACCTTTAAATTAAGTGTTTCAGACAGAGAGCTTGATGCAGCTCCGAAGTGATAATTGCGCTAATGAAACACCAGCTAATTATCGAAAACACGATTTCTTCTTTTCTTTTTGCAGCTGCATACTGGGATCTTTATTTATTATGCCATCATTAGGCAGCAGCGGAGGTTTCTAATGAATGTTTGATTAACACAACATCAGCCCTCTCACAGCCAGGTGAAACACCTCCAGCACCTCTTCTCAGCGCCACGACTCGGTGCCTCCCGACCCACCGGAGAAGCAGCAGCACTCGTGGCCCTTCGCTCACCAGCATGGGTGGGATGAGTGGCCCTGGGCACGCTCACTGCTCGCCTCGCTGCTCTTTGGGGGCATGGCAGCAGCGCTCCAGACTGCAACCCACAGATGGGGAATTCACCCTGCTCCCAGCTGGGATGAAGAGTTTAAGAAAGACTGAGTCCTTGGAGCTTTCTATGATTTTCTGATCGGTTCAGGGGTCTGAGCGGGACATGGGGTCTTGCTAGCCATGGACACTTAATTTAAAGTCTTTGACTGTAAGAGAGAGAGGAGGAAAAGCTATCAAAAGAAACCACAGAAATGCTTTTCCTTCACAAAGACAATCCCAATGTAACCGATAGGGGTGCAAAAGATACAGGATGTAACAAAAACACCATTCAAAAATCTCCACTGGGGAAAATGGGCTTCAGTCCTTTGGTTGAAGTCCAAGTCCTGCTTTCTGCGGGTTCTGCCACTGCAGCCAGAGCACTGCAACACCGCGCAGGGTGAGCAGGGGGCTGGGGGGGGCCGGGGCACCAGGGAGCAATTAGGGCACAAGGGAAGGGAGCAGAGCTGGGCGTGAGGGCGAGGCAAGAGGAAGCTGGGAGGATCACCAATGGAAGAATATGCTTTGGAGATAACGTTGTCAGGGAGTCCCTCGTGAGAGGAGCTTTGTGTCTGACAGAGAGGAGCCATTGTTAGCTTCAGAGAGAAATCCCCAGGGCAGAGACCTGCGCTCAGGCAGCGATTTCAAATGAGCAGCTCCATCACATGGGGTCCCCTGCTCACCTTCCCCGCACAAACGCCCGGCCTGAGCTCAATCAGAGAACGCGCGCCCAAAAATAGCCGTGCTGCATCACGTCCTGAGCGTGCCTCCTGCACCAGGGAGCAGGTTACAAAAAAAAGAAAACATAGGGGGAGAAAATCAACTCGGCAAAATATATTGCTCCATATTCAAAGTTTGGAACAGCTCCTTCTTCTTTCCCGATTGCTTATATACATCTGCTGCCTAGCAACGGGGGCTGCAAAGCCGTGCACTAAAATTAACGAGGTGCTTGCAGATTGAGGAAAGGCAGTCAAGGACTGGGGAGATAAAGGCAGCCGCCCTGAGATTGTGTTTCAGCCTGGAAAGCTGAAGGAGAATGGAAAAACACCTCGCTCAGAGGAAGGGTCGAATGCAAGGGCTGGAGAGGGACAAGGGGTTTGTTTACAGGGAGAGATGATCTCTCTATAAATGTTGCTGAGGACAGGATCCTCCGTGCACTCTCTATTAAAGCCCAGAAAGAGGTGTGTGGGAGCTGCAGAGCTGCAGGGATGCAGAGCGCTGAGGTCCGGGTGCCGTGGCTGTGCTGGATCCCACCCGTGGGCTCCCGGCCCCAGCAGCTCCCGCTGAGCTCCCTCTTTCACACGTTCCCATTTACCGGAGAGCGCTGAGAGCTCAGAATAACAAGGATGTGGAAAGAAGATGATTAGTAAAACACCTCTCTAAAAGCCTGAGATACGAAACAGCACTGTAAGCAAAGTGGTTAATTGCACGAATCAGGTGCAAGGCCATCAGAATCACAGTGGTTGGGCAGAGCTATTGCCCAAGGGGCACAGAAGGCTCCGGGCTTTGGAGGCTGTGCTGGGTCGTGGTCCCAGCGCTCCGTGCTCGCCTCTCGATGCCGGCTCAGCAGAGATGTACCCGCAAAGCTGCGCTCATGGGAACAAAACCGCAGCGCGTTGCGGTGAATGACAGCGAGCGGTGCTGCGGTGCCAGCTGGCTGCAAGCGAGCGGGGGAAATCGCTGCCAGCCAGAAGCAAGCAGAGTGCCATGTGCTCCAGCACCAAACAGGCGGCGGGGCTGGGGGGGTCACCTCCCCTGGGACAGTGGGGTGAGGAAGGGGTGGCTGCACAGCAGGGCTGAGCCTTGGGCGAGACACGGGGCTCTGCCACCCAGGCGACCTTCAGAGAATCAATTTGCTTGGCTGAACGGACAAAGGTTTGGTTTCGAAGCCGTCATCGCTCCGCAAGCAGCCAAGGAGCCTTCTACCTCTTCTCACTCTGGCAAAGGAACACTGAGCTATGGAAGAGAACCTGGCGGTGACCTTCCCTTCGGGCTGAATGGTGGGGGGCGGTACAGAGAGAAACGGCCACAGCAGTAACAATTAAACAAGAAAACACCGACAGGGAGAGAGACGATACAGAAAAATGAGAGAATTTCTTCTAGCTATCTCCTGGTACGATTCCATTAACGTAACTCTAGATTGCACTGCAAAAATAATAACAATAATAAAAATAAATACGGTTCTGTGCATAGCTGTTCCCAGGCCGGTAGGATATTAGGACACACGGGCAACAAATCTTAAATAATATTCCTCTGCTCCGGCTTGCTTATCAACAGCAGAGACAGTATGCAAAAGCGCAGGCATAGAAGCAGTCCCAGCGAACAGCTTTGGGCTGCTGCTCCCCCTCTGGTCCCCAGCAGGACGCAGCCCCCCATCCCTCTGCACACTGGGAAACTCCTGTGGGGTGGGTGGGCACCGCAGGTCCCCGTTTTGGGGTGCAGCTCCCAGCTGGGCAGCTCAGACACAGAAATCGCAGCTCCACGCTAACCCCCAACCTTCCCAAAAGCCCACAGCACCCTGGGTGCCGTGTGGAGCTGGCAGGGATGAGGACCAGGTGCCTTAAAATGGAGGCCATCGAGGTGCTGGAAGCAGGAGGAGCTCCACGAGCACGCACTGCCAAAGAAGTTAATCATGCTCCTAATCTCCCAGCAGCCTGCGTAAATTTTCAGGAAGGGTTTTAATCTGGCTCACAAACATGGAGAGAACTGTTTCAAAGGCACTGTCATAGCAGTTATCCCATCTGCAGTGCCTGACTCACCGCTGAGTTCTCCCTTCTGCATTAATGCTAACAATGCTTTTCATTTAAGCCCGTCATTTAAAGGACTTGCTGTATTAAACTGTGCCTCGGCTGAGCAGAAAGGAGGAAAAAAAAAAAAAAAAAAGACCTCATATTTTTCCCCACTTCTTTTCATGTAGCACTCTGGTAAATGTGCTGCTGCCCACTTCGGAAATCACATTCCTGCTGCAGGTCTGCAGGCTCTGAAACATTCAAAGCCAACAAAGGCGCGAGTGAGAGAACATTACCTCCGTCTGGAAACCCTCCACCAGGATGGCCACCAGCAGGTTGAAGAGAACGTAATTCCCAAACGTCATGAGGGCAATGAAGTAGAGTGCTGCCCAGGAGGAGGTAGATGCCATGCCGTTGTAGAGGACCTTGTTCCAGTCTTCCTGGGTCAAAATCTGCAGAGAAAATGCCTCAGGAGCATTTTGTCAGACAGAGAGCAGCACGTTGGCATCTGCTCTGGGTGAGCTGTCTGCAGGCAAGCATCCCAGGTTTGGACATGACCCCTAGCTGTAAGTAACGTCCATATTTCAATGCCTCTGCAACAAGAGCTCCAGCGAGCCGTGCCACAGCCACCCCACCCCCACAGCCCCGGAGGGCAACAGGTCGGGCTGCTCTCTGCTCAGTACCTGGAAAACGGTGACGATGGCCCAGAGCAAGGAGTCGAAGTTCTTCCTGTCGGGCAGAGTGTCGCCGTCCCGCTCGGAAGCGAACTTGCAGCCAAAGAGGTGCATCCCCAGAATGCTGCGAGGAGAGCGCAGTGCTGAGCCGGGGCTGCACCGCAGCGCTGCCCCCAGCTCCAGCAGGGCCCTTCGTCCCATCTTTTAAAAGATGAGTCATTCCTTCACTGAAAAGCACTCCTAGAGAACGTGCAAACTGAGAGTGAATTTGGGTCAAATCTGTCGCACGGCTTCGGAAAGCGAGCCCGTTCCTTCCTTTTCTTTTCCTTTGTGTTTTGTCAGTCACAACATTTTGTTTCAGCTCTTTCTAAACAAAATGTTTTGACTTTCCGCTTTGCGATGACACAGTTTTCAGCAAAACATGCTTAAACTGAACGGGGAAGACAAAAAGGGTTCCTGCGAATTTCTGAATGGAGCATATCAGGGGCTCACCACATCTCTTCCAATTTTGACATGAAAACAGAATACCTTTCATTTCAGATTGATTCTAAAGGAATAATTTGTCTTCCCCCGCTCTCGGCCAGTAACCTGCATAATCACATTATTCACAGCTCTGTTCAGCATCGTGGCAGCAAACAGTGCTTCAGAGCAAAATGCTTCGCTGGGAAAAGGATCGTTACTGCACAGAGCAGCTTTCATCAGCCTTCCAGCACCGGGACACTGGAGGAGTGGATGTTACCCAGCCTTGAGTTGAAATCCAGACCCAAATCCAGAATTCTGGGGCTACCCCAAACCTGTTTCTAGCATTCCCACTGCAGAACTTCACTTCTCTGAGGAGGCCGTGCCAGAGCACGAGCACCACTTCCGCTGCCTTTATTTTAGCAACATCGCCCTCTTCCTTAACAATATTCTCAGCATCAGGCTCGTCCGCATGTAATGGGACAGATGTCTCAGGGTGCTGTCAAGGAATCATCCAGATGAAGGATTTTCCTTGCAAATCATCTCGCGAAGACAGATGTCTGATTTGGCCAGAATTAAAAGAAGATTGTCATCAAACCCCTGCCAGTGCTGCTCTGGGACTCTGAGCTCAGAAACGCCCCAGCACGGTCCCCTCACGTCCCCACGGGATCCCACTGAACACCCTGGAACGCAGAGCTCTCACCAAGCACCCACCTAAATATGAAGATGAAGAGCATCAGCAGCATGCAGAAGGTGGCCACGTTGTCCATGGTCTTCATGAGGACAACAAGCTGCCGCTGCAGGGCTGGCATGAAGCGCACCAGCTTCAGAACCCGCATGAGCCGGAAGGTCCGCAGCACCGAGAGCCCCCCGCCTTGCTGCCCCACGATCTCCCACACGCTGAGAGGAAAAGAGTTCGTTGTGGGATGGGCAGAGAACACCTGGCACGAAGGCATGGGGAGAAGAAGCAAAGGAGGGGGGAATTCGGAGGGAAGAGAGATGGGGAGTGGGAGACCCTCCACGGGCAGAGAGGAGCTCCCAGTGCCTCCTGGAGCTGAACCCCACCAGGGCCAGAAGCCCTCAGCTGCAACCACAGTTCTGTATGTGCCCAAAAGCAGTTATTTAACGGGCAATGGTGGTGCCATTTGGGTCCCAGACTCTCCCAAAATGGATAGCTTTCTGCATGGGCCTCTCTCTCAAACGACCAGAAAATAACCTCGAAACATCTATTAGCAATTGTGTCTGATTGTGTTAACTTACAGCAGAGAGAAGCGCCACAGGGAGGCAGTTCTGCCCACTCACCATTACGTTCCATTTTAATGGGCTAGCCAAATGAAGGGAAACGTGCGTAAAGAAAGCTCTAGGTTTGTACCTAATCACCACGATGATCCCATCAAAGATGTTGTATGGGTTCTTAATGTAGCCAAAGGGGCCGTAAACGAGGACTTTGAGCAGCATCTCCAGGGCAAAGAGGCTGGTGAAGACGATGTTGCTGATCTCCAAGGCGTTGGTGAGCTCCTCCGGCTGGAAAAGAAGGGGTGGAATGGCGCGTTGTCCATTTGGAAAACACACCTGGAAATACAGCCAGCCCAAATAGCACAACTGGAGGAACATGAGGCTGATGATAGCGGGACAACGTGGCAATAGCTCACTTGAAGCCCAGGAGAGAGAAGGAAAACACCATTAGATATGTCACGTTTATACATCCGTTGGAAACTGAGGAAGTAAATCCAGACGTGGACTTTGCATACATCGCAGCGTTAGCAGTAGGTTTATGTCAAAGCGTCATGAACCAAAAGATTCAAGCTAAACCTTTCTAGAGCAGAGGCTTTGGGTGCTGTAACTGAAATACCTCCAGAAAAACTCACTATCAGGAGACCTGAACTACTGCAGAAGGGCCCAATCCCAGCGTTTCAGTCAGGCAACCTAAAAATAGAAAAAGAAAAAGAACAGCAAACTGACTTCCAGCAATCTTGGACCTAAATTAATGCCTTTTGTGTTTCTCTGACACACTTCACAGAGGGTTCCCAACAATGCCTGCAGACACCAAGCGCTGCGCTTTCCATGGCAGGTGGGCGGGCATAATTGGAAAACATATGGCAGGAGACAAAACCAGTGCTGTAGTCTGCTTGGGATCAGACTTCACCACCAGCATCATCAGGAGGAGATCTCAACCCAAAGCCCTTTTCCCCATTTAACGCCAAAGCACAGCCACAAGCACAGCACAGCCACGGGGCCACACAAGCTGCAGGTCCCAGCCCCAGCAGGCAGTGTGGGAGCCCAAGGGCTTGGTGTCACCGTCCTGCTCAGAGCATCATCAGCTCTGATTCAGAGACAGGAGAAACCAAAGGTTTTATGGCTATGTGCTGTCTATAAACAGTTAAATCCCCATGGACTTCCACTCCCTGCTGTTTCTGTGTGTTGAAGTCTCCAGGCACAGCTGGCCGAGCCTGTTGAGCTCGAGTTCCTCCACCCCAATGCGGCGGCAGCTGGGGACTCAAACTGCTCTGACGTTATCTCAGCAGTGCAGCAGTCCCAGAGGACCTGCGGAGGTCCTGGTGGGACTTTGTGATGACAAAGCAGCAGTCCCCAGGTGGCAGAGCAGGAAACGGCAGCATCAACAGAGAAAAATAATTGAAAAGGAGAAAAGGGGGATTTGAATGCTTCCTGCACCTCAGACACCCTGGTGGATGAGCATCCCCTTGGCTAGCTTCTGCCAAGCACACACCTGACATGACCTAGAGCCAACGCCTCGGCTCCCAGTATTAAACACAGTGCTGGTTTAACATCCCATCCCTATGGGAATAACTCAGACACGAAGTAACAAACAGGCCGGGAACCCATACACCAAGCTGCACCTCAGGACAATTTTAAACAGCTGAAAGTCTACATCGGTCCCCAAAAATGCCAGCTCACGTAGAAGTGCCCCCGTGCCGCAGCAGCAGAGCTCTCACCACTGCAGCAGCAGTGCTGCAGGGAAGGCAGCGTGCTCCTGGCACAGCCCTGTGGAGCCCCGCTGCTGCCTGCCATGAGCCCACCAGCAGCCCCTCCTCCCTACTGGGCTGTACCCAAAAAGCCACCTGCCCTCTGCTGTGATCTTTCCTATTTCCTTTGCAGGAAAATGATCCAAACACCTGAGATGCTGAGCGCACTGTGAAAGCGAAGCAGGATCTCCTGAAACTAAATGGAGAATTAATAACAAAAACCTGAGATTAATGGTCCAAACAGACTGAAGCAGGCAGGGAAGCCTCTTCTCCCCAGGCAGAAGGTGTGCATCCCCAGCACAGTCCAGTGCTGCCACAGGAAAGGAGCATCCCAAAGAATTATTCTGCACTGGGAAACAACGCGTCCCGAGGCAGCAGATGGGTGCTGTGAGTTACACAGAGGGTTTCCTTGGGGTGCTCCCATGTGGGCAATTCCCACGGCACAGCTCACGGGGCTCCACATTCCTTCCAAAGGACGCATCACCGCTGTGCCACGAGCGGTGCCTTCACACACCTGGGAATTATCTGTAGGAATGGGGGTGGGCTGTGCTGTGTGCCCGCCTGAGGGGATGCTCACCCTGCAGGGACTCGGAGCCTGGGGGCAATGCCGAAGCCCAGCTATGGGATTCCCAAGGAGCCACATGCACAGATAATGAGGCTGCTCAGAAGGTGCTGCTGCCTTCGGGAAATCACAGGCATGTCTGAAGCATCCTCCCTTTGGCAGCACTAAAATCCTGCAGGGAAGTGGCTTTTCCATCCAATGGGAATTAAAACTGTCATCTCAAAGTAGATGGAAGAGTTTCAGATGTGGCCAACTCCAATGTTCTGAAAGCCCTGCCCTTCATGTCAGCCCCTACTCCCTCATCCATTTGCTCTGTGCTGCAAATTGGAATAGGAAAATATAAATAAGTCAGCCTGAAGAAGAACACGGAAACTTTCGTTCACAAAATGTTCAAACAGATGCTTCAAATATCTCAGATAATGTTTTTATATATATATATAAAGTGAAGTCTGCTAATCTCCTCATCAGTAGCAGCAGTCACTAATTACAATGAAAACATCCTATGATTAAATGAGCAGCACCCAGAAGGAGAGAGATGCAGGCATCGGCTCATCCTCCATAAATCCAGAATTGTATCTCCAGGACACTCTCCCCACTGGACACACAGACGTGGTGCCCTGGATATATCACCCCCTGTTAGCTCTGTGTTTGCACAGTGTCAATGTGTTGCTGTACAGCACGGCACGTTGATGAGAGCTGGCAGCACATAAAACAGGAAAGCAGCAAACAAACACCGTGCTGCAAAACAACACGGTGGGAAGCGGAGCACGGGAGGGGCGAGCTGGGCTGGGGGCATGGGCACACAAAACACCCTGAATTCAGCTGCAGAAGAAAGAAAACATCCATCCCATTCACCTCCCTTCCCCCATGCATGCTTGGGGGAGCACCCCAAGCTCAACCCAGTGCTCACATGGGCGGTGCTCCCCCATTCCCCACAATAGGGTGATGGAATGCTACCAAACACCCTGGCACACCTTGCAGAGAGCTCACGAGGCTTTCATTCCTGCCTTCCTCTATCCATGACAGCAAAATGACCGTGCCACAACCCAGGAGCTGGAATCGATGATCCTTAATGGGTCCCTTCTAACTTGAATTATTCTATGGTTCTATGGCACACAATGCCCATCACCACTGGACCTACGCACACAGGGTCCATGTGGGCACACCTGGAGTGGTTGTGCCCTGCCAAGGGTGTCTGCATCCCACCCAGAAGCACCTGAGTGGCCTAACAACAAAACAGAACAGCAAAACCTTCCGTTCCCCAGTGCAAAGGAGTGCCTGGGGGGCAGGGAGGGCCCCATTGAGCCCAGCAGAGAGCATCCAGGACAGCACACAAACTCCGGAGCCGTTCCCCAACTGCGGAACAGAGCCCTCCTGAAAGCATTTCCATGGCAACTAGAGAAAAATCCCACAGAAAGAAAATAACGACCTCAGCTATTTCCCAGGAAACACCAACATTTTACTGAGTCATCACCTGCAGATTTTATATATTTATATATTTATATATTTACATAAGAAAAATCAAACAGGTCACATAAACAGGTGAATCTCCTCTCCCCTCAGCCTGACACCCTCCCACCAAAGCTTCCCTGCACTCCCTGTGGGTGCAGATGTATGCACTGCGTCCTCCTCGAGGCCTGAGCAAGACTGGGGCAAACGTAAGGAATTTGGACGAAGGGAAACAGCCATCAATCAGCAAAATGCCCTGTCCCACGCTGACTGCCCATCACTCAGAACTGGCAGCTGGCTCCAGCAAGAAGCAGATGGACAGGGATTTACCCGTTGCCCAGGTCCAAGCTGTGCTGTGAGGCTTTCCCTACAGATCCTTTGCCAAAATAGCTAAAAAGAAGAATTTCCCTCTTGGAAGAGGGCTTGGAAAGCAGCAGGACGGAGGGCTCGCACTCGGCTCCTCCACCCACCGCACCCCAACATACATTTCCCCCCAGCTGCGCCCCTGCACCCACCCCACAACTGCACTGAGAGCCCGAGGGCACCACGGTCTGCTATCCTGCCCCATAGCCCTGCAGCCCCACACCCGATCGTCGGAGCCACAGCAGCTGCTCTGCCTGAGCTCCTCATCTCCCCCAGCCTGAGATTTCAGGATGAATATTATCCCAGAAAATGCAAGAGAAACACGGAGCAGCTCATCCCTGCACCCGGGTTTCGGAGGAGCTTAAGCTGAACAAAAGCTGCATTTCCACTTGGTCACACCTTGTAAGCACTTGAGATTTAAAGCCCTCTATTTCTAGTTAAGCTCCACCAAGTTTCCAACTTATCTCCCCATTAGTACTTGAGAAGTACCGAGGGGAGGGGGGGCAAAAAGAAGCCGGGAAGGAGATGGCTGAGCGGCACCTGCACGGATCTGCTGAGACCGCCTGCTGGCGCCTGAACGCCAGCTCTGATGCTGACGGGCGGCCGCGGGGGAACGTTGGTGGTTTCCTTCTATCAGCAAAAGCACGTTCATAGCACAGAGCTGAAAACTGGGGCTGAGAGGGACACGGACCGACCTCCGTCGGGGAACCTGGGAAGACGAGAGGTGACGCCTGGAGGGCACAGAGGAAGCCGCAATCAGGGCGTTCGCAGAAAGCTGAGGAGCTCCCGAGCTTCGCCGTGTGCGGGCTCCCAGCCGGGGGTCGCAACCGCAGCCATCAAAGCTGAGCGGAGAGGAACGCCCGGATATCTGCAGAGCAGGGATGTGCCATCCGCATAGGGATGGAGCCGTCTCCAGAAATGCATCTTGTGCCATTTGGCCGAGCAGAGTCTGCTGTGGGCGCCGGCAGAGCAGCGATAGCGCGGGGCGCTGACGGCAGCTGAAACAACAGCTGTGTGGGGGGAGACCAGGCAGCACGAGGAGCTCCAACCCCGAGCCAAAAGCACCGGGGAGGATCGGTGCTCACAGCTCCCATCCGCAGAGCTGAAGGAGAATTCAGGGGATGTCGCAAACCCGCGTCGGTTCATCCATAACGCATGCGGAGAACTGAATTGTCTGATAAGAGCTCAAACGTTTTCCCACTGCGTGAAATCTCTTTTAATTCTCAAAAGATTCCATCTCCAAAACTGGGATTAAGCCTGCTGTATGGGCAGGGCGCTGCTGTGAGAGCACCTGAGGACTCAGCTCTGTGGATTGGGAGCAAATCCATTAACAGACACGGGTTCCTACAAGACCTCATAAACCCCTCACGTTGCTGAGGAGTGGGAGAACCCCTGAGGTCCAGAGAAGGAATTACCCCCAGTGACAATCAGCCAGGTTCTGAAGGCAGCCATCCCAGTGATTAACAGCTCCAGTGCCTTCCATTAGCATCGATTTGGCTCCCCTGGTCTCCAACAACAAACCGTTAATAAGAGTAATTTCTGCTGAAGCAAGAGCTAATTGAATACAACACGTGCAAATCTATAGGGCACCTTGTTTTCCTGCAGGCTGAGTGCCCCGCGCAGCTGCAGTGCTGGGAAATTGGGATGTCGCCTGCTTCGAGCCAGCAGCTTCTGAGGGAGGGGAAGCCTCAGCCGCTGCCAGAGCTTGGAGCCTGGCTGGGATGAGCTGGCACGGGGCTGGGAGATGTGTCACGGAGTTAAATAGAGACATGGGACATGCACCAAAGTGGAAGCAGAGCTGTCTCTAGGAAGCAAAGACATGCATGAACGCGGGACTTCACGGGCTCCTGGGAAGAGCATGCACTGTCCATGGAAGGGAATCTCCTTGGTACAGAGGGACACATGCTCATGCATAAGTGTCTTCCTGGATCAAAACCTAACAAATCAGATTTATAGGGGGAATCATCAAATTGTAAACTTCATAGTGAAAAGGTCAGGATAGGCTGCTGACACGGTTAAGGGAGCCCAGCACTGCCTGGCACTGGTGCAGAGCTGGCACTGCCCACCGGGATGGATGCTGCCTGGGGACAGGACTGGTCTCTGAATCCCTGCACCAGTGGGACACAACCCAAGTGCCACCTCACCTCCAGTCCAGGGTGACCCGAGCAGTGGGCACCCCACAGGCTGCAGCTCATGTGATCCTCCACCACCTCTTCTGGAGGCAGAGGAGCACTTGGAAAGACCCCATTTTGGCACACACGGATGGCCAAGTACCAGCTCCATATAGAATCATAGAATCTTAAAGGTAGGAAAAGACCACTAAGATCATCTGGTCCAACCATCAGCCCATCACCACCATACCACTGAGCCACATCTCTCAGTGAGATATCTACTGTTTTGAACACCTCCAGGGATGGTGACTCCACCACCTCCCTGGCCAACAACCCAGCGCCTGCCCTCCCGGGATCAAAGTGCTTCTGAACCCCAACCCAGATGGCAGTGGAACCAGTGACAAGACTGCATTGGCTGTGCCATCACACACCCGGCACCTGCAGCAGGACACAGCAGGACTTCAGCATTAGATGCTGCTGTGAGCTCAAAGCCTCAGCAGGGCCCCTTCCTCCTCCCTCTGAGAACGGCCTCCCGCTGCCGTGAGCTGCTCTCCCTGGATGCTGTCCCAAAAAGCCATTCCCCCTCGTCACCCCTCCAATGTGCTTTCAAAAATTGGAAAAAAAAAAGTGTCTGTAGAGGTCTGAATGATTTCCTCTTCCTTCCCACAGCCCACAGGTTTGGTTCTGCCGAGATCCAAACCCCCACGCTGTGGCCTCTGCGGCTTTGGAGAGGCCGGGGAGGACCCTTGGGTTGGGACCATGGCTCCTTCTCATTACAATGGAGAAACGCCGCAGAGACAGCGGCTGAAATTCAAGTGCTATTCAAACAAACGGGGATGTGGGGAATAGTTCATACCGAGCGAGTTCAGACAAGGAAAATCGGAACAGCCAGGCAGCTCAATGCGAACCAGATTTTAAAAACAAAAACAAAACCCCGAGCCCTTCCTTCAGGAAGCTCTCACCGAATTCTTTCCCCTGCTGAGAAGTTCAGCATCACGCCTTGCGCTAAGCCTCTGCATTTCACTCCAAGGAAGGGCTTGAAAGAAAGGAAAGCAGCACATTGTGGAGTGCAGCCTGGCTCGCCGCCAGGGCCAGGGGGAGCGCAGCACAGGAGCCCTCTGGTTGAGCAGCACATTTTGCTCCTGCACTACGGCAGAACAAGCTTTTGCAAAGCCCCAGCATCGCTGCGGAGACTCAGCTTCCCTAAGGCGAATCAGTCGATTGGTTCAGCAGCGTGCTTAAAATCCCCCAGAGCCTACCCTGAAATCACCTTTCTATTTCCCTACCCAAAGCTAACAGTTTCTACCTGCATTTTGCTTCAGCTCCGTAGAAAAACAAGCTCTTTAGCAGTCACATCAATAATCCGCAGCAATCTGCTTGTCGTTTCCCTGATGGAAAATTTCACACCGCTGCCCAGCAGCAGCGATGCGCTGAGCGCTGCCACTGCTCGGACCTCTGCCTTCCTCCCATGGCAGAGGCACAGCCGGCGGCACGGGGGGCTGCACAGCCTGCCCACATCACTGCGCCCTGCCAGCTGCGCCCCGTGCTCACACACACACCGGAGCCACGCAGAAGCGGCCCCATGCCGGGTGATACAGTCAGCCGGGGTGCTGCCCAGCGGTGTCTGAAGGAGCTTGGAGGAAACCCAGTTGTTGATCAAATGGCTGTTGTAATGATGTGATTGTAGGTGGTGATCCATAGAGGTAAGGTTTCAGATTGGAGGTTCTGAGGGGGGGTGTGGGGGGTGAAGCCCTTGGGATGAGGACCAGGGTGCTCATCTTGGCCTGGATGACTGATGGAAGAACACAAGCAAACAGCAGGAGCAGGTGGGGAGCAGTGTTTTCAACACCCCCTGGTTCCTATTAATTTCAGTAAGCTTTCAGGCTGTTGCCATCTTCCTAAATATCCCAGCTGACCGCCTTTGGGTGGTGTCAGCTACACAAGAGGCTGTGAGGACTGTCCCAGCCTTCCAGGACAAAGCCCTTCTGGATGCGAAGGCGGGATGCAAAGCCTCTAGAGGAGCTCACTTCTCAGCTGGCTGTGGTGGGGACCTCAGCTGACCAGCACCAGGATGCTCTGCCGGTCCCAGAACTGCTGGATCCTACCCAACACTGCTGGGATCGCACAGAACCAGCCCAGCCCAGCCCACCCCTCCCGCAGCACACAGCCGCTGGAGTATCCTCTCCCCTCCAGCACCGTGCTGGTGAGCAACACAATGCTTCTGACAGGGCATCATAAAACATGTCCTGAAAGAATTTATCCTAACACAGCTTGGTGTGCCCAGGGCTGCCTTGCGTAAAAAGCAAACAAAACAAAACAGAAAAGGTAAATATTCATTAAATAAGCAGAGAGATTAATATAGAAATTCACAGAGTCAAGTACTCTTTGAGTTCCATCACCTCTCTGCAAACAATCACCCAATGAAGATAAATCTGGTGAGGCTGATACCTGCACATTTAGGAAGGTCTCTTATAAAAGAAAAATCTCATGTTTCAGTGTTTATCATCCCTGCAGAAAGGCCTGGCCCAGCATTTCTCCACTCCAATTCCTGCTCTCATAACTGTCAGATTATGAAACTGCAGACTATAAGCTTCTCAAGTTAACAGAAAAACACCTCTCTGTTCTCTGCCGCCACTCTAAGCAGATGAACTAATAAAAACAGGCTCAGCTATGCACTCTGAGTGCCTGGGAGAAAGGAATCTGGAACAGTAGTAGCTTCAAAATACTGTCAGAGAAAGCAACCACCCACAGGATCTGGAGTCCCCCACGCACATCCGCTTCCTTCACCTTGTTACCAGAAAACCATCACAAAAATCTGCCTTTTGCCATCTACCTGCCTGCCAGGGCACACTGCTGGTGGGGCAAAGGCTTCCAAAAAAATCACCAAGGATTTTCTCCAAGACAAAGAATTAAGGACTTGCATTGTTGCCCTTGAGGCAACAAGCCAGGAGCCTAACCACTCCATCCATCCATCCATCCCTCCAAGCACTCATCCCATCCACCTTATCTACCTATCCATCCATCTATCCATCCCATCCCAACCATCCCTCCATCCCAGCAGGACAGTTCCCATGAGCACAGCAGTAGTCTGCAGCAGCATCTCCTGAAATGCTGAATGGGCGACCAGCTTAGGCCTCCCACCCCTGGACAATCCCAGCACAGCAGACCTGCTGTCACTTTCCATGCACTCAGAGTAGAAATACAAACTGTTATCAGTTTCTGTAAGCTGTCTCCCTGCAGGTTCCCAGGAGATGAGCTTTATTACTAAACAAACATGGACTCATGGAAGGTTCCCCTGCAGCTCTGTAAGCATCCCTATGATGAGTGGCTCCCTACCTGTGGGACTACAGGAGCACAGCTACTAATGCATGCTGAAAACAAAGGTTAGCCAGCCAGACTGCATTAGGACGTCACGGGGAAGGCGCTGGTTTGAAGGGACACATTTAGCACATCCGAGTCTCCCTGGCGTTCAGGCACTGAGGCATTAATGCCATAGGAGGACACAGGATTTGGAGCCACTCTGCAGCCACCACCGCCAGCACTGTGGGCAGGGAGGGAACGTCTCCACACGCAGCAAGTGCAAAATGTGCCAGAATGGGGAATAAACAACAGTGACTCGAGACGCAGGGGGTTCCCACAAGGGGCTGGCATGGAACAGGGATGGCTGTGGCAGGGACAGCTCCAGCACTCCAAGCAGCTGCTGGGGCCGAGCACCAACATGTGTACAGCGGGGTTGTGCAGCATCTCAGCACCCAGGGTCGTGTCTTCCCCAGCACAAAGCACACACCTGCAGGAACCAGCCCAACCCATCCCGTGCAGCGTCCGTGGGGCTCAGGGTAGGGGAGCAATGCATCCACGCATGCAGCCACAAAAGGGACCAGATGGTGCCTTCCGGGAGAAGAGCCTGTCATCCCTATGGAGACACTCGAGAGTGGCAACCTCTTTTCTTAATGACAATATACAGGGAAAAGCTCGGCAGGAGCACAGCCGCCTCTTGCCTGCAAGGACTGCGCTAATAGAGTGGAGGAACAGCCTGCGATGAGTCTATTTTGGATTCATCACACTGCTGCTGGAGCGCTCACCAGGGAGCTGAAGGCATTTGTCACTTCCTCCCCCAGGATGGTAAATTCAATAGACCTTCTGTCTGCGGCTGCACTGACCCCAGCTGCCACGTGGCTGTGGTGCCAGCACGGAGCTGAGCATCCCTGGGATGTGGGATGAAGGATGCAGGATGGAGAGAGGCAGCCAGCTCACCTGCTCGTGGTACTCGATGCCCATGCTGAGCGTGTTGATGAGGATGGCCACCATGATTCCACGGCCGAAATATTTGCTGTCCACGATTTTCCGGAAGGTCTCGCACACCACACGCCAGAAGGCCAGCACGCGGCTGCTGCTCCTGGCCCAGGCTCGGCCGCGCTGCGGGTCCCGCTGGTCGCTGTAGTGGGCATCCTGTGTGAACTCGTACACACCCTCGCTGTCCGAGTCTGTCTCGTTGTCTGTCTGCTCGGCCTCGTTGGCCAATGCCTTCAGGCAGTAGGGGCAGCTCTCGGGGCTGCGGGAGCTGCCGTCCAGCTTGGTGCAGGGGCTGGCAATCTTGCAGGAGCTTGGGCAGGGACCTGCAATGCCAACATTTAGGGGAGGGCAGCCCATTAGCCAGGACAGGAGCAATTCCCTATGCACAGTGACAGCAAAATGTTGTGCTCAATACAACGGGCCATGACAGCCTGCAGAAAGCAATCATCCCCCACAGCCCTGGCACAGGGTGCTGCAATTAGCAGAAGCTTCGCCACCAGCAGAACTCCCTTCCTGCTCCCACTGGTTGCAGATGCTCCAAAATCCCCAGCTTCCCCCCGCTCCCAGCTGCCAGGTGGCTCCTGGGATGACAGCAGCAGTGGGATTTTCTCCCCGGCACCAGCTGCAGAAATTCATGCAGCAGCACCACCGCAAACACAGAGCTGCAGCAGCTCAGAGCCCAGATCTGGGGATGGGCTGATGAGATGTGCCTTTCCCTGCACACATTCCTGCCTGGAAAGGCCAAATCCTGCAGTGTTCAAGGTCAAGGTTCAAGTGGTGGGGCTGGGGATGGCATCGGCTGCCTGAGAAAGCCTGGCCTGGAAACACTTCTTGGAGGCTAAATGCATTTGAGCTCAGTTGGCCCATGCTCAGAAAGCTCAAAATGTGGAAGGGGAATGAGCACCTTGCAGGAAAGGTGTCAAACCCTGGCTTTGGGAAAGCTGCACTTCATTCCTGATGCCACTTCAGTCTTCCTGAGCTGGGGAGTGAAAGGATGTGGGGAACACAGGGATGTGGGGAGTGGACCCTCTGATCACAGAAAAAACAGCATACTGGGAGGAGATCGGGAGGAGAAAGAGAATGGGTTCATTACAAACAATCATTTCCCTTGGATTGGTTGAAACCTCCCTCCTGGTTTGGGCTGAGATTCATTGGGTTGGTTGGAAGATTCCCATTGGCCTCACCTCGAAATCCATCACCTTTATCTGTAACGTGGACTGAAAGGAATCCTGGAAAGGTATAATGGAAAGAGAAAAGAATGAGGAGGGAGCTCCCATTTCCGCTCCACAGCCCCATGCTGACCCCAGCCCTGCACTCACCCGTGCTCTGCGTCTCCAGCAGCTTGTGCATGGTGCTGTAGGGCCCAGGGGGGATGTTCAGCCCGCTCAGCGTGCTGCTGCCAGCCCCCACTGCCGCCTCCCCCAGGCTCTTCTCCTTCCGCACCTCATGGGAGGTGCTGGGGTGCACCGTGGGGTACACCTTGCTGCCCATCACCACGCTCCTGGGGATGTCCTCTGGGCTCGGCTGCGGGAGGGCCACCCGGCAGCGCACCGGCTCCACGTGGCAGTCGGCGTGGTAGATGCTATGGACGGATTCAGTGCCGCTGGCCGTGGCGGTGGGAGCCATGTGGGGGCTTGGGGCCGATGGGGGAAGCATCAGCCGGTTGGTCCCGTTGTGGAGAGAGCCGGTGTCCACGTCGCTGATCTCCGGGCTGGCGCGGGGCGCCCGCAGGTTGCCATTGCCCAGGTGGTAGTGGTGGTGGTGGTGGTGGTGGTGGTGGATGAGGTGGTGCACCGAGGACCTTCTCCTGGAGCGACGCTTGCCAGCATGCCGCTCAGCCCCTGTTTTGCTGGCAGGGCTGGTCAGGAAGCCCATCCTCACGCCCGCCACCCGGTAGAGCTCCACCAGCTGCTTGCTGCCCTTTCGGGCGATGTACACCAGGTACTTGAGGAGCTCGTCGTAGCAGCTGCCCGGCTCCGAGAAGCTGGCCAGGGTGCTGGCGTTGGACAGGTAGCGCACCCGCTGCTCCTTCATCAGCTGGCTCTCGCGCTGCTTCGTCTCGGAGAACTGCGTGGCTATCACCACCAGGCAGAGGTTGATCATGAAGAAGGAGCCCACCTACGGGGATGGGAGCCATCAGCCCCAGCCACTCCCACCCCACAGCCCTGCCTGGTCCCACGTCACCAGGAACACGGACCCCAGTAAGGGCCCCGACCCCCAGGACTCCCACGCCAGGGCTCCGCGGAGGACGTCAGAGATCAAAGGCAGGAGGAAATTATTTTGACAAAAAGCTTTTGCTCTTTTAAGAGGGTGTTTTTCTCTCTCCGCAGACGGCAGTTGTAATTATTGCAATTAGTGGCATTACGATGAATGTGCTGAGCCTTCCTGATAGGAGCGTTTTTTCTGGCAGCGTGTGGGTAGCTTGTGAGCAGATCCCTTTCCCCTGCTAACGGGATTTGCAGGTTACTGTTACGCAAGGGCATCAGCAGGCTGCATCCACAGCTCGGAGATCCCATTCCAGGCTGGCTCCACCAGGTCCTGCTTTCTGCAGATGCCAGCCTGGACCACAAAGAATTTCTGGTGTACTAATGGGCTCTCACGCACCACCAACATTACTGCACAGCACCCAGGAAAGCAATGCTTCCCTTTTTCTCCATCCTTATGGGAATGCAGAGAGTGAGGGGTTCCTTCATTCTGGGGGAAGCTAACAGATGAACCACAAAAAGCACTGTAGACAAAACAGCCTTCTCATCAGGGTTTGATGAGGATCGGAAACCCCTCCAGTGGCCCAATGGAGGACGCTCAGCTATTTTGCTGGATTTGGGCCAATTAGACAGGAAGACGGGGACTCGTCTCACTTATCTCAGCCACATCTGAGTGAGGCACCTAATGATCCTTTAGAGTTGGGAGAGAAATAGGCGCATCAAGTCTGCAATGCATCTAATTTATTTTGAATGTCTACCTTTGGAGCAGATGAATCACCTCCTAGAGCACCTATTTTTCTCTCCTGATGCTGAAGGGAGTCTAGACAACGAGCTCCCCATCACAGCAGACATTGCTGCTCGCAGCCCATCACAGAGCCCACCCCACAGAGCTCTCTGCAGGCTCTGCTGTGGATGGGTGCGGTGATGCTGTGGTGTGGGTGGGCTGTGGGCAGGAATCCTTTCCTCCTTTCTCAGCCTGCGCTCTGATGTTTGGGGCTGCCTCCCCTAAATGTCCCTTCTGCGCCTGTTGGGCTCCTTGGATATGGGGGAGTTCCTGGCCAACCTCCCCCCTTCCAGATCTGAAAACATGATGGGGGAAATTTGCCTATTTTAAACTCAAATTCAAGGAGGCAACTATGGGTTGGGAGCGTGGAGGACAAAGAGAGAGGTGTTAGAAGCAACAGCAAGTGTATCTACCAGCGTTTAAGAGCATCTTTCCTTCATGTTTTCTACCTCTCCCACGTGAGAGCAGCCTTTACATTCACTGTGCCCTCTGCCTGCCCCTCCGGGCCACTCCTCAACTGCACGTCCCCACGAGGCCACTCACGATGATCAGCAGGATGAAGTAGATGAAGTTGTAGAAGGAGTGTGCATCCATGACGAAGTACATGATGTCCACCCAGCCCTCCAGTGTGATGACCTGGTGAGGCAGAGGGAGAAGACAAACCCATCACAGCTGCATCACAACCCCCAGGGAGGAGGCAATGTCACTGCTGGCTGGGTCCGTTCTTACACCCACAGCTGGTCCCAGAGCAGTGCCAGACACCGAGGAACCAAAAACCGCTCCCATTCAGACCAATCCCATGTTGCCTCTGCCCACAGCAAGGGCTGCGTTCAGCCCTTCTTTTCCAGATGGACTTAAAGACAACTACAGCACATGCAGAAGGAAGAGCACAGTCCTCCTGCACCCGGAGTGCTAGGACTGAGCTTTTATCCACGGAGGCATCTGAGCAAGCACCATGTTGTCTCCCTGCCATTTCCAGTGCCTTTACACTACTACTATACATGTACAGCCTCAGGAGTGTGGTCACACAGCCCCATAACACACGGGGAGGAACAACCCCTGCCCCGCAGGACGGTTTCCATGCCAGCTCACCTGAAATATTGCAATCCAGGCGTAGCCGATGTTATCGAAGTTGATAGCGCCCTTGAAGGGGTTGTGCTCCCCGGCAGAGCAGTTGGTGTAATACTGGTTCCAGTTGACGCAGGACGTGTTGGTGGTGTCGTTGTAGGAGTAGTAATCCAGGGTGCACTCCAGGCCCTCCTCCCTCCGTGTCGGGATGCTCCGGCAGTAGCGCATCCCGTTCTCGCGGGGCTGGGAGCAGATGAAGGGGTTCTCATCTTCATTCTCGGTCTGGTAGTACCGCTCCAGATCCACTGCGTAGGGGCTGCAAGTGGGCAGAAGGGCTGAGGTTTGTACAGCGGGTGCAGGCAGCCTGGTATGGTGACAGCTGTAGCAGCTATACATTCTAATGTCTTTTGTTCTGCATTTTAAAGGGCTGTTGGTGTTGTGGAGATTCCTTACATCTGGAAGTGCTATGCTGTGACTGGGGGCACTGAGAGCAGGGCTTAGACCAACAGGGCTGCTCTGAAACATCCTTGCTGCAGTAAGATGGGAATCAGTCACCATAAGCTCCTGTATCTTCCATCCTCCTGGAGATGCTGAGCACAGCGTGAGGACATCCACATGCAAGGACCTCCCAGGTTCCTAAAGCAGTGCCTTCCCAGTGCCTGTTCAGCCATAGGTAAGCTGTAAATTCCCTCCAAGGGTGGCCTCACCATAGCAAGCATGGCAAAAACCCTTTGGGGATATGGAATAACCCACAGCTGGCCCAAAGCTCGCCGTCTGCCAAGCAAGGATCCATCTCCTTAATGCCACTAGGACTCCCACTAAAGCTTGCAAAGACACTTTGAAGCCTGGTTCAGCCCAGTTAATTCCTGCAGAATTGCCTTTAATGCTGTTCAAAGCTCATCTAAATCCCTGGAATTCTGGCTCAATTAACCAGCACCCAAACCCATCACTTAGTTGGAGTTATTCAAAGAGCAGAGCCCCTCAGCTTTGCTGCTGTTTGCTTTGCAGGGCATGACTCTCTTGCCTGTCCTGGGAGGGCACAGCCTACAAGAGGGCTGCTGCTCATTTCGGGGATGCATGGAGAGGATAAGAGGTGCCCCATGCCAGCTTCAGACTGGAGAGCCCATCGTGACCCTGCTGTGTGCAAGGCAGATATTTGGGGCTTATAGGGTCAGCTCTGAGGAGTACGTTTGGAGCAATGCACTCACACTGAGCAGCTTTGCTAAATGTATGACCAGCTCCATCAGCCTCCCTGAGGGTGTCGGTGAGACAGCAAATGCCACACCAACAAACACCACCAGCTGCTGAGCAGGGTTCAGATCTCAGCGCCTTGACAAATGCAGAAAAGGTCACAGTTAATGATATGCTGCATTTACAAAGCCTGAGCTCTTTGTCCTGGCGGTTCTTCGGAGGCTCTTATCAATCACACAGCTTCCCCAGCACCGGCCAAGGGCTAAGGGCAACTCGGCAAGACACAAATGGCAAATTGTCACAGCAAGCTGTGCTGGGGACGTGGTGGCATTTGGGAGCGGGGAGCACGCAGAAAGATGGGCTTATGATGGAGGAGCGCGACCGGAGGATGCCATGGACTCACATGCTGAAGTTCTCAGGGAGGAAGCAGCGGTTCCTGAGCAATCCTGCCCACAGCTGGACTCCCACGATGCCGAAGATGAAGAAGACGAAGAAGCAGAGCAGGAGGACGTTCCCCAGCATGGGCAGCGTGTCCAGCAGCAGCGTCACCAGGATGCGCATACCTGAGGCGAAGGGAGCGGTCATCCAAGAGGGACATTCTCTATTCCATGCATGGCCCCCACTCTCCTCACCCTCCCCACCGCAGTCCCTGCGGTCCCAAACCCCACCGAAGCCCCCACCCACCCCAGCCCCACTCCTGGGCATCCAACCTACCTCCCCCTCTCTCTCCTACCCTTCATCTCCCACCCCAGGTTCTCTTTCCCTCTGAAAGTTTTCTGCCAATTGCCAATTTCCCCAGATCCCACTCTGACATGCCCTTGCTCATCTGTATTTCTTTCCACATTTGGGATATATTAAAATTCCCTTCCTAATTCCCCTCATCCACCCTAAATCCTCTCTCTTCCTCAAAACACGAGCAGTTTATTCTCACAAGTTCAGGAACAGCCAGTTCTGTAACAAAGACAAATTGATGGTGACTCCGACTTGACATTTACACACAAAAAAATTGATTTCATCTGACATCTCTGTAATATTCAGCTCATCTCTCTCCTTCTTTCCCATCTTCTGCATTCTCTCACTCACTAATATTGATTCTCATTTAAGGAAAGTCTCGCTGTTGCACCCTTTGCTTTGATACTTCAGACTTTTTCCTCGCTTCCTGCTGCTGTCATCTCCTCTGTCACGTTTTCCTTCTCCTCCTCTACTGGGGAGCAACCACCACACGCAGCTCCTAATTAACTGAAACGACTTTCTGTGGTTACTGCATTTATCATCATATAAGACTCTCTTCTCCCTGCTCCCACCTTACACTTCTATCCCTTCGCAGCAGCACAGAAGCCAAGACAGACTACCTGGGATGTGAAAATGCATTAAGTGCATTACATCCCCAGTTAGACAGCAGCAGATGATTCAGCCATCCATCAGCTCAGCAGCTGGGAGAAAACACTGCTATCAGGAGTCTGGAGGTGCTGCACTGATTGAAAGAGCAGCAGAATCTGGGTTAAGCATACGAGTCAGGACCAGAGAAACAAATGGAGTCCTGGCACCTCCAGGATGGAGGGACAGAAGTGACACCAATCTGTTCTCATCTATGCACTGGGTGAGTTCAGGGAACCTCAGTTCATAGAGTCATAGGATGGCCTGAGTTGGAAGGACCCCTAAAGCCACGTGGTTCCACTCCCTGCAATGAACAGGAACACCCCCAGCTCCTACAGCCCCGTTCTTAGGACAGAAAAGAGATCATTTCTAGAGGGCCAGCATTTAGAACCACAGAGCATCCCCAGTTGGCGGGGAACCACAGGGAGCTGGTACAGCTACGACAGAAGATTGGAAGCATCCGTGTCTGTTCTTCCACCTACAGGGTGTAGATACAAAGAGTTTGCATCCCCGGAGGAGCAAAGCCCAACTTACTGGGGACTCTGTTAATGGCCCGGAGCGGCCGCAGGACGCGCACAGTGCGCACCGCCGAGAAGCTGACGTTCTGCAGGTCCAGTGAGTACTCCAACATCCTGCAAAGCACAGCGGGGTGGTCAGAAGGAGCAGCACAAACATCATCACCCCAGCACTGTGCGCCTGCTCCTCACTGAGGGCTTTGCTCCCATCAGGAAAGTTTGCCAGAGGAATTAATTAAGGGTTATCTGCGTATCAGAATAAAGTCGATGAGTGAGGACGCCCCACACCAGCTCACACAGGTGCAGTGTTCTCCTCTCCCTCCCGCTCTGCTTGCTTTTGCCCATCCCATGCAGCACACCTCTCCTCCTGCATTTCACACAGCCAGACAGCCGCAGCTCCCCCAGTCCCGCGGCACAGGATCCCCTGCCCACAGGGCACAGCCATGCACAGGAGGGACCAACTCTGTCCCGGTACCCAGGGAGGGGATGTGGGGATGTCACTGTGCTGCGAGGTGACAGGTGCAGTTACCAGCACATCACATCCCCGCACGGAAAATCCGCCATGCAGAAAGCCCAAATGTCATCTCTGCTCCAACGTGAAGGCACAGTCACAGCTCCACGCAGACAAGTGCCCGGGGAAACTCGAGGTGCAGAAAAATGCTTGGTGCTAAATAGAACAGCTCTGTACCAAGTGCTGAGCCTCAGATGCCGGAGTGTCTCAGAGAGAAAGCAGAGCATTTAGGACTTCCTAAGAACACAAAGAGCATCTGCACAGCCAGACACACCCCGAGTGCTGTGGGATGCTCTAAGGCGCCAGTGGAACCTCTGTGCTGCTCCCAGAGGGAAGGCTCCAGGGACAGACAGACGGACAGGCAGACAGAGAGACAGACAAGGTGTACAAGGGACAACTCATTGCTGTCCTGCCTGGGGACAGCTCTGGGCTTCCTCTCATTTAGAGGAGATGCAGAGGCTCTGAGCTGCCCCCCAGCTGGGACGTGGCACAGCTGGCGACAGGAGCCAGGTGGCAAGAGCAGTGACAGCCACTGCACACACCGAGCCACACAGCACAGCATCCCCAGAGCAGGCAGAGCCGCTGCTGTCTACAAAGCACAGTGATCGGTGGGTAATATTAACCCATGGAAAAGACCACGGAAATGTTTTGTGGTGTCACACCTTCAAAAAGTCATGGTGACATTTCCTTCTGGCCTGCACAGGCACTGCTTTTTAGCCTGGCTGAGGGCTGTCTTCAGACAGCAGAGCATGGAGCAGAGCTCTGTGCCATGGTCACAGCTCAGGCTGCTCCTGCCTGCCGGTGCTGAGGTCAGAGCTGCAGAGCTGCAGGCAGAGCACAGCTCGAGGCTGCGCTGCAGGTGATGGGTGTGCAAACAGAGTGGGGATGGAAAAGCAAAAACCTGATCACGTCTCCTTAGCAGGCTTCTACAGGAGCTCCTACAGAGAAACAGCCCCTGCTTCACCATCACGCCTTTCTCTTGTCATCGCTTTTTGGCAGTTCATGAGTCTGTGAACAACCGCTCTCAGGGACAAAGCATGGGAAGAGAAAACTGAAATCCCACTCTGAGCACCTGGAGAACTCACTGAGAACAGCAGCCACTGCCACCCACCCAGACCGCAGCACTGCTTCCACAGGAACAGGTCAAACATCTCACCCGTCCTGCGCATTGGTCGCTCTCTCTTTTTATGTTTTCATTAAAAACAAATATGAAAGAGTAAGTTTTGTTACTGATGTGCATTAACTATAACACATCTTTTACACACAGCCTGAGTGAGCTCCTCTACGCTCGGCGCAGCCCAGGCCAGGCAGGGGTCTGCACTGTGCTCTGCACTGCGGGCAATGCGAGGCAGAGCGGGCAGGAAGCACTGCAGACCCAACCAGAAGCATTGGGGCAGCAAAGGGAGAAAGAAGAGATGTCTGCTCAGAAGAGGCTGCCAAGCCCTGCTTCTTCTCAGCTATAAGCAAAGCATTTCAAGTGTTTAACTTGAAGAAAGTACTTTAAGAGGGCCGTCCCCATTACAGCGAGTACAGCACAAACAGACACTCCACCAAACAGTGCTGGAGCACAGAGCTACGGCAGAGCCACGCCGCTCTGACAGGGCACGGATGGAGCACAGCTCCAAGAGGTGATGGAGCACAGCTCCAAGAGGAGATGGATGGAGCACGGCCCCAACAAGCAGGAATGCAGAAATGCAGACACCGGGCAGAGTCTGGTGACCTTCAGGTGCTCTTTGGAAATGCACACTCTCTCCTTCACCCTAACAGAACATAACAGGGTGGTGTGCCACATTTTTTCCCCTTTTCCCCATAACCCACAGCCAAAACCACGTTTTGCTGAGTTTTGATAACACAGCGCTCTGCTCATCTGCAGCAAGTTTCCCTGTAATTACAGAGATATGTTGCAGACATCACACTCTCTACAATTAGTCCTAATTGCATTACATTGTCACAAAGAAGTCATTTATTCTCCACGAGCTCATAGATGGCTCTGGACAGTTTAACAGTGCTGAACAGCACTCAGCGGCACAGCACGGCCAGCACTGCTCACCCAGCACCTCCTGGGCCAACATACAAGGAAGGGCTTCTGCACCACAGCCCCAACAGGGCCGGGGCTCTCAAGGAGAAAGATGAAATGTCACCTTTTTCATTTTAATTTTTTCTTTCTTTCTGGAAGCCAGTTGTGCTCATCAGGGGTCTCTGCAGGAGCTCTGCCCGCAGTCAGAAAGCAGTGCAGAAGTGGGTCTGCTGCTTTGCCTCATCTTATTTCCAGGATGTTCGGGGCTGGAGGAGATTTAGGGGAGGCTGTGACAGGCAAAGGACTGAAGCCTTGATGTGAGACCACAGTAAGGACACTGCTCTCTTTATAGGGTTTCTGGCACCTGGTACTGGAACATCACTCTGGTGCACACTCTTCTCTACAGCTCAGCTCTGGAATATTCCCCAGTTCTCCGCCAAGGAATGGTCTGAGCACTGCTTCCCCCCGATTTCAGTTGGTGGGACTTGACCCCCTCAGTCCTATCCTTAAGGTGTCTTTTCCCATTCACACAGCTGTCCCCAGCACATGGCACTGTGGGGACAGCGACGGCCCCCAGGACAGCAGCGCTGCAGGGGCAGGAGGATGGGGGAGGTGGGGGCAGAGCAGTGGGACCAGCAGCCTTCAGCCGTTCGATCCTCTGTCAGCTGAACTGCTTCTGACAGGGACCAGATGGGAACAGTCCACACACACAAAGCAAAGGCTGATTGTTTAGCGAGGGGCAGAGCTGACCAGGAAGGAGGCCAGAAAAAGAGATACAGAAGAAACTGAAATCTCATGGCCCCTGCAGCAATGAGTTCCCAGGGAGGCACTGGGAGACCTGACACCCCTGTACTGGTGGTACTGGGCTATGCTGCAGTGTCCCCAGCTCCCAGCGAGGTGCTGCTGGGCCACAGGCAGACGTCTGCTACACCCTCTGGGTGGGAAACATTCCAGGGTGGGGGACCCTTTCCAGGAAAATGCAGCCAATTTGATCCGCAGCTCTATCAAAAGGGGAAAATGCCAATTTCCCCAAGGTAACTCTGGGCTCTTGGAGGAGGGAGGGCTGGTGAGCAGTTCCAGAGCCAAAGCAGCTCAGCGCCCTGGCTGGGGGCCAGGCACTTTTCATGTGGATTCCCAGCCCCAGCCAGGAGGTTCTCGGCTGCTGGAGGAGCCCTAACTCGAACCAGGTGCCTCAGAAAGGAAACCGCTCCAACAGGCAAACTCCGTCGCTCTCCCTCAAAAACAACAGAGGACAATCACGCACATCTCACTGAAATAACCTCACTGGAAGGCAGCTCTGTGCTTCAAACGAAATGCTGACCTCCCTTGGGCAGACTGCACGGAACCCAAACCACGAGCATGGGACACGAGCGGGATGGAGATCGCTGCGGCTGCGGCTGCGGCTTGGTTGGCTCCTCCAAACAAGTGACTGCAGGGTGCTGGGATGGATGATGGCAGTGGCTGTGACGCCCAGCCCCCAGCACTCACCCCACGCAGCAGCCACATGCAGCCCCCACCCCACTGGCTCCAGAGGACACACTCGCCCGGCTCACCCTGCAATGACAATGAAGAAGTCCAGGCGGTTCCACGTGTCCCCCAGGTAGCATTTCTTCCCAAAGATCCCCAGCGCGATCATCTTGACTATCATCTCCACGGCGAAGAAGGCAAAGATGAAGTCATCAAAGCTCTGCAAAAGACACAGAGCGGGGATGAGGGGCAGCCGGCACAAACCCGACTGCAGGCGCAGCGCTCGCACGGCGCAGCTCAGTACCTGCAGGATGCGGCAGCGCGGGGAGTCGCAGGCGATGTCTTCGCAGGGGTGGAACATGCCCAGCGTCACGCAGTTGAGCAGGATCACCAGCATGCTCACACGCTCAAACCAGCTGCGTGGGGAGCGGTCAAGGAAGCACAGCACCAGGGGCACCCGCACCCCTCAGCCCGGCACTCCGCACCACAGTCCTGGTTTTATCCCCAGTGTGATGGATAGGGAATGGCAGAGGGCGACGCGCCCCGGGTGCTGTGTGCCACCTGTGACACCCCAAAAACCACCCCCCCATTGGCAGCACAAGCACTAAGTGCCATACGCCTATCATAAAATGACTCTCAAACTTAAGCACGCCTTCTCTTCTCCAACGCGTTTCCTTACCCCTCCTGCCCTGCCCTCCCGTTGGTACCTGTTGCAATGTGCAGACAGGCGCAGTCAGTGCTGAACCAATGCCTGCTCCCAGCAGGGTGCTGCCCGCAGCCACGTTCCCCTGCTTTGCTGTTTGGGATCCCAAGTACCAACTGATGGCTTATTTTCCCCACGGTGACAGCAGAGGCTACTGCAAATGTGGAAATGCTATAAAATCAGAGATGCGTGGCAGGAGCGCTCGCTGCTGATATGATGGATTAAAAAATTAAATTAAAAGAACGATATAAACTTTTAGGGGAAAAAAAAAACCACCACACCATTAATTTCTTCTCTTGACATTTTACAGAAAAGCACTTTAACAACATTACAATTTTCTATTAACTATGTCACAGCTTATCCCAGGGGCGTTCCCCTGAAGTCAGCGATTGAACCACTCATTCCCAGCCCAAATTAAGGCTGTCAAAGCCATTAACCTAACAGGCGAGGGGCCCAGCAGCGCCCAGCCCTGCACTCGGAGCACAGCTGGGGCCGTGCTGCCAGGATGGGCTGTGTGCATCCCTGCTGTCCCGGGCACAACGACCTGCATTGCTGCAGAGCGTGTGCTGAGTGCGTGCATCCATCCAGACCACCAAGGGCAGTAAGATGTAGAACCACGGAGCGAAGGCGCAGAGCCACAGAGCCCCGACAGCCGGCACCGTGAGCCAGCAGGGAATTCCAGCCCTGGGGCAGGGCTGGGTGCAGCAGGGGCACCTCGGCACACAGGAGCTGTGGATGCGTGCGCCCGCACTGCCCAAGGGGTGAGGCCACGGGATGACCCCGTGCGAACTCCTGCACAATCACACGGGGCTGAGTCACCGCCGGGTGCTGGCAATCTGGGTCGTTTAATCTGGAGAAATGTTTACAAGCTATTGGAAGAGAAATTCCGACTGCCAGGTTGCGGCGATGGGCCGGGATGTTTATCCCAAATATAGCCCTGCAGGGGCACCGCCGCGGGCACGCAGGATGCTGCGGCAGCGCTCCCAGCTCAGGGGGCTCAAAACGCATCCGCCAGCACCCGCAGCTCTGCCCAGCCCTCGAGAAAAGGCGGAATGGAAAACCCACCAAACAGCAAGATGACAGAATGAGTGAGCGTCTGACAAGGGCTGCGCGAGATGCTCGGCACGGAAGCGAGGAGGCTCAGCAGAGCCCACGGGGTCGGACGGGAGCCTGGAGAGCCAGACGGGCAGATGGAGCTCCGGCACGCCGCGTTCCTGCAGGGAGCTCAGCCCTCCTCTGCGGCCACAGCACGCGTGTGCCCAGGGCCGTCCCACAGCCACCGCTGTGCCACCCAGCCCCGGCCCCAAACAAGCACCCCCCAGCACACCGCCTGCGGAGCGTGACGGGGCTCTATTTGCTGATGGCATTTATTTCTCCCAGGTTTAATGCAGAGACACTTATCAGCATGTCACTGCCTCTGGCAAGTGCATTTCGGCCCAATATAACACTATCTCCTGATTTAATGTCCCCAGGATGGGACAGGGAAGGGAGCACACGGCAAGTGTTAATGTGCAGCTGAGAGATCAGAAGGTTGGGGGTTATTTTTCTTTTTCTTTTTTTTTTTTTTCCAGCTGAATGAAACGTTAAGCTCTTTCTTCTGCTAATGGGATTTCCAGAGCTGCACAAAATGCTGATGGCTCCGGCTTTGTACCGCCGTTGTTTGAGCCTAGGGGCTGACAAAGGCAAACTTCAATTAGCAGGAGGTGCTGTGCCGGATGCTGCACTGGCAGCAAGGGGGCAAAGCCGTGCAGGGACCTGGGCTGGGGAGGGCCGCACCGACAGCACCAGGTGATGGCTTTGGGCCACCACTCCTTGTTCCTGGGCCACCATCTCACATCCCCGGGCCTCTCATCCCCTACAGACGGTGCTCAGCAAACGACCCACACCCCATTCACATGACGCAATCACTGCAGCCCTCTGCATGCCACGGGATGTCCGAGCCTCCACCCCAGGTCACCCACCCCACCACCATCACGCCTAGAACCCCACCGTTTCACCATGAGCAGCAGCGCTCTATTTCTGCCACAATGACATATCCAGCACTTTGCCATCACTTCCCTCTTAAAATTTAGAGCAATGAAAAGCATATGAGAATGTAAATCCCCAGAAGTCAATTTCTCACTGGAATGGAACCTTCGCCCCCAACAAACGCCCTCGAGCCCCGCGCTACACCTGCACACGCACGGCCAAGCACAACCCTTGGTAATTAAGAGGCAAGAGCCCGAGATTCAATTAGCCAGAGCTCTCCAGCTTAATGTAATCAACAGAGGAAGATATTGCATTATGTTTGCTGTGATTTGGTTGCAGAAGTTGGGATTAAATTCTGCAGCAATGAATTAAAGGGCCTTGCTGGAGGGCGGCAGCCGCCTGCTCAGCTCGGGGACGGCGCTGTGCATCACCGTGCTCTGCACGGCCTATGGGGCACAGGAGGCTGTTGGATAAACATGCAGAAAGCACGGATGAAGCCTGGAAAATTTTGTGCAAATGCAATGTGAGAACTGGGTTGAAATGTGACAGCCTTCCCCTGCAGTGCCACCGATCCCAACAGCTTAGGAGCGACACCGGGATAAGCTGCAGACGTTAATGAGAGCGGAGTTTGAGGCTTCATTCACATCATCAATTCCAGAAATAGAGCCTTTGACAAGAGCATAATGGGACTTCCAGGGCCTGGCCTTTGGGGGAGAGGCGAGCGGCAGCACTAAGATCCTAAAACATTAATTTGCCATTTGTAAAGGACGCTCAAAGTGCTCGCAGAATTAATCTGCATCATGGGTGGAAATAAGAACCCATTCCCTGCTCCAGCTCCAAGTGCCCCACCAGCAGGAGGAGGGCTGAGCATCGCGTCCCATGGGGCGGCCACAGGGTTCTGGTTTGGTGGGCACGGCGGTGATGGGTTGGTGGTTGGATGAGGGGATCTTAATGGTCTTTTCCAACCTCAGTGGGTCTACGATTCCTATACAACCCCGCACATTTTGTGGCACTTTGGTTCATTTTTTGAATTCCACTCCCAAAATCTGCAAAGTGCCCCCCAGTGCCACCAGCATCCAACACAGCACAGCACCTTCCCCACCCCTATGCAGGAAAGCAGGATTATTTACAGGGGAATCTCTGGGAAGAATCACCTCAATTGCCCTTTCATTTCCCCTCGGCTGTGCAGCCCATGCTGGCAGTGGGGCTGGGGGCCTCTCCTCACCTGGGGAAGGCACTGTGCTCCGGGCAGCACTGCGCAGTGCAGCCATGCAGGCAGTGGGGAGAGGAAGGATGCTGCTGTTAGAGGGGATGGAGTTTGATGAAAAAGATATTTTGTCAAAGTAAAAAAAAAAAAGAGACGACAAGGCTCTAATTTCCCTCACTGTTTCAGAATTGTTCCTCCTTTGCCTTTTAGATTTGTACGTCAAGCTTTTCTCCAGTAACCAAAAGGGTTTAAAATCTTACTGCTTACAGAGGAGAAAATGAAGATAAAAGAGCGCAGCAAGCTGAGTGCCTTGCATAATCCCCAAACTTCGGGAGCTGGAGCTTTTAAGCACAGCCCTACATCTCCCCTCCATGAGCTCCTAGGGGGGTGGCAGCCCAGGGGCTGGCACTGATATGGGAACTGTTTTGTTAGAAAACCAATTAATAGAATCAAATCTCCGGCCAGAGCCTCATAGCATGAATTCAGCCCTGCTCCTCCTCCTCACCCCATGGGCGAGCATGGGAAAGCCAAGCAGAAACACCCAACCTTGCTCTCCCTCCGCTCCCATCGCTGTTTTCACATCTTCTGGTGACAGCGTGGGACAGGTGGCCCTCCCACGGCTGGGACTGCATGGGCAGGAGCTGTGCTATCCCATTGGAAGCCCTGAGGACCAGCGTGTGCCATTGGGCACAATGTTGGCTTGAACAGCAAATCAACACAAACACTTACAGCTCACACCACGCACCAAAGCCATCCTTGTGCACCATGATATTCTTAAGGCTTCTCCCAGCAGCCCTTAAGAAGTGCACAGTGGATACACACAACCCCCAAACATATACATATTTAAATGCACTGGCCCTTAGAAATGCCCTCAACGCCCCTGAGAAATGCAGCATGCAGAGAGCGCCGGTGCTCTCCTGGGAAAGATCCGCAGTGCAAAGCCCCATTGCTGCCCACTCGTGAGCAAGAGACCACAAATGAGAGCTGTCCCCACAGCAGGGCTCCCTGCCACATCCACACTGGGATGCTTGGGATACACCATCCCTGATGCAGCTTGCTGCATTACCCAAGACAAAACCGTTATGCAATGCTCCCTAAACAAGTCACGGTGAAACCTTTACAACATCCTACACCAACACGTCGTTGGGATATGTCACATATTTGTCTTATTTTGTTCCTTCTTTGTCCTTTTTTTAGTCTCCTACTTTTTCCCCCTTGGAAGTACGCTGGTTCCCATGGAAACAATGATGTTATGGGTATGGACAGAGCTCCGGTGACGTCCACAGGTTGGGTATAAAAGTGGATTTATGTAACACTGAGGAATAACGGAGTGGCAGAGGGCTCTGCGTGGCCATGCATGTGGCACAGTGCTCCCGTGCCAGGGACTCTGCTTGGTCGGCTGGGTTTGGCACCAACCAAGCAGGGAGGAACGAGAGGAGGAGATCTGGAAGGCAGGGGAAGGCGGACCAGGATGGATGCAGCGATGCCCTCAGTGCCTGCCCAGGGGCGGCAGGAGGCGGTGCAGCAGCAGGGCTGGGCTGAGGCTGCACACTGCAAGTCAGGCCCATGAGCACGTTCAGTGCTGACACCTGCAGAGGGGAGCAGTTGTGGGGCATTTCTGAGCAAATACATTCGTTTTCACTGCGCCGTGGCTCAGCCTTGCACCTATCATTACCTGATGCTCACACCAACAGCATCCTCCAGACCCTGCCAAGCCAAAGCTCTGGGCGCCCCTGCTCCTGTGATGGAGCTCAACCCTTGAGTTTGGTCCATTTGCACTCTACGGACAGAGAGACATAGCTTGGGATGGCAGAGAAGGAACTGGGAGGGATGCGGCGGTGCAGCGACATTCAGCTCCAGCAAACCTGGAAGCGCACGGCTGCAGCCACATCTGCACAGCTCCCTCCCCTTTCCCACCCTGATATTTTAATCACAGAAGGCTATGAGCTCAAAACCCCCAAGGAAACCCTGCCAAGCTCTACAAAAAGCTCAGAGGACAAATCCAAGGACAAACCCAGCATCATTTTAACCCTATGGGCCGAGATAGGGCAGACACCAGAGGAACTAGGCAGCTAAAGCAGAGCAGGGCATGAAGACCCCGTGTCCCCTCCTTTCCCCTGCACTGCCACCAGTGCCATGCTTTTGGTGCACCATTCTGGGGCCCTCCTCCCTGCGTTGCCACAACAGTGGCAATAACCGTGGTGACAGCATCCTTGGGGGCCGTGCATGGGCACTGAGGACTGAGCCCTTCCCAATTAGCTGCCTGCATTAATTGGTGCTGCGTATGGCTTTCCATAGGCGTGCAAAGAAATACAGCTCTGGGGTGACTCAAGGTACCCACAAAGTTTTGGCTACTTCTTCTGACCCAACTTCAAATAAATTAAAAAAAAAGATGTTTACAAAGTCTGCATATGATGACGAGTTCCCAACTGGACTGCTTCAATGTTTCGCTTGGCAACAGAGCCAAAATTTCCCTTCTATAAAAAATATCAACAGAAAATACAATATTTCATTGCAGGTTAAGTACTTAATTAGACAGAGACCATCTTGCACGCTTCAGATTTTCAAGCCTAAGACCAAAAACAAATAACTTTCTCAGCACACACAATGCAGAGCTCCCACACCCGGGTGAGCGCCGTGACGATGTCAGCCCACCAGGCCAGGACAGAGCTGGCCCCCTTCAGCACCAGCAATCAAGAAACAGAGTTATAGAATCATACAACATCAAAGGTCATCCAGTTCCAACTGGACGCTGTGGGCAGGACCACGCACTTGTTCAGCACCTCAGTGCTGCTGCACACGTCTGCAGCCTCAGTGGGAACCCGTTCATTAGCAGTTCATTGCAGAGAGGGGGAAGGAGGCAGAAGCAGGGGTGAGGAGTGGAGGGGAGGCACACAGCCACCAAGCATCATCACCCCACCAGCATACAGCTGTGGCACAAAGCTCAGCTCCAGGCGCCCGCGAGGCGTTTGGCTAGGAGCACTACACACACCACACTCACCCCATCCACCTCAGGACTCAAATTCATGACTTTTTCTTATTCAGGGGGATAAGGGCAGCTCGTTCTGCTCTAGGATGTGAGCATTTGCACACACACAGCTTGTTGCAGAGAGCCCTGCCTGCTGGCAAGCTGCAGCAAGCCCCAGCACCTAACACAGGCACACAGCCCACCCCCGGGCACAGCACAGGACAGGGACGGCTGCAGCCCAGCACCGGGCAGGAGTGGGCACAGCCACAGCACTGCCAGCACGGAGCTGGGGTGGATTCTGCTGCAGGAGGGAAATGTGCTTTAAAAATTCATGTGGAACAAAATAATCTCCAGAAAATAAAAAGCGCAGCTTCTCTTCCATTAATAACATATCATGAGCTTCGCTGAAACCGGCTGCAGCCTCCGGCCCGTGCACAGCCCTGCTCCAACACTGCCTCACCTCTCCCTGCTGCTCCCCCCACTTCTCACCTCTGCCAGGGAACAGGCAGGAAAGCTCTGCCCCTGTCCCACGGCCACATCTCACTCCAACCCCAGCAGATTCCATCATTCGCTCCCTAAAGCGCAGCAGGCATTCCTTGGCACTAATAAAGCAAAAAGCAAGGAGGCAGAAAATGAGGGCAGCAAGCAGGGGATCGGGCTGTGACCCCTCACCGGCAGCTGCCTGCAGTCCCTGCAAGGCCGGAGCTGTGCCCACAGCCGGGCTGCTTGGAGCCCAGAGCGCAGCCCAGCACCGCCACAGCTCTGCCGCGCACAGTGGGGACACGAGCACTCACCATCCATTTGCACCTCATAAAATTCTCATTGCTTTCGCCTGTAATGAGTGCAGTGACCGCACAGCCGCTGATTAAAAATACCATTATTTCCAAGCAGCCTCCTGAGTGCAGCATGGACAATGCTGCTCGGGGTTTAAGGAAAACACCGTCCTTTAAGGAAAACACCATATTCTAAACAATAAACAATAATTTTGCATCGATTACTAATGACATTTCATAGGTTGGGATGCAATGGCAGTACCAAGAGCTCCTACCACGTCCTCCTTTCATCACACTGCTGGCAGGGCTGCTGAGCCAGCAGAACCGAAGCGCACGGCGCTCACCTGGTGCCACGCAGCCACTCGTGCTCTGGAATGCATTTCTCCCACTGAAGCTCAAAGAATCAGACCGTCCCATGTTCCACCCCAGAGACCTGACCAGGGGTCTGCCGAAACCAGGCCGCTCACCCAGGTGCTGAGCTACGGACTTCGGCCAGCTAAAATTAGCCAGAAAGCTGTGCTCATCCCGCTCCCTCAGCCCATGCCTCAGTTTCTAAAACCAGCCAGGACAAGAAAAATTATTCCTCTCCGACCCTTTCAAGAGCACTTGGAGATCTCGGGCTGACAGCGCGGTTTGGTGCAGACATCTTCATTATTCTTCCCTCCGTGGAGCGGTGTTAAATTTTTCTCCATATAAAGTCATTTTCTAAATTAGGTGAAGACGGTGAGTTTTGCGCTGGGCACATGTGGATATTTTTATAAAATGTTTAAAACTTCCCGTCTGACTTTTCCTGCCCTTGAAGGATGATGCACCAAATTAAACCTTCCCGTGACCCCATTTCGTGCCACATTTGAGTACTCCCAAGCAAGACTTTGCCCTGGAGCAACACCAGCACTGGTTCACTTCGCTGGGGGTGAAAATGGCAACGCTTGGTGCTTGGGGTGCGCAGGGCTGGGGGGAGTTTGAGGCAGTCTTCACGCACGGGATCCCAATGAGACTCCAGGTCCTGTTGCTGCTCCCGTGGGCCAGCAGCAGGTGTGGAGTGGTGGCCCCCCAAGGGTCCCATAGCCACAGGGCAGCTCCAGACGCTGCCTGGGAAAGGGCGAGCGAGGTCATATGCTGGGGACAGGACAGGGTCACAGGGCTGTGCAGGCTGCAGCAGGCGCTTAACCCTTGGAGTGCCCTGTCAGGGGTGGTGATCCTCCAGGCGGTCACGGTGCTAAGGGAGAGGGCATGGAGCTGCTCCAGGCGAGAGATATGACCCCCGCCTCATGGGGAGCTGCCGTCACCTGCCACGTGGATCGAGGGGGACAGAATGCCATCAGGGGAGCGGATCCCAGCTGGGACACGGAGTGGGGACAGAGGTGGCACAGCCAAACGTCAATGCAGAAGTTTTACATCCCCAAAACAACTTCCTGCCTGAGATTTTTGCTGTTTTTAACATTGCTGCAGCATTATAAATACCTGCTCGGTAGGACACTTGCCTGCAAGCTGAGGGCTCGCACTCCGGCCCAGGGCAACTTCATTGTGCAGATCTGAGGGACACTCACAGCAACAGGAGGGCACGTGGAATCCTCTTGGAATATCATCTGGTGCATCCCTGTCCTGCTGATAGCCCCCATCCCACAGTGGGGACTGAAGCACCCATAGGAAGGATGCGCACCTCCCAGCTCACATAGCATTGCATAATCAGAAGCGTACTATAGAGTCTCACTTCTGCTCCAAGGAGGCTCACAAGCACACAAATCCCCCAAGCACTAGAAAATTCAAAGCCAGACCCAGAGGAAAGGCACAAGGATGGGAGCCCGGGGGCACTTTCCATCTCCACTGCGGGCACACGGGGATGGGGTGCTTGCCACCTGATTCCCACAGGAGTGAAGAAAATTGGGTATCGGCCACAGAAAGCTCTGAACGAGCACTGCAGCTGCTCACAGCCAAACCCGCTTCTCAGAGTGTTCGGGGGTCAGGAACCCACAGAGCGAGCTACGTGTCTGCATCAAAGGCAACCACCATCGGAGCCCTCCAAATAATGCACGCAAACAGATGGTTTGCAAATAAACAGAGCAAGCCAAAAATCACCAGCGGAAGCAACAGGGAAAGGAATTCTCTGTGCTCAAAGAAGGTTGCGATCCACTTGTGGGCAGCCCGAGGAAGGAATGCAGTGACGTTGGTCAAGGCAGTATATTAGCTCAATTATTCACAAGGAATTATTGGCCCCGCTCTACAGGGGGGAGAAGGAAAGCAGCACCGAAGGCTCGGTGCAGAGCGGTGAGCTCTGCTGCTGGGCTGGAGCAGGAGGCACCGAGCGATGCTTTGCTAGGGATGGAGCAGGGATGGTGGATGCTGGGGCTGGGAAGGGACCTCAGTCACCTCATCCCTTGCTGCATTCATGAGACTTCTTGAGCAACCTATTCCAGAGCCTCCCCACACTCTGTGTGAAGATCTTCCTCCCAAAAGTTCCATTCTTAGCCATTTCAGCCAGATTGAAGGCACCAGGCAGTGGGGACAATGCAGCAGGACACAAAGGCTCACAGCTCAGAGCACTGAAACACAACCAAACCTTTACCCCAGTACCAACCGCTCATACAGCCCCAGGAGGGAATTTCCAACAAACCCAGCCAGCAGCCCTGGCATGGATGGGCACAGCTATGGGGGGAGTCCAGATGAAATGGGGAAAAAAATAAATACATAAGCACTGAGCAGAGTGCAGGATTTGAAGGGCAGCTCTGTCAAAAAATAAAAAATAAAGTAAGTAAATAAAAAAGCACCTCCCGGGATGAAGCCTCCACCCGAAGGTGCAGGAGCCCCACACACATCCCAAGCACATGGACTGCCGCCCTCCTGCGCCCCAGCTCTGCTCCTGGCCCTGTGTGAACGCCGCGTGGAGCTGCTTTCCCTTCCTCAGGGCCATCGCTCCCAGGGAGCCACTTCCTCTGCAGTGACGTGACCACGCTCCCCCGAGGGCCCAGCTGCCCTGGGAGCCATTCTCAGGCCCATAAAACCACAGCTGGCTCAGGGATGGGAGCAGTGAGGACGCAGAGCCATCCCATGCAGCCGCCGCACAGTGGCACGGGATAAGCAGTGCTGTTTGGCTGTTCCTACAACACAGCTTGTGCAGAATGTGAACCCGTTCCCTGGGGTTATTATTAGAAGCAAGATATTTAAATCAGAAAGTGAAGCTGCAGGATGTGCCAGGGCTGAGCTCGGACCCATCCCATCCCCATCGGCTCCATGCAGTTTATGGGGCCCTGGGGAGCAGAAGGGCTGCTCTGCTGGCAAACTCTGCCCAGGGAAACAGCGGATGCTATGGAGCAGCAGCTGCCAAGATAAAGTTGTAGAGAGACACTGATATTTTAAAAAAGAGGATACAAAATCGTGGGAGCATCAGGAAGGTCACAAGTGCGGAATTGAAGGCAGAGAGTTTCCAGTTGCCAATCCCCATGTCACATCAGTGCTAGGGGACACTGCAACACCCACACTGCAGACGGGGACACTGATACAGGATGGGTCCTCAGAGCTTCTGACCCTCTGGGACCCAACAGCTCACAGAGCACTGATGGATCCCTGCACACCCCAGAAGCAGTGTGGAGGCAGAGTGGGGCTGGCAGCCCCCTGAGTGCGGGTACCTATTACATGCCTCTCCCTCTCCATGCACGCACCAGGAGATGCTTCCCCTGCACTGCTCCCCTTCCAGCCCCACATTTCTTCCCAGAAAGGCCAAAACCACTCGGATCTCCCAGAAGCTGTGCTGAGCCCATGCTGACATTATCCATTTAACAAGAAGGGTTTGGGCAGAAGGGACCTGCCAGCCCTGAGGTCCCAGCATCATGCAGATGCAGCAACCCATCAGCACGCCGTGCTCCTTCCCCCCACTCTCCCTGCTGACTCCCTCCCATTACTCCTCCTGTCTCTCAGTATAGATATTTTGGCTTTTTCCTCCCCCCGGCAGTAACCCACACACTACCAGCAGCATTGGGCCAGTCCTGCTCCAACTAAAAGCAGTGGTGATGCTTTGCAGGATCCCCAACGCAAACTGACCTAGCATCCCAAAACCACCCCAAAACCCCACACGTGGCACAGCACACTGCAGCCCCATCCCCATTATCTGCTCAGCAGCACTCATTTAAAAGCAAGCCCTGCACACCAGCTCCCTTGGAGCAGCCACCAAGCAGCGAGGGAAGGAGCGTTCATGGCGCTGTGTGAATCTCCCGCAGCCCTGCTGCTCAGGGTCGCTCCTGGCCGTGCCGCTGGGGCTCAGCTGGCAGGAGGCCGGGGCAGCGCTGTGCTGGAGCTGAGCGGGGTCACGGCATACACCGGCTGTGCTTACTGCCCGCTCCGCACAGCCATGCTCCTGCGGCCCCGCAGCCCGCCTGGTGCCGGCCCGCAGCTGCAGCCCCACGCTGCAGGGACCCTGCACACAAGTCCTCACCGGGAGGTGATGGGAGCAGGGAGAGCATCGGTGCTCAGATAAGAGGAGGTGCCAATGCAGCCCCTACATTGCCGGCGACGGCCCTCCGACGCTCCTGGCCATTTTCTAAGCCTAATATATATGGTGGCACGCAGCCCTGGGATGGGCGCTGCCTCCTGCACCCCAGCTGCACCGAGGCCGTGGGAGGTGGGAAGGAGGCAGTGAGTGCGGCACTGATCCCGGCCAGAAATAACCTCCCAGCCCTGCAGGTTTTGCCACCTGTCCCCACCTTCCTCCAGCGCAGCCGGCATCGTCCTGGATTCCTAACCCGGAAAGCAGCGAGGCGGGGGCGGAGCTCTGCTCTTCGGGATGGTGTGAGGTGAGCTGCAGGCGGCCCAGGACGGGGATCTTCTCTGCATTATACCCAGCAACACCAGCAAATACTGCACTAGGTCAGTGCAAAAAAACGCGTGTAATAACCGCGATGGTTCTCCCTCCTGCCCACCTTGGTCTCCAACGCTGACCGAGGCTGCAGGCTGCCCAGGACGGTGCTCCCACAGCACTGCGAGCAGCACCAAGGCACTGCTGCAGGACAGAGCGTGCAGCTGAGAAGTGAGCGAGCAGCTCTTCCCCAGGGGGTTCACTGCTAACACAATAATCTCTTCTGTCCACATGCATCCACTTGGAAGCTCAACAAAGGAAAAGCACAACGTGTTGGGTGCCAGCACCAGCCACTGGCAGATCATCACCCAGTAACACTCTCACAGCCAGCAGAGGGATGCTCGCTCCCCTGAGGTCTGGGAGATAAGCGGCTCACAGCAGCCCTTCGGGGGTACCAACACCAAACCTTCAGCCAGCACAGTGCCCACCCTGGGTTGGCTCCAAGCACAGCATGGCAGCTCTGCGCCCCGACCCCTCAGCCGGGATGGATTAGTTCAGTCACACAGTCCTATTGATTCAGGAGCATTAATTGGTCTTTGCTGTTCAAACAACAACCTCAATTAGAGCCACTTTTCTTTTTTTCCTTTTTTTTTTTTTTTTCCCCTGGATCTTTACCCTTGGCTCCATTCGTTTAAATACCAGAATACCTCCACCGGCCTTGGGGAGAGGCAGCATTAACTGTACATTTGTATTCAATTTATAGCAAGGCCCTTTACATCCTTAATGAGCATTCCTCTAAAGAAAAGGAAGAAAAAAGGGGACACAGCCCGAGAAGAGCTGTACCATGTCCTGCTCTGCAGCCCCGCACTTCCCTCACCTCATCCCAGCCCTTGAAGTCACTCTAATTCTCATTACTTCCTTCTAGTGATTTCCCACTCGCAGCATCCCAAGCCAAAGCCCAGGAGATGGTGGCAGGGTTTCACACTGAACTGAGCAGAGCTGGCTGCAGCCCTCACTGTGGCCAACGCTGCTCTGCTGTCCCCGAGCCCCAAAGTGCTGGGTGACCCCAACCTCAGTCCCACTCCAGCAGAGTCCCACAGACCCCATGGGGTGAATCCCCCCAAAGCAGCACCATGGTGAGAAGCCCTGCACTGACTGTTACCTGCCTGCCTTCATTTTTTTACAGGCTTGCTGATGGTTGAACAGAACCCTAAGATTTCAGCCCTGCGCATAAAACACGCTGGAATTTGGAAGCTGATTTGTCAGGTCAGAGATGGGGAGACCTGGGGCATCTGGGCTTTGGAAGCTCACAGGCAGCACACGAAGCACAAAGCTGCCCCACACTGCAGGTTGGTTCTCCACCATGGACAACCAATGCCACCCATGGATAAGACACACGTAAAGGACCAACATGCCAGATCCATCCTGTGCCAGGGAGGAGTGGAAGGCAGCAGCGGGGACAGGGACCTCAGCACCCAGGGCAAGCTGTCCAGAGGTTTCCAACATCTAAAGGATGCAAAATGCACAAATACCCAATTCTTTTAGTTGTCAGGGCCGCCAGCAGTGCCCACAGCACAGATGCACATGGATGAAGTGTTTTGGGTCAGACAGTCCCACTGGACAGCACATGAGTCCAAGGCCTGCACAAAGCCAGCAAGACCTGGGCACTGCTGAGAGGTCCCCTACCTGAGGCTTCCAGCTCCATGGGCAACATCAGCCAGGTGGGGAAAAATGGAAGAGAAAGGCACTGCCTGAAAGTTCACCCCCGAGAAAAACAACAGCTAGCTCAATTTACACCCTTTAAAACAAAAAAACTGCCAACCTTCTCACAGCATCTGCGTTCATTTGCAGCAGTTTGCAGAAGACAGCTATTCACAAGCATTGGGGCAATGTGGTTGCAATGGTAGGTCTGCACCAACGGGCAAAGGAGGGCTGAGCGCATCCGCAGGAAACCCTGCAGCAGCTGCAAATGAATGAATTCTTACAACTCTCAACCTCTTAGTGCAGAATCTTGGGAAAAGGACACATTTGAAACCACGTGGTGCCAGCACTGCACCCAGCATGTGCACACGCCTTGATGGGGTCTCATCATACAGTGCCACAACCCCATCCCACCCCACACTGGGGACCAGCAGCCCTGCTGACCAGGAGCACACCACCAAGCCCATCAGATTACCAATTCAATTCACTTCCCCAAAGCCTGCAGCTCTCGTGACAAACCATCAGACATCTCCCCCAGCCTCCAGCCCTGTGCCCTGGGAGCTCCTCACCATCCCAATTCCTGCTCCCAGCCCTGCAGCCCCCAGCAGGGTCACCTCAGGATAAACTCAGAGCAGAGATTTAACGCAGCGATGCTAAAAACCCACCCGGCCCGTTTCCATGGGTACGGGAGGCACATGTTGCTATGTGATGTTCGGTCCGTCGTCATGGAGATGGCAGGGATGTCACCACGCAGGGCTGATTAGTTGCCATGGCTCTTAAAAGGCGTTTGTCCTCTGGGGACCTCCAAGGACCACCGGCTTCCCCCCTCTCTCTCAGATGCCACTGAGGTCCCCAGGACTGCGAGGCTGCAGCGATGGGCAGCTCAGAGCTGAGATGGAGGCACTCGGCCCCATGCTGCTCAGCGCATCCCCCCACCCTGCTTGAGCAGAGCATCCCAGCAACGGGGATCTGTGCATCACATTCTAATGTGACAGCGCAGTGACACCCTCAGCAGCCCCATACAGGACCCTCAGCACTAGGGGCAATGGGGTCAGGCTATTTGCTGCCGGGGACCTTGTTCCTGGCTACAGATCCTCACGCCTGATCCCATTGATCCCAAGCCACTTCCCAACAGCTCACGATGAGGTTTGTATGCGGCTGCATAAACCCCCATGGAAAATACTTGTATGCTTTATTAAATAAATTAAAGGTATTATTTTCTCGTCATCTTAGTAGGCTTTCTAGGAAAGATATCATTTTTTTATTTAATTCCATTGGACAAAAAAATCCCCACAGCCAAAAACCTATAGAAAGGTACATTATCCTGTAATGGAAAATTAGATTCCTCCTACACAATACTATAGTGCAACTTAAATATAATATATAGGAACATAACACATTATTAAGTGGTATTGTATCTTTCTAGAAAGACCTACAGCATAAGATTCTAAAAATTACTCCAAAAACCTATGAGGTTTCCATTTAGTCCAGCTGGCTTCCTTTCTACTGCATTCTGCAAGGCTCTTCTGAAAGGCTGAGGTTTTAATTGCATCTCCAAACAGTGCCACCATCTGAGAATGCCTCCAAACAACCCCGGCTGCAGCAAACCCAAGCAGGGAACCCCACTGTGGCCTTGGGATGGATGGACAGACAGGGGATGGACGGACAGATAAGGGGATGGATGGACCCAGGGATGGTTGTGACACGGCTCAGTCCTGCACTCAGAGATACCACTGACGTGGAGGGGCAGAGCCGGCCCCATCCCTCAGCCTCACAGAGCCAGCACATTTTGCACTGCACTGTGACCGGTGCCACCTCCTCCTGCCCACCACCCCACGTACTGGGGGGTCCAAGCAGCCGTCAGTATGTGCTCACGTATGCACCCATCTCTCTGCAAAATGGAATGGGTTAGGGATAAAAGTTGCCTCTAGCTGTTGCCATAGAGACTCCCTGGCTCAGCAGAGAAAACCCAAATCTTGTCAAAAATGGAAGAATTTAAGATTTTAATCAGAGAGAACACACAGGAGGCCACGAGCATCGGTTCATAGCTTTGCCTCTGCCCTGCGCTCAGCAGCAGGCATCAGGAGCTGCCTGGGGAGTGGAGAGCTATAAAAACCAATGGGAAAGGCAACCCCCCATAGCCCCCACCTGGGCAGGGCTGTAGAAGTGGGTTCAGCCTGGGAATGGCGAGGTCCTGTATTGGAGAAAACAGGCAGAAAAAAGTAGAAAGGTTCAAACGAGCCACGCAGAGGCTCTGTGCTGCTCTCCCCGTTGGCAGGCAGGGAACTGCAGCGCAGCGCCAAGCATCCGCGTCGCACCGCCTTCATCCACTGCCAGAGGAACAGCACCAAACCCAACAACACGAGCAAGGCAAAATATTTCCCGGAACCTCCACTGTTTCTACCACAAACTTCACCTCTCCGCCGGTGCAGCCAGCAGTGGGCGACGGAAAAAAAATAAAACACAGCAAATCCCAACCGCCAACAGCACGAGGTGGTTTTGGGAGCGTGTTAACTCAGCGGCCACATCCTCCACACTCCCTCCTGACCCGAGTTCTGCTCTGACCGCAGTGCAGACAGCTCAGCACTCCGGCATCCCCGCTGGGCCGAGCACTGCGGTGCCACCGCGGCCCCTTCTCCCACCGTTTGGCACCTGTGCCAGGATGGGGTGAGCCCTGAGGATGGGGCTGCAGTTTTTAGGGGATAATCACAGCGCTATGGGAGAGCCGGTGCCAAGGGAGGTTGTGTCTGTGTCTGGCTGAGAGACACGGTTTGAGGAAGACCAAACCGAGGGACTTCCAGAAGGAGCGGCGCTGGCTAGGGGAATATTGCTGTATGAGCTCAGCTTCTGCACAGGGATGGAAAAAATCACACAGCAGCCTCGGTGGGAGGACGCAGCACACAGCAGCACGAGCACTGGGTGACCGCTGCCACCACACCGAGGGACACCAGCAGAGCTCACAGCTGGGGGACGCAGACCCCGAGATGACACCAGCAGGAAGGTTCCCACGCCGCCCACCGAGAGCACTCCTCCCATCACACAGCGTGGCCCTGGAAGATGGCTTGGGCTTGAAGGCCATTGTGAGAGGAATTTCACAGCACCTTTTTGTGTCTTTGCATTTCTTCCACACCCAGTCTGCCTTGCTCCCCCAGTCCGCTCCTGGGCTCAGCTTTGACTCCCTCTGCTCAGTGCAAGAGCTTTGCCCCGGGGCCCCCTCCTCACGGGTGCTCCCCTCTGCTCAGCAGCAAAGCAGCCACCCTCCACGGGTGCAGCCTGACACTGGCATGACCTCGAGATGCAGCTTCAGCACACAGGGTATCGCCTCCCCTCCCTAAAGAGAGGCAGCTTGGCGCTCTGTATGGGATTCACCCAAAGCAGGGAAAGCCCCCAGCGCCTGGCACTGAGCCCTGCCCGCCCCGCTGCCCCCCCAGCGCCGCCCCATCCCCCCCAGCAGCTCCGCCGCCGCTTCCCTGCGCTGTGCTGTGTGGGTGTATTTGGAAACGAGATCTTTCCAGCTGAACTGCAAAATGAAGCACAGAGATCACAACTCCTCGAATAGATTCATCGCACACACAGTCCCCAGGCTCCATCCTGCCCCTGACAGGGTGCAGAAGCAATGGCAAAACCCCGAGGTGGGGAATCGAGGGGCTGGGGAGGCAAAAGGAGGAGATGTGGGGGGGTCACAGCGGTGCCTTTGGAGCATCCTTTTGTGGCAAAGTAGTTGGGGTGGCACAGGCAGCCATGGGGACACAGACTGGAGACAGGACGGGACTCAGCAGCTCGGGGACATCCCAGCACCACTCACAAGAGAGGCGACTGTAGTCCCACTGCCACCAAACATTTTATCCCTGGAAAGGCCTCCAGCAGCAGAGCACCAAGCTGGACCCATCCACAGCACTGAGCGTCCATGGGGTCACAAACAACCCTGGGACGTACACGAGGCACAGCCCTCTGGGATTCATGCTGCACACTCACAGTGAAAAGCAATCGCATCCCCATCTGCACACAGCCAGGTCCCGGGTCAGAGGAATTCAGATTTCTGACCCAAAGAGGCAGACCTGTGCCATGACCCCACTGATTGCAGCCTCAGGAGTATATCCTGAGACATATTTATGTTCCTCTGAAGCCAGATCAGTCAATAGCCACATACAGTAGCAGCCACAAGTCAGATATTAATCTAATTCCTCTCCTCCCTGTCTGCCCAAATAAGCATTAACCCAACAGCACACGAGGCCCCGTTATCCATCATCCTCACAGGGCGCTCCGCACTCCAATGAAGGCAGCAGCGCTGCAGCCAGGCTGCACAGACAGGACGGATCCCAAAAGCAAACAGCCTGCACCTACCGGCAGACAGGGGTCCTCGTGCTGTTTGTTAGCAGACAATGCCGAAGTGGAGGGTGCTTAAAGTGCAGCATCTGAGAGCCTCAGCAAAGGGAACGTCTCCTTCCTGCAGCCCCGGGGTGAACAAGAGCCCCCAGGAGCTAAAAATGAGCCTTACTCCCAGTTAACATCTCTGTTTGCATAGCACGGCTGTCAGCTCAACACAAAATCAGTGTTTTGGCACCAAGTCGGGTGTGGGGGCGAGCCCTGCCCCGCAGGAGGGAGCTTCGTCCTCACAAGAGGTTAACGATCATGTTCTAATTGAATTAACAAATCATTAATGAATCCTATACAGCATCTGGGCACTGCTTTGGACTGCTGCAGCCACTGACCCCCAGGAGCAGCAGAGGCAGTTGGTACCACACACAGAGAGAAACGACCTGACCCAATTTGGCCCCAGATCCTGCAAACCGGTGGGCACGAAGCCCCCTCCCAGCCCCATGCTGGGGGCATCCCAAGGTGGGTTGGGAGGATTTGCCAGGGGAAATCTCTTGGAAGAGACCCAAATGACAGATAGATAGGATGCTTTGCTATAGGAACCCTGCGAGTGTGAGGCTAGAGCCTGGATTACAGCCAATAAATCCCCTTTTCTTTAAGAGCTCATCTTTGCCCAGCTTCCAGCTCTCCGCCATCACCCACTCCAGGGGCTTCAAGCACTGCGGTTGGGCTTTCCCTGCTCCCAGTGCACACCCCAATGGAGCAGGGCACAAGTGACAAACACAGCCCCAGAGGCAGCACTTCCATCCAACACGACGTGTGCTGAGGGCTCAGCCCCTGCCCACACCCACAGCAGAGCCAAGCCTACGGCCCATTCCCATCCATGTGTGGAGGGTCAGTCTTGACACCTCCGTGCCATTTACGCACATCTGAGCACCTGATGGAGCTGGAGCATCCCTGCTCATTGCAAGGGACTGGGACCAGGTGGCCTTTCAGAGTCCCTTCCAGCTCAGACAACTCCGTGGTTCGATGTGCACAGCCTCAGCACGGGGCCACAGCGCAGCTCCCGGCACTGCACAAAGCATCGCACTGCAAAGAGCAAGGAGCCAGCTCAAAACTTTCTCCCAGCAAATATCTCGTCTGAAAAATGTGCTTTTTTCCATCCGCTTGAAGCCTCTTTGCTCAGGCTTGGTAGGAAGCAGATGTGAAAGCATCCCAAAGCACGCTCAATTGTTACTCACTCGGTTATATAAAACCATGAGAATTTCCTCCTCTTTTTTTTTTCCTTAGCGCCAGGCCGGGTTCCTGGCTGTGAGGCCGCAGCTCGGTGCAGCCAGTCCAGGTTGGGGGAAACCTCCGCGTGCATCACCAGGCAAAGGGAAAATTTCACATCTAGGTTGCTGAGCGGAAAGCCAAGGCGCGCCGCAGCCACCGCCAGAGGAGGAAAAGCCACGGCCTGGCCTCATAACGAGCCCAGAAACACTCAGCCCTCCTAATTATGTGGAAATTCAACCCGCAGTGAGGCTTCCCAGCCCTCCAGCCCGGCCACAGCATGACTGCCCCGAACCCCGTGCATGGGACAGGGAGCTGAGGGCTCTGCAGGGGAAAGCGATGGCACAATCTGAGAGAAAAAGCCACTGGGGACGCTGCGGGGAGAAGTCTTCTCTCCCTCCCAGCAAAACAGTGGATATGAAAACAGAGAGCTAAGAGAGACCTGGGCTGGAGAACCCCAGGAGATCCCAAACCTGATTTTCTCTGTGAGGAAAAAAAAAGAGCGAAGCGGCGTTTAAAGCAAAAATAATAGAGAAGTATTTTTCAGCACGGTGCCAAAACATCTGCAGGGGGCGGGGGGAGAAGAAAGCAGAGCATTTTCTACGCATCATAAAACCCCGGGCATTTGCAGAGCGGCTCCAACACCCCACGCCACCAAGCAGGGCAGGGAGCAGCGCCCGACGGCTCAGCGACGTCCCCGGGACGGGCAGCGGGGGGGGCGGGCGCTCAGCTCCGCAGTGCTCAGCAGCGGCCCCAGGAGCCGCGCAGCCCCACTGGCGGCGGCCCGGAGGAGTCCTGGGCTCTCCTCGCTTTGCGGGTTTCCCCCTGGGGGAGCGGAGCCGTCCCGCGGGCAGCCGGGACCCCGCGCCGGATGACATAACAGCATGGGCTCGGCCCTTTGTCTGCGCGCCGAGAGGGAGGGAGGGAAAGAGAGGAAAAAAGAAAGAGAACTTCTGGAAGTCATTACGGTTCCTCCGCTCCAGTCTCCTTTTGGCAGACGGCCCCCCCAGCCCTCCCCCAGCCGGGCTCGAAATGCCAGCCTATGATTTTTAAATGAGAAAAAGCTGCGCTCTACTCCAGCGCTTGGATAAACTCCTACACAAACTTCCAGATGTGACACAACCGCCTGGAAGGGGGAATTCGACGACGGATCTTCTGTAAAAACGCACGTGGAGAGAGCGGAGCGGCAGCGCCGGATGGATCCGGAGATCCCCGTTGGGATGCACGAGTTCCCCGGGTTGGGATCGGAGCTCCCGGCGCCGCTCCGGGGCGGCAATGAGAGGAGCTCGGCGGGGAGCGCTGCCCGCGCGGCGGGGATGAGGCCCGGTGCTATTTGTCCCTTGGGAGCGGGGAATAAAAGGGAAAATAATCATAACAATAAAACCCACGCTCGGCCTGCCCTTGCTAGAAGGCGACGGGTCCTGCTTTTCCCTGAGACCCCCACCGAGCACGGCACGTCCCGTCCCAGCCCCTTTCACTCCCATAGCCCGGGGGACGCGAGACCACAGCCCCGACCCCACGGGAGCCGCGGGTTGGGGGCTTCTGTGCTGCCCACCCCGAGCAGAGGCAGCTCAGCAGCATCCCGGTGCCCGTGGGGGTTGGCAGGGCTGGGCTGAGCACGGGCTCAGGTGGAGCAAAGCAATTCCGACCCCTCTGTGGGTTTCTCTGACCCAACAAAACATCTCTTTCTGTTTGAACCTCTCAAAAACAAAGCACTCCAGTTCATTAAATCCAGAAGGGAAGCGCCGCACAAATGCACGGAACTTCAAAGACCACAGCTCGTGCTCCCGCCTCAGCACGCCCAGTGATCCACACGGCCCTTATCTCCGCTCTACAGCTGAGCCCTCAGAGCTGCAGGAACTCCCGCACAGCCCAGGCACATCCCCACACCCCCGAGGCCGCTGGGCACACAGACATCCCATGCCAAGCAGCACCCGCCTTGCCTCCTCCATCCTCGCTCTTCAATCAGGGCACAGCCCCCAGGAAACAGCCTCACCTCTGCCCACAGCAGCAGGCTGGCACAGACTCTGCTGTGGCCTTTCGTCCTCCCCTCCCCCACAGTGCTTTCACATTACAAGAGAAACCCCAGTAATTGATTTCCCCCCCCACCCTCATAGGCTCCATTTCTCCCAGCACCCCTGCCCGGCCCCCGTTCCCACAGAGTGGAGCAGTGACCACTCAGCACACCCACCCCATCCCCTTCCCTGGATCCAGGCTGTCAGTCCAAGACCACAATGGGGTGAATGGGGAGAGACTCTGAGTTTTGAGGTTAAAAACTCAAGATTTGATGCTCTAGAAGGTTCAACGCCTGGATCAGAATAAACTTGACAATCACTTTCTTGCCCTATGGGAGCTCAGCACAGGTCCCCGCATCAGCCAGGGAGAAGCAACTGCCCAGGCAGAAGATGCTCCACATTGAACAAGGGCAGAAAAGTCCAACACACAGCCCATCAGCCACAGCCCTGTCCCTACTGGGGACAGAAGCAGCATCCCACCGGCTCCCAGTGCATGGAGATGTGGAAAGCCCCAGGGACATGCCAGTCCTGGGGACATGGGGGCAGTGGGACCGGCAGCAGCTCCAGCATCCCTCCCCACATCCATCAGCTGGGTTAGCACACAGCAAACTGCACCATGGCTGTGCCAAGCCAGCAACCCGCATGGCCACACCATCCATCCATCACCTGGCTGAGGGGCACCAGGGGACATCGGGAAAGGCAAGCATGAGAGCCCTCAGCTCACCCAAGGACAGGTGAAAGCAGAATGGGAGCCCATAGGCAGCCAACGAGAGCCCCTCCATCAGCTGTCAGCCCCCAGGGCCAGGAGGGATTGTGCAGCCACGTGACCCCAGTGCTGCTGCTCCTCTCCAGAGCAGCTGGTGGCAACAAAGACCTCCCAGTGACACTACTGGATGTTTTTAGCACCGAGGCACAATTCCTAGAAGATGACAGTGCGAGAAGAGCCGCTTTTCTGACCCAGCGTAATAAGAACTATGAAAAGAAAAATGTAAAAAAAAATACATAAGCAAGCAAAGGACTTGGAATGCGGAGAGCTGAAGTGATGGGCAGGGTTCTGCTCTGCCTAATTGCACCTCAGCCACGCAGCAAGGGATGGGATGCGGGCATCCCACTGCCCAGTGCCCCCTCCCTCCTCACGCGGAGCCTGCGGTCCCCCTGGGGGCACACAGCAGGCATCCAGCCCCGACCGCAGGGAGGAGGGGTGGGGCTGCCGCAAAGCCAACCAAAACCACGCAGGTGTGAACACCTGCTTCCAAACAGCACCGTTAGGAGGGGAGGGAGAAAAGGGAGAGTTTGAAAGCAGATTTAAATCAGTTGCCTCCTCTGACTAATAGTGTTTATGACAAGGAGAAGGCACAGCCCTGCAGCCGACCGGCGCTATTTCTTCCCAGAAAAGAATGCCTCGCAAAGTTCTGAGATTTCCTGAGGTGCTGAAATCAACACGGCTCTGAATTGCTTTGCAGGTACAAAAGAGATCTGGCAGAAACTGCAGGGAGCATTCAGGACTGGGAAGAGAATCTTGTTTTTCCCCTCCCGGGGACATTCTGGGAAGGAGGCAGTCTGCTCAGCAGACAATTTTTACTGCTGAAGCCCAAGTGCAGCACTGTCACAACTCCAGCAGCCCCTCACCACTGGTCCCGAGCTCAGCCCCATGGACCTGCCAATGTTCCCACGAGCACAAGACGTACATTGGGGCCCTCTGTGCCATATAACACATCCTGCCACTGCCCAGGCTTCTCCTGCTTCAGTTGTGAGGTTTCTGCCCATCCACATGGCCCCATAAGTTCCCATCCAGCAGGCAGAGGTGGCTCCCATGCACCATCCCTGCCAGAAGCCGCTTTATCTCAGTTTGCTTTTTGTCTCCGCAGATAATGAGCGCAGCTGGAGTTCGGGGATGGCAAAACGCTCGCGCTGCTACAAACCGTGTGCCAGCTGCAACTCAGCTCCGAGGGCTGCTTTACAGGCATTGAGACCGAGGCAAGAAGTGGTTTTTCTATTGTCTTTTTTTTTCCCCCCCTTCCCGTTTTTGAAAGCTTGAAGTTGGCTACAGCAGTTCAGACACAGCCTGTGCGGAGCAACCAGAGCTGGAAGGAGCCTGGATGCCTTTGTGGGGCTACAGCAAGCAGCAGCCCCGGCCCCCACGTACCCGGGGGTACCCCACTGCCTGCCCTGCCTGACCCTGCGCTGTGCGAGCACAGCCTGGGCTGGGGGGGGACCGTGGACCCCGCCCGGAAGGATGTGAATTATTTAGGGACCCCAAAGCCAAGCAGCAAACCAACCCCTTGAACAGCCTCCTCCCCCCCCCCAAGTAGATTCCTTAAAACCCTCGGGGAGGGCGGTGGAGAGCCCGAAACGGGTGAGAAACGGGGTCAGGGAGGAAGGAGGGTCCTGCAAGGAGGGACGCTGCGGTCAGGACCCCTCGGGGGGTGGAGGAGGAGGGGGGAACGGCTGCAGCCCGGCTTCCCGTGCCCGGGGGTCGCGCTGGGCGGAGAGCCCCGACCCCTGCAAACTTCGCTGCCGGACAGTGCGGAAGGGCCCCCCCTCGAAGAGCAGCCCCTTCCCCAGCCGCTCAGGGGGCCCCGGGGAGCCGCGCTCTTACCTCGCCGCCGCACCTGCAAAGGATACGGATTACAGACCAGGCGGAGGCACCAGCTCCGCGGCCGGCTCTCTTGGCTCAGGTAGAAGAAGACGACGGGGGCCAACGCCGGGTAAGGCAGTGCCTCCGCCTCCGAATCGCCGCTGCCGACCTCCCGCTCCCCCGGCCCCGGGCGGCCCCCGGCCCCGGACAGGTCGTTAAGGCGGATGAAAGTCTTGGCTCTTCCCGGCTCCGGCTCCTCGTCGGCCGTTCGCGGTCCATCCTCGTCCATCCTCCGGCGGGCGGCCCCGGGAGGGGCCGGGGCAACGCGGGGAGAGCCGGGGGGGCGTCTAGAGGGGCGCGGCCATAGCGGGGCCGGGGGGCTGGGGGCTGCGCCGGGGCGGCTTCAGCGGCGGGGCTGCATGACCGGGCGAGCCGCTGCCTCGCCCCCCGCCGGGCCCGGGGCCGGGCCGCCCCCCTCGGCCTGCCCTGCCGGCTGCGGGCTCCGTAGCTCCTCCTCGCCGTGCCTCCGGGGGGCCCGAGCCGGGCGGGCGGCGGAGAGGCGGCCCCCCACCGCTCCCGGTGCTGCCCCCGAGCCTCGGGGCGGGCCGCCTTAAGGGCTGCGCCTGCCCCCTCCGCGCCCCACCATCTGCCCGGGACCGGGGCTGCTGCCGCCGGAGGATGCTCCCGCGGGCGGCCGCGCCGAGCCGTGCGCTCCACACAGCTGGATCCCTCACTCCAACTTCAAGTCCCGGCTCCTCCTCCTCCCGCGGCCAATAGGAGCTCACCCCCAGCCCCTCCGCGCTTCCCCATTGGCCGCCGCGCGTGTCCGTCAGGACGGCACAGCTGGACGGGCAGTTCGCTCCCCCGGCGCGGCTGGACGGGGCGCACCGGACCGGTGTGGGGGGGGTCGGGAGGTGATGCTCCTCTGGGACGGGGTCGGGAGTGCAGAGCACTGGAGGAGAGGGCGGCGTCCCGCGCGGCGTTAGACGGAGGCAGAGCCCGGCGGGACGCACTGCAGCTCCGGGAGAGGGAAAGGCGGTAAGCGGAGGGGGGAGGATGCGGGGCACCGGGAAATCGCATCGCCTTCCCTCCTCGCTCCGAGAGGGCAGAGGAGGTGGCAGCGGCCGCGGGCGGCAGAAGCCGCTCTGAGGAGCGTGCAGCCCCGGTACCTCCGGGAGGGGGGTCCCCGCCCTCCTTCGGCCGCAGCTCTGAGCCCTGCCCGGCACCGCCACCCCGCTGCAGAGCCCAGGGCCTCCTTCCATTTTCCCCGCTCCGCATCCTGCACCGTCCCCGAACACACACAGCGCCACCGGGATGGGCTCGGGGGGGGGCGGGGTGGTCACCGCCGTGCCCCCGCTCGTCCCAATCCCCGGCACATCCCCATGAACCTCCCCGGCCCGACCCCGCGCTGGGGCAGAGACTCTCCGACGGGCACCGCCCCGACCGCAGAGCGGGGGAAGCCGCACCCCGGGAGCGGCGGAGCTCCCCCAGACCCCCGCACCGAGGACGCGCCCGGAGCTCCCTCTGCCGGTGCGATGAGAGCCGGCCCCGACGGCGGGGACCGCGCCGCGAGCATCCATCCCGCGGGGGGTTGCGCCAATCACTCCGAATGCCTGCAGCTCCCTAGGCTGCGCCAGGGCTCTCCGTGCTTAAGGCATCCCGAATCTTTAAAAACAGCATTTTTCACCTCTTTTCCTTTAGTGCTCAGGGTCACTTTCCCCCACATCACATCCACACGAGCAGCCCCCCCACCAGCAGCTCCATCCAGCCCCACACCGCCTACAATGGGAGCAGAGGGACAGTGCTCATCTCACCCCAAATGCCCCTCTGGTCCGGGTCCCGCTGGCCCAGCAGCACACTCGATCTTGGATTCACAGCCCGTGCTGTCCAGCCCAGACAAATGACATGTTTGTTGGCACAACATCAGGGCCAGCCAGAATTATGCTGCAGAATTGTGAGATGACATCCAGGGAGGGGGAGGGAGGTGCAAACCCTGCAGCCCTGTGCACCATTAGGGTAGCCCCCTGCAAACCCAAGGCAAACGGGCACAACAGGCCCACGTGTCACCAAGGCATGGGTGGCAAAGGAGAGGCTCCATTGATTCCCCATGTTTCTGAGAAGGGGATGGGATGGCACTGCCCCTGCAGAGCACAGCCTGCTGCTGTACAGGCAGCGCTCACATTCGCATTGCAAGGTGCACCCTCAGATCAAACAACCCAACTACCCGTGCCCAGCACAGCTGCTTCTGATCCTATTCTCTTTGTACCCCGATAACATACAGATGGCCTTTGTGTCGTTCTGTTTATTTAAATGGATTGGGAGCAAACATTTTTTTTTAAAGCTGAAGCTTTGAGCCTGTAAGTGGGTTACCAGATTATATGCCGTCTCCATTTTAATTACACTTGGCTCATTTTGTTTATTGCATACATCTTCAAGAATTACGCTCATCATGAGAATTGGAAGCACTTCACTTTAGGAGAAACCTGCCCTATAAAGGGACCCAACATCACACACAAGAGACCATGCACACCTTCCTGTCTCAAAGAGCACTCTCCTTCCAGCGAGGGCGGAAAAAGAAGAAAGGCTCCGCAGAGCCGCATATCCTCTCCCTTTGAAAGGCAACATCTGAGCATCAGGAGGATGAAGGCGGCAGCAGCACAGCAGGGTTTGGGCAGCTGTGTGCTACAACAGGCAAAAAGGCAGCAGTGCTCACTGCTGTCCCCACACCCCACTTCTGTAGGGCAACACCTACAAACAGAAGCCACTGACAGAGCCATCGCCCACAGTGAGGACAAGGTCCTGCCCCATCCCTGAGCATCACCCAGGCACCATTCACACACTGCCAGGGTGAACCAGGAGAGGAGAGAGCAAGGAGAGGGTGCACGGCTCCATCCTGGCCAGGAGCATGGAAAGCAGCAGAAGTGACCCTGGCAAGCAGAGGTGCACACCGAGGGACTCAGGATGTAAATGAGAAGAAATTTCAGTACAGCCTAAGAAACTATTGAGGTCACATTCCCCTCGCACACACAGCCCTGGCCTCCTAATTATACCAAAGATAGCACAGGGGAGAGTGATGGGGTGAGGTGGGGACGGGTAGCGGCCGCCTTAGGGCTGTGCTGTCAGTACCGACTGTGCTGATAGCAGATCTGGGGGATGTGGTTAGTGGGCCTGGTGGGGATGGTTGGGGTTGGTCCAGATGACCTTGGAGGTCTTTTCCAACCTTATGCTGGAAATGCCATGTCCCTGGATCCTCCAGCAGACCGCCCACAGGGGTGGAGGGGTGTGCACCCATCACAAAGAGGGGTGGAGGCCACAGCCCCCAGCCCAGACTTCCCGCTGCCACTCTGTGACCATTCTGGAGGAACCCACCACATTTTGCAGGTGCTTCTAGGAAAAACACCGTGAGCAATGCTCCACGTCGATGGGAGCTTCAGAGGAGCAACCTCACCACGGGATCCGCAGTCAGCCATACAGGAGCTGCGCGGAGCTGGAATGGGAACAGCCGACATCTGCAACTGTTTTAGCAGGAGGCGGATTGAAGACAGCCCCAACAGAGAGGCTCCAGCCCTGTGAGGACACGACACTTTGCTAGACTGCTGACAGATAGCTGCAGTAGCTGCGGGTGATTTTAATAAGAGGGGATAATATTTCTATCGGTTCTGGGAGCGGTGGATTGAACCCATACCAGCATCCAGCTCAGGTCTGAATCACACTGAGACACAAAGCTCCTCTCACACCTCAGAACAGTGAAAGCACTTCTCTCTCCCCCAGGTCAGCTCCCACGGCCCTACTGAGAGCCCTGCATTCCCCACCCCACACTGCATCCCAAACCCCAAGGCTGGGAACCGCCCTGGAAGGGCTGGGAGAAGCAATTACTCAATGAGAGTATAGGAGGCTACAGGCAGGGCTCCATCTTCCCTTTTCTTTTCTTTTCTTCTAATGAATATTTTTATTATCTCTCCTGATCTTTATTAAAAGAGGAACCAGGCAAGTAGTTGGAGGGAAAATATAACACGGCACGGAGCAGCACCGCTGCGCAGAGGGACCGTGCGCGACCATCGCCATCCTGTTGATGCACGGAGCAGAATTAATAATTCTGGCTGGGGAGCAATTAGTTTGGGCTGATGAGCTGCACTTTCCTGTGTGATCAATGGTTGCACCTCCACTTTTTGCTACGCCATCAATCCGTGCCCAAGCAGGGCCGGGTGCTGGGAAGTGCTGTGTCTGCAGCACGGAGCCACTGGGCGCGGGCACGGCTGGACCCAGCATGGGGAGGGCTGTGAGCTGCAGGAACAGCGTGGGGCAGCGGGTCACAGCATGATTTATGGGGAAAGCAGCTTCCGTGGCTGCCCCCCTCCCTTATCTTTTAAAAGTCTCGCTTTCCTTAGTACTTGCTATTACTTTAGAATGAAGGGAATCATTCTTTAAAGGCTTCATCGGGCAGAGTGTACATTAGCAGCAAGATCCCACATCTGACCCTCAGAAGGAGCAAGAGGACATCAGCCCACAGAGATGGGCTCCTGTGTGGGACTGGGGGCATCATCCCCCCTGGACTGCAGCCCCACACCCAGGCCATCGGCCCCAAAGTCCAAGCACACAGAGACACCAAAACGCAAATGGATTCATTGGAAAAAGAGTGGCAGAGCATATCAGAGGGTTCTTTCTGCTGTTTCACCATCTTTTCTCCCAGAGACACCCATACCAGTGCCCAGCATTGCACTGGACATTGGTCCTATGCAATATCTGCAGTACCTGCGTGGGGTCTGTCCCCACACCCCCCCCCACCTGCAGCCAACACGCACAGCAGCAGCTGCAGCTCTCCAGCCAACAGCACACAGCCCAGATTTTCCCCACTTTCCTCTGAAGTGCTGGTACAAAACACAGCTTTCAAGGAAGAGACAGCCTTCAGAAAGGGAAAAAAATAAAAATCCCAACTGAAATGCAGCCTTCTGCTGCTGCTGCTGCCTGCCTAAGACAGCCCCATCTGATGCACACGTGGGCTGTGCAGAGGGCTGGCCCAGCATCCCACAGCACCACACCATGCTGAGCCCCATGTGCAGCAGCCTCCAGCCCCATGCCTCAGTGCTGCTCTGCAGATCCCACTTTACAGGGCTGGATTTTGGGCAAACAATCCCTGCCAGCCACGTGCACGCAGCTGCAGTGCTGCAATCCCAAACGAATGCCCAGTGGGACAAAGCAGAGGCTTGGGGCCACAGCACACCTCCAAGCCACCGCAAAACCTGCCCCAAGCCTCCCAGAAATCTGCATCTCTTGCTTTTTCCTCCCCAGATCTGTCAATCCTCACTCCCCACAGCCCCTCCACCCCCCCTTGCATCGCTCTATGCTTTCATCTGGCTCCCATGCAGCACGTGCGCTAGGAGCGAGCAGCACGCCAGCAACACTTCTATCAGCGCTCCCACTGTAATTGAATCTTCAAATCTTGTCTGACAGGAACAGACAAGAGGGAAATGAGACGCTCGTCGGCCATCCCCCAGCACAGCACAGCACTGGGATGTCCACAGGCATTGGTCCCAGCAGTGCTGGGAGCGCTTCCAGATTCCCCAAACACAGCAAGGCACCGAAATTGGTCGGGGTGATCCTAGAGAGGAGGGGTGCAGAACTGGGCTGAGAGATAATGCAAGGCTGCTGCAACAGGGGGGCTGCAGGGCTCAGATCTCAGCTCTGGGTTGCTAAGCCTTCACTCAGCACATGAAAGAGGACCCATGCAAATTGCATGAGCCGCCCTGCAGCCCTCCTGAGCAGCTCCAGAAAAGCAGTATTCAACTCTCCACCCCAACAGCACACAGCAGCCAGAAGCACTCAGTGGCATTCTCACCTCCGCATCCCAAACACAGCAGTTACAAGAGGTCCCCCCCACCCCCAGGAGAAGCATCACCCCAAACTCTTTCCTGCACAGCCAGAGGATACCTTCACCCCACGCTAAGCAACTCAGTGGGGCAGCAGCAGGAGCAGAACTGCAGCACTGTGTGACACCACCTGGGCAGCAGTAATAGGGGACAGGTGATGGTTTAGGGGTGGAGGCCTGCAGGTGAACGTCGTTATGCCCCACCCCACCCTACTGTGCTGTGTGGGATAGAGGGGATGAGGTCCCACCCCGTCACAGCCACAGGGTCTGGGGCACTGTGTCCACCGCAGCCCTTTCCTTGTGCTGAAGTCACGGCTTCCCCCACTGGTTGGGGTGCAAATGACCCAAATGGTTTTAAAATAAAAGAATGTTAAACGAACATAGATGTGTCCCTGTTCTGCAGCAGCTGAGCACCCAGGGCAGTCCCACCGGTGCTGCCAACGACGGCGGCACTCACAAGGGGACCCCTCCTGTGCCACAGCTTTTCTTCCCAAAGCCCTCTCCACCGGTATCTGCATCCCAGCAACAGCCTTTGATGTGGAAGATTTTTTATTGTTTCCCTTCTTTTCTTTTCTTTTTTTTTTTTTCTTTCTTTTTAAGATCTCTGCTGGGAAATCTTTGTAATTAATGACCCTTTAAAGTAAAATATAATTAAGAATAATGTGGAGCACGCCGCAGCAGCTCGCGATGCCGGGGGGAGCGGGCGGCCGAGCGGCTCCGGGCGCAACTGCACTGCCCTCACTGGGCACAGATAGGGCTGCGGTTCACCGAACGGCACATCGGCGGGGACGCTGGGGCTCGTTGTGGCTTTGCCTCCCCACAGGTGCTGCGGGAGGCGGCCCCGCCGGCTGGGATGCTCAATGCAACGCGCTGGGACCAATATGTTCGCTGCTCGCGGGGCCGCGGCGGGGCAGCCGATGCGCTGGGGCGAAGAAGCGCTGCTCCCCTGCAGGCGGCCGCCTTCGTGCCGAACCTCCGCCAAACCTGAGCGCCCCTTTGCAGGAGCCCGAGCGCCGCAGAGGCGTGCAAATGAGGGACGGCTCATTTAAATTTAATGCTGATGAGGAGATCTTCCTTCTCCTTCCAGCAGAGAGCAGATGTTCCCGTTCCACGTAGGCACTGCCCCAGCGCGAGCTGGGTGCTGATGTCACTGCTCATAGGTGGTTCGTTGTCATGCTACAGACAAACCTGACATTTTCCCTTTTAAAGATACATTGGGATGGATTCCGGGTTCCTGGCACTGAAAACATCCCGGCGGAGCTGTCATCGGGATGCTGTCCTTATAGCTCAGATTCAAAACGGCACTTTGCATTTTCAGCAGCGCGCACGGCAGCGCGGGCAGCAGATCGAGCGCACCGCGGGCGGGCGGGCAGGAATTGCAGGGCAGAAGCACGGGAGAGCTCAGCCGGGGGCTGATGGCACCGCATGGCCTCGGTGGTGCAGGGGAGGGGGGGGGTGATTTATTTCATTCTTTCCATATCTGGCTTCTATCTGTCATTAATGTTATATTGCATAAGCGGAGATAAATCTGAATGGAGTTAATACCCACAGAGCATGATGCCGAATATTCATGTGCTGGCAACCAGAACGAGGAGAATGTGAATCTTTATTACCAGTGGAGGTTGTTAAATATTTATATTTTCTGTTTGAGACGCACTGTGACATGTGAAACTCAATTACAATATAACTAAAACCATCCTAAATCATACATAAATGGCAACAAATGAAGGGGAGAAGTCTGAAGTTTAATGTGCACAGCCCTGGGGGAAGAAACAGTCAGACAGACAGACAGACAGACAGACAGCTCCCAGACAGGTTTTTGCTCACAGCCCAGCTCCAGGTGCTGCTCCTGTCTCCTGTCCCTCACCAGTGCCAGTCTGCATGCAGGAATGGCCTCGTTTTGCCAGCAGATGAACTGTGTGCCACTTAGTGAAGAAAACAGCAATACGGGAGAAAATTAAAGAAAGGTGGAGGAATTTAAATTAAATGTGAATTACTTCTCCCTAATCCCACTCCTACTGCTGCTCCCTGTTGCTGCCGTGCCTTCGCACCGTCCTCCCCCAGCAGTGCTGTCCGTCACAGCAGGATGCTGCCCAGCACTTCAGTCCTGGTCTACTCTTTCTAAACAAGGTTTTGCTCTCCCATCCCTGCCATCCCCTTAGGGGCCTGAAAATATCTTTGTCCCATTCTTTCCACCTTTAGTTTCCATTCATTCACCAAAATGCCGATGCCTTTTCTTGCCCATTTTCCTCCCAGAGAGGAAGAGCAGCTCATGTGGGCCCACAGCCCTGCACACACACACACACACACACATCCCCAGGGTGGGTGCACAGCACAGGGTCACAAGCACCACCTGCACCTGAGCACTGCTCAGCCCCCCGCAGTGATGGCACCCGCACCCACCACCCCCACTGACATCACTGCCACCGTAAGCAGTGCTCGGGCACTATCCAGGGCCCCGTGACTAATTTGGGATGTGGTGGACGTTTTTAATGGGCTGCTATAAATATTGATGGGCTGTCAGCCATGAAAAAGGACCCTTCTCCCATTGCAATGCTGTGTCAGAGGGGAGCAGGGGGTCAGGGGCCACCAGCAGCGCAGAGCTCTGCATCTCCACCTCTCCCACTGCCACGGCCCCAAAGCCACCGCAATGGGATGCACAGCCTGTCTGCTTTGCTGAGAGCCTATTGATTCCTCCTGCCCGTGTTTCACCCCAACGTATCGACCCAATCTGCTCTCTGTAACTCAAACTAAATTAGCTGCCTTAATCCGCAGATAATTGCGGCGAGCCTGGCTCTGCCTGTCCCAGATTCGCAGGTGGTGGGGACAGGAAGGAGATGTGGGGACGGCCACCTTGCAGCCATAAATGGGTCCCACACCAAGGCCCACCATCAGCTCCCGGCTTCCAGTGCCCTCCCTCTGTGCACCCCAGAGCCCCCAGCCCACCCCAGCTCCATGGAGGCAGAGCCCTCCTCCCCAGTGCAGGCACTGCCCTCTGCAAACATCATCCCCCGCCTTCTGTAAAGCCTCCAAAACACACATTTAATTTAGATTTAATGCAATAGTTACCATGGTCAGTAAATACCAAAACCATATTAGAGAGGATTAATAGCCGTGTCACAGCCACGTACCATTGCCTAATCCTGCTCTGAGCGCCCGCTCCTCTTCACCAGCAGCAAAAGCACCATTCCACAGCCACAGCACCTGTTCAGGACCACTCAGTGCCACATGGGGCGGTGGCCCCTGGGATATCCTGGAATGGGCAAAGGGCAAACCTGCTCCACACCAGCACCCCTACAGCCTCCAAACCTGCCCTTCCACACCCAGCTCACACTGATGCTAATTGCCTGCTCAGACACTGGCAGTTGGGTGCTCAGGTGTTGCCTAATTGCCCACCCACACGTGGAGCAGCACTGCATGGAGCCTCAGGAGAGGGGTGGGGGTCCTGCTGCCCCCCTGCAGCCACACCATCCCCGATGGCAAACAGCCTCCGCAGCCCCTCTGCATTGATGTCACATCAATACCGGGATAAAAGCGGACGACACCGCGCCGGCAAAGCCAGAGAATGTTAATTAGAGGGAAAGCCTCATTAAAACAGAGCCGCAGCCTCGAGGGTGCAGGAGGGGGACAGGAAAGCACGCCACAAGGCACAGAGGAGCTGCATCTGTGGGCACCCCGTGGGGATGTGGTGGGCTGCATTGATCCCCATGGAGCAAATGGGATGCACTGCTGTGCCATGCAGTGATACGGGGCCGGTGCAGCCCCAGGGTGAACCCCGTGTCTGTTCATGCACAAAATACAGCACCACAAGTGCCACACAGAGTTTATTTGTCACAGAGAGCTTTTCCTCCTTTTCTTTTCTTTTTTTTTTGACTCCTCAGCCCAGTTCGTCCTGACAGCCCGTTCCCAGCACAGCTCTGCCCAGTGGCTGCGGAGGAAAACCGCACGCAGCAGGGAGTAGGGAAAGGCACCTGCTGCCCATGGCAGGCATGGCATAGCACCCCACCTGTGCCCTCTGGGGACAACTGTCACCATGGGCATGGCCACCTCCAGGTCCCCAAAGTGCCGGTGTGGGACGGATGCAGCACCAATCTGCTCCGAGAGCTGTGGGGATGGGGAGCATCACTTCAGGAGTCACATCAACTCCCGCAGCAAAGGTGTCCAGTTAGAAAACAACAGCAACTTGAAAAGCAAAGAAATGAAAAGCATCTGCCAAAGGCAGCAGTTTGCAGCTGGGCTTCCAGAAAAACTTCAGCTTAAAACAAAACAAAACAAAAAAACCTCTCCTCTTTCACAAGCACAGAAAGTATTCACAAGATGAGGTGCAAAATTCCTCTTCGACTTCAAAGGCATTTCTCCTGGCCCGGTACTCAGGCCCTGGCACGGTCCCTTGGAACGTCCTGAAAGCACCGCTGCCATCTGCCACTGCCCCACGGCAGCGCTGTGCTGGGATGGCAGCACCCAGTGGGCATCGGGTTGGGTGGGACACAGTGTCACACAGAGAGAAGCAGCCTTTGGGAGCTCCCTGTGCAGGCAGTGCCATGCCTCCGTCCTCGCCAAACAGAGAGTCGTGTTGGAAGTGCTCAGGTTTGGTCTCATGCAGCAGTGGGAGCAGGCTCTGCATGCCCCAATGTAACTGATGGACGTTACAGACTGCCCTGCCATGGAAAAGTACCACGGCCATCCACAGTAACACTTCCAGAAGCATTTCACCCTGATCTCACCCAGGAGCGTTCAGCAGTTATCCCGGGTTGCTATAGGAACCTTAAATAGTTTTTGCATCCAATTGCTGCATTAACACTGGGATTCGTGTTTGCTTTCTCTTCCCTCTGCAAGAAGAGGCAATTGACAAGCACAGGTGTAGGGGGGGCAACAGCAGGGCCACGCAGCCCCCCATGGCACCACGGGGGTTCAGGGTGCTGGGACTCATGCTGAGCCCCCAGGGCAGCCCAGCCCCCCCATCCCTCCTGGAGGGACACCGGGGCTCAGGCGTGGAGCAGCTCCTGCAGTGCACGAGGTGAGGTAACAGGCAGGGAGCAGGTGAAGTTGCTGCAGACATAGGCAGTGGCTTTGCCCTCCTTCCTCTCCAGGGAAGACAGGAATGGCAGCTGGCGGTAGAGGAATCCGGCGCGGTCTCCATCTGCGAGCATCAGCACCTGCAGAGGAAGGAAGGGGGGCTGGAGCAGCACGGCATCACCCCCTGCAGTGACTGCCCTGCTCCCACAGCTCCCCCAAGCGTGGCACAGCAATGGGCCGGGGGCTCTCAGCAGCAGCGGGAGGATAAGGACAGAACAGCTGGGATAATGAGCTCCTTTGGAAAGCAAAACATTTGTTCAAGCCTCAGGCCTTGTGGGCTGATAGGGAAGGCTGAGAGCACAAGCAGCCCACCTTGCTCAGCCCCTGCCCGGCCCTCAGCCCGCTCCCCCTGCCCTCCTCCCTCTCTGCCTTTGTCTGGAATTAATTCCAGGAGTGATTAATTACCAATTCATGTCCAATCTGAAATTCATTATTCATTTTTCTCACATGCTCCCTAAGGTCCTCTTGCGGGGCCAGGATAAAGGCGAGCCGGGGAGCTCGCATGCTGCAGCTGAGGAGATAATGGGATCCTCCATAATTACCCTAAAGACCATTAATAGGGCCGGGATCTCAAGCAAGATCGTGATCCGGCCTGCAGGCCCCAGGGCGAACACAGCCAGAGAGATGGCAGTGATGGAGTGGGTGCATCTGGTCACGCTGATGGCCCTGGAAGCGGCACAGGGAAAGCAGGCGGTGCCCAGCACAGCAGCACCGCATCCAGCACAGCGCTCCTCCATCCGCCTGCCCACCTCAATCTGCCAACGCCGGCGCCCTCAATGCTGCTTTATCATTGGCTTCTCATTACAGCGAGGATTTCAATGTGAGGTTTGTAAGGAATTAATTACTGGAGCGACCTAATTAATTGCGTTCCTGAAGCCCGGGCTGGCCCCCAGCGCCCTGCCAGCACCGGGGAGTGGGGGCGATGCTGACGTCTCCTCCAGCCCCGATTCCCAGAGCAGCTGCATCCCTGAGGCTGTGACTGAGGGCTGCAGCACTGGGGCTGCTGCTGGGGTGGGAGGGAGGGAGCGGCCGGAGGGATGGGGATAGGAAATGGAGGGGCTGCACCTTGTGCCCTGCACAGCCAGGAGGGGCCGGTGCAGCCCCTGAACTGCAGCACTGAACGCAGCCCACGCCAACCTTGGTGTCAGACCCAGGTCTCACCTCCCAGCGCACAGATCTGTACGTTGGGCAGCTGCAGCCCACTGCTAGAACACAAACTGGCTGTGGGTATGAGCGTGGCACTGTGTGAGTCCCAGTGTGATGGCCTGGGGACGCCCAGCTCTGCGGCGCTGTCTCGCTGTCACCCTCCATCACGCCCTGCTGACACTGAACAGCACAGACCTCTCGGCCCGGCCGCACTGACAGCGGGGAGCAGCAGCTGTCAGCACAATGGGTGCGGGGCTGTGACATCCCATCTGCTGGAGACAGGCTCAGCACCACGTGCTGCAGGAACTGCAGGGCGAACTCAGGTCCTACAGCTCCTATAGGATGTGCATGGGGAAGCAGAGATGCACCCTATGGGAACGCACCTGGCAGGGAGCTCCTGACACGATCCTGAGCAAGAAGGAAACTTCTACTTCCTGCAAACCCCATCCCACTCGGTGCCCACCTTGTTCCAGCTCTGCATTCCATGGCACAGCTCCTGCCTATGCCCAGCCTCAGCCTCCCGAACAAACACACTGCTGTGCTCCTGGAGCCATTGGCTGTGCCCCCCTCCCAGGGCACACTGGGGCACCTGGAGTGACTGTGGGGAAGGCAGAGGGGAGCTCACAGCAGCATGGTGCTTTCCAAGCCTGCAAACTGGGTCACCCACTGTAATCCTTCAAATGGAGCAAGAGGAATCAAAGCAGAGCAGAGGGGGCTCAGATGCACATGGGGAACGAGGCATTGCAGGGACAGTGTGGGGAGGACTGAGTGTTGCATCCCCACGGAGAGGGCTCCATCACTGACTGCTGCCAGGCACTCACAGAACATGGCCTCCATGGGCAGCTGACACGGAGACAGGCAAAGGAGCTTCTGCTCAGCTTGTCCCTGCTCACCCCAGCTGGGTTACAGAGAGACACTGGTGCCTTGGCCAGGGGATGCTACGACCACAATGGGGACACAGTGGGATTGCAACAGCTGCAGGGAGTGTGGCTGCAGCCACAAGGACAGGACAGGGACAGGCTGACCGCTCTACCTTGTTGGGAATAAAGGTGGAGTGCACGCAGCGAAGCATCTCTTTGGTGTCTTCTCCTTGGGGGTTCCCACAGATCACCACCTGTCCAGATAACCACAGATGCGGAGGGCTGAAGTTCCATGTCCCCACTCCTGCACCCAGAAAGAAGGAGGGCAAACCAGTCCATCCATACCTGTTTGAGGGTGTGATGGAACATGGCAGTGGCCCGGGCCATCTCTGGCAGGGCCAGTGGGATCTTCTGCAGCCTCTCAGAGAAGGCAGCCAGGATCTGCCCAGCTTTTTCCACCCACTCCATGTGGCCAGAGTACGAGGCTGCTCGGAGCAGGTTTGTGACAGTGACGGAGTTGGCAGCGGGCTCTGCTCCATCCTGGTCTGCAGGGGACACAGTATCACAACCAGCCCAGTGCCAGCACCACCCCTGACCTGCCCAGGGTCCCCACGCACCGTCCTTCAGGCGCAGCAGCAACGAGGGATCACCAGCCTCACTGGAGAAGTATGCAAAGCCTTTGGGGTCCCAGAAGAGCTTGTCCTGTATGTGCTGGAGCTGCAGGGCCCACTCCAGCCAGCTCTGGTCCAGGGAAGCTTCATAGAGGTCAAAGAGACCCTGGATGATGAAGACGTAATCCTCCAGGAACCCATGAATGGGAGCAGCACTGCAATAGCAGGTGGGGACAGACATCAGTGTCTGCAGCCCAGCAGGGCAGGCTGGGGGAAACCCTCCGCACTGCTGTCTGTGACCAAGGAGACACCACCTTGCTTGGCTCCCTCCCGAGCTCAGCCTGAGTTCAGCAGTGGCTGTGCCAAAGCACCATATGGGGGTAGTGCGGGTCTGCAGCAGAACAGAAAGGCTCCTACCAGCTCCAAAGACAAGAAATGGAAGATTTGGGCTGAGTGACACTTCTTGCACCACCACTCACCTCTGCTCCACCACATCGGCCTCGCCACGGTAGCAGCTCCGCAGCAGCCTGCCGCTGCCTGGCTCCAGGAGGTGCCTGCGCACAAAGCCAGCCGCCTGCGCTGCCCGGCTCACGTACTCCTGCTTGGCCAGCACTGCTCCAGCCTGGGCAAAGCCCGAGATCATCAGTCCTGGGTGGGCACAGGGATAGCTCAGGCACAAGGGAACGGCTGGGTGTCACGCATTTTCCTCCACAGGGTGCTTCACACAAAGCTCGTGCTCCCTGACATTCTAACTGCAGGCCATCATCTCCTCTGCTCTCTTCCAGCCCCTCAGAAAGTCCCTCACTCAACTATGATCCAAGAGAAAGGCAGAGCACTGAAGGCACAGCAAGATTTCAGCCTTTGCCTGTGGGCACAAGCTGTGAGACTTGGCTCTGCCCTGTACTTCCAGCTCAGGCTGCAGGCACATCCCACAGGGACAGGAACAGCACCCCATTCTGACATGTGGTGGGCACAGACCTCAGCCCCATCCCTCCCAGTCCTGCCAAGCAGGCTACGCCAGGGAAGAGTTTTGCTGCTCTCTGCTGGCAAAAAGAAAATAAAAAAACCCAACAGCAATATCTCACACCAGCAGCAGCCGCACAGACGGCTGTAGATCCACTCACCGTTCCACGAGGCCAGCATCTTGGTGTCCAGGTGGGGCCGTGGGCGCTGTGCCCTGGCTGCCTGCAGCCTGTGCCTGCCTTCCTGCAGCACAGCGCTCAGCTGCCCCGGCTGCAGCCCAAAGCGTGCGGCTGTCAGCTCTGGGGAGGAACGGACAATGAGGATGTTCTTGCCCTGCAGCTCCTTATGGGGGTCCTGCAAGGAGAGCTCTGCTCTAGGAACACCGCCCGGCCCCGCACGGCTTGGACCCACGTGCCTCGGGTGCAGCAACGCTCCCCACGCAACTCCTCACCTTCCTGGGGCTCACGTTGCCGTCCTCCTTCACCCCGTAGTGGTGCATGAAGACATCTCCCAGGGTCGTCCCCTCTGCAGCCCCCTCCACCGGGTCAGGGAGCAGAGCCCGGACCTCCTCGGCCGCCCACACGCAGAAAGCTCCCTCCCGCTTCTTGCTGGAGGCGGCCGTCGGGTAGGAATCTGCATCCTCTGCACTGTAAAAGCCTCCGGTCTGGGGAGGAAACAGCAGAGATGTCCGGCTGTGGGCACAGCCCTGCAGCACAGCACTGCATCCCAGGCAGGGTAAGTAAGTGACTCCCCTGCCTGGCCCCGCTCGGGGAACACACCTGGCTGCCCAGGTCCCGCGAGGCGTACAGCAGGATGTCAGCAGCAACGTCGGCAAAGAACTCATCACCAGAGATCTGCAGGAGAGACGAGGCGGTGATCACTCTGCTGCGTTACGACGGGCAGGGGGGAGAGAGACACAGCAAGAAGTAATGGGACACGTAAAGAGCTACAAGGGGGAGAAGTGCTGTGCAAGGATTTTAAACACGAGACAGATTTAGAGCCTCAAGGATTAATATCACAGACCTGTACAGCACTCCTGCCTGCACAAGAAACGCTACAGATGAGGAACAGGGGAGTGCTCTGTGCCCACCGATGGGCAGCCCGAGCCCTGCGGGAGCCCACAGCCACACCTGGAAGGCTCTGCTGTACACAACTGCCAGCTGCCCCTGGTCATACAGCATCTTCTCAAAGTGCGGGACGTGCCAGTGCCGGTCAGTGGAGTAGCGATGGAAGCCCTGTGAGGAAGACACAGATGTCACCATCGTGCTCCACCTGCACACTGCTGCGGTTTAACCCCAGGGCACCCCTCCTACCTGACCAATGTGATCGTGAATGCCCCCATGCGCCATCATCTTGAGAGTGTGCAGAGACATCTGCAGTGCACGGGCCCCTTCTGGGGTTGTTCTGTGCAGAGCCCAGTAGGTGAAGAGGAAATTCAAATTCACTGAAAGACAGAGACAGGCTGCGGAGTGAGCTCAGTGCACCGGCCAGGCTCAGCCACAGGGACCGCACTGACCTGGTGTGGGGAACTTGGGGCACTGTGAGAAGCCACCATACTCCTCATCGTAGGAGCCGGAGAGCTGCTGGAAGCAGGTGGTCAGCACCTCCTGGGCCGGGGGGGCTGCCTGCTGCTCCTGCGTGCCAACCCGGGACAGGGAGTGCAGCGCTTCCAGGATCCTCTGGCTGCTCTGCAGCAGGGCCTCCTGGTTCTGCCTCCACTGAGTGGCGGTGAGAAAATCAGTGCTTCCTCTTCTTGCCCTTTTTCTGCCTCCCAACCCAACCCTTGCCTACACTTCTCAGTGCCCACCCCCCGAGCAGCGCATCCCCACCCCCACCCCCATCCCACCCCCACTCCTTCAGCCACTGCTTCCCATGGCTGCTCCTCACCAGCACCACCCCAATCCTGAGCACTGCCCCCAGCTGCCCGCTCTACCTGCTCTGCGATGCGGAGCAGCACAGTCCGGAAGCCCACATGATGAGCGCTGTCCTCAGGGGGGAAATACGTGCCCCCAACGAAGGGCTTGAGGTCCGGAGTCAGCCAGACGCTCATCGGCCACCCCCCTCCACCGCTGGTGGCCTGGGGGACATGGGGCACAAGGATCTCACAGGGGGCTCCTCGGGAACACAAAAATGAACCTCGAAGGGAAGGGCAGAGCGTGCCCCAGCCCTGTCGCACCTCCCCCACCTGCACGAAGGTCATGTACACCTTGTCCACGTCCGGCCGCTCCTCACGATCCACCTTGATGCACACGAAGTTCTTGCTCATGATCTCACCGATCTCCTGATTCTTGAAGGACTCCTCCTCCATCACATGGCACCAGTGGCAGGTGGAATACCCGACTGAAAGCAAGCGCAGCACGCAGGGTGAGGCCACAGAGCCACGGAGCAGCCCGACCTGGGATGGGCGCACAGGGACCGTGGTGGCCCACACTGCACCACCCCACCCCATCCCACCCCTCTGCCTGACAGCGGAGCCCCAGCGCTCCCACAGCTCCTGCTGTGCCCACCGCCCTCTGGGGCACAGCCTTTCCCAGCCCCACCCCCCGGCACAGCTCTGTGCCATACAGAGCGGAGGAGCAGCACAGAGGCATCTCTCTGGCTCGCCTCCTGCTCTGCACTCCTCGGCTCTCCCAGGACAAGGGCTTCGGTGGCCACGATGGCCCCTGAACGCAGCCCGCCTTCCAACAGAGCTGTTACAGCTCTCAGTGGGAAGGAAGCAGCGTCGGGCAGACTCACCCACAGCTCATTTACCCACTGACACACATAATGGGACACAAGGTACACCTGGCTGCCGGTTACCTGACAGGAAGATCGGCTTGTTTTCCTGCTTCGCTTTATCAAAGGCTTCCTGACCCCACGGGTACCTGCAGAGGATGAGGAGCAGCCCGTGGCGCTCAGCTGCCATCAGGGCCCAGTCTGGAGCTGCACATCAGGCAGCAGCCTCCTGGTGTCAGCCCCGCTAGGGGAGGATGAGGAGGAAGGGCACGGTGTGCTCTCACCAGTCCACGGGGTTGCAGGCGTGCTGCTGCAGATATGGGGACTTCTCGTAGATGAGCCGGTTGGCGGGGCGGGCCGGGCTGCTCCTCCCGGCCGTGGCCATGGCCATGCTGCCCACTAGGAACACTGGCCTGCAGCACGGGATGTGCTCGTTAGTTGGCTCATTAATTCACTCGTTAATTCACTTTTTCGCCCATGGGGAGAGCCCGATATGGGGTGCGGTGTCCCCAGCATGCTGCACAACCACAGCCCTAGGTGAACCAGTGAAACCCCTCCTGGGCTCTGCCCCAGCACTGGGAGGGGGACATGGAGATCCTCCTGGTGCTGGGGACAGAGGGAGGGGTGCACAGATATGGGGGAGCAGCAAGGGGTGCAGGAAGGGCATGTGGTGGAACACAGTCATGAAAGAGAGAATATAGGAGAGATGCAAAGGGGGTGCAAGGGGAAGGTGCAGGGGGGAGGAAGGCAGGAGGGGATACAAGCAGGATTTAGGGGGATGCAAGGGAGGACACGGAGGATTTACGGGCATGCAGAGGGTACAGAGAGGATTCAGGGAACGAGGGAGGCACACGGAGAAAACGGACGACGCAGGGGATCGCGGGGAGGATAGGAGGAGGCGCAGGGGGCACGCAGAAGGGATGCAGAGATCTAGGGAGGGCTCAAGAGAACGCAGGGAATACGGGGAGGGCACGGGGAGGATTCGGGGGATGCGGAAGGGGGGCAGGGAGTTTCCAGAGCAGCGCACTGGAAGCGGGCAGCACGCCGGCACGCAGAAGGGGCGCACGGAGCGGCAGGCAGGGCGCTGCAGGGTGCGGGGCAGGCAGTGCACGCTGTGCCGCAGCGCTCCCCCCACCCGGCCGCTCCCGGGGCCGCCCCCCGCCCCCCTCCCGTACCTGCGGGCTCTGCGCAGCGGCACCGCGAACATGGCGGCGGGGGGAGGGGCGGAGCCGGGCACCGCACTGCGCTCCCGGGGCCGCCCCCGAGACGAGCCGAGCCGAGCCGAGCCCGCCCCGCGGGGGGCGGAGAACAGCCCGGTAAGGAGGCGGCAGCCTGTGTCCGTTCCAGTACTTTATTGTGGCGGTCAGTTCACGGTTCCCGAATGCCGGGACGGCCGCGGCGGTTCCGGACGCGGAGTCACCCCGCGTGGAGCAGCGCTGCCGGCTGCACGCGCTGAAGCACAACGCAACGCCCGCCCCCCCGAGCGGCGCTGCCCGCGGCACCGAGCGCTGCTCCCGGTGCCCCCCGTAGGGCGGAGCGCCCGGCCCGGGCTCTGCACGGGATCCGGGGGCACGGGGGACTGCGAAGGGCTCGCAGCTGGGGCTGACCCGGGCTGGAGAGCGGGGACACGGTGCCCAAGCGGAGTAACATCCAGAGCGGGGAGAGGGCAGCACGTTAAGGGAACGGGGCGTTTCCAGGGGCAGAGGAGCGAAGAGGAGGCAGCCGTCCGTCCGTCCGTCCGCCCCAGGGCTGCCGCCCCCCGCCCCGCGGGCCGTTCCCGGCCGCGCACCGAGGCGCTGCGCGCAGAGCGGACGGTGCCGGAGCCCGCGGACCCCTCCGGGCGCGGTTCCTGCGGGCGGTTCGCGCTGCCTGCCGTCCCCGGCGGCGTGCGCGGGGAGGGAGCGGCGGGGGAGCGGCCGGGAAGGGGCGAAAGCCCGCCCGCGGTGCCGGCCCGCAGCCCTCAGAGGAAGGGGTTGAGCCCTCCCTGGGGGGCCGGGGGGCCGCTCAGCGGCAGCAAGGGCTGCGGCAAAGCGCCGGGCAGCTCGGGGAACGGCCCGGCCCCCGCCTGCGGGAAGGCACTGGCGGAGGCGGGCAGGGCGGCGGGGACGCTGCTGAGCGGCAGCGGCAGAGATGCGCTGTAGGTCATGGCGTTGGCGGGCAGGGCGGCGGGCAGGCCGGGCACCGGGGAGCCGGTCCGCATCTGGTTGAGCGTGGGCTTGGGCTGCTCGGCCAGGCTGAAGGGGTTGGTGGGGGACGGCGTGCTGAGGCCTGCGGGAAGACACGGGGAGCGTCAGGACGGCCGCCGCGCCCCGATCCCACCGCCATCCCACCGCCATCCCACCCCGCGGCTCAGCCCGGCACCCACCCGACAGGAAGGGGTTGCGCGTCTTGGCGGTCTGCGGCGGTGCCACCAGCGAGTCCAGGTTGACCAGCGAGGAGGCGGCGGGGCCGAGGAAAGCCTCGGGGGTTTTACAGTCCTTCCGCTCCTTGCAGGATTCGGGCAGCGAGTCGGCCAGGTTAGCGAGGTCAAAGCTCTTGGCCGGGTCCTGCTTGGTGCCGGGGAACAGGTCGCCAAAAGGGTCCAGCTCTGCGGCGGGGGAGAGGGCTGTCAGTGGGCTGCCTGGGAGCGGACCGCCGGGCACCGAAGTCATCCCCGGCACCCCCGGGACTGCGGGGTGCACACAGGACAGCCTTTGGCCACACCAGCAAGGAGCCACGCACAAATGTGGGAGCAGCTCCTGGCTGGCTGTGGAAGCAGGGGCGGGGATGGAGGAACGTCACCGCCTGCCCACGCCGCCCCGCGTCTCCGCTTACCGGCGGGGCTGCTGGACTTCACCGAGGAGGGCGGCTGCGAATGATGCTCCATCTCCGGCTGCTCAGCTGCCTCGGGTTGCTTTGCAAACAGGTCGAAAGCATCCCCCCCTGACGCTGGGGGGAAGAGAAGAGACTCAAGGAGAGGAGCAACAGGTGGGAGGCACGCGGGGCTGCGGTCAGTGCACGCACCAGCCCAGAGAGACCAGGATGGGCCAGAGCAGGAGCCCGGCCTTGAGTGGAAAACACCCCCAGGCAGCACAGCCAGGAGGAAAAAAGCACGAGGTGATGGTTTGAAGACCAGTGCTTACATCCAGCTCTGGTTATGCTCTTGCCTCTTGGGACCAAAAGTCTGGGCAGCTCCCCATGTGTTGTGGGCAGTGGACACAGGACTGCCACAAGGTGGGAGGAAGCAGTCGAGGAGGAAGTGAGAGCAGCACCAAGCTCAGAAACACAGATTTCTCCTATAAACAGCCCCCATCTGCAGCACCACACCTGCAGACACCAACCGTCCTGTCTCGGGCTGTTTTAAGGGGGACAAAGCCAGTAGATATCAACAGGGGAACATCACCCCACTGCAAGAGCACTCCTCTGGGAGAGCTTCATTAGCTGCCACGGTAATTACAACAGCCTGACTAGCTTGCACTAGAACCAAAAGGTTCCCTGAAGTCTTCAGCACACCGAGGAGCAAGAGGAGGTCCTGCAGGAGGGCAGAGCTGGCTGCAGGAGAAGGGGGGGCACCCGAGATGTCAGGGATAGCCAGCACAATGCACGGTCCCTAGCAAAACCCCATCACCACCCAAGCAGCTTACCAGGGTTAGGCTCAGCCACAGCAGCCCAAGGGTCAGTGGCTGGCATAGCGCCGGAGCCCTGGGCCGGTGGGGACGTGGCTGTCCAAGGGTCTGCAGGGGTGAAGCCAGATGAGGCGGCTGCCTTCCCCCATGGATCAGCAGAGGCGGGGGGGAAATCCCAGGGCCCAGCAGCAGTTTGCTGGGATGTAGTGCCTGCTTGGGGCATGGGCTCCCCACTGCCGGATAGCACTGGCACCCAGGGGTCTGCTGTGCCAGTCCAGGCTGCTGGCTCTGCTTTGGGTTTCATATCTGAAAAGAGAAGGGGAACCACAGTAAGAGAATGTCACATATCAGGGATGCACTCAGGGACTGTGGATTCCCATCAGCACCACCACCCAGATGTACAAAGGACAGGGCAGTAGAGGGAGGAGAAGCCAAAGGTCTTCGTTGTGGAACATTTGGAATTGGACAGGGACAGAGGAGGGGAGAGGACTGTGCTGCTGCCCCAAGCTTCAGCAGCCCCACCTGGCATATCCCATGGGTCAGCAGACGTGTGGCTGGAAGGAGCTGGTGCCGGCCCGAATATATCTGCCAGCTCCAGGATAGAGGACTGCAAATAGAAAGGGAATATAGAAGTGAGGGGAGCCCAGGGCTGACCTGAGAGCCCAGCCCAGGGCCACAGCATCACTTAAGAGGCTGCATGTGCGGCCACCTGGGCCCCTGGTGCTTCACCTGGCTTTTCTTCATCTTATCCTCTTCCTCCTCTTCCTCCCCGCCTTGGGCAGTCTCCTCCAAGGCCCTCTGCAGCAGGGAGTTCTCCCCTTGCCATGCCCTCACCTCCTGCGGGAGGGAACAAGGGACGGGGCTGTGAGCACCAGCAGTCCCACAGCAAGAGCCTTCTCCAGGAGACAGACCCAGCGCAGGAGCTGCCACCGCATCCCCCAAAAGTGCCAGCATCTGAGCAGAGGGCTCCTCCGGGCTGAGCGCGCCGGGAGAGCGCACAGCGAGCAGCCCCACGGCAGGGAAAGCAAAGCGAGCGTGAGAGTGCTGCCAGCAGCAGGGCTGCTGCACGAGGCAGAGAGAAGCCCAAGTGCAAGAGACAGGAGCGCCCAGGGCTGCAGGGCACGGGTACCTTCTCATGCTCCTCTTTGCTCAGCGCGAGCGCTAGCTGCAATTGCCTTTCTTCATCTGTACTGGAAATTGGAGGAAGTGGCTTCTGCCAACAGAGGAAATCGGGTGAAATTTCAGCTGGACCTCAGTTTGCCGAGCAGCTCGGTGGTCGCCATCCTCACCGCCAGCACCCTGCGGCCCCTCACCTGCCTCGCACTGCCCGCAGCTCGCTGCTGAGCCCAGCACTGGGAGCCCCGAGCAGCCCGGGCTCAGGATCTGCCCCATACAAAAGCTCACAGCCAAGGCAGCTCCGGGGGAGGGTTCTTCCCCTACCACCATGGCAGCCCTGATGCGGGGTGTGCGTGTGTGCACGGCTGTACACGCGTGCGGGAATGTGCACAGCCCAGGTGGTCTCCAACAGGCAGTGCTTTCAAGAGCATGTTCCTACAGCACTCATCACAGCAGAATGTAGAAGCTATAAATACTGCATTTCCAGGACAGAAATAGGGATGCACACATGCTGTTCAGTCTCCATCAGGCAGGGGAAGCGGGCAGTGCTAAGTGCTGTGCCAGAAGTATGTCTCCTAGTCCAGCAGGTCTGAGGACACGGTGCTGTCTGCCCAAGGACACTGCCCACGTGTGGGGACGCCCGCTGGCAACTGCGTCCTTTGTGTGCCTGGCCGTCCCTGTGTGCTCCACACACACTGTGCCAGCCAGCGACAATCTCAGCCGGCGTGCAAATAATCTGTCCCCAAGGAAACGGGGCCACGGAGCAGATAGGAGAGGGGATGGGCCTGGAGGAAGCACTGCAGTTGAGGCCACAGCTTGTTGGCTGCCCACATCCCTGCACAGCTCCTCCTGCTCGAAAGGAGCAGCCACGGGCAGAGGCAGATCGTCCCCTGCACAAATGGCCTCTGACAAAGGTGACAGAAATGAGTGACAGGACCAGAAGCCCTTGGTGGAAGTCAGCTAGGTTTGGTGAATGAAGAAGGGCCCACCCCGCCATCCCAGGGTCCAGGAGAAGCACACGTGCCTGTGTCTCATCCATGGTGCTGCCTCCACGCCTGCCGTGATCGGGAGGCAGCACAGCGCGAGCAGCCCGATGCAGTTGCGGGTCAGTGCACAGGCCTCGGGCAGCCCCAAGCCACCCCTTCTCCATAATGGCCAAAGCCCCGGGTACAGGGCAGCCCCCCCCACCGCCCTACCTTCTCGGCCTCCTCCCGACTCATTGCCAGGGCGAGCTGCAGCTGCAGCTCCTCCTCACCCGTCGTCTGGGGACGCGCTTGCTCCAGGTCAGAGGCGAACCGTGGGGACGAGGAAGATGCTAGGAGAGAAAAGAACAGGTGAAGAAGTGGTTCTGGGACTCTGGGGAGATCAGCCACCTGTCAGCCTCCTCCCAACCCCACCCACATCTGCAGCTCCAGAGTGCGGCCTCCCAAGGGGTCGTACCCCGGCATAAATGCTTACAACCTCAAATGAGCCATGGGTTCACGGCAGCTGAGCGTCGCCTCCCAGAAAGAGGGAGCACACCCAGCACAGCCTCCTCCCCACCAGCCCCCAGGGCAGGACTCACAGTTGAAGGAGGAGGGTGAGCCCCGCGTCCGGCCGTAGTCGTCCCCATAGGGCGATGCGCGGCGGCCGTAGGTGGACTGATGGCTGCCGCTGCCCATCCCCTCCAGGGCCATGCGCTCCTTCGTCTGCAGCGCGTGCGCCCGCTCCTGCTTCAGCCGCTCCTCGTCCTTCAGCAGCGCCATCACCTGCTTCACCTTCTCCCGGATGTTGATGCCCTGGTCCTTGCCGTCACGATCCACGTACTGGAAGTCCTTCAGCGTCTGGATGGTGTAAAGGTTCTCCCGGCACTGGTGGGTCACCTTCTCGGAGCCGGTTTTGATGAGGTAGTCCAGCAGGGTGAGGGCTTTGTACACGTGCCGCCAGTTCTTGCCGCTGTCGTTCAGCCGTCGCCAGATCATCCCCATGACCTCGGCAAAGGCCACCGTGTTGAAGGTGAGGTCCGCGATCTCCGACATCAGGGAGCTGGGGGGTCCCCAGGGGTCATTGGAGGTGGCCTCTCGCACCTTGATCTCCGCCTCTGAATAGTTATGCACGATGTTCTTCACCTGCCGGCGCAGGGCCGAGGTGGTCATCTTTGCGTGGTGCCCAGGACCCGCTGACAGCGGGCGCTCACAGCAGGGATGGAACGGGCGCTCACAGCCTCACCAGTGCCTGCAGCAGGGACGGAACGGGTGCTCACAGCCTCACCAGTGCCTGCAGTGAGGAATGGGGGCAGCTCAGCACCACCCCAGGCGCCAGAGCCCCATCCCGTAGCACCTCGGGCACTTCTCAAGGTGGAAGTGCCCCTTGCCATGGTGTGAGCTGCTCACGCTCACCAAAAGCAGGCGGGATGCCGGATAGGAAAGAATCGTACAGAAAACCAATAGCTAGCACTGCAGAGCTGCCAAGAGATTTGGCTTCAGATTCAGCAACATTTGGATGAGCTTTTACCAGGCGCTTCTGCTGCTAGAAGCACCCACCTGAAAATGGCAGCTCCCTCCTCCAGCCCCCAGCTGCCTCCAGGCCTCAGCCCCACGCAGCCCCCAGCACTCTGCCTGCAGCCCTGCTGTGGCTTCCAGGCTCCCAGTGCCACCCAGAACGCACCACACAAAGACCAACCCCAGTGTGACTCCAAGCCTGCCCTGACCTACTGGCACCTGCAGCTACTCGGGTCATTTCTCCCAGCAAACATAGCTATTTTACTCCTGGGGAGGAACCACGGGGTCACTGAGTCAGAGCACTATTCTCCACCAATTGGCAGATAACACAAAGCCTTCTCCAAACCCCAGACTGTGCCTGAGCCCCCTTTGCTCCTGGGAGGCTGCTGCTGCAACGTGGTGGCAATGCTTCCGCTGACCCACACCGGTATCACTATCAGCAGGGCCCCCAAAGGCAGCCTGTCCTGCAGGTTGTCACCGTGCATCCCTCCCATCCAGCACCAGGAGCTGCCCCGATCCCTTCCTGCTATTAAGTGCCCGTCCTTCATGGGCCACGCAGGGAGGTTACAAAACCACATGGCTGCGCTGAGCCCGTTCCTCATGACCCCATTACAGCTCTGTTCCCTGACCCCTCAGCCGTCAGGTGGGAAAGCACCACGATCCCTGTGATCAGCAAAGCCGACAGGCAGCGGCTGCCGGCACCGGGTGGAGCCCCGCACGCTCCAGCACCAAAACTCACCGGCATCCTGCGATAAGCTGGCGGGCCCGGGCCTATCTCGGCAGCACAGCGCGCACAGACAGCGGTGACGGGCAGCCGACAGCCGCCTCGGCTCCCAGCGCCTCCCCGCACCGCAGCCCCGGCACGCGGCTCTCCCTGCTGCCGACACCGCGGAGCCGACGGGCAGAGCCCGCGAGCCTCGCAGCCACGCAGCCGCTCCGGCACTCCGGCAGCGCAGCCCGGCCGTCCCCGCGGTCGCACAGCCGGCTCTGCCGCTCGCGGGCGGCCGAAGTTTCTCTCCCGACGCTTCCCCGTCCCGATTCCCCTCCGCAGCGCTGCCGGCACCGCGGCCTTTGGATCCGTCTCGCCTGGCACGGGAACGCTTTGGGATGAGGGCGGCGGCGCGGCAAAGTCCTCCGGGACTCCGACCCGCACCGTGCCTTCTGCCAGCGCTCGGGGACAGATAAAGCCGCGCCGCCGGCCCAGCAAAGCCCGGCGCTGCGGGGCGGGACGTCCCTCCTGCCGCCAGCAGCTCCCGGAGCCGGGCACGGCCCCAGCGCAGCGCCCCGGGATCGGGCTGGGAACCCGGTCCAGGTGGACCCGTGCGGCCTTGCCGGGAACGCTGCGTGGGGAGAGATGGAGAAGGGCTGGGGTGGGGGGAGGAGCGCGGCCCGGGCTGAAGCGCCGCACAGAAGAGAAGGTTTTGTCCGGCACAGCGTTCCCCAGAACATAAAGGCAGTGAAACAGAAGCTGTGCGGGCGATAAGGCGGCAGCCGTGTGGAATTACTGCAGTGACCTTGAGCTCGGGGCTGCCCGGTGGGAGAAGGACGGCGGGACGGGTCCTCATCGCCGCGTCCCGGCACGGGGACCGCGGAGGTGAAGCGGAGGTGCGGGAACGCGGCCGGGAGCGCGCAGGAACGGGGGAAAGAGAACCGAGGGGAGAACGGGGAAAGGGCAGAGCGGGGAAGCGAGCCGGGAGGCCGGGGAACATGGCAGGGAGGAAGGGAAGGCTCGCTTAATCTTTAATCAGGTGCGGGGCTGGGAGGAGCGGCGCACGAAATGGAGGGAGCGGCGAGCAGCGGCCCGGCCCCGAGCACCGGAACCCTTCGGGGACCGCAGCCGCCCCGCTGCCGGCGGGACTCGGGCAGCCGCGGGGCCCGGCCCGGAGCAGCGGCACCGCACCGCCGGCCTCCGCGACCCGCGGCGCTGCCGCGTCCAGAACCTTCCTCCGTCCGGCCGCCCTCCCTCCTCCCGCTTACCTACGCGGAGCGCGGCCCGGCCGATCCGCCGCCGATCCCCCGGTGCCGGTGGGAGCGCTGGAGGCGGCCGCTGCCCGCCCGCCGTCCGCCGCGCTCCGCCGACCCGCCGGGCTGGCTGGGCAGGTCCGGCCGCGCGCCTTAACCCCTTCGGGGCCGCCCGAGCCCCGGCACGGCCCCCCCCGGCCCCGGGCAGCCGCGCTCAGCCCCCCCGGTGCGCTGCGGGCCGCGGGGATGCGGCGCCGAGCCCCAACCCGCCGCATGCGGGAGGCGGGGATGCTGGAATGCTCCGTCACTGCCCCCCATGGCAGACAGCCAGGCGCTGCTCGCTGCAAGCTTTTTTTTTTTTTTTTTTTTTGCTTTGCTTTTTTTTTTTTTTTTTCTCCCATTATTTTTAGACAGAAAGCAGCCATCAGCCATCCCCGCGCTCGGATGTGCTCTGAGTGATGCTGCCCGTCCCCCCCCCCACCGCACCCAGCAATGCAGCTCCCTCGCTGGTACCCGAGGCTGCCGCGGCGATCCGAGTTCATTGCAGCGTCTGCCCGGTCTAAATTTGGAGCAGATTCTTCCCCTGCCCCGAGCAGCTCCCGCAGCCCAGCTGGGGGCAGAGGAGCATCGGATGACATTACAAAATAAGTCTCTCGATCGTTTCAGTGCCACCCCCGCTCTCCCGGCCTCTGCCTTCCATTTTAATCAGCGACAGGCTTTCTAACATTATGGATATATATAATCTTTTTAATATCGCTGACATTTTCCATAATAGAAAGCATTCCTGTGCCGGGGCATTCTGGAGGTCTGCCTTCCTCGCACCGCACAGCTGAGGCCGCTGCTTTGGGTCATGCAGGAGGACAGCAGAGCCACGCGCTGCACATCCTGGCAGCTGAACCTCCCACGGGGGTTTGGCCACGTGAGCTGAACGCACATCGAGCATCACAGCACTCCCAGCACCCAACCCCTCCTCCAGGTCAGCCCGGCCAACTCAGTCAGGCCCAACTCGCGGCCCTCCAGGCGCTGTGCCAGCGCAGGGTTTGCTGGGTGGGCTGCAGCCCCCGCTGTAGGCACTGGTGAGCCCTGGGGCAGGCGGGCTGCTCTGCAGCTGCAGCCTCTGGGAAGGCGCAGTGCTTTCCCGGAATCCTTTCCCAGCGCCTCTCACAGTTACGGTGCCTCCTGGCCCCACACGTGTGCGGATTTTGGTTGGCAGCTCACAGGGCAGGAAGGTCGCTCACCTCAGTGAGGCAACAAACAGCAGCAATGATTAACACAGACACAAACAGTGTGGGCTGAGCCCGGTGCTGCGCCCGGCATGGCAGGGATACGGCCTTCCCAGCACGGGACTGCCCAGCACTTCTGTCCAAAGGCAGGCAGGAGGCTCAGCAGGCTGTAAACAGGGGTACATGTTTCTAAGAGTGCCAGGAAACCAGCTCTAATTTCGCCACGTTTCCAGTCGCAGGACTTGCACAAAGCAGTGTAACAGGCAAGAAGGGAGCTGCTGCATGCTGCCCTCTGCCCGGCCTCCCCTGCCCCACTGGGTGCCTGCTCTGGGAAGGTCCTGGTGAGGCCGCAGGAGCACCAGCACCGCTCATTGCATTTCTGTTCCTTCTCCTTTGCAGAAATGTCAGGACAGCAGCCCTGTGCCACCAGGCTCCTCCCGTGGAAGGGAAAGAGAGAACAGCACGTGATGTTCTGCCCTGCTATGGGATCCAAAGGAAACTCCCCTCTGTTTATTGACAAGCTCTGCAGTGAGCAGAGGAGGAGGTGAGCCTGGTTTCTCCAGGCTGGACTGGAGCTGTGGGTCCTTGGGATGGGCTTTCCCATCTTTTAGGGTGAGACCACCCCACACAAGCACTGTGAGGCAACGTCATCCTGTTACGTGCAGCCTCTCTCCTGCCCTGAGAACAGATGGCTGGAGCTGTGTGAGCTGGGCACACTTGCAGGCCGATAAGGATCTCCAGGAAGGCAGGAGCCATTGTCAGAGCCTGTGGGACACACCCCAACTTCGGGCCTTTTTCCCTCATTCTCAAACTGTTGCTGAAATCCTCGCTGCAGTAATGCTGAGCAGAGACATTCCCTTTGTGGTTCAGCGGCCACTAAGCCAGAAGGGGCTCCTCCTTTCCAGAGAAGCCAAAGTGCTTCTCCTGGCCCTGTAAGGTCTCAGAGCACGAAGGGCTGCACGCAGCACAGCCGGGCTGCATTCAACACAGCACTGCCAGGAGCAGAGGGGAAGAACAGCAGCTCCCCCTGAGGCGAGTTACAAAGAGAAACAAAAAGAAAGCACCTCAGCAGAGGGAAGAGTTCTGCACTACATGAGGCTCTGAGACACACGGCAGCATGGTTCCCAAAGTAAAGCAGCACGTGCCCGAGGCACACAAGCCTGGTGTAACTGCGCAGCAATGTGCAGAATCTGGAACAGTCATGCTTAGCATGGATACGCATCTGCTGTCTAAGAACCTCAAAGGTATCATGAACCTAAATTAATGATCTGCACTGATGTCATTTCTTCACGGAGCCAAAGCCTCCCTGGGGAATGCCGTCCGGCTGCTCCAGCAGGAAAATGGCACTGCAGTGGCACATGGCCATGGCACACCCACACAGCTCTGCCCTGGAAACCTGCACAGCCCTGGCTGTGCTTCCAGGGAACGCTCCAGCCCAGCTGTGATGCACGAGGAAGCCCGGTCAGAAAGAGGTGACAGGCACATGTAGGCTGGCAGAGGCAGGAAGGGTGGCTCCAACACGGACCCAGCCCTGCTCTCTGTAGTTGGAGCACAGATTTCATCATTTCAATTCAAGAGTAATGAGAGTAATGGGCCTTGGAAGTGAGTAAGAATGGACTCAAATTGGGCATGGATACATTAAGTAGATAGCAAGAGATAGCAAGATCAGCATAAGAAATAGGCATGTGTGCAAGGAAAGGTGAGGTGGAAATGTGCACTTTCACAGAGATGCTGACAGCCCAAAGCTCCTGCTGTCAGGGAGACCTGCAAGGAGACTGATGAGCAGCCAGGAACATGATCAGATATAAGAGGGACTTCCCTAAGTCCTGGTACTTGGGCCCTTGAGTACATGGGACAGCCTCTGCTCACTTGTTAGACAACATAGATTGAAACACAGAGAATAACACAACTCTTCAACTGACTGGCATCTGTAAGTTTGCCTTCCTCAGCAGGAACAGCAGCATTTTCTTGATGTTATGGTTTCTGAGGCTGCAATGCCTCCTGACCTGTCTCTTCCTGGCAAGCGACCACCTGTAGAACCAACAGACGATGTCACAACAGGCTCACATCACAGCATGTCAGGAAAGAGGCACTCCAGCATTTGTGACCACTTCATCCCTTCAGAAAGAAGAACATCCACCTGTCTTGTGCAAGCATGGCTATTTCTTTATTTACTAAGTCTATTTCTACTTACAAAGAGCTTCACTCTCCCACTTTAAAGCACCTTGTTTTGTTCTAGCTCTTCAAATAAAGAAACCATTTTGCTCACCACTGAATCCAGCAGCCCATAAACCTGCAGCAAAAGTTAACAGAAGACACATGCAGTGAAAATGAGTGATGAAATCCTGATGACAAGATGGACAGAACAGAGATGGTTTCTAAGACAGGAGTGTAGCAGTGCATGGGCACGGACACAACCACAGAGAAGTGGCTGCCTACTTCCAGTAATAGCTTTCCTGGCTATGAAGTGTGTTTAACATTGTCTGAGATACAATTAATGCTGCTGCTCTCTCAAGAGTCCCTAAGTGTGCAAAAGACATCCCAGATAGAAATCCCGCATGTGGCGATGTGATGGCTGCATTTGTGTTAATGGGTTCCAGCCTGGAATCAGGGCCATCTTACCTCATGTCACACTTACCTTGCTACAGAGTTATAGACACACAGCTGTCAGTTTTTTAGTGTAACAGAATGCTTCACCTCTCCAGCTACGGCTCAGGGTCAGTTTATAAGCAAAGAACAGAAACCAGAAGTGAAGGTACAAACTTTGGCCAGACTCACTTCGACATAAAGTTTCTCCTGGTATAGCCCCCAAATAATGGGGTCCGTCTGCTCCCGAGGAGGTGTGACAGTATCTGTAGCTGCAGCTCCTGTGGGCTGTGCTGTCTCTTTTTCTGACGAGCTGGAAGATTTCGGCTTCTTCTTCTCTTTTACTTTTGACTTTCTGCTGCTTGGGCGTTCCTATTCAAGGGACAGAGTTGGAAAAAAGAAGTGACACAGATCAGAACACCTCTCTCACTGCACAGCACGTGTCACGGGTTGGAAATCTCCAACTCAGGCACACAGCCTCACAAGGTACCTCGCTGTCTTCAGAACACGATGCTGTGTTTTCCACAGGCATCACAATACGAACCTCTTTCTCTTTTCCAGCAGTCTTCGTTGTTCTTCTTTTGTCTTCTTTATCCTTACCACCAACTGACGTTTTCTCTTCTCTTCTCCTGGTTACTTTGCCGCCTTCTCCTCCTTCTACACGTTGCTTTTCTTCCCCTAAGACAGAACTAATTCCAGTTACCTAACAGCAGCACTTATATCCAGAAAGACACCCCCACTGCACTCGGGGAATGTAAACATAGTATTTCTGCAATGTATTTTCCTCTTCTTATTGATCTGAGCTATACTGCACTAAAAGACAGCAGCTTGGAGGAGTGCTTTGTTTAAATAAGAAACGAACAGATCTCAAGCATTCATCAGAACAAAGTCTACAAAGCAACTGAAAATGAGATAATTTTTCAGTCTCATCAGTGCAAAAATCAGCACTAAAATGCAGTGAAATCAAAATACTTATTTGCGATATTTTCTCTGTGTGCATTTTTTAACAGCAAACCTCACCGCACAATTCTTATCTCACACACTATATAAAAGCTTTGGGGGGAAACTGATGAAGCTGCCATTCCAGTTGAAATTCATGAAGTTTTCTGGGATGCCAACAGTCCCCTCCTGCTATGCTGAAGCCAGCACTCACCTCCTCCCTCTGGAAGGACATCCACATAGGTGTCCCTCTCAGGCAATCCAAGCTGGGACCTCAGCCTCAGGGAGCGACCCACCAGCCCATCCACTGCTTCACGCCACAGCTGGAGACTGAGAAGAGCGTGAGAAACAGAAGGGAGACAGCACAGCAAGTGGGCATTTTGGGGTGGAAAGGGCCACTGTGTTCTACCCTACGCCCAGGCCTGAAGGCACCTTACAGCCAGGAGCTGCCCTGTCCAACTACACCAACGGTGCCTAACATTGAGAAACCCACACAGAGGGAAATGGCGTTCCTTTCCTTGGCTTAGAGCCTCCTGAGGTCTCAATGGTTTGCAAGTCAACACGGACCCATAAATACTACTGTGAAATTAGGCCTCCTGCTCCTCACTACAACATGTGGTAAATCAGCCCTGATCCACGCTCTGTTCAGGAGGAATCTGCCTCCTGATTTAGAAGCAGCTGTTAATATGGCACAGTCTGCACGACAGCACAGAACGGAGAAGCTGTGCGAGGGAGAATAAAGTTATTTGATAAAAGGGTACAGAACATTACCCAAAGATTTCATAAACATATCTTAGAATAATCTCGCCAGAAATAACCCTGCATACTCCCCAAAATTACATGAATATTCTAAACTTATCTCCAGAAAGAAAAGGCATTTAGATTAGGTAGCTGCTACAATTAGCCTGTAAGAAAACAGGGCACAAAAAAAGACTTCTAGATCTCACATAATTACAAGCACTCTGAATCACAACACTGCAACAGAGCTTGCTATGCTGCTGATCGCACGAGACATTTGCAAGCTCTATCCTGCAGAGGCAACACACCAGGTTTGATACAGAAGGTCTGACTGAGTTGGTCTCTGCTCAGCACAAAGCTCCAGTGCTGCCTTGTTGAGCTGGGACAGCGCTGCTTCTCGCTGCTCCTCCTGGGGGATGGACTTCAGAGCCTGATGTGAGAGAAAACACAGCTTCCAGTGGTCCTTCCCAGCCCTCTGCACCCCGAGTTCACCACAGCTCTCTTCCTGGAAGCCAGTCTGAAACCAATTGGCACCAGGAATTCCACACCCAGACACAGCCTGAGACTTGGCCAATATGCATGGGTGAGCTGTGCTGCCCCGAGCTCCCACTTAGATCCACCCACAGTAGATCCCTCTGCAACTGGGGGGCAGGACTGCACCAGGTCAGAAGGCCTCCTGACAAAGAGAAGCAGCTGACAGGTTTCCAAGAGAGCAGTGCAGAAAAACGGTGCTGACAGAACCCCAACCACTCTTGCTTTAGTCTGTGGAGGTCTGTATTCTATCCACAGCCTGTGTGACTGCCCCTTAGTGCTCTAGTGAACAGGGCTCTCCACGAAGAAGAGCCCACAGGGAAGCCATGGGAGGCTGTGGGGTTGGCCTGCCTCCCCATTCAGCTCTGGGATGACAGAAAGCTAATTGGGTAAGAGCTTAAAATATCTACTGCATTGTCTGGTTCTCTTTCCTTCTGCACACAGCAGCCCTAACGCTCTCTCTCGGGGATTTCTTTACAAGAGCTGAGGGTGCGGTCAGCAGAGCTGGAGTGCTTCTCTGTAACACACACCATAAATCACCCCTAACTCAGAGCCGGCTGGAAGCAGAGCTCTGGGTGGGCTCACACTGGGGTATCCAGGCTGTAAGGGAAACAGAACCACCACGGGCTGACCCTGCGCAGAGTGACCACCTGCTGCAAGTCCTTGAATGAGAAGTTCCACGACGAGGTGCCGGGTTCCTCCTCCCCCACATTTGCCACTTGACTCGGAGTCACTTCAAGCACGCTCTTCCAGCCTGAGCCCTCTGCAGTGCTCCTCTGGGCAGGGAGAGCCTCTGGGATATTCTGCTGGGACCTCGCGTCCTCCACAGCACCCTCTTGGTCTGCAGGCACCTCCTCCCTGAGGGCTGAGAGAGCAGTCCCGTGCTGTCTCCATAGGTCATGCAGCTGCTCTACCTCTCCATGCTGATAATGCAACTTCGATAACAAAGAAAAGGTAAATAGCAAAATGAGTTCTGTCTGTCCCCTACAGACCTAATTGTTACAGCTGCTGTGGCAGGCAATGGGAGCCTCCCAAGTGCCCTGGGGGCACGGCCCCACTGCCTTCCCTTCCCTGCTACCTCAGCTGTGCAGCCACTGAACCACACATCTCACCTTGGGATTCTTCCTTTGGAATATCTCTTCCTCTGTGATGTACGCATCCACGGGAGATGGGGTGCGCTCTGGGGTCCGAATTTGGACAAGAAGGTCCTTCAGAGTCTCTTCTACAATAGCAGCACCCTCCCGAGCAGCCAGGTCAGCCTGCAGCACAATTCACACCCACACTGCTAACTACATGCGTTAAGCAGGATTACAAGGACAAAGACAACAGCAAACCCCACTCAACCAAGCAGGGTAATTTTCAATTTATTATCTAACATCATTCTGTATGATACACAACGCTATTCCCACTAACTAATGGAGTTCACTACAAATAGAAAATGCGTTTTTAAAAGAGCCACTGCATACAGTTTAGCTGCACGACCACAGCTTTATTATCAAGATTACAATGTGCTGCAGGATTCTTCTATTTTATTTAGCAAACCTGCTTAAGTACGTACAATGTTCAGAAAATACCTCACTCTCAGCCTTAATTGCATAGCAATAAAAACACCACGTCCTCCACTCCCTCCCTTGTCCTCTATTTGCATATTAAGTTCAAAGCTCACATTTACCCAGTTATACGCCTGGTTACCTCCAGTTTTCCTCTGAGGTCAGCCAATTTATCCTCACACACAGCAATTCCCCAAAGGGTCACCTGCAGCAGAGCTCCTCCTAATAACAGAGGATGTGTTCTGAACTCCCAGGACTCACTGAAAATGCCTGCTCTCTCAGACTTGAAAAGAAAAAAAAACTTCCTGGTTTCTCCAGGCAGAATTACACCTGAAATGAGAGAAAATGCATCGGTCTGTAAGAAACCACCTGGTTCACCTGGCCCTTTTCCAACCCCCAGTGAGCGTCCTCAGCTCTCCAGGAGACTCTCTTTAGCTGTGCTGGCTATCACACCCCATCCAACTATGTTTTTTCTTCCAGATTGACTGCAGTCACTGTGTTACTGAGCTTCTGCACACTTCCTTGACAGTGAACTCAGCACCCTCTCTGGTAGATGATGCCCAGTTTGCTATCAGAAGGTGATTCACTTCTCAGTATTCCACCCATTTACATTCAGAGCAGGAGCAACCTTCTTTCCTTAGAGTCCCGCAAAAGGGATCTGCCTCACACACCTAGTTTGCTGTGAGTCAGCTTGCTGAGAACCACCCAGGGCTCGCTCTGCCATGAGTCACAGCATCCCAGATAACTCCTGGCTGTTTGCTCTATGCTCTGTGCACAAAGGTCTCAGAGATCAGCAGTTCTCATACCTGGTCTGGCATCAAAGTAAAAACACCGCATGCGCATCCTCGTGGTTTCTCTGGAAGGGATTTGCTGGAAAAGCCTCCTCCAGTCATACCAGACAGCAGCTGTGCCATCATTGCTCACTGTTAGGAAGCTTTCGGCTTTCTCACCAACCACAGTCTCAAAAGTGAGCCTGGCAGCAATGCCAACTTCATCCTAAAAGGAGAAAGAGAAGGACAAAGATAACAATTCCTACTCCACCTTGCCGGAAGCCATACCACAAACAAGGGGCTGAGCCTTGACTGGAGGACTTTTAAGGCAGGTCCAAAGAATGGCCATTATACAGAGGGCTTCTGGGAATCTGAGCTCCATACCACAAAGCAATCATTTCTGTTTCTAGAACTTTCTGGAGCAAACATGGGGACACTGCTATGTTCAGAACAAATCCCCCATTCTCCATCCTGAGCGTGACACTCATTGTACAGCCCTGACTTGGGAACTCAGGCAAGCTCAGTCCAACTAAACAATAAGAACACACAATTACCCTGCAAGAAGCGATGCAGTTGATCCAACGTGCAGGCTGGCCACAGAAGTCTAAAGACGGACCCAGCACTGTTTCTGGAACCACGCTGCAATGGTCCTTTAAGGAGTCACTGCTAAAAAAATGACACAGTTTCTGTGGAGTGAAACTCATTTTCAGAGGTGGGAAAACCTGTGGTTATTTGTGAAACCCCGTAAGAAATAATCCCCCCCAAAATGCTTTTCTGCACAGCTCTCTCTTTACAGAGCTCTGCAGCTGTGGTTAACAAACTCTAGCTGGGGACCTGTCACCATCACAGAGGACAGGACAATAAAGAGAAGCCTAAGGAAGGCTGAGGGTATGCGAGTGAAGCAGAAGAAAAGCTCCTAAGGTGCCTGTACAGATGGACAGGGCAGGGAAAAAAAGCAGATTAACGATGGAAGGCTGCAAAGGGACAACCAGATGGAGATCATTCTGAGCAGCGCCCACCCTGCGTGCTGTGAGCTCTGGAGCCACACAGAGAAGATGGCAGGAAAGGCCTCAAAAAACTCTTCTGATTCTTGTTCCTTAGTCATTAGGCCCCCAGGGCAGAAAGGAACCACCGGATCCTTAGATCTGGTGACTTTAATATCAGAACACTTTTACTGCGTCCTTTGGAGACTCCTCTCTGCTCTGGATAAGAACAGCTCAGGAGATCCTTACAGACTGATGGTGTGTACCCAGAATTCCTTACTACCATCAAATGAAGCTTACGAGGTCTCAGAATCTTCAAAAGCAGTGGAACATGGAAGAGACTGCGCTGAGACAGACGTGAACGGCCGCCCTTTGCCAATCACCTCCAGGCCATCCAGATCCTGCACATACAGAGAAGTGACCAACTCTTAACTTCCCTTTTTATATGGAAAATAAGCCAAATTCCAGACAGACACAGCAAGTGAATCAAATAGAGTGAAGTTCAGCAAACTCGCTCCTGCAACAGCTTCTAGACCCATCAAAAAAATGTGCAAGAGAATAAGGAATTACTCTGAGCCTCTCAACTACCCTGGGATGGGCTAACTGCCTTCAGAGCTTGGATGCAAACCTTCCACAGGGGCAAAGATGTCTTCCTTTTGCTGTAAGGCACAAAATAGAAGTCCTGCACCAGTATTTGGCTTTTTGTTGCCAAGGCCTCAGTAGCTGCAAGCTGCTGGTCAGGGCCCCGTTCTGAAGCCCCTAAGGCAGCACATGACTCACAGAGAGGCCAAGCATCTCCTTTGTAGCTGCTGCCTTTTGGAAATGTGGGAACCTCAAGACAAGAACTGCAGAGCTAAGCCTTAGAGGGTTCCTAATGCCTCTCCAGATTCAGTCCTTAGCTATTCTGTGTTACCTGGAAGCACTTTACAAGAGGTGAGGGATATAAAGAATACTCTCACTCCTGAGACTTACTGGCTTATAAAAATCCAGCTCCTCTAGGATAGATTTTAGCTCCTGCCGTCGCTGTTTCAGAAAAGGACTCTTATCCCAAGTTAGACGGAAAGGGATCCGTTTTGGAGGCTTCACACCTGTGTGAACATCCACACAAGAGCTCAGCATATACTCACCCACTTGCCTCCTTATTTCACTCAGCCCTGCACATAGGAGCATCCCTGCACCCAGGCTGTGCTGCAGCACTTACAGCAACGCAGTGCTGGTGTAGCAGCCTACACCACCCCTGTGCTCACTGCAGGCCCAACCGAAGGCGACTGGGAAGCAGCCTCTGTACTACTGGGAGTGACCACCTCATCCTGCTGCTCCCTCCACACTTCCTTACCCGTTTCCATCCGAACAGTGTGGGGCTTCCCCACATGAGTGACTGGCTCTGGGCAGCCCCGTTCTCTCCGTGTCAGTGTCACTGTCAGGCCGGTCAGCTCATCCCCAATGTGCTCAGGCTGGCTCCAGAATTCGCTTCCTGCTCGGTAGCCCTAAGGGGAAACAAGGCTCCAACCAACACCCTTGGAGACGTGCAGCTGCTTGCTATTTGCGCAGGGACTGGCAGCTGAAAAGAAGGTGGTATCTCACTCTGCCTGTGTGGGTATTTTAGAAGACTATAAATAATCACTTTCTGCAGGGTAAGCCAAATTTCTACCAGGCTGTTGTCAAAGACAAAAGATGACTTTCTTCTACCTGGCACTACATGCAAGTTGAATGATATTAATATCACGTAAATGCAGGTCCTTTGATCTTCCTCTTATAGCATTTTATAGTGAGTGCTATAATACTTTATAGCGTTAAGAAAAAAAAAGAAAAGCCTCTCTCCATGGAACCCTCTAAACTCAAACTATCAGATCTTTTTGGCCTTGGAACAACATGTGTGGCACATCCCCAGTGCCATGCGCGTGGCCAACCCAAGTTCAGCAGCTTGTAAGAAGAAGCCACGGCAGCCACTGCTTTCCCATGCATAGCCCATGCACAGTTCATGTTTTCATTTTGAGAATCACTGAGAGCTCTGCTCACATAGTAGGCTGAAGGACTCAGCTGGAAGGGCTTTGGCAATTATCTGAAGACAGATCTGCACAGGTATTATTCGCAGCAGCAGTGCTTAAGCTCTTTCACAAGAACAGAGCAATTAGGATGCAAAGGAAGTGGGGCTCTCACCTTTCCAGGAAACAGGGCAGGGAGACTACGGTCAATGAGGTCACGTTCTTCCTGGATTTGTCTGTAATCCTCCGAGATGCTCATCAGCAACTCATTCTCTGGCTTCTGAAGAATTTCTGTAAAGGAAAATAAAAGGCACTGCACTTCTCCTGGGCACATCCTTTACTATTTTCAGTGTGCAATCCCCTTATACCATCCTCATCAAATCCACTGTACTTCCCGTAGCCAGAACCAGCAGCTCACCCTGCAGGGCCACCACAGGCAGTAGCACCCACAGCACGGGGAGTCCAGACAACACTGAGGTAGGAGGCAGTAGCAGCAGAACTAACCCTGGTTGGCTCTGGCCATTACTGTGTGTTGTGGAGCCATCACACAGCCCCACGTGCACACAGAATCTCACAGAAAAGGGTCTCAAATCCTCTCACCTCCCAGATACCTCTCCTGCTTCTTCCTGATTGCCATGTTATGGTGCCAGTTCTGCAGAGCTTTATGTTCTGATGCTGGGGTCTGGTGAAACTTTCTCTTTGTTTCTCCTCCACGTTTCTCTTTTAAAACTGCTGCAGCAACATGTTGATGAGGAACCTGAATAGAATCTGCTATCTGAAAAGAAAGGAAACAATGGAACTGACCTCACAATGCATGCACTGCCAACACAACAAAAAAATGGAAGATGAGAGAAGAGAATCCTTCAGACTGCAGTACCTTTACCTGATCAGAGAGGTACAAAGATGGGGCACTCAGCACACACTCAAAAACGATGGATTTAGCCAAGTAACTGAACTCAAGCAATGACGTTACTGCAGCCCCAGCTCCTCCCACGGTAGCCTGATGCCATCAACATCAGTCTTCCCTCCAGAGCCCTCATCTGCACACAGGACCTCAAAACCTGCTGGTGCAGTTTCTCTGGAGGCAAACCCTCCCCCACACAGCATGATGATGAAGAAACGCCACACCTCAAGCCTGCCCTGTTTGAGACAAGTGCTGAAATAAATCACATCGCACCACATCACATTCACCTCTAGAAAACCATTTTTATAATCGACCTGAGCATTTCCTCTGGCCAAGGCTTCCATCTTCAACTCCTGGAGACTTCCCAAAACATGATGAGGAAGAATTTCTTCGCAGCCCTCACCGAACAGTGCTGGTCCTACAACAAAAACACCAGACCCCAGGGCAGGTCGCTAACTCTAGGCTTGCCACAACCAAAAATCAAAGGTAAACTCTGAAGCTTAACCCTACCAGAGAAGCGCAGCGGCTCCCCGGCTGTCCTCAGGAAAGCCGGCCGTGCTACCAGGAGGCGCGGGGCTGTTTTGGCCTCTCTGGGTTGGTATTTCCGAACGAGGAATTTCCTCCGGACTGGAATCCTCCCAGCATCGTGGGGCAGGCGTGGAGCGTGGAGCTGCAGGAAACAAACAATCACAGCGTAATCAGCTACAAGCCGACCTTCCTTCATTCCTTCTGACCCATCTGGGACACGGGGGGAAGTCCTGTCAGCGCACACCGCTTCTCATCACAGCACACCGCACAGAACGCCAACCGTTCGGGTTGGAAGAGCCCTCTGCGGCCGTTCACCCCACCGCCCGCATCCCTCGGTGCCACATCCCGGCAGCGCTCAACGCAGGGCTCCCGTGCCGTGCCGCCGCACCAGGGAGGAGAAACTGTCCCACCGCCCGACCCGAACCTCGCAGGTGCCGCCTGGGGCCGCTGCTCTTTGCCTTATCTGACCGCGGAGACACCCGCTCAGTTCCCAGCCCGCTCCTGCACTTATACCCGGGGCAGGGACAGGAGCTCCGATCGCTCTCCCAGTGCCGGTCGACGCCAGACCCCCGTCCGGCCCACCGGGAGCGGAGGCGGCTGACCGGAGCCGAGCCGCGGGAACCGACGGACAGCGGGGGGCGGGAGAAGCTCGGGCTGCGCTCAGACAGCGGGCCGGGGCCCGGGAGCCCCGTTCGGCGAAGGCAGCTTTTCGCGCCGGGACAAACACGCACTTTTTCCAGGTCCTCCAACCGGACGGCGAGCGCTCGGACATCGCCGCCCCGCAGCGGGCACGGCGCGGGCCTCGGCTCTGCGGGGAGCGGCCGGCCCCGCTCCTTCGGCTCTGAAACGCACAAGGACGGAGCGCCTCAGCGCCGGGAGCCGCACCGCACCGGGACGCGGCCGCGGGTTCACGGGAGGGGAGCGGGTCGCGCACCCGATGGGGACGGGGACGGGGACGCGGCCCGGCCCTTCCCGCGGCCCTCCCGCCTCCGCGGCGCCCGTCCCGCCTGCATCCCTCGGCCCGGCGGCGCGCCCGGAGCCATGGCAACGCGGCGGCACCACCGAGAGGAGCGCCTAGAGCGGCCCGCGCCGCCACCGCTCTATGGTGCCACCACCGCTCTATGGTGCCACCACCGCTCTGTGGTGCCGCCACCGCTCTATGGTGCCGCCACCGCTCTATGGTGCCGCCACCGCTCTATGGTGCCGCCACCGCTCTATGGTGCCGCCACGTGAGCCGCGAGCGCCGCCTGCCGGACCCGCCCGGCGCCCCGCCGCACACAGAATCACGCAGAAGCTCGATGTTGGTCAGGACCTTCAGCATCATCCCTTCCAGCCGCCGACACCCGGGCCGCGCCGCGCGCTCCGCCGTTCCCCCGGCCCCACGTCGGCGTTTCACGGCGTTCATCGTCCGCAGCCACAGCGAGGCCTCAGCGCGATGCCCGTCCCCCGCCGTCCTCCTCCTCCACCGCGTTCCAGCGGCGCCGCAGTTGGCACAGCAGCGCGGGCAGCAGCGAGTCCAGCAGGGGCAGCCCGGCGGGCGTGCAGCGCAGCGCCCTGTGCAGGCAGCACCTGAGCACCGCCCCGCACCGAGCCCGCACCGCCGCCCCGGCACTCACCGCCCGTTCAGCCGCAGCCAGCCCCGCTCCTGCAGCTCTCTCGCCTCTCCCGGCGCCCCGAACGCGTCTTCCAAGCTCAGGCGGGGGGAGAAGAGCCCCCAGCGCTGCGAGGGATCAGCGGTCAGCGGCGGCTCCTCGTTTCGGTGCCCGCGGCCGGCAGGTGCTCACCTGCTGCGTGACGCCTTCATCCGTGCGCAGCCCCAGCGCCAGCACCTCCTGCAGCCTGCGGACACGGAGGTTACGGGGCCAGGGGAGGCGCGGAGGGCGCTTCTCCGTCCCGTCCCGTCCCATCCTCACAGCTCCAGTGGGCTCAGCGCTGCCCGCCGCCGGGTGCCGTGCCCGCAGCTCCGCACCTCCCGCATCCACGTGTCAGGGTGCGGTGTCTGCACGCGTGCCTCGCGCAGGCGGCCGCCCTCTCCCCACGGCACGAAGCGGCCGTGTGCCCCTGCAACGCACAGAGAGAGCAGAGAGGATGCGGTGCACACGCGGCCCCGCGCAGGGTCACCACCGCCAGCCCCAGGGCTTACCCGGCCCCACGCCCACGAACTGCTCGGCCCGCCAGTAGGAGAGGTTGTGGGTGCTGCGGGCGCCCTGTAGGACAGTGGTGTGGTGGGTGAGGAGGGGCTGCGCCGGACTTGAGGGCACAGGGTGGAGGTGCTCACCTTCCTGGCAAAATTGGAGACCTCGTACTGGTGGAAGCCGGCGGCCGCCAGTGTGGCGCGGGCGTTCAGGTACAAATCGGCCAGCAGCTCCTCGGGGGGCTCAGGCAGGACCCCCCGCCGCACCTGGGCCTCCAGCGCCGTGCCCCGCTCCAGAGTCAGCTGGTACAGGGCCAAGTGGTCGTCACACAGCCCCAGTGCCGCCTCCAGGTTGCATGCCCAGGCCTCGCGGCTCTGCCCCGGCAGCCCAAAGATGAGGTCGAGGGAGGTGCGTCCAGGAAAGAGCTTCCGTGCCGCCTCCACTGCCGCCCGCGCCTCCGCCGCCGTGTGCTCCCGGCCCAGCAGCCGCAGCTCAGCGTCATCCAGGGACTGCAGATGGAGCACGGTGGCAGTGGAGCTGCTTGGGAACCGAGGGATGGGACGGGGCGGGATGGAGCGGCCGCTCTCACCTGGACGCCAAGGGACAGGCGGTTGACGCCGGCCGCCTTGAAGCCAGAGAGGCGTGTGGGGTCAGCGGAGCCGGGGTTGGCCTCCAGCGTCACCTCGGCTCCAGCGGGGAGATGAGCGACCTCCGCAGCCGCCTCCAGCACGGCGGCGATGGTGTGCGGGGCAGCCAGGCTGGGGGTGCCCCCACCGAAGAAGACGGAGGTGACGCTGCAGGGAGGGCAGGGGAGAGGCTGCAGGCGGCGGCTGAAGGGCCCCGTACCCCCAGGGCCCCAAGGTGGGCACCCACCTCCGCACGTGGCCGAGGCGCAGCAGGGTTTGCGTCTCCCGCACCAGACAGGCACGCACGGCCGCCTCGTCCACAGCCGGCACCACGTACTTGTTGAAGCTGCAGTAGGAGCAATGCTTGCGGCAGTAGGGCCACTGCGGACACAAGGTGTCTGTGGGGCACACAGCTGTCCCACAGCAGGGGCACGGCCCCGCATGCACAGTGCATCGACTCCCACTGCCCACCACCCGCATCCCTGGCTGCTGCCCTTTGCACGCACAGAGCCTTCAGCACCCCGACGCGCACGTGGCAGCGGCACCCCACGTGTACCAGCAGCACCAGCAGCCCCAGCCCGCAGCTGCCACGAGCGGGACCCGCTCCACGTGGCAGAGCCCCGCTCCCCACGTGCAAACGTCCCCGTACGCGCCCACCGCCGCGTCCCCACGCTCACGTGCACGTAGAGAGCGGCTGTCGCGGGCCCCGCCGGCTGGGGGCCGGGCTCGGAGGGCTCCGAGTCCGATCTCAGTCCCGCAGCGCAGCCCGTCCCGCGTGGCCGCACCGCCCAGAGCCCCGCACGGAGGCCCCGCACCGCCATCGCGCAGCGCAGCCGCACCGCCCCCGTTCCGCCCCGGACGCCACGCGGGGTTCCGTTTTCCGGAGACCTCCTTGTCTCATCTGAACGGAGCGCGCAGCCTTTAACTAATTAATAACGGCAGCCTTTAATTAATTACACGTTCGGATGGCGTCCGGCGCGTGAATCTGCGCTGCCGGGGAAGGTCCGGGTCGGATGTGAGCGGAAAACCTCCGCCCGGAGGCGGTGCGGCCCCGGCCCTGGAGGCGCCCCGGAGCCCCGGGCTGGCAGCGCTCCGCCCGCGGCGGGGAGGGGAACTGCGTGGCTTTTACGGCCCCCTCCGACCCCGCCGCTCCACGGTCCCACGGTGTTCCCGAGGACCCGTCCGAGCCGCGCTGCGCCCAGCGGGGCTCTGCCGAGAGGAGCTCCGGGCGGTGGGGAGGTGGGCTGGGGGCTCGGGGCTGTTCTGCTCCCCGCTTCGCGCTCGCCCCCGCAGGCGGTGTTTGGGGACATTCCGCCGGGACGGCGCTGACATCGCCGCGTGCAGCCCCGAATCTCCCCCGCGGCTGCGGGATGAGGCGGAGCCGCCGCGTTCCCCGCTCGTGGTTGTGCAAAGCCGGCGCTGACGGCCCAACGCGCCGCATTTTTTTAATTTGCGCTACTAATAGAAGTGGAGAAGTGAAACGTGGCTGTGACAAAGGGAGGGGAAGGCCGGCACCGCAGATTCCTGCTTTCAGGCTGACGTCACAGCAGGGATTTTCCCAGCTGACAGCGAGGGCTATAAGACACAGGTAGGGATGGGCTGCGGCTGCACAGCTCGCATATGGACGCATTGACCGATGTGACGTGGAGAGCTCTGCTGTGTGTCCATGCTGTTCTGGTGAGTGCTCGTGGAGCAGGGCTGCGGGAGGCTGCGAGCAGCGACCTCAAAGCCGTGAGGTGGCCGTGAGATGGGAAAGCTCTGGGGCTGGGATGTGGGTGGATGCTGAGCCCCAAGGTGAGCAGTGCGTGGCCTGCAGCTCGTGCATGCAGATGTGCGGGGTGGGGGATAGGGCTGGTGGGGTCTGCATCCCTCTGTGTGACTGTAACCCGTGCCTGGGGCTTCTCTCGGCAGTCTGTGGACCCACACAAGGCAGGATTGATTTCATCTTCGTCTCATAGCAGCCAACCCCAGGGATTCCACACCCAGGTGAGTACATGGGGTGCTCCTGGCAGCTGGGTCTGTACAGAGGTTGTAGGTGCCAAGCAGGAAGGAGAGAAATTCTTCCCAGTGCAATCCAAGCTGTCCTGCGCCTGAGTTAATGCTGTGGGAAGCAAAGGATGGATGTGAATCCTTTCTTAGACATGATGCACAGAGATCCACTGCGTCTCCAAGGTCATTACTGCCATTGCTGCAGTCCAGGTGGTGGTTCCCCCTCAAGGAAGGAGGGTTTACAAGGATCCTAACACTGCGTTACATTTGTGCACATCAGACTTACCTTGGGGCAGTGGGTGGCACGCAGCCCGCAGGCGGTGTGGGGAAGTTGGAGGCACCGACCAGCAATGCGCTGTGTGGAAAGCTCTGTGACAGCACTGCGGGCACAGATCTGCAAGGTACGATGCTGACACGGTCTGTTGTTCTTTCAGGAAGCACCTACGAACAATGGTCATCTCATTGAGAAGGTCTGCTTCCATGGGTAGAGCCCACAGTCCAGCTGGGAGAGCCAAAACAGTGACTTCACTGACAATTCCTCGCTCCCCCTTTGCACCACTGCTCCTCAGCAGCTCCAGGAGACAGAAAGAGGTTGGTGAGAGTTGGCTGCAATGTAATCTGCAGCCCAGCTGGTGTGGGACACTCGACGGGAGGGGAAAGGAGCTCTGCTCTTCAACTTCTCGTCGTGGTGTTTCATGGTTGGGAGGCACCAAACTCCCGTAAAAACGCTGTCCCAGGTTTGCTCTGCTCGATGCTTCTCATGGGACAGAAAGTTTGGTATTTCTGTACAATGCTTACTGTCTGTCTTATTCAAAGCAACGAAAATAAACACCATTAAGTCTGTGTTGGAGAAGTTTATTTGCGGGTCAGAAGGCCCCTGGGAGGCCTGGGAACAGGGCTGGTATTTCCAGCCGGCTATGGGGATCCACTTCTGACAGAAAGCCTTTCTGCCTAAAGCCTTTACCCTTCATCTTGTTTATCAGTGTGTCACTTCACTGGGTGATTTATGTGCCCTGTGAATCCCAATAGCACCCAAGCAGAGAAGGCATTAACCAGATGTGACTGTTGTGACTTCAAATATCAGTAAAAATAGGAACAATATGTTACCAGCATCTGTTCAGGCCCAGAAAGCCCTCTGAAATGGCTGTAGCCAAGTTGCTTAAAGAGAAACAAGACTTTGCAACCTTCATGAAGTCTTAGAGTAAGAGGACAGAGTTCCAGAAGTAAGCATCTTTTCCTCACACTGCAGTATTTCTTTTGGCAAAGAAACAAACCTAACTGCAAAAAAAGGCTCTCTGTTCTATAAGCATGAAAGTGCCATCAGTCCAAGGGCAGGGAGAGAAGCCCTCCACTGCTTGTCACAAGGCACAGGTGAAAAGGAGACGTAAGGCTGGATGCAGTGAGTCCAATTTATCCCTCGTTTTATTCTCCTTCCTGAGCTCAGAGCTGAAGGTGCTTCTCCATCTGCTCTCTCAACTTATATTTCTGAATCTGAAACAAAGCACAGGTGCAGAGGTTCAGACAGCACGGCAGGGCACGGCTTCTCTCCTCCCACAGCCCCTCTTACCTTGCCTGAAACAGTGAGTGGGTACTGACTCACAAACACAACGTAGCGCGGGATCTTGAAATGGGAGATCTGGGAAGAGAAAGCCAAAGCTACACAACCTGCCAGGAGCAGTGTGTGCAGCACGTGCTGCCTGTCACATCCACTGTGCAGCAGCCAAGCCAGGACTGCAGGGACCAGGTGAGCTACATCACTGCATTTGCAGCCCCCCAGCTGCTGCTGGTTGTGGCCAGGCAGGACACTGGGGAGCTGTGCACACAGGAGTGGAAGACACACCTTCCCTTTGCAGAAAGCTTTAATATCATCCGCTGCGCAGCTCTGCCCAGCTCTCAGTCGGATGCAGGCACAGACTTCTTCTCCCATCAGCGAATCCTTCACTCCAACCACCTGGTGGGGACAGAAAGACGTGTGAGCCTGGAGACGTCCCCCCCCAGCAGCTCGCTGTGCCTGCAGGGTGTGCACAGCCCCGACCCACTGCAGGATGCACGGGGTGCAGTTGTGCATTAGCTGCCACAAACAGCCTGCCAGAGCTTCCTATGTGCCACTAAGCCCTCCTGGAAGGGCTTCCTGCTGTTTGTTGGAGGAAATGTGGCACAGCAGGACGGGCACCCAGACGTCAGCACCTTCCTCTGGTTTCGCAGTCGCTGAGGTCAGGGCTGAGTCAGGGCAGCCAGGCCTCTGTGAGAATGGAGGGGAGCTGACATCTCATTTTGTGCCTCCATTTCCCCAGCTGTAAATATGGGGCAATAGGTTTCATGACCAACAGACCTGGGAGATTGCTTCAATTGCTTTGTGTTCTCAAGATGAAACAGCAGGAGAGGGATGAAATAGAACTAATGGATTCTTCGGAACACTTATAAAGGCAGAGCTCAGTTCACCACTGCCTGTGACACCAGGAGATCAGATCACTCCAGGTGGGCTCCCAAGCCTGATCTCTAAAGTTGTCTTACACCATTTCACACGAGTCCTCCTGCCATCCCTGCCTTGCCCAGTGCCTCAGAACCCCAGAGATGTGTTGATCCCTGAGTCCAGAGCAGTGACACACAGCCCTAGGAACTGCATAAACGGGGGTGGTTTGCACCCCATCTGCATGGGGCCGTGCCAAGGAGACATGCCAGCCTAGCACAAGCACAACGCTAACTAAACAACTGGTTTATTTATGGGGAAACTTGTCTGGCACAAAACATGGAGGAAAACAATCCCAGCAGATTGGGAGCAGCTGCTCAATGCTGCATATCATTTCTGTCTTGTGAACAGATAAAACTATGTCTAACTCCTCATCTCCAGGCATTTGCTGGAGTCCTTTTTGATTTAGGAGTGTAGAAGTTAATTATCAGTAAGAGCCGTCCTCGCAGACTGCTTTCCAAGTAAGAATTTCAGGGAGCATTATGAAAGTGGACAGGCAGTTTAAAAACTGAAGGATGAGTCACTGCTTTGCAGATGTGAAACTGCTGCACAAAGGTTTTGTCTGAACTTCTGTGCCTGCAACACTGAGAGGAAAGTCTCAGAGGCTCTGTCCATCCCATTCCTGTCCCCACCAGCTGCAGAACGATACTGCACTGAAGAAGCTGAAAAGGGGGGAGGTCAGCCAGGTGCCAGCAATCCGAAGCAGCCTCGTGTACAGGTTTTTCATCCCATAAACCACCGCTGTTTAGCCAGCCCCGTTCCCTGCTGCTCACCTGGACCTCTTCAACCTTGGGGTGGGTGTGGAGAAACTGCTCAATTTCTGCTGGGTAGATGTTCTCTCCTCCCCGAATAATCATGTCCTTGCAACGGCCTATAATTCTGCAGTAGCCATGCTCATCCAGGGTGGCAATGTCCCTGCAATGACACCACAGTCCAAGCTCTGCCCCAGATAGGTGGAACAGCAACTGCCTCACCCATCAACCCGGAGGCCAGATCAGACTGCCTGGAAGGTAATGGGCGAGTTGTCACTAAAACACATGGAAGAAACTCCTGCAGAGATCAGGGAGTTTCTGCTATAGGCAGATACTGTCATGGGCAGCACCTACAAACACCGGGGCTCAGGGGAAGGAGACTCCTGCCATCGCTGTCCTTGTCTCTGCTGCATGCCTGCAGCGCTCTGCCTCTTGGAGGAAGCACAGTCACACCAAGTAAATACCTCCGACTCCAGGAGCAGTTTGCTAAAAGCTGTTCTGGAGTTTCATGGAGAGGAACCGACAGATCAGAAGGCTAACTCTGGCCAGTTTTCCCTACTTCGGAAATAATAGCTAAACCATTCATGTACACACATGTCCCTGTGCAGTGTCCCCATCAGGAGGGACATGGGAGAGCAGGGTGCTTTCCAGACTCACCCAGTCTTGTACCAGTTATCATCAGAGATCACTTCCCGCGTTCTGGCGGCGTCATTCCAGTACCCCAGCATGACACAGTAGCCACGGACCTGAAGCTCCCCAGGAGTGTTCAGAGGCACAGGCTTCCCTGTTTCTGGATCCTCAATTTTTGCCTACAGTGGAAGAGAAGCAGAGCTTTTTGGGGAGCTGAGCCAAATGTTATGGCATGCAGAGCTCCAGGAGCAGAGAAGACCTGGAGCAAGTGGGGAGGATCATGGTCACCTCTGTGTGGGGCAAGATGGATCCCACTGTCTCGGCCCTTCTGGTAAAGTTGTCAGTGGGGAATCCCATGAAGGTGACAGGGCTGTTTTCTGTGGTCCCATAGGCAACCTGCAATCACAAGAGCAGCAATATGCCTAAAGAGGAAGAGAGCACAGCTCCAGCCTTGGGAAAAATGAAGTGAGTGATGGCCACAAGGAGATGGGGCGGGAGGAGGATGTTATCAGCAGTCATTCCAGTCACAAGCAAGCACTGTGCTCTCCTGGCTCTCCAGTCGCTGCTGCCAGAGAGACTCCTGGAGCACAAAGCCTACAGAAGCTCTGACTGCAAGCTGTGGCCTCGCGACTGCCCTGCTCCAGACCTCTGCTGCCCAAGGCAATTCGTCCGTCATTTACTTTTGACAAACCAGCTGCTTTTCCTGGAGGACCCCAGGGCCCACTCTCCTCTTTTTTAACCTCTGTGTGCTTCCCAAGCCCTGCCCTGTTTATTCCTTGCCACCTCTGCCACATGCTGAACTTTTCTGTATGCCCTTGCAGCCATCCACAAGGTGCTGAGTTCGCCTTCCATCTTCCACGGCTTAGGGCAAAGAAAAAATCACTTGGATAAAACCCTGGAGACAGCAGTGGGCTCCTGTGGGAAACCACGTGCCCCGCTGCGTGGCGGTTTGCTCCAGATCCCTTTGTGCAGACCTCAGCTCCCATAGCCCTCCTAAAGACATCACGAGGCTGCACAGCGCTCAGCGCAGCTGCACTTACAGACCAAAAGCCTCACAGCAGGACAAAAGCTGCTTGCTGCTAACCCTCCCTCAGCACTAATCCCACCAGCAGGCTCTGAGTCACCTCAGCTGAAGGTCAGTTCTCCTTGGAGGAAAATTCCAGCTCGTTGTGCCCGGTGTGGTGGCTGGAGAGCTCGCCGGGAGCCAGGAAGGAAGCGCTCAGGGCAGTTCTGAGCCACGGCTGACAGCACCACACTGCAACTGCTGCTCGGTCTCCAGCTCCTGGAAGCACTGTTCCAGCAGTGGGACACGCCGGAGCCCTTCTCCACTCCCTAAGCCACTCAGAATGTTGCCCATCATCACCAGAAGGTGTTTTGTTGGGAAAGCACAGCTAGGGAAGGGCCAAGGCAGGAATCATCTGCACCTTCCTCCATCACAGCTTCAAAGACTGATCCATGAGCAGCTCTGATCCATAGAACTTCAACGTGTTCCTTGTCTTTAGGGCTGCACTGCTGCTGCAAGGGGACACTGACACCACTGGGGTTCTGCATGGAGCTCACCAGGCTCCAGGCACTGCGCTCAAAGCTGATCAGGGACTTAACAAAGGACCATGACAAGGCATCCAAGCAAGCTTTGCGTGCATCCCCAGCAGGCTCCACATGATGCTGGTGGGAGAGCCTGGCACTCTGCAACTCCGAGCTGCCAAAGGAGCTCACGTTGGGTGCTCATTTGACTACAGCGGGGTCAGCATGAAATCTGAGCTGCAGATTTGTGGGAGCCTCTTCGCCAGGAATCTGGAGGAGATCATCTCCAGGATGCCACAGGAACCATCTGGTGCAAACTGCGACTGTAACGAGGCTTCTCCTGCCAGACATAATGACAGCCCAGCAGTCAGGGAGGAAACCTGCAGAGCCGAATGCTCAGAAAGGATTTCTCTTCCACCCACTAATATGGGTCCTGTGGCTGGATCAAATGATCGACGAGACATAAATCCAAAATCATAAACACTTATTAGAAATCCAAATGCCTTTGTTTTTCTGCTTTGCTGGATGGAGTGGAGCATCAGGCCCAGGATCCCGGCCAAGCCCTGAGTCAACCCTTTCTGCCGCTCCCCATCGCTCCGCTGGTTTAAGTGGAGGCAGCGGCACGCAGCCCCTCGCAGGGCACTGCTGCAGCATGCCGTGAGCACAGCTAAGTGCCCTGGGCACGGGGGCTGTGCCTCAGCTGCGGTGTGTCCCCATAGCTGCTCTCACACCCCCAGGACCAGAGGTGGCACAGCTGGTGCCGCCGGGAGCCCCGCGCCCAAACAGACCCAAGGAAACCCCAGCTTCCCGAGCCGGCCCACAGGGCAGCACGGCTCAGAGCCCCAGCTCAGCCCCCAGCCCGCTGCCTTTCCCTGCAGCTGGGCACTGGGGCGGTGCTCTGTACTTCTGCTCGCTTCTGTTTTTTCTCTCTTCAGACACCGTTTCTATCTGAGTAGTGTTTTCCTCATCTGCACGCCTGGGTGTCAGCAGAGGCTGCAGCATGCCCTCGCAGAGGCTGTGCTGTCCTCCCCTCACCCGACGCGTGGCATTTCCTCCAAGGGCTCCTCTGCTCAACTCCAGCACGAGATGAAACCACACTTCCACAGAACTGATGTTAAGTTCAGAGATATCCACGAAGATTCGTAGTTCTCGAGGCCCAGCGGGACACTTACGCTAATCCAGCCTTGTCATTCTGTACATTTCAGTCCAGAAAACCTCACCCAATAATTTCTGCATCAGGTCCATAATTTCCACTGGAGCTATATCTAGTGTCAAAGCAAAGCTCTAAAGGTGGCAGGGAGCCCAGCTCGGACGCTTGGCTCTGAGAGGAGCTATGAAAGTACAGAATATAATCGACTTTAAAGCCTTCTTTCACTGCGAGGGCTGCAATGACCCCCAGCGCCCGGCAGCCCTGCCTTCAGCAGCGACAAGGACAGCCTCAGGACCAGCTGCTGCCGAGCTTGTTGCTACTGACAAGAGACTCATTCTTTGTGAATCCTGAGTCTGTCTAAACTGGGAATAAAAAGAACATCTTAACAGAACTGTGTTTTTTAAAGCACATTTCAAAAACATTTCCTGCTAGCGCTGTTTGAACAGCAGCCACTGCGGAATCGGCAAAACAGGCTGAAGAAGGCAGAGTCCAGAAATTAAAAATAAAAACAATCGGAGTCCAGTCTCCTCAGTAAACATTTGGGAAGCAGGCTGATCTGGTGGGTACAGCAGGGGCACTGAGGACCCTGGGTTTTTCCCAACCACGCCACTTATGTGCTGCATCACTTGGAGCAAGGCTCGTCAGCTCCGTGCTCGTCGGGTTCCCCGAGCACCCAAAGGCAATAAAAACAGCCCTTCCCTCCCCGTCCGGCTGTGAAAGGCTGCAGGGAGAAGGCTGACAGCAGCACTGGGTACCGGGGTTACGCTGGGTGGACCTGGAGAGGAAGGCCAGGGCTGAGGAGGGCCTCGCAGAGCTTCACGCTCCTCATCGGCACCCTCTGGTTGTGCCACACTGGAGAACGATGCCAGGGCTGGAACCGCCGAACTAAAGAGTACAGAAACAGCTTCACTGAAGACAATACTGGCCTCGGAAAAGAGAAGCAAATTGACCGTGAAATAATAGGGATTTTCAGACTTCAAAGAGGCATAATGAACACCAGAAAGCAGCCCGACGACCCAAGAGATGTGCTGAGGGACTGTGAGCAGCTCTTTGAACCCTGCCCATTGTAACACGCCGGATGGATCTCATTACCCCAAGCCCACGCTGAGTGTTTTGTCTCACATATCCCCACCAAAGCCCATTCCTTAGCAGCCAGATGCAAACTGTTCTTAACCGAGCAACTATCTTTCCTCCTGCAGATGCTCACCACTACCATCCCCGAGTTCTCCCATCCTCTGGGCCATGTGTCTCACTGCTTTAGAGCTGTCCCACTACCACAGGTTGCATTGGAATATTCCTGAACCTCCAGGTCAACTCTGCCGCTGCAAAACAGCTCCTGATCCCATCCAGCCTGTGTCACACGAGATTTCATTTCCTACCACAGCAACAGTACCATCTTTGTGTTAAAACGCCAGGACGCAAACAAGCAGGTTTTACAGGACAAACCTCCAAGGGTGGCCACCCCACTGGCATTTCTCCCCACACGAAGAGCTGCCAAATATTCCCAGTTTGGATGGACCTTTAAAAGATCCCAAAAATATCAGGTGCCCAAAGCACCGGCTTTGTGTTGTTGCACGCAATGGCTTTGCCTCAGGAGGAGACCAATGCAAAAATGGCAACCCAGTTTGCCTGGGCCAGAAGGTGGCCACTGAAAACTGCCCCCGGCCATCAGACAGCCACTGCTGTATGAGCTGCTCCTCGCCGCTGGGGTTAAACCTGCCCCTCTTCTTTCCAGGCTCATATGAAATCCCAGGGCTTGCAAATATTTCCCTGGCCCTGCCAGCATTTCAGAAACACTGCCCAGTGGCAACAGCAAAGGCGGGCGCAGTTGGTGTTTTATTGATAGCCTGATAAAAGGTCTTTGCTGCGTAATTAACTCCACCCCCTGTGCTGGGGTGCCGATGCATTTAGGAAAAGTGGAACTAAAAGGAAAAAGAGAGAGGGACCACACAGAGACAGAGGCCCTGCAAAGGAGGAAAAACGCTGGGTTGGGGGAATCCAAATGCTTGAGAGAAGGAGACTGTCCAAAATGCTAGGTGCAGAGGCAACATCCACACCGACCCGGGGAGCTCAGTCCCACTGGGGACATGGCTGGCAGTCTGGGATCTCATTGCTTTCATTAAATATACAAAGTCATCATTTTAAATGTTCTCACAGCACACTCCCATAGCTTTGCAGCTTTGAAGCAACCTACTTGCCAGCTCACTGAACCACCCGGGGGCTTCAGGCTTGCAGGGCGCACACGGCATGGCCGGGGCAGCAGTGAGGGCAGGGTGAGTGACATGGAAGAAGCCAAGAGCATCGTGCAGCAGTCACTGGGATCAGAGAGAAGGGAAGGGTGGATGGGAGAGTGGGTGGACATCAACTGGAGCCAAACTGGCAGTGTATCAATGGGTGGAGGCCATGCTACAGTGGAAGAAAACCATCAGATGGAAGGAGGTGCACCACCACCACCTCATCCAGCTCTACAAACAGGCCAGGTCCTCGTCCTCAGCAAAAAGTATCCTTCGAGCACATAAAATAAAAGCAATAAGTCAGGTCTGAACTCAGCGCCAAATGCCACTGCTACTGATGGGTTACCTGCACATTGCTGAAAGCCAGGGATTTCTCTGGGACTGCCTGGAGATGGAGCACCTGCACCCCATCTGTTGCCCATCCACCTGGTTCTTCAAACACTGCTCCAAGCCAGGGAACATTGCAGAGCATCACCTGCACCTTCTCCCACCAGCACCCAGTGCCAGGGAGAGACGGAAGCTCAGTTGTAAATGGGGGACAGCCAATGTCCCCAGGGCACCTCCCCAGGCTGTCTGAGCACCCTGTTCCAGCCAGAAAGGGAGCCTGGAGCCCAAGAGGACAATTGCTGATCTGCACTCATGTACAAAACTAGATCTGGATCCCCTTCAAAGCTGCAGTCAGGCTTTAGGAAGCAACAGAATATTTTCTGTACCACATGGAGTGGTATACGTGAAGCAGTACATCAGAATTGTTAATACCAGAAAAATAAAGATTACACATGGAAAAGACCATCTCCAATGTTGTATCAAAACAGTTCTGACCTGCAACACCCCAAATCTATATTTATACAGTTTCAAAACCTGTATTCATTTGCTCTGCCCACAACGCCTCCAAGAAGGAGAGGAGGGGAGGCCAACGGCTCCAACTACCAGGCACGGGGAATGTTTGCTAACTGTTAATTAATTAAGAAAGAGAGGACGGCAGAAGAACCCCACCTCCTCCGCCCCGTCCCAGCAGCGCGGGTCCCTGGGGAGCTGTGGGGTTCGGGGCTGGATGCTCCCCAGCCCCTGCGGCATCCTGCCCTGCAGCAGGAACACCCACACTGCTGCCATTGTCAGCACTGGACTCCAAGCCACCCGCGAGCCACGAGCAGGGCCTGGCCGAGCTTTTGAGGATCACTGTACGCTCGCTGGCCAGCCTTAGTCATCCCTGGGCTGCAAAGCCCAGCGTGGGCAGGCCAGAGGCTGTCAGCAAGCAGCTCAAAACTCAAGCAGCTCAAAACTGCAGCAGCTCGGAGCCCAGAGGCCCCTCTGGCAGCCAGGCCAGATGCCAGGCGCAGCAGATGCCAGTCGGCTCCTGCCACAGGAATGTGCTCACCGAGGCATGGAAATCAAAACCATTAGGGGAAAGAACTTCCTTTTATTCCACATTTGTGCCTGGAGAAATGGAGCCGAGAAGCAGACACCTTTTCCCTGGCAGCCCTGCCCTGCTGCCGCCCACAGCAGGACGCAGCGTAACACAGCATCCACCAAAGCTCTGCTGCACCAGCAAGGCTGGCAGGGAGCCTCGCTGCATTTCCCCACCCTGCACCAGCACAGCGCGGGGGCAGCTGCATCATGGCACCTTCACAGGGACAATACAGGTCTTACCCAAGCTTGGGCCTGACCTCTCTGGCCATTGCATCCTTATCCGTGCAGGGAGAAATTCCCTGGCCCCCAAAATCCACGGTCTCAGCCAGCAAACAGAGAAGAAAGTGAAATTTGTTCTCAGAGGAAAAAAGAATAGAGGATGGCTTGAGGTTTGTACAGCCTAACCTCTGCAAGGGGTCTCGTTCCAGAGATACACGCGGGTAGGATGCAGTCATGGACAGAGTTTGCAAAGACCTCACACCTTTTAGGACCAGTCTGACTCAGGTTAGCAGAGATCTCTGCAGAAATGGTACAGTGCTGGCCAATATTTCTTTTGTGAGAAGATGGGAAAACCAAGTATCAAACATTAGCTGCACTCAGGAGGGAAGCACAGATACAACACCCAGCTCCAGCACCCAACAGAAACAGGCGGACTTCTAAAGCACACCCATCAGCTGCTCTTGCACAGTAATCTGGTGCACAACTTTCAGGAACTGCTGAACAAATGGGTTCAGGTTAAGACTAAGGCAGTTGAATCCGTTCAGAGAAAAATCAGGCAGTGGAAAGACAATGATGTTTAGGAGGGTTTTTTGTGTTTCTTTTTTTTTCTTTTTCCACTCTCATGCAGGTCTGAGGGTTCCTGGGGGCACCCCTTCTTTTCCTGTCTCACAGATTCTGACGTAAGAGATGCTCCAGCGACCAGAGCGTGTGCTGACACAAACAAACACACCTTTCACCTTCATTTCCAGCATGAGCCCGGCGGCCCTACAGCAGGGCATCTCTGGGGGGAGGCGGGAGGAATGACTTCATGCTGAAGTGGTGGTGAGGCCCCAGCTGCTCTACAGCAGGGCGTTGCACGTCAGGACAGACAAATATTGGAAGAGTGACACGGCCTGCTTTGCACCAAGGTCCCACATGACACCATCGTGCAGCCAATCCCATCTGCCTCACAGCTCATCAGAACCTACATTCACACCCCAGAAGCCCCCTCTCTGCCCCCAAATAAGTCATGAACTCAAAGCACCATTTAAACTGACAGCTGCTGCTTGGAGCCGAGGCTGCCAGGCCGTTTGCATAACACAGTCTGGAGCATGCTCAGTGGTGCTGGCTAATTCCTCATTGCAACAATGGAAAAACCCAGAAATCTCTGTGAATAAGCCAGTCTGTGTCCTAAGTCAGCCCTTGGATTTCCTCCCTTTCTTGAGACTGTCTCGCCTCTGCAAAAGCTCCACTGGGGCTCTGTATCCAGCTTCAGCAGCAGAAATCTCAACAAGCTCACAGTTATGTGCTCGGCTCTCAGCTGTTTGCTACAGCCAGGAACTGGCTGGAAATCAGTTCAAAATGTTCCACATCCAAACCCCACCCCGCAACTCCTGGATCTCTCCCTTCTCACTCCCCACAGCAGGCACTGGGGCTTTTAACTGCTTTGCTTTATCTGCAAGGGACATCCTGTGCACTGCTGGCACTTCCATGTCACAACTCCCTGCAGCTGCTGCTGCAAGACAAGCACCAGCGCAGCCCCGCTCCTGCTCCAGCAGTTATTCCGTGCTCTGCAGCTTCGCCATCTCCTTTCCAATGCCCGTGTCTTTCCCTGTCCAGCTTCAGCCCAAGAGCCTCAGGCATTGCCATCCACCTCACCTAAGCCAGGCATGCAGTAAGAACCACCACCAAGCACTTCTCCTCTTAGTATCACACCCACCAGTCTGTGCCTCACCACTTCCCTGCAGTCTCTGCCATTGCTCCATCCCCCAAAGGAAGGCAATGGCCTCTGCTCCTCAGTGCCACATGCTGAGAATTCCCTTCACACGTAGATCTCCTGACCGTGACCAGCCCTGGATCTACCACACTCCACCTCCACAGAGAAGATGCAGCAGAAATCACCAACGTCTTTGCTCCCCTTTCTTGGCCAATTCCTAGGTGCCATCTAGATCTGAAAGTCTTCAACTGAAATCTTGCACTGCAAAAGCAACTACAGTGCAATTGACCATCGGCATGACACCATAGCTCTCGCACCTCCTCCAGTCCCTTCTCAAGCAAACTCCTTTGAAATCAAGAAGACAAGATCCTCCAGAGCCTTTCCTCTGCCGCAGCAGCAAAAGGTGCATCTCCCCACAACAGCCCAGGCCAACACGCAGCCCAGGAGCTGGGCTTCAGTGCAGGCTGGTTTGAAGGGCAGCGGTGCTCCTTGCTGTGCCATCCTAAGGCTTCCATTCAAGCAAAATAGGTTGCTTTTCCTCTCACTGGTAAGCCTGGGCCCTGCACGGCTCAGCAGGGATCAGAGATTTCTCACGGAGCAGGTTTGCATTTGTTCCTCTTGACCATTTCCCCCCCCCGTTGCAGAGAGGAAAACTACCTTTGTGCAGGCACTTCTGCAGTGGAGCCCGGCAGGACTGAGGACGTTCCTCTGCCTGGTGCCAAGGGGTTAAGCTCACAGTAAGTTCCCAAAGCCACTTGCTTCCAACTGGCTGCTGCCTGCGGTTTGTGGGAAGGGATTTTGCTTTTTAATAACATTATAAATAGGGCTGTGTTCACATGCTGCAAACCCAGTTACTCTCTCCCTCTTACCCATCTCCCTCCTCCTCCCGCTTCTTCTCTTCCCACCACACCGATTCCAGATCTGACCATGAATCGGTCAGGCTGCCTCCTCAGTGTCCTCAGCCTACTGGCCTGTCTCACCTCCGTGGTGCAGGCGTGTCCCCCGAGCTGCCACTGCCACGGCGGGGACCTGCAGCACGTCATCTGCGACAACGCTGGGTTGAAGAAGATCCCCAAGGTGCCTGAGCAAACACGGCTTCTCAACCTGCAGAAGAACAATTTCCCCGTTCTGCCGACCAACGGCTTCCGGGACATGAAAAAGCTGGTGTCCCTCCACCTGCAGAGCTCACGGATCAAGGAGATCTCAACCGGAGCCTTCAGAGGGCTCAAGAACCTGGTCTACCTCTACCTCACTGACAACCAGATCAGTGTCATAAAGCCAGGAGCCTTCGATGACCTCTCTGAGCTCACCTACCTGTACCTGGACCAGAATAAGATCCCAGACTTATCCAAAGGGATCCTTTCCCCTCTTGTCAATCTCTTCATCCTGCACCTAGGCAGCAATAAAATCCGGGAGCTGAAAGCAGGGGTCTTCAGTGGTGCTAAAGACCTGCGTTGGCTCTTCCTCTCTGACAACTCCCTCACCAACCTCCTGCCCGGGGCCCTGGAGGATGTTGAAAATCTCGCTGTCCTCCACCTGGACAAGAACCAGCTGAGCAGCTATCCCGTGAGTGCAATGAGTAAGCTGAGAGTGCTGGAGGAACTGAAGCTTTCCCACAACCCAATTGAGGTGATTCCAGACAATGCCTTCCAGTCCTTTGGGCGTTACATGCAGACTCTCCACCTGGACAACATGAAACTGAAAAAGGTGAGTCCTTTCTCTTTGCCTTTCCTCTGTATATGAAACACAGGGCTCAATTCTCTTCTCCTTTGCAAAGCTGCCAATTCATCACCTCTCCTGCAGTTTGCAGAGAGGGGGGATCCAGGCCTGAGTTTCTGCACGAAGAGAGGCACCTGCCAGCTGCAGAAAAAGCAAGGGATGAGAGCTGTGCTCCACCCTTTTGGTGGGCTGCTTTATGCAAAGCCAAATTATCCGGGGCTGGTCAAGCTCATTGGAAAGGCAGTGCTCCAGAGCTGGAGGTCACACCAGTCACTGAGAAAGTATTCGGGGTGGTCCAGGACAGGCAGCAACCTTCCATCATCCCAGACACGGGGCATCTGCCCGGTACACAAGGGATTGAAGAGCCGAACTGCTCTGCCTCCTTTGCTCAGCCTGAGTGCCTGCTGTTGTCTGGAAGGGGGAGATTCCAAAGATCAAAAGCAGTTTCTCGCTCATGCCTCGCAGACAGGTAGACATGTGAACCTTCACCTTCACCTCTCCACCATGCCTTCAAACTTTACACATTATAAAGAAAGGTTTGTTTATTGATGCTCTCTCAAAAGCAACTCTTGCAGCATCTTACAAAGGGGGTCTGTTCCCACCAGAGTGGAGAAGGAATATTCATATGTCCTGGAAAAACAACCTCTTCCTTTTTCTGTGAGAAAGCATCCATAGGCAGAAGCATCACACTCAGGGAGTAACTCACATTAGGACCTCTGGAACGCCAGGTAGAAGTGCGAGAACACAAACTAGCACAGTGCAAGAAGAGCAGCACCCTATGGCAGCCTGACATCCGAGATGCACATGATTTTACATGGCTGGAAAGGGGGCATCTTCTGCAGGGAAGGACAGTTCTCCCTGGCACAACACATTGCCAGGAAGCCCAAAAACAAAGTGCATCCAGGTAAGGCAGGACAGCACTTCAAAGCAGAGCAGCACCCACTATGTGCAGGAAGATGTGATGAAACGTGGAATTTCTTAGTAACAAAAAGCAACTCAAATGGTATCACCTACCTGTAAAAGAACAAAGCTGCTAAAGCTACCAGAAGCAGACCACACCAGAGTTTCCACAGGGAATAAAGAAAATTCAGAAGCTGGAGTCACAGCGTGCCCAGGTGGAGACTGACAGTAGCCAAAGCAGTTTGATAGCACCCAGTCAGTATTTAATCCCTTGTCTACTCTCAGATCCAGCCTCTCCAGGATAGGGGTAACTAAATGCAACACTTCAAGCCAACCTACTGACCTCTCTGGGGAAGCATTCAACATGTGGTCACATCACTTCCCTAGACTCAGTTTTTGGGGACTCCCATCATGCACAAATCAAAAGTTCCAACGTAAGTGTCATACCAGCTGTAGGACCCCAGGGCTCCGAGTCTTGTGCTGAAGAAATGTGATGCTCCAGAGAATTCAGTGTCCTTGATTCCAACAAAGGAGCATCTAAGTGCATGAAGTTTTAGTTTTCTAGCCTATGAACCAAATTCAGAGTTGTCTCTCCAGAAGCTGAGCATGCCCCATACCCAAGCAGCCCGCATGCACCTGGTCACAGAAGCCACACAACCTGGGAAATCCCTACCAAATACTTTAAATGCTGCTGACATTTTAACAGCAGCTCTTCCTTCTCCATAAAAATATTGTCCCTAGGTTTTTCTTGTGTGTTTGCAAAGCTTTCAAGATGGTCAAGTGCAAAACTGTTCCACGTGAAGCTATCGCAGCCTACATGGTGCTGAGTGGAACAAGGAGAGCCCTCAGGCTTCTTTGCAACTCGAGAGCAACAGAATTCCCTTTCCCCAACCACTCGCATGCCATATCACATGGGCCAGGACACACGGCATGAGTCAACAGAAAATAAGGTAGTGCAGAACCCGCGAGCTTTGCGTACACCCTCTCTTCACTGCAAGAGAAATTACAACAGTAATTCTCAATTTAAAAAGAGGAAATTCACCCATTGGCACAGCAGCTGTTCCCAGCAGACGCTGCCTCTACTCGTGGGCTGGGAGAGGAACGAGCAGCTGAGACAGTCAGTGTTCCTCTGTCCAAATCAGAACACGGCCAGGGCAGTCAGGAACTAACCCTGCTGTACGGCGTGCCTGCGTCCCTCTGAGCAGTTCTGCTATCAGCACAGCACAACCTATGAGATCAGCTCACAGCGCTGCCGGCTGTCCAGCAGCCACGGTACTCTGGGAGTTTCTTAGCAAAGCTCTAAATTTATCCAGTGTTGCTTAATTTGGAAGATAGCAGAAGTTCACAGCTTAAAATAGCGCGTTTCCTCTGTCAGCTCAGAGGGCCTGGGCACGGCCCAATGGTCCCACCAGCAGTGTGACGTGTGAGCTCACACAAAGGGAAGCACAGGTCCTGACCCGCAGGGTGTCCTGGCAGACCTGGTGAATCTCTTTTCGGCAGTTTTGAGAAAATTTCCCCATTTTGAGAAAGGGGGAGGGATGGTTTGTCACAGCCAGGGGAAGCTCTGTCGATAGCCCTGTCTCTACTGCATCACCTCCAAGAAAGTTTGTGTTGACAGGTTTGCTTTCAAAAAGAAACTTTCCAATCTGAGTAACTATTGGCTGAGAAAAAATGGAGATGAAACTTGAAGGAAAAGATAGGGGAGGGCTGTGAAGCAGAGTGCACAGCCAGCAAAGCTTAAGCTCTCCCTTAAAGCCTACCCATTAATAAGGAACAGACAGATCTCGCAGCACACCTTGCAAACAGCCCACTGGAAATGAGAAAAACCAGAGGAGGCTGAGGTGCTGGAAACCTGCCTCTATTTCTATACTGCTCTGATGCCAAGTGTAACTTTCCACTCGGAGCCATCGGGCACTGCCAAAGCCCACAGGCCTTGCAGACGCCACAAACACTGCCTCCTTCAGCCGCCCCACGGCAGGGAAGGCAGCAGCCCTGGGCGGGGGTCCAGCCCTGGAAGGGATAGTAAGAAAATACCTTCATTAAGAACAGAGATGTATGGCTCAAAACATAAAGAGGGCTGCCCGCTTTTGCTTTGCTTAGGAATGTAGCTTCCAACAGTCCCACGTGGATCTGGGCTGCAGCTCTGCTCAGGTAGGAGATGCTGGCAGGAGCCCCGCACGCCGCCCGTCCCAGCAGCCCGCAGCTCCCACCAGGGCTCCCCGTTCCCCACACGCTCGCCGCCTCCGTGCTCGCGGAATGCTCAAGTTTTGAACCCAGGAGAACCTCTCCCCTTCCCTAACTCTGTGTTGCTCAGCATAAACCTCTGTGTTCAGTTTGCAGACAATGCGTTCGCCGGCGTCACCGTCCTGAAGACCGCACACCTCGAGAACAACCGGCTGACCCAGCTGCCCCGCAACTTCCCCTTTGATAAGATGGAGACCCTGACGCTCTCCAGGAACGCCTGGCACTGCAACTGCCAGCTGGCACATCTGCGCAAGTACGGGGCCACGCACGCCTTCCGTCCCCTCATCGCTTGGGGTCTCCTCGGGGTCCCCCAGCCTACGTGGGGCGGAGGAGGTGGCAGAAGGCGATGCTCAGCCCGCCGGGTCCGCGCGCGGCCGCAGCCGAGCCTCCTGTAAGCTCCTGTGTTCTCCCCCCAGGTGGCTGAAGGCCAACCGCACCCGCACGGAGGACACGTGCTCCACGCCGGCGCAGTACCGGGGGCAATCCATCAGGGACACCGCCGCCCTCCGCACCTGCAAGCTGCCCACCAAGAGGTCCAGGAAGGGAAGCCGCCATTAAGCACGTAAGCGGGGTCGCAGAACCAGTTCCTAGCAGTAGATTGTAGTCACTTCTTGCACAGACCTACAACAGACCCCAGTGCCACTAATGCTGCAGGGACTGCTGTGTCAGATGTCATTAACACGGAGATGTAGCTGATATCCGGCTCAGAGCTGCTCGCTCTCCCTGGCCGTGCTGGACTCCACAGAGCAGAGCCTGGAGCAGTAGGGATGGAGTCAACCCCCTTCAAACAAACACAGACAACGACAGGCCTGGGGCAGCAAGGAGGGGTGAAACGTGTAATTCAGTGTCAAATCAAGGGTGGCTTTCGCCCACTGCCAGCCTAGGGTGGAATAATACAGCTTTACTTTTCTAATCGACTGGAGATGCTCCTCCTTTCGTCCCAGTGAAGGCTCTCCCAGGTCTGGTTTAAAAAGCAGGGCAAGACACAGCTGAGGAATCTGGCCCCAGGCCGCCCAGCCCATACCTTCCATATGAAAATAGATACCTTCCATATGAAAATAGATGTCTTCCATAAGGAGCAGTTCCCAGACCAGCACCTGCCTTTCAATAACTACCGTTCCCACCCGAGACACTCAGGTATTTAGAAAAACAAGGGCTGGTGCCTTCAAATGAATGTCCCAGAACAGGAAGGATCTTTGCAAAAATATCCTTTGCATAAGGCACTCTGGGCCAGAGGGTGACTCAGGAGACAGGGCTGGCTCTCCTCTGAGCAACGGCTTACTGACATCTACCAATCCAAACACCAGCTGTGAAACAATCACACAAACACCTCCAACAGCTGGGAACTGCTAAGTGTACTGAATTCAGAGCAAAGAGTAGCGAGAAAGCCACAGCTGTCGTCAGCTCAGCCCAAGCGTTTTGCTTTTCCTCATCCCAGGACTAGATCTGGAGCTTGTACGGACTCCAAAAGACTTTGGATTAACCTGAAAATGTGTAAGCTTTTGGGAAAGGGACCTTTGTTTATTTGCTAAGTAAAGTACAGTGACCCTGCGATGCAGCGTGCGAGCAAGAGCCATCGCTGTGCCCTTTGCTAAGGGAACGGACTCAAAGTGCAAAGCCCACTTACGGCCATTTGGCCCCTGTTCCCTAAGGAGATGCATAACAGGATGGAGAAGATAAATTTATGCCTGAAGTGTCAGGGATTATGCCAGCAGCTCTGAGCCTTCCTAAAGTGATAATTTATCTTGCAGTGCCAGAGACGTTATGGATTAAAGATGGAAATACCAGTCATTCCATACAGGGTGGATAAAGTTCTGACCAGAGACGGAAAAACTTTGGTTTCTAAACCACAATACTTAAATACTTCACCTTCTTCTCTCCCTGCCTGAACTCAATTTCAGCTCACTCCTCTAGGAAAAGAGTAAGAAAACCATGACAATAATAGCTGGTTTTCCTTTTGCACCTTTGGCCCAACTCACTCTCAAAAATTTATAAATGTTAATGAAATAAAAACCAATTTACCCCAGTCTTGCCGAAGACAAAGCTCAGTATCTTCCGGTGTAAGAGCCACAACGCAAGCACACAAATCCATTCCAGTGAGGTGACACAATTTTAAGGGGTACAAAGCTCCCCTGAGTTCACTGTGCAGCTCTCGAGAGGCGGGCAGCTGTCCCAGATAGCAGCTCTCAGGGTTTCAGAGACACGGTGGCTCTCTCACGTCCAGGAGCCACGTGTCAGATGAAAGGCTGTCCGGCAGTTCCTAAAAGTCTGCCTGCTCTGGAGCTTCACTGCTCTTCAACCCTCCAGCTGCTCTTCTCTCCCTGGCACGGGTTTCTTCCTTTACAAAGGAAGCGCTCACCAGCCATGAACACTTCAGCTAAGATGCCCCGGAGCCACACAGCAAGTTGGCATCAGAGGCTGCAGATGGGACTGATGCATCTCCTCTATCGTGGGAACTGGTGATGGCTTCTTGAATTCTAGTTCTTCTGTTTCAATTTCAGGCTTCACTCACACACAGTGTAAAAAGAAAAAACAAATGCACAAAAGCTCCAAGTTTAAAGATGTGCTTAAAAATGCCCCTAAACGTGGGTTTTTCCTTTCTTCTTCCCCAGCAGGACCCGGTATGGCCTGTCCTGGTGACCGGTCACTCCAACCATCAGAAAACTACTGACTTCCGAGTCCTTCCTTAAGCTTCTCCTATCTGTCAGGAAACATAGCCGATATATCTGAACACCTCCAGCCTCCTCCGAATCCCCGCTTCTCTGCTGATTGCAGGATGGAATCCACCTTTCAATCTTTTCCAACATCTATATATTTTAAAAGAGGCATTTAAAAAATAAATGATGCATGACCATACTAAGAGCTAACCAGATCCTGCCGGTAAAGCACAGTCATCTTTCCCAGAGGCAACGGAACCCACGTCCCAGATCAACCAGTTTGTCTCTGTCTCTCCCCTTCCAATAGAGTGGAAGCAAGTAGGAAGGCAGAAGCGTTCTTCCCCAGCTGCTTGATCAGGAAAATTGGTCTCAACCCGTGCGGTCCTCTTTCTTCCCCCGGAGGGGATCCCTGCAGGCCAGGGCCGAGGATGGCAGGTGAAGCAGCGCCCAGGAACCGGTGGCCCTAAGCCAGAGCTGCCCTTAGCTCCAAAAGGCAGCGACTTCCCTAAGGCAGACAGAAATCTTGAAGTGAAGCGGTACTGGGAAAGCCCGGAACTGAAGCAAGCTGAAGACTGGATTCCCTCCCACCCTGTGGGGTCTACCAAGACGTGTGCATGTCCGAGAGGAGGAGGTGTGCAGCACGCTGCCTTGCTGGAGCACCCCTCCTCGCCCTGCCCGTACTCCGAGGATCCAGCAGGACACCAGGATGACTGTGGTTTATTGTCATGGCTGTTACAATACCACAGTTGCAACTTAACTGCGTTTTTTAATCCTAAAGAGTTATATAAATGTATGTATATTTATTCCTCTGTAACTGAGTGTAAATGACCTTCAAGAGGATGAAAGCTCCTCTGTCTCCTATATAGAAATCAAATTGTATATTTTCTTATGTACATCTTCTGTATAAAGCTCTTGCTGCAAAGATGAATTCAGCAAGTCTCCCGGTGTCTGTCTGAGGGCTGGGGATCAGAGGTAACACGAGATTGGTGGTACAAACATAGACTTAATCCCCTTTATCCTATGGGCAGGATGACTGCTTGTGAGGGGAGGGGCTTATCATCCCTTTTTCTACAAAGCAGGAACACATCTAACGAGTCCCAGCAGCTGTAGTCATGTCTGGAAATATCCCGCGAAGTCAAACTCAGGCCTACTATAAAAATAGGTGTCTGTCACCTATCGGAGTCCAGGGAATGGCATCAAGGCTGTCTGTGGTGTTCATGAAGGACTTTGTATCCAGGAAAAAACTCTGGCCGCCTCTAAGATGGCTCAGGACAGATGCCCTGGACTCTCCCAGTCCTTTCCAGAGACGCAGTCATCCCTATAAACGTCCCAGTCCTGGCAAGGGCTGGATCTGCCAATAATAGCAGCCTAACCTGACTCATGTGCTCATCCATCACAACAGTGCACTTCCTCGGCATTTGCAAGCAATGTGGCACCGAGGTAAAATTTGTTTCTGTTAAAGTAAAACAAAAAGGCTCTTTTTTGGCTCATTCCCTCGCAGGCACAAACCAGTCAGATTCAGTGTTGCACGGTATCTGAGTGAAATCTGACTCAAACACGAAGTGGGGCATATGTGACACGCTGCACATCTTCAGACCCACCCGTGAAATGTCACTCAGAGTCCCAGCGCCCCACGGGCTGATGGCCCACCTCCCCACACCATGGGGGTGCATGGAAATGCGATGGCGCTGAAGAACACGTGCTCCAGCACAGGCTGTAGTTCTGATAGAGCAGTGCTTGGTGCCACGTGCACGGACCAAACCATTCCCAGGTTCAGACTCTCAGACACACAGCATGCATGGGATTTTCTATCTGTGTGCAGTCCAAGACGGTGGAAGAAACCTCACAGCAAAATGAGCACATGCAACCCCCCACACCAAAACACACCAGAAACTTCTCTCCCAAAGTCATTCATCCTTGCAGCATGTGCAAAGAAACAGAAGGGCTTACAAAATCTGAAACATGCCAACAGAAGTTCAGCTTCTGATACTCCATGAAGTGTCTCTGTCACCAGGCTGCCTCCCCAGGCACCCCAGAGATGGCAGAATTCCCCCCTCCCTCCCAGCCCCACTGCACGGCTGCTCCCCAGCCCGGCCTCACACCCACGTTCCACCACACCTGACCACAGCAGCTCTGCCACGGCTGCTGCCCAGAGGTGCCCCATCTCATGTTTTGGCCACGACAAACAATTCTTGCAGTTTTGCACAGCAGCCACAACTCACCAAAATCTCTGGCATGTGCATCTTTGTTGAAATCACCTTCATGATCTCAGGGGGAACAGGGGAACCTGCAATGACTCCTGCAAGAAAAAGGAGAAGATGGCTGTCTCAGAAACTGTGTGTTTATTCATAGGAGCAGTCCCTCAGAAGGTTCTGCACACCCGGACTGAAATGCTGGCGAGACCTTTGGGATACACTGGTTCCTGTCAAAATACTTTCTATTTGTACGGATACAGAAGCAAAGGCTGCAGCAAAACCAGTTTGCCTGAATGAATTAAGGGCTGGCAGAGTTCACTTGTTAGGAAAATAAACTCTATAGCGCATACTTTGTCCAAGCTACGGTTCCAGAAAAGGAAAGACTGAGAGCAGAAAGAGGCACAGATTTTTGCAGAACAAACACTCCCATAGATCATCACCACCACAACAACAAAAACCTTTCCTCCCGCTCTGAGTGGACCACCTCTCTGGGGGAGGACAGGTCACATTCTCACCTGTTCAGATATGCCCTAGGATGAATGACAGAGCGAGAAAGCAAAGTAATGTGTAGGCTTTGCGGCATGACAAGATGAGACAAGGATCATTTTTCACATAACAGAGCTGATAAATCTGCTTAGGTGTTTCTTTGTGCTCCAGCACCATCTCCTGTCCGCTGCCATTGCCTCGGAAGGGCAGATGGCATCCCTCCTTCAGCTGTCGTGCTGAGTCCATCTGAGATAAGAGAGAATCCTCCAGCACACGTTAGATGTTGTCATACGCGCGTCTTTAAAAACAGGCAGGAAAGTTTGGGTCAGAGAACTGACAGAACAGCTCTGACAGACCACACCGGCTGAGAGCACAAAGCGTCTGCTGCCACACAGTGGTAGCTCGTGATAAAAGCCGAGCATGATCCGGCTTCCCGGTTCACCACGGCAGCAGCCTGCAGCAGATAAGTCCCCCCTTGGACTGCTTTAGGATGAAAGAAGAGCCCTAAATATACGTAATTCTTGAAGGAAATCCCAAGGAAACAAAATGCAGCACCAAACTAACGGCTCACACAACACAGCACTTCCCTGCAGAGCAGTCATTTGTACACAAAGCTTAACATAACCTCCCAGCAGGGAAACAGAGGCCCATTTCACTGGGCTTTTTCACTTTCCGTTGAGTTGTCAGACTTACCTCCCCGGAGAGTCGAAAGGTCGTAGGAGTCAAAGTCCGGCTGGGAGAGCATGTCTATGAACATGGTTGGTGTGCCGTGTAAGAAGGAGCATCTTCAAGAAGGGGGGAGAAAAGGCAAAGCTGCAGCGTTGGAGCCCGGTGCAGTAACACCTCAGTACCCCACTCCTATCACTCAGGGTACATCAAACGTGCCCCACATCAGCACATGTATACAGATGTACACGTTAAATTTACGTATGTCTATGTGTATATACACATACACAACTGAAACTCCTTTGTTTTCAACAAGTTACACATGGAGCCCAACCTGGAAATGCTACCAGGGATAGATGTTGAGGCAATGGACGTGGGCTAGGTGTAAAACACACTGCCATAACAAACCAAGATGGACAAATCCCTACAGGGACCCAACATCCCCTTATGCTCGGGGGAAGAATGTGTGGCAAGCTCCCAAGTAGAGCAGAGTGCCTGCTGAAGAGCCTTTGTAAGTAAGTACACAGAGCAGCAAAGCTGCTGCACTGTAGTGGGAAGGAAGCAGAGCAGCAGCCTGGCAGGGCAGACAGGGCAGAAAGCACTGCCGTGGGGCACTGACGTCCAAAGAGAGAACTCGCCAACTCTCACTTCTCTTGAGACACCGCCTCCAGCGTCGCCTTGCCCTCGAAGCTGGGGGCTGAGAAGATGGAGGAGGAGCCGTGCAGCGCCGACACCATGCAGCCTCCCACCGACGCCAGGCAGTGGTAGAGGGGCGCGGGGATGCAAACGCGGTAGTCCTGGGGCAAAGGGAGGCACGGTGAGCAGCAGGGCTCATCCAGGAGCCCATTCATCTCACTGCTGCGCCTCCAAGTGCCCAGCAGAAGAATTCTCCGGCTGGAACTCCGAACCTGGCTGGAATTCTGAAATTCACCTTTCTTCCCATTAGATAGAAAAGCTATGCTGATGCTTCTCTTATGCCCTTAATAACGATTAGTTTGGGATATTTTTCCTATCAAGATTTCATTCTGGATTCTTGCAATATCTTTTCCTTGCTGGACTTCCTAGACTGGTATTGCTTACTGTTATAATAGACCAGAAGAGAAGAATGGTAGTGCTGTTTCAGCATGCAGTATTATGCAGGATTTGGTACATGCTATTCATTTTGTTTTTAAAATCACCAAAGGCTCTGATTGAAAAATTCTTTTTTTTATTATATACATATTTTTTTAACCAAAGCCATAGTGTGAGAAATAACCACTTCAGAACTTCAAAAGAAAGGATTTGCCTTTCATTATTCCTAAGAGGAACTAAAAACAGAAAACATCAACAAGATCTTATACTGCAAAGAGTAATGAGAGTGTAAACATGACATGAAATGAAGTCATGTAAAAGAAATTAAAACCTCACTCAATAGAATTCAAAGCTAACATCTAGAGCTCTGTAATTGTTCAAAATAAGCATTCACCAAGATGAGAAGCAATTCATTTCACCATTTTCCCCCTACAGAAACACTTTTTAGAAAAAATAAAACAACAAAAGCTTCTCATTAATCTAAAATGCAATTTCAGTGAAACTCCACGTGGGAAAAGCGAGGGCAGTGCTTCCATCTGCAGGCACAAGGAAGGCCAAGCAAAACCTGAGCTGCCGGGCAGAACAGAGCCCTAGGAGCCCCCACGTCCCACCCCAGCAGGCACCTCTGTAGTGGGCCAGCATCCCCCAGCATCCTTCACAGCAGCACACCCTGCCCTGCTGAGCAAGCAGCAGCTCCCTGCACATTTGGTCTCAGCGGCACCGAGAGCACGGCCCAACCTGCTCCACTGCAGGACCCACCTGCTCTGAGATCCCCAGCCTCGCCCCAATCAGATTGGCATTGTTCACAATGTTTCTGTGAGACAGCGTGGCTCCTTTGGGGCTTCCTGTTGTCCCCTGAAAGGCAAAGAGCGTTCTGCAATGAGGTCACCTTTGCCGAGGGCATGTGTTCTTTGAGGCAAGCTCCCAGGCACAAATCCTAGCACATCTCACACTCCATCTCTTCATTCCCTTCCCTGACCTGAGAGATGAGATTTTTTTCTTTTTTTTCCCTTATCAGCACTCAGTCCCAAACCAGACAAAGAAAGTGGCTCAACTACAGCTGGAAAATTCACATGACAATTCTTGACAAAGAGCTGAGCAGCAAGAAGTAGAAAGGGGAAACCCTAGAAGACTTCCTCCGTTCTGCAGCAGAGGTGGGAAAAGGCAGAACCAGGGCTTGGTCAAAGAGAGCATTAGGCAGAGGAAGCTCAGCATCTAACAGAGTCTTCTCTGTGTCCCAGCTGGGGAACCAAGCACAAGGCACGGAGCAAACAGAAGCACCTACTGAAGTGAACTGGATGTTGACCGGTTCGTTGCAGGACAGGGTCTGCTGCAAGGCTCTTAACTGCTTCATGTGGCTGCTGTCCCCAGCCTGCATCACTTCGTCCATGTGAAAGGTACCAGGCAGCTTGGAGTCCAACATAATGACAGTAGATAGGTCAGGTAGCCTGGTAGAAGAAAACATACCATCAAGAATGGAGCAAGGAGAAAACTGTCCAAATAGCTGTATGCAGGCCAGGGTAAACCTCCTGCACAGGCTAACGTGTCTTCTTTGGATAAGACTCAATTACTGTAACACAAGAACAAGAAGCATTTTAGAGCACTCACACAGGATACATACACCAAAACAACTTTACTCCTGTTTCCAAATCTATAATCTATGTTATAAGGACGAGTCGTGTGTAGGACGTTCCACCTCTAAGGATTCTATGATTCTACAAAGAGCCCTTCTATTGCTGGCAATGATGGCTGAAGCCCAAACAGGTCATTCCAAGACGTTATCAATCACCTGACTGGGATCTCAGCAGCGCTCGAGTGGCTCTGCAATGGCAGAAGGATGTGGACTTATCAGAAGCTGTAGGAACAGCTTTACAAGTGTCTGAGGCAGTACCTGCAGAGCGGTGCTGGGGGAGAGGCTTCGTGGTTGTGGTGTTTCCCAGCACAGCTCCACTAAGCGGCTGCAAAGCGCCCTCATCAGTACCTACAGTCCTCAATAGAGAGATCTCTGCACAGATCCTTCCTCCTCTACAGCGTGTTGCTGCAGCTGAGATGACACATGGCAGGACACAGCTGCAGGTCAGTGAAACATGCCAGGTGTTCCTAACCCACCTTTTGCTCTTTATTCCCCCCGGACTGGAGTTTTCCACTTCAGGACATGACTGCTTTAGAATATCATAGTATTTCTGCGATTTAAAATGAGCAGGAAAGACCAATGCCTTGCAGCCAACCTGTGAAGGGAGACAGAAACTGATCAGAGCTCACACTGGGGTGATGCTCAGGCTACAAAGAAGAGCAGAGCCTACAAGACAGTGACCCCACATGGCACAGGTTCTCCGGTGGCTGTGCACGGGATGTTCTCTGTGGCTGCTCTGTTTAAGCACACGATCCTGACTCTCCAAACTAAACCTGAAGCTTTTTATAGACCTCCCTAGTAAGAGCCATCGTATACAAGGCTAAAGAGTCACTGAACAGCACGTAAGAGGTCTCTGCAAAGTGAACATGCAGCAGGACACTCTGAAGGCTGGGGGTTCATGGCTGGGCAAGAAATCAGAGCTACAGCTGAGGTTCCCCACTCTCAGACGATCACTGTTCTTCACTGCAGTGTGAAGGTAAAGGACTGATGTTTCAGGTCAGGAGTCCCAGTGTTAACAAAAAGCCCAGTCCCAAATTAAAAAAAGAATTTGATTTGAGTTGATCTGAAAAAAAGGATATTTGAGGAGCCTTGGGAAAACACAGAAACCTAAAGATTGCTTCTCAATTTAGGCCAGGTTTGGAGGTTTTTTTTTTTTGTTTTTTGTTTTTTAAGATGCACAGATTCACAAGTTTTTTCCACCTCCTTTTAAAGTGTAAGCTCTTCTGAAAATTACGGCATTTTTCATTCAACCTTTATGTTTACTTAATCCTGAAACAAGGCACTTTAATTACTCCAAGAATTTCTATTTATTTTTCAGCAGATGCACTCTGTGGAATTTGACCCAGATTTGCAAATTGCTTTCATCTTCCAAAAGCACATTTTTGTCAAATAAACTGTTTACATAAATTATCTACTTGGCAGTTCTCACTATTTTCCCAGGATCCATGAAATCAAGGGGCCAAATTTACACCAATACACTGTTTTTAAGTACCCTCTGGAGTGCATCGGAAGGGAAGACAAACGTGCTGAATTTATGGAAGAGCCTGTCCGGATCCCAGGGGACTGTGCCTTTTCTGGGATGTTCTGAGGCTTTCCAGCTTTCCCTGTTAGTCACTTGAAGCTTCTATTCTGATTTAACTAGCTTTGCAAGCAGGCTACATGAGGCGCTGCGAGGCGGATGCTGTAGGAGAGAAGAGCCTTCAGTCCAACATCTCCCATTCAGCGTCGACTAGAAGGAGCAGAGCCTTCCCCACACACCCTGCCACACAGAAGCTATCACCAGTTTGCTTTCACCAAGCCCTGGAAATATGATGGCAGCAAATGGAGGAAGAATGGTTGCTCAGTATTTATTACTGCGTGTACTGGAGGGAACCTGATGTAGCAAGAAAGAGACTGCGCAAGCTGATGCAATTCAATGGCAAAGCCCAAAAATCCCCAGGGTTTTTGTTGTGGGGAAAAAAAAAAAAAAAAAAATCAATCAGATAATTGGTGGGGATGAGGAAAACCAGAGAACCCAATGCCAGAGGTGCACATGAAAGCGAGGAACACTAGAAAACCCGAGGCAGAGCAGCTCCCAGCAGAGCTGAAGCAAATTCTGCTCTTCCCCTTCAGCGCTCTGGGCTTATGCTGGAGAAAATCAGAGCAGAATCTAACACAAAAATACAGAAAGGGAAACAAAATCCAGGTCTCCTTGGGAAAAAAAGGATAGGAGTGCCATCTCGGGAGAGAGATGCAGAATGAAAGTCATGAACGGAGCCAGGAAATGAAATATTCCTGATACCAACAAGTGCAGCACCACTGTAGGGCAGCACATCACCTGTCCCAGGCGCAGGAAGGTGCTGCATGTTCACTTTGAGCTTACAGTGCCACCTGGTGAGAGCACCAAGACACCCACACTGGAGAGGAAGTGCTTCACTGCAGGCCTTTAGTATTAATATCTGGAGACAACAGCTATGCTGGCAATATTACCATGAGAGGATTAAATGAAGGATGAAATGGGAACTTAAACTACAGCCCAGCAACCAAATTCCAGGCTGCTAATGCAAGAAAAAAAAAAATCTCATTTAGCAGCAAGAGATCCCCTACTTCTTTCCAGACAGTGCACGAACCTGTATGGTGGTCTTGCTTTTATATGTCTGTCACCAGCCCTGTTCTCTGGCCAGCTCTCCTTGCCTCTTCCTAATATGCCTACGTGTTTAACCAGTTCACCTCTCTGTAGCATCTCCCTACTATTCCCTTTAACAAACTGCTTTTATGACTTCTCATAACAAATCAAGTAGGATTAACAGCGAGTGCCATACAAACCTTCCTGATCACAAACTCCAGCTCACTGGCCTGATAGGCTGGATTCACAGATACCTGAAGAAGGAAAAACAAGGAGGGTAATCAGAGTAACCTTACCTCAAAAACCCTCTTCCCTAATACATACTCCACCAAGAAAGTTCTCCCAGAGACAGGTCACAGTTGAAGCCTCTCCTGTCTGAGAGGCAGACCTAACAGCTCACCACAAGGAACTCACGTTCACTAGAAAAGCTATCTGAACCCTGTGTTTGCATGAAAGAAAAGGGAAAAGATTCATGAGTCAGTCACAACAGCTTTAGGAATAAAAACAGTCCTCCTTTCTACTCTTTCCTCAAAGCCCCGCCGTCTGCTGCCCTGCACAGCAGAAGATGCAGAGCGCTGCACAGATCTTGCTTAAACACTGACTTCATTAGCAGTTCCGTGCTGGGTACGAGCACGGGAAGAGTCAGACTACAAACCTCACTCTCCACCATGTCCTATTGTTCTGTCCATCTCCTTTCCCAACGCACTGATAAGAACCCCAGCACTTACCAGGATGATTCCTGCCTGGGCAGTTGCAAACTGCATGAGAACCCACTCATATTTATTGGGACCCCACATTCCTAGCCTGTCTCCCTTCTTCAGGCCAAGAGCCAGAAGTCCAGCTGCTGCTTGGTCTACCTGTAAAATGCAAGACAAGCACCTGAGGATCATAAACATCATGTGGCAGTGGATATCTTTCCACAAAGTGGGAGCCCAGATGGGCTGTTCATGTGATGGTACTGCTTCCGAGTAGCTTTCCTCATCCTCGTCTTCTTCATTTCCCCTTTTCGGATAAACTCATTTCCTTACTAAGCAAGATGACTTCCATTTCCATTGTTTCTTGAATAAAGGGGTGACAGATACTGGCTCGGACGGCTCAGTGGTTTGGCAGTGGTGCCTGCTGTGGGGGCTGGATCAGCTGCAGAGCCTGGTGGAGGAGCTGAATCAGATCCAAAGGCCTCCTCCTCCTCCGGAAGGTGCTGAGAGGTGCAGACCAGACCTCAGCACAGTACGCTGAGCAGCAGATCTCTGGCTTGGCCAGGATCAGGGCATATCTTTTTTAAACATTCTATCAGTTTTTTTAGGATTCTGCACTTGCTCAGGGTTGAAGTCCAAAACCACTGGAGGTAACAAAGTTGAAGGTCAGACCAACGTGACCAACACAAGAGCTAAAGCCTGCTCCAGGTGGTGGAAACATCATGACCCAGCCCATAGAAATTACTGCCACCACCTGATGTATTAAGTATGAAAGTTCATTTTGGAATATAAAGTAATTATTTCATGTATGCTGTCTTCTCCCTTTGATCTTGTGATCTGCAAGGACAAGGGCAGCACACACCCACTGGATGTTCGCTCTGCCAATGCTGTCACTGCGGGCTCAGAGTACAGAGATCCACACAGAGAAAAATCCTTGCTCCTGAGCTAACCAATGAAACCAGTCTGGATTTCTCCATTAACACCAGCTGTTGTCCCATTGTATCAGCTCGGGCTCTGACATGAATCAGACACTCACCTCCCCTTTGAACTGAGCAAACGTTTTCCGAACTCCATCTCGGTGGAAAACGAAGGCATCGCGGTGGGGAAATCGCTCCGCTGTCTCATCCAGGCACTGGCCCACAGTTTTGTTTATAAGTGGAATGTCTAAGGTCCCCTGGACGTAGCTTTCAGTCACCCTATGGGATGCAGAAAGTGTCCTTGTGTGCAGGACACTGGGAAGGAAAAGAAGCTGTGAGACAGATGCCAGCAGGGTTTTCCCTGCTCTCACAAACCCACCGAGCACTTCAGGAGCTGTCCTGCATGATCCCAACTCGTTACTGAGGTGGTCGCCTCCCAGCTTACCCAACCGACTTCCTAACTCTGTAATGGAAGATACAAAGAATTCCTAAACCACGAGGTTCAGCTCAGGGCTCTGGTTACAGAAGAGTGTCTTCTTTAACGTAACCAGTCATTACAGTGCTCCCAGTCTGGAAGAATCACCCAGCAGTATCCAGAGATACTGCTAAAAGAGCTAAAAGCCTTGGCCACTAATCTCTGGATCATCTTTGCAACCTCTCCTGTGCTTTTCCAGCCCTGGTTATCAGCCCCGAGCTCCACCCAGACTGAGGACTACAAAATAGCGAACTGAATCAGACAGAAGTGGGTTTTTTTTCCTTCCCAAGGCCCAGTGGCTCACTCGCATGAGGTGTACGCAGTGCATCCCACTGAAGTCAGCAGAGAGCTTTTGCTCTGCATCAGCTCAAACAGCAGTCAGCTATCACAGCATCACCAACCAGAACAAAGCGGCCATCCCCAGCACAGCCCACGCTCAGCCCAAGCAGAGCACCTCATGCAAACCACACCTGCAGACACATGACTACAGCAGAGTTAAGACTGCTGCTCTTGTGAGATGCCACAGAAATATGAGGAAGGTGGTTCAATGCCAGGGCTGATAAATGAACATCAGAGCTGGTACTATCCTTCTTAGATTTCAAAAGAACAGACACCACCCTGAAAGATGTTAAGCAAGATCCTAGGACACAAACATGCTTGCCCTCACTCACCTCTACATGTCAGGGCCACTGTGAGATATTTCCCTCTTCCAGAAAGAGAGATGAGAAACTGAATTGGTGAGCTCCAGCAAGACCTAAGCGCACTTCTGTGCCTGAGATCAAAAGGACCTCCAAAAGCACTTGGAAAGCAGCTGCCCCACTTGGAGATGCCCACGTCAGCTGGCAGTGCAGGCACACAGCACAGGGCTGAGAAAACCAAAACACTGCTCACCCCCAGGGCAGAGCCCACAGCAGCCCCAGGGAACGCGCCCTGCCTGGTGCTTGCTGTGCTGCTCTCATCTGGTGTGAAAACCACTCCAAACATTTCTAAATATCTGGAGAGATTGTGGATTTGGCAGTTTATTGAGAGATCGTAACATTAAAAAGTGCAAATAACATGGAAGGAAAACAATGAAAACTTTTTGCAGGGATGTTCATTATAATGGCTTCCTTGTGCTGGGAAGAGGAGATGGCTGGGAAAGTTAAACAAAACTTAGTGCTGCGTCATTTTAACCTGCTCTAAAAAGATCTGCGGAGATCAAGACAGTCTTGTCTCACAGGATAAAAACTGTTTAGAAGAGATCAAAGGAGGTGAGCTTTAGCTGAGAGCTACTAGCAGAGTAATGATCTGTGTGTGCAGCACTAAGTGGGCTGCGCGCGCTTTACTGCCTCCGGGAGCAAAACCACAGAGTTTACAGTCCTGGAGACAGCAGCAATAAAACGAGGAGCTACCAGAGCAGAGAGGGGAGAGAGCTGCATGGCCAGCAAAGCAGGCTGGCAGGGGAAAGAAGGATACACAACAAACAGAGACATCAGGGATGGAGGACAACCTGGGAGGTGGTTCAGCAGAGAAGGGCCTTGGCAGAAATGGTGAGACACAGTACTTGAGGAGCACAGAAATGATACTGGAGGCCAAACTGGAGAGGAAATGGGAAGCAGCAAGAAGCTGTGGGCTTCTAGAGCACTAGTGAAAAGCATTTTAAAATCACTCAGGCTTTCTGCCTCTTTCACTCAGCAGAAAAGCGGCAACTTCCTCTGAAACCACAGCTGTCAAGGATCCAAGTGCTGCTGTTCTTCTCCTTCCTCCTGCTCTGAGCCTTTCTCTGCCCAACAGCTGCCTGCCAGGCAGGATGCAGCCCCACCAGCACTCCTGGTTCCTCTCTCCTCACTTCTCACCTTCTTTCCTGCACTCCTGACAGGATATTCCTAGGAAGGACAGGGTTAAGCAGCACTTTCGGGGTGCGTGGCTCTGAAGCACTGCCCTTTGTTCACAGATGTGGGGCAGAGGAAAAAAAAAAACAACAGATCACCCTGAAATCGAATTTTACCCATTCATTATGGGATCAGTACTCTGCAAAGCCTTTGTGCTAATTGCCGAGAACTTGCTTTCCTGCCCATGAGGAACAGGATTAGCACGGGCTTACTTCCTCTGTGAGATGGGGTTCTGCCTCCCGGCTGGCACAAGTCGAGATGCTGCCTTTGGGGCAGCTGGGCTCACAGAGCAGAGCAGCACAGCCTGACCCTCTTCCCACACTTCTCGTCAGCAATGGCAGCTCCGCTCTGCTCAGGCAGTCACTTCTCACAGCTCTGCACAGCAGTTCACACTGCGCTGCAAGGGCTGCCCCAGAGGGAGGAGGGAGGGTATAATCAAACAAGCAGTAAAGAGAATTATCTTTTGTTTCAAAGCTCCTGGGCTAGGCACATATAAAGACCAGGAGATGAAAGAAAGCTCCACTGAAGAAAAGCCTTTGATAAGAATTGAAAAAGCTCTCCCCAATCCACAGAAGAGCGTTTTAGGGAGGCAATAAAAAACACTGGCAGCTCCTGCCATTCGTGAGCCATCGTCACATTGCTGCAGGGCACATTTAGAAAAGCTCACACTCCCATACCTCACACTGCCAGAGCAGGAAACCACAAACTGTTTGCAGAATATCAGTGGAGGCCACCACACTCACATCTCTCTGCAGCCAAGTCACCTCCAGTTCCAGTGGAAGCAGAGCTCATCTCTATGGTGACGCTCCACATTTCCCACCAGCTGCACGGAGAAACAGGCGCCCTGCTCGGTGCTGAGCTCCCTCGCACAGCCGGGGCAAGGTGAGCCTGGGGTCAGCGAGCAGAGCCGACCTGCTTGTGAAACAGCACTGTCACCAAGTGCACCCCCGGGTCACCTGGAGCCCAGCAGGCTCTGTGCTGTGCTGGGAGCAGCAGAAGGCTTTCATCGACCGCGCTCCTCTTGGGACTCAATCCAAGGGAGCCGTTACCAACTGGTTAAAAAATACATCTGGTCTCACGTGTTTCCCCAGCATGGGGCTGACAAAACAAAAAGCAGAAAGAAAAAGGAAGAGAACGTTCAATTGAAATCCAGACCCTGCTGCCAGTAGTCTGATCTTTATGCTTTCTGCAATCTCCTTTGGTGTCCTCTGAGCTGCTCGCACAGCTCTGCACCGCCGCCACTCACAGCAGGCAGGTGTGACACTCACAGCAGGCAGAGCAGAAGCTCAGCTTACACCAATTCCTCCCAGGCTGAGGGGGCAAAGGATCTCACTGACCTCACAGGGGCCAGAGCCCCATGGCCCAGGCATGAGGGTTTGTTTTCAATCTGAGAACACTGAAAGTTCCTCACGTGGTCCCCAGAAATTCTCCCGTGCAGAAAGGTTCTGGGCCTGATCCTCACTCCTTATCACACAAATCCCAAGCCAAACAACAGCTCCTCCTTCCTCCAGTTTTCATAGCTCCATCTCCCTCCCTGTCCCAAATGTGGGGATGAAAGAACATCAAAAACTGTCAAGTATTTCTTTACAAAACTCTGCAGTCCGAAGTGCTCCAGTGGCACTGCCTTTGCAGTGTGGAAGCACACACAGCTGCCTCCCAGGCCCCCACCCTGCACCAAAAACAACTGCAGCCTTGAAATCCGGATCTGAAACAGCTCGCACTCATAGCCCAGAATCACTAACTGGTCTCAAAATGCTTCTCTTCAGAACACCAAGGGAGCAAAACTCACAGCTTTCATCTGGTTCGAGCTCCCCAGATTCAAATCCGATCCCTGGAAATGCTTTGGCACTCCTGTACTGCTTGTTTCTTGGCCATAGCAAAAAGCAAAAGGTGCGGGCCAAAGTAAAACAGCATTCTGAAGCACCAGGAGCCTAGAACAGAAGGAACAAGGCAGATGCATCACGTGGGAACGATCAGCAGCACCATGCTGACAGCAGTCTGCCTCCTCCTGCCCAGAGCCAACAGCCAGCACGAGCATGACTGCAAAGAGGAAGAATGTTTAAATGGCATGGGTCCAAAGGATTTATATATTTGCTTTAATCTTTGCTGTAGAAGACAAATAATTCACCACCACCTCCTCCTGTGGCACAGCTGGAGGTAAAACAAGTCAGGAGCCACTGGTTTGATCTGATGGCAGCTCTCCTTTCCCTGCTTCAGCTGGCAGAAGGCAAAAAAACTCCTCTTGGGTTTCACCAATAAACTTTACTCTTTGAGAGCGCATGTCTTCTTTTAGCAACGCATTCCAGCAGCAAAGCAGCCTGCAGTGCTTGCAAACAAGCCAGCCTCACCACCGTGCTGCTCCTGCATGGCAGCAACCTCAGCAGTAAAACTACACAGAGAAACGTGAGGGCGTAGGGGAAAGAGCTTCCTCCTTGTCTCATGTGAAAGCAAGGCCAGCAGATGGATCACAGCTGGCCCAGAAAGCACTCCTACCCAGCAGGCACCCATCAAACCTTATAAAGCAGTCTCAATCAATCCCAGGAGCTGTGTGATTAACCCTGACCAACATTTTACAGCTGCTGACATAAGATAACTGGTTTCATTTTTCATCTCTTTTTCCACCTCTGCAGAAATTACCATGAGAAGGGAGGTGCAAACCCTCATGCCCTGCAGTGAGCACAGAGCTGCCCTGCAGCAGTGCGGGGTGCTGACTGACTGCTGCTGCTCTCATCCTCTCAGGGCTCAGAACTGATCCCAACTACAGAGCTCAGATTTGAAGAAGCTCAAGGACTCCACATCCAGTTTCTCATTCCTGGAAATCCATTACGATCACCTCCCCACAGCAACAAGTTCTGGGTCTTTTATATAAAACAACTGCAAGGAAAGAGAGGTGAGCTAGCACTGCTCTGCACTATCTTTACCTCCTTGCTCTTTAACACAGCCCTGTTGGCTGCAGAGTTAATCACCTTTTGATTACTTTTTGTATGTTTACTTTATTTAGAGCAATGGTGATCTCCAGAGTCTTCACAGAGCCCTCAGGTTTCAATTCCAGCAGACTGGCTGTGTTGTCCCGTGTGCCTTTCCCTTCTGCACTCGTTCTGCCCAAAGGATAAGCACTGCACAATGCTAAGAGCAGAATTTAATAAGTCTTCACGTTACTAGAAAGAGTTCATTCTTCTAAATAGGCATTGTGAGTCACTGTTCTGCCATCACCCAGCTTCACATGGAATGCTGGGCTGGAGTCCAAACTGCGATGAACATTGTGTGTCGCTTCCCTCCTGATCCTGTTTCTTAAGAACAGATGTTGAGATGGTATCTCCCCATCAGAGCCCAGCTGCAAAGAATTACCTGCAGCCCGAATGTGAATCCTGCCGAGCTACTTCCTGGAAGCCACGCCTCCGGGTAGGATTAGTGTCCGAATTTCAGCCAATCCTTCAAAGCATCTCTTAAAGCCAGTTGCTTTCCCGTCTCCGTTTTTCCCAGGAGCTCGCTCCAAAAGGCAGTATGGACAAAAGCGAGAGCCGGCCAGCTGCAGAGCTCCTCGGAGCCACGGGGAGCTGCCAGCCCCGCACTGCTGCAGACCCAGCAGCGTCTGCACGGCCGTAATAATAACACTGGGACAGGGGCACCGACGGGCACAGCCCGCCAGTCGGAGTGCTGGGCGGGGAGGAGAAAGAAGCTCGTCTGTGCGTTGCACGTTATGGTGCAGTCGGGATGGAGCTGCTGCACAAAGGAAGTTCAGCCCTGGCCACACACATTCCTCTGCACGCTGCGCGGGGCTGTTCCTGCCCCTGGGCCTGCAGGAGGCTGCCCGTCTGCTGCTGCTGCTTCAGGGGGAGCCAAAGTACAGCGACACACCGACTTAAACCTCCAGCAGCCCTGAGCCGAACCCGGCCCCTCTGCAGTCAGCCACCGCCTGGCTCAACACCCGCATCCCTCTGCCCCCTTCAGCCCTACATAGCTGCCCTATTGCCCCAACAACACCCTGCCCCGCAGCGCCGCGTCCCCCCTATCCCCCCTCACTTTGCACCCGGACCCTGCAGCCCCCACCTCCCCCCACCTCCCGGCCCGTCCGTACCGCGCGCTCAGGCGGAGCAGCCCTCGGCGGGGCAGAGCTGCGAGCAGTGCGGCGGAAGCCATGAGTGCGGCGACGGCAGAAACGGGGGGGCCGGGCCGCCTTCCCGCTCCGCTCCGCTCCGTACGCGGCTCCGGCGGGGGCGGTGCGTGGCACGGCACGGCACGGCCCGGCCCTCCTCAGCCCCGGCTTGGCCTCGCCTGGCCCCGGGGAGGGCAGGGCTTGGCTTGGCCGGTCTCGCCCCGCAACGCCCCGGCCGTGGAGGGAGGAGGGGGAGTGGGAGCTGGGAGCCCTGCTAACCCCCACCCGCTCTGCCGGCTGGAGCAGATCGCAAAGCATCTTCTGTGCGTGGGGTGCCCCGCTGGAGCGGTGGGCGGGGATGCTGCGTGTCCCAGGGCACGGCCGCGGCTTCCGGGATCCCCCTTTCCTTCCCGGCCGCTGGCACGCTGCTGACAGCACTGAGCCCCGTCGCCCTGCTCGCTTCTCTTCCCAGCTCCCTGCCCTGCAGCTCTGTCCCTGCGCTCTGTCCCCGCGGCCACTTTTTGCCTCACCCCAAGCACTTCACCGCGGCCGCCCCGAAGCCCTCACGCAAACCCTGAGCCTTGGCTGACACGGACTTTGATACAAGGGCTGAAATTGATTCTGACAAGGCAACCAGCGCTGCTTGCCTGTTTTTCTGCATCCGTCAGAGCCCTGTGAGTCATTAATTTCTAGCCTTATCCACTTAATGAATTATCACAGTTACCACTTCACTAATGGCTTTCAGCACGCTCTGGCTGTCTGTACCCCGTCACATCAAACAGAGCAGTGAGGAGCAGCAGAGCCGGGCATGCCAACGGCAGAGGCAGCACCCAGAGGAGCCCCGCAGCACCAGCAGCACTGACACTGGTGCAGAAGGGCTGACACGTGTGGCATTCCTTGTGGCAAATGATTGACAGACTCTCCGAGCACTGCTGGAGGCTGGGGTATAAATTTGGTGCCAGAAGGTAACCTGTGTCTCAAACATCACACAGACGTTAACCAGGCGGTGCCACCAGGGTGGGCTGAGAGGTGGCCTGATTCTCACTCAGCCACTGACCTGCAGGACGATCACTGGCAGTCATTTTGCAACCTCACTTCTGATTTTCCCCTCTGCCCAGGCAGACACCAGAGTTCAGCAATGGGAGATGCTTCAAGGCTCACTCACCGTGTCAAGTGCAACAAAGCTTATGAACAAGGGCATCAGTACTGGCTGCAGTGAATCTTAGATATCAAACCCACAAAATATGCTTGTAACACAACCATGTAATTGAAATGCTGCCTGCAACCAGATCTCGTTTGGTATGGCTGGCTTTAGAAGTAGATTTCGGATTTCTCTCAATGTGCATTGCTTGTGAAGCACAAGGAGCTTGTTTGGTGGCAGCAGTGGTGCTGATTTATTTGGTTGGAGGAAGGAAAATCTTGTCTTTGAAATGTGAAAAACTGGTGAGCAGGTAGGTGAGTTTGTGCATTTCCATAGATGATGTAAGGCTGTGTGGTGTTCACGGCCAGGAGTCACTGCTGCAGCAAAGCACAGTGCAATTATCTGTATCTGTACTGCGGGAGCATCAACGTGTGCTCAGTGTTGTATAACCACAGAGAAAAAAAAATCAATGTCTTTGATACAACAACAACAACAACAACAACAAAAAAGGAGTCAGACCTCTCCTCTCCCTGGCACAGATTTGCCCTTCGTTGCCCTCTGAACCTTGCTGCAAAAAGCAGAAGTGCTGGAGTTTTGCATATCCAGACCTTGCTTCTCCCCAAAGAGGGCTCTGCCATTTCAGCTTACCATTGGGAGGCACAATAACCTCCTTTACCAAATTCCTATAACGTCCTGGATGAAAGCACATCCGCCATAGGTACTTTCCATGGTATTTTCTAGGATGCAAATCCTTGTTTACCATTTGTGATGCCTTTGCTTGGAACCTCCAATAATCTCTGTTACATCTAAGATGAGCAGATCCCCCCGTGCTGGAAGAGGCTCAGTGACACCGCACAGAGCAGCCAAGGTGCTCCCAGGGCACAGCTGTGCCAAGCAGTTACCAACGCCTCTGTAAGCGCACGCAGGTCACAATGCGTGTAGGGGCTTGGAAACTCGAGGCTCGTTCTCACCATAATCCCATTACTGGGGAGCACTGATTCGGCTCTGTCCCAGGAAAAACTCTTCCCCTGACTTTTTCGGCCGTGGGTCAATCGGGGCAGGAGAGCACTTTGCAGGTGGAGCTTTCGGATCAGAAGAGAAGTGGCAGAATTTCTCCTCGCAGAGAGGAACACCTCGGTCCAACTGCAGCTCCCAGAAGACAAGTCCGGGCTCTGAGCGTGGCGGCGGCACGGCGCTGCGCGATGCGGCCCGGCGAAGGGCGGCGCGGCGGAGGGAGGCGCGGATCGCCGCGCGCTGCTGCTCGCAGGGCCGGCGGCGCCGCTCCGGGCCGGCAGGGGGCGCTGCGCGGCACCGCGGTGCGGACGTGGACGCGGAAGTGGCTGGCGGGGCGGCGGGGCGGCGCGGGGTCCGCGGAGCGGCCATGGCGCGGGGCGGCGGCAAGGCGGGCAGCCTGAAGGACAAGCTGGACGGCAACGAGCTGGACCTGAGCCTGTGCGGCCTGAGCGAGGTGCCGGTCAGGGAGCTGGTGAGCGTCCGAGCGTGCGGGGCCGGCCGGGAGCAGCGGGCCGATGCCGGCTTTGGGGCAGCAGCGCGGTGACCCGGCGTGCGGGACGGAGCCGGGCAGCGGACCGTCGGACCGTCGCGGCCCGTTTGGCGGAGCCGGCGCTGCCCGGCCGCGCAAACGGCTCCGGGTTCGCTCCTTAGAGCGAGAACCCCGGCTGCGGGCCGCGTCGAGATACAACGTAGCTTCGCGGAAGGCCGATACAAAAGTAGCGCCTTCCAGAAGGTTTCCGTACTGTATCCGTGCGTTCAGTCGGTACTGCTTTCTTCCAGGCTGCGCTTCCAAAAGCAACCGTGCTGGATTTGTCCTGTAACAGCCTGGTTTCCTTGCCGGTAAGATGCCCGACAGCCTTTGTGAGGATGAAGCGGAGCTGGTAGGAAATATCGGGGAGAGATCATTGGTGCTCCAGCAGCCGCTGGCTCAGCCGGAGGTCGGAAGGAGCTCTGGGTTCTTCTCTGCTCCTGGGGCGGGTCGGTGCAGTGCGGGGCAGACACGAGAAAAGGGCTGCGCTGAGCCGACTGCAGAACTCTCCTGCCAAAGGACCCCGGCGTGAATGCAGAGCAGGCTCAGCAGCTGCAGAAATTCAGCTGTTTCAGTTGTACTGCTGCACACCGCCTCCGGTTCGTCTGCCCGACCGTTACCTACCTCACTTTTCTGGGCAAAGGAAGTGGGGGATTCTCCTCCACCAGTTCTGTGGGAAGCTGAGGATTTGTGGCTTATATCAGGTTATATCAGACTCAGCGTAGCCCCTGCTAAGGACCCTTCAGTAAGGTGCTGAAATGATTTTCCTGCTTTTTGGTTGTGTTTTAGTCAGATTTCTGCAGTTTGACACACCTGGTGAAACTGGATTTGAGTAAAAATCGGCTCCAACAGCTGCCCATGGACTTTGGGCGCCTGGTCAGCCTGCAGCACCTGGACCTCCTCAACAACCGTTTGGTCACCCTGCCCGTCAGCTTTGCACAGCTCAAGGTAAAGCCGGTGGCCGGGCGGTTACGTAAAGCTTTGGGACGCAGCCCAGGGTCTTGTGATTCTTCTCAAGTTGATTTCTCTGGTGAAGCATCAATCCTGATGACTACTCTTTCCAAAATTCAGCTGTCTCTGCACCACAGCCCAGAGGAAATTCTCTCACACCTACTGAGAACGCTGAGCTCCCGACTTGTCTTCCATACCTATTTCATTTTTGGGAAAACCAAGCAACTCTTTGCTTCTGCTTTGAATTTCTTAAATAACACAAGTCTGTTGTGATGTTTGTGGTCATCTGCTTACCCTGAGCTCTGACAGCCTCCCCTTCGCCATCCCTTCCTGCAGAACCTGAAGTGGCTGGATCTGAAGGACAATCCCCTGGATCCTGTTCTAGCTAAAGTAGCCGGAGACTGTCTGGATGAGAAGCAGTGCAAGCAGGCTGCAGTCAGGGTAAGGAACCTGCCTGCTGTTTTATTCTTGTTTCTTGTCTTTGTTGGTGATGTTTTTTTCCCTCTCTTTACTTAGCAAGCTCTAAAGTTTCTTCAGCCAGTGAGGCGCCAGTTCTCTGCACTGATTTTACTGCTTCCATGGCTATAGAGAAACTGAGAGTGGGACTCTCCTCCACTAGTAGGATTGAGGACTAAGTGCTGCTTTGCTAAGGAATTGAAGGCACCATCAGACAAAATAACTTGTGCATAGGCTTTGTTATATTCTAGAGCATAAAAATCTTCATAGAACTACTGTGGGAAACCATAGGGTCATGTAAATAGTCGTTGCTGGGATCTGTGGAGCAAACAGTTAAAATATGCACTTCTGTTACTGCCTTGCCATGCTGCTGTGAAATAGTTCAGGCTGATGAAACAAGCCATTTCATGATCCTCTGTAACTGCTAGCACCGGTTTTCCATGTAATTTTAAAGCAGAGACCTCTGTTTCTTAACTGCAAAGATTGATGTAGCGAGAGTTCTCTCCAAGTCATACTTGGAGGGCTCAGTCTGCTGCGGCCATCTGAGCAGATCAGTGGTCACATCCATCTGATGTGTGTGCCTCCAGACACACTGCAGCCATTCCGTTGTGAGCTCACCCTGCCACGAGCTTTCTGCGGACATCTCACCTTGTTCTCTTGCACCTTGAAGGTACTGCAGCACATGAAAGCGATCCAGTCTGAGCAGGATCGAGAAAGGCAACGGAAGCTACAAGCAGAGCGAGGTAAGCACAAAGTCCTCACGTGCACACTGCTGAATTCTGCCCACAGTAATGATTGCCAGCAGGCAAATATTTGTAACTATTGGAATTCTGAGCAGGGTAGAATGGCTGAATGGAGAAAGATAACCTGGGACACAATGCTAGTTCTTGCCTTCTTGGCAGAAGAATAGGATGGCTTAGTTTGGAAGATACCTTAAGAATCACCTAGTTTCAACCCCAGTGCCATGGGCAGAGACGCCTCCAACTGGACCTGGTTACTCAGAGCCCCATTCAGCTTGGTCTTGCACATTTCCAGGAAGCAGAATGAAAGATAAATAAAAGAAAAAAACCACCATCACCAGAACAAACCACTACACCACAGGATAGTTATTTGATTTCAGAGCATCAAAGAATAGTTGATGTTGAAAGAGGTTTCTGGAGGCCATCTGGTCTAACTCCCTCCTCAAGCAGGGATGCTGAGAGCAGCTTGCCCAGGACTGTGTCCAGGGGTTCCAATTAGGAACAGATAAGCAGGTAGTAAGGAAGAAGCCAATGACAATCCTTTATACAAATGGAAAACTTCCTATTAATCCCCAGAAATGGAAAAGAAGCGTGAAGCAGAACAGAGAGCCAAGGAGGCTCAGGAGAGGGAACTGAGGAAGCGAGAGAAGGCAGAAGAAAAGGAACGCAGAAGACGGGAATACGATGCTCAGAGAGCTGCAAAACAGGAGGTGGAAAAGAAAACTAAAAAGGAAACTGCGCAGACCCGAAGTAAGTGGTATCCACAGTGAGCTCAGGTAAAGTGTATTTTAATGTATGCCTTGTGGAAAAGAGTGAACAAGACCACTGCCACAGAACTGCAGCTTGCTTAACCTGCATTATAGATCTGATAGTGCTAGATTTGCATTTATGCAACTTAGGTACTGAGACCAGGAGTGGGGGAAGCAGCACAGCAGTAGAGCCTTACAGACAGACAGCTGTAGGCAAGTAAAACAGTCCTTTAACATCTGGGTTCCTGATGAACTGCTGAACTACAAGTTTCATGAAGTGCTCTGAGTGCTCCTGAAAACCTCCCCATTCATTTAATCTTAGATGTACTGAACTATAGGTTTAAAAACAGGTCTTTTGCTACACACAGATGCTCTGCTCCTTTTTCACTTCTGCCCACAAAGGTAAATCTCATGCTTTTCTCCTAAAGTGACCACAGTTAAATAAGGAGAGTTTTTTGAGAAAACACGAGCATAGCACAAGGCTGAGAAGTACATTACCTGAGCATCACGTAGACTGGTAAGGATATCTGAATAATTCCTCCCCTTCTGTCTTGCAAACATTCTTTTCGCAGAGCCTGCCTCCAGTTCTCGTGCACCTCAGCCAGCCCGGCACAAGCACTCGTGGTCGCGGTCAGTGCTGAGGGCGTTGCTGCTGGTGCTGCTCTGCATCCTCTGCACTTTGGCTGTCTGCAAACTGACAGAGCTACAGCACCAACCGCTGTGTGTGAGCGTGAACACTCTCTATGAAGATGTAGTTGCTGCTGTGCAAAACCACAAAACCCTGCAAAACATGCTACAGCAGAACTCACAGCAGTGATTGTCCTGGATGGGCGCTTGCTTTGTCAGCATCTCCTTTCACCATCCACGCAGCCAGAATTCCTATGGAATTGTGTTCTGATGAAACTGCTTTTTATCCGTCAGCATTAATTTGCTGGTCCACTCCACATAGAGTAGTAGGTATTGTTTGGATCATCGTTGCTGTGCATGTTTCTCAGTTGGCCTGTCACTCCCATTACCTGCCTAGATTAACTTAATACTTCTTGCCTCCAAGGGATTTACATCTAGATCTTAAGACACAGAAAGATGTTAATTTATAGGAGTGGAAAAAAGAGTGGCTTTCAGTTATCCAGGTAGTTGTAGCTCTATAATGCAGGTATAAGGTTTTTTAATACATATCCAATTCTTGCTCTCGTTTCTATTAGTGCTAAAATTAATGACATGGCTGTATGGGAGTAATATATGTAGGCCTACTCCAGGACCAATGACATTTGTGGAATGGCTGTGCATCTGTGTATGTTGGAGTGAAGAAGCTGATGTACTATTGAGAGAAACTGAAAATTTTCAATACAACATTTTTCGCATCAATTTGTCTGAAGCGAATGTTTGTATCGTTAATGCAGGACAGCATTTGTTTTAGTTACATATCCTAGAAACAGCTAAAACTGATTTCTGACCGCACACAGTAATCACTCGTTTTAGCCAGCTAGGACCAGCAAAGGAGCTACAGCTCAAGAAGGGCTTCTTGCCAGCCTGCAGTCTTGTCAAAAAGTGTGAGTATGGGGGGGGGGGAATCTGACACACAGACAGGAGAGCTGCTGCAGCACACAGCGCTGGGTGGCACTGTTGCAGCAGCACAAAGCCTGGCACAGACTTCACCTTGGGACTTGCAAAGGCTGGGAGGTTTGGCAAATTGTCTAAAGAAGAAAACTCAGCTGTGTAAAGGCATAGTAATTCTAAATAATCTCCACACAGAGGAAAACCAAACAAGTTTGTCATATCCTTACAGGGTTTGTGATTGTAAAACAAAGTGAAGTGTAAATGTAATGATGCAAGTGCAGGTTTCAGAATAACCATGCTACAAACTCCACAGAGACATAGCTGTGTTTGTCACCTGATTTGCTTCCTCTTTTGTCATACCTGGAATGATTGCATTATTACACTGACATGAGGAATGGCAATTCCTCTGTTCCACTGTTATTGCACTACTACAAGGAAGTCATCTATGCCATTTCATATCAATGGCCAAGGTCATAATTGAAACAGTAAGCCTTTGCCTTCTCATAGCTTTATGATACACCTGTAGTTCTCTCACTGCCTTTCAGAAGAAATCAATAGCATGGATTTAAAATAAAAGGATAGAGAGGCTTCCCATCTCTCTGACACAGCAGTATATTCACATTTTCTAAGCTTCCTTGAAACAGCTTTAGGTTTTGTTTTTAACTCACGGTCTTTAACAGGTCACTGCTTACTATCCAGAAATACAGCAAACAACACTCAAAGCAACATACCTGCTTGTCAGCACCTGGCAGCAACCTGCAGCTCTACCATCTAGAAGTGAGTCCTGCTTAAGGCAGCAAATGCAAGGCTAGTAAGATTTGTCACTTTAAGTCAGCAGCACCTACTGGCCACACCGAGACACCCACTGTGTGTGAAGCCACTGCAGCTCATGAGTGTTTTTTCCACTTGAGGTGGCACTTTTCCAAAAGGTAACTTCCATGAATTGAATGCAGTTCAATTCATACTCAGCACTTGTTTCAGTAAGTGCCTCTGTAGCAAATGACCTCAACTGTCCTTGTGTGCACACCAGTGCTGATGGCTTTGTAGACAGAAAAGCGTGTTCCCCCACCTAATTAAAAGAAAGGTTTTTCTGCCAACTGTTTAGGCCTCATAATTCCAGCACATATAATCAGATTTCAAGACCCTCTATAGATTAAGCTGTCTGCAGACTGAATCAGGACAGTCTAAATTTAAATCCGAAAATTAGTCTTACTCATTCCCATCTGGCACAGCAGAAAACAATAAAAAAAAGTCTACTTTGTGAAGTTCTTCTCCCTCACCAGAGCAGGTGCTGGGGGCAGCACCACACTGAGCAGTGACATTTGTCACGCTGAAGAAAGAGAAGGTATCTACTTGTAGTTTGGATACCAGTGGAAAACAGTCAGTGAAGACTTGCCAGAATTACAGAACAGCTCGAGGTCAGAAGGGACCTCTGGAGGTCATACCTGTCCGAAGTCCAGGAAGCACGTTAAGAAATAATTAATGTTGTTATAGAAAATGATTTACTCCCTTGGAAGAACTCTTGACAAATAAGAAAAGCACCAGTGCTGTAAGGCATTTCCAATTCATGCTGTCATGGAAGACATTTAACATCTTTCCGTGTAAATGCCAGCCATTCAGCAATTTGATCCAATTTCCTTCTACCATGATAAAGACCGTAAGTGCTTCAAGTCCTTAAGCTGTGATTGAGGAGCTCACTTGTCCTCTAGGCACTTTTTCCCAGAAGGAAGATGAATACAACCAGAGAAACCGTAAGATCTTCATTCATTTGGGCTATCCAGTGTCATCCAAACAGAGATCAGGATCGTGGGAAGTCATCTGCAGATAGATTCTCCTGGAAAGCTCAGGCCCGACCCGGCGGCAGGTTGCCGTCACCCCGGTACCGCGGCGCACAGGGATGGCAGCCAGCATGTTTTCCCGCTCCTGCTCTGAGGAGCATCTACTGTAGGCCTACAAGCAGCACAAAGGAATGATGGCATCATCTCTTTGCATCCATTGCTCAAAGAAAATAAATCAATAAATAAACCTACACACCTGTGACAGCTCCACACTTTCACAATGAAAACACATTTTTCCCCTGGTCTCACTCCAGATCTCACTTACAGGTTTGGAGGCAGACACACCCCAAACTCTGCTCAGACAGAACAGGTGAACAGAACACTACAAGGTGTGACACTGCAGTACGTAAGACTGGACGAGTAAAGCAGGGCTGTGTTACTGTTTTGTCACTGGCAGTTTCTTTGGCTTTTCTCTCTGAAGGGGAACTCTCACACAGGCTCGTCAGTAGTCTGCTCTGTAAAGCTAAAGCAACGTATGCCAAGGAATTGAGCTTGTTTACCACCTTCCTAAACACTTCATACAGAATCCTTGTGTCAAAGCTAACACAAAGTCAAATTACTTCTACCATCCTCACAGTAGCTGGCTGTTTGCACACAGCCTTCCATATGCAGGAAGCATCCTTACCTGGACTAGCAGCTGAGGAGAAGGGTACGCAGACACAACAGCCTCAGCCATCTCCCCGCTGACCTGGTTAAACTGTTGTATCTGTCTCTTCCAAACTTCAAAGAGACCCTTTCCAGAATGATCCACTTTCACACCTCTGCACCACTTGTTCTCTAAGTAGAAAGAGAATCCTGTATTCTGCTGCTCTCGTCTGTGGATAAAGGATGGAAAAACAAGTGACTCCCCCAAAAATTCAAATTCCTGTACCTGTTACCACACAGCCAGAGAACCACCTCTCATGCAGTGCTGCTAAAGACACCAGTGGCATCAACACGCTAAAAAGGTGACCCTGCTTTCTCTACATCAATTTCCTACACGCAGGCCAACATTTTCTATTGAAGAAGGAACCATACTGTAGCTGGGAGCAATCCTGACAGAAGACAACATACACAAAGAACGGTAAGTAAGAATTGACTTTCTGACTGTCAAGGACAATAAAACACTTTCACTTGTCATTTTTCAGTTCACCCCTTCTCATGGCTGAGACATGAAATACTGCAGCTGCCGTGATAAGAACGCGAGGACTGTGTACCCAAGTTTGCTTTCTTTGTTCTCACCATCGAACATGTTGCTGTCCTTTTCATCGGTGCAAACAGCTGAATAGTTCATCATCAGTCTCAGTGGAACAAGAGCTAGTACTGTAGAGTCCAACTCTACTTGCATTTCCTTCCCCCTCTTAAAAATCAGTCTGAGAACAAGACCTTGACTTAACATCAAGCGAGACTACAACTTGAAATCAAAGTCTGCCTCCGCACCTGCTATTCCCTCCTAGTAAGCCTGAAAGCAAAGCCTCTCCAAAGAAAACATAACCAAACATCATCTGCTTACTCACTTGAATGGTGCTTCAGCTACAGCTTTTGTAAACATAGTGGCAAATTCTCCAAGTTCCTCCCAGCTCTCAAAAAAAGTGACTTGGACACGTGTGCAGAGTTGCAAATCCACCAAAGCCTGTAAACATAATTGAAACAGCAAATGGAACAACTTGTGTTCTTACATCAAACTCCATTCATGACTGAAACAAACAAAAAAAAACAGTCCTAACATCTTGGTGTAAGTCACAAACACCCATTCCCTTCCCATTTTGGAGGCAGCTTAATGCAAAGTGTTTGGAGACACTTTGTTTCCTGCTGTTTAGTAGCAGTTTAGTGCCATATCAACTGGAAGATTCTTGTAACATGCAGGCAACTCATCCCTGGGCAGCAGCAACGGGCTTTATCAGCAGGCCATGAAGTATGGGAAATGCTAACAGATTCATTTTTCACTTCCAGAATCAAGGTGAACAAGACACGTTAGCCCATGAGAGAGAGCAGGTTTGTAACTGAACAGAGGGGAACTAAGAGAGCTCTACTTATTGTACATAAACCAACAAAAGCTAAAGATCCCAGTCCTAGAAAGCATGTGATGGGGTCAAGCATCCAAGCAGAAGCAGACAACAACTGCATGCCTGTTGTACTCACAGCTTCCACATCCAGTCTGGTTATTTCCAGGCCAGGATCCTTAACTTGTTTCTTCCTCTGGTCTCCCCTATCTTCCGCCTGGCTCCTATTCACTGTTGCCTGTTGCAGTCTCTTTTTTGACTGAGCTCTGAGACATCTAAGAAGAGAAAGCTCGAATTGGGAATTTTGAAGGGCTAGGCTGCTCTGGAGTGTAAAACAACTCAGTACCAACAACCTGTACTAAGAGACACCGAATCTGTAGAACAGACCCATTAAATACAAAAGCATTACATCTGACTAAGAAAATTCCTCTGCTGCATTTATTTATTTATTTTTAGAGCAAAAAAAGCCTTTCAAAAAAGTATCCGTGAACATTTTTGCCACCCTCATACTCTTCCCCAGGTATTTGTCACTGGTCAATGTGGTGACGAGCTAGATAGACCTTTGTTTCTGCTCCTATGTAGCAGATGTGGAGCAGTTCTAGATGGGAGTTCTTTATATCCTCCAGTCTTTGCTAGAAGGAATTAACGTAAACACTTACTGCCTCATTCAGTGGGACAACACTGACACATTTGAGGAGAAAAATTCTAACCTGAAATATTTTTCTACTTCAACAACTGTTAGAGCCAGGATTTTCCCAGGCATCTTTTCCATCACACGAGCTACAAAGCTCTGTAAGGTCTCCTTCTGTTCTGCGCAGCCTTGGGCCTCCTGCAAAGAGCAATAGGAAAAAGGAACAGAACCATCCCGAGTAGCACAGATGAGACCAGCAACCTGTGGCCCGGTGTTACAGCTAAGTCTTTGCATAGGTGAAGTTCTACTCCTGTAGCTCTCAGGTGCAAACAGAGAGCACTTGATCTAGTAACAAGTTACAGTAAAGAAAACAAAAATAACAAAATACACACAAGAAAAGCCCCACAACATACTTGACCTGACAGCATCTACTAAGACAACGTTACCTCTTAAAAACCTCTAACAAAGAGTAGCTAGGAAAGAAAGCTTGCCAGAACTCAGCATTAGACAATCTCAGTGTTTTTAATCAAGTATAGATCAGATTTATGATTTAATAAAACCATAGATAGCTTCCAAATGAAAAGGGATGGCAGATACCACCCTCTCCGGAAAGGCACATTCAGAGAGCACAAAAGTTATAAGCAGTCTTACTTGCTTGTAGTTACGAACCATGGACAAGAACTCTTCCAAGCCAAGCAGAACCAGGAGATTCGGCTCTTCTGTCCATTCATTACTGTCCTCAGCCTGCCCAGATACAAAAACAAACAGCCAGACCACAGCCTGTTTACAATTCAAAAATCAAACCAGTGCTCTCAATCTGAGGTAGGGAGAAAGTTAAGAGAAATGTTTGCTTGGGATGCTAAAAACAATTACTATTAAGTGCAAACACCACAGGAAGAAAAGGGCGAGACAATCAAGGTTTTGTCCCCACACCTGAGATAACACTGACTTCCTCCTCCAGGTAATGCTGCAGGGAACAGCCTGGCTCTCAACCACACAGGAATAATTTGCAGACTGCAAAGCAGCGCGGATCTGCACCCCACCTTCAACCTGTAAGAGAACTGAGATTGGCACACGGGTCAGGATCCCACGGCAAGAACTGCCGTAAGGCCAGCACAGGCTGCAAGCAGTACCTGGATCCAGCACCACGGCGATGTACTTCTGGCACTCCCCCGGCCGCTGAGCTTTCAGCACTTTGGCGAGGTTCTTCTTTCTTTCTTTTTCCTCCTCCTGCCGCCTTCTCCTCGCTTCCCGGTCCTTCCTCCTCTGCCAGGCCGCCTGGCAAACCGCCTCCCTTTCCTGCTGGCTGTACTTCGGCTTCTTCGGAGGAGGAGAAGCTTCTGCATTTTCTCCACTATCCCGAGGCCCCGCGGGCCGGGCCGCACGCTCACTCACAGGGGCAGCCGGGGGGATCGCGGGCCCCCCAGAGCCGAAGGCGACACCCGGGCCGTCGGAAGGTCCTCCCTCGGGTAACAGCGCGGCCTTCGGAGCAGCCCGTTCCCTGCGGCCAGCCGCCAGCCGCTCACCGCCGTGACAACGGCCGTCCCGCCCGGCCGCATCGCCGCCACCCGCCGGCAGAAGCCCCGGCCCCGCAGCGCCCCGCGTCGGGCCGCCGGGCGGCAGCCTCCTGCTGACCCTCTCGCACAGGGGAACGATCTCTACGTCGTCCTCGCTGTCGCTGCTCAGCATCACAACGCCGCTCCCTCGCCTCGGAGGGGGAGACGACACCCTCGGAGGGGCCGCCCGGCCGGCCGCCGGCAGCGGCTGCAGCAGAGCTGCGAAGGCCGGCAGCGCCTCATCGCCCCCCTCAGCTCCCGCCATTTCCTGCTTCTCCAGAAGCGGCTGTTGGGGGAAGCAGCGGGCGGGCGTTTGGCGCGCTGGGCGATGATTGGCCGGATCCCGAGCGAATCGGACCAATCGCCTCCCAGCGCTCCGGAAGGGGAAGTGAGGCGGCGCCGGAAGATGGCGGCCTGGGGGCGGCTGTGTGAGTGAGCGGCGGTGCGGGAGGCGCAGCGGGGCGGTGCGGGTCTGCGGGTGCGCTGAGGTGGAGCGGGTTTGAGCCCCGGCTCGCTCTGAAGCACAGGACGGCCTGTGGGAAGCCGTGCCGGCCAGTTCCCGGTTCTGAGGCCGGTTCCCGGCGCTCTCTGAGGCCGTTCTGTGGTTAAAGGGCATCGCTGGAAAAAACGCTGGGCTGCGTTGGGCAGCGGCGCGGGGCGCTGCGGTCAGACGGCGCCTGTTTGTCTGCGGGAGGAGTTGCGGGGCAGGGGTAGCGTGATGATGGCAGAGCCCATCCGGGACCGTAACTCTTGTGAGGCCCCATCTGCAGCACTGCGTCCAAGTGTGGCGTCGCCAGTACAAAAAGACAGGAGCTGTTGGAGAGGGTCCAGAGGAAGGCCACGAAGATGATCAGGGGGCTGCAGCACCTCCCCTATGAAGACAGGCTGAGGGAGCTGGGCTTGTTCAGCCTGGAGAAAAGAAGGTTGTGGGGTGACCTCATTGCAGCATTTCAGTACCTAAAGGGAGCCTGCAGAGGGGAGGGGAATCAGCTCTTTGAAAGGGGAGATAACAGTAGGACAAGGGGAAATCGTTTTAAGTTGAGGGAGGGAAGATTTAGGTTGGACGTCAGGGGGAAATTCTTTACAGAGAGAGCGGTGAGGTGCTGGAACAGCTGCCCAGAGAGGTTGTGGATGCCCCGTCCCTGGAAGTGTTCAAGGCCAGATTGGATGGGACCCTGGGCAGCCTGGTCTACCACTAAATGAGGAGGTTGGTGGCCCTGCATGTGGCAGGGGGTTGGAGATTCATGATCCTCGAGGTCCCTTCCAACCCTGGCCATTCTGTGACTCTGTGATTCTGTAACAAAGGATTCCTTTTCCCTGGACTTGTGCTGGTTGTAGCCCCAGGATTTGTGCTCAGGGAGTAATTGTGTGTGTGTGTATTGTCCTGAATTGGAGTCTCCACGTTTTGCTTTATCAGTACTGGTTGCTTTCTTCTTGCTTTGTTCTTCACAGCCCTTGAGATGCAGCCTATTTGCAGAGGATTGAACAACAATTTGCCCTGGGATTTCTTTTCCCCAGGGCTTTTCTTTACCTTTAGCTTCAAAGCCTTTAACTGATACCTTCTAAATTGGGAAAGAAAAAAAAGACAAAATATGCACCTTGACTTATGTATTTTTCAGCTGGTTTTGTTGCTGTTGTTCTTGTCTCAAATCCAGTTCTGTCCGTTCCACAAACGAGCCTGGCTGCTGTCAGATGCGCTTCTAAGAAATCCGGGGGCAGCTCAAAAAATTTGGGTGGTCGCAGCCCCGGGAAGCGCTACGGAGTGAAAAAGGTAGAAGGTAGGTCAGATGTCTGCTGAGCATTATTGCACCCACAGGGTTTTCCACAGTTATCCCCTGCTAGCTGGGTTAATTGTGGAGTGTTTCAGTAGGAGGTGGCTGGGGCATTCTTCCAAGAGAAAGGAAACAGGAGGTTCAGAAGAAACTCCCCGTCCCCATGGCGGGGTGGCAGCAGGAGGGCACGGTGAGTCAGCCCTCCTTGCCAGCAGGACTGCAACAGCCAGACAAAACTGCTATGGAAAATGTACTCTGATACTTTGCCTCCCTGCGGAGTCCAGGAGGAGGTGCCCTGTGGGACAGCTAATAACTTAAGTGTCCTTTCCCTCCGTGCTGTGTTAAGAACTTAGGTATTTTAGATGTTTACAAAGGGGAGAATTATGATGTGCAGAGGAAGCCAAAGTACAGATTCCTGCAGCTCAGTGCTTAATAATTAGAGAGTTTGTTCATGAAAACGTATCAGTGTTAAAGGTAATATAACAAATGCCTTCAGCAAATAGAAAGTTTATACTTTATACTCTAGAAGCAATCTCCTCAAAGACCAAAATTGCTTTTTTCCCACTATTTATCAATTGCTCTCTATTTCCTAACAGCATTTTCATTTAGATGCTTTTTGCGTTTCAGTTTTTCCATAGAAAATTCCCACAGACAGCTCTTTAAGTCCTGGAACCGTTTGTTCTTCTGCCAGCCTCGGGGCTCCAAGGAGTTCCATTTCTCTGTAGTCTGACTGTGCCATTCTGTTGCAGGTATGTTTGTGCATGCAGGCAACATTCTGGCTACTCAGCGATTGATACGCTGGCATCCAGGGGCTCACGTAAGTCACACACATTTTATTTTAAAATGTGAAGCAGCAGATGCTATTGAAGCCGGGATATCAAACAACACAGACAGATGACCTGGCCTGCTGTAGTGAAAGACCTCCAGCCTTTACTTTCTAACACCATCCTGGCTCTTTTCCAGGTGGGGATGGGCCGGAACAAGACACTCTACGCCCTGGAAGATGGGATTGTGAGATACACTAAAGAGGTTTATGTACCCCCACCCCGCAGCAGCGAGAGCAGGGAGCTGATCTGCTCTCTACCCAAAGGTGCAATTCTTTATAAAACCTTCATCAGTGTTATCCCTACCACAAAAGTAGGAAGCTTTAAGTTGGTCACCATGCTCTGAGTCTCCCGTGTGACACAGGAATGGATGGGAGGAAGCAGCCGGGGCAGACCGCTATAGCTGGACTGCTGTCTGAAGAGGACAAGAAAATTCTTGCTCTGAAATTAACTGTGCTTTGCTCTCTTGCTCCCAAAGCACACACAGTTGGTGTTTAGGCATTGGAATCATCTGCTGGCCACTGTATGAGTGTTCAATAAATGCACTGGAGTTCTTGAGGGTCTTGACTGTTCATAGAATGTTACCTGTGTTCCTTTAGCAGCTCTCCTTCCCTTGGAGAACCTGTTCCATTGTTCCACTGAATTCGTTTATCTGGAATCACCTTTATGACAATACTTGTCCTACTAATAATTCCATCTATTCTTACTCATTTTTAGTCACTGCTGCTGTATTTGTTTCTTAGCTCCAAGACATTACAGAAAAGGAGAGATTCCTTTCCGGCTGTATCTAACTCTGCATCCCAGAAAGCTAGATTTTTGCTAGTATCTAACTCACCTCACTGATTAACTCAAATGCCTGGAAGCATTCCGTTTATAACCATGTGAGGCAATTCTGTGCTCTTAAAGCTAATTTATGACTGATTTTAGAGTGTCTGTTAAGAGGCACAAGTTTGGGATGGTATTTGATACTCAGCAGCTGGAGGTGTCTCATAAAGCCATAATCCAGAAGACTTTTCTTTTTGTCTTTCCTGAGTCATTCCATGATTGCTTATGTTACTTCAAAGAAAGAAGCCTGGATGCTTTATAGCCAAACTGATCTCATTTTATCTACAGGTTTGTAAACAATTTGAAGCTTAGGCTTTACAGTAGAAAACAGATTATCAAAATTGGTAGTGTAGTGACATTAATAGATTGTCTTCTCCGCAAAAGAAGACAAGGTAAAATGCATCAGAAATGTGTTTCCACCTTTGCTTTACATTCCCCATGGAGCCTGCTGGCCATTTTGCCCACGCTGCTGTCCTTTCCCAGTTGCACACCCAGTTGTGCAGTTTATCTCAGCGGTCTGTATTTGCACACAGCACCGCCAGTGACACAATCCCTTCAACCTCGAATTTCTGCACATCTCTATCTGAAGTTCATATAAGCTGCTGCAGACTGCAGAGGAACATTGCCATGAGAGCACACAGCAATGCTCGGATGCAGATTCATTCTGTCACCAACAGCTCAGGATCCCATTTGGTGTCTGATACACTGATAAACAGTTTTATATCCTAAGAAATAGATAAAGTAGCACAACACGACCATCAGAGGTCAAATACCTGGCGTGCTTGGCAGTACCTGCCACACCCTCACAGAGGTAATGATCCACCAGCTGCCTCCAGAAACTGAGCAGACCTTCACCTTTGCTTTGCCCCTCACGCGGAGCAAAGCAGCTGGTCTGCTGCTGATCCACCGCCTTGTGTTTGGCAAAGGGAAGAACAAGCAGACATCAGACATCCCTGGTCACTCCAGTCAGAGCATGATGCTCAGGGGAGCTCCGTGGTTATCTCCATGCTGCAGGATGGACGTCCAGGACAGTTGGGTCCGACTTGCCTGCCTCCAATCAGCTGATTGGAAATAAGAGTGAAGGTCTGAGGTTTGGCTGTTCCCTGCAGATGGGAACGATGTCCCAGGCACTTCTGTCACTGACGGGAGGAAGAAGTAGCACAGGCAGGCTGAGGTCTTACACAGCTGTGTTCCGCTGACTTTGGTAGCTGACCAGGGCCTGGGGAGGGTCTGGCACACCATGTCTGTCTGTGGCCTCCGAGGTGATTTCCATTCCTGAGAAAGCTGGAGGGTGCCGCAGAGCGTGCTCATAGGGAGGGGGCAGCTATTGAGAGAGAATCAGAAACAAGCAGATCACCCCACGTCTTCTTACACAGCACACACAAAGCACAAAAACACCCCGAAATTAAACTCCAGGTCTCAGAGCAGCAGGCTCTGGCTGGCTGCGAGCTGGAAGGTAAGAGCTGAGCTTGGCACTTGTTTGCCTCGCAGTGGGGCAGAAACCCACAGGAGATGTTACAGCGTATCCCACCCGCTCCATCCGGGATGCCACGTTAGGTTCCTGCTCTGCCCTGTGCCAGGGACTGGGCACTGCTTGTTGCAAAGCCAGAAAACAACTGGCTTCTGCTGAAACAGGACTGTTGTTCACTTCCCTTTAGCTACGTGTAGGCTGTATGGGGGTCTATAAAAGCAGGCTATAGGTTGTAACTTCATAGAGTTTTCAAGGCTCGGTGCTCCCGAATTTAAACCCTTGGGGCTTTAGCATGCACAATTCTGAGCAGGTCACTCAGGCACAGGCCAAGAAATGTAAAGAGTTCAATTACTTGTCCTTGGTGCAGCTGGGCCTTGCTTTTCTCTGCCCTCAGCACTCTCACATCAGGGCAAGTAATCATTAGTTACAAACCCAAATGCTGAATGCCAAGTGCTGACTATTCCAAATATTGCATTGTAGCACTACAAGCTGAAAATCCAGGTAAACCAACAGATGCTTTGTGCTCTGCTAAGGGTTTCAAATATTTATCTTCTGCTTTAGTCAATGAGAACTTTTTCAACAGGAGTCTCTCGGGATGCTGCCACCGGACCTACACATCAGATGCCCTTTGTTGGAGTGCAGATCTTAAATACCATAGCAGGCAAAGCCTCTGGCTCACAACAAGCCATGAGCACTTTGAGGTAACAGCACAGGGCTCTCAGAAGTGTCCTGCTGGGAGAAGGGAGTGAGGAACCATGGAAGCCTTACAGATCCAAAAATAGCATTCCAAGCTCGGCCTGGCACAGAGCATTGATCGTAAGGGCTCGCTCTGCCATCAGCACTTCTGTCCTTACTCCCAGCACAGGCATTTCTGCAAACGCACCGGGAGAGATGAATCATTAACTGCACAGATGTACACAAAAGGAGCCTCTGAGTACACCGTGTGCCCTTCCCAGAGATAATGGCTATCAGAGAACGGCAAGTGCAGGGAACAGAGTCCATAACCTCTGCAAATCACTGGAGCCAAAGCCAGATACAGATGGGAGCAGCGCTGCCCCTGGGCCCTCACCGACAGAGAGCAGCCCTGGGCTCACCTCCTGGGAAGGCTCTGCCCACAGCCCAAACCTCTCTGCGATCATCTGGTGGATCTCCCGCTGGCGATCCTTCTTCCGCACGCTCTCATAGCTGGGCAGGCGGGGCTCCCAGGAGGGCAGCTGGTAGCTGCTGGGCGGCGCGACACAGAACAGCTCCTCTGCCTGGAAACACCAAACCCAGAAATGTCAGCACGGCGGGGCTCTGCTGGGAGCCGGTGACCCAATGCCACCTCAGGATGCTTCAGGTTCAAAAATACGGGTGCCGCCCCTTGAACCCTTTAAAGAGGAAATCCGCACACCCTTCCTGGAAATAATTACACCACAGGTGCACGATGCAGACGTGCTCTAGAGATCCCAAAGTCCAGGGGATCTGCCCAATCAAAGCAAGACATATAAAGACAAGGTGGTGTCCTCTGTAGCATCCCTGGGCCTTCTCCACCAGTTCTTATGCACAGACAGCTTTCCCACAGCCCAACACCTCTCTCATAACCCCCAAGACCCTCCCGGGTCACCACAACCTTCCCAAGTCTCCTTCCAGGGTCATCGGGACCTTCGCTACCCTTCCCCCCAGCTCCCCTTAGGGAAAGCAGCACCACCTGCATGCCAGGATTCTCAGCAGCGCTCTCCAGCCGCGACGCTCTGCACTGGGGTCCCACCAGCCGCTGATTGCTGCTGAAGTACGGGGGTTGGCAGTCCTGGAACGAGGGGTCAGAGAAGAGGAGTGAGCTGAAATCCGTCCCGTAGCTGCAGCTCCGGAGGAAGAGCCGCCGGCTGTGCCCGCGTGCGCCGCGTGTGCCTGCACCCTTCCCGCACCCAAAGCTCCCGCACGGTCTGGCCGGGCAGCAGCAGGTCCGCTCCGGGCACCCATGTCGGCTGGCCGCGCTGCCGGGCGCCGGACGCTTCACGCAGGTTCAGCAGTATTAGCTTTCACGGGGGGACAGCATGACATAAAAAAAGGAAAAAACAGGAAAGCGGGCACTCGGCTATTCCACTGGTGTAGATAAGAGCTCTGGCACGCGTTCAAGGTCACAGAATTTGTAAATGCTTATTTATTCAGGGACTCGTTTCAGAGCAACGCTGCAAGCAGCTCTGAGGAGCAATTACAGTCCTGTTCCTGAGCAGCCTTGCTCCACTTAAACGCGATTCCCTACAAAGGCGCCGAGCAACAGCCAGCAAAGATTCCTCCCGCGGAGAGGAAAATGCTCCCTGCTCTCACAAAGCGGCACGGAGCCTTCGGGCGGACCGCGGGGCAGCGCGTGTGACGGCGCCGGATCGCGGCGCGGTGCCGTCCCGTTCCGGATCAGCGCGGCACCCACCGCCCCGCCGCTCCGCGGGAGCCGCCCCGGCCCGGGCAGCGGGGAAGCCGCCTTTCTACACCCCCCGCCCGAACCGCCGTCCCGGCATCGCTCGGAGCGGCGCCTTCCCCGGGCATCGCATAAAGGCCGTGCCGGCCGAACACGCCGCTTCCCGGCTCCATTCCTCGCGAGGCCCCTTCCCCATAACGCGGAGCAGAGCGGAGCCCTGCTCGCCAGCGTGCCGAACGAAGGAAGGGAAGGAAGGAGGAAAGCGCGTCTCGGGCCGCCGAGGGGAGCCGCGGCGTTTCCCCCCCGGCAGAACCCGGCACGAGGGCACGGGGCACTCACGCACTGGCCGGGGCTCTGGAAGAAGCGGCACGAGCAGAGGAACTGGCAGCACGTGGGGTCCCGGCGGTACAGGAGCAGCAGCAGGACGAGCACCGCCAGGATGAACACGGACGTGGACACCGCTGCCAGAGGAGAGGAGACGCAGTGAGCGGCGGGCAGAGCGCGCAGCCCTTTCGCCCGCGGGGTCTGTAGGAATAAAGCAGCGCGGGGAAGCCGGACTCGCCCGCTGCCCGACCCGGAGACACCGAGGGCACCGCGCGTCCCCAGCGCTTCTCTGGCCGTAACAAGAGACGTCGGCTGCGTTCCCAGAACGCGTCCCACGACCGGCTCAGCTCCGCTCAACACCGCCCCGTACCCCCGCGCTGCCCCGGAGCTTCCGCGCCTGCGGTTCCCGACGGACCGCGTGCGAGGAGGGGAAGCCGTTCCGGCTGCAGGGAGCGGACCGAACGCTCCCGGCTCCGTGGGGAACCCCGGACAACGTCCCCGGCGCGGAGCCCCGGCCGCGCACTCACTGGCAGCGATGACGATGGCCAGGACGTTGCTGTCCATGTCCTCCCCGCCGGGCCGCGCCATACCGCCAGCGCTCCGCTCCGCACCCCGCCGGGCCGGACCCAGCACAACGCCGGCAGCGGCGCCGCCCCCCGGCCCCATTGGCGGCGGGACCGGAGGTCGCCGTGGCGACGCGACGCGCGGGCGGAGCCCCGGGAGGGAGCGGCCGGGAGGGGAGGGGAGGGGAGGGGAGGGGAGGGGAGGGGAGGGGAGGGGAAGGGGCGGCGGGGCCGCGTGCGGGCACCGGGAAGGAGAGCCGTTAATTAACGGCGCACCCCGAGCGCGGAGGGGAGCATCGCCCGCCGCCCCGTGACGAAGCGGTAGCGCAGAACGGAGCCTGGGGGCACCCGCAGCCCGCACGGAGCCGACACACCGCACCGTACAGATATAGATATATTTGTGGAGATGTTGCATATTCAAGGAAATTTTACATAACGCTCCCGACACGGATTTTGGCGCTCCGCACGGTGCCGGCCCGGCGCGTACCCACAGCTCCGGCAGCTGCGGAGCGGGGGAAGAGGGCGAGCGATGAGCAGCGAGCGGCTCGCACAGCCCAGGGAACTTGGGGGGAGCGGGGGAAAGGCGGCACGGGGCTCAGGAGGTGCTGAGCAGGCGGCCCTCGCCCCAGCTGCGCCCCTCGCTCGTCCTCGCACAGGCAACGTCCGTCCTCGGGCTGCTCACAAACTCCAGTCGCAGTTCCACACGTGGAGCAGCTCCTCAGGGTGGAAAACCGAAGCCAGCCGCCCCACGCAGCGCTGGGCTCGGAGACGAACGGCACAGGCGAGGCCCGAGCCGGCGGGTGGCTGGGAACGGGACGCGCCGCCGCTGCCTCGGACGGGGGAAGCAGAAGCAGCACAGAGTGGATGGCGCCGGCCGGATCTCCTTTCTTTGCTTTGTAGCCAGGGAAGCAGAGCAGATCCCGAGAGCTTCTGCTGACCCAGGAGAAAAGAGCAGGCGGGGCCGACGGGCTGTGGCCCAGGGCAGCTGCCGTCGCGTTGCATTTTGGCAGGAGACGCATCCCGCCCGCCCCGGAGCTGTGGGTGGAGCAGAGACAGAGGCCACAACGTCCCACGGCGGCTTCTCGGGCTCAAACCGCCCTCTGAGCCATCGCACGGCAAACATCGGCAACTCCAAATGTTTGGCACAGTCGGGCAGCTGCCCCGAGGGCAGCACGATGCGGTCCCTCCTCAGCCCCCAGCAGGAAATGGTAAACAGCAAAACAATAATAATAATAAAAAAAATGTAAACAACCCAGCACCCTGTCCTGCAGCACCAGGACAGCCAAGAGAACAAGGTATGTTACAGTCTCAGGGGACGTGGAGACACGAGGACATCCCGGCCAACGCGGGGTCTCGTCTCTATTGCACTTTGCATCATATATATTTCTATATATATTTATAAAAATACAAACTAAAGGGACTAAAGGGCTGGGGTCGAGGGGGTGAGATGCAAGCCCTGGGCCAGCAGCAGCTCCATGCACGTGGCAGGCTGTGACCTGTCCTGCGCGTCCCTCTGTGCCCTGCCCTGGAGTCCCCTGCCAGCCTTCCAGGGGAGCAACCCGCAGCACAGGGCCTGATCCTGCAGAGATCCAGCCTGGGCAGGGCAGAGAGGGCAGGGTGCTGAGTTGGCGCAGAGCCCACCCCCGTCAGCCTTCCGTCCCTCCTCCATCAGCCCTTCCCAGGACACCAAGGCCTGGATTGAGAACCACGCAGCTCCCGTCAGCGCCCCACAGCGATGGGCACCCCAGCACGCTCCCCATGGCCAGCAAGTGCCCATTCCTGGGGGAGATGGCCAAGACCACCTCCCCCTCCTCCCAAAGAAACCCACAGGAGGATCCCCTCAGCTCGGCACTTCCCCTGTTCTCTTCCTCAAGTAACTGCGGTGTGAATTGCGCGGGGTGATGCAGTCTGGAGTCCCTCGTGGGCAGTGATGCAGGATGCCCCCCGCTCCCAACGCCGCCCCCGGCTGCTCCTGCTACCTCAGCCGCCCATCAGGTTTGATGGGCCCCAGTTCTGATTTGGGGTCCGGGGACAGTGAGCTCCAGGAGGTTTTGCTGCAGATCTCCAGGGAGGAGCAGGAGGATTCGCTGCCGACGCAGACGTCCGCCACGGACCAGAAGGTGCTGATGGCACTGTCTGCCCACTCATCCAGCGCCCGCCCCGTCAGCTGTGCTTTCTGTGCCGCCGCCACCTCTGCCTCCTCGGGGTGTGGCAGGTTCAGGATCCCCCCCAGGCCCTGGAAGCTCTGCTCCATGTACTCGTTGCGGGGGGGCCCGCCGTGCAGCCAGCTGCTATCGTCTGCAGGACAGGGACGAGAGCTGTTAGCACTGCTGATCCCAGCACTCTGCTCCCCTTCCCAGCACCCTCAGCATCCCGGTCCCTTGCAGCCCCCGTAGTCCAGCCCAAGGGACAGGGAGGCAACTGGAGGATGGATGTGGCAGACCCGTATCAGCCTACCGGCCTCGTCTGACGCACGGATACACGGATAGAGGAGGATGGCTCCTGCAGTGTCGTGGGCTGCAGGCTAACACCAGGGGGAAGCACATCGGACTGCCCACAGAAAGACCTCAGCCCCGATCCCAGAGCATCCTCACCTTTCCTGAGAGGCTGCCTGCGGTTGAAGGTCTGTGGCACCACCAAGAACTGGTTCTCCCCCAGGGGTTCCCAGAACTGGAGCAGGCGGATGGTCCAGATGCCGGGGCGCAGAGGCCGGTTCAGGGGCGGCTTGTACTGGGTGAATTCTGTCTCAGCATCCACCGTGATGTCGTAGGAGGCAGCAATAACATATGTGGGGTCGATCCACACCACTGTGGCTGTCAGGTTGGGACCTCGCGACCACTTCTGCATGGCCATTGGCTCGTCAAAAGGCCCCATCAAGCCTCCAAAATTGCGGAAGAGCCTTTCCTTGGGATCCCACTCTGTGCCCACCTGCAGGGACAAGAGGCATGAGGCAGTGGGACACCAGGCAAACAGATGCTATCAATTTAGGATTTACGCTTCACCATCTCAAACCAGAGAGAGAATGAGCTTTGGAGCCCAAAGCAATGCATACCCACCCTGCACTACTCTCCTGTCTGCCTGCACCACATCAGTGCCAATCCAGCTACATGTAATGTCCTCTGCAGCCAGAGATGTTGGCACCAGCTGCCTCAACTCCCCCCCCTTACCCCCAAAAGATCCCTTTAAAGCCTTTTCTCCACTGTTCAGCTCCCAATTAAAGCCAAATTCCTGGACAGAAGTTCATTCTCAGCCATGACAATGGTATTGAGTCCTTCTGCCTCACTCAGAGTGCAGGCATGGAGAGAAAGAAGAGCAGCATGGTGTAGAAAAGCTCAAGAGGAAAGCAGGAGTTTTGAGGGAAACTTTTCCCATACCTCAAGGTTCTGTAATCGGTTTGCCTGTCCTCCATGACCTGCCAGCTTCAGAGCTCCTTGGGGCATCATCCACACCTCCAGGGACTCTGCCCGGCCAGTTGCTGAGTTCTGCACTTCCTGCATCACCAGGTAGCCCTGGAAACGGTCGTCATAGAAATACAAGTGAACACTGGATGGGAAACCTCGGGGCTCAAATCTGGAGAAAGACAGAGGTTGCACAACTGAGCGTCAGCATCCTCCCAGCACAACGTGCAGCCGCCCTCAGAGCCTGGACCAAGCCATGGTCAGTGCCCCACCTGCAGAGATTCTCCTCCTTTGGTGCCACCACAGATGCTGCTTTGCGGAGCCCCAGCCTGGAGAAGCCCGTGTAGAAGGTGAGGGTGACGTCGCTGAGGCCGCTGAGCCCATCGACGCGGTCGTAGACGTTCTCCCAGTAGGCCTTTAGGGCAGGCGTGTTGGGGGGGTAGCTGCCATACAGGTGGGTGTCGAGGATCTCCAGCACCTCCTGATTCACTGTCGACTCAAACTTGCGGGCAAAGAAGGTGGGTCTGGAGAGTTGCTGGAACAACACAGTCATTTCTAACAGCAATGGTGGCTTCCCCTCCGCCCTCCCACCTCAGCAGGGCGGCCGGGTGTGGGGCACAGTGGGAAGAAGCATGCTAGGATTCATTCTGCCCCATCTGATGGCACAGGCTAAGGAGCAGCAAAGCACAGACTGTGTGTGGGATCCTCTGTGGCAGGATCAGTGGTAGCAAAAAGTACGGTTACTGATAACGCAGACGGGTTCCAATCTCTCCCACTGCCTTCCCCTCTGTGTGCTCAGAAGCATCCATTTGTCATCCACCCCTTTATCTATTATATCTGGCTATGCTCAGAAGGGCTCCCACCCTCCAAAGACCCTGCAGAGTTCTGGCCATGTGGCACGGCTTGCAGGATCAGCACTGTGCACCATGTAGTACTGCAGCCCCTTGCTAGAAAATCCTGCTGAGGGACAGAGATCTCCCAAACCTCCACTGTTCAGTTTACATCTCAACTTGCTGAGAGCACAGGAGGATGTCAAAGTATTTTGTCCTGCCAAAGATGACAGCACTTTTTTCACAGGTTTTAAAGAACAGATATTTGCCCCAAGTAATAGGTCTGCAAAGAGAGAGCAGGGAAATGGGAAAGAGTCTGGGAAAAGGAGCAGCACTGCAAGCAGAAGCCCGGCTGCTAGGCAGGGCAGTCAGCATAACCCCGCCAGCAGAGCGCTCAGACACATCTGTGCTGAGCCCCACAGGGGCTGGAGAGCCAATCCTGCTCCTGTTCCTCCTGGGTCGGGTGAGGCTCGCGCAGAGCAGCTGGCACTGCATTTGCAGGGGAGGTCAGAGGAGAGCCGGGCACAGAGACAGGGAGTAGGGGAAAGAGCAGGAGGAGAAAGGAGGATCTTTTTCACCTGTAGCCGGAGGAAGTCCTGGGGTTTGAAGTCATTTGGGGAGCACCCGCACCAGTCGACTATGTGTTTATATTGGCACTTACAGCCCAGCTTGCGGTTCCAGTTGGTCACTCGGAGGTTGTTATCGACCAGCGTCTCGCAGGCGTGGCTGTTCTCCAGGACCGTGTGGAAGAAGGACTGTATGGCAAAGAAGGGACAGAGACCCAGTGGGGATGGAGGATGGGTGCTTAACGGAGCCCCCTACCTCTCACTCACAGAAGAACAGGGAGGCCCAGAAGAGCTGGGATAGCTCCCAGTTCCCAGCACAGGGCAACCCATAACAGGTCGGCTCATTCACACACATCACTCCTTATCCAGCCCAGAAACGTCTGGACCCAAAGCACAGGGCTGGATACAAACACAACCCTTGGCAAGTCTGCTCCTCTCCTCTCTCCTACCAGCAGTCACAAAAGCTGCAAGAGCAGAACCTGCAATGCCCCTCCCAGCTACCTGGGGCAAGGATGGAGTGGGGCATTGTTCAGAACAGTGGGAAGAAAGTCCCACCAAAGCCAGAACCATGCTTTTGTTAGTTTCTTGGGGAGAAGGAATAAGGCTGAGAAAAGAACGCAGCTCTCACAGCGAAGGCAGCTCTGAGCTCCCCTCCCGCAGCCCAGCAGCACCCACCTCAGCTGGCAGCAGTGTGTAGGTGTAGAACTGGCGCAGCTGGGACACCAGCTGGTCGTCTGCATACACCACGTACTGCACGAAGCTGCGTGTCAGTGAGAACCAGTCGGAGCCGCCGTCCACCACGATGCCCTCAGGGATGTGCCGCTCACCCAGCCTCCACATGTGGGAGTCACACTCGTGGAACAGGCGGTCCAGACCCTGCTTCTTGATAAACCTGGCAGAGGGACAAACACGAGGCGTTAGGGACGTCACCCGCTTTGCCAGGACACAGACGAATCTCTTGCAGTGTAAAACCAGTGGATTAACACCAGTGATAGGGCTGGCTGCTCGGCTCTGGCAGCTACAGCTAAAACAACTCCCTGCACAACTGTTCTGTTTTTTCACCCTCGCACCTCCCCACTTTCCTGTTCCTCCCCTTGGTCTTTAGCTGGGATTACCTGGCATTGTCTCGGCCGTGAGACTTCAAGAAGTTCTTATCTCGGTATTTGGACAGGAACATCACTAGCTCCTCGTTGGTCCTGACAGGTAAATTAGAAAGTGTTAGTGGGATAAAGCAGCCCAGCAAACGCTCAGGCTGCAGCAGCCATCAGACACAAGGAACCTCAAGCTGCCTGGTAGGTGCTGACTCAGTCCCTTATTCCATTGCTGGGCAGACACAGCCCCTCTGCTGTCTGGCACCTGTTGAGGTGTGCAGGGATGGCGCACATCCATATTTTCACATGTGTTCACGTGCACATTCCCCTGCAACACCCAGGCAATGGGAAGGCATGGCCTCTGAGTTACTGGCTGGGCTCCTCTACAGAGATGGAATCAGCCTTGCCCTGAAGTATCACCACCAGCACATGGGTGCAATCTCTAACCTCTTCTTCCTTGAGCTCCCCGCTCCTCCCAGCAATGTTACTCCCAAGGCTGCTGAGGAACCACGCAGCCTGAACCCTTCCATTTTCCTCCTTGATCCAACAAGGTCCTCACCTCGTGGGGTAATCAGTGGCACTCAAGTTGATGAAGAAGTCCCAGGGCCACTCAGTCAGCTCCAGCAGGTCCTTCATGCTACGCAGGTACATCTTCAGCAGGCTGGCACCTCCCCAGATGGTCACCATGCGCCAGGGTGTCACACGGATGTTGGGGTAGTGCTGGGCCAGCTCCACTGCCTCTCGATGGAGGTAGTTGGAGCGCTGCAGGGGACAAGGCTCACATCAGCGAGCACTCCTCTTCCCAGGGCCCTGTCCTCCTCACCACCAGCCCTGCTCTGTCTATGTCCTTCTGCCCTCCCCACTCCCCTATCTGCCTTCCTGAGCAGTACCAAGAGTCAGACCCTGCAGCTCTGTGGTGCCTCAGCCCACATCACAGCTAAACTTCATGCTGCTGCTCTCAGGGGTTGGACTGGAAACTCTGGAAAGGGCAGCCAGATCCCACCCGCTGCCAGCATCCCCCCATGCCCCCGGACCCCAACCTTGCTGGCAGGCTGGGCAGCCCACCTCTGAAGGGCTCTCTGAGCAGCAGCAGCCATGATCTGCTGCTTGCCCAGGGCACAGCAGCCCCTTTTATTTATATTGCTGAAACAAAAAGTAGGGAGCCAGAATAGAGTTGCCTGCCTGATCCAGCTGACCTTTTTCTTCCACCAGGCAAACTGACGTCTCCCTGGGATCTTGTGATCTATGGAATGGAGAGTGTTTTGGCACTAGCCATGCCTTGGGGCTGTTTGTTGCTGCTGCCAGCGCACAGAAATAACAGAGCAGAGGAGCAGGGTGTGAGCACTGCATCTTCTGGGCTGGAGTACAATCTCTCCCCTGCCTACATGAAAGGAAGTGGCACTGGGAAGAAGATGAGCACAGACTGTTTGCTGCTTGTGGCCCCAAGGGCTGAGACTACCCTGCTCTGGGCAAGGGTGACAGATTCTACTATTTCTGGAGAGGCAGAGACAGTGGGAGAGTCACAGTGATGACAAACCCCACCCGGTCACTTCCTCCCGTACAGGAGATGCCTCATCTTCATTTAGTACCTGTCTGCACCCTCACCTCTAAAGACTGCTTGGGTGGATCCAGACATCATTAGCACATCTCTCCCTTCTTCTCTCCCCCCTTCACATACCTTATCGACGTGGATGTAGAAGAAGTGCTGCTGGTGGTACACAGCCTTGATGAGCCGCTTCAGCTGGCGAATGGCCCTGCCGTGCACCACCAGCATGTAGGCGATGCGCACAGGATTGCTGGGCGGCACCTGCTGCAGCCGGCTCTCATCCCACTGGATCACAGGGCTGACCTTCCCTGCATGAGGAAGCGAGGGCTGTCAGCCACCTGCTGGCTTTGGCTCCAGACAGCACAGGGCATGCCACTGCCCTACCACGCACAGCAGGGCACCTTGGCACGAGCAGTCCCTTGTGTTACACTGACAGGGACGTGATGGGAAAGGAGGGGTGCCCTCCTATAATGCGATGGAAAGTGCAGCAATGACAGCAGAACAGCAAGATCTCAGGTCACAGCAAGTGAGAATTTACTCAAACACAACAGCAGCAGGCACAGAAATAAAAGAAAGAAGCTGCTTACCTTGGGAAGGCCTCAGGTAGGCAAGGATCTCTAGAGATCCCCTCACATCCACTGCCAACCCTTGAATGAGGGCTGGGAAGGGGTGGATCCTGGCTTCATCCCTGCTGGTCAACCAGGTACACTGCATGCACCTGAGCTCCCCTGGGTTGGCCCTGCCTTCCCACCAGGTGCTCCATTACTGGCTCAAGCCCTGACTTAGCATTTCCACTACACCTCCTCTGGCTATTCAAAACAGAAGATGCAGCTGCACCTGGCTCCAATCTCTAAAACTGCTGCTGCTTGGGATGAACAGCCCAGCTTAAGGAGGCTGTCACAGCTTTGATTGGATTACAGAGGCAGCGGAAATTTGGGAATCAGCAGCAGGTTGAGGCAGCTTTAGGCCCCGTCTGGCAGTCTGGCTGCACGAAGGAGGTGGCCCACCCACCTCACCAGGACACTCCAGATGCCCACAGGCAGCCTGGGCACGTGAGTAGGACTTACCGGAGAGCGGGCAGTGGCGAGGCACAGACTGAGGCATGAGGCTGCCGGCCCGGTGCAGACACACCACGTTGGCAATTTCCTGTTGGCACTGCTTGCTGCTGGCCCTGGCCAGCGCCGAGAGGGCATCTTTGCCCGTGATCTCACACTTGGGGGTGAAGCTGTTCTCGGTGGGCTGCGGAGCCCCCTCCACGCTGCCCGTGTCACCCTGCTGGAAGACGGCCAGCTGGGCGTCCCCGCGCGGCTCCGTCAGGTTCCTCCTGCTGGAGGAGTCCGGTGCGGCCGGCAGCCGCCGTCCCACTTTGTGTCTTGCTGTCACAGCTCTCACCACCTTTGACACCAGAGCCCCAGGGCTGTCCAGCCGTCCCCGCCATCGCCCGTGCTTCCGTCCTGCGCTGCCCCGGCGCCCGGCAGAGCTGTCTGAGTCCTTGGAGCCATCGCCGTTTTCAGGCAGCCTGGCTTTCTTCTGCCGCTCCTGTTTCAGGTGGATGCAGAAAAGGACACAGTATTAACTCAGGCCTGCTGTCGATGTGCTCAGAGCATCCTCGTTCCCAGTGCTCAATGTCTGTGTCCCACTGGAGCCCAACAACCAACATCCTTCTCTGCCACACTCAAGGCACACTGAGGCACAGCAGCGCTGGCTGCTGGTGTCACTGCAAGCAAGGGAGGCGTGGGTACCCCTCACTGCAGTGTCTCCTCAGGGCTGAGCAGAAGGAGCCCAGAGCAGTGATCTGACTCCCCTGCCCCCAGAAGAATAACTATCTTCATGTGCAGCTCAGTGCTGCAGCATGCCAGATGCTCCAGCAGCAAATGAGGCCTTCACTCCACTCCCCCACCCAAAACCCCCAACTCCAGCCCCACAGCACCTCCCTGCACGGTGCTTTGCCCCCTCACAGAGACAGCCCCCGAGCCTCTATGTTCCAGCAAGTGACACTGGTCTGCAGCCCCTGTGGATGCAGCACCCAAGACACACAACCAGGACATTGCTCCAAGGTCCTCTCTGCTTTCCTGCCACACTGCAGGGTCCTTCGTGGGCAGAGAGGACAGGCACAGGGCTCCCCTAGCTGGTGGCTGTGACTTTGCCAGCTAGCAAACAGACCAGCTCCCCACTGTCACAATCACACTGTGAGCCCAAGCTGGCTTTGAAGCCCAGCTTATCCAAGGGATGGAGTCCCAGACAAGAGGCAGCTGTACTTATTGGGACTGAAAGTGTAAGGGAAGAACCTGTTGTGCTCCCTTCCCCATATCCTGGCTTCCAGTACTCGCCTGGAGCGGATGCAGTGACCGCCAGCTTCTCTAGAAATCCCTTTAACAAACCTTCCCATGGAGCCAAGTGTGTGCAGAGGGAACAGTTAATTGCACTTCATTACCTCTGCCAGGCTGGCTGATTAGCAAAAATGAGTTAGACTTGGGAAGAGCGAAGAGTTGTTCCTGGACACACAGAAGTTTGGATGGTAGCAATGAGGGAGGCAGCTGCGGGGCCGAGGAGCGGAGCTGCCCAAGGGGTTGGCACGACAGATGCCATCAGATGCATGAGCCCCACGAGTTATTCTGGCCAGCGCTGCCCAGGGCTGCGGAACGGCTTTGGCTGGCACGGCCACCAGCACAGCACCAACCAGGTGTCACCGCAGGCAGCGAGACTTGCTGTGAGCTTCTCTGGGGGAGCAGCATCTTCTGAGGATGCACAGATGCTCACGGAGATGGTGAGACCAAGTTAATTTGCTGCACAAGTCTCCCTGTGGGCGTAGCTGCCAGGAAGGTCACAGCCAGGAGAAATCACGCTGTGCAAAGGCTAGAAAGCATCTGGCAAGACCTGCCTGTTCCTGCCAGCCTGTGTGAGCAGCCAACAGGCAGAGCCAGCGCGGAGTCCCTGAGCTCCCTGTGCTGGGCTGAATGGTCTCCCCATGGCCTGCAATCCTCGGCTATGCAGGAAGGGGCCACGGGGCTGCTTGGCTCCCGCAGGGCTGCTGTGAGCAGGGACCAGGTGAGCCCACTGCCACGCAGCCAGGCGTCACAGCCAGCCCCCGACAGGCGGTGAGCAGCTCATTAGCACTGCACAGGCCCATCTGTTTGGAGAGTTATGGACCTGTTTTCTCTGCATGTCACAGGAGCAGGGAGTCAGGAAGTGTCTGATGAGCAAAGAGTCTCTTCCACAGACTCAGCCCTGCAGGAAGACCCTCTGGCCCTGCCAGCACACCCCGGCACAGCGCCCACGCACAGAACCCCACGTGTCCCCTGGAAGGAACTCAGCTGCTATTCACAGCAGGGAATTCCTCAGAAACATCACCAGCCTTTCTGGAGCTGCCAGCTAACAAACTGAATGCCTTCTAATTACCGCACCGCAGCAGAGCCATCCCTCCACCCAGCCAGGCAGAGAACAGCTTCAGCCACGTTGCTCTGCTGTATTTAGGGCTCGTGCACAGGACTCTTTGGCAGAGCTCCTGGGAGAGCCAGCAGCTGCCTGTCCCTCCTCCCAGCACACATGGACAACTCCAGCCACCTGCCAGTGGCCACTTCCTCCATCCTGCATCCCCACTGCCTCCATTGAGGTCCGCATGGCGCCATGGAGCCGTGGTCAGGCACCGAGACCCCTCCTCCCTGGAGCAGGGCTGACTTCACACTGCCTGCCTCCTGGCAACTAAAGCACCAGGTGCTGTGCCTGATGCAGGGTGCTGTGGCCATTGTCCCCATGGCACCTTTCCTCCAGAGCGGCACCAGGATGCCGCATCTCCATGGCCCATTCCCACATCCCATCCCTCCTGCTTCCCCTGCTCCTGTAGATAGTGCCCAAACTGCTGGGAAAGGAAGGGGACAGGGACTGGCTTCCCCAGGACTTCTTTTAGAAAGCAGTTGGTGAGCTTAAGATCACAGCCCCTGCATTGCCAGAGCTTCTCAGCACAGACGCCAAGACATCCCAAGCATCTCCTCCCTTTTTTGCAGGACACAGAGGATGCATCCATCTGGGTCTCCAGGTCCTGGACGCTGCAGAGGGCCCAAATACACATCAAAAACCAGTGATGAGAGAGAGGAGCAGAGTTAATGACATCTGGTGTCCTGCAGCATTCCATCTGGACTTGACTGACCCTGGTGCCTGTCAGATACCAGCTCTCATCAGGAAAAACCAATGCCAAAATGTTCCAAAGTCACCGGGGAAACGTGAGGCTCAGCTGCCGTTAGTTCAGCCAGCAGCAGGTCCTTAAACTCATGATTCAAATGGACTCAGTCACAGCTCCTACAAACAAGCTGGCTGGGGGAAAAAAACCAAAACCCAAGAAATCTCAGCAAAGCTGGAAGAAAAGATGTTTTGTAGGAAGCTTCTCTGGAGGCTGCAGCACATGGATGACAGCAACACTCCAGCACCAGAGAGGGGCCTGCTGCCTGCAGCGAGGAGGGCAGGAGGGAGGTGAGAGCACGAAGAGTGAATGGGCTGCAACACCTCTCCCAGTGACAGCTCCTCACCTCCACCCACAAAGACGCTTTGCGGTCTGCGTGCTCACACCTGTGCTGTGCAAAGAGCCAGCAGCACCGCAGACCTGCCGGCGTGCAGCTCAGGAGCCAGCAGTGCTGCTGTGACAGTCAGAGGCTCTGCTCCACGCGGGTTGGGGCATCCCTGAGTCCCACCTGAGTGCCCACCATGTGGTGCTGCCTGCAGCAGGCGTGCTGTCAGTGCGGGTTGTGCACAAACACAGCAGGTCCCAAAGCACCAAACACAGACCAGACCTTTCTCTCCAAGCTGTCGGCCTGGACAGGGATGGGGGTGGCTGATCCCGGTGGAACAAGGTCATCTGGCTTCCCGGATGAAGAAGTCCCAACACGCCAATTGCTGCTGCAGTAACACAAAATGTAGCGTTGAGCTGGGCGAATGGAGATTGATACACCACAAAGGAAGGGTACAGCCAACAGCAGCCAGAGCGGCCCTTTTCGGGAATGCCTGAGCTGCCAACGTGGGCACAGGGCATGCAGGGCAACCATCAGCACAGCACTGCTCTGAAGGGGAAGACGAGCTCGCCTCGCCCCTGATGCCGCATGGTGCATGGCAGACTTGCAGCTCCCTTGTGCTCACTCCTGCGAGTCACAGTTGGCTTGTGGTGGGGATGAGCCAGGCTAGAGCAGTGTCCATTAGTGGGAAGGAGCCATTTACTCAAGCAATTAGATCCCAGAGTTTCCCAGATCCATCCAAGCCTGCAAGGTCAGGTACTCCAGGGAGAGTTCTCCTGCCTTCATCTCTGCCAGAAATACCCCAGGGAACAGTGGCTCCTCCAGGTCTGGCCAAAATCAGAAACTGCAGGAAAGCACAGAAGCAAAGAGCTTTGTTGTCTTTCTAAAACAGTTAACTGGATTTTTCCCAGCTTGCTGATGGGTTTGAGCTGTCAGTAAAGTTCACGATGCTTCTTGCATTCTCCAGGGAGGCTTCTCCATTCCTATCCTATGAGCTGTGAGATTGGTGGTGGTGAATTGTCCCCTGTACAGACGAAGGTGCCCACGGCCAAACCTGTCAGTGCCCAGCTCGGTGCTAGGGGAGGCACGAGGAAAGCAGGATGAACAAGGAGGCTGCACAGGGCAGGAGCAAAGGCAGGCGGAGCTGATGACAGTGGCACTGCGAGCTGCCCGCCCAAGTGATAGCGGCGGACAGGGGAGCAGCGTAGGCCGGTGCAGAGAGAGAAAGGGAAGCCGGGATCAGTGAAGTGCTCCAGCCAAGGTCAGGGAAAGAGGACAGGGCTGTCAGTCACACCTGGCAGCCACAGCTCACACACTCACAGCATCTTCAAATCCAAGGTAACTCCGTGCCCGCTCTCCTTGCCACACGCAGCTCCGGGTTCTGACTCACTGCTGCACTCACCCAGCCCTGGGGCTGGCGATCGACCGCCGGCTGCGCGGCCAACCCACAGACCTCCCTCCTGCTTCCTCGCAGTGGCCGCTCCGTTCCTTTCTGCCCTCGGGGGAGAAGTTTCTAATCCACGAAAACTCCTGCGGCCGCAGGGGCAGCTCCAGCAGCCAGGGAGGCGGCAACGGAGCGGAGGTGAGGAGCTCCTTCCCTTCCCTTCCCTTCCCTTCCCTTCCCTTCCCTTCCCTTCCCTTCCCTTCCCTTCCCGCTCAGGATCCGAGCCGTCGCTGCCGCTCACCCCCGCAGCCGTCCAGGCCCGGGCACAGCGCGAGCGGCTCTCCGCAAACGAACACAAGGCGATGAGCGGCCCGGAGGCGCAGCGCTCCGCCGGGAGGTGGAGGCGATGCCCGCACGTGCCGGCCCCGCCCCAGCTGCCCCGTGCGGACGGGAGGCAAAACGCGCGGCCCGGCGCCGCGGAGGCACAAGAAAACCCGGGGCTGCGGGCGGCCTCACGCGGCTACCGCGCCCGCAGCCCCGCGCCCCGCTCCGCGCCCTCCGCTCCGCTCCGCTCCGCTCCTCACGCCGCGCAGACCCGCGGCCCCCAGCACGGAGCGCGAAGCCCCGGCGGCCCCACGCGACCCCGCGCCCCGAGCGGAGCCCCCCGAGCCCCCGGCGGCCGCGGCCCCGGCCCACCCCCCGCCCCAGGCCCGGCCCGGCCCGTCCTCCGTCCCCCCGCTCCGCACCTCGGCCGGGCCCTCCTCGTCGAGGCCGGCGGAGCTCCAGAGCACGAGTCCCTGCAGCAGGAGGATGGCGAGGGCCGTGGCCACGGCCAGCCGGTACCGCCGGGCCAGCTTCCGCACCCGGGCGCTCGCCACCATCGTCACGGCCGCTCCGCCGCCACGGGGCGGGCTGCGGCGCGCACGCGCGGCCGGCGGTGGGCGGGGCCAAAGGCGCGGGCACGGCGCGCGAGCGCGAGGGGCGGGGGGCGCGCGTGGTGGAGCGCGTGCGCGCTGCTGGGGAGCGGGCGCGCGTGCGGCGGTTCCTTTCTGTGCGTGCGCTGCGCGCGTTCGTGCGCGTCCACGCGTGCGGCACGCCGTGCGCGTGCTCGTGCGTGTGTGCGGGGCCGCGCCTCGTGTCCCCGCGGTGCCGCCGGAGCGCAGGGCTGCGGGCGGCGCGCCGCTGGAGCTCTCCGGACCCCGCGAGGCGGCTCTGCGGGTCTCCGCCGGTCTGCACCGAGATCCCGGGCGGCTCGTGGCCCCGCGGCGCCCGCTGCCCCCCGGCAGCAGCTGTTGGCAGCTCCTCCTGTGAAAACGGCCCCCAGATGCGGCGGAACGGGGCCCGGCTCCCCGGAGTTACCCATGGACTCGCCGAAGTATCGGTTGCGTTAATTGAGAAAGGAGAGATGTTTTCGGAGAACAAGGCATCGAGCGGGTGCCCGGGAGTAAATGATGGGCTGAGAAGGGGCGGGGGGGCTGAGCCGCGGCCCGGCAGGGCTCCCAGCGGGGCTGTGGGGGCACGGAGCCATGGCAGATCGCCCTGGGGAGCGCGGGGATGTGAGGAGCCGTTTCCCAGCGGCCGTGCAGGACGAATGGAAGCATCTCTGCCGGCTGCTCCCCCAGCCAGGGGCCGCACAAATGCAGGGACTATTTTTTGCTCCCAGCACGGTTGCCACGTGGGGCACGAGGTCTCTGAACGCGGGGAGTGATGTTGCCCCCTCTTGCTCAACCTCTTCCTGTCTTGCGCTGTACCAAAGAAGCACCAGAGTCTATGAAAGCAGCCGGTTCCTGGCTGCTCCAAGCACTGTCCTGATGCCCGGACTGGATCTCAGTGTCCCAAGCAGCTCCTGCTGCCATCGGCCCCAGCAGACAGCAGTGCTGGCTCCTCATCCTCACTGTGCTGCATGCTGCTGCCTGGGAGCCATGTTGGCATAGAGCTGTTCCTGCTCCTCCGGAGGGATTTTGCACACCTGGGCATAAAGGCTCTCTGTATTCCCTTCCAAATTCTGGGAAAAAGAGGGAAAAAACATAAAAAAGAACTATTGGCGTGGTTCCTCCACGGAACATCCACTCTGCTGGAGCCTTTTCCATCCCTTTCAAGCACCCATCGCAGCTGCAGGACCGGAGAGCATAAGGGCACCCTCATTATTTGTGGCTATTGTCCACCTGTAACCCGCCCATCCAACCCAGCTCTGCCCCACACCAGGTCCCCCCATTACAGCCCCCAAGCGGGATTTCTTCCTGCTGCCACCTTGTGCTTTCCCACCTGGCAGGGCTTCTTGACCTCCGAATATTCGGTGGCTGCCTGTGGGGCTGCAGGGGCAGCCCTGACGTTGCTGTACAGATGGCTCTGCTCCGTGCCCACATGGCTGATATTCGCGTACTGCAGCACCTCCTGCAACCAACCGAGAAGAATTGGGGTGCACTTCCAGCACCTCCCATCCCACTGCCCTCAGTGATCAGTGCTGGGATGGTGGCAGGAGCACAGAGTGCAGCACTTCCCCCTTCCCGCACAGCTCCCCGGGCCCCGTGCTGTTTGCCTTACCGCATTGGCTGTGCCACGAGTGCTGCTCATCTCGATGGGTGCTCCTGCGAGGGCTGCGTGAGATGCAGTCATGGTCAGACAAAAGGGAAAGCAGAGGAACAGCAGTGTGTGAAACCCTGCACTGCTGCGGCCAACCTCACCGCAGAGCAGGAAGGGACCCGGGGCACCTGGCCCGAAGCAGCTCTGCAGCACATGCAGACCCACCAGAAAGCTGGCGGCCCTCTCCCCCTCCCTGTGCTGGCACCAAAATTCACATCAAATCTAGACAGAAAAAGGTACTGGTGACAGCTTCGCTTACCCTTCTTCCTCTTCCAGGACAGAATTACCAAAACGGTAGCAGCAAGTGTGAGGAAAAACAGAACCACTGCGATGCATGGGATGAGGATGCCCATGACTATGTCCAACCTGCAAGAGGAAAGAGTTTCTGTTCTCTCACTCTGCTCAGCAGCAAAGCCTGCAGCAACCACTGCAGAGCAGGCATGTGGGCACGGGTGGCAGCTGTTCATCTCGCTTTGCTCTCTTTGCTCGGCTTGGTCATGTCTGTGGGCAAGGGGTTTGCCTGGAGAGCATGGGAAGCAGGCAGGTGGTCCTCAGCCTGCAAGGAGCAGCAGCAAATGGGACACTGTTTGAGAGCTGCAGCACCCCTAGTGTTTTAAGAACCCTTTACTGCCACTGCCACTGCCGCTCTATTGTTCTGCTCTGGTTTGGATGCGCTGTTTGGTGACCTGCTTTGCTGCCAGCAGTAACAAGGCACGGTCACTGTGCCAAGGGGACGGGTTTAGAGAAGGAGATCAGCTGTATGTACACTGACGGGAGCCTCAGCCTTCCCCACATCTTGCATCACCTCTGAGAGATGGAGGAGAGGGGAAGCTCTGCTGCTGCCATCCTGCCCTTGGGCAGCCCCTGTGAGGCCATGTGTGACTGCAAAGCAGAACAGCACCCAGCTCAGCGCACAAGAGGCTTCCCACAAGCAAACACCCCTTCGAGATATGGGGAAGGAAATGGGATCAGCAGTGCAGCCCAAGCTCTCTTCTCACACAGCCATGACCTGTTGCTTCCTCCTGCTGCTCAACACCAGCAGGCAGGTGTGTCTCTGCCAGGTCCCAGATTGCTGTCTGCACTGAGCAGCTGTCTGACAGGACACAAGGCTGCCTTCTGAAGGCAAAGGCAGGAGATCTGAGTCTGAGTGTGGGCCACGAGTGGTACTCACTGCCCTTCACTGAGGTCTCCAGGGGAAGTGGGGCGTGCGGTCTGCTCTGCAGTTTCCTGTTGTGGAGGCGTCCACGTGGGGCTCAAAATGGGGCCGGGGGAAGTGGCTGATGTGGAGGGTGATGCTGAGGATTTGGAGTTAGGACCTGTGAAAGAATAGGAAGTGCTCAGCAGTCTGCCTGCCTCCATGGGAAATGCTGCGGGCTGGGAGAGTCGGAGGTGATGCACTCAGAGTCACCCCAGGGGACCCGGAGTCCCTCTGCACAGAGGGCACAGCCCCAGGGCTGAGGCTCTAAGCCCCCTCCCCAGGTCTGCAGCGGGGCCCAGCAGTCCCAGTCTCCCCAGCACACATACACACCCCAACAGTGGTACTGCATGGCCCTGATCTGGGGGTCTGGAGCTCCTCAGTGGGAAATGGGGTGGGAATGAGGGACTCCGTGGTGGCACAACATTTGGGCCAGGGGAGCACAGGGAGAGCCAGTGGGATCAGAGCGGAGTGAAAATGGAGCATGAGAGCAGAGTGATGACCTGCATAGTGGGGGGTAGCTGAAGGTGGGGCAAGAAAAAGGGACCGTACTGAGACCCCTATCATGGTGGCAGCCCGCACAGCCTGGTGACGCATCCCAGGGCAGCTCCATGTCGGGTGCCCGCCTCCTCCCGGCAGCTGCATCCCACAGCCCTGCTCCTGGCACTTCTACTTGGGCACAGGGGGAACGTCAGACCTACAAGCACTGACCTGGGAACACGATGACCCGCACCGTGTCGGAGAAATCCATCTGCCATACGCTTGTTTGCACCCCACAGCGGTAGGTGCCCGCATCCTCCGCAGTCAGGTCCCTCATGGTCACAGTGAACACCCGCTCCATGCGGTTGTCCCAGATGGAGGTTCGGCCCTTCTGAGCCCAGGGCTGCTGCTCCGAGGTGATGACGATGTGGGTTTTATACGAGCAGGTGTTAAGCGTCCCAGGGTAGCACCAGTATTTCGGGTACTTCTCGTACCCCTTCTGGTAGGAGCAGAACACCGAGAGGGACCCCCCGATGTACCCCATCACGGTGCCGGGTCCCCGCACCGCCCGGCCGGGGAGGCACAGAGCCGCGCAGCAGAGCAGCGGCAGCAGCCGCATGGCCCCACCGGCTGCGGGACGCTGGGGCCGAGGAGCCGCGGAGCTCTCCGAGCCGCCCCCCCGGGGCCGCTCCCGTCGGACGGGCGGAGCTCGGGCCCCGCGACTCCTCCCGCCCCCTGCACTCCCACGCGGCGGCCGGAGGGAAGCACGGAGCCGGGAGAGAAGTCGGAACGGAGCTTTATTGCGGAGAGAAGCGGTGCGGGGCCGCGGGGCGCGGCCGGGTACAGCCGCTCCGCAGGTTCAGCCACAGCACGGCCGCGCTCATGGCCAGCAGCGCCAGCACCTGCAGCCCCGCCAGCAGTGGGAACAGCGGCAGCGAGCCGCGGTGGTCCGGAGCGGTGTCTGTCCCTGGGGTAGTGGATGTCGCCGGCGCTGGAGTCCCGATCGGAGCGTCCGTCCCCGTTGGCAGCGGCCGTGATGTGGTCCGAGGGAGCGCAGCGTCAGCCCTCGATGCTGGACCTGCAAAAGCACGCAGCAAACTGAGCAGCCCCCGACCCTCTCATCTCTGCACCCCGTTCCCAGCTCATCTCATAGCCCTGCCCCGGCTCTTGATGTGGTGGTTGTGGGTTTGGGGGCAAAAGTGCTGTGCTAGGCGGGGAACGGCAGGGACTGACCTGGGAACACAATGACCCGCACCGTGTCGGAGAAATCCATCTGCCATACGCTTGTTTGCACCCCACAGCGGTAGGTGCCCGCATCCTCCGCAGTCAGGTCCCTCATGGTCACAGTGAACACCCGCTCCGTGCGGTTGTCCCAGATGGAGGTTCGGCCCTTCTGAGCCCAGGGCTGCTGCTCCGAGGTGATGACGATGTGGGTTTTATACGAGCAGATGTTAAGCGTCCCAGGGTAGCACCAGTATTTCGGGTACTTCTCGTACCCCTTCTGGTAGGAGCAGGACACCGAGAGGGACCCCCCGATGTACCCCATCACGGTGCCGGGTCCCCGCACCGCCCGGCCGGGGAGGCACAGAGCCGCGCAGCAGAGCAGCGGCAGCAGCCGCATGGCCCCACCGGCTGCTCTTGTGCCCCGGGCAGCCCTCGTGCAGAACGCGCTCCGTGCCAGTCCTTCAGGGCTGTGCCTTCCCCTTTCTGCTTGACTCGCGGCCAGGCACTTGCAGAAGTCAGACTGCAATGTGCAGTTCCGGTTTCTTCTGCTCTCAGTTCATTTCCTTCATCCCTCTGTCATCAGCAGCACTCAGTTCCCACCCCTGGTGCCTCGCTGCCCAGCTTCCACCCCAACACCGCCCTCGCCCATCATACTCCTCTCCCTCAGTTGTGTGTCCCCAGGCCTCTCCCCATCCCCAGTCCTCATCCCCCTGCAGCTCCAGTCCCTCATGCACCTTGTCATTGCCCTGGCAGACAGGTTGGGCTCAGCATGCCCATGGAATGGGGTTCCATCAGGGTGATGGAGCTCCCCCAGCTCCGTTTGAGCAAGTTATCTTCTGTGACACTAAAAATGTGCTGGCGGAAGACTCAGTGTGCACTGAAGGGCCTCACATGAATGGCAGCACTGCTCCTGCTGCCGCCAAGCACAGACCATGGGAAGAAATGTGATCTGTAATGGAGCTCAGCAGCGGATGGATGCAGAGCCATGGATGGGATGCAGCAAGGGGAGGAGGCAGCACTGCAGCCGGGTGTGCTGTGAGCTCTGGGCTCAGGATGGGCAGTCCTGCCTGACTGAAATTGTGGGCAGCTCAGTCAGGCTGCGGTGCACGGCTCCCATTTGACACCATGTCCCCCCAGCTGGGGCTCCCCGCACAGCAGCACAGCCCCGCACGTTTGTGTTGGCAGCCCCTGGAGCCCCAGCCAGTGCTGGAGATAGACAGACACACGGACACCTGCAGGATACCCAGGCTTTGTTTCAAAATTGCTTTTTGGTGGTACCTCGAGCTCAGCAGATACGGGATCTCAGCACAGCAATCCTTCCTTTGTGCAACTTGGGGGGCAACAGGAGGGGCTGAGGCTTTGCAGGGAGAGAGCTACCTGATGCTGAGCAGCTCCAGTGGCTCAGCCCTGACAGGGAGTGCGGAAGGGGGCCAGAAGGACGCTGTGGTGCTGCCGGGGGGTCAGGCTGCTGGGGGGTCAGGCTGCCCAGTGCCACAGCGCTGCTGGACTTCTCAGATTGCTGCAGGTTTTCCCTCAGGCTGCAGCTCCTGTGCCACTTCCTCAGCCACATGGCCCCACACAGCAGGGCCAGGATCACAGGCACCTTCACACCGAGGAAGAGCAGCAGGAGGGTGATGTCGGGCTGGGACCTGGGGAGGAGAGGCAGGATAACAACAGAGCTTTACCAGGTCTGGGCAAGGAAGATGCGGGCGGGCTGCAGCATCCCCATGCCCAGCATCCACCCGCTCACCCTGCGGGATGCCCTGGGAGTGGCCTCAGCCAGTGTGACTCCGAGCCCCAACTCACAGTGCTGGAGGCTCCTCACAGCCAGTGGGGGGTGGGTCTGCCTTTGCCAGTGGGCGCACATCACCGGCCTCGGCTGTGGCTGAAACAAGTGCAGAGAAGGCAGAGAGTCAGTGCAGGACCCACAGCCCATCCCTGAGTCACCATCCAGGGTCCTTGGAGGAGATGGAGGGGGTCCACGGCCCTTTAGGGTCTGTGGGCATCACCCTGTGCCAGCCCAGCACCCAGCACAGCACTGCTGCTCAGGGTCAGCTCCATCCCTGTGGGCGCGGAAAGTGCTGAGAGCTGCAGAAAAAAACCACAGTGGAAGTACTGATGGCACAGTGCTCTGAAACAGAATGTTTATGTTTTACTTGAAGAAATGTTATGCAAGAGAAGAGCATCACTGCTGTGATGTGGTGCAGGCACACCCAGGAGCCAGAGAAAGAGAAGAGACTCTGCTGGAGAGAACTGGAAACCTTAAGGGTGGGCTCAGAGGAGCAGAGACATTACCAAGGAGGGAGAGAGAGGTTCTGCTCTGTGCAATGCTTTCCATCCTCCCTCTGCCTCCTCCAGCACCAGCCCCGGGCACCCTCTGCCTTACCCTCAGACACGAGCACCTCGGTTTTGTGCCACTGTTTGTGCCACAGGGACTCCACTGCCCCACAGTAGTACCAGCCCGCATCCTCCGGCATCACATCTCTCATCGTCACCGTGAATACAAGTGCCGTGTGGTTGTCCCTGATGGACACCCTGCCCTGTGTCATCGCCGCCTCTGAGCCATTGGTTTGGGCCATGTAGGTGCAGAAGATCTTGAAAAAGTATGATTTGCACCAGACCTTGGAATGGAGCTTGTTGCCCAGCTGATAGCTGCAGGACACCGACAGCGAGCTGCCCCAACGGGCTGTCACCTGCGAGGGACCTGAGACTGCCCAGACACCTGCAGGGAACATGAGAGGGGCTGTGAGCTCAGCCAGTGCAGAGAGATGTCCCCAGCCTTAAGAACAGAGCCCCCAGTGAGCACGGTGGTAAGCCAGAAGAAGCCTCTCATAGCAGCAATACAAGGCATAGCGCAGTTGCAGGTGCTACAGGTGCCAGGGGAGGATGGTGGCAACTGAGCTGTGTCTCACAGCATGGTGGGCATCCCTGGCTGCATGGCTGCAGCCCCTCTGCCTCCCCTGACCCCAAGCATGATCCATACTTACCTGGGAAAATCATCCAAACCAGGATAATCCTCATTTTTCAGCTTCTCCCTCCTGACACGGACTTTTCCCTGTGGTGATTCACAGAGCTCCCGGTGGATGGAGCAGGCTGGTGTGTGCTTGTGTGCCCCGGAGGTTCCCAAGCCTGTTTTCCTGGGCAGTGTTTGCTTGAGACCCCGTATGTCTTTTTTAGAGGCATTTGCTTCCTTCCTCCTATCCGTGAGTCATTCTGATCTCATGATCCTTCTCTGGAACCACCACCAGTTTCCAGCAGAACACCGTAATGCAGAGAGTTTTCCCAGCCATGGTGCCCACCCCAGCAGCCCAGAGGGATTCGGGGTCCCAGCAGAGGGGCTTGTGCCACCCCCAGACCCCGACTCAGTGCAAACCCCCAGCACAGATCCCCCACTGCTGGCACAGTGAGGGCGGCTGCCTTTGTTTGGTTCATCAAGCAGAAGTGCCTTGCTTCCCCAAAAAGATGCCTCTTTTGGCACAAATGTGGTTTCTGGGTGACATTGTTTTTCTCTCTAAATGTTTCCAGCAAAATTTCAGAACCCAAACAGTCTGCACAAAGCATGGCTGTGTCCTTCCAGGGGCTTTCTTCCTCAATGCCCCTTGAAAAGACCTCAGGGCAGCTCCATCCCATCCTGCCCGTTTGCCCCACGCCCTCCCACGCCATTCCCTGGCACAGAAAGAGGAAGCTCTGCATTTTGCTCTTTGTAGCCCCGTTCCCAGGGATCTGGGGCAGTGGCTGTGAGCTGCTTCCACCCTTCTGGCCCCAGGTCACTGCACGCAGCAGCACGTTCTAAGTTCAAGACGTGGCCGATGACTGCCAGTGTGTTTTTGCTGTAAACCTCATGGGGAAGCCTGGGCAGTGAAGCCTCAGCTGCTGCCCCATCCCCATTCACCTCTGGCTTTCCTTGCTCCTGTGTTGTTTCCATTCCCTTCTCCTTGCTCACCCTGACCACTCGCTGACACAACCCCAGCACCAGTCGTGGTCCTTGTTTCACTTCAGGATCGCCCCATCTAAGCCCTGTAGGGTATTTCTTTATTGCAGTTTACATACACCTAAAGCAACCCACGTGCTGCCAAGCCAGGAGGATGCCCCGTGCATCAGCATGTGAAGGAATGGGGATCTGGGTTCCTCCCATCCTGGGGGCACTGCTCAATCCACAGCAGCAAAGCAGAGGAGGGAACTGGGCTGGAGCAGGGTCAGAGCCCTGTGGCAGAGGCCGTCACACTGCTGAGACTGCAGCAAGGACACGGGGGAGGGACTGCTGCTCCCTGCCCCGCTCAGAGCAAAGCCCAAAGCGATGCCCACAAGCGATGTCCCATTAGGACTGCAGGGAATCCTCTTCTCTCTGAGCATCAGCTGTTGATGTAGACTCTGTCATCTCCCAGCTCACTGTGCTGCTCCTCTGTGTCACTGCTGTCAGTGCGGGTGCCCTGTGGGGTTGCAGACCTGCATGGCCCCTGTCCGTGCTGCACACACCTCCCTGCACCGCCAGCACTGCCTGTCCAGGCTCTCACCTTCCTCAGGCACAGCTCATTGTCGTAGATGTTGTTCAGCTCTGTGGTATCACCTGGCTGTTTGGGGGTTGTGAGCCCTTTGGTGCGAGGCGGTGGTGTGTCCCCAGCAGCCTGTCCAGCACCGGGCTGCAGTGTGGGTCACGGCCCCACTTGTGTCCCCATCACTTTCAGCCCTGCTCCTGTGCAGCCGCAGCAGCCTGGAGCTACAGGGGACGTTTGGGGGGCTGTGGCTCCAGGGGGTGGTCGTGCACTTACCTGATGGTGCTGCTGTGCCTGCACTGCTGGTGAGCACAGCTGGGAGCTTCCCACCAATCCCAGTTGTTTCTGTAGGGCTGGAGTCCGGGAGAAGGGACCATCGGAGCTCACATTTATCAGGGAGGATAAGGCTGGGATTGTGCCTTGTCCCCTCTGGGCAAGGACTCCTAGTCGTGCTCCAGTGCCATTACCTTCCTTTCTTCTCCTCCTCCTCCACAGGGCATGGATGAGCCCAGCAGAGCCAGTCACAGCCAGGAGGAACAGCAGCAGCATGGTGGGCAGCAGGACTTGCAGGGCTGGCCCGGAGAGGCTGGGAGGAGAGGAGGGGGGCTGTTCCTGACCCTTTTGAAGGCTGGTGTTTTCCTTCTGCAGCCCCGCACTGTGGGGTGGACCACAAAGCAGGGCAAGCAGCCTGAGGTCACACTTCAGTCCCTGCTGCTGCATTGCCCCACAGCACACGGGCTCCATCGTGTGTCCATGATCCACCATGCCAGGAACGTGGTGCCCAATCATTGTGACCCCACCGCCCTCCCTGCCGTGCCCATGGACTCACCCCGCAGCAGTGATGTTCGCGGTGTGGGGGAATTCTGTTGTGGTGTTGGAGGGCTCAGGGCTGGGAGCTGTGGGTATTGCTGCATCAGGGACGGCCCTGGAGGGGAAGCTCAAGCCCCTTCACCTCAGCTGGCAGGAAGTGAGTGCTTACCCCTACCCTGCCCACATCCCTTTGGGATGCCATTCCCAGCATCAATCTGACAGCCATGAAACGGAGCTTTCCCAAAGCTGGAGAGGTTGGATCTTCCCCTTTTCCTCAGCTACAAACTCAGATGTTGTGTCACAGCCCTGCTTTCATTTTCAGAGGCCCTGCAGGCTTTCTGCCTGCAGCACTGAGGCTCAGCTGTGGGTTCTCGCTGCTGATTTTAGGCAGCGGATTTCCGTCCTTCCTGTGTGCAGTCCATGCTGGAGCCCAGGCAGCAGCACGGCCTGGCCACGGTGCTGCAAACCCTGCACTGGGCTCCAGGGCTCCGCACCCATCTATGAGCACCAACCCATCTCCTGCCAACCCTGCTGCTGCTTTACACTGGGTGCCAACTGTAACTGCAGCAGGGCTGAGGGGCTGTTCCCTGCACCACTGTTCCTTTCTGGCACGACCCTGCAGCCTCCCAGAAGCTCTCCACCCAGCACAAACACGAGCCAACTCGATGCCAGCGCTCACCTGGTCTCACCCTCATGGTGACCGGCTCCATGATGTCCCTGCCTGCCCGCTCCACCCCGCACCAGTAGCTCCCAGCGTCCTCCATGGAGAGCTCCTCCACGGTGAGCAGCACCACGCAGAAGATGTGGTTGTCCGTGATGGAGACGCGGCCGTGCCGGCGCGGCACTTCTCGCCCCGCGGTCTCCACCACTTTGCGGCAGGAGCCCCGTGCAGCCCCGCGGCACCAGTACTTGTTGTAGCCCTCGTAGCCCCTCGCATACCAACAGCGCAGGGAAAGCGTCTCACCCTCCTGGCCGCTCACCTCCTTGGGGACAACCAGAGCCTGGCAAACTGCAGAGAATCCCCACAGCACTAAGGGAGAGAAATAGCACATCAGCAAGCAGGCCGCCTTCCCCCGAGGTGCTCCTGTACAGCAGAGATAAACCAGCCCTTATTGGGGGGCCCTGGCTGCCTGCTCAACCCCACAGGGCCGAGTGACCGCCCCGGGGCTGACACCCAAAGGAGAACCTGCACCCATGGGAGCAGCAGCCCCGGCCCCTCAGTTCTGCCCATCCTCACCTGGGAGAAGGAGCCAACCCCATCCTGGCCGTACCCCCATCCTCCTGCTCCACCCCACAGGCATCAGCCAGGAGCACAGTGTGAGCTGTGTGCCGCACCGGGAGCGTGAGAGGATGCTGAGATGGTGCACAGCTCTGCTTTTCTGCAGCTTCCTTGTTCAAACTGAGTTACAGCGCACGGCTCTGGTTGGGTTATTTTTGTCTGGGAGAGCTTCACCCCGGGGCTGGTGATTTTTCTGCTGTGGGAAATGAGCCTCCGAGTGGCTTTTTTCAAACTGACCCAGCTGGAGGTGTTGAGGCTTGTGTTCGGGGTCAGAAGGAAGGGGATGCAGCAAAGTGCAGCCTCCTCTGAGCCTGAGTGGGCTGTGAGGATGCAGAGCCCACAGTGAGCACAGCGGGGTGGCATGGGGGACCTCACCCCACATCGCTGCTGCAGGGCAGCGCACAGCACTGCTGTGAACACCAAAACATGGCAAATGTCTCACATTTCAGAGAGACTTTGTGGAGATGGACTGAAGAGACAGGGCAAGGCCTTCCATGCTGTGAGAGGAAGCTCTGCCTCTCTTTTCATTCTCCTGAACTGGAGAATTGGAGAGGCATCAGAATGAACACAAACACATGCAGAAGCGCCAGCACAGGTGCAAGCCCTGAAACAAGTAGGGCAATGGCACCGCTGGCTGCATGTGAGAGATGCTGAAATATTGCAACACTGAGTTGTGGGGTAAACCCGAGTTCCTCATAACCCAAACAAAGGCGTCAGCTGACCAGAAACCACCGGGCAGGAAAGGTGGTGAACAAGTGATCCTGCACTGCTCTGTGTCTGCACGTGGAGGGGCACAGCGGCTGCACGTGCTGCTGGTGTGGCACAGGCTCAGAGGCAGCAGCTCTGCCTGGAACACAGCACAGGGTGAGTGCCTACAAAGGCATGCACTGATGGAGAATTCCCAGGGCAATTCAGTGACCTGAAAGCAGTCAGAAGCGTTTCTTCAGAAAGCTGCTTTGCTAGAGATTATGGGAGCAATTTTCCAAGCACATCCGTGCTATTCTCATCAGATAAGAAGTATTGTTTCCCCTTCATTTCTCTGTTTCAGGTTTGGTTTCTGGGATGGATGTGGTCAGAAAAGAGTCCTGCGCTGAGCAGTGAGGAGCAGAGCAGCTCGGGGCAGGGCTGCTGCCTGAGAGAAGCAGCGCTGCTGAAGCGCAGCTCAGTGCCCAGTGATGCATCCTGGCAGGCACAAAGCACTGCTTTCCTCTTGGCCACGTTTGGAGCTGGAGCAGAGCTGGCCATAGGGCTTTCCTGCAGCCGCTGCTCTGTGGCTGTGGGATGGGGATGATGCACCACTGAGATTTGCAGTGGGTTCTGCCCTGGCAGTGGCTTTAGAAGACTGCAAGCACTGCTGAGATGGGCAAAAATTGACTCAGCTGATGCACGAGCAGTGTGGGAGCTCCTGGGAGCCCTGAGCCAACAGCTCCCAGCTCCCATCCCTGTGTACCTCTCAGCAGCACCTCAGTTGTGTCAGAGCCTTCCTCTGCTCTTGGCTTCAGTGGCATTTCCTAACCCCAGATTCTCTTATTCCATCTGGTGCCTTTGAAAAACAATCTGCAATTTTCAGACAGCACTTTCATGTTCTGCTCTGCACGCTTAGGTGGAACTGTCCTGCTGAGATAAGGCTGAATGTTACCATTGCTAACACGGCCCGTTGGCTGAAGGAGCACACAGCATCTGATTGCTCTGTTCCGCGGCCATCTCTGATACCCAAGATAAACCCAAATCATCCTCAAATATGCTGATTTAGCAAAGCTAGCAAAAGAAAGATCCTTGTGGACAGCATTGCAATGAAGGCCTTGCTATGGGCTGTGCCTTAGGCTGACTTAGCCAGAAAGGCTGTAAACCAGGGGCTTGTTAGTGCAGCGAAATTCAGAAAGCAAAATTTAACAGATGTGGGGTGACAAAAATCTTATTTTTCCTGTTTTAGGAGAAGGAACAGCTTCAGCAGGGCTCACATGCCCCCATCAATTGCATTGCACAAGCAGCTCAGTGGACAGTGAGACAATTAATGGGATTGGGCAGCTGAGTATGAGTGGGAGTGGGAAAGGGAGACAGAGCAGCAGGATGTGGACCTTCCAGTGCCCAGAACCTTCCAGAACCTTCCAAGGGCAAATAAACACGTAGATGATCAGAGGTGTGACCAACAAGCAAGACCAGGCAATAGGCAGGCTCACTTGAAATCACTCCTGTCATTTGCAGTTCATCTTCTCTCATTTCATTGCTCTGCACTGATTCCAGCTGCTCAGCACCCCACAGGGCCATAAACTGCTCTGCGGCCACCAGGAGCCTCTGGTCTGTGAGGGGCTGGAAAGGTTGGAGTTCTGTTTGATTTTATCTTTTGAGGTGGGGAAGGACGGTCCTTGTGTAAAGGACAGAGGGCTCCAGGTGTCAGGCAGCCAAGCTCCAATTAAACTGCTGATACCACTTATCTGTAACGGGTCAGGTCCTCAGCAGCCATAAAGTGCCATAAAGCCTTTGGAGCAGCGCCCATCTGTGCTGCTGGAGAGCTGTGTGCTTCTCACTGCTTCTGTCTCTCTTCTGCCAGCGACCCGTGCTGCCTGGTAGAACAGCACTACGTTTGGCAGTAGCACACTGAAGGAGGAAAGCTCTCCTCCCCTGCACTGTCAGACCTGCAGGGCTGAGCACATCCCCACGCAGTACCCATGTGGGACAGCTGAGCTCCTGGCTGTGCTTCCTGCCGGCTCCTCCGCTCCTCACTGCTCTCCTTCATGACTCAGGAAATGAAAACAAATACTGCTGGAACAGAGAGCAGCCAGAGAACGTCCTCCAAGCCCTTCCTGCAGCAGAGATGTGCCAGGAATCCCCACCCAGAAGTGAGAAGGGCTGCAGCTTCAGACCTGGTGCTATTCTGGGGGCTTCACTCCTCCTTGTTGGGTCAAGTTTGTGGCCTTGGCCAGCCCCGAACCCCCTGGCACGCTGGGTTCATTTTCTTCTTTTTCTTGCTTTTGTTGCCAAGACTGATCCTCCAACCTGGCAGAACCATCTCTGCTGTCAGAGGAATTAATGGGCAGATATAATTAGCAATGTCAGGCACAGACAGTAAACCAGCAATTGAATGGGTGCAGATGGCTCTTGGAAACACGGTCTGCTCCTTTGGCTCGGGGCCGTCTGCTGATCTGGAAGGAGGGGACTGAGACAGCATAACTTAAATAAGTTTCCCAGCAGAGGTTTGTTTGTTTCCAGTCTAATCAAAAGCACCAGATTGTTCTAATGAGAGTTGTTAGTAAGAGGATCTCAATTAGATATTTACTTTCACCTCCAGGTTTAGGTACAGATCCCTCTTGTTTCTCAACATGATTTGTGTTATTTTTGGTGTTTTGTTTTTTTTTTTTTTCCCTTCAAACAAATTCCTACTTCTGCTCTCTGAATGCAGGGTGTTTGTGAAGGGAAGCTGCTGGGACAGCCAGGCACCAGATAGCCCTGGGGCTGCCAAGAAGCTGAAATATCTGCCCAGCACCAACCATAGCCTCGATGACCCTGCAACTGTGCTCTGCCCGATGGCGGCGTGGGTTGATGGCTGGAGAGGTGTCAGATGGAGAAGTCCTGTGCAGTTCGGGTCTCCCTAACCGAGTGTGGGTGAGCTGAGCACGAAGCACGACTCAATCGGCACAGCGGACCTGGCCTCGTGCTCTCAGCTCAGTGGTTGATCGGAGCAGCAGGAAGCATCTCTGCCCGGAGCTGCCAGCTCTGCCCGCACCCCTCGGGCAGCTCCCGCGGCGGGGGCGGGGAAGAAGAGCAGCGTTTCCCGGTACGAGGGTGAGAGACGGCCGTGCCCTCGGGCTGGGAGCCCCGGGCTCTGAGGGGCAGGGCGCAATTTAACCGTCGGCGGAGGTGGGAAAAGGACGAGAGAGGGACCGGCGGTCGTGTGGGAGCTGCCCGAGCCGAGGGGCGATCCCACGGCCTTCCCGGCTCCCGGGCCGGACCGCCTCCTCCCCTCCCCCGGGGCCGGGGAGCGCCGCGGGCAGGGCGGGCACGGCAGCGGCGAGGAGCCGGGCGCTGCTCCAGGGAGCGGCCGCAGAGAGCCGAGCCGGGCCGAGCCGTGCTGAACGAGACCGCGCCGAGCACAGCTCCGAGGGGCTGCGCCGGACGCGGAGCGGAGCCCGGAGAGCCGCGCGGTGCGGAACGGAGCGCAGCGGATCCGGGCGCTGCCCGCGGTGCTGGAGGCGGCGCTGCCGCTGTCCGCGGTGCTGCAGGGAGCGGCGCATCCCGGACCCGCCCGCCCCCCCGCCCCCCTCCGGCGGTCGCAGCCGGCCCATGCATCCCGGCCATGGAGCCCCGCGCCGCAGGCTCGGCGGGCACCGGCTACAACGAGGCCCTGCTGCACAAGGTAGGGCAGCGTGCTCGGAGGGCGGGGGAGCCGCCAAGTGCGCGGGGGGAACGCTGGGGAGGTGTGAGAGTCATCGCCGGGGCGGGCGACCGCTTCAACTTCTCTGGCAAACTCCGTTCCGCTTCTCCCCCTCTCTCCTCTCTCTCCGGGGGTCCATCCGCCGCCCCGTGCCGCCGGGGGGGCTCGGTCCCGACGTGGAGTGGCGGTGGGGAGGGGCCGCAGGTTCGGCAGCGTTCTTGCAAAGAGGAACGAGAGGGAGCGCTGGAAAGGGGCCAGCCCAGCGGCACAGCCCGCAGCGCCGTCCGGTTCCTCCCGCTGCTGTGCGCTGGTCGGAGAGAGCGGCGCCCCGGGGGTCCTTGCCGGGGGCGCGGTAAGGAGATGGGATTTCCCTGCCACGGAACAGCAGAGCGCCGGGAGATGTCCGCTCCTCTCCTTCTTGCTTTAAAATCGTTGTTTTCTGCGGAGTCCCCGGGATCGTTTCATAACTCCACGTTGCACGGAGGATGACTGGAGTTGCTGCTGTCCCTGCAAAGCCTGGGTGTGCCTCAGGGTCTGCGGAAGGCTTTTCTGGAGCACAGCATCCACTCCCTGCGCTGGAACTGCCCTGCAGCTCCAGCAGAAGTGGCAGATGCTGATCTCTGCCGGATCCACCTTCCTGTCTTTCTGTCTGCTCTCACACTGCTTCTCTGCAGCCCCAAGTGTGACTGTGCAGGCACGGGCACCTCCAGGGAGCTGGGGAAAAGGGGGAGATCAGTCGAATTTTCATCTCAAATCTGCCTGTTTTACACCCTACTTTACTTCTACAATGCACCCAGCCTTTGATTAGCAGGAAAATATCAATTACCACCGCGCTTAGTTCTGTTGTGCACTGAGAACATAGGACATGCCTCCAGGGATGACTCAAGATTAACTCTGATTCTTTGCAAACTCTTAAGTCTCTCCTCTCCAGCATGGAGCTGCTGCAATTAAGAATCAATACTGTTGGAAATGAGTTTCCAGGTGGGGGAGCTGCCTGGGCAAATAACCATCCAGCTCCACACTGTCTGTCATTTCCCTTGGGATTTTGCTGCCACTGCTGGCTGGGTTGCTTGTCATGCAGAAGCAAGTCTCCTCTTGCTCCTGGGATGTGAGGCAGCAAATATCCCAACAGATACGGTTTCTGACCAAGGAATCACATTTCATGTGAACTGAAAAACCCTGGGAGAGCTCATTCTAGAAACAAAGGTTAACTGATTTCTGGGTGGTGGCTAACCCTAGGTCTGGGGAGGAAACAGACCAGGAAGAAATCAAAACAGGGATAACAGAAGTTTGTTCTGAGCTGCTCCAGAAAACTTTTACTACTCACAAAATGACCGATTCTGCATTCAGGTGATTTGACCCATTGCCAAATTCTTCTGCTTTCCATAGGGTGCTTGTACACTTAGATGGAACAAAGAACGGGGAGTGAGATGTGATCCATGGTGCTAGAGGGGGTTGGAAGCCAGATGCTCCAGGCCAGCTTTGGTCTGATGTGCAGCCCTACAGCTAACGTCTCAGGGTTGAGATGCTGCCTCAGGTGGAGCTGGGAGAGGGTCCTGGGCTCTGGGCCAAGCCCACGTAAAGAGGGCACAGATGTGGTGCGGCACCATCTGGGCAAGGTGGGGTGCAGCTCCCTGCACAGCACAGGCTTGAGGCAGCACCCCAGCTGCCCTGAGGAGCTGCCTGCATTCTATATAGAGCAGGTAATGGGCCACAGAAAGTACTTTCCCTCCCTGTGCTCTCTCAGCAGGCTGGGGTCACACCTTGCTGTGGTCCCATCCAGTTTGAGCTCAGGTCCAGCCAATGCTTAAGCTCCAAACTGAACTGAAAAAGCAACTTAAAACCACGTGCATGCTCTATCCCAATCTCACACCACTCAGCTGGCACTGGAACTGCTCCTCTCTAAGCTGCCTTGACAGCCGTGTAAGACCTCTCTTCTCCAGGCGCTTTAACCCAGAATGTCTTCTTTGCTCACTTACTGCCAGCACAGGCAGAGGAACTCGTTGTGCATTCACTGCTTGGGCTCACTCTCACCATTGCTCTGCCGTGTCTCTGCAGCCCACACCAACCCAACAGGGATTTTGAATCAGGGCTGTTTGTCTAGGTCTGCATTAGCCCCCAGTGGGAGCCGTGGGGTGGCAGAGCTGGCAGGCAGTGCTGTCAGTCTGTGGCACGTTGTGCTCATTTCTCTACAAGGACAATGGTGGAACAGCTGAGCAGCTGTGGGGCCACGGGATGTGAAGTTCCTTCTGCCCGTGCAGGGAATGGTGAGAGCTCCCTCAGCCCGAAATTATATATGGGTTTTGGTCCCCAGAGGGTTTTTCTGGGCTGTTTTATTTCAGATCCAAAGAATCATTTGGCTGAAAACAAAAATGGCCTGGATCTGTGCTGGGTACAGGAGAACTGCTTTAAGGCACTGCCAAGGCAGGGGGGATACAGAGCTCTGCAGCAGTTGGGCTCACTGTGGCAGTAAACTCTCCAGATGTATTCCCATTCGTTTGCTCCAGGGCAGATCCAGCTCTGTGCATGGGAAGGATGCCTGGGCTGTGGAGCAGAGCCGGGTAGGCTGTGGGCAGGGAAATACCCCCAACGGAGGGAAGTGAGCCTGGGGTGGGATGCTGCTCCTCTGGGGGCTTATCCAGAGCAGGCATGAGGAGCTGAGCCAGGATGGAGTGGGGCTGTGGGATCAGTTTGTCTGGAGCATCTGGAGCATGGTGGAGGTGTGGCTGCAGCCATGGGAACACCACATCCCAAAGGATGGGGCTAAATCCACTTCTGAGCAAGAAGTCTGTGAGCAGAGTGTTTATTTTTCCTCGTGTCCCTGGGAAATTGCTCAAAGTGCCTTGGTTTCCTGAAAGGATGGGAACGTCTGCATGCATGGCTTTGCAGGCAACACCCAGGTCTGGCAGAGAAGGGTGGGAGGCGTTTGTGTTCACACTGCTGGTCTCCCTCAGGCCTGGGATTTGGAGGAATGTGGGCAGGCACTGAACAGCAGGGAAAGGTCAGGGCTGGTGGGAGCAGGGGCTGTCTGGGATGCGGAGCAGCAGCTCGGGAGGTGATGGCAGTGCTCTGCTCTGCCACCTGCACAGCCTTCTGACAACAGCTCTGCCCCTTGCAGGAGAACTGTGGAGGTTTGCACGATGGACGGGGGGGCAGAGGGGCCCTGTGGCTGTCACGTTGCTTCAGATGCAGCGCTGCCAATGAGAGCGTTGCGGTGGCACAGCGTTAATGCAGCGTGAGGGCAGCGCTGCCCCAGAAAGGCTCCATGCTTTAACAACACACAGCGGCTGTTGTGCGCAGCAGCCAGAGGAGAAGCTCTCTTCATTAAATCATTCTGGACCCGATCCAGCTCTGCCAGATTCCTCCTTTCTCGACAGGGCTGTGCAGACCGAGATTTCCTCTTCCATGTTCAGAGCCCGGAGCTCAGCCCGGGGCAGAGTTCGTGCATTGTAGACACTCAGAGTGCCGGGGGTCCCTCCTCAGGCAGGCGGTGGGACCGAAGGGGACGGCAAAGACGGGGCACAGCGGGATGAGCCATCTGGCCGCAGTGCAGCGCCCAGCACGCAGCCTGTGGGGACAATCTGCTGCTCGGCAGGGCTGCTGGCAGCTCTGCGGCTCTTCCAGGGCCGGGCTGCTCCCTGCTGTCCCCGCTGCATCTGCTGCAGCCCCCGAAACCTCTTCCCATTTCCTCCCCCAGAGCTGGCACCTCGGCCATGTGCTGCACCCCAGGGCTGGGACGAGCTCGGTCCCGATGTGCTGATGCCACTTTGTTGATCTCTCGCAGACCATTCTGGTTGGAGACAGTGGTGTGGGGAAGACATCTCTGCTGGTCCAGTTTGACCAGGGCAAGTTCATTCCAGGCTCCTTCTCTGCCACCGTGGGCATCGGGTTTACGGTAAGGACCAAACCCTCAGTGCTGGGCTGGGTAACACTGTGCACCATCAGGAAACGACTCCATTTGGGTCAGTGATGCTAAGCGTGGAGAACTGCGGGGGGAGGCGGGGGTTGTGCCACTGTGAGCAGAGCTCAGCCTGCTGTGTGTTGCTGGGAGTTGTGCTGGGGGCTGCTGGGAGTGGAGGGAGGCTTCGTGCTGTGAAACCTGCCGTGGTGCCATGCCCGTTGCTCCCAGTGGTGCTGTGCCCATTGCTCCCAGGGATACTGGGCCCATTGCTCCCAGCAGCTGCTTACAGAGTGGTCCCACAGCAGCCGGCCCTGCCCTGGTGTGCAGCTCCAGGCCCTCAGAAGCTCAGGCAGATGGCAGCAGTGCTGGCAAACGCTCTCAGCCGCCATCCAGAGCTATTTGCAGCGCTGCCGCGGGGCTGGCAGCAAGGCTGGCACATGACCCCAGTCCTGGGAAACAGAGACCCAAGTTCAGGACCTCACGTGCAGCCCCATGTGGTGGTGTGGCAAGGCAGGCTGGCTCCCTTGTTCAGGCCAAGGAAGCAGGGCTAGACGCAGGGCTGTGCCCCCGAGAGGCAGAGGGCTCAGCCGACCTCCTCAACTCATTCGTCTCACAAAAAATGACAGCACACGCAGTGCCGCTCAGCCGGGCTCTCGCTCCTTGTTTGGGACTCTCAGAGAGCAGCAGCTCCGGAGGCACGCAGCCAGCTCAGCTCACAGCAGCGCTTCTAGAGGAATGTGGTGCTCCCCAAAGGCAGCCCGATGAGCCCGAGTCCATTCAGCCCCGTTCCCTGTCCCCATCCAGTCCCAGCCTGGTGTAGGCGGCGGCCGGGCGGTGTGGGGATGTTGGGTGAGCCCTGCGCGATGCCGAAGCCCCCAGCTGCAGCGCAGCTCCGTGTGCCTCAGCTCCGGGCAGCCCCCCAGCAACACAGCGTACAGAACTTCCACGTCCCCCCCGCTCGGCCTGAGCAGTTACGGGACTGGAAATACAGGTTCCATCTCTCGGCGTTTCCCGAGGGGCAGAGGAAAGGGTTGGCTGCGGCAGGAGGCGGTGCCGCTGCGGGCGTATCTCTGCCATCGGACCCCCCGCGCCGTGCCCTCTCTCGGCCGGGGGAGCAGCGCGGGTCGCGGCTCCGTGGGCACAAACGGGGGTGCCTGATCCCGGCGGGGCCGATGGATTCGCGCTGGGATCGGTTCAGTATGGGGTCGGAAGGACTGCTGTGGAGATGGGCTGGGGGTCCTGGGGCAAATCAATCGGAGGGGTTGAGGGCAGCTCGACGGGCACTGCCTGCTTTGTGGAGAGAGATTTTCAGGTAATGCACCATGCCCAGCCACCCCTGCGGGACCTCTTCTATTCCCGCACTTGGCCTTTTCCCAGGTTGTGCATGAGATGAAGGTGATCCAAAGGTCCGTGGAGGATGCTGGGGGCTGTGTGAGGGTCCCGCAGGGGAACAGGAGCCCCAGCACCCATCTTGTGCAAGACGCAGGCGCAGCACCGTGCCGCAGCCTGTGGCTTCCTGCTAACGGCCGCTGCTGGCTTCCTCTGTGCCTCGGGGTTAAGGGGGGGCCCGCAGTGCTGGAGTGCCCCCACTCTCGGGGTGGGCTTCGGGGAGTGCAGGGGGAGCCCGTATCCTGCAAGCCGCAGCCCTCACTGATGCTGCAGCATCCCTGTGGGGCTGGGGGCTGCTCAGCTGGGAGTGAGCGGCCCCTTCTTCCCATTTGCGCTTTGGGGGCAGGGATCCGGCTGCACCTCCTCTTCCTCATCCCGTGTAGGGCGGTAACAGGGCCGGGGCGCAGCCCGGCAGGAGGCACTGCCCGAGGTGGAGGAAGAGGAGGAGGAGGAGGAGGGAGGGCCGGGACTCCGCAGCTCCGCTCAGACACACCATGAGCGAAGCAGGGGGCAACGGGATTCCCCCGGCGTCTTTGCAGGACTATGAGCTGGCCGGAAAGGTGGGGGGCAACGAGGGGATGAAGGCTGGGGGGGACCTGGGGCCATCCGCTTCATCTCGCTGCACTGGGAAGGAACAGGGAAGGGGGAGGTGAGGAGTGGCGGGGGGTCCCTTTGCAAGAGGAGCAGCATCTCACTGCCGTGTGGGAAAGGGCTGCAGTGGATGAGCACAGAGGGGAGCGCAACATCGGGGCAATGCACAGAGCTGTGCCGGATGGAGGGAGGCAGTGCCTGGCTGGGGCCTGTTTGCTTTGCAGGAGGGGACAAGGCACCCTGTTTGCTTTGGTGTCTGTGGCAGGCAGGGCCCTGGGAATCTAGCAAAGTTTGCCCAAGCAGTGCACCGGCACGGGGCTGCCCCTTGTAACCCCATACCCACAGCCAGTTCAAGGCTGGAGATGCTCCGGAGATGGGCAGGAGGCACTTCTCAGTGCTGCATCCCCACAGGATCATTTCTCCTCTCCACTGTCCGCTCCTCTCCCTCGGGATGCACTGTGGGGCTGCACCCTGGGTGCCCTACAGAAGGACGTGCCCTGGGGACAGAGGGACGCAGGGACGGGGCAGAGGGGCCGCCCTGCTGACACCTCACCCTGCGCCCGTCTTGCAGGTGATGTTGCTCGGAGACTCAGGCGTGGGGAAAACCTGCTTCCTGCTCCAGTTCAAAGACGGAGCCTTTCTCTCCGGGACGTTCATAGCCACCGTGGGCATAGATTTCCGGGTGAGAGCACGGCAGCCTCCCCCAGTTCTGGATGTGTGAGCCAGAATTCCCTGTTGAGGAGTTGTTCTCGGCAGATCCCGCTTGCTGAGGCCATCAGATCCCGTCCAGCGCCCCCCCCTCCCGTCTCGTTCTGTTTGCTGACTTCAGCTGAGCCGTCCCTCCGACGATGCAGCGTTACAACATGCAGGCAGGAAGAGCCGGGGGGGGGGGAACAGTCCCGTGCCACGCTGTGACGCCGGGGTTGGCTGTGGGGCTGCCTCGCAGCCCGTCCTTCCTAGCCACTGTCAAAGGAAGGAAATGCAGTGTGCTGCCCATCAGCTGCTTCCAACCTCCCGAGGCACTTTAGGATTTCTCTCATCCCATTTTCTGAGCTATCCCTCCACTGTTGTCATCCCCTTCTTGCCTGCATTTCCACTTCAAACAGTTCTGGGCAACCAAATTGTTTATACTCATCCTATCCCTCGAAGTGCCATTCTTTAAAAGATCCTGAAAATACCCTTTGTGCAAGTTGCCTTTTCCCTTACACCACACCAGCCTCTAGAAGGAAGTCCCTGTGCTTCTGCATTCACAGCAGCAATTGCTTCACCCCCAGAGCTGCCTTCCCCACTCATTGCCCAGCCTGTGCTGGGGGTGGTGGGATTGGCGTTTGGAGCAGGAGCAGGCCCTGAGGCACAGTGCTTCCTGAGCAAAGCTTTACGTGGGGCAACCATCATAAGAGCAAACAAACGTACAAATAAACACACATTTGTTTGCAGTTCATGCAAGACCTCCCACTTGCCCAGCCCTGCAGGGTTTCCCACAGCAGGCATGGGCCAGGTGCTGCCGGGCAGGTCAGTGTGCCTGGGGTTTGCTGTGTCATTAGCTGGCTCACCAGTGGAACAGGGAGCTCTTGGGAGATGAACAAGATCTGAAGCAAGTTAGGCAGCTCAGCTCCATGCCCTGAGCAGGGAATGCAGAGCCGTGCACTGGGCAGTTCCAGGTCTGGGATGCACATCATGCTGACAAGCTCCTGTCCTTCTCTCCTGCAGAACAAGGTGGTGGCTGTGGATGGGGTGAAGGTGAAGCTGCAGGTGAGTTTTGGGAGTGGATGAGCAATTCCCAGCCATGCTGCCCAGACCACACAGGGCTGAGCCATGGGACGTCCCCTCCCACCCTCACTGGGGCGTCTCCCAGCAGATCTGGGACACAGCAGGACAGGAGCGGTTCCGCAGTGTGACCCACGCCTACTACAGGGATGCCCAAGGTGGGTTTGGGGCCGGTGGGGGCGGACCCCCATACATGTGCTGCCCTGCGGCATCCGTGCCCTCTGCCCCTTCCCTTCCAGCCCTACTCCTGCTCTACGACATCACCAGCAAAATGTCCTTCGACAACATCCGTGTGAGTGTCCCCACTGCCTGTCATAGGTCACAAGAGTGTCTGTCCCTGGGGTTTGGGACATCTGGGTTGTGTGGGGTGAAGGTTCCACCTCAACGCAGTTCTTGCTGTCCCTACAGGCCTGGCTGACAGAGATCCACGAGTATGCCCAGAAGGACGTGGTCATCATGCTGCTGGGCAATAAGGTGCATGCGTGGCCTGGTCCTGCCTCACCTCCTGCCGTCCTTTCCCTGCCATGCTGTCCCCATGGTCGGACGGGGCTCTGGGGTTCCCTGCCGGGCTTTCCCAGGCACGGAGGTGACCCCAAAGTGCCGGAGGGCTGAGGGAGGCCGCGTTCCCGGCAGCCAGTGGAGGGCAGCACGGGGCTGAGCGCCGGGTGTGAGAGGTTCCCAGTATGAATGCTCCCAGCCTAGGATGCTGCTGTACGGGTTGTCCAGCTAGACCCCGGATGCACATCCCCAGATCTCAGATGCCCAACCCTGCTGTCCCACATTGTCTCCTGGGGTCTCAAATGCTGCCACGTATACAGTGCCCAACTGGGAGTTGAGTTTTCCCCTGGTTGCCTCCTGGAATTCAGAATGATGCTTGGTACCAGATGTCCCCCTGGGTACTGAATGCTCCCTATCCCAGACGCCACTAGGTGTCAGATGCTCAATGAGCTCTTCATTCTCCTCCGGGCACTGCGTGTTCCTGGCTCCCTGAAGCCAGCTCCTGGAGTTCTTGGAAGCCCCCACACCCCCCCATGCTGAACAGGGCACAGTGGTGATGCTGCCCCTCTCTCACAGGCCGACGTGAGCAGTGAGAGGATGGTGAGGACAGAGGATGGAGCCTCACTGGCCAGGGTGAGCTGAACCTGAACCTAATCTGGCCACATCCCCTGCTGCCCCCCATGGTGCCCCAGGCACTGGCACACGGCTTGGGGACTTGCTCTGTGTGGCATGGACAGTACAGCATTGGGACAGAGCAGGGAGGGGATGTAGGAAGGGTACAGTTCAGAGCAGTGTTTTAGGGCTGGCCGCTAATGGGCCCGTGCTGCCCTCACAGGAATATGGGGTGCCCTTCATGGAGACGAGCGCCAAGACCGGCATGAACGTGGAGCTGGCCTTCCTGGCCATTGCCCGGTGAGTGCAGGGTGGGATGCAGAGCAGAAGGTGTCCCCACGGGGTGATACATCTCCACTGTCCCCAGGGAGCTGAAGCAGAGAGCGATGCAGCTACCGGACGAGCCCCGCTTCCAGATCCATGACTACATCGAGGCACAGCAGAAGAGATCCGGCTGCTGCGCCTTCGTTTGATGGGGATGGGCAAAGAGCGGCTGCCCCCGGCACGGCGTGCTGGAAGGAGCAGGGCTGAATCCTGCCCACGATGGAACAGAGGGTCACGGCTCTGTTCCTGCAGGGCTCTGAGCAGGATCGGATCCCGTTGCTTGTGGGGCTGTGCCAGGATCATCCCGAGTGCCCCAACCGCGCTGTCAGCATCAGCCCAGCCAGAGGGTCACGGCGATGCCACCGCTGCCCCAGCAGGACACAGGGTGCAGGGTGCAGACCCAGCGCCTGGCTCCTCCCCTGCGGTGCACTCCATGCTGCACTCCTCCACCTGCACAGGCCCTGATCCGGCCCCGCTGCCCTGCAGAGCCGCTGACCCTCACCACCATGTGCTGGGGTGTCCCAGCCCGTCCGCCTCGCTGCAGTTGGCACCACACATGCAGACACCCCTGGAGCACCCGGTGACCGCTGAGGGCACTTCCAGTACACGCAGCACTTTGGAAAAGCTTTGTTTTCCCCCTCTTGCAGCTGCAGAAATTGGAAGCTTTTCTATTGTTATTTACTTCTCTTTGAGGGAAAAGCTTTTTTCTTTCCGGATGGCGCTGAAGCAGCCCACAGCATCGCACCCTCGGGCACTGTGCTGCATAGGGCACAGAGGCAGGGAATATTTGGGTGTGCTGCTCAGGATGCCAAGGGCAGCTGCAGAGGGCACAACTCTGATGCACTTGGGGTCGATTGGGCACATCCATCCCCATGAGGACCCTCCCTGCCCTGGAGCCCCCCTTCACCCCTGCGCTCCCCTCGGGTCTTTCTTTGCAAGTATACGGATTAAAGCTGGATATTTTCAAGGCTTTGCATCTGCCTGGTTTTTCTCTGCGTGAGAAACCCCTGCCCCGGGCCCTCCACGTGGGAGGCTGTACAGCACGGCAGGGAGCGGGATGTGGGGCATGCAGCGGGAGAAGAGCCCACAGCCCCCTCCTCCTCCCAGCGCTTGGCTGCGCATTTCAGACAGTCCAAAGGTGAGAGGGGAAGAATAAACACGGCCTGTTAAATTAAAACCAACCTCCTCCCCTGCTGTTCTCATGGTGCGGAGTCCAGCATTCCCCAAATAACTCTGTCTTCCCACCAATGGCATTGCTGCTGCCTCTTGGCTGATGTCTGCAAAAAATGCTGGAGAGCTTCAGCACAAGCAGCCGTTGGCTCTGCGCTGTTTCCCACCCCTCAGCCCGGGCTCTCCCAGCACTGCAGGAGCTGTGCGGGGTCCTGCCAGGATTCGGCCGTGCTCTACCGGGCGCAGATGGAGTCCGAAGGTGACGCAAAAGCAGCGCTGTCTGTTTCCTTTTCTGCTGCGTTCGTTCCTTATCGCAGCCCCACGCTGCAACCACCCCTAACGGGGCCGGTGTTTGTTTCCTGAATGAGAAGAGCGTTCCCCAAAAGCGCACCCTTCCTCCCTCTCCGAACCGGGAGGATTTCTCTGTTTGCAGCCCAGGGGGCCGCGCCGGGCTGACGGCTGCGCGATGCCACGGACTCGCCCTGGTTTTCTCCACAAGCGCCCGCTGCCGCCGTGGGATTCCTCTCGGCTGCGTTTCTCAGGGCTGAGCGGCAGCGGGGTAAATGCTCAGCGGAGTGGAGGCAGCAGCTGACCCCCCCTCACCGCCTCCCGCTCCGCCCGCCGCTTCCCAGTCCTCAGCCACGTGCTGCGGTCGGGGCTCGCTGTGGATGTCCCCGCTGCCCCCGCTCGGTTCGGACGCGGCTCATCGCGCCGCCAACCGCCCCGCAGCCCTCCGGCCGGCGGGAAGAGACCGAGGGCAGCACCGCCCTCCCCGCTCTCAGCGCCCGCAGCCCCGCGCTTCGCAGTGCCGCGACCTCCCGTGACCTTCCGCCGCTTCTGCTTGCGGACTGAGCCGCAGCCCCGGCGGTTCCCCGGCTCCCGCGCCAGCAGCCCCAGCAGCGCCCGCAGTCGGTGCCGGGCAGGGCCGGGGCCGCTCGGAGCCGTCGGGCCGCGCTCCCGCTTCCGCCGCGAAGCGATCGCGGAGCGTTCGGCCCCCCGCGCTGCTTCCCCACCCGCGTGCGATCTCCCATCCGCTCGGTGCGTTTTGTAGCCCCCCGTACGCCTTCAGCACCGGCTTTGGAGAAACCGCGAGGCGCGGCAGCGGGAGCAGCGTTAGCGATGCTGGGCGGGACGGGGGGACGCGGGGCGACCCGCGGGAACGTTGCGGCTCCGCTGCCCCCGCGGTGCCCGCGCCCTCGGGGCCGCATTTCCATAACACCGCCCACCCCCTATTTGCATAACAAGCCTCTGTTATTTGCATAACCCCGCCCGATCGCAGTCCTCGTTCGGCACAGGGCCCGCCCCCTCCCTCTCTAATTGGACGGCGGCCCTCGGGTCCCGCCCCGCGCTGTAAAAGCGGCCGCCGGCGCGGGCGGGCTCAGACGGAGGGGAGCGGGTCGGGAGTCGAGGCCGCCATGAGCAGCGCTCCGCCGGGCCCCGCCGCGCCGCGGCTGTGCTGCCTGGAGAAGGGCCCGGACGGGTACGGCTTTCACCTGCACGGCGAGAAGGGCAAGCCGGGCCAGTTCATCCGGCTGGTGGAGGCGGGCTCGCCGGCCGAGCGCTCGGGGCTACGCGCCGGGGACCGACTGCTGGAGGTGGACGGAACGAACGTGGAGCGGGAGAGCCACCAGCAGGTGGTGGAACGGATCCGTGCCGCCGCCGGGGCCGTGCGCCTGCTCGTGGTGCAGCCCCAGCCCGAGGAGCAGCCGCCCAAGACCCACAGTGACCCCGACGGCGAAGCGCAGCGGGAGCCCCCGGCGGCGGATCCCCCGGCGGCGGAGCGAAGCGGAGACCCCGGGGAGCGGGTGAGTGCGGGGTGGTACGAGCGGCCTTCGCTATCCTGTCGGGCCGGGCGGTCCCGGGACGGTGCTTTCCTCCCTGCTCCAGCCGCAGCACGTCGGGTCGTGCCCCTCCTGCTCCGTCTTTGTGTTGCACGAGGAGCGAAACGGGGTCAGGCGCGCGGGGAGGGGGAGGGGGAGGAAGCTGATGGCGACTCGAGGGCACGGGGTGCTGCCCGGTCCGTCCCTTGTGTCATCGTCTGTGCTTTGGGAGCTCGGTTTGGTTTTGCTGTTGTTTGTGGTGTTTGCTCCGGGAGTTCTCAGTTCCAGCCCCCAGCCCTGCTGCGTCTTCACTTCCTGAGAGCAGGTGCCGGGTTGCTTCGAGGCGTTTGGCGTTAACCGCCTCTAAAATGCAAAAAGCGTTTGGCAAGGGGAGGTGTTGTGCTGTGGCGGCTCCTCGTGCCCTGAGCTGCGCGGTCTGAGCCGCACTATGGGGATGGGGAGCACAGAGCCCTTCGGTGCGGACCGACACGGTTTCAGAATGTCGGCCTGGAGCAGCACGTAGGAGTCAGCGGTTGCACAAACAGAGCGATGCAGAGGGGTGAGGAATGGAGACCCAGCTGACCTTTCCTGCCCGCAGCAGTTTCTAAGGGACGCCTGGGGCTGCCGGGGAATAATGCCGCTTTTTGTTTGCTCGGTGAAAACAAGTATTTGTTGTTGCGACCGAGGCGCTTCCTGGGAAGCTGTGACACAGAGCCGTGCTCTGCTCCTGGAACCCGCCCGTAGTGCCGACGTGGTGGCACTGCTGCGGGGTTAGTGCTGAGTTCCGAATGGACTTTGGTGCTGAGCTGTCGTCCTGCAGGGTGAGGTGTTCCTTCACCCGATGCTGACTCTTCCCTTCCTTTGTCAAAAGCATCGCTCCCGTGGGCCGTCGGTGGAGTCTGGTGGCCACCGCGGTGCTCATCGCCCCATCTGGGGTCACAAGGCGGGGCACGCTGCGTGGGAACAAGCAGGCTCTGATCCCCCAGCATCCTCCATATGTCACAGTGCAGCGTCCCCCCCGGCCACCGAGTCCTTCTGTGCTGTGCGCTGATCGCTCCGTGAGTCGGAAGAATTCATGGGGCCGTGGCTGATGCGGCCGGCGGAGCGCCCTGCCCTGCTGCGGGGCTGCACGCCTCGGTGCGCAGCTCCGTGTGGGGGTGGGACGGTTACCGTGCGGTTACTGCTGACAGTTTCTGTCGGTACGGGAGCAGGAAGTCGGTGACGCTGCTGACACGGGCTGATATTGCTGCTCACCCGCCTGCCGCCCGCGCGGTTTCTCAACAGGTAGCCGGAAGCCGTGGGGCTGGGGCTGGTTCCCGGCCTGGGGAAACCCGGAGAGGCCGTGCCGGGACAGCGCTGGGAGCGGTGCCACCGAGCGGAGGGATTTGTGCCCCTGAGCTGCGCCCTTCCTCCCCTTTGTGGGGATTCTCCCAGGATCGGTGCCAGCAGGGAGCACGGGAGGTCTGCGTGTGTCAGAGTCCTGTTTGCTTTGCGGGGCAGGGCTCGCCTTTATTTGCATGCAGGCTTGGAGACGCATGCTGCCAGCGGCCGGCTGTCAGCCTTCCTGCTCTGTGCTGCTCTGCTCCGAGCGTTTCCTGCCTCAAGCGGGATACGATTCCCCCAAACCGGGGAACATCGGCTCCCTGCCCTGCAGCTGGATGCCACCCGAGTGGGACGTGGGGGGCTTCGGGGCACCCATGAGCACACCCACCCCATAGCAGGCATGGTGTTGGAGCCCTGGGAGCGGCATCAGGTGGCTGAACGCAACTTCAGCCCCGCTGCTGGGGCTTTGCGCCGCATGGGACCGTCCCCGGCGTTTGACTGTGGGCGGTGGCAGCCTGCTGTGTTCCCCCCTCCCCCGCCCCACACTGTGTTTCCGGAGGCTTCAGCTGCATGGCAGTGCTTTGAGACAGCTCCGTGCAGCTGCCTGGTGCTGCTTCCACCACGGCACGGCTCCTGCTGCCCAGTGCCAGCTGTGCCCAGTGCACGTGTAGTGCTCAAATGCTGAATGCAGTGCTTGCTCTCCTCTGCAAAACCCCTCTGAGCCCCCCGGGTGTGGCTTGGGGTGTCGTGGGGGCAGCTGGGTGCATTGTGCAGGGAGCTGAACTGGGAAATGAATTAAATTTCTTCTCGAGCCAACTGTGCTTGGGAGCAGGAGTGGGCTGCATGAAAAGCAGCTCCAGCCTGGCGCTACGTGACGGGGATGCTGCAAGAGGCTGCTTTGCATCCCCTTTGTATGGGGCCCCGGGCGCGTGTGCCAGATTTCAGGACCCGTGTGAATTTGCTGGCCTGGCTGTCCTCGCAGCCTATGTTTCTTTCTGAGCAAAGCTCAGGAGGTGGCTGCTGAGGGCTGCCTGCAGCTTGTTGCTGCTTGCAGGGCTGCGAGGAGCTTCCTGCAAGCTGGGGCTGCGGATGCTGCTCTGCAGGTGTTGTTACTGCACTGGGAGCTGTGGGCACTGTGGGTGTTTTGCGTCTCTGATGTGGGGGGGGGGGATCTTCTGCAGAACCCACACCCCAGGGCAGCGTGTTCCTGTGCAGCGAAGGCCTCTGTCCCTCTGGCACAAGGAGCCATGTGCTCTGCTTGGAGGTGCTCCGGCAGCCATGGATGAGACCTGCTGTGCTGCAGCTCTGCTCCCTCCAGGCTCAGCCAGCTCTGCTTTTTGGCTTGGCTTTGGGATTAAGAACGCCACGAACCACCTGGACCACGGCAGCAGCCACGCTGTGTTGCAGTCCCATCTCATGTCCCCATGCGGAGGGCAGGGGACGCACTGGGCAGCTCCTGGCAGCACGTGGGCACAGCTGGCTGCTGGCATGTCCTGCTGTCACCTTTGGTCCCCAGCTGGGCGTTGGTGAGCCGTGCTAACCTGGTGAGCCTTGACCCCACAGTGTTGTGCAACAGGGACGGGGCTGATAGCAGCTGTGGGGCTGTCACACAGGCTGTGCTTATCGGGTGGCTTCTGCCAATGTGTCACCCTCGCCAGCGCCCTGTGTCTGTCCTTGGTGCCAGCCCCAAGGATTAGTGCTGGCCAAGGGAATTTCGTAGCATGATGTGGAGGCGCCTGTGGGTAAGGAGCAGTGCAGAGCATGCATGAGGGGGAATTCCTGCCTATCCCTGGGGCTGGTTTGGGTACCAAAGTAGGACAGATAAAGGAAAGAATAAGTGATGAAACCTGTTGGTGAGGGGTATTTTAAGAACTCCAGTGTGGCTTGGCCATTGGGAAATCCCTCACAGTTATCAGGAGCTAACGATCAAGACAGTGTCATTATATATCATCTCAGTAGGATGAGAGGTGATGGCTTTACATTGTGCCGGGAGACTCAGGTTGGGCATCAGGAACAATTTCTTCTCCCAGAGAGCAGCAAAGCACAGGGGAGCCCTCTGGGGGTGCCCAGCACTGCGGGGATGTGGTGCTGAGGGATGTGCTCAGTGGGGAGGGGTTGGGGTTGGATTCATTATCTTAGAGGTCTTTTCCAACCTCAGTGATCCCATGATTCTACAAATATGGAACAGTTGGCCATTGAGTCAGGCTGGGGTGGTGCCTCCAGGAGGTGAATGCCCCACGTGCTGCTGCTCTGCTCCTGCAGGTTCTGGTTTGCTGCAGCTATAGGTTGAGGTGCTTGGTGCGGGTGCTGCTGTGCGAGTGCCGGGGGTCCCTTTGGTGCTGCTCTCAGGCAGGGGGTGATGCAGTCTTTTTGTCTTCAGGAGGTGGGACCTCTGTTGGCCTGAGACTCCTGCATGGGGTGGAGGTGGGTGCCTGCCCTCCATCCGGGCTGTTTCCTCCTCCACCTTCACCAGTCAATCTTAATCCCAAAAGAAAGAGCTCTGTCTGAGGATGTGCATAATAACAGGCTTCCTTAATGGAACGCTGCAATTACTGTGCCTAATTAGCTTGGGCCATGGCTCGCAGGCTGTTCTGGTCTCCATGCCCGGCCAGAAGTGCCCACACGCGGGTTGCATGCGTCTGCAGCCCTGTGCCATAGCAGGGGACTGAGAGCAGCCATCTCATGGCCACCCCTTTGCTGTGCCCTCGCAGGAGCTGCGTCCCCGGCTGTGCCACATCAAGAAGGGCCCCAATGGGTACGGCTTCAACCTGCACAGTGAGAAGAGCCGCCCGGGGCAGTTTGTGCGTGCTGTGGACCCCGACTCACCAGCCGAGGCAGCGGGGCTGCGTGCCCAGGACCGTATTGTTGAGGTGGGTGATGGGGTCAGGGGGAGGCCGGAGGTATGGCCTGAGATGTGGGATGGGCGGGCAGCACCTGGGAGTTGCTCCCCTGGGGCATCCCCTGCTCTGAGTGCTGGTGGTGACTCAGAGCAGAGCTGCTCCACCCCTGGGTGCAGCCGGACTGAGTCCCAGTCTGCACATCAGCCTCTGTCACCTGATGGAGCACCGCTGTCCTGGGGCGGGAGGGCACAGATGTGAGGGTGTGCGGTGGCTGTGTGGGTCCCGGGCTGCCCGTGCTCACCATGCTGGGGACAGCCGCCTTGTGCCACCCATCCCCTGGCACTGCCCCGCTCCCCATAGAGCCCTGTGCTAATCACTCTGAGAAAATCTGCTTTTAATGAGGTTTTGCTGCTAATCCCTGCACGTCTCCGGACATCCGTGGGGGGCTGCAGCTGGCGCTGGGCTGAGGAATGTCCCTTTGTCACTGTGATACCTGCAGGTGAATGGGACGTCCGTGGAGGGCAAACAGCACGCGGATGTGGTGGCGGCCATCAAGGCGGGCGGCGATGAGACCAAACTGCTGGTGGTGGGCACGCTGGCTGATGAGTTCTTCAAGAAGTGCAGGGTGGTGCCCTCGGAGGCACACCTGGCAGGTGGGTCCGGTGCCATCCCTGGAGCCGGGCACAGGGTGTCCCCTTACGCTGGGATGGGGGGTTGGTTGGCACCTTCCTGCCTGGCCTGCAGCTGGCACGTGGCTGTGGGGTGTGTGCTGGGCAGGGTTTATGGCTCTGCGGTTACACTTTGACAGGACTTATGGCTCAGGGAGCAAACGAAGGGCGTGTGGGTGTCGTTCGCTGAGCTCCAGCCTTGGCTTGACCTTGGCCCCCTCCCTGCCTCGATTGTTGGCACAACGCAGCCCTCACTGGCTGCCCCAGAGCTGTTGTGCCCGTGGACACTGATGTTCATGGCCCTGGTGTGAGCCTGTCCCCACCTGACACCATGTCCTCTCTGCAGGTCCCTTGCCAGAACCCATTGCCAATGGTGATATAGAGAAGGTGAGATAAATTCCTTTTTGTCCCTTCTAAATCCCACCTACCCTGGTCTGTAGGCACGGAGCCTGCAGGTTCGGGTGTCCTTCCATCCTTTGCCCTTAGGCGGTTGGGTGACCCACGAGCCAGGATGAGGCTCCCATGCTGTCACATGAGCAGGTGCCATGTTGGGAAGGGGAGTGGGAGGTCGTGGCCCCCAGGAAGGGGCTCATGTCCTCACGATGCTGCGTGGCTGGGAAAGAGCCCTCATGCTTCAGGGAAGCAGCATTCCATCCCACAGCCCTCCTGCTGCTGCTGCAGCCGGGAAGTCAGGTTTAATCCTCCCAACCCTGCATGGGCAGTGCAGGAGGTGTTTATTAGCACGGAGCTCTCAGCGGATTACATGCAGGGAGGGAGGATCTGACAGCTGCCAGGAGGAATGGCAGCAGCCCCGGGGATGGTTCCCAAACCTCAGCCCCTCCCTCCTGCTCTGCTCCCCCCAGGAAAACGGCGGAGAGCTGCGGCTGAGCTCTGTGTCAGAGAGACCTCCCAGCCCCGCGCTGGCCACGTCCCCCGAAGGCAATGAGACCCACAGTGAGGTAGGGCTGGGGGATAACGGCTGAGGAGGGGGGATGGGCGAAGTCCCCACGCCGAGGCTGAGCTCCTCTCTCTCCACAGCCCGATGCGCAGGAAGGGGACAAGCGCAGCTCTGCGCCCAGCTCCCTGCTGGACCTCGACATCCCGCTGGCCGTGGCCAAGGAGCGGGCGCACCAGAAGCGCACCAGCAAGCGGGCTCCCCAGATGGACTGGAGCAAGAAAAACGAACTGTTCAGCAACCTGTGAATCCGCCCCGGGGCGGGGACGCCGGCTCTCCCCCCTCCCCTTCGTCCCCACCACCCTGACAGGGAGGACGGGGCTCGGGGTCAGTGAGCATCCCTGCTGAGGATGGTGATGGTGCCCTGGGTGCTCCTCCAGCCCTGGCGTGAAGCTTTGTGCGCCCGGCTATGTGCAGAGCTGTGGGGAGGTTTGGTGACTCGGAGTGGCCGGGTTTGATGCCCAATGCTTCTCATCCCCTCTGCCAGCTCTTCTCCCATCCCAAAACCCAGTTCTGTTTCATCCCCCCACACCCAGATAATCTCCCTTTCTTGAGGCTCTTGGTGACTTTCACCACAGCAATTCCTCCTGGGGTTGGCACTCTTGACCTTGCAGTGTCCGTCCACGATGAGCCCATCTCTTCATTCCTTTGCACCCAGAGCTGCCCTTGGAGGCACTTGGGCATCCCACAGCCTCTGCCCCAGGGTTGTTGTGGGAGAGGAGAGGTGTCTGGAGCCAGCACAGCAAGCAATAATCACCCCCTGTGCTGCTGCTTGCTCCCAGAGACAAAGCCGATCACGGTTTGCATCCTACACTGCTTATTTCAAAGGGTTCTCAACAGACTGTCTTCTTCGTCCAAAATGAGAGCTTTTCCAATCACATGGTTTATTTTTTTAAATGTATTTTGTGGAAAAATCTTCCCGTGGATGGTTTGTTTCTGTGTTTTGCAATCAGGTGTTGTATTGTCAAGCTGAAGAGAAATTCTGTTTACTGGAATAAATCTTCCTGACTTCACGTGTCCAGCTGGAGGCCAAATCCTTGCGGAGCTGTGGATCCCAGGGCACTGTGCCGGGGGGAGCTGGGGGCAGGGGCTGCAGGGCACCATCCCTTGTGAAAGTGGCTGTGCACGCTGGGTCCTGTCTATGGGCAGATGCCTTAGAGTCTGAGTCTGTTTGAATGTACCCCTGGAGGAGTTAAGTCATGGTGAGCTCACACAGGGTCTGGTTTGGTGCTGGGATGGAGTAATGGAGGAGGGTGGCTGGTCCCAGTGTGAGTTAATGCCTTGGGACGATTAAAAGGCTTTAATCCCACAGAGGGGGGGGCGGTTCTGGGCTACTGTGTGCCTGCTCTAATCTGCCCACCGTAGGGACGTGGCTGCTGGCTGGGCTGGAGGGAGACAGCATTGCAGGGGTTGCCCCAACCCCAAACTGCCCCCACTGCTCCACTGGGGCGTGGGGTGAGCCTGAGCACCGGGGCTGCATTCTGAGAGGTGGGCAGGGGCAGGGCGCTGCCTGTCCTGACTGGGACCTCTGAGTGTTTTGCCAGCCCTGGGGCAGGGGCTGACCCCTTCTGCGGAGGATGGAGCCTGCAGCTGAGGGCTGTGAGGCTGTGGTGCCAGCCCTGCTGGGCTCATACAGCTATTTTTAAGCCCTGTGTGCTGGGACAGCTTATGCAGCTCTGCGCTAAGCCCTCCCGCTGCAGCGGAGCAGTGTGGGGGAATGGCTCCTTCCCTGCAAGCAGGAGCGTGGCTCACTTGGCAATCCTGAGGGCTGCGGTTGTGGATGTGTTGAGCCACCCTCCCTCAAGGGGTTTCCCAGGACAGACCTGATGTTGTTTTGGGTTGCCAGGGTAAAGGCTTTTCCTGGCTGCCTGGAGAGGCAGGGAGTGCCTTGGCGTTGCCTGGGCACCAGGGATGCCAAATGCAGTGCTTGCTGATGCCGGAGCAACCACTGGCCTGGTGCAGCCAGAGCAGCACCCTGTGCCCTCAGGGCTATGTGGGACTGTGGCCCTCAAAAGCAAGGCTCTCATGTGAAACCGAGGATGAGAAAACCCCTGACCTGCTCTGTTCCAGGTTGGGCTGGGCAACAGGAGGACAAGGCTGGTCTCTTATCCTGTCTCTTCCAGTCATTGCTGCTGCTCCAGAGCTGGGTAAGAGCCAGAAAAGCAGCTTCCCGGTGGAGATGGATGTGAACCCATAGGAGATGTATTCCTGGTGTGATGAGGTGAGCACTGAGGGAGTCTGGACCACCATTGTGGTGGCAGGGCTGCGTGCTGGCAGGGCTGAGTGCCCAGGAGCTCATCAGCAGGTCCTGTGACCATCCCCAAACGCTACAGCAGTCACACGGGGTGGAGCTGCTGCACCTTTCCAGCATCAGCACCCACTCCCCACACGCACTTACCTGGAGAGGACTTTGTTCTCCCAGCTCTTGAACAAAATAGCCCTCAGCCCCCACCTGGCAACAGGAACCCGCAGAAGTCAAAGAAGTACTGGCACTGCTCTCTGTTGGAGATGAGGTAGTCTTTGATCCTTCTACCAACCCTGGGGAATGGCTGTGACAGCACCCAGCCCTCCTACCTCACACACAGCACACACTGGCTTTTAGGAACAGGTAGCTCAATTTCACCATCTGCATCTGAGCAGAGGTGTGTGTGTCCCCTATAAGCCCAAGGTCTGTGGCTGTGCTTTGTGCTGGAGCAGCACGTGCTGTTTCAGTCACCCCGACCGCTTGGTTGAAAGGCCAGCAATGCTGCAGCACCTCGGAAGCTGGTGGTGCACAAATGCTGCAAATACTGTCCGGGGGGATTCTGTGAATCCATCCCTGCCTGCAGCGAGGGATGAAGAGCAGGAGGATTAATAGACCTTATAATTTTAATCTCAGCTGGAAGTGGAGCTGTTCTTTTCTTTATCACTGCACAAAGCTTTTACTACAACAAAATCAATGTTAAGTACTGGAGGTTTAAAATACCACGGCACACAGGCGCTTGGTTCCTGCACTTGGTTTTAACATTAGTCACAGATGGTTTTATTTAAATGAACTAAAATTGGGAAACTACAACTCAGATGTCCTAAAAATACTCACAAAGTAACACTAAAAATTCTAGAGTCTACCAGATAATAGCTTTCAGATTTGCACAGGGATGTCATTATCTGATACCTTAAAACTGGAACAAATCATTTCTGGTCTGAAATTAGCCTTTCTGGCTGCAGTAACAGTGGGAAAGCTCCCAGGAGCAGCAGTTATCCTCCTCACCTTTTCTTTTAGTTTCCCTGCTGTGGAAAGCATGCTGAGTGGGGCAGGAAAGCTCAGATTAAATAACTGCATTAGAAGTCTGTCCAGTGCTAGTCAGACAAGTACCTCTTCTTTGAGGACAGACCTCTGATGTATCCCAGGCTGACTTACCCTGAAGGTGTCTGCTCCAGTGAGCCATGCTGCCCCGCACCCCCAGCTCAGCTTACTGGAGAGCAGCAGACAGCTCCAGGCCTTGCAGAGGAAGTCCTGAGCTGCCCTGAAGGAGGGAAGTCACCATTCTGCCTTCTTTCAGATGTGTCTTTCTCCTTCTTGCTGCGTAACAGCAGACCCGAGAGATTAAGCATCACTTTGCTGATGGCCTGAGGTTTCCAGGTCCACGCACATAACAGGTATCAGCATGCCAAAGCACTTCTGAACCGAGCAAGAGATTTTGTCCCAAAAGCCTCCTGCAGCTGCCAGTTCCCTTACGTAGAGATCACAGAGAGACTGAGCTCAGGTCTCGCTTGACTTGTATTAGCAATTTTAATTTAGTTATTTAGTTAATAATTTGACAGCTCCTCTCTCTGTAGCTTTATGTTCAATCAGTAGCCTTCAGGTGGACTCAGAAGGCTGTGCTATCTCCCTGGACTGTGTCATCCTTGCTTCTAAGAATGAGTTCCTGTCCCTGTTTCAGCTGAGCACAGCAATCAGCCAGGTGTTCCTCACTAATTCCCCATCCCCTCTGGATCATCCTCCAGAGCTGAGAGGTGAACCAGCGCATTCTCTTTAATCAAAAGGGGTTCAAAGAGTCACTGTAGTTTTTTTCAACTTCCAGCTAGATTTTCACCAGTCAAAGAAAGTCCCACTGCTCCCAGACTGCTTTCAGAGGAACCTGAGATTTTTATTTTTTAATCATTATTTAATAGAGGACAGATTGAGCTACCTGAGCACTCAGGCTTCCTCTGCAACAGTGACGAATCTTGCTCTGAGGGCAGTGGAAGTGGGAACACGGGTTGCTGCTTGTCCAGAAACTGGTTGTGCCAGGAATCAATTAACTGCTGGTGATTGTAGGCCCCGCTGGAGCAGCATGTTAAAGTCATAGAGTTGTTCCTAATCAAGTCTGTGAATTAGCAGCTGTTCTCCAGGCCCAAACTTCAGGCAATATTCTCAGCTGTTGCAACAAAGTGGAAAAGTGACAAGATGACAAAGGAAACAGATCAAAACAGTCAAGTGCAGCCTGTGTCATTCACAGTCAGACTCACAAGGTCCAACCTTTCCCCGAAACCAGGTTTGTGTCTGGCTCTATCTGTCAGCATCCAGCACCCCAGCTGGCTGCTTCTCTTCAATGTAGCTTTTCTTCTTCACATGTTTTGTCTGCTCCAGGAGCCACTGTCTCTCTTGGTCACTGACATCCAGCCTCAGTGTCACCTCTTGGAAAACGCTGTTCACAGAAACCTGTATCACACAGAAGAAACAGAGCTCCATCCCAACCACAGGACAAACACTACTCACACTGGGGGTAGAAGCCAGGTTGTCAACGCACCTCCTTAAAATGAAGCTTCTTGAACATGCAGATACTGGCTTCGTTTTCCTGACCAATCTTAGCCTCAAATTTGGTGATGCCTAGGTCTGTCACTCCTACAAAAGAAACCAGAAAGACAAAAATTACTGTTACCTGCTTGGCTGCCATATCTACAAAGACACAGGGCTGCAACTTCTGAGGCAGATGCTCCTCTTAATACCCTGTGTAAAGGAATGCGTGCTTCTAGATCACATCACAACTTTAGCCTTGCCTTGAGCCATCCTTACCATAGGACATCATCATCAGAGTCGCTTCCTTGCCAAATCCTCTGCCACGATAGCTGGGTTCTGAAAGACAGAGCTGCAGAAGTCAGCATTGTTACATGAGACAAAGCATCTGTGCTGGATGCTTTTCAGAAAAGACTGTGACCCAGACCAGCAATGGATGCCATTCAGGGCTGAACAGTCAAGGTAATGCAATGAGAACAAAAAATTCCAATAATATCTGTGATTCTGTGATCTGTCTACAGCTGCCTTTAGCCAAGGTGACAAAGACCCGAGACAACAAGCAGAACCTCACCTGCAATCATTATTTCAATCTCGCCCAAAGTTGGATCCTCAGTGTCAGTGAGGAAGAGATTCACATCCCCCACCATGCACTCCTCATCCCCACGTGCCTGCTCAGACCACCGCTCTGTGTCCAGCACGATGAAGGTGCACTCTGGGGAGAACAAAAATACATTTTTAGGGCACGTTGAGAGTTACTTACATAGTACTGAAGGCTGAAAGTAAAGGCATGCAATGGACAAAGTGACAGCAGTTTCTACGTGTTAACAGTGAGGAAGTGGTAATAATTGAACTTTCCATCTCAAGCACACCTACTTCCAACGCTAGAAATGGAAAGCACTAGAAATCACTGTCTGCTTATGCAGGCACTAAAACTAGAAACAAGTATGAAAGGAGCGTGGAAATCTTCATTCCCTGATGGAGGTCTCACTGCTTTCTCTTTCTGCAACAAGTCTGGGCAAAGAATTGTTTGGTGCACACGACATCAAGACTTAGTGATTCACCAGTCAGTCTTACTGCTGCTTTCAGCAAGGCTTTTAATGCCAGCTGAGACAAACGTTCCAGGCTGAGATCTTTGCCAGCCTCGGTATTTTGCTGCTCACTGTACTTCTACAAGGCTTTTATGGGCAGTGATTCATTACCTGTAATGCAGCCAGGGAACCAATTCAGACAGCACATCTCAACTAGGTAATTATAAAGCCATTCCATTTCTCAGGGAAATATACAACTCCCTTCCATGTTTTTGTGACAATCAGAACTGGGGAGTGGTGACTGTGCAGCAGCTGATCAGATAACGCTGCGCAAAGCAAATCAGTTATCTTTGAAAAACACACAAGAAGGACACCAACTGCCCTGGATGTTCTCTAATTCACTCAGCATATATTGGCTACAAACATGCTCTGGTCTCCCTAGAAAGTCACCACAGCTGTGCTCCCCTTGCTTTAAACTGCTATTATTCACTCCAAATACTGAAGATGAAGGAACCAAGAGACCCACAAAATACAGAAACTGTAAAGATGAACAGAGTGAGCCAATGTGCTGCAGCACTGAGGCAAAGCTGTCTGCTGAACAGAAAGCCAGCCTCACAACCACTCTGGCTGCTGGCAAAGCCCACTCAGCAGGCACTCCCAGCCCACTGCGTGCCCTTTCCAGCACAGAAAGGGACCCTCTCAGCCCTTCCACCCACCCTCAGAGAACATTTAAGACCCTCACTGTCTGCATCATCCCTCCAGCTGCGCTGCATCTCGTACTCCTGCTCCAGGCTCAGTGGTTCTGAGGCGGTCAGGCGCTGCAGCTCCTCTGACTGCATCCACTCATGGTACCTGAAAAGAGACCCAGACCAGTGGCTTAATGATGGTACTGCAGTCAGGCTTCCACAAGTGTTCCGAGGATCTGCCTGTCACCTGTCAGCAAGCTGTCCTAGAAATGCCAGCCTGGCATTCACAGCACCTTAAAAGCATCTGCAAATCTCTTTAATATAAAACCCGAATCGGCGTTCTCCTTGGACATTCAGCAACGTCTGCTGATCCTGCAGCTTTGTCTGAGGAGCACCGTAACGCGAGCCCAGACCCGGCAGCACCAACTTCCACTGCATTTCACGCTGATTTCACACAGCATCACCGCACTGCTGACAACTGAGCAGCGCTGCTCACAGCCCGCCCGCACGGCGCCTCTCCTTGCCCAGCCACCCCGGCCCCGCGCCGCCGTCCTGCTGCTCTGCGGCCGGCGGGGAACGGCATCAGCGAGCGGACATCCCGGACACCGAGGGACGGACGCGTGCTGCACGGAGCGGCCACCTCCCCGCAGCGCAGAAGCGAAGCCGGACGGCGCGGGGCGGCAGGACGAGAGCCGCGTACCGGGCCACGTGTGCCGGGCTGTACGGCACCAGCGTCACCTTCCTGCCCTGCAGCGCCGTGCTCTGGTTGATCCTCATGGCCCCGCTGCCATCACCGGGCGGCCCAGGGGAGGCGGAGCTCTGGAAGGCACGGACTCGTAACGGACAGAGCCCGGCTCGTCGCGAGAGCCGCCCCCCTGCGAGCGCAGCGCCCTGTCGGTGTCGCGGCGCGGAGCGGCACGGCGGGGCTGAGGGAGGCGCTGTGCCGACGCGGACAGCAGCTGACCGCTACCGCACGCATGCGCACAAACTCCGCTTCCTTCCCCGTCGCGGACGGTGACGTCATCATCGCCCCGTTCCCACAGCACTCACGTGACTGCACATCATCCCCCAGTCGCAGGCGAGCTGCTCGCACCCCTCTCTCCCCATTGGAAACGGGCCGGTCACGTGTGCGGAAGGAGCGCCTGGCGGGCCGCGCGTGCGCCGTAAGAGCCGGGTGGGGGCGGGAGCTGCGGCTGCTGAGGTACCGGGGCGGGTCGGGGTTGGCGGGGCGGCCGTGCCGCCGTGCGAACGGGCCTCTCGCTCGGCCGTCCTCCGCTCGCGCCGCAGGGCGCTGGTCCGCCAGGAGGGGCGCGTGGCCGTTGCCGTGAGGGCGGCGGGGCGGGCTGCGCTCGGCCGGTGCCGCCCGGGATCCCGCCGAGTTCCCCGGAGCCCCGCAGTGCGAGCCGCGGCTCCCGGCGCGCCGCTCCCCCGTAGTGCGGCTCGGCTCCGCCGTGCTGGGGGCGGCGCGCGGTGCCCTGGGGCGCCGAAGCTCCGCTGCCCGCCGCTCTCCGCGCCTCGGAGCGGCCGAGTGCGGGCGGAGCGCCCCGGGCCGCGCTGCGCGCTTCGTGCGGCTCCGAGCGGCCGCTCCTCCCGGCCGGGCTGACGCCGCGCTGTGGTTTTCCCAGGTTAACGGTAGCAGAGGTTGAAAACGCCGCCCTCGTTTCTGCGGTTCTCCCCGCCGTCTCGCCATGGCCGGCGGCATCACGGATACGGGAGAGCTCTACTCTCCGTATGTGAGTACCGAGCTCAGCGCTCACCGCCGCCCTGTGTGCGCGACCCCGGTGCCGCAGGCCGCCCGAAAATAACGGCGCGCGTGCACTGCTGTACCGCCGGGCTGCGTCTGCTGAGAGGTGGCTTAGAAATGCGTTAAGAGCGGCCTTGCGCCCAGTATCTCCGCGTTCTTCTCCCTGCTGCTCCTTTACTCCGCTTCCATCAGCACAAGTTGTCACGTGAAGCTTCCTTAAAAGGGGGAACTGTCGCGTGGAAATGACGCTGAGTTTTATCTGAGCTTTGAGTCTGTTTGGTGTTCATCAGATTACTGAATTCTACCTATTTGTAGCTGTTCTTTCAGTAACTTTATTTTAATCCCCTTCACTTAAAATAATCGACACGATATTTCTGCTGTGTGATGTCCTGTGAATGTACACAACCAGTTTCTCCTTTGCTATGTTACCGGAAACGTGGTTTTCTTAGCCACAAGTGTTCACATGGTGTCAGCTCTTAGATGAGCGCTTGCAAGCACGTTTTCCCCTTCTGAAGTGAACTCACAGACCTCTAAATGTAGAACTAATACTGAAATCAACATTGTTGGCTTTCAGATACTCTAAAACGTTCGTCCTTATGTTAATGATTGACTTTAGGGTAACTGGAGGTTAGGCTACAGAAATAGGCCACAACTGGGAGAACAGAGAACAAGACAGTAACTGGGACAGCTGGGCTCTAAAGGATGGATGTCACCAACTCTTACATCATGTTAGTGTTCCAGGAATTGCACAGAATCTCATCTCAAAGTGTAGAGCACTCTGCCTTTTCCCTGAAGATGTCTGGCTACTCCACGTACGCAGCACTCCCATCTCTGCCCACTTGACCGAAGTCAGAAACACCCGGGTGTTTTATTTTAGAGTCCTTCAGTGAAGTAAGTCACGGCCCTGGGCACTTGAGCAGGAGATGTGCTTGGGGAATGACAGCTGTGCTAGCTGAATGAAAAGGACTTTCTGACAAGCTGCGATGGCTGATTTTTATCCTGGGAGAACCATTGAAAGATGACTATGCTGTACTGTTAGTGAATGTAGGACAGGAGCTCTTGCAGGATTTCTAGGAAATAGTTCTCCCAATGTTCATTTCTCCACACTCAAAAAAATGTACTCAGATGCAGCTCTTCACTAACTCCTCTGGAGTTTCCTCCTATTTTTAAAGCAACAACAACAAGCCAACAAATGTTGGGGCGTATCTTGATCCTGACTTCAGCTAAATTTACAGTCTGAGATGTCTTCTCCAGGTACACAGTTATGTTTTTGCTCCTGACTAGAAGAAAAATGGTTGCTAGGGATGGTGAAATACTTTCCTTTCCAAAAGCACATTAGCTTTTTCAGAGTGCGCTGATTAGCTTGCTGGTAAAATGACAAGCAAGCTATAAATTATAGTTCTGCTTGAGTACGTCCTAAGAATAATGGAGAATAAGGCATTCTGAAAGGGAACTTTTGTATGTAGCCATAATTAGTTAGACGGAGGTCAGAAAATAAGGAGAGACCCAAAACCGTGCTGTAGAACTCTTCTGGTGAAAGGCAATGGGTTTGAAAACAAATAAGAAGCTCACGTGCTTTCTAACTTTGAAAGATAGAAAAATACTTAAAGAATTAGAAAAACAGAGAAGGGATATCAGTTTCACAAATATGTGCTGTGACTTGCTTTGTTCTCTTTGGTTATCAGTGTCCTCCTATGTTTATCTCTAACATGGGCTCACGCTTATCTTGCTCACAATGTCTGCTCTCTATTTAAGTTTGTCTGTTTGTGAGGTGATGTGGATGATCTCTGGCACAGCTGTAAATTCACGTTGGATTATGTGGATGATTGCAGGTTGGTCTGGTTTACATGTTCAACCTCATTGTTGGGACAGGAGCCCTAACCATGCCAAAGGCGTTTGCAACAGCAGGGTGGCTCGTCAGCCTCGTTCTCCTGATGTTCCTGGGCTTCATGAGGTAGGATGTAAGTGTGTGTCTCCAGGACGCTGGAGGGTTTGGTTAGATGGAGCTGTAACAGTGCTGAGGTTTATGCTGCTTTTCTGATTATCCTGTCTGCCTGCTGTTTGCATCCTGATCTCTGCAGCTGTGTTGCCTGTGGACCGTATTTGGAGGGATGCTAAGCCCCATGTCTTGTCTGATGAAGACTTTTTCTCTAGTCTAGAGTCTTTTGGAAATGTCCCATGCTTGCCTGTGTTACTGATCAATTCCCTAAACATTAACCACGTTATCAGTTACATAAGTTGATCTTCACTGTTATTTGCACATGTTTTATCTTGACTTCTGGCAGCAGTCTGGGTAGCTGCAAGTGTGTCAGGACAACAAGCCACTGGATAGCTGGACCTGTTTATCCCCTTGCCCTTTGTTGGCCTGAGATCTTGGAGCTGGTCTCATGACTTTCATGCTGGTTTGCCATGAGCTTCTGCCAGATGTCTGTCTCCTTGCTGGAGCAGCAGGTGGAGCTGAAGACTGTTGATAGAGCAGTGATGTCCAAATAGCTGGAGATTCTCTGGTTATTAATAGAATTTCTTCTGGTTTGGTTTAAAAGTAAGAGTAAAATCCCTCTCCTGCTGTTTGTAAAAATAGAATTTAGAAGTTTCTTTCTTGTGGATAACCCGTTCTGTCAGCTTGGATGTGCCTTTGATTTTGAGGCAGTGCTCTTGAAATCTATTAGGTGCTGCTCTATAGAGGTAGCCACGCTCAACACTAACTGTATTAATGTTTCTAAGTTCCCCACCTCAAAGCTACGTGCTTCATAGGCTTGATTAAAATGTAAACTGTGGCAGAACCAGTAACTGGTAGATTTGGAAGCAATTCCTTTGGGTAGTTATTGAAAAATGTAAATTTATCTTACGAAATGCAGCAATAGCTGACGAGCCTTCAAGGTCAGCGGAAGAGCACAGGCTTCCAAACCTGGGTACAAAAACCACATCAAAATAAACTGAAAACACAGATGAAAGTATTAACAGCCTTGGGAGCTGTGCTGCCCTGCTGCTTTCGTTCCAGTGCTAGTGCTTGTGACTTCCTCTTGCCCTCTGGGGACCCTTCAGTGCAAGAGGAAATTGCTAGGTGGGCCTCAGGAGAGGGCTGCTTTCTTTCATTCTGGCAAAGTTGAGCTTGATAAATGAGTCCAGTTTGTGAAACAGTGGGAAACCACTTTAAAGCCTTAAATAAGATTAATTTGACTTTTTTTATTACAGGACTGTTTAGCTGAGATAATGACATTCCTTCCATGATGCTGTAACAGAGCCCATGGACCATGTGGCCTGCAGCAAGCTGTGTGCAGGCACATGTGGTCTCCCCCTTGATCCCGTATTGCTGCTTTGCTCCTAATGCCATTTGTAACAGTCTTTAGGGTGGTGTCGTACCTTTGCCAAAGGCTGCAGTGGATAAACTTTGTGATAATATTGTGCTGCTCTTAGGCCCTAAAATTCCTAAAAGAGGGAAGGAAATTTGCTTTCTGACAAAGGGAAAGCTCCTTTTTTACTTCCTAAAACCACTAGCAAGGTGTTTTCCAGATGCTTAGTGTCTCCTTATATCTAAAGAAACGTGATTTTTTTTTTTACTGCATTTTTTTCTGTGCTTGAACACCCTCTTTTCAAGAAGAGAAGGTAGCAGCACTGATGCTGATGAAATTCTTTATGAAACAGGCAGTGTGTAGGGGGGTGAGGTTGGTGGAAATAGCTTTGTTTGGTTTGTTTACTCCTGCAAACAATGAAAATTACTGTCATTTTAGCAGTAGTGCTTGACTATGGTTGATATTAACTGAATATCTCTCTCAAGCTATATGACTACTACTTTTGTGGTGGAAGCCATGGCTGCTGCAAATGCCCAGCTGCGATGGAAGAGAATGGAAAAACGCAAGGTTTGTGTGGGGTTTCATTTTCCATTTTTCTGGAGTTCTTTTGTCACATAAGACTTGCCTGAGATTTCTCTGTGTCTTTGCCTTGCTTCATTAGTAACTCCATTAAAAGAATAAATTTCTACTCTACTTAACTTTGCCTTGTAAAATGTGGCTGTTAGTTCCCTGTGGGTCTGCTCATTACAGACAGGATTTTCTGCTCCAGCTTTGAAAAATCCCTTGTGCTGCTCACATCTCTTACTGATTGTGCTCTCCTTGCCCTGAAGCGTTGCTCAGTGAGTGTGGAGAGGTGGCAGCCAATATAGTGGTGCCATTTGGAGTGTCTATAAATCCTTGCTTATCTCAGGTCATTTAACTGGGACAGGCAGGAATGTCCTTGCTGCCAGCAAGGATGTATTCTAGGGAGTGGACAGTCCTGAAGAATGTCCTTGCTGTAAAATTGACTTGTGGCTTTTTGGATTCTGGTGTTAGTGGCTTTTCTGGGTCTGGGCAAGGTATAATTGCACTGATTTAGGTTCCTGCCTGTATGTTAGTGGGCTGGAGTTATGAGATGGGTATTTCTGCTCTGTGGCAATAAAAATGTTAGGACTTTTTTTTTAACCAGTTCTGCAGCTGTGTGGATCTGACTAGTTTTTTTACTTCTTTTTGTCACATGTCGCAGTGTGTATTGGACAGTGTTGCAGTGTGTAAGACCTGCTAGGACAGCAGAGTGTCACTCACCTTAGCCTGCTCTGCTAGTACTCATTTCTGCTTTCTGCAGCATCCCAAGCATGGGCTACGAGCTCCCTGGCACTGCTACTGTTTGCTGGCCTGTCCTGCCCAGCATTGTTGGGGATCTTTGAGATACTGGAAGTGAGACCATGGTGCTGGTGATGCTTTTTGTGGTTAGAGGAAATCTCAACAGTGGTCTGATCTCTTCTTCCAGGAGGATGATGAGGATGAGGATTCTTCTTCTGGAGTGTCTGACAGTGATGTTCTCCTCCGAGACAGCTATGAGCGAGCAGAGACACGGCCCATCCTGTCAGTTCGTGAGTACCTGCTTTGTGCTTTGACACTTGTCTTTGCAGACTGCATTCTGGTGGACTCTAGGAAGTGAAGTAGGGCTCTTCTGTCCATTTTGCCCTTAATTCTGTATATTTGCATCCCAAAGTCCCTAGCACTTGCAAGATAAGACTCATTGAGAATTCAGTTTACCTTCTGCAGTCTGATAAAGATCTTTTCTTTCTAAGTCACTAAGATGAGAGTACCTTACTTTGAAAACACTTTGACTTCAGCAGTCATTGGACCAGCGACTCTGCAGCTGTGGAGTGGTAGATAGTACATACTGACCTTCATGCTGTTCATAGAGCTGCTTGAGTGTCTTCAGGTAGCCTGGCCTCTGGGTTTATTGGAGGATCTGGTTGAAGCACTTCTTGTTTTTAACTTTCAGAGAGACGTGGATCACCAAATATCTTTGAAATCACAGAAAGAGTGGAGATGGGCCAGATGGCTTCCATGTTCTTCAATAAAGGTAAGTGATTCATGTTTTTAAGTCCTTTCTGGTCCTGCTGTGTATTGTGTACATGTCTTTTCCTCAAATCTGAGTGCTCCTCAGTGTGGACTTGCATCCCGAGTTTCAGCTATCTACAGCAGTAGAGGTTACTAGTTCCATCTTGTTAGCACCTGAGAACAAGATGTTTGGTCCTCCTTGAACTCTGTAAGGATAGGAGGCTTCTGGGGAGAGTTCCTAAGAACTACATGTCTGGTGGGGGGCTGTCACCAAGAGAGCTGCAAGGGTACGAGCTGCTGGGTTGGAAAGGTTTCCTGGTGAGCATATGATAGGCAGTTGTCTTTTTTTGCTGTTAAGTATCTTTGATTGTATGTTAGGGAGCAAGCTTGTAACTACACTGTGATAAAGCCATATCACAGAATCACAGAATGGCCAGGGTTGGAAGGGACCTCAAGGATCATGAATATCCATTGCTGCATATAATAGAAATGCAAGCTAAAATTCTGAAACTTGGTGAAGAGTGCACTTGAAATGGTGTGCAGAGCCAGAAAATCATCAGACATTATAGATGTGCAATTTTGAGCCTGTCAGGCCCCATTTCTTGTGGAAAGTAATGTCTTCTCTCGTTCACTGGCCACCTTACAAAGACATGCTGGGCTGTTTTACTCCGCTGCATTATGTCATCTTTATACCAGTGTAAGACTGTTCCCTCTGAGGGACAGAGGGATTAAGGAGTGTACATTATTGCTGGTCTTTGGAGTCTGGTTGAAAATAAACTCGATTTCCCTGTATGCTCCTTCTGGGCCTTCGTAAGCTTCAGTCACTCAAATATCAAAATCCAGGCTGAATCAGAGTGCTACTTTTCTACTTGCAGAGGAAGAGAGGTGACTTGTCCGTGTGCCGGAGATCTAGAAGCATCTTGTTCCTAATCTTGCCTGTTGTACTGAGTTACCCTAAATTTGGATGAGTTTTCTTGTATTCCTTGTCATCTGTAAAATACTGCAGATGCTTCCCTATCCCTCCGTAGTCATCTGAGGAGTAGTAGTATTTAGGTCTTCCTTTGAAAGAAAGTATAACGTGGCTTATCAGTGTCACTGGGCATTCGGCTATAGAGGCTTGCTCAGCTGCTGTCAGGCTGGTGGAACACAGGTGGTAGAGCTCCTGTAAGCAAGCTTCAGAAGGCTCTTCTCATGTGCTTCAGGAGGATGTGAGGATGACCCCCCGAGAGCCAGGTACTGGAATATTGTCCTCTCTGCCTCGGTGCTAGGTGCTGCTCAACCAGTAGAGGGTGCTGGAAATACACAGCGTCTGGTGTTGGTAAACGTTTCCTAGCAAAGTGATATAAACTGCTTAGTGTTCTGGATGTTAATCCCTCTTCTTAATGTTGCTTTCGTGAGTGATCTGATTTTTGTGTTAAGGATCTTCCCTTGGACTAACTCAGCCCAATGCCAAGGGATGAATCTCTGCAAGAAGTCAGCTGGAACAGCAGCAGACCATAGCTTGAAACGTAGCTTGTGAGAGGAGATGACACTTGTGCACAGGAAGGGTCTGGGGCAGCTATAACTCACTTGCTGCTTTGCCTTCCTCTGTGCTTAGCAATGGGCTGTTGCTGAGCCCTCATTCAGAGACACTTTCTGGTCTGCTGTGCAGTTGCAAGAAGGGATGAGCGAAGTACCTCCCTCTGCAGATCCTTGCTGAAGTGCTTTCTGCTGAGGGTTGCACAGGAAGGCCCTGATGAAGGGCAGTTGCTCAGTGACCAGTTGCTACTGCTTACTGCTGAGAAACTGGGCCATGCTTGGGAAGTCCTGGCTCCAAGAACCAACTGCTGCACTTTGACAGTTAGCAAATGACTGAGTGGGTTTTTCCCACAATATGCAAAGTGTAGATACAAAACTAAGGCCTATGTGGGCTGTGCAGCCTTCAGAGAGAAGGCTGATGAAGGCTTTGCAACAGACCTTAAAGCCTCTGATATCTATCGTTCTCTGTTCTTCCTTCTTGCTTTTTTTTCCCTTAAACAATCTGACAGGAGTTGAATCTGCAGTCCTGGGAGGTAAGCTGGGGATAAATCTCCATCTCAGACTGTCTGCTTTCTTAAAGGGAGCTGGCCAGCTTAGGCTGTGATGGTATGTATGCTTTTTCAAAAGAGCTGGCTCTGAAGGACTGCTTTTTGGTGTGGTGCATTTTTTTTTTTTTTTTTTTTAATTTGCATTGTTGGGTGCTTTCTTCTGGGACTGAGCAGTCATTTATTGCAGTAATGGATTCTGGACACATCTATCATGCTGTATCCCCACAGGAAGTCATTGATTTTCCCATTTTTTGTCTAGTAATGAAAGTATTGATTAGGGAGGATCAGTAGCAGTTTATAAAAGAATTGGCAATAAAGTCTTCCTGACTTTGCAGGGCATGAGTTTTGTGAGAGGGCTGTCATCTGGGCTTCCCATAGTTGGCGTTGCAGCAGGGGTGCAGTGTGTGCTGGTTGATACCTGGTGCTGCAGCTGCAGCTTACCTTGTTGTGTGAGCCTTAATCCCTGCAGGGAATATCTGAGACCTGACATCAGTAGCAGATCCCCAAATCAGAATCTATTCCAAGTCTGTCTGTTCCCTGCTTAGTGGATCTCATGATATCTGTCATACATCAGATACTTGTTATAACATCCAACCCTTTTTAATGGAAATTGGAGAAAGCTGATGGTAACTTGCTGTTGTCTTCAGAATGATGCAGACTCCTTAGCTGAGTAGTCATCCAGAATCTTTCATAGAGCTGGGGGGAATAAAAACAAAGGGGAACCTATGAGAAATTGTCTGACTATATGTGGAGAGGGAATGTGATGGCAAAACACATGGTGAAACGTTGGGGCTCTCTTGAAAGAAAAGAATCCAAGAGTCTCATCAATCATCTCTGATTTCAGCTGCTGATTTCAGCTCTCCATGACAGTGTCTCCCTGAGTCCAGGCAAGGCTCTTTTGTGTGTTCCATGTAAGATGTTCTTATTCTCATAGTTAAATGCAGAGCAAACTTAAGAAAACAAAATACTGGGGAGCAGGAAGAGTGTTTTTTTGTGACATTGGGGCTTTAGGAACTGTTTTAAAGCTTTGCAGGTTTGAAGTCTGACTCAGGATGGCAGTTCCATTTCAGCCCTGTGGAAATGGATCTCTGCAGGGCCAAAACCTTAATGTGAAGGTCCTGAGGGTTTGCAAGCACAGGGTTTGGAATCAGTGGAATACTATAAGAGTGTGTGTCTCTTCATTTATTTGTTCTTCAAGCTCTGTTCACACCAAATCTGTTGCCATCAGCTGGATGTTTGCCTGTGGCTGTTTCAGGTTGACAGTTTCATCTGACAGATGACTTAGGTGAGGCCTGTTGGCCTTGACTGGTGACTGTAGGACGGGCTTAAATGAGTGTCTGGTGTGAAGGTAGGGTAGTTCAGCTCTGAGGAATCAGTTCTTATCAGTTCTTGAGCTGCAACAAAGTTCCCTATGTTGCTGATGTGACCCTTGTGTGGAGCTTGCTGCAGAAGTAAACTGTGGAGGGAAATTGTGATTTCAAGACCTTGAAACAGTTCTGTGGACTGTTAATTTAGAGTGTAAAGTTCAAGAATCCCTGTGTACTGTATTTCAGTAGAAATATTTCCTTTTCCTGCAGTGGGTGTCAACCTCTTCTATTTCTGCATAATTATCTACCTCTATGGGGACCTGGCAATCTATGCAGCGGCTGTACCAGTCTCTCTCATGCAGGTGACCTGGTAAGTGTGCTTACTGCTGTGCAGTTATGCAGTACCAGAAATGAGAGCAGGTTTTTGGTTTTGATGGGATAAGTCTGACTGGGATCAGCTCTGCCTCCTGAGGACTGGAGTAGACAAATGACTCAATGACTCATGGCTGGGAAGGTGAAGCTGCTGCATACAAGAGCCTGCTTCAAGTTTAGCTGTTGTTGGATGTCTGAAAAGCACCTGACCTGATTTCTTCAGTCCTCAGCTGTGAAGTATTGCTAACTTCTGCACCTTGCAGACATGGGACTTCTTGTTCTCTGGTTTGACTGCTGTTCCCTGTGCAGTGTTTACTGTCTCTGTTATGAGCTGAGAAGTGATGCTTATCAACCCTGTGATCATTGTGATACTACTTGTCTCAAGCCCAGAGCTCACTGGGTAAACGCAGCCAATTTCCTTCTGCTAAAAAATAACCAATGAAGGAGAATAGTCAGATTGAGTCTGGGCTAGGCTGCCCCTGGTCTCAAGACTTGGAAACGGAAAACCTTGGTGACCCTTATGTGAGCTTGAAATTTGCTAATTCTGAGTTTCGAAGTGTCTGGGGGCATCAAGGGGTTTGCCTTTAAATGCATAGCATTCAGTGACTTGCTCTGTTACATAGTCCAGAAATTAAGGAGTGCATGCCCTCGTGGAGGGGGGGGAGAAACATACAGTTTGGGCCTCTGACCATTCCTCTTTCATGAATGCAGTGAAGGGGAAGGCATCTGCTGGGAATTAATTACTGTCTTTTGTTTCTCCCTCCTCCTTTTCCAGCAGTGCCATTGGCAACCATTCTTGCAATGTTGGAGATGGCACAAAGTATAATGATACAGACAAGTGCTGGGGGCCAATTCGAAGGATTGATGCTTACAGGCTGTATCTGGTAAGTTTCTGAAACTGGTATGACCTTTATTTCCTTTAAAATTTTCTTTCTGCTGGGTAGGGTTCTTTTCCTTGAGATAACGTGCATGTGAGTAACAGAGACTGTGAAGCTTTCAGTTCAGTCTGGCCTTGTTGGCCCAACACTTCCTCTCTAGCACGCGTGATATGGCCGTGTTGTAGTTGGCTCATCATTAGAATTGTCTTTCTGATCTGAAGTAGGCTTCTGTTCTTGATGTTTAGTATTATGTTGCCTAAGTGGGTGATGTGTTTGTGCCAAAGGGGTGTCTTTAGTGGCTGGCTGAAGTAGTTGTTTTGAGATAATTGTTCTCAGTATACTCAAGTATGTTCACCTCTTTTGAGTGCATTCGTTATGTGAATAAAATTGTTTACACTGCTGGAAGATCTGCTTTTTGAGAGGTGATGTAAACAGACCACTATAGCAGTGCTATATGCTGCTTTAGTAATAGCTTGCTGCCTAGTTCAGGATTCTTCATAGCATCTATGACTGTGCTGTGGTTCTACTGTGAAGCCAAGGTCTCCCAAAGGATGACAAACACTGCTTGACTCGTGTTTGGCAAAAGTTGAGTGCTCATACCTGGAGATAAGTGTTAGCAGAGGGAAATGAGCAGAAGGTGTGTAAGCAATGCCTAGTGTGGATTTTGGACAGTGGTGTTAGAGGTCTCAGTGCGAATTTTAAGAAGAAAGAGTGAGGAGTCTGTGTATGGAGATGCCTATGTGTGCAGAGAAATCCAGGGGCAAAGACTGTGTGCAGCCATTTAGCAGTTGCTACGTTTGGGACATGCAGCAGATCACGTCTGAGTGTGCTGTTGTAGCATTACTGCAAAAGTAAGAGCTGGGATTCAGGAGTATTACTGAATGTCAAAGCCTAGTTAATTATTTAAGAGAAATATTATTGCTTTATTAAATTGTCTTGATCTCCTTCCTTAAAATTTCCGCAAGATTGAGGATTTCTTCCCTGAATCTCAATAACTCTGCCTGACCCAGCAGAATGAGCTAGTCAGAGAAAGCAGACGTGTGTTAATTATTGCCTGTGTCTCTCAGATATTATGTCTATAATTCATGAAGATAATTGTTAAGACCTGAAAAATTAAAAAAAACCAAGAACACAAAAAGCCAACAAAAGGAAGCACTGGGTGTACTGTCTGTGTACACAGCCCTCGGAGGCACGTTTCCCTGTTTGTCTCCTTGTGTGGATTTGGAGAATAAATATCTGCAGAGTCTTTTGGTAGTGGTTAATCCTTCCTGCCCTGTAATTGAGCGGAGGGTTTCAGTGCCTTCGTGCTCCTTCTTACAAGTGGGGATGGATTGCTTGTGGGAGAAAATAAGTCTGTGGTGGATTACTGGGGGGAGGGGTTGTCCCAGGGTCGCTGTGTTCAGGAGGCTGCCGGTGATCAGCGTTACCTCTGAGTTGTGTGGGGTTCTGGGGGCTTAGTGTTCCATAATGGATTCATGTGGGAGCAAAATGGGAGGTCTGACAAATATTCTTGAACATGCAGGAGAAGCTGCAAGCTGCCTGTCTGTGGTGGAAAAGAGCTTGGTGGGGTGAGATGCATCAAGAGCATCTTACTTGGTTTTGATCCTGTGGGAATCAGAGCCTTTAGAGAACTTGCTCTGTTTTCTTGGCCTTCACTTTCTTTTAAACATTTTCTTTTGTTGGAATAATTCTGGCTCCATGTTTCAGTGGACGAAGAAAGTCTCTTTTTGCAGGCAAAGTTCCCCCATGACAAGGGGACAGATGAACCCTGTGATCCCAAGAGAAAGCTTTTGAGGTTTTGGGGCAGCTGTAGGAGCACGATGGGCGATCGTACCCAGAATCTGTTCCCTCTGAAGCAGGTCTCTGGATGTAGTGCTGTATCTCTTACCATGTGCATGGCCCCCAGAAACCCTTTTTTGGACTACCGGGACAAACAGTCTATTTGAGGTTTTCTGCAAAAATGGTGCCAATAGCTCTCTTGTGCCAAGTGCCTCCAGTCTGCCAAGGATCTGTCCTGCCTTCATCCTATTGACTCTTTTTCTCCCGTTACTGGCTTCTTTTTAATAACGAGAACAACAAAAACTATTTTAAACGTTGACTCTTCAGCTGCAGGGAGAAAGGAAGAATGACTGATGTAAAAATCCTATTTCATGGTTTATTGTCCCAAAAAGCCACTGGAAGCGGTCTCTGCTCTGATCACTGTGGATGGGAGCTGAACAACGTACATAACGAGAATATTTAGACAGATTAAAGCCTTCTCCTGAGACTTGCTCGTCTGCGCAGCATCTTTATTGCTGCTCCAAATTTTCTCACCTAAGTGTGTCTGCGGAGTCCTCAGAGACCACTAGACCCCTATTAACCTTTGTCTGAACAAATGGTTATCTTGCTACTTGTTTGTAAATTGCCTTGGAAAATAAGGGCTTGCAAAGTAAATAAGTGGAGGTGAGTGCAGGAAATACTGAAATAATCTCTTGTTCCCAACCCATCTCTTGCTGCTGCTATTTGCCTCCCCTTTGCACCTCAGGACTCCTGGAAGGTTTGAAGGCTTTGCAGGGCACTTCCAAGCCTGGCAGGGCCAGAGCATGCAGGGCCAGTCGGATGGGAGGAAGGCACGTGTCTCATGGCCCAGAGGCATTGTTGAAGGCAAGCACTGATTACAGTTAAAGCAGATCGATGGGTTTCTAGCTCTGCTTCGGATCATTCAACACTGTCGTGCTCCTGATAGCTGAAGTCCTGAGTCCCTTGGCTGCTCAGTGCCAGTGCTAAGGGCAGTATTCAGTCCTCTGTGCTGGATTCATGCTTCAGTGCAGTTTCTTAATCATCCTCTCTGTAAGGTCAGCTGAGTGTCTTCTGTGTAGACTTGAGGGGAAGGGGCGGTGGGTTTAAGTTTCAGATCTCTCTTCTAGAAGACTTCTGGTCTTTCTGTTGCAGTTTCTAGAAAGCAGATACTGAAATAAAAGATTTAATCCTGGGAATCAGCAGCCATTCAGAGTGCCTGATCCAAAATGCTTTCACGACCTGGCAAGCAGTGCACTTCTGCACGGGGGCAGCCGTTGTAGCTAAAATCTCTACTCTCCACTCAACCCTCCTTTTCTGGCAGTTCGGGATGTGGTGTCTTCCCATAATGGGAAGGAAACGGCTTATTCTCAGGGGAAGCCATACACTTTTGGGAAAGAGGCATTGGCACAGGTGCCCCCGGTAGCCTGGCTCGGTAGTGTGTCAGAGCTACAGTGCATCTGTTCTGTCTGAGTCTCTGTTGGTTTTGTAGCTGATTGGGAAAGGGACGCGGCATCCGCTTTTACAGGTCCGCAGATGCTGCAGCATCGCAGGCAGCCCAGCGGGTGTGGGCAGGGCGGAGATGGGAGCGCAGATGGTTTAATGGAGATTATCCCAGTTGGAAACGTGCTTGTGCAGTGAATAAAATGAGCGAGCTCGCCGGCACTTACCATCCCTCATCAGAAGGGGACAATGTCACCCCAGCCTGGCGCTCTGATCAGAATGCCGAGCTGCGGAGCGGGGCCGGGCTGCAGCCACGTGAGGCCGTGCAGGGGGGCAGGAGGTGGGATGAGGACACGTACGATTGCTCGGTGCCAGCAGAACTTAATCGGCAAATGCAAAGGCTGAACTGATAAGTGTTGATGTAGGTCTGTCTCCATGTGCCCGGCATGGTGCTGCCTTCCCCGGCCCTCCTCGGCTGCAGGCGGGAGCTCCTTGCTTTGCACCTCAGCTTCTCTCCTCCCTGGGTGCACTGCATGTGAGCCTGCTCCTCCTGCACTGTGCACAGGTACCCAGAATTTTTATCGTTTGAACCTCCCAGCAGTTTTGAGGGACCCCTCGTGGCGATACTCAAACATCCGTGCTTGATGTAAACCACCTCTGGCCAACTGGGAGTTGAAGAAGCAGAGCTGGAGCAATGCTGCAAATCGAGTGCATTTTCCAAGGACACACCTGGGTTTGCTCCACTCGTTCTCTTTGCAGGAGGTGCTTTTCCTCTGTCCTGCCTTCTCAGCTGTGCCCTGCAGCAGCATCCTGTAGTAAATGGGTCACAGCTGCTGTCTCCTGGATATTTATTCTTACAGGTTGCACTGTCTAGAGCCCTTGAGAACCAGCAATGGTGAAGGTAATTGCTTCAGTGGCAGGTGAGATGTCTGGAGCAGAAAGGGCTGATATCACAGCACATCAGTCAAGGTTTGGGAGGCCTTGAGCTCCCAGGGTAAGCTAGGGGAAGGGAAGGCAGGCTGCTGGAAGCCCACCCTACTGGTGGGAAGCCATCATCTTGTTTAAACAGATCTCTCAAACTGTGGGTTACAGCTTACAGTAAGGATAAGGATGCAGCTGGGATGCTATTAGCATGTTACCCGGTGTATTGTACAATAAGTCATTCACAGTAAGACCTTCTTGCCAGATTTATTGCATTATATTCCCTACCACAAACATTCTAATGTTTTTTATTATGATACTGATACGGAAACAGAAACAAATGTGCAAAAATGACTTCTTCTTCCATGCGTAAATCCTGTTCTGAAAGCTTCGAAAGCAAGGAACCTCCTCCAAAGAATCCAGAGTACTGTGCCATTTCTGTGTGTACAGGCACCTGAGCTTTGAGCTGTTACTGAGCAGGAGAGGAACTAGTTCTGCATTAAGCATAAATATCAGTAACCCTAACTGTTTGTTACAGATGCCTCAAAAATACAGCTTTGCTTGGCTGCAAGCCTGGTGTTGAGGGCTGATTGAAGTCCTCTCATGCATCTCAGCTAGTCAGCTTCTGAAAAAGGAGGTCGGTTAGTTACTTTTCTTTGGGGAAGGATAGGAGACAATTCTGTTTAAAATAAATGGTGTCTGGGTGTGGGATAGGAAGGCAATTCTCAGCATTCGTACTGTGAAACTAATATGGTTGAAACTGGCGCACAGCCTTGTTAATGTGGCATAAATCCTGTCTCCTTCATCCTGGTCTGTTCTTCTTCTGTGGGCTCGTCGATAAATCCTCTCAATTGCTCACTCATCGTGTGCCTCTGGCAGACAAACCGGCTGTTTCAGAGTTTCCCAAATACTCTGTGTTTCCCAATGCTAAGGGGACTTCAGGTAGTAACTGGTCTTACAAGTAAGAGGTTTTTCCTGGCCTGACGGGAGGAGTGGCTGAAAGGAGCATAGCGTTGTGGAGGTGGAATATAACTTGTATTGGTGACACAGAGATCAGCTTCTGGTGCGTGGGTGTGTTTGTTTTGTTGCTGTGGTTGGTCTTACCTTTCTTGTAACCTATTGAATTTGGACTAAAAGAAACGTCTGGTAGAAGGCAAGTCTCCCTGTTGCAGGAGCTGGGGAGGAGAGCAGCCTTTGGTATAATGGAGGAGAAACTGCAAGATTGAAGCAACTAACTTTAAAGGATTAGCTTGTCTCTTTTCACAGCAAAATCAATAGTGCAGGGGACTGAAATGTGTGTTCTGCACAGAGCTGTCTGCTCACTTCATGGCTGCAAGGACTGTGTGGGAGGAAAGAGTGCTGCTGGGCTGCTCCCTATGTGCACACACTGGTTGTGTACCTGGTCAGATTGCTGCAGGCACCACCAGCCCAAGGGAAGCCCTGGTGTGACTGGTAGAGGCCCCTGGTGAGCTCACATGCGCTTTGGTCCTGCATGCAGGAGCATTCTGCACACTTCAGTGCCTGATTGGGCTTATGTGATGATGGATGGTGGGTATAAGCCTTAGTAGCAAATCCTCTGAACAAATTGGGTGAAGAAGTGGCTCTGGACGTCTGTTTGCTTTTGTGCACTTCTGCAGTTTCGAATTTGTCAGAGCTGTTTATTGTGTTTGAAGTACAGCCCTTGCTGTAAGTACAGCCCAGCAGAGACGTTCCCAGCAAGGCTGAGAGGCCACGCTGCTTCTTTTCGAAATAAAGCTGTCCTTTGGAGTGAGCTCACCTGGGTAGCAAGGCGCCAAAGCTGATGCTGTTCTCTGGGTATTGGAGCCCAGTCTCTCCTAAATGGGGCAGGTGTCAGAACTGATATCTGTTTGTGATCACCGGCTGTCTGCAAGAGTTGGAAGGCTTTTAAAAGGGCCTTTTAAAATTCCTGTCCTGGGCTGGTCCAGGAGGTTCACCGATCTGTCAGTTTGGGAAAGTAAGTTATAAATGCTTTCCCCTGTGCAGTGTTATTCTGTGCAGTGGTAGCGACAACACCCTGAAGCCCAGGGCTGAAGGAGACCTGTTCAGTTGACTGAGCGCTGCCCTGGGAGGTTCAATGCAGGCCTTTCTTTCAGCAGCATATTTTCCAGTATTTTGTTTGGTGTTTTAACACCAGCCTTGTTTCTAAACAGAGCTCCGACCTTGCTGCCTGCCTGGCTTCGTCAGCGTTTTCATCAAGTAAGGCAGCAGTCCTGATCTTTCCTCCACTGAAATTTTCATTAATTCCTTAATATACAGATAGAAATTACCAGGGCTACAGAACTGTGCAGTTACGCCACTCCAAATATTGCCAGAGGCAGCGGAGGGAAGAAGCTCCGAACAGAATGATATCTCTTTAGGCTCCTAAATAAGTCTACAACTTCTTAACATCCTCCTAAATTGCACATTATGTCTGGTTGAGATCACTGACGTTCTTGTCCAAAAATGTGGATTTTTGGACTACATCAGCAAATCCCACACGTGGCTCATGCTTCTGTAAGCAGGACTATAAATACAAATAATGCAGCTGGGATTTATCTTGTAAGTTGAACTCGGTATAATACTCTCAGGCAGATCTGATCTCTGAAGCCTGTTGCACCAGCTTGGTGCGAGCTGCAAGGCTCACGCAAGGCAGCAGGCTGGCAGTAAGCAGACTGCCTGCTTGCCCCAGGCGATGTGGCTTTCTCTCGCTTTTGTGCTGCTGCAGAGTAGTTAAAGTGTGGGACATTTCCTTTTCCTCCAAGCAATTCCTGCCTGACAATGCACAGTGATTGGGATGATGCTATCCATGAAATTGCATCCTCCAGGCAGCTGCTGAATTCTGTGAAATTCAAGGAGAAGTTCATGGGGGCAAAAAGTCAAGGGGAAAGGGAACGTGATGGCAGAGTGATAGAGCCACCCACTGTGCTGTGGCAGACGGGTTAGTGGCCTTCAGGAGCAGTCCTTGCTGATCCCACATACCCTGTAACCCTGGCACTTCATGGCTTGACACTTCTGCAGGGCCCTCTGTGCATCCGTGTCATGCTGGCCCGTGTCTCTCTGGATGTGTGCTGTCTAACCCAGGGGCTTTTGGGGTCGATACCAACACAGTTTGAGTTGCCAATACCCTGAAAGAAGAGGCAGTGCATATGCAGGGATTTGGCGCAGTATCTGTGTAGTAATGATTATGCCCTCAGACTTCATCGGTGGGAACTCATTAATTTCTTGTACCGTGCTAATAAATTGGGAATTGGGTAACCTTGAGTCACTGTGTCCCCCAGTGTCAGGGAGGAGGAGGAGGATGCTGTTTTGTAGCCCACAAGAGGTCACAGCAAGCTGGTGATGGGGGGGGGGGGGGGTACAGCCGGCCCTGGCTCTGCAGCTCCACTGCTGTCCTTCCAAGTGTCACAGAGCAGCCATTCGGCTCTCCTGCATCCATCCACTTTGCTGCTTCCCTCCTGCTTGTTCAGATGCTATTAGGAGATGCAGAGTAAGGGAGAGCCAGGGGTCAAGGAGGCGCTGAAGTGATTACAAGATGCTGCAAATGGTGTTGCCATAAATACTGCAATGATGAAAAATTAGATGCCAGTCACCTCGGGGTTGTTGCTGGCCTCCATCTTTCTCTTTTTGCAGAAATGATTATTGAATTGTATCTACCCCAGAGTGTGCATGCAAGCTTGCTGCTGGCTATGATCCTACGTATCCAGGTGTGCCAGGGACTGCAGTCCTTGCACTGAATGACTTTGTGCCTGGGTTTTTTCAGTTTAGGAGGAAGAATAACTAGTTTTCCAGGATTTTCTTTCCAGACTGGAAAACTTAAAGCTCTTACCAAGGCTGGGCCAGCTTTTGAAGCCCTGCCATGGGTCAGTGGGGAGAAAAAAGCATCGCCATGTACTTGCTTCTACCCAGCTAAGTAGCTTTGGAACTGCAGATGCTTTCTTGTGTTTGGCAGGAAGTCTTCCTTTTGGAGGAAGCACTGAGAGCACTGCCACGGGGATCACAGGAGGTAGTGTCTGGCTTACAGGGTGCTGTGACTGCGGGTGGGTTGGGTGGAATACCACTTCCTTTGCTGGCAAGAACTTGTGACAGCAGCTTAGCTCTCAGGGGATACCTGCTCCTGCCTTAGCATGCTGGGAGAAAGGCGAGTGAGGACTCCTGGTGCTGGCAGTGTGCTCCATGTGAGTTATGAGTGTGAGCTGCTGCCAGGTGTCCCAGGAGTGGCACGTTAATTACTGGAGCTGCTGTGGCAGCAGATGTCTGCTGTAGTCAAAGCGTAACCAGCCTTCTTTCCTTATCCATAAATATTGCTTGTGGGATGTCTGGCAGCTGAGTCCTCCTTCCGTGGTGATGTCGTTGCTCTGTGGAGGGATCTGGAAATTAAAATCTTTCTTGTGTCTCAACTTCTTTGAGCAATCATTGTTGTGTTGTTGGATTCTCTTTTTGACCAACTTGAAGGGCTTCATAATCACTTATCTGCTGATAACATGCTGCCTGCCAGCACGGCCCTAGCTTCCAGCCTGGAGAGGTTGTGGATCTTCAGCTTTATATTTCTTCTGCTCTCTAAAAAACTCCCTCCTGACCAATCAGACTCCTTTCATGTATTTATATTTGTACTGTCCTCTGCAAGGGGTAAAGCTTTACCAACGAAAGCTTGGATGGCAGCCCTCAGTGATGTGCCATCTGGCTCCTTATGTGGAGATATGAGCTCATGCAGAAATGTGGCCTCTTGTCACAGGAGCAAAGGGGAGGAGACGTGGCAGAAGGGGCAAACGTTGCTGAGCTCCAGACCCTTCACTCCTGTTGGGCTTCAGCTGAAAATTGCTGAAGCCTTGCTGTGAGTGACTGGAGCCTGCTGCTGGGTGTTGTGTAGTGACTGCCACAACTTGAACTGTGTGCAGAGTAGCTGCAAAGAGGCTTGTGGGTGAAGTTGCAGGTAGCTTAAGAGTTCAAAGTTCTGCTTTTTTTATTTCAAAGTGAAAGAAGAGTGAGGAAGGCATTTCAGATTTAACGGTTCTGTCCAAAGTCAGCCCTAGAAGCTCCCCAGGGACGTGAATAAAAGCACCAGTTCATAAGGAACTACTTCTGCTGAAGACAGTCGGTCTGGTTCAAGCTTCCAACAAAAAATAAAACCTGTGACCTGTGTCAGTGCAGGTAAAATAGCTTTTGGGTTTGGTGGTTTTTACCTCCAGTGATGTCTCTGTAGACAGTCTGGAGGAGAGTACCTGACAGAGGAGCAGAGCCCCTGGGCTCTCCTGACATCTTGCTTGCATAAGTACAGAGAGCAGACTGGTTTCTCGTATTGTTTTGTCCCTTCTAGAACTCATCTGGGGCGTGGAGTAGCTCTGAGCTCAGGGACTTCTTGCAGAAGCAGGAGGGGTGTCAGAATTGCCACTGCTGACAGCACATATGAAATGTCTGCTTTTTCCTGCAGTGTTCAAGGAGACTTGTGTTGTCTGAGCTCCGAATCAAAGTAGCCTTCCTCTGGGAGGTGCTCGTTCAGTAGAGCCTGTATCTCTGTCATTATCTTGCTTTACAGGGATGTTCCATACCCGTAATCCTGCATGAAGCATTCGGTTTTCCAACCAAGGTGACAAAGTCTTCCAAGGAGAGCGATCCATTTAGTCATACCAGTAACTGTTTGAATGTACACAAAAACAAATGTAGGCATTGCTGTCTGGAGAGGTGGAGTTGTTACTGTTGTGCGATGAGCATAGTTTGTGTGAGATGCTGGCACTTTGTCAAGGACAAGCAAAAGCCTCCAAGGGAGAATTTGGAGCGAGCTCTGCTGAATGAGGGGGAATGCTGGGCAGAAATAGGAAGGAAGGGGTGGCTGGGGCCTCAGCCTGAAGGGAGGCATTGAAGGAGAGAGTGCTGTGGCATTTGTCACCCCCGTGTTAAAGCTGAGCAATCCTTAGACCTGTTCACTTCGTATTGGTACGACAGCTTTGTGCCACTCAAACAAATCAAATACATTTGTCCAAAAATTCTCCAACACTTTTTTACCCTGCTGTAGGAGTAGCTGCTTCTTTCAATGAAGTTGGTCTTTGCTGTTATGCTTTTCTCAGGTAAATATCCTGCTTCTACTGAACCTGCCTGAAAGTTTCCAGGTTCTGAATCAACAGAAAACATTAACTACTGTTCTTAATTCACTGCTTAGCAAGCATGAAGTGCAGATGCTCATCTAGCAGATGAGTTTGTGGAGCCTGAGAACAAGCAAGTTCTGATGGCAGTAGTGAAAGAAGCTGGTTTTTAGTTGGTACTCTTGCAAATGTATGCAGGCCATTGTGCTGCATCTGATGCATGAATCGGCTCAGTCTGGGGTGCTGATTGTGCTTCCTGAGCTGGGTTGGCTTTTTGTGTAAAAGCTACATTCTGGGAAGCAGATGAAAGCCACTGAACTATTGAACTGTACTGGTCTGGGGTGATATATGTGCTCTTCAGGTCAATAAAGAACTTGTGGAGTCAATACAGCCCTCTGAATTTGCTGTAAAGCACATTTGTGTAGACTGAAAGACTCCTGGCGTTACCTGACCTCGCCGAGTGGTTGGGAGCTCTGGTGGTGGTCCTTGGGCTGAGACTGAGCTGATTCAACGGGCTGATGTCCTGTTAATGCTTGATCTTACTTTGCCTTTTTGAGATAAGCCAATAAGCAAGGTTAGGTAGCCAAGTTTTAACAGAAGAGCTTTAATAAAATACACTTTTATAAATATACTTTGAAGAATATGTATTCCATTGGTAAACCCCAGCCAGCTTTCCCTGTGGCAGGAAGACTCGAGTTGCCCAGCCTGCATCTCGCTTTGAAACACGGAGAGCTGGGGGGGCACAGTGCCTGCTGCGTTTGTGTGCCTTGGCTCAGTGGAAGGAATTGGTTCTTAAGACCTTGCTGAGGGCACAAGCAGGGTGATGTACACCCCATGGCCCTGGTAGCCTGCAGGGCAGAGAATAACTCGGGGGGATAAGCTGCTGTTCTTTTGTGCTAGTCAACTTCTAGTTTTTTGGCTGAAAACACTGGTATAAGTGAGAAACACCTGTAGTTGATGTGCTGTACCTCCGTGCTGTTCTCCAGCATAAGGAAGAAGAAGTTAACACTTCCACATCTGTTGCTTTTATTTGCTCTGTGTGCGTTCTGTGCACCCCGTGCAGCAGGCCTGGCTGCCTGTCTGGCATCGCCCCTTGGTGGAGGAGCTCGAGGAGAAACTGGGGAACCGTTCCTAACCGCCAGCGATGGGTGAAAACACAGGAAGCTTAGGCTGTGCTCACTGTGCCTTGGGTTAATGTGCTGACGTTCAGGAAGAGCATGATAAACTCTTTAATGTCTAAGCTAGCTGAAGAGGTGAACTGCAAAAGTTTGGAGAGCTTTTCAATCTAAGAGCTCTGTGTACTTGACTTTTGGCAGGGCTAACCGGTGCAGTGTCTGTGTAGGCATCAAGTTGTTTGAATTGTGCATCTAATGAAGCACTCCATTAATTATATTCCTCTGGGGAAAACCTTGAGCTTAGGAAACATCAGGTAGAAATTTTGGTATGTGTCTGAGGTGCTTATTTGGGCTTACTTTTTCCTTGGGGAGAAGTTAGGAAAGTAATTAACTTCCTAAGTAGGAAGAGCATTTCGGTGTCTGGCGCAGCAAGGCAGAGAAATCAGATGTCCTCACTGGAGGCGTTGCGACTCTTCTCACCCTGTTAGTGGTGGGTGTAAGAAGGCTTCCTGGCCCTGGGGCGCCTCTGAGGATTGATGAGAGTCAGTCTAATGCAGGGACTGAGCCTCTGCCCCACGTGTCCTGGATATTGAAGAAGAGTTGGATCCTCTTCCTGACCCGTGCTGGATCTGTACACAATTTCACTCTGAAGAGACGTTAATCTTGATGTTTAATGGCATCTTCTGCCCTGCCTTTCTCCTCTCAAACAGCTCAGCGTGTGCTGCGAGTTCCTTTCCTAAAAGCGGATGGCACAATCTCTGCAGAGCAGTGCAACCTCATCTCGTTCTAAGCCTTAGCTTCGTTTGCATTGATCCGTGAATACCCATCTTGGTTCCCTAATGGGCATCAAGTGGAAAAGATAATATATTTCTATTGCACTTGAACTCAGTTCTCAGTTAGTTCTTTAGGACCAGTTCTGAGATCTGGAAGAGAAGACACTGCTCATCTTAAAGGATTTGGGAAGAATCTGACCTTTCTGCTCCCCTCCACCGTGCCTTGAGTCACAGGGCAGGCAGAGAAGAGGGAGTGCTGGAAGAGTTGCTCAGTGGATTTGGCTGTTCAAGACATGCTGAGCTCTGGAGGTTGCTGAAGATAATTGCAGAAAATGGAGTGGAATTCCTTATACTTTCGTGGTAGTTGGAGTATAAAGGAGACCTAGGTTCTTCCAGCAACTAACAACACTTCTTATGCTCTTCACTAGTTGAGCTCCAAATCTCCTCTAATGAAATTCTTTCTTCAGTGCTTAAGTCCCAGCTGTTAGGTGCTCAGTGATCTTCTGTCAATTCTTGATATGGTTTGAGGTGCTGTTCTGCCAATTGGTTCTGGTGCATTCTGATTTGCTGGGAACACCTGTTCCTTAATTATCATCATCCTTCCTCTGTCCTGTTTCAGCTCCTTCTGATGTGTGAGCTAATAACACGATCTGGAAGGAGGCTCGGAGCACTGTGTGCATATTGAGAGGTGGAGTTTGAGGCAAATTCATCACAAACTTGAGAGTAATTTCTGGTAATAGTTTATGTCTACTTTGGTTTGCTCTCGGTCCTTAAGCTGCATCTCTTTAGGCTAAAGTTTGTCCTTGTGTACTACCCTGAGACCAGCTGTGGCAGTTTGTAGGAGAGGATGGAAGGAATGGGGAGTTTGAGTTCCTGCTTAGAAAAGAAAGGAACAGGAGGAGGAAGCAGCATGGGAGGCTTGTAACTGACTGAAGCGCTTTTGAAAGTGTCGCAATCGTTAAGGTTGTTCTAGTTCCTAGTCTTGTCAGGCATGCCTATAATGCTGTACTGTGTGTGATTTCAGCACTTGCTCCTTGGAGCCTGAATCATTTCACTAATCAGAATTCTGTATATGCTTTGTCTCTGTTTTTCTGCTTGCAAAAAAAAAAAAAAGCCAAAACCAAGTGTCAGTGATGGCCCCGGGTCAGAATGTCCTGACCCAGCAGTGAGTGAGACCCGAGGGTTCTTTCCTCTGGTCCCCTTCCTGGATTGACTTGAGTCATCTGAGAATACTTGTGATGCGAGGAGTTTCCAATTTGCCTTGCAGATGTTCTCAGACAGTCTCAAGAGAAGTTTCTTGGGGTCGTACTGGTCTTAAAATAGCCTGGTTTCTGTTCTGCTGCTGACTCTGTCGGGGTCGACAGAGACCTGGGGGCTCTGCAGCCTGCCCTTTTGAGTCTGAGCTCTTCCCTGCTGGTGACACCTTTTGTTGGGAACTGCTTTAAGAAGTCATGGAAAAGAATCACGTGTAAATATTAAAGTTGAGCATTTGTCTTTAGAATCCCTTTCAAATTCTGATCAAAACTGCACAGCTGTGCACTGTGTCCTTCTAGATGCTGTTTACGTACTGCTTTTGGACCTGCTGGTGTATTGCTCGCTCACAGCTGTGGCAGCTGATAGTCCAATCCATGGGTTGCAGGTAGGGATCTCTTCTGCAGCACCCATCTTGTCTCTTGTCTACACGTAGCTTCTCCCAGTTCACGTTCAGACCTTAGTCAAGGTCTGTCACTTTCCTGCAGGAGAGCTTTTTCTCACCCTGGATGAGTGGGGCTCTGGATGCTGCACAAGGTGTTGCTCCTCCAGGTGTGGGCTGACAGCGTGAACGTGTTGTGTGCTGCAGGAGAGTGCTAAACAAAACTTGTGCAGGATATCACAGTCTTAATGTTTCCAGTTCTGATGGATGTATTTTACAATCCTGCAGAAAGAGGTGCAGCAGATGGGTGCTGTGCTGCTCCCCAGTTAAGCTTGCTGAGATTCACTGAACTGTTAGCAGACATCCAAGGGCAGGGAAGAGATTCCTCATCACTATGCAGAATATCATTGGATGAAGTTCTTATGACTATCTGTTTTTTTTCCTCTTAGCTTTACACAGGCTTTCAGCATCCAAGTCAACAGCTTAACTGTTAAGCTAAAAGCTTCCTGCTGTAAAACATGCAACAATGTAGGGAAAACCTTTTTATTCCATTGTTGTTCAGCCTCAGACACCTCAAAGCTAACTGTCTATGTTAATGCAAGCAGACTGGTCACAGCTATTGCTATCCAGACCTAAACTGAGCGTGTACCTGGACAAAGAGGCCACTATTTAATATTTAATGTTCTGTAAAACTGCATTGAGAGCTTGTACTGAAATGTGTCAGTAAAGACATGCTGTAGCAGTGATAGCAGGCAGCTGAGAGCCAAGAGAATCCTATGCTCTGCTTCTGCCTGAGGCATGTTCTCTGATACCAAGCAGTTTGCTTGACCCCTTGTATTGCAGCCAACCTAGCTGTAAAATTAAGCAACAAAGAAAGCTCTGTGACAGACGGACGTGTGTCTGGAGGTGAACTTTCAAGGCAAGCTTCGCTTTACTGATAAATTCATCTTACTAATAAAATTTTTGTTTTTTAACCAGTACATGTTTTCTGTTGTCCTTCCAGGCAGCATTCACTCTTCTCTTGGGTCCTTTTACCTTCTTCAATGTGCAGAAGACCAAGTATCTTCAGATCGTGACGTCTCTGATGAGATGGATAGGTGAGTCTTGGCAGGCCCCCACCTCTTCACTGTAGGTGGAACCTGAGTCATGCTACTGATGCATCTTTTTGGCAAGATACGCCTGTTTGGAAGCAAGTGCTTGTCAAAACAAAGTCTTTGAGGAAGACTGCTCAGACTTGATATCCCCAGTGAAACAAAGGAATTTTGTTCTAGGATGAAAATTCTGATTGAAACAAAATATTCTTAATCAGATGCAATCTGGTACATGAAGTTTTAACTTGGTTTAAGTGAGAGGTAGAGGGGATTTGGAAGAGTCTCCTGTGTCTGGGCTAAGTATGGTAACCACTAGTTACAGTTCCAACAATGAAGCGTGCAACAGTTTTTAAACAACCATAGTTCTGATCTGAGAATTAAAAGTACTTCTGTAAGAATTTCTGGCCTTTCATCATGTTTGCTTGTCTAAAAACTGCTAAACTGACATACGTTGTCCTTGGGAAGCCCCACTCTCACCAGTTCTCCAAAATCTTACAGCCAAGCACTTCTGAGTAGGCAGAATTCTCTGGAGCAAATAAGACATCAGTGTTGGCAGTGTTGTTATCATCCAGAGATCCGGCTGCTTTATATCTGGTTTGTATGTGTACACGGCTTTGTCTTGGTTTGCGTAACCTACACAGGGTAACTGATATTCAGGGCTAACAGCTTTAAGCACCAGTAGCCTTTTGGGAGGACAGAAGTCTGCTGATTCACGGGCCCAGACCAGCTGAGCACACGATGTTCTGCTTATACCCATCACTGACCTGGCTTAGGAAGAAAAGTTGATTCTAAGGCTGTTTCCCACCACACACACATTTGACCTGACTTCAGCTCGGGGATCATATTCCTCTTCCATGAGTTCAAAGGCCTGTAATCCTGTTTGGAAATGGCTGGCAGTCACTGCAGCGGCATAGAGAGCCTGTTCCAGTGCAAATCTGAGATGGGGTTAAGCAGTCATCACCCGGGAAGATGAGGTTGGGTCTTAGGCCCTCAAGTCTCAGATGCTGAACAGCTTGAGTTAACAAATGCTGACCTCACATGGTGTGAAAATCCCAAATGTCCATTTTTTTTTTCCCATTATTGTCTGGGCACATGAAAGGTTTGAAAGCCCCTGTGTCCTTCAGAGGGAGGGGTTATCTCATTAAGGGAGTATTGAAGGAAGTTTTTTTAAAAGTGTAATCTCTTCAGCACGCTGGCCTGTTTCCAGTCACTCGGCTGCCTCTTTCCCGGTACAGCCGTCAGTCAGACCTCATCCTGTGTCTGTGACAACCCGATGCCTGTCTGCTCTGCCACTGCATTCCCTTTAGCTAGCTGCCTCCAGTAGGAGGATTGCTAAACCTTGGCATAAATGCAGAGCTGCCTCTTTTCTATTGCTTGATGGAGAGGGACAAAAGCAATGTTTAGAGAAGCACAGGAGAAATTCATGCTTTAGCCTGATTGATTCCTGCGTCAGTATGCTGGAGAACAGCTGCCCCAGATAATGATATTTAATGACCCTGACAGCACCTCAGCGGCTACTTAGAGCAACGGATTCCGTATGTGTACAATGAGGGATAGATTTATTAGGAAAGACGATTTATCAAGCAGTCATGTGATGCAGGGAACAGAAAAGCTCTTGTTGCAGACTCTGTTTAGATTTATCAGGCTGGCTTCTCCTGTGTCCTCACATCACCTGCTGCATCACCTCCTCCTCCAAAAGCTGGGCTGAGACTTAAACATGGATTGGTCTTTTGTCAGCTCTTAGTGAGCTTGGATCCTAAGGAAAGGCATTGTCTGGTGCTTTGTGGTCTCTTGAGTTTGTCCTGCCTGAGTGCTGATGGGCCAGATGTAGATTCCTGTTCAGGCATAACCCGTGCCTTCTCTTTGACTTCCTCTGGTTGTGTTAGCCACGCGATGCTAAAGGCACTTGTTCAGTGAAGCACTGAGCAGTAGTGCTGGATGCTGGAGCTGCAGACTGGCTGTTTGTTTTGCTGGGTAAAAGCTGCTCTATGGACGGTGCCTGCTGTACACCCTTTTCCCCAGCCCAGTGAAAAGCCCTTGGATTTCGCAGCAGCAGCGGCTGATGTGAGGCTGCACTGCCTCAGGTGTACTGGCGATGAAGATGACAGTGGCTGAGAGGATAGTTCTTGGCAGCAGGGAGGGCTTGCTGTGCGTGAAGGTCATTTCTGCTAGCGTTTGTAACGGTGTCAGCGCTGCCTTTGAAAGTTGCTTTCCCTCTCTCCCCTGATCTCAGTGATAATCAAATGTCACCAGCCTCTTTCCAGAGCCTTGTGCTCATCGCAGGCAGCACATCAGCTAACAGCCTGCAGCAGTCTCTCGCTACATCTCTTGGACAGGAAAAATTTCACTCTGAAAAAATTTGTTCTTAAACACTGGAGCCTGAGCTGGAAAGCAACAATAGGCCAGTCTGAGGAATGTGGAGGTGCAGCAGGGATCAGCCCTACACCTGGCAGTTTCTCATCCCAGGATAAGGCACTAGCCAGGGTAGGCACCTCTGAAGCCTCTATAAGGAGAAGGATGAAGGAGGAGCTTGCAAGCCCAAGTGCTCTACCACTAGAGAGCCAAACAGATGGGCTCCTGTTGTTTGGGCCTGTTGAACGCAGCTCATCTGGAAACAAGGCTGGCACAGCAAGGTTTTTCCTGTCAGAACCGATAGGAGCACGGAGGGTGGATCTGCTTCCCCAGCTGGACCAGGGCAGGCAGAGGGCTTCCAGAGGCGTGGAGCTGCTGGTGATCTTCAGAAGAGTAACAGCTCAAACGCTGGCTCCAAAACCAGCTACTGCCTCATGTAAGGTGGTTGAGTTTAATGTGGTACTTAGAGCTTGAACTGCTGACTTTATTGGTTCTTAAAGGTCTTGCTTTTCTTTGGACTTGGCCAATGTGTATTTGTTTGCCTATGCCAAGCTCTCGTCCTTCTGTCTGAGCTGCCTTCGGGGAGACCTCAGCAATTGGAGCACAGGTGTAGAAGGAACCAGCCTGCTCTGCATGAAGGGCTGGTCAGGAAAATCACTGCTTTAAATTTTGGTAATGATGCTTAAGGTGAAGCTTGGGTCTTAGTTAGGGACAAAACTTTGTTGGGTCACTCAGTTCTTGAGCAACATCACCAAGAGCACACAGAGGGCCAGGGCTGGGTGACCAGGTAAGTGTGTCAGCAGCGTGAATTGTCTCCTTGCAATGGGGAAGATTCCTTCCCCAAACTGTAACTTCCTCCTTCCTCCTTTTCAGGTCCCTTCCACCTTTCAACATTGGGAAAGTGTGGAGTTGTTAGCCCAAGCCCTTTGTTGGCTGTGGAGCCTGTTCCCAGGTCTCTTGGTACAGCGGCCATCTGCAGAAGGCTGACCCAACCAAGCTGCCAGCAAATTACAGCCGTTGGTATTTTCAACTTTACTGGTTAGAATTCAGGCTTTTTTCCTTCCTGAAGGCTTAAATCTGTGGTGGTGATGAACTGCTCCCTCCAGAGACTTGATATCCTGCTATTTTTTCCCTCTGGCTTCCCATCAGTCCTGTTTTGTAGGCAGTGTTTGTGTTTGCTTCAGGAGTTCGCCCCTCAGTGAATGGAGCCGGAGCAGTGAGCTCCGCGGGTCTCAAAGCATTGGGGCACAGCCCTACCTCTCTGTTACTGGGTAATAACTGCCTCGCAGCATCAAAAGGAGGGACATGGATTAAGAAAGATACCAGAAGGGGACATGGCTTGGTGGAGCTTAGCAGCAAACACTGGGCTGCTGTGTATTAAGCAGCTAACCTGATTAATTGCAGCCTGTTACTGGGTGAGATGCCCAGCTCTCTAGGTGAGGACTGATGGCTTTAAAGACATTGGTAGTGTGATTATTGTTGTTGTTGAATGGTCTATGGCAAATGTTCCCAGACTGTTCCCACGTGGAACATTTGCTCTGTGTGCTGCTCTTGATGCTGTACTGTAGATATTAAAAAGTATTGTATTTTAATAAAGAGACATTTTATAGGGGATTAAACTGGGGTTTGGTTGCTATGGGCTCAGTGCTGTCTCCCTGTAGTACAGTTGGACCTGGTCACATTCGTTCTAGGACCTGCAGCCCTCAAGACAGATCGCTCTCATCGCTGTCCAAGCAAAGGTCTCAGTTTTGTCCAGAAATTAAATTTCTTTCCCAGGCTTTTTTTTCTGGCTGGTAAGGTGGAGGGAAAAAGTACAAGAATAGCCATGAGGCATGCAGGAGGTGTTTTCTTCCCTCCCCTGCAGGGTAATTGATAGAAGTCTCCAAGGGAGGAAACTAGGAAAGAGCTCTCCCAAGGCATTCTGGTGAGGCTGCCTTCCCTGTCTGATCATTTCTTTGATGCTTCTACTTTCTCCACCAGAATCCTGTGCTTTAGAGGACTCCTCAGCACTTCTCTGCAGAGCACTGGTCTCAGACCATTACGCTTTGTGAGCAGTTCTCAGCTGTGCTGTCACTGCCATCCTTAGCAGACTTAACTAGCCGTGCACAAGTTGATTCAGTACAGAAACCTGGAGTCACTCTGCTCTGTGCCTTCAGCTGCAGCACTGGAGACTGGGGATTATTGCAGAAGCTGGTGTAGGATGGGGGGTGGCAGTTACCTGAAGTCTTGCTTGCAGTCTCCTGCAGGGAGATTATCCTGCCAGTGTCCGCAGCCTTCAGGGTGGCCTCTGCATCCAAAATGGAGCTTTCTGCTGCAGCTGAGCGGGGGGCCCGTTAAATGTCTGCCCCTTTTGCAGAATGAAGCATACACGAGTGTCAAGGAAGACAGAATTGAGCTGTAAATCAGGCCACTGTTGCACGTTCAGCTGGCTTAGGGGTTGTGACATGAAGTAACTCTGAAGAAACTTGTTCTCATATCCTTTTTGGAACAGAGAAAGCTGCTGCCAGAGCCCAGGGTAAATAATTTACTAAGAAGTGAATATATTTATGAAGAGTTAGTTAAAAGGCAGTGCTTCTGTCATGCTTGCTCTTGGTCTTGTCAGTTGAGGAGCTCATTTCAGTGGTGTTTATGGGGGGTAGTGGGGTGAAGCAGTGCTGGTATAAGTGAAAGAGCCTTGTTAGCTTCAGATGGAGATGGAGAGTGACATGTGGTGCTGGACGGGACCACTGCCATCCCACATGAGGAGCTGATGATGTTCCTGAAAAGAGCACTTTATCCAGGCAGCAGGAGATGAACTGATGGGTCTGAGCTGAAGGAGAGGAGCTGGAAACATAAGGTCTCATCCATCCCTAGTGCTGCAGAAACATCTGGGTGATGGTGCCCATGCAGATTTTTAGTGTATGTGAATGGCACACGAGGTGCCCAGACTAAGCAGCTCCAAGGTGCTGGAGCAGGTCCAAAGAAGGGCAAGAAGGCTTGTGAAGGGCTTGGAGAATATGGCCTCTGAGGAGAGACTGAAGGAACTGGGGCTGTTTAGTCTGGGGAAAAGGAGGCCGAGGGGAGACATTATTGCTCTCTTCCAATACCTGAAGGGTGCTTACAGCAGAGTGGGGTTGGTCTCTTCTCACCGGTGACAGGTGACAAGACAAGGGGAAATGGCCCAGTGCCTTTCAAAGAAAACATGCAAATCCTTAAGTTAGATTCGTGGTGACACTGAGGTGTGTGCTACTCCTTTCTCATAGAAAAGTAAATTCTCACATGGAGTGAGAGAAGTGACTGTCAAAGCTAATAGTAAGGCCAAGTCAACAGCAGAACTCAGAACAGAGTCCTTGATACAGAGGCTTTATGGTGCTTCTGCTGAAGGTGACCAGAGGAGAGAGGACAATAAACTATGGGGTATTTTTCCATCAGAAGCAAGCAAAACTCCTTGGCTGCTTTTCCCTTCCCATATGTTGAGATAAAACATCCGTGATAAACACCAGAGTACAGAGCAGTTTTTCTCCCTGTGAGCTGTTACTGGTGTCTGGAGCTTGGCTGCTGGGTGCTGAGAGCGCACGGCTCCACCAGGCTCACAGCGGCTGTTGTCATGGCAGGGGAGGCTGCTTGTAAATCTTGCTTAGAGCATCGCAAATACTGCCCCAGGCAGCAACGAGAAGGGGAGAGGTGATGTCTTTACAGTGAGGAGGCCTTGCTTAAACACTTTTGACAGCCCAAAAGTCCTGGCGGTGCTTTTTTTCTTCCTTTGTTAATAGAATGAGTTCTGCCCAGCTCCCGGATGCTGCAGCAGTTACCACAGCCTGGTGGTGTGGGTGAGACGGCAGGGCAAGCCGTGGTGCCTGAGACTCGGTGCTTCAATTTCTGACCACCTTTTTCTTACCTTCTGGTAAGCTGCATCACATTTCTGTGACCTTAATGTGCTCACATATGGCTATGCCTCCCCTGCTGTACGAGCAGCATTCCTCTGCCATGTGGGCTGTGCCTTAGGCTTTGCAGCAGGGAGGTAAAGTTGTCCCTGCTGTCCATTAGGGAACTGCACTGTCCCACAACTTTGGCTCGTACCTTTCTTGTGGGAAGTAATTTCCCTCTTCTTTCTGACATTTCTCTCTAGAGAATTGCTGTCTTCAGTGGACAGATCCATCTTGTTTCCCCACAGTCTCTGCACTCATAAATCCTTCATCTTCTTGGAGGCTGTTTTAGTCTCGGTCATTGTCAAGTCTGATCCTTAACTACTCCAGCTCCCACATGTGAGTGAGCAGATCTGGTTCTCATATTCTCTCTTTACCATTGTTTCACATAGATATCTCCTCTGAAGGTTGGAGTTGGTGCTCCACTGTATACAGAGAGCTGGAGGTCATAAACAAGTGAATGGATATAGCTTCCACAGGAGGAATCAGATAACTGACTTCTGAATTTAAGAATTAGTTTTGCTTGCATGATGAACTTCATCCGTGCTTTAATACTTCAGATGCCAGAGCATCTGTAATGTCTGGCAGTGCCAGACTCTTCGACTTGCCTGTGATGCTGGTGGAAGGCAGCTGGCTCTGAGGTGGGAGAACAAAAGACAGTATCCTGGGAAGACATCAGTGCAAAGTGGCCAGCACAAGTATTAGCTAGGGATGCAAAAGGCGCAGCCGTCCTGGTGTGATGCTGTTCGGGATGTAGGGGGCAGATGCTCTTGCTGGTGTGCCTCCTCTCCTCAGTTCTAATGTTAAATTAAGCGAGGTCTCTTCAGCGACTCTCAGTGGTCTCTTCCTTCAGCTTGGTGAAAGTTCAAGACCAAGGCTAAGACGGAGAGCAAACTTCTTACTTTCCTTTGGGCTCTTTGAAAGAGAATGAGTCTTGGAAGCTCAGGAAAATGTTCTCTTGGAATCCATCATGCCACAAAGGCATGAAAAGGGAAGCAAGTGGCGTGCATTGTGAAAGGGCGATTCGTTCTCATTATTTCCTGGCATATTGATTCTCCGCTTCGACAAGGGAGCTCTGTCACCCCGTCAGGCGGCGGTGACGGATGGCTGTGCCTGCTCAAACAAATGGCCCTGCTGGGAGGGGAGCAGCGAGGCGTGGGCAGCACAGCACGGCATCTCCAGGCCTGGAGGGGATGGCAGGTGATGGTCTTGCTGGGCTGCCGTCGTGGAAAGAGAGTAGGAACGGTGCTGGAGAGGACGAGACTTGTGCTGTGGTGAATGGGTGTGCAAGATCATTGTTCTCTTAGCGCACGGCTAGCTGTCATGTAACCTTTGTTCTGGCAGGCTTTTTTCTTCTAGTAACTCTTCTGGTCATGCATGGTTTATAGCTGTTTGCCTCCATGCTTCCTAGATCCACTGAGCCCATCCCTGCTTTAACTGTACCTGGCGTTTTGAAGGTTGAAGGTCACCGTTGAGCTGGGAGGTGACATCTGCCTTTGGTCTGTCTTCCTGGGATCACAGAGGGATCCAATGTCTTTATGGCTCAGTCTGGATCTTCTCCATTATTTTTTGCATGCTGATAGACAGAGGTAGGTCCCCAGGTGAAGCATCTCAAAAGGATGGTTTTCTGCCAGGGATGGAGGGGAATTTAGATAGAAACCCATTCTGAGCAGTGTTTCTTCCAGGAACCTACCATGGTGGATGAGAGAGAATGTTTCATCCTTGGACTTTTTACTATAGCAGCCTTTCTGCAGAGAGATGAAGCTCGTATATGAGATAGCATTCACCATTTGCAAAGGTGTTTGCTCTGACTCTGCAAAACAATCCTTAAACTCAGAATGGCTCAATTATCATCACTGCTTTTCTGTGCAGCTTTTTCTGTCAAAGCTCACAAAAACTCTGTATTTCTAATATCCCCAGGCTCCCATATTTCCCCTAAGTGCTGCTATCTGGATGTGTTCTCATCCATATTCATCCTCTTTCCACCTGCAAGAACCACAGCGTAGCTGTCCTATCTCTGAATCAACTCCTGAGTAAAGCAGGGGCTGTCTGCCAGGTCTGCTCTGTCTGAGAGGAGGAGACGGTGTTTCCCCCTTGGAGAGCAGGACGAGGGGTGTGTAGGTGAGGCAGTGGGGCAGTGGTGATGGCACACGGCACCATTTTTGCCTTTTTGCAGACCTTTCTTTTTTCCCTCACACATTCTGCTTTACATCTTCCGGTTAAAAAGATGCTCAGACCTCAGGGGGTGGTCAGAGAGATGAGAAGAAGTGTCCTCTGTGCCTTGTGAGCTGCTGAGCCTGTCTGTGGTGTGTGTTTGCAGCGTCTAACAGTTTGAAAACCAGGACAGACAAAAGCCTCAATTGCTTGTTAAGGACTTGTAAAAAAATAACTATAATAATAATGGTGTAAAATAAGGCTTTATTGCAACCTGCTAACAATCCATCGCCACCTTCTTGTCTTTGCTGCAGTTGTGATGTCTGAAGGGCTTCTGTCCCTGGAGCGCGTTGCCTAAGTGATTTGTCCTACACGCACAGGGCAGATTGATGCTTTAATGGCTCCATGTCTGACTTAGCAAGGGCTCTTTCTGGTGAAGCACCACTGCTGGACAGTTCGTGTGGCAACTGCAGGGACCCAGAATGGTGTGGTGTGAGTGCCTTCAGCCCTCTGCCCCAGGTGGAGGAGGATGTGAGCAGGAGCTGTGTGCGCCTGCAGGTGCTGTGCTGCCTCTTGTCTGCTCAAAGCTGTCTGTCAGTCAGAGCCTGTCATCTTCTTTTCATCTTGATTTATCACCCAGCATAACTAGGTTTCAGAGTTTCATTTTGGGCTTGCCTCCTTCCAGGGACAGGCAGATAAATCTGGCATGCAAATAGTTTAACTCTCTGGTTCCAGGAGCAAGGAGAGAGACTCACCTGCTGCAGGGAATGAGGAAATGCTGCTGTCAGGGCTGGAATTGGGCTGCAGCAGCAGCTTCCAGGTACCCAGCACCACCTCTCTCAGGGGGAATGCATCAGCAGAGCACAGCCTGCCTTCTCGGAAACAGCGCTGGTGTAGATCATAGTAATGGACTGTCACTCTTCATAACTTCAATTTCTGATAGGTTTAATTTCTGAAAAGTATTTAAGGGAAAAAAAAGGAAAACAGCAAAGGCGGTATTAATTCTAGCTTCTTAAGCCATATTCTCCTATCTGTCATTTCAGGAATCCACTGGAAACCTGATCTGTCACAGCTCCCTACCACAAAAACATGCACTGGGGCAAAGGAGAAAGTGGGGGTCTCTGAAAAGAGGCTCTGAGAGCGGGGTGTGAGCCTGCAGCTTCCTGAACTGTGCTGTTAGCACTGGTGTGGGAAGGGAGGTTTGAGCCAATGGGGAGAGTGAGCTGGGAGATGGAAGTGGGTCAGCCGTCACTCCTGCTAGGCAGAGCAGGTGGGTGTTCATGGCGTGGGGAAGAGGTGCAGGACTTCTGCAGTGCTGCTGGTGAGATGCAGGAGCAGTGTGGGATGGCTTCAGAGCCTGAGCACTCCTGCAGGAGGGAAAGGAACACTCTCAGCACGTGTCCAGTTCTGCCCTGCCTGGTTTGCCTTGTTCTACATGGCACCTTCTCTCTCTTGTAGCCCGTGTGACCCTGGGGAGCACAGCTGGAGTGTATCGCCGTAAGGCTGCCTGGCTCTGTGTGATGTGGCTGGCGAACATCTTTGCTCGGGAGGACACAGTAACCATAGCTGTTCTCACAGGGCATTTCACTGCTGGTTTGAGTGGAGGCAGTGGGAGTTGCACGCATCCAGATCAATGAATTACTCTTTTCCATAGCCCTCTGTAGCTGGACTTGGGAAAGTGAAGAGTGCCAGCACTCCCAAGGAGGTCTGCCTCTCAATGCCACAAAGGAATAGATTTGCTGTCATCTCCCCAGCGCAGTGCTTTCAGAGATGTGTTAGAGTTGTCCTGTCACTGGGAAGCAGTTGGAAGGGAGAGGTGTCCTGAGGCAGAGGCAGTAAAAGATGAAATACAGAGTGAAGCTGGGTGAGTGCTGAGTGTGAAGCTGCTGTTTGAAAGATGAGGAAGGAAGGAGTTTTGGAGAGCACTGAGAGTGTGCAGGAAAGAACAGTGTGCAGCTATGGTTATCCTGGTGTTGTTCTGGAACTGCTGCTTCTGTTCCCATCTGTGCTGAGCCTTCCTGCCTCCAGCTGCCCATGTCAGGCACAGAGCAGGCAGGTGTCCTCCTCACCTCCCTTTGTACCCTGCCTGGCTCCTGGTGCTGCCTCCTAGGGCTTGGCCATGGAGCTGTCTGCTCTTCTGTTTAATTTCTCTGTATTTTTATTTATGACATTCAAAGTCATGCATAATACGAGTGTCAGCGTTTTTGGTTTTTTTTCATTACCTGATAATTCATGGCTGTGCTTTGATGCCTCAAACCAGTGCAGGAGACAGCTGTGTGTGTGCCACAACAACCCATCCATTGCCAGCATCAGGCTGTAAATTTTACTGTTTTGTACCCTGCCAGGCAGGTTTTTTTCCACTGCTCCACCTGATGATCATCCTTCCCAGGTCGACATGATTTTTGTGATGCCAGAATTAGTTTTCTGCTGTCTTTATGTGCCATGCTAGGAATAATGGCCTAGCAATAACCACTTCAGGCTGAAATTTCCACCAGCAGAGTAAATAAGGGTATTAGCCCAATCTCCTCAATTCATTTTTGTTCGTGGCACGTCACTTTGTGATAAGCTTTGTGAAATGTTGTTAGGCTATTCCCTGACACAAGTGAAGGATAGACAAGCAGACTTTGTGCCTAGAAGTGATGAATTTTAATAGCAGTCTTTCTGTGCTGTCTTAGTCCCTTCCAAACTGGCTCCTCCACCCTGGGATTAACTACAGACAGCCTGGAAGTGGCTGGCTAGTTCTTGCTCTGTCGTGCTTGGCAGATCGCAGGGACAGGAAGGCTCTGTAGTAGCTGCTGCTCCCTTCTACCTGCTTGGAAATATTAGTCCAGTTGCAAATGTGTAGGAGCGTTACTGGGATTGGCTCTGCAGCTGGGCGTCAACTTTTCTTCTTCTAGAGGTCAAAGCTCAGACGTCTCTAACTCGCTTCTAAAAGGTGATGTTTAGCCAAGCTGTGTGGCAGAAGCATCCACGGACTGAGACCCCTGAGAAGATGGCGATGGTCTCAGCTGTGTTTGCTCTGGGTCCTTCAGGAGCATCATACTAACACAGTGACAGAGCTTGTAACCTCGGTTGCAAACAGAGGTGGGAGAGTGAGTACCTGGGGAGGGAGATGCCTGCCAAAGACAGCCCGATGCTTAATGTTCTGACTAGCGCTGACAGCAAATCCTGATTAACTCCTGTGCGTCTTGTCTTTGGTGCAGCATGTTCTCCAGAGATAAGGGGATGCTCCTGTGGAGCAGGAGAGCTGATGCCAGGACTGCCAGTGCCGACGGGAGGAGGGTTGTGGGGAGCATGGGCCTGGGCTTGACCTGAAGTGTTCTCTCTCTCCAGCTTTCATCCTCATGATAATTCTGGCCCTCATCCGCATCAGCAGAGGCCAAGCAGAAGGTCACCCGTCCATGGCCCAGCTGTCGGGCATCCGCAATCTCTTTGGGGTGTGCGTCTACTCCTTCATGTGCCAGCACTCCCTGCCATCCCTCATCACACCCATCTCAAAGAAGAGGCACGTCAACAAGCTTGTGCTGCTCGATTACATCCTGATCCTGGCTTTCTACAGCCTCCTGTCCTTCACTGCCATTTACTGCTTTCGCAATGACACCCTCATGGACATGTACACGCTGAACTTCACCGACTGTGAGATCATCAACGTTGCCTTCATTCGCTACTTCTTGGGCCTCTTCCCAGTCTTCACCATCAGCACCAACTTCCCCATCATCGCAGTGACCCTGCGCAACAACTGGAAGACCCTTTTCCACAGAGAAGGGGGGACCTACCCCTGGCTGGTGGACAGGATTGTCTTTCCTGCCATCACGCTGGTCCCCCCGGTGCTGGTGGCTTTCTGCACCCACGATCTGGAGTCCTTGGTGGGGATCACGGGAGCCTATGCTGGGAATGGGATCCAGTACCTCATCCCGGCCTTCCTGGCGTTCTGCAGTCGGAAGGACACCCAGCTGGTCTTCGGCAGCGGGGCGGTTAACAAACACCTCTCCCCTTTCCGGCACACCTTCTGGATAGTGTTCGTACTCATATGGGGCTTTTCTTGCTTTGTGTTTGTGACTGCAAACATTGTCCTGAGTGAGTCTAAATTCTGACGTGGGGGTAAGTGTTGTGCTCACTCTGTGGCTCCGCAGACTTCCACCCTCACCAGGACTTTGGGGGGAAAGAGGCGATGAAGGGAAGCCTCCGGGCCATCGGCGTGGTGATGCAGGTTGGACCTGGACACGGACTTCCTTCACTCCAGATTGAGTGCGGATGGAGTGGGCTCAGCCTCGTCATCCTGGTTCTCAGACCCACTATCCAGGCAGCCTGCACGCCAAGCCAGTGTCCAGCCATTTCTGCCTTCAGCTCTGTTTGAGCATCACTCTGTTCTTACACTGACTCTCTTCTGATGCTGCAGGTTTCAGTGCGAGGAGAGCAGACAGCCTTGGCTGCTCACTACAGTAATCAGCTTCATGTTCTTTCTCCCCTGGGCAGGGACTCGCTGTGTGCAGTCCTGCAGGAGTTTGGGGGCACTGAGTCTCTTCTGTCTGCTCAGACCCCTGCCAGCCAACCTCCTGTGCCAATTTAGGGAGGAAGGGAGAGTTTGGGGTGGGAATAGCCCTGGCTCCGAAGGCTCTGTGCTCTGTTATGCTTGTGTTTTTATTTTTTTCCAGAGACTTTAACCTGTTTGTGCTCTGGGGAAGGATTGCCTGCTTATCAGAGCTGGATTTCTCCAGGCCAAGAGTTCACTTTCACACTTCTCATCCTGTTCTCCTTTGCTCTGGCAGCCCCAACCCACAGAGGAGTGCAGGGATTTTTCTCTTCCTTCTGGGAAGGAGAGTGCAGCCTTGCTTCCCTTGCCTCCTGCATGCTGCTCAGTGACTCCAGCTGGCAGAGCCCTTTTCCAATTCATACACTACAGGCCAGACCCCAGCTGCAGCAGTCAGGGTTTGTGTGGGCCAGGAAGGTGCTAATTACCCAGTCCTGACACGTGTTAGGCCTGCAAGAGCTCTGGCTGTGCAGGCTGATGCATTTCCAGCCTCCTGTGCTGGGTAATTAGCCTTGAAACAAGGTGGGTGTTAACTCAAGGGACTGGGCTGATGCCAACAGGGAGAGGCCGTGCCATGGCTCAGCTGTGCGAGCCTCTGTGCAGGAGCTGAGCTCCCAGCATTACAGGGGACAGAACACTGGAACTGATCCTGAATCTCCCAGCTCTTCAACAGCTGGGAGGTGACATTCTGCTGGTCCTGCTCGGCTTATCTGAGCTGCCGACCTCCTGGGCATTTCTCTACGTGCTTTGGGCTGCCTGCTGCATTAGCCAGCCCGTGCTGCAGGTAACAGTTGCTGCTTCTGAGGCTCCCGTTGGTCACCAACAGAACACAGTGACAAACGGTGCTCGTTCCACTATTCTGAGCCCTCAGGCAAAGATTGTATGGGTTTTTTAACAAAAGCAAGGACTTCAAAAATTTTCTCCTGAAATATTTTAAACCCTTTCTCCCCCTGCCCTCATTAGACACGTTCAAAGCCAGGTGTGTGTCACTTCTCTTACATCCTCTTGCCCTCTGCACTTGCTGCAGTATTAAGTGTTACTGATAGTTAAAGCAAGCTTTGAACTGCAGCTCTTTTTAATCAAGCTCCGTTTTCAAGTAGGACTTTCTAGTTTCCATATGACCTGAAGTGCTCCTCCTGGGGGACTGTGCAAGTACCTGGAGCTGAATAAAAACACTTGATGGTTTCTAAAGCAAAGCCCTCCACCTCTCCAGCCTGAGCACTGTGCCTGCGTCCTTGCCAGGCTGCAGGGGGAGGACGTGAGGGGTCTGTTTCCTTCAGCTCCATCCTGAGCAGGCACTGGCAGCCCTTGCTAGTGAATTTAAACATCCCCTCGTGTTCCAGGGAAGCTGATGTGGCATCTTTGGTGCCAGATGAGCAAGATGCTTTGCAGGTGGCTGGTGTCTCATTTAGGAAGAGTGGCAGTAGCCGTGCAGCTTGGAGAGTAAATTCAGTGGGCAGTTGAGCTGGGGGTGTTCTGTGAGGTGTGGGGCAGACAGCTGCTCCTTCCCCTGCCTGCATGGTGTGGGGATGGCAGGTGCTGTGCTGGGGCATGCTGGGCCGGCCTGTCCTCTTGCAGCAGCTGTGAGCCAGGCAGAGCCAAAGGAGGAATTTGATGCTAATGAAAGCAGCCTTCAGAAGGCTGGAAGGGCTGCAGGGGCTGCTCTTCTACGCGAGCGCACAGGTGTGGCTTCATGGAGGAGGCCGCTGTATTTCCTACTGCACTGCCTGCCCTTGGCTGTCGCCTCCCCTTGTGCAAGGCACTCAGCTCAGCCTCATCCCTTCAAGCGCTGATTTGAATTTCTTGCCTCCACATTTCATTGCCTGCCAGAGGATGTTACTGACCGATGTTTCTTTGCCCCCACACATCCTCCCTTCCCCGCTCAGGACTGCCCTCCAACTGGCCGTGGGTTGAGGCTGCCCAGCCCCTCCACACACAGCATCCTCAGTGCGTTTCCCCTCCTGCCCCGTGGGGCAACCACTGCCTGTGCCAAAGCACAGCTGCTCCTGGGCCCCATGCGAGCCCCACCTCTTCCATTGACTGGGCTGTCTCCTTTGCTGGTCTAGCTCTGAAGCTGTGCCTTCTCTTGCCTGGCCATGGTGAGCAGCTCTCTCTGGGCACACTGTGGGCCGTGCTGTGGCACCCCAGACAATTAGAAGAGCTGTAGTCCCCAAGGAGTGCAGGAGCTTTTAGAAATAAATGACCCCAAATTCCCAAACACCTGCTGTCCTTGGGCAGCAGCAAAGCAAACCTGTCCCAGGAATTGGAGTGATTAAGGGAAGGAAACTGTGATGGTGAGAACGTTTTTCACACAAAACATGACATAGCAATGCCTTAAAACTGATGGGAGGGAGCGGGAAGGGGTGCTGAGCAGAGCGGGGTGCTGCTGGCTGTCAGCCCCCTCCTCACTGAGCAGATCCATCTTTGTTGGGCTGTCACACAGACATTTCATTAGCACAGGTTCTCACGTGGTGCTTGGCCTGAATGCAGCCAGTTTTCAATAAAAAGGGATTCAAACAACAACCTGCACACGTCTGTTCTGCCTGCCCTGCGCTCCCTTTGCACAGCGCGTCCTGCAGGGAGCACAGGGGATGGGCAGAGGGCCCTCGGTGCTGCTGCTCCATCAGCTGCTGCCTGCAAGCTCCATTAACACAGCTGCACTTTCCCCTTCTCAATTATACCTCCTCACACTTAAAACCAAACAAATTGAATTGCTCCGCTGCCTCAGGCTGCAAAAAGCAGTTTCTGCCAACAAATTTATTGTCGCCGTAAAGCGCAGCTTGATTTATGTTAAAATATTAAAACAGATCTTTATGATGGAAATAAACACTTCTGCTGCAATTCTCTCCGAGGACCTCACAGGCAGTGCAGGATGTGGGGGTTTGGGCAGTAAATCTGGAGGCCAAAGAGGCAGCAAGGATGGGCTCAGTCTTTGGTGACGCTTTGTAAAGTGGTGACTGGAGGAGGGGAGAGGAAAACCTCCGTCCCGCAAGGCAAGGTGAGCTCTGGGGGTGGTGGCAGCCTCCCCACACCCGCTGTTCCCACCAGAACCCACCTGGGATGAAAGGTGCAATAGATGCACTGATGGGGACAGCGGCGCGTCGCCTCGGCGGGCACACAGAGCACAGCCCAGGGCAGCAGAGCCGGCTGAGTTACAGGATGACTGATGGCAGCATCCTGCCAGGAAGAAATCACAGTGCTCAGAAGCTGCTGAGCGCCAAAACACCCAACATGTGCACAGCCCTGAGCCTCCCAGCACCACGGCTGCTCCTCCTGCCAGCGCCCCACATCAGCACTGCAGCCACAGGGAATGGAGAAGAAAAAAAACAAGCTGTTTTCCACATCCCAGTCAGTGTATAAATCAGCAGTGCAGATCTGGGGCTATGCTCACCCCATGGGCACCCGTCCCCAGTGCCACCTCTTGCAGGCACCCTGTGCCACCCACTGCCACCTCATCCCTCCCTGCCCTCCACCTCCCGCAGTGAAGTCCTTCAATAAAACAAGAGGGAAATGCATTTGGCCTCTGCTGAGTCACCAGGGATATAACTAATTCAAACGTGGGCTGGGGAGGATTTTCTTTTGTACTTACAGCCCCCAAACCCAGCCTGGCCTTGAGCACTGCTGAGCCTGGGCAGAGTTACCACACCATATGTACCATGGTGTCTTTGGGCCACAAAGCCACAGTTTGGGGAAAACCTCCCAGGACACCAACAGTGACAGCCCATCCCCAAGGGGCACCCATCAGCCAGAGCTGCCCCTTTGCAGCCCGGTGACAGCCCAGCTCCCCACACCTCCATCCAGCACCATGGGTTCATTTCTCCATCCCTTCCACTCTCTATCGCCACTGCTCTCCCTCTCCAAGAGGCCCTTGGAGGGGCTGCCAAAGCAATTAAGTGACAATTGTGATGATAAATAAGTAACAGGAATTAAAACGCTGGCACGTGATGGCAGCCAGGCTGGGGGCGGATGCAGAGACACTGGCTGGATGTAACCCAGGCCAGATGGATGGATGGACGGACAGATGGATGGATGGACAGGCTGTGCCAGCATGTTTGTCCTAGGGCAGTGAGCATCCAGCTCTCCCCAGGGCTTTGCTGCCACCCCCATGGTGCAGTCGTGCCAGCCTGGCTGAAAACAGGCCCGTGTCAGCCTTGAGCTGTGACAGAAAAGGGACTGTGAGCCCAGGAGGGGTGTGGGGAGATAGCACAGCGTAACAGCAGCAGGACCAGCACAACGAGGTGTTACTAAAAGAAAAATGCTCACCCATCTCTGAAGATACAGGGTCACAGAAAAACTCCACAAAAGAGGGATCTCCAACAAGAGATCCTTCCCCAGTGGCAGTCAGCCCTTAAATGAGGCTGGAGAGGTGCAGCCGGCTCCACCCCTTCCCATCACACAGGTGAATTGCCTCCACCTGTGCTCTGGGGCTGAGCGGGTCTCTTCTCCCAGGCGCTCAATCAGTGGTTCAGGCTGTGACTCAGCAGTTCCCACACACAGCCAGATGAGCTGAAGCCAGCAGGTTGCAGCTGAGCTCAGTCCATTTACCCCACATCCTGCACTGCAGTTGCTCTCCCATCTTGCTCTCGGCTCGTCACACCAGGGGCAGCCAGGTACAGGGATGTGAGCAGGGATGGGCATCACTGGGGCATCAGGGGCATCACTGTGACTGAGGGGACAAAGCCAAGGGCAGCAAGGGGCTCAGCAGCGGCGCTGGAAGAAGGGTCCCCAGCCAGCTCAAAATGTCTCTTTAATGACTTGGACAGGACGCTTGGAGTCCCTCAATGAAACCGAGACAGAAACATGGTGACAATGAGTTTAGCGTCCCCATGTCCCCAGCCAGCCCTGCCTGCGGAGAGCCCAATCAAGCCTCGAGGAGACTCCTTTGGCCTCCAAAGTGAGCAGACCCGGTTTGGAGCATCCCACTGTTGGTGATGGAGGATGCTCGAGCACATCCAGGAGGAGCGGCCTGGCGCAGGGAAGCAGAGCGAAGGGCGCTTGGCTCCTCTCCACCCAGACCGGAGGCGAGCAGGGAGCAGCACATCTCTCGGAGCCGTCCGTGCCCCCATCAGACCTCTGACTCCAGGCTGGAGACCCGCCGCCAGGACCCGCCGGCACAGGGACTCGTCACCCCGCGGGCCGCCAACCGCTCCGTGCCCACCGCGCGCAGCCACCCCGGTTCCCCCCGCCGCCCCCAGTCTCTGTAGGCTCCGTCCCAGCGCCCCGCCCCCCGGCCGCCCCCCGGCACCTCGGGGTGCTCGAGGGACGAACGGCCCAGATAGAGGGGCGAGTGGGCGTAGAAGTCCGCGCAGGCGTAGGGCGCGCACGCGGTGCCGCGGGGCTTCTGCCGGCACGCTTCCCGGTAGGACGGCAGCCGGACCAGAGGGGAGCGCGGCGCCCGGCCCGGCCCCGCCAGCCGCCCGGCGGCCTCGGGGCAGCGCGGTCCGCAGCCGTGCGCGGCCTCGGCTTCGGGGAAGAGGTCGGGGACGTCGCCGCGGGCAGCGGGTGGGTGCGCCCCGCACCGCCGCAGCCCCGCACCGCGATGCTTCTCTCCCCGCTCCCGCGACGCCCGGTCCGCGCTCGCCCGCCGGCTCGGCTGCTCCCGCTCTGCCGCGGCTCTGCAAGTCCTGGAGGCTTTGGGGAAGGAGCTGCGGGCGCAGGCGGGGGGGAAGGACGCGTTCCCCGCCCCCCTTCTCGTCTCCGACGCCGGGAGCGGCCGCGGCGCCGTCTCCGCGCCGTCCCCGCAGAGTAGCGGGGCGCTGGGCGGCCGCTCCGCCCGCCTGTGCTCCCGGTAGATGTCCGGCGGCGGGAGCTCCCTGGGAGGCGTCGGGGCGGCAACGGGAGCGCCGATATGGTTCCCCATCAGCGCGTGCTCCTCGAAATCCCCGTCCGGCGCCGCCTTCGCCGGGAGGTGCGGGAAGGGCCCCGGCAGCGCTCTGTCCGCCGCACCGCCGCCCTGAAACTTCACGGGGTGAAGGACGCGGGGGGTGCGCTGGCTCGGCCCCCTCCATCTCTCCTCCCGGGAGTCCACGGGGATGGGCAGAGGCAGCCCCCGGGGCGGCCCTTTGGGCACGTAGACTCTGCGCAGCCTCTCGGGGTGCAGGGGGCCGCAGGAGGGACCCCGGTGCGTGCCGGTGCTGTTCTGCACCACGAGCTGCGGCGTCCTGAGCGAGAAGGTGGTCTGGAGGTGCTCGCTGCGGCTGCTCCAGTCCTCGATGGTTCGCGTGGCGTGCTCCAGCGAGCCGCCCACGCTGGCCGTCGACACCATATCCTTGGCCGCCTGCAGCATCTTCAGCACGTTGGCTTGGGCTGAGCTCGCCGTCACGTCGGGCGTGGGCGCCCGCCCGGGGCTGCCCAGGGTCTGCACCCCGCTGAAGCAGCTGTAAATGCCCTGCGGAGACAGCGGGGAGACCGCGCCGTCAGCAGGACTGCATACGCAGAACTGCATACAGCCCGGCCGTGAGCTGGCGCTGCAGGAGGGTTGGGAAGAGCCAGGAGTTGGCCTTGATCAACTGAAAGCTCAACTTGGACCGACAAAGCCCCATCCCCAGTTCCTGTCCCCCGGCATCTCCCCCCGCCCCACGGAGCCAGCAGAGACCGATGCCCGAGGCTGTCCCCTCCCGGCGCCCCGCGGCGCGGCACACACCCTGCTGATGGCCAGGAGGAAGTCGAACTTGTGGGACTTGGGAACGCTGTGCCGCAGCTTCCAGTAGACGAGGTGCTCCCAGGCGAAGACCAGCAGGCTGAGCCCCATGGCCACGAGCAGCATGTAGAAGACCCCAGCCATGTTGTCAATATCCAGCTTGCTGCTCATCACTTCGTTCTTCTCATTCTGACAGATCCCCGACAGCCACACTGTCTCCAGCTTTTGGGTCTCACCTGGGACCAGGCACACACAGGGATGGGTTAAAAGCCTACCGTGGGCATCATCCCCCCTAGCACAGCCCCTGCCTGTCCTTACCCCACCATGGTGGTGGAGGAGGATAAAATCCACCCAAACCCCAGAGCTGCTAACATAGAACTAGTGTGGATTGGGTTGGCTCAGCCCTCCCCACTGAGCATCCCTCGTGTTGCTCATCCATCTCCAGGCCCTCTCCCATCTCATCCCTCTCCAACCCATCCCCTATTTCCAGCTCTACCTCCAGCCCTCAGACCTTGCATATGGCCATCTCTGAAATTTTCTCAGATTTTGCATATGGGATTTTGCAGCCCTCAAGAAGAGCAGAGACCAGATTGGGAATAACCCCATCCTGTGGCTGGAGAGGTGTCGATGGATTTTAACATCACCTTGAAGGAGCAGCACGACTTCCCCAACCCCTTAAGGCTACCCTACGATGATCCAAGGATCAGGGGCTCCCACTGAGATGCTCTGGGCACGCACCATCTCCCAGGAATTGCAGCAGGGCCAGGTCAATGGCCCGCTTCCAGCGTGAGTCCTTCTGCAGGGCGATGCCGTAGCCCGTGGTGGCAAACACCTTCCCGCTGCCAATGGTCACCAGCTTGCAGCCTTCGTCTTTGCCCGCCATGTAGTTCAGCACTGCCGCATCGTAGATGAAGGCATCCAGCTTCCTGCCCACCACCGAGAGGGCTGGGTGAGGGGGGGCTCCTCAGGCTGGGGGCAGATCCCTTTCTGGGGAGCCGTGCCCCTTTCAGTTGGCCGCAACCCAGGGCGGTACCCTTTGGAGGATCTCAACCCCATCTTGGAGAATCACAACCCCATCCAGGGGAGAGGAACCCAATCTGGGGAGGATGAGTCCCACCTGGGGGAGCTGTAGGAAGCTCTAACCCAACTAGGAAAGCCTTACGGACCCATACCACCCCAAAGTGCAGAGCAGTACTCTCCACTTGAGCTTTGCCCAAACTGGGGAAGCTACAGCTCACTTGAGGGGGCTGCACCCCAGCTGAGGAATCCATAGTCCACCTGGGGAGCACTGGATCCCATCTCAAGGAGTCATATAGGGCCGTACTTCGTTTTGGGACCCATACCCTGCCCAGGAGAACCATACCCCATTTTGAGGCTGGTGAGGGCATCCTCCACAGAGCGCTGGTTGTACTTGACCATGTGGGTGTGCATGTCGGGGTAGTTGCTGCGGATGTTCCTCTCGGTGCTGCCGTTGGGGACGGTGCCGAAGCGGAACGGGGGGTATTGCTCCTGCGGCTTCTGGAACTGCAGCGGGGAGCCCCGGGTGGCAGCGTCACGGGGAGGCCACATCCCTGCTGTGTCCCCACTGTGTCCCCAGCATCTCCCCCCAGCACCTCCCCACAGCCAACTCTCTGTCCTCCCACGCATGCACAACCACACAGCCCCTCAAGGGCTCCCCACCTGGATAACCTTAATTTTGGACGGGGGGAGAAGAGCCCAACCTGCACCTCACCTTCCTGTCGCTCAGCCCTGACACGGTGTCGATGTACTGCTCCTGGATCATGAAGGCCGCCAGGTTGGCGGTGTAGCTGGCGAGGAAGATGACAGCGAAGAAGGCCCAGATGAGCACCATGATCTTGCTGGTGGTGCCCTTGGGGTTCTCGATGGGCACGGAGTTGTTGAAGACCAGGGCCCACAGCAGCCACACCGACTTGCCGATGGTGAAGGTGGGACCGCCCGGCCCTGGTGGGGACAGGGGGCAGAAGGACAGGTGTCAGCACGGGGCTGTGTCCCCTCCCAGCTCCCGCCTCTCCCCACTCACTTTTGCCACTGGTGAGGTTCTGGTTGTAACCAACAGGGCTGAAATACTCGAACACAAAGACAGTGACGGCCACCACGGTCAGACACATCACAAACATCATCACCCACACGGCTGGGCTGTAGGGCTCTGCAGGGCGAGAGGGTCTCCATCAGATCAGCCTGACACCCCGAATCCCTTCACGTTTCCCATGCCATCGCGGGTCGCTCCTGGTGGTGGCCCTGGCCATGACAGCAGGACTCTTTTCTGTGCAAAATGCCCCCGGTGGAGGTGGGGCTCATCAGCAGGGAGGTGCGGCGGTGGCACCGCGGGATGCGGCCAGCCCTGCCGAGCAGGACAGGATGCCCTGTGCATCCCAGGGCCACGGGGTTGGTGAAGGTGACCCCACACCTCCATCCCTCATGCAAAATACGATGAGGAGAAAACAATAATAATGGGATAACTTAGGGAGGAGACAGCCCTGACGGCGGCGGCTCAGCCTCCTTCCCCGGTGAATTGCAAACTGGATTTTTTTTTTATGTTATTAAAACCAAGCACTATTTCCTACCTGCCCTTGCAGACTGGGCTGAGCCCATCCACACTCACCCAGGAAGGCAGAGGGGGAGACAGTGCCGTTACTCCTGGCCACCATCACACTGATTCCAGTCTCCACGAAGGGTACGGAGAAGTCCACGATCTCGGAGCGCTCCTCGTTGATAGTGAGGGATCCGATGGCCATGTCTGCACGCTTGTAATACACCTGGGGAGGGCGAGTGGCCTCAGGACAGGCAGAGGAAGAGAAGGAGAGCCAAAGGCACCGAATTACAGAACCGTGGAATGGTTGGGTTGGGAGGGACCTCACAGCTCACAGCCCCACCCCTGCCGTGCTGCCCCCCAGCTCAGGTGGCCCTGGGCCCATCCACAGCCTTGGGCACATCCAGGGATGGGGCGCCACGGTTTCACCAGGAAACATGTTCCAGCACCTTGCTGCCCTCCTAGTAAAGAATTTCCTCCTAACATCTAGCCTAAATATTCTGTTAGTTTAAAACCTTTCCCCCTTGTCCTGTCGCCGTCAGGCCACTAAAAATGTCACTCTCCATCTTTTTTATAAGCTCCCTTTAGCACTGAAAGCAATGAGGTCTCCCTGGAACCTTGTCTTCTCCAAGCCAGACAACCCCACCTCCCTCAGCCCTTCCTGTGGGAATCACAGAACCACTGAGGTTGGAAATCCCACTGAGGTCACCAAATCCGCCCCCACTGCCCACATCCCTCAGTGCCACATCTCTGCGGTTCTGAACCCCCGGGGGGCTTCCCTGCTCCCTGTGCCACTGCATCACCACTCTCTGGGAGCCGTTCCTCCTCACACCCCACCCGAGGCAGGACGGCTGCCCGGCCCTACCTCACCAATCATGCCGTTCCACACCCCGCGCACGATCTTGCCGTGCTTGCCATTGGTCACCAGGTAGAGGTCGTAGGAGAACTTCACCGTCTTGGCCAACTTCTTCAGGATGTCGATGCAGAAGCCTTTGCAGCACAGCTTGGTGTAGGGGTCTGCAAGGCCATCACTGCTGAGACCGCACCGAGAAAAATGGGTCAGGGTTCTGCAGAGGAGGCACAGCCCTGAGCTGCTCCCGTGCTCAACACTGTGTGCATGGAAGCAGTGTGTGCCAGGAGGTGGGCTTTGTCCTCTGCAGAGTGCTGGGAGGGATGGGAAGGGAAAGGGGAGTGGGAAAGGGGGAAAAGGAAAAAGGGGGAAAGGAAACAAAAGGGGAAAGGGAAAGTGAAGGGGAAGGACCCACCGATGGGCTCCCGAAGCCCCAGTGGATGAGGGCTGAGCCTTTCCCAGCACCGTTCCGGCCAGCAGGCTGCACGGAGCTCTCCTGCTCTGCCTGCAGCCCCGTCTCAGCAGCTCCCAGCCGTGCCTGGGGCGCACAGGGATGCAGTGCTGCTCACCTGGCCGAGGCGTTGGTCTGCTTGCGGCAGGGCACGGTGTTGCGCACACAGACGCCGGTGCTGGGGTCGGTGTTCTCCACGATGACGAAGGGCCGCTCCTCCAGCGTGGCCACCGTCAGGTGCCGGTTGTCCACCACGGGCTGCAGGAAGGAGCCGTAGCGGGGCCACACCGGGTACTTCATGTGGATGATGCCGTGCTCCCACTTCCCCACCTGCCCCCATGGAGGAGAGCGCACCGTCACCGCCGTGTGGGGGACCCAGAGCGTCGTTGGGCTGCAACCAGCACGGTGGGCACTGCCCAGCTCCCACCTCCCACACACACATGCATGATTTCCCCCAGTGACAACAGGCTGAGGTTTTCTCTCTTCCCGGGGCTGTGTGCACAGAAGTAGCAATTTTTCACTCAAAATGTTTTTAAACTGGAGAAAGCACCTCCAGATGGCTTGTTTCAGGTCTGTGCCTGCGTGGCCAGAAGCATCATGCACAGCCTGGCGTGGGGCTGGCAGAGGAGCAAGGGATGAAGCAGCTGTAGGGTGGGGAAGTGCGCACTGAGGTGTGCAGTGCTGCACAAGGAGGACTGAGGATGAGGGAGATGCAACTGTGCGGGGAAATGCCACAGCCACAAAGCCAAGGGTGCTGCTGGCATGCATGGGGGACCTGCAGGGTCCCAAGTTGGCAGGGACAACATCAACGTGTTGGTGTCAGCTGTAGGGCTCGCATGGCTCATGCTGCCCCCGGGGCTCCTACCATCTCCCAGAGCCGGTGTTGGTTGAGCGAGATCACCACCATGGTGGGCCTGACCAGGTAACCGCCCTCGTTGAAGGAGAAGTCCCTGTGCTCCCACGTCACATTGAGGAGGTGCCTGGGGGGCACAGCATCCAGTGAGCCCAAGCCCTGCGTGTGCCCAGCTGCCCTGCCTCCAGCCAGGGTCTCAGGTCCCCAGAGAGATGCAGGATGGGAAGAGGAGGCCCAACTTAGCCCCTGTGCAGCAGGAAGCCGAGGCAGCCCTCCCTGCAAGATGCTGAAGATGGACCGCTGCAGGTGAGGAAGGGCAGAAGCACAGATGCTGTCACAGCAGCACTGATGCTGCATTTGCAGCACAAAGAAGCCCTCAAAGAGTTTTAAATCCCCTCCTAGGTCTCCCATGGGTAAGGCAAGAGCCGCTCCAAAATGCTTGAGAAGCCAAGCCAAGAGGCTCCAGCTGCAAGCATCCTCTCCTTGCACCCCTCCTCCATTTCCCCATTCCCCAGCGCAATGCACACCACCTCACCGATAGAAGCTGGCGTTGGCAGCAGCAGTGGGCGCCCGACAGTCCCGTCCCACATCCGGGAGGAAGCCGTGGGCTCGGAAGAAGCTGGCTGCCCCCATGGCAATGATGGCCACCCCGTCCCGCACCTTCTGCCGCAGACTCAGCTTCCAGCTCTCTGTCACCACGCTGATGAGGCCGATGGGGAAGGAGGTGGGCGGCAGCTCCATGTTGCCCACCGTGAGGCTGGGCACGATCCAGATGTAGCCCGGCCCCACCAGTCCAGCTTGTCCGGCCATCTCAAAGAGGAACTCAGCCTCGTCCCGTGAGCAGTAGACCAGGAGCACCTGGGCATCAAGCTGCCGCAGGAGCCGCTGCGTCCTGGAGCTGCTCCGCTCCTGGCTCATCTCGAAGGTGAGCACATCCTGCAGCTCCCAGCCGAAGTAGCTGGCATCAGTGAAGGAGCGAATGAGCTCCAGGAAGATGTTGTAGCCCGGGTAGAGGCTGGTGATGACGGCAAAGGAGCTCCAGTCGTATTCCTCCAGCACCTTGAAGATCACCTGGATCTGCTGCTCGATGGAGACGCCCAGCTGCAGGAAGGCTGAGCTGGGCTCCTGTGGGGGAAGGAGGGCTCAGGGGGTGGTTGTCCCCATGGCACGGGGCTCCCCGCACCCCTGCAGCTGTCTGGGGAACCACCAACACACTACGAGCTGCTGTGGCCCGTGGTCTGGAGACACCCAAAATGGGGTGAGTTCATCCCCGTGGTTTCCGTAGAGCCGTGGGCATCCCATGGCACAGGGTTGAGGTCTCTCACCTTGTTGACCAAAACCCACCCAGCAGTGCCCAGGGAGGACCGGTCGCTTCCCACATGGTGCTGGGAGCAGCTCCTGCACCGCTACCTGCTGCCGGCTCCATCGTCCGCCCCACCTCCCCGGCCATCTGGCCTCTCATTAGCAAATCTTAATTGATTTGATTCTGTCTTAAATGATGCAGCGAATGGCATTTTCAGAAGGTCGCGAGCAGGCAGCATTGCCTCACCACACAGACTGCCTCCACCTTCGGGTTTTTTTCCTGATGCTCCCAGAGGGGTCTGGGCAGTGGGGGCTGCCCCTGTGCCACCCTACGGATACCCCTCAGGGGCAGCTGCAAGGCAGCCAAGGCCACCTCACCTCCTGCCACTCAGCCATGGGGAGCTCAAGGAGCTTGGCGTTAGGGTTAAGAGCCCACTGTCCCAAGCATCTGGGGGAGCCACCTGACGTTTGTCTCCGCTCTCTTTGAGCAGGAGGAGGTGGTGCCACCCATACAGCCAGCACTGAGATCCCTAAGAGCCAATATGGGAAGCGATGACCAAATCCTGCCTGGACACCCAAGGAAAGTCCCACTGCCCTGGCCAATAACCACCAGATGCCAATCCCAGACCCCACATAACTGGCAGCCAAAGCCTCACCTTGGGGCTGAGGACCACCGCAGAGCCCCCGCTGATGCTGATGATGGGGACCTGGGTCTGGGAGGAGATGAAGTCAAGGATCTGGGCCACTGCTTCTGTGCCAACGTTGTCCTCGAAGACAATGCCGTGGATCTTGTGGCTGGCCAGCACGTTGCAGATGTGGGTGAGGAGGGCGCTGGGGTTGGTGTTGTTGACAACAACGGTGATGGGGTGGATCTCCAGGGGCATGTCCAGGAAGCTCTGGGGACTCAGGCGGGAGCGGATGTGCAGCGGGTAGGACGTGCCCCCAAACACCACGGCCACGTTGACCACTGGCTCTGCAGGGCCGGGCAGCAGCACATCGGTGAAGGCAGCTGAGCAGCCCAGCACCAACGACAGCAGCAGAGTGTGCGCCGGCGCTCTGCCCATGTCCACCGCCGTGTCCCTGCGAGGATGGATACAGCCCTTCACACCATTCATCTGTGGGGACACTCCCCCATGCACCACCCCAGCAGTGGGTGACCCCAGCGAAAGGGGGGACACGCCTCCCTTGGAGGCTGGATGTGGGGTGGGGATGACCATAGGGCTGTGCCCTCCAGCTCAGCCCCTTTGGGAGTACAGCGGTGCTGTCTCCCAGTGCCACATCCCTTACCCTCATCCCCATGAGCCACAACCTTCCCCAAACTGCTCCTGCTTCCCTCCATCACCCCATCACCATCTCGCCACCACTTTGCCCTCCTTCCCATCTAAGCCACATTAGGATGCTCCTCGTTGCCTCTGGGCAGGGACAGGGACAGCAGCAGGAGGTGCTGGGAGGAGCTGGATGCTCCCTCATGGCTCCCTCCACGTTGACAGTCACCTGAAATATTTACAGGCTAAAAGCTTGCGTCCCCCTGTGCACCCTCTGCAGTGCAGAGTGTGGATCCCTCACAGAGCCAGTGGGGCCAGGATGTGATGGGGCAGAAGAGCCCCTCAGCTCCTGCTGCTGCTGCCTGGAAGGAAAACCCCCAAAAGCCCCATAAGCTGCTCACCAGCTTTAGCTGCGTGGTACCCAGCTCAAGTACCCAGCAGTTCCTAAAGAATGGAGGAGAGTGACGGTTCCCTTTAGCTGCCTGGCATGACTGGAATTGCAGGGCTGGTGGGCTGTTTGCAGCAGCCAGCCTGGAACACCAACCCCAGCCCTGAAGCCCCAGGGCCATCAGCCACGTGCCAGCCATGGTGGCACTGCATGCAGCAAGATGCCAGCTGCCAGCCGGCGCTCGGAAATGTCACTCGCAATTAAAAGCTGTTGTTGCTTAACACATCCTTGGCACAGAGAGAGAAAGTTTGGGGTCTGTGCCGGGGCTGCCCCAGGGACCCCTCTGTCCTGTGACACGGCACAATGCCACTTGGTGCAGAGCGCTGCCAGCATTTCGGACTGAAAATATGTGAAATAACCCAAATTAGTGCCTCACAGCGCAGGGTTGAGCTGCCGGACGGCCCCACAACCCCTTCCCACATCCGTGCCCACTGCAGCAGCCACAATGCCGAGGTGAGGCACAGCCCTCGGTGACTCACACCGATGGTGTCCCACACTATGGCACAGGCCGGACCGCACCGCCGCTCCTCGCTGCAATCCCCGGGTATTTTTAGTCCCACGATAAATAATTCATTGGGAATCCGGCACCAGCTACCCGAGCAGGGAGGAAGGGGAGCAACGCACCACCCAAAACAAACAGAGCCGCTCTCCCGGCAGTTCTGTCCGTCTGACAGCTCCTCAAGGACACTGAAATACACCCCAGGCCTTCACTGCAGCCAAGATTTGCTCCACCAGCCGCGTGGCCACGCGCATCGCCCACAACGCGCCGGCACGGGACGGCCAAACCCCATCCCAGTGTGGTTCTGCACTGAGCTTTAGAGAACCCCCCAGCAGCCATCAGTCCACACACAGAGCAGCACAGCCCTCTCCAAAAGCCAAGCGCTGCTTCCAAAGGTGCTGCTCATGTTGGACTGCGACTGCCATCCAAAATCACCAACCCATATCACAACGGGGGGCGGATTTGGGCAAATGGGATCAACGTTGAGCAGCATTCCCTGGCTCTGTCCCCACAGCATGGTGACAGCTGCAGAGCGAGGAGGTGGGCACGGCACAGAGCTGCTCAGCCACCGCTCAGACCAACAGGAGAATAAACCCATCAGTGCTGCTGAGATGGTGCAGAGGAGTGGGTGTGAGGTTGGGCCTGGGGGGGACAGCGGGGTTGGCTCGGGGATTACCTGTGGGTCTGGGGGCTGGGGCTGTAGCATCGTTTCTGGTGCCAGAGCAGCCGGTGCGGCCCTGAGGATGCCAAAATGGCCGGGATTGGGATGCAGAGCACAAGGGGCCGCCTGGGCATGGCCAGCAAAGCGCACCATCAGCCTGGGCCTTGTAGGAGGTGGGAAAAAGGGATCTGAGGGAGAAGGCACCAAACAGCTGCAGGGCTGCTGGGGGTTGGGGACCAGGCTGAGCCCAGCAGCTCCACAGGGGTGGGTGGCACAGGGCAGAGCCCACAGACCGGGGGACCCCATGCTGACTGCTGACAGAAGGGCTGATGTGGGAGCGAGGGATGGGGCAGCACCAACACAGGGCTCACAGAAATCCATTCCAGGAGTGTTCCGAGCCCTCGTCTTCCTCCACCTCCCGGAATGTTATTTTAATGCAACAGGGAAAGTTCACTTCTCGCTTTAAGACTCTTTTTTGCTTCTATCCATCTCTTCCTCCCTGCTAGCAGCCCCAGCGCCACGGTGTGGGGGGGGACGGGACCGTGTGGGTGCTGTGACCTCGGGGAGGGGAGGAAAAAAATCCCGAATTGCAAAAATCCTTCTGGAGAAAGAGAAACCTTATCTCAAAAAGAGCGTCGGAGCCCGAGAACCACAGCGAGCGGGAAGAGGCCGGGAAGGACAGCGCGAAAGCGGAGCCGCGTGGGGATGAGGGAGCACTGATGGGGCCGGGAAACGCGTTTGGTGCTGCGCAGGTGAGGGACAGCCCTGCAGGGACCTCAGTGAGCCCCTGAAGGGGGACAACAGCAAAAACCGCCCCGACCGTCCCCCTCCTGCTGCCCGGAGACGCAGCGCTGTCTCCTTTCAACCTTCATCCCGCGCCGCCCTCCTCCTCCTCGCAGCACCAGTTGCGGGCAGGGCCCGGCGCGCCCCGCACGCACCGAAACGCAGCTTAAAAAAAAAAAAAAAGTCGGATGTGGATTAACCGAAAACAAAAGCGAGCGGCGGGTTATGCAAGGTGCGCTTATTTTTGCGCTTCCCCCTAAAATAGACCCATCCCCATTTCGAGATGATGAGATGCGGCTGTGAAATTTCCAGGAGACCCCCCAGCAAACCCAGCTCACCGCTAAAAGTTCCTGCCGAGCCCGTCGGGGGCCCGGCCCCCCCAGTCCGCCCGGTACTCACGGGAGCAGCGCCGCTCCGGCTCCTACATGCCCCGCTCCGCTCCCGGGGGCTCCTCCCGCTGCCGCCCCCCGCCCGGGGCAGCCCCAGGGCAAGGTTCGGCTCCGCTGCGGCCGTGGGGTGCGAGGTGCCAGGGCGAAGGGGGGGGTGCGGGGTGGGGAGGGGGTGTCCGGCCGTCGGTCCCAGACTCGTCCTTGGAGGAGGAGGAGGAAGCGCTGCAGCTGCGGCGGGAGGGAGGGATGGGAGCGGAGGAAGGAGGGAGAGGGGTGGGTGCGCACGGGGACGGGGGGGGCCGAGCTCAGTCAATGCCAGCAGGTGTTCCAAGGGGACCGCTGCCCCCAGCTTCATGCTCGCGGCTCCCCGGTAGCCATAGCCGGGTCGGGACGGCCGGGGATCGGGGACGGAGGCAGAGATGCGGGCACGGGAAGGGAGGGCAGGAAAAGGAGGGATTGGCAGAAGGACGAGACATATGTCCTCCCGGCCCCTGCCCTCTGCCGAGCCGCAACTTCGCCGCTTGGCTGCAGTCCCCCCTCCAAATTCGTGCTCCGGGCGTGAGGAGCCAAAGCAGCAAAGCTCCCCCACGAAAAAAAAAAAAAAACCCTGCAAAGTGGCACAGCCCACGGCAAGGACCCCTTTCTCTCCCGGACATTGCTCCCCTACAGCCCACCTATAGAAAGAATCAGAGACTACCCACGTCCCCCCCTAAACACGTACACCCCAAATACCTTCCAGCCGTTTGCTAGCTTAACCGCTGAGAACCGTCCTGCTGCCCATCGTGGTGCCCCCCAGCCAGCACGGAGCAGCTCCGGGCCCCCATCCGCCGCAGGGGGGCACAGGGAACGCAGCCCCCGCCGACAGCAGCAGCCTCCAGCTGTCGCCAGGGCCCGTATTAAGGCATCAGCTGATCGCCGGCACTGCTCGGGGGGAGAGCAGGGGGAGTCCCGGCAAAGGCAGGGGGAGATGGGCAGAACCCCAGGGGGTCCCGTTGCCCTCAGGTTGGGCGCTGGGTTCCTCTTGGCCCCCAGACAGCACCAACTGCCTGCAGCACCCGTGGCACCCCTGGAGGTGGAGGTGCCTGGCCCGGGGACACGGCCACCCCTGAGAGAAACCCCCGTGGCACTGGGATGGCTGTCACCCCCCACACCAGCACCGCAGCCACCTGCAGCACCGTCACATCCCTGTGCCACCAAGTGCTCCCCCAGCGCCAAACGCAGCCCAGTCTCCTCATGGAAAGGTCGTTTCCAGAGAGGCTTTAGCCTACGCCAGCCCCGCTGCTCACAGTGAGCGTGGGACCTCCATGTGTCTTTGCCCAAGGCCAGGGGCCCTGGGGTTTGCAAGTGATGCCAAAACAAATGGAAATTGTGTTTTCCTCTTGGCCTTCACTTTAACCCATTTATGAGCAGCAGCCTGGCTGTGTCCAGGACAGCTTGCTCACATCTCCAAGGCGTGAGGATTCTGCAGGGCTTGGGGCGTGTGCAGCCCCCTGCTCGGTGTGGGCATGATGCCACTCTCGTGCTCCAGGAAAAGGAGAGGGGAGGCTGAGCAACAGGTCACTGCCTCCTCTCCTCTGCCCATCAACAGGCAAGGGTCACCCTTGGTTTTAGCGCTGCAGAGGAGAAGGGGCACCCGGCTGCAATTAACTTTCACCAAGGGCTGGGTTGGGCCTTGCTGGAAAGCTGGTCCTTCTCACAGGAACCAGCCCTATTCCCAGCCATCCCATCTCCATCCCCACAGGTTGTTTCCCCTTCGTGGACTCACACACCCACCCAGGCACAGTGAACAGCTGGATACATCTGGTCCCTGCAGCAGGGATGGGCCTACAGTGCCACATATGCCAGCCTAACAGCCGTCTTTTCTCTCCTCTGAAGATATTAAAATGAAATAAACATTTCTTTTTCCTGATAAAAAAGCAGAATTCCTGCACCCAACCTGCTGCCATGGCCGTGCCCTGAGGTTCTGTAACAGCCCCAGCATACAGCACTGTCTCGCAATCATCAAAACCACCTTATTTCAACATGTGAATAACAACACAAATCCTTTTTCCATTTCCCCTCCAGAAAAGCACCCTGGTGGTTATAAAGGTCAGAACAGAACAGAAGCACCGACTGCTCCCTGGGAGGAAGCCCTCAGCCCTGCCAGGCACGGGTTGACATTTCCTCCCAAGAGAAAACCTCTCATTTCCCCACTCAACACCGTCCAACCTGGATGTGCTGCGCTCCCCCTCTTTTTGCTGGGCTGGGAGGGCAAAAGCTGCCCGCCCCTCTCTTCTCCTTCCCCTCCCACACCGCTGTGCATTACCCCAGCCGGTTCTCAGCCCACAGCACCCCCTCTCCCCATTACCTTCCCCGCTGTGTGCTCTGCAGGAGGCTCTGCGTGCCGCTCGTTGCCCGCAGCGTGCGCTGACAGCTCCTGGTGCACAGCCACATCCTGCAGGGAGGGCTGCAGAAACACAGGAGGGCTGCTTTGGGAGGACAAAGCTGCTCCATGCATACTGCAGACTCCTTGCACCCCACAGCAGCTCCAGCAGCACAGCCATGGGTCCCTCTGCTGAGCCCCATTTAACACTGCGCCGTCACCTGAGCCCTGAGGGTGGCACGTGGGATGGATGCAGGGGGTTTGGTCCCGGCTCTGTGCCTGTCCTGCTCCTGCCAGCCTCCCCCAGAAGTGTGGCCAAAGTAAGGCGGTCTGAGCCACCCATTGCTGAAACTGGGAACCGACCTCATCCTTTCATCCCAGGGCTCATTTAACAAAGGAATGTGTGCGAAGAGCATGGGATCACTGCTCTGTCCCTTAAAGGCATTTGGGGCTTTGGTACCCACACCAAGCTGCCTGCTGCCCTGATCCTGGCCACCAAAAACAGAATGGAGACAGAAAGTGAAGCAGAGGTGGCAGAGGGGGAGCAAGGCCGTGGGGACAGGGCTGTGCACACACCATGGTCCCACTCTGCTGCCACACATCCTGCCCGCTCGGTAATTAAGGGAGCTGAAATAAATAGGGAGGGCTTTGTCACCACAGGGATAATTCCTCCTCCCAGGTGGGGGCTGCCTGCAAGGCTGCCCCAGAGGCTGGAAGTGGAAATTTCCCAGAAAAGGAGGAAATCACTCATTCCTGGGGTGTAATCAACCCTCGCCCTCCAACAACTGCCTCACTCGTCCCTAAACAACGCCCTGTGGCAGCTGCTGTGCCCTTCCCAGAGACAGAACGATGAGCTCATCATCTCTGCTCCCCTTCCAGCCCCAAGATAGCTCACAGCACCGAATCCCACAGAGATGAACCCCAAGTGGGGGCATCCTCCCACCCCGTGCAGGTGCCCCACATGGCTTTGGGGCAGTGCAGCTTCAGTGGTGACAATGGCATGGGTGCATTCTAGTGGCACAGTGCCTGTGGGGCATCTCATCCTTTTTCTTGCTTCAGTCTCCCAGAAAACTTATGGGAGTGCAGAGCAGTGGGAACACTTTAAGGGCAGGAGGGGAAACGTGGGCGCTCTGAGAGCTCTGGGGCCAAGGATGCACATGGAATCCTTTTGGAGAAGGGATGAGGTTGAGTCGAGAGGAACCCATTCCCTCAGTGCAGGGGGAAGGGAAGTTGGGAACCCCAGAAACAGATTCCTCGGCCCCACTCCCACCTGGGGACAGCACTGAGAAGACGAGGAGCCCCTCCCCGAGGCTCAGAACGCTGCTGGAGCTGTGCTGGGCCAAAGCGCTGAGGTCAGCGCGGCGGAGCCATCTGTTCCTCGCCAGCAGCCGAGCCCGGCTCGGTGCAGCAGCCCGGCGGCTCTGCGGGGCTGGGAAGGCGCAGCCCCCGGGGTGGGACTCGTCCATTCACCACGCTGCTGAAAGGCTTTTTTCCCGACGTTTTCCTTGGTGGTGTGAGCTGGTTTCTAAGCGGCAGCTTACCTCCCTGCTGCCAGGCCAGCAACCTGCCCCCAGCTGGTGTGTCTCACGCTGGACTAGATCACCTGTGTTCTGGGTGCTCATTTTAGAAGGCCAGTTTCAGCAAGCAGCCCCTTAGCGAAGCCAGCGAGATCTCCGAGGTGTAACTTCAGCTTCCCGGGCTCCCTTCCAGCAGCACACAGCTGTCACTCACAGCGTCGCCTGCCCGGCTCCTTCCCCGCTGCAGAAATGGCTCCGGAGCCGCTTCTCCTCCCCGGCTGCTCAGGACGTTGGGTCCACGTGCTGCTGGTGGTGAACACAGCCCGGGGACTGCAGGCACGCAGCTCTGAAAGCGACACCGTGCAGCAAACAGCCGCAGAATGAATTCTGCTGAACAGCAGCACCCGTTCCGGGAGGGACCCGAGCTGCCCAGAGCACGACGCGGGCAGAACGGCCGCCCGGCCCCAGCAGCCCCTCTCGATCCCCATCACCGGCCCCTCAGCGCCACCTAACGACGCGGCCACAGGGACAGGGATCTTCCCGGGAGCCGCAGGCATCGCAGTCCCGGAGAGACGGATGGAGAGCCCCAGAGATGGGGATGCAGCAGAGCGGCCACCTGGGGTACGGGCGAGCAAGCAGCAGGAAAAGGGGCAGCTGAAAGTATCGAATTAGGACTGACACCATCGTCACGATCCTTCAGCCGGCCATCAGGTTCCATCTGTGCTCTGGCTGACTTTGTCCCACAGCTGTCAGCAGCCCTGTACAAACCCCAGGGTCTCGGCCAACTTCTGCACTAAGGCACTGGGTCCAGCAAAGAAAGATTCACCCTTAATCTGTCATCACAGCTCAAAACTTATCCCAAAGCATCACCTGCCTGGAAGCAGCTACTCGCTGTGCTCAGACTAAGCACCACAACCTGTGCCACGGCTACAAAAGCAGCTTAACATCAACATTCACAGCAGTGTGCAAGAGAGCTCCGGGGAACTGCTTCCCCATACCCTCAAGGCAGCCACAACAGCCCCTTCACCACCACACTGCTGGCTCTCTGCGCAGCCCTTCACCCTCACTCCCCCAGTTCCAAAGCGCCTGTTCGCCTCTGAACCCAGAGCTGATGTAATCTCCTGCTTGAACGTTCAGCATTAGGATGGCATCAGCCCTGGGACGTAACGAGAGCCACATCACACAAGCAGATGTTCAGCAAAAGCTTTATTGCTCGTTTGCGTACGAGCTCCCAGTACCACATTTCCTGAGTTTCTTAATGATCTTGCAAATAAGATTTAAATAGAAAAGGGAAAAAAAAATACAGATAAAAAGAGAGAAGACACTGATCTTTCTTGCCCAGCCTGGGATCAGAGACAGGCATGGGCACACAGCACCAGGATAGGGGTAAATCCTTTACCCCAGGAGGGAATGTGGAGAAGATTGTACCTAAGCGTGGGACTGAGACAGTCGCTGCCATCTGCCCTGGCTTGATTTACCCCCCACCTCCATCGCGGAGCACAACTTGTTTTTATATGCAGCCTCAAGCAAGAGCCGTCCTCACTGCTTACACAGGTCAGTGCGGGGAGCAGCTCCAATCACACAGAGGTGACCGCAGCGGTCAGGGACAGCGTGGGTGGCAGTGGGGAGGGGGCTGTGCTGGCCTGGCCTCTGCAGCACGGATAAAGAGGAGATTACTGCTCGCAGCTTGTAATCTGGCTTAAATCCTGACACCGTCACCACGGTCAATTTAGGCTAAGAGAAGCATTTAATAAGCTTCAAAACACAGGCAAAAAAATCCCAACCAACAGTGAGCAAAGTGAAGGGAGCAAGGCACTGCTGCATGATTCAGCTCCAGCAGGTACCAACATACACGGATCTCCTGTGATCCAAAACAAGGCAGTTACACACCTGTTATCCCATTTCACCCCACAAGCTAGAACCAAGGCCTTGCCAGGGTTCAATTGCGGAAGGCAGAATGCAAATTAATGCCCTTGTCTGTTTGGTTTAGAGCTCCCAACAGGCAGGCAGCAAACAGTCCCTCCCTACAAGAAGAGCTGGCTGTCCCTGGGACAAGCTGCACACCCAGCTGGCAGCTCCTGAGAACAAGGCAGTCACAAAGGAGCCAGACTCAAGTGGCAGGTCCAAATTGTCTTTCCTGGAAGGGTTTATTTTAAAACAATTATTATTAAAAAAAAAAAGCCCGCTTACACACGAATGACAAGGCAGTGAAGTCATTTGGCTTAAAGGGGAGGCAGCAAGACACAAGAAAGTTCCTCTGTGCTTCTTGCCATGGGTGTAGTGTCAGGCCAAGGTTCCTGCCAAGCACACATCTCACCTGCTCTGGCCAATCTGCCAATGCCAGAAGCACTCAGGCACAACACAAATCACCCCTAGGCTGCAGAGATGTGGGGCCAGCCCACAGCCTCAGCTGTTCTGAGTCATTCACTCAGGGAATGCAGAGTTCATTGTTACCAGAAGGTCCTCAGTGCCACGTTCATTCCCAGGTCGGCAACCAGCCTGGTGCTGCCCCTGGACAGCACTGTGTGGACCATCCCTGCAGCTTCAGTGACCGATCAGTTGCAGCATCTCCTGAGGATCTACTATCTTCTCCCGGGGTTTGCCAGCAGCTTTTCCTCTTGCCACTTCGGCAGCATCTATCTTCTCCCAGTCCGAGAAGAAAACAGGACGGATCCCTGGGGTGATGGTGAGAGACAGGACTGAGACATCAACCAAGCGAAAATGAGTTCAGCCTCAGCTCCCCATTAGCAGGGACCTGATGTGCAAGCAAACCCTGCCCTTTTCCAACACAGCGTCAGACTTTAGCATCGCACAGGAATAATAATTCCTAGCACCAGGAGGAGAGAGATGCGGGTTCCAGTCAAATCTGATTAGTCAGACCTTTGCAAGCCATAACAACAGCGAGCACAGCACCACCTTAGGGGACAAAACACTTACAAAACACTTCCAGTTCACTGTTAAGCCTCAGACAGTTAAGAAGCAAACACACACTTTAATTGAATGCCTTTAAACACTGCAGCAGTAAATGACTCTCTCGGGCATTTTAATCTTTTCCCCAATTTGCCTGGAAGGATTGCTAGGAAAACCATTCAAGAGCAATAACTCACTGTCTACACCGCTGACAGTGACATTGTGTCCATGGCCCATGCTGCTTTTAATGGCCTTTCCCAGAAGGCGGTCATTAACCATAGCAATGATGCTGATTTTCAGAGAACCCAAGTCCTACTCTCCCCGCACTTCAAAGCAACAAAATAGCAGCACAACCCATTTCCCTACTTGGCTCCCAAAAGTGGCATGTTGGACTCACTGCCCCAGGATACCCAGATCCAGGATCTGTCTGCGTCATGCTTCATGCTAGCTGTTACAGAGGCTAACACACACTCACCTCGGCTACGCAGGATGCTACCCACAGCCCCAAAACCTTCTCTGGAGATGGACACATCCAGCACACCCCCTTGGAGATCCTCCAGCACAGACTGGGCAGTGTCAAAGCTGTCATTCATGGTGGTGATGATCACACCCACAGGTCCTCTCTTCACCCACCCACTGCAGTACAGACCTGCATGGGCACACACACAGCAGCCAGGCTCAGTCTGGCACATGACCATGGACCCCCGTGGATGCAGGTTCTTGCCCTGTCCCAGCTTTGGATGTCACATCAAGCTGCAGACAGCAGCACAATACACCCCCGCTTTGGGGACAGAGTTCAGTGCTCTGACAGTGCTGTCACAGGAATCTGTGTACCTCCAGACTAGCACCAACCAGCCAAATGGGCTGTACGGCTTCAGTAACAAGACTCCAAGGCCTAATAAAACAAAAAAATAAACATGTCCTTCAGAGCTGTTTGTTAAAAACTGCATGCCTCTAATGTTAGCTGGGACCAGGACAGGTTTTTAAGTCAGACAGAAGGAGCTGATTTTCTGTTCCGCTGCACAGCTGCTGTGCATTGGTGCCCTCAGTGAGCAAAGCTTCCCAACTTAAAGCTCTCAACACACCAGCCATGCTCCACACACATCCACAGGTGACTGTAGATACAGACCTGGAACACCCGTCACTCTGCCCAAGCTGTTGGGGATAACGCCGTGTTGGGTGTCAAAAGGTACTGCTGGGTCCAGGGGCAGGCTCCGATAGCCAATGCTGCTGAGCACCAGCCCACACTCCAGCTCCTCCATGTCTCCAGTGGGGACAGCTTTGGCAGAGTCACCTAAGCCCTGAGAGAGGGAAGAGGCTGCTGATTACAAGTCACCAGACGAAGAGCACCAGATACTTCAGGTACCCTTAATCCTCAGGGTAACTGCTAAAGGCCCTTCTGCAGCAGTGATGGGAAAGAGCTCCCTTTAAAAACTGAATAGTTCTCGGTGGTAGAACCAGCTTCCAAGGCAGCCTACCATGAGCCTCTCAAACAGTCAGAGGTTGTGAAGTCATCTTATAGATAACAGCTGCCAAGGGCTACGGGGATGTAGTGCTCTATCCCTGGCACTGCTATGGCCAGTCTGGCATCCAGGAGGACCCCTGCAAGCCGTACCTCCAAGCGGGTCAGGGCCATGCGGACACCTCTCACCCGCGTCCCATCAGTGGTGGGCAGCATCTCCTGGGGGCTACGCTGGAACTTCAAGCCCCACTGCCGGGGAATTGCTGCCTGTGCCATCGCTGCCTTCTCCCTGGGCTTTTCTAGGGCTGTTTTGATCATCAGCTCAGTCAGTCTTTTCCTGGGCCTGGGGGCATCTAAGGAGAGAGAGAGAAAGAGAGAGAGAGAGAGAGAGAGACCTTCAGGTCAGAAAGGAATGTCAGCAAAGCCCCTCAGGACACGGCATGGCCACATCAAGGCAGTTTTCAGTGATGTGTGAATGTCCATTTGGAGTTTGTCATGCAGCAGGGAGTTCAGCACCTTTGAGATGACAAATGGGAAGTCAAAGCGACCAGGAGAGCTCCTGAGGCTTGAGGCCAGTGGGACACACAAATCAAAGCTTGTAATGCTGCTGTCCTGCTGGCACTCAGAGGCAGCAGCCTGTGGAGAAGAGCAAGTCTCTGGACATCCCTGAGCTCAGTGTTTTTTCTTTCTCACTCTGCAGGAAGCTTTTAAATCAAAAGCCTTGAGACCTCTCATGCAAGGCTCTCTCAGCCATCCCAAACCTCCTGCCTCATCACTCAGACAGCTACTATATTCCAACAAAAATGTTGCTGTGGAAGCAGAGAAATAGGCTGCTCTCTGCTCTTTGAGGCCTCCCATCACTCTGAGAACAAGCTACACCACCTGTCTCTCACATGCCATGCACAGGATAAGAATTTCTCTGATGCACGTTCTGAGCACCTCCAGGACACTCTTGAATGTTTGTCTGTCGAGGTGAGTCCCTGTCTGGAGGAACATGACACACTTTCCTCACCTTTAACAGCATTTTCGAGGCCTGTGAAGTCAGCGGGGTTCAGGACAGGTTGGGTACCAGGCAGATTTATCATCTCCCGCAGCTCCTGGGAATTGCAGGCAGGGAGATGTTACCTTTGATGCAGAGATGCCACCCAACAGCCCCAGGCAAGTCCGGACTGAGAGGCAGCAAATGGCTGCAGGAACTAGGACACCCAGTCTCACACATCCATTGACAGACTGCCTCTCCCCACTGGAGAAGGGCAGCCTGGGGTCCAACTCTGAGAAAAACACTGCCCTCCAGCACCCTCTCCAGAGAGAGAGCGAGAGCCTTACCTTGATAGTGAAAGCAACTTGGAGAGGTCCCCTTCTCCCAGCCAGCCACACGCGCTTCACCTTGCTGCGGGCTAGAGCTGCCAAGGAGCAGTCAGTGATGTCTGTCTTCTGCAAGACAAAGACACGTGACAGGAGAGTGGGATGAGGTCAGATCTGGAGGGAGCAAGAGGAAGGCACAGCCTATGAAGGTGAAAAATCAGCAGAAAAGCAGGCTGTACGTACAGAACCTGGACAAGGATGGAAAACAGGTCATCCGCCTTTGCACAAAGCTATTTGAACAGCTACACCCTCATCACTGAACGTACTTTGTGAGGCTACACCATGCAAGAGGTAATGAGCCAACACCTCATGAGATTGCCCCAGGCCATTCACCACATGCAGGTTAACCATGGGTCTAACAGAGCAAAGCCTTCCTGATCTTTATTAAGTGATCTTTATTTTGGAGTGCTTGTAGTTTTGTTGGGTCATTTCCCATTTCAGGATATACAAACACCTAAGTGGCACCCCTAGAATACACTGCTTAAATCAATGCCTGCTTGACCCGGGCAGCTCCAAGCACAAACTCAAAGAACTACTACTTTTTGTCAGAGCCTCCAATTTGTATTGTTTTGTTTGTTTGTTTAATTTAGACATTAATACAGGAACTTGCTGCACAGCTGTAACCAACCTCATGGCAGCTCTCCAGGAGGGAGAGCTCTTGCTGCTAACATCTGGGGCAGCAGCTGTGCAGAGCAGCTAAAGTACACCAGCTGCCTGTAGGGGAGCACAGCAGTAGAAGAGGTCCACTGGCTTGGACCAGCACACAGCAACCAGTGTGTCCAGTGCTGCCATCAGGAGCCAGGCTGCTGCCCACAGTGACAGCAGGAAAAGAAGCAAACAGAAGAAGCCTATGGTCTGGTGGTGGAAAAGAGTGAGGAGCTCCTCCTTTAATTCTTGTAGGAAATAAAGCTCAACTTTTTAGGTACTAGAATGGCTCCACACTTTTGTTCATACCCTACGGACTGGGGGACAACAGCTTTCCCTGGTGAAAGAGCCCAAAGGCAAATATGGCTCAGGAAGTATATTCTCAGCAGAAACAGATCTCTCTCTCCTAAGAGTTGGCTGAAACCAGAGAAATCCAGCACCCACCCAGCAGAGAGCAACTCTGGGTCACTCTCCACCTTCATGGCACCCCAACTCACCCTGAGGAAATCCAGTGGGGAAAGGAGGATGCGGGCGATATCCAGAGCCACATTGCCATGGCCCAGGATCAGAGCTGTTTCACAGCTTAGGTCAGGCTTCAGCTGCAGGGAGCAAAAGACCCTTCAATGAGCAAACTCACCAGGCCTCTATGACATCTATCCCATGCCTACCACCCAAATTCCCTTCTGCGGGTCCCCGTGTGGCCTGGCCGAAATACTGCCAACCTACAGAGCCAGTTAATCTGCTCTCACTGATGTGCAAATTGCTCACATTTCTACCATCTAAGAAGGATTTAACATGGTTCTTGCTAATCTTTTCCAATTGCAGGCCTTTCAGGATTTAATCTGGAGCTGGATGTCAGCAATCAGATACAGCATGGGAGGGAAACGCAGGGAAACAAACTACTGTACTCACATCCCGGTTCTCAGGCAGTCCATTGTACCAGCCCACAAAGGCACGGGCTGAGTAAACCCCAGAGAGGTTTTCCCCTGGGATCCCCAGAACCCGGTTGTCTTCAGCACCATAACTCTATGAACACAGACAGAGTCAGAAAAGCTGGCACATGCAGGGTTTGATACTGAAACACGAGTCTGCCCTTCTGGCAATTGCTGCTGCCAGGACACTCCATGGCTGCCCACCCTCACTCACCAGCACCACGGCATGGTATGCCTGCTGCAGCTCTCCCACCGTGATGTCCCTGCCCACGGTGACATTCCCATAGTAGGCACAGCGATCTGAACGCGCAGTGTGTGTGAACGTGTTGATCACATTCTGCCAAGATCAAATAAGATCAAACAAGCAACATTATGTTCAGACCACAGCTGGTCAAGGTCCACACTGACAGGAGGTCCCTGTCCCCATTCCTCTCAGCCTTGAAATGTTTCTCCCCGTCTTTGATTTGGTTATTCTGAGGCTCTTATCTATCAGCACTCACAGATAACTAACTCACTGTGAGACAAACAGAGAGGCAACTTGGCACAGTTTCCACCTCCCCTCATGGAAAAAAAATATCTATTTTTTGCACCCACCTGGAGGAGATGGGACCATTTTAATACCTTCAGCCCCCATCTGAGTAAAGCCTCCTGTAGGAGAACACCCCTTCACAAGGTGAGGCTTGCAAGGGAGCCCTGTCAAACAACTCCTTCCATTCAGGGTGCTGCCTGCCAGACCCTACTGGTTTCAAGTCTTCCTGAAAGCCACTACACCATGGGAGGACAGCAGTCCAAGTCCTTTCTTCTGAGTGACTGAGGCTATTCAGCAGAACAACCAGACAGAGACAGTGGAATGGAACAGTTACCCCAAAACCATGTACATACTTTATATCCATACTTCCCATTTTTCAGATCAAAAATGCATGCATTTTGGTCTGACAATCTCCTGAGATTAAATGGGGTAACCATTACAAAATACTGCTGTATCTGGATCTCCTGTGTCCTCCCACTGCAACCACCTCCACCTCAGATACAACATCTCTCTCTCCATACAATTGTCACCCACTGCAAGGCAAAGGAAAATGACTGATTTAAAAGAGCTCCTTGATTCAACTTCTCCTCACTCAGGTATGCACCTACATCCCAGCTCCATCATCCCAACAGCAGATTCACATTTTTCCAATCACTGACACTGAGTCTGACACAGTCTGAGCACACTCAGGCTAGGGCAGAGCACAAGAGGAGCAGTCAGTGCCAGTGCTGCAGCACTGCAGGAGTGAAGGCAATATCCATCAGCACAAAGTGTTCTGGCACCCACCACATCTCTGTACAACTTGTTCCAGTGCCTCAGCAGCCTCACCGTAAAAAATTTTTTTCCTTATATCCAACCTAAATCTACTCTCTTTGAGCTTGAAACCATTTCCCTTTGTTCTATGACCACATATTCTGCTCAAGAGTCTGTCCCCTTCTTTCCTGTAGCTTTCCTTTGGATACTGAAGGCCACTATCAGGTCACCACAGAAGAGGCCTCACCAGCACAGAGCAGAGGGGCAAGATCATCTCTCTGCCTTGCTAGCCACACTGCTTTTGATGCAGCCCAGTGCTCCTTGCTCTTGTTCTAGAGCAGCCTGAACAGTGCAGGGAGCCAATCTCAGAGCAGCACTTGCCATCACATAGACTCTGTGTTTCTGACCCTGTATTCAGAGCCCTGAAGCCAGTTCTTGTCTATCTCCAGGCCACAGCCTCAGTATGGGCAAAGAGATTAAGGCTTTGAAAACACTGAAGAACTACTCCAGCAAACAGCCCCTGATCAAAGCAAGCCATGAGGCCAACTGCCTGGCCTGCACTCACTACTACGTTCAAACGCATGGGCAAGGGAAGGAAGTCAGCACTGACCTTCACTTCAGGGTGATCTGGTGCTACTCCAAAACGGACGAGCCCAAATGGAACAGGCAGCTTCTCATAGATGTCCACTTGTGCCAGGTCATGGTGCTAAAGGAGAGTAAAGGTTAAGGAATGAGGATAAAAAGGCCTCATGAAGCCCAGCATCTCAGGAGGGACACACACTGCTTGCCCACTGCTGGGAGAAATGCAGGGCAAGAGGGAGTGCTGCACAAAAATCCTGTAGCCAGAAACTGGTGAAGAGAAGGGAAGTCATCCTGTTCCAGAGTCTTCAAAGGTTGTTTACACACAAGCCATTACCTGATCCTGCCAGCTCAGACTGCAAGACGCAACAGAGAATGTAAGCCAATAACTGTACCTTCTGGGGGCTCTCTCCTCACTCTCATCCCACAGCCCTGCTTCTATGCTGACCTCGTGGCTGCCTTGCTGGGCAAAGGGCACCAAACACAGCCCTCTCTGTGCTGGTGAACACACCAGGCTAAGATGTGAGAAGAGTCTGAGGGCACCCTGAGCTGAGTCACCTCCAGGTTCGGGCCAGAGCTTTACAGATGTTTTGCTGTAAGGCTTTTGCTATCTTTTATTTTTAGTCAGCTTCTTCCTGGAGATGAGGCAGCCCTGAAATTTATCCCTGAGGCTTACCAACAGCTAATTTCCAAAATATATCACAGACATCACAGCACAGTTTAATGTTGGGGTTAAGCTGATGTACCTCTGGTCGGTACCGGCAGTTCAGTTTTATATTTCAGTCTCATTTCCCATCAGCGATTAGCTCAAGTGCTAACACCTAGAGGGCAAAGGATTACCCTTTTGCCCCACTTCAAGTGGAGAAGGAGTCAGGAAGGCAGGGGATGTCACCTGCGTTGGTGAGTAACGCCTCTAGACAAATCAGATCTCTGCTGGTTATTTGATTCTAGAAGAGTCATAGAATTCTTAAATCATTTCAGTTGGAAGAGACATTTAAAGTTCATCTATTCCAAACCCAAAGCAATGAGCAGGGACACCTACAGCTCGATCAGGTTGCTCAGAGCCCCCTCCAGCCTGACCGTGGGCATCTTCAGGGAAAGAGCATCCACCGCCTCTCTGCGCAGCCTGTGCCAGTGCTTCACCACCCTTACTGTAAAAAACTGTTCCTTATGTCCAATCCAGGTCTCCCCTCTTTTAGTTTGAAACCATTTCCCCTTGTCCTGTCACAACAGACCCTGCTAAGAGTCTGCCTCCTCTCTTATAGCCCCCTTTTAAATACTCTCACTTGTCCCTGAAACCTTCTCTTCTCCAGGCTGAACAGCCCCAGCTTTCTCAGACTGTCCTCATAGGGAGGCATTTCATCCTTTGGCATCACCGGGTCATAACTTACAGCAACACGGCCAGGCTGTATTTTGGCCCAGGGGCAGCACTGCCCATCCCAGCCCTACAGAGAAAGGACGACACCGCAGGGCCAGGGCTGCTCCAAGCTGCAGTAAGGAGAGGGACACACAGAACCGCTCCCACATCCCCGGAGCTCTCGGACCCCTCCGTCAGCCCCGGCTCCGCTACCTTCAGGATGTGCTGAGCCGTGTAGAACCCCGCGGGGCCGCTGCCCACCACGCAGATCCTCGGGGCCGGGGCACGCGAGGACAGCCAGCGCCGGAGACCTGCGGGGTAGAAGGGACAGAGCGGCTGAGGCCGGCCGAGCCGCGGCTCCCCGCCCCGCGCCCACCCCGCAGCACGCACCCACGCGGGCTGGGGCCGCCATCGATCGCCTCGCCGGTGGCGGAGCGCAGCCCGCGGCCCCGTTCTCGATCCCGGCACACCCGAGGCGGAGCCGCCCCGAAGACGCAGCCGCACCGCCCCCCGGCCTTGGCGTTCCCGGAGCCGCCCCCCCGCCTCGCTCCCTCACGGCGACCCCCGAGGCACGTGGCTGCCCGGACTTTTCCATCGCGCTCCCGGCCCCGCAGCCCGGGCTCTCCCGGCGCCCCGCACCCCGATGCCGCAGCGCAGCCCCGCTTCCCCCCGCGACCCCGCGCCCCTCACCGGCCCCGCCGCCCCTCCAGCACGCGCCGCCCGGCCCCATCCCGCCTGCCACTTCCCCGTCGACCAATGGCGAGCCGATACTTAGCATAAACCCGCCCCCGCGGCGCGGGCAGCCAATGGAGGCGTGCGGCTGGCCGGAAGAGGCATAGAGAGGAAGGGAGGGAAGGGCGGGCTCGGCGCCGTTCTGGCCGGCCCTCTCTATGGGTAAAGCCTCCACGGTACCTCGGGCGGGGCGGGAAGTGCGGTTAGCGCAGCTCCGGCTCTGAATGGCCTTTATTTATTTTCGAGAGCGATGAGCTGCAAAGGTGTCCAGGAGAAGGAGAGCTCAGAGACGGGTTACTAAACCATCCTCCTGTGCAGTAAAGATCGTACTACCAAACCCAGAGCACACACAACATCCCTGCAAAGGATGCGGTGGCACAGAGCCGCTCCAGCCCCACAGAGCCACCATTTCATCTCCCTCTCATTCCCTCACACAGGGCAGCAGGAGCCTCAGTGCCCGGCCCAGCACCGGGCCCAGAAGATGCTTACGGGCTGTACAGCTGCCAAGGCGCACAGACAAGCACTAAAAGGGCTTTTTAAAAGCAATTAAGGCTGATTTCACCGCTAGAAGCTAGTTTTAATAAGGGTTGTAAAAGCCACATGCTTTCTCATCTTGGAAATTGGTTCCTGCTGTGGCAGGCAGCTGGCCCTGTGCTTCATTACATGCTCCTTTTGCACAGTAGCATGGAGAAGAGAGCTTCCCACAGCTTCAGAGGACGTTCGGACCTTCAGCATCATTGCCCCAATCCCTACAATAACAGCACCCACAAAAAGGGGCAGAAAGCGGCGGCGCTGAGGACAGGGCCAGAAATCTCCTTTGTAAGCAGAAGCTGAGCATCCCCAGCACTGCCCAGGCTGGAGAGCTGCCCCACAGCCCCCCATGTGGGATCCCCACATTAATTGTTCCAATGATAAAAAGCAGAAATAAAGATCCACTCCAACACCTTGGGCTGAATTTACCAAATCCATGTTCCCAGAAGAGACTGATTCCCCCATCCCAGCCAGGTAAAGCACAGTGGCAGTGACAACCCCTGCCCCCCCAACAACTTTCCACAACTCCTGGGCAGCACACGGTGACGCAGCCCTGCCACCTGCTGCTGCCAGCGAGGACACAGGCGATGGGGCTTTGCTTCACCCTCCCCCAGCGTGAAAGCAGTGCGGGTAGAACCGAACTCTGTCCGTAAGCAGCTCCAGGGGGGCACAACCCCCGCTCAGTCCCTGCACAGCGCCTGCTGCTCAGCATCAGGACACCGGGAGGAACATTTCCTGCAGCCAGTCAGCCCCAGCTCACTGGATGCCCACTAGCTCTGTGATGGGCGGTGCGTGGACCATCAGCTCCTCATACTTCTGCAGGAAGAGCTGGAGCCTGGAGCCATAGGTGTCCTCATTGTAGGGCAGCCGCTTCTCCTTCAGGTACTGCGACACCACAGGTTTGATCTGTGGAGACAAAGGGACTTTCTGCATTTGCAAGCTGGGCCAGAGCACGGCCCTGCCCAAAGGAGGCAGCCATCAGCTGCAACAGCTTTGCTGTGAAAATTAAGAGGAAGGTGGTATCCAATTGCAGCAATACAGGGAGTTCCCCTGGCACATGCCTTTGTAGAATTAGGATGGATTCCTCAACGAGGCTTTTAATGAGGGTTGGCCCCACTTGTGCCTGTGTTCATCCCCATGTGATGGGGACGGGAGGGGCAAGAGGCTGCTCCCACCCACCCCAGTGTGACATGAACTGCCCCACTGCAGCCTCCTCACAATAGCTTCATTCTCATCCATAAATGAGATTGAAAATAAGGTGTTACAGGAGGGAGATCCCAGCCTTTGAATCTCCTCCAGCCAAGGGGCAGCATCCCAAATTTTCAGTGCATCCCTTGAGGCAACAAGGATGGGCACAACCAAAACTGTTGGAGCTCAGCATGGACCCCAGGTGAAATCATAACAGTTAGCATGGTGCTTGAGATGCATCCCACATGGAGAGGCAGGAGGACCCCTACACCATGCTGTGGCAGGGACTGACTCACCTTGAGGCACATGTTGTCAGACAGGCTGGGGAAGAGGTGGTGCTCCACATGGCAGCTGATGAGCGAGTGGCCAAAGCACCAATCAAGCAGCGCATTGCGGGGCAGGTTGAGCACACCCAGACTCATCTGCTGAATGCGCTTGGGCTTCCGATCGGCTGCAAACATGGGGAGGCCGATGTGCTGCAGGAGAGGCACACTGGGTCGTTCCACCCTCCTATCCATGAGCCCACAGCACACACAGATCTACCTCCCTCTGGCCCTGTGCCCCCGCAGAACCCCAAGCTGTTGTGCCAGCCTCCTCCCTCCAGCCCAGGAGCTGCATCTCCATTTGCATCTCCATATGCAAAACACACCAACATCCCAGCCCCACAGGCCACTAAGAGACATCACCCAGCCCTTCCTGCTCCACCAGCCTGGCTTTCCCCTTTCCCCCTGAAGTGTTCCCATTACATCAGCACAACGGAGATTACAGCCAGGATTGCTCAACCTGAGCTGATGACAGTCTGCAAGGTCAGGCTCGATGCCCAGCACCACTGGGACCTCTTTGAGCTTCATTCCCACCTGGAATATGTTGACGTGGATGTAGGGGTGGGCCAGGAGAGAGCGGGTGACCAGCATGCAGAGCAGGGCAGACCACGGTGACTGGAAGCCCGAGACGTGGCGCAGCAGGCAGTAATGGCAGCACAGCCCCAGTGACATGAGGCAGACAGTGCGGAGAGCAGCCCTTGTCTCCACGTTCCTCAGCAAGTCTGTGCCAGGAAGAGAAAGAACTGGAATGTGGTGGTGGCTCATCTGCTCTTCGTCTCCCTTTTTCCCAAACTCAGTGACGTGGCTCAGCAGGGATGGATTGGGGTTGGACTTCATGATCTCAGTGATCTTTTCCAACCTCATGACCCTACGATAATGCTTATTTTGTGGGCTGGAGGTGTCCCCACGGCAGGACCCCATCCCAGCATTAAGGTAGGTGATGGGACACTCGAGCTATAACATTTGGATGCATACTCATCTCTAGTGCCCAGTGACTGCCTCCACTTTCAGCTTTGCCCAGGTGGCAGTGCTCCAATAGCCTGTCAGTAGTTCCTGGGCTCTTCTCCCTCAGTCATTTCTCAGCATTATTATTTCTTCCAAGTCACTGCTTTGTCTGCTCGTTGTGCCCCATCCCACCCCCATGCACACATCAAACACCTCTGACCCACCCACCCAAACCCTGCTATGGCCAAATACCCAAATTAAAGGAAAACAATGAGAGCTTTTGTCAGAGATTTCAATTCTTGATCAAAAGAAACTCTGAAGCATTTCTGAGCATCAGCAGAAAGGAGAGGTGTGAGTGAGCTCAGCATGCCCAGCAACCCAGCCCAAGGCACACACCTAGTGCAACCAGGGGGGTTATGATGGGCACGGCAAGCGGCGCGATGAACAAATAGATGTAGCGGTTCAGGAAAGGCAGCTTCCAGGTGCTGGAGTCCCCCAGGCCAATGACATTGGTGTAGCCATGGTGGAGCTTCACGTGGTTGTAGCTGGCCTGCTCAGCAGTGAATGCTGAGCAGAACTGGGTGAGAGAGAAAGGTCGAGAGGTAATGGCCTTAAGTTGCACAATGGGAAGTTCAGGTTGGGTATTAGGAGAAATTTTTTCTCGGAGCAGAAACCATCCCCACCACTCACTCCCTTCCATGGGCAATATTCCCAGTGCTCAGTGGTGAGGTGCTGATGGGGCTTTTTGGGGGCCATCAAATCACACTCACCTCAATGAAGAAGAGAGCCCACACTTTGCCCCAGGACCTGGACTTGGTCAGGGCATTGTGGCTGGCCAGGTGGCTGCCCTTCACAGCCAGGGTGTGATATCCCACGCCGAGGGTGAGGACACCTGCCAGGAAAGGGATGGCGTGGGCTGAACGCAGGCATAGAAATCCTGTGGAAAAAGCCCGGGGCAGAAGCTCAGTCATCATTTCTCCGCTCACAGCCAGGACTGAGAGGTGTTGCCACACTAAAACACACTGACTGCTGCCCTAAACTTGTTTTTCAGACATAATTACAGGTATTTGAACTGCCTGAGCAAGTCAGCATCCCTGCACAGCACCCTCTGTGGCTAAGCTCCCAGCTGCAATGACAGCAGACACGGCTACGGAGGCACCCAGCTGTCCCCATCCCAGCAAGGGAACCTACACGCCCTGACCGCCCAGCTTCAAGTGCAAACCAGAGGAACCCCAGGATGTGTGCAAGAGAGAACAACCCACTGTGAAAACCATGGCACTCTATATGTTGGACAGACTTGCTGGCAGTTTTGTGCCTACATAGGTTTACAGACTCATCTAGCACAGGATATTTCTGGGGACAAAGACAGTTCTGTGATGATTTCAGCAGCCCCAGGTGTTCAAAAGTAGAATCAGCCCTGCAAGTCCAGCCCAGCTCCCCCTGCACCCACCGCTCAGGGCATCCACACCCAAATCCCGCGGGTTTCCCTGCCCAGCTGCTGGGCACACACAGCTCCTCCCCACCCCAGTTCCATTTTGTTACACAGTGCAGGTTTTCAGCGAGGTCAGGATGACCCAGCACAGGGCAAAGGGTTTATTGCAGTTTTGTTACAGCTTGACAGGCTGCTAACAGGCTTCCAACACAAAGTCCCTTGCTCTCAACATCACCAATGTGAAAGCAGCGAGGAGGCAGCGGGACTCCCATGGGAGAGAGGGCGGGGGCTCTTACCTACTGGCAGCGCTAGGAGACTGCAGCTGAGGATGCAGATGTCCACGCCGTGCCTCTCCCACCAGCCGCTGCTCCGCACCACCTCCTGCACTCTCTCTGAGAGCTCGGCCATCAGCGCTTCCCCACTCCCCGCCCGCTGCAGGGCCCTGCACGCCTCTTCTCCCCGTCCAGAGGTCCCATCTCCATCATCCAGCTCCGGCCACGGCTCCTCATCCTCCGCCATCACCCCCGTCCCGCTGACACGGGGAGCCGGCTCGTCCCGGTGCGGGGTGCTCCGCGTCCCCTCGCAGCCGGTGACGCCGCAGGGATGCCGCCCGCTCCGCCTGGCCGCACCGCCGTCCTCCAGAGGCATCTCCCCGCCGAGCACGGCGGCGCACAGCAGCGACGCTCAGCGCAGAGCCCGCAGCCCCCGCTGCCCCGGCGGTGGCCTCGTCCCTCCCGCGTCCCTCAGCCCCCAGCGCTGCCGCCGGGCTCCGCCGCTCCGGCTGAAGGACGGGGGAAGGGCGAGGAGGGAAAAAAAAACGGTAACGATCGTATAACCCCAAAGCCGAGGAAGGCGCGGAGGCGCAGCGCCGGCCCCGCACGCCGCTCTTCCCGACGCCGCGGAGGTGCGAGAGGGAGGAGCGGGGCCGGCCGGGGAGGAGGCTGAATGCAGATGAGCAACCGCAGGAATCCGCCCGCTGCCCATTTCGGGGAGGGCCGGGGACGGGATAAAGGTGGGAAAGTGACGGAGAGGCGCGAAGGGATGCTGAAGAGAAAGGAGCCGAAAACCAGAAAAAGCCCCAGAAAACCCAGGCAGAGCATCTGGGACAGGGCTTCGTTTCCTCCGGAGCCCATAACGGGAAGAGCATTCCTGGGAGAAAACCGGGGACCAGCGAGCTACGGAGGAGGAAACGAACCGCACCGCTGTGCCTCTACTGCGGCACCGACACCCACGGGGCCCCTCCTCTTTTCCGTGCTGTTTCCACGAGTTTTATAAGAACTTCCTCCCTTCCGTCGCTGCCTCCCAGAAATCACAGGGACTGAAAGCTCCTGGGACACGTGCACAGACGCCCTGAGCCCTATAGAGAAGGGCTATCAACCATCACTCAATGACTTCGTCTCCGGGGCACTGGAATTTGTTCTTTATTTCTCCTCACCAAAAGCTGCACGTCTCAGCAAGAAGGCGTTGATCCCCCCAAACCCCACGGCATCAACACCTGCTTTGCTGCACCCAATGCTGTGCTGCCACAGCCCCAAACTGGGATGGGCTCTGGACCCCTGCAGTGACCCACAGGGAGGTGAGCCTCACCCAGCACTGCACCACGTTCTGAGCCCCAGGGGATTTGTGTCACACCTGGAATAATTAAAAAAAAATATATATAGAATCACACGCTGCAAAAGGACAGAACTGAGGGCACATTGCAGAGCTGCTGTAAGAGAAAATCTAGCAGCTCTGCAGTGTGCTCTCTGCTCACTTTGTGAAAGAGTTTCCAGAGTCACTAAATGAAACTCAGCATCCGGAGCCCCAGCAAGCCTCAGTGGGCAACTGACCAACACCCTCATCACTGGAGGAACAGAGCAGGAGTTCATCCCACTCGCAGTGTCACCACCAGAGAACGGTGGCAGCACAGTGAGAAGTTGCTCTGAGTGCTAGAGGGCCAAAGGTGAGCTGCGGCACAGCTAACCATCGCACAGCTGCAGGATGGGGCAGCACTCTGCCACTCTGGAAGTGGCTGCGTGCCATCACCATCGTGGTCCCCATGTCCCCCAGACCCAGCATGGGGACAATGGTGAGGTCCTGTGGCAATGTTGGAGGAGGAGGTGGGGATCGCCATCAGGTCCAGGAGCAGTGAGAGGCAGCAGGTGAGGTTGGACTACTTGCTGCAAGGATTTGGTGGGCACCAACACTGATTGGCACCAACAAGTTAATGAATGACTTCAGGTACACATGGGGCTCCCCAGCTCAGGAGGGAGATGAGCAGCTCGCCCGAATGGCACAGCTCCCTTTGCTGCTCTCCCTCCCCCCCTTCCCAGGAGCCAGGGCAGTGTCTGACCTCAACAGAGGGGGATTTCCAGTTAAGGACTTGGAGTTTGCAGGCCTACATCTGCTTCCTTGCTGCCCTGTAGAGATTTATTTTCAAAATGAACTTTTAAACCCTGGTTTACTTCTTGCTTTCACTATGTACATCTAAGCCGTACAACCTCACTGACCCCAGCAAGATTTTAGGGATGAAAGCAAAAGATAACATGCCCCCATTCCCACCACAGAAACAAACACCTCCAATTTTGCAGGAAAAAAAAAAAAAACACAAAAAACAACACAGCAAAGACTCTCAAATCCTCCAGCACACAGCAGAGATCAGCGTAATCCCCGGCTGTGGAGCAACGAGCTGCCAGCTGCCATTGACCTCAGACAGCACATCACCAGCACAGGGTCCCACGAGCACACGGGGCAGAGCCTTCTTCAGCCAAATGGGGCATTCACAGCCCCAGAGCAGTGACTTTGTAGCAAAAACTGCAGCAATTGCACCCGAGGGACAAAAATCTTCATCTCTATTCCACTTACCCCATCAGCTCAGCTTTCCCTGCAGCCCTTCCCTTTTTTAACACCTGGCTTTGGATGGGGTTTCCTCCTTTGAAGCTGAATACATGTGGGCAATCAGCTTAACGAGGAATTTATTACCATTATCCCCTTCCCAAAAGGCAGAGACTATGCATCGTCATTTGTCTGGGGGCTGTTCCTGGTCCTCAAGGAGCAGACACTCAGGGGTTGACCATCTCACTTCCAAACCCCCCTCCAAGACCCAGCCTGGGGCACGGAGCTCCACCTGCAGGCAGTGCCCGGCTTCACCTCAGGGCCCCCAAAACCACTCCATGCCCCCCCCCTGCTCTGTACAGGGCTGCTGGGGGAGCAGAGCTGTGAATACCCTCTGGGCACCCCGAATCTTCCAGCCACGGTGTGAAGAAAAATCCTTGAAGCTGCTTGAAAAGTCTCTGCGCAGGCACCAGAGGGAGTCACAGCTCCATGCTACCTCTGCACAGGTGGTCATTTTGCCAAAGCACTGATGCAGGCGGCCCCAGGAAGGAGAGTGAGGCTGCCACCCCGTGCCCCGAGAGCATCTGTGGCTGCTCCACAGCTGCCCTTGTCCCAGAGGACACCTGAGTTCCTTTGGTGGAAAGGACTGGGAAGGGGTTGGCCCGGGTCGTTCACTTGCCCTCGTGCTCCCAGCACTGCCAGGACACGCTGAGTCGGTGTGCGTTGCTTCAATAAAGCCCCCCGCCGCCCCGGGCAGCCCAGCTGTCTGCCAACACGAGGCGCACACGGGCACTGCAGCTGATGGAAGAATTCTTGTCAGCGCTCTGCCACTCTGGAAGTGGCTGCGTGCCATCGCCATCGTGGTCCCCATGTTCCCCAGATCCAGCATGGGGACAATGGCGAGAACAAAACCCAACACAGCAGGGACAAAGCAGAGTGAAATCATGAAATGGGTGTGAACCGATCGGTTATTGCACCAATTTGGTGGAAATCACCCAAACCCATCATCCCTTCCCAGCCCAAATAACTCCCAGGGACTTGATGTACATTCACCACCTGCCCCCGTGGCCACCATTACCAAAACGCCGTGATACTTTACCTGGACCATCCTAATACCATTCCCAGACCATCCTGATGCCATTCCCAGACCATGTTTTCCGTTTTATATATCAGCTGTGAATAAAGCAGCTGTCATCCACCCCCTGCTCCATGCCGGCTTAATTTCAAAAGCCTGGCTGGAGGTGTCAACTAATCACAGACTTCCTCCACTTAGCAGCTCAGGGTGCAGGTGATCATTAGTTTGGGTGCCTCTGCTGTTGCCCCGACCGAAACTGCTTGCCCCCACCCCTCGGTCCCCGGTGTCATCGCATGGCAAGGTGTTACCCAACACAGGGCTCAGGGCAGGATCCATCCCGCTCCATGAAGCCGTGCTGCCCAGCTCACAGCTGTGTCCATAAAAAGGAGGAAGCCTCTGTTCACCACCCCAGCTCCATTTGGTTGCAGAGATTTGGGGCGAATCATGGGGAGGTGACCACTCATTTGACAACACCAGAGAGACACCTGTGCTGCAGATCCCCAAATCTAAGCCTAGTTTTCATGCAAACATGGCACTACCCGGCCCTGACCCTCCCAGTCCCCAGGCTAATGGGATGGCCACACACACGTCCCCACGGGCACTACATGGCACGCAGCCGCCCACACGACACTTTTCCCACTCTATACCTGCAGAAGCTGCCAGCTGTGCCTAGGAACAAGGGACATGTCCAGCCTGCTGGAACAGAGGGACATGGGCAAGGCAGACCCTGCAGGACAGAGCTCCAAGTGTTGGATGGATGCACCCAACTATGATGCATTCTTGAGTCTGGGATGGCACAGCCAGCACCGGCATCATGGACAGCCTGGTGCCACCCTACAAGGTCATTTCTCAAGGCCACAACAGACCAGAAAGGACACAGCGTGTAGGACAGTTACTGCCTGGCACCCACTGCCTTTGTCCCCAGCAGTATCCGGATGTGTCTGGCTGCACTGCTGTGTTTGCTGTGTCCCAGTAACACAGAGATAAGCCAAGGCCTGACCGGAATCTCTGCTTTGACTCCATCTCTACTGTGGACGGAATCATGAGATGCTGCACAGGATCCCACCGAAACCAGAAATAACTGCAACATGAAAATCTCCCCACTCAGTACATGGACACCCCAAACTCTCCTGGAGCAGCCCACACATGCAGCTATCAGTTGGACAAGGAGCTGCTTGCTGTTGTCTCTGTACCTGGGATGGGCACCGATGCTTGGCCATGGATCGGTGCCACCCTCAGGTGCACACAGTGCCTGGTGCCATAGCCAGGTGCCACCCGGGCAGAGGGGAAGCAAGGGCATGCATGGCCGTGATGTAATCTTGCCCCGGAGGCCGTCCCTGGAAGGGAGCGAGCTGCCCGGCTGGGGTGGAAAGCCAAGGCGCTGTGTCATTCCTTCAGGCTGGCAATTTGGGTAGGAGCCAAAGGGCTGCCCAGATCACACCAGGCTCCGAGAACGTGTCCCAGTCTTGGCAGGTCTTGCATGCCAGTACCTTAATTCCATCTTTCGGCCACCGAGGGAAGGCAACAGTCAAGGTAACAGGGCAGGGGAGAGGGGCTGCTGTCAACTCCCTGCTCTGCCCGCTGACAGTTCTGGGAATGCAAGCAGCCAACAGCCTACAAGACTTGTCCATCTCAGCAAAACGGAGAACTGGGCTGAACTGCTCCCAGCCCACCTTTCCACGGAGCAGCCCAGATTTTGGGGCAGGGACAGCCCACCAGAGCTGGCTGTGTTTAATGTGGGTGCTCAGATGCACTTTGCCAGCCATAGGGATAACTCACGCACGGGCTGGCAGCGATTTCATCAGCACGGCCAGACCCATACAACCAGTTAGCTTGGAAAAACAGGGACGATTCTAATGACAGCTTTGGAGCAGTGGTGCTCTGGGTCCCAGTGCTCTGCAGGAACATCTGGCAGAGCCTGCAGGAAGCTGTGGGGCAGCCTCGGCTGCAGGCCCAGCCCTGTGCAGGGTGAAGGAGACATCCCAGCTCCCATGTTTTGTAGCTCCTAGGAAGACATGAACAACACAGAACTGCTAAATTTTGCAACTAGGGTTGCAAGGCTGCTCATTCTCCCCAGCCCCAGTTCTCTAGCTTTCCCCCTAGAGCTGTTGCAGGCAAATGCAAGTTGCTGTGCGCTAATCCCAGCCTGAGGAACTGGGAGCCACCCTGACCCAGGCAGCACTGTCGCTGGATTATACCTCTGGCTTCATCCAGAGCTGGCTGGGATCGGGGTCAGCTGCAGCTGCCATGCTCGAGCACTTGGCTGCGGGAAGGCCAAGTGGGGCAAAGCAAAAGAGGGAGGAGGCCCAGGAAAAGAAATAGGGCTCAGAATAGAAACCAGGTTAGGGCTACACTGTGGGTGGCGGGAGCAGGTATTGCTGGCTGCCATGCCAGCCCTGGGGACCGCAACCTCCACACCAACCTCAACAGCGCAGCCAATACGATGCCATGGGAGCACGGCAATGCAGCAGGCTTGAATGGTCTGCACCCTTGGATTCTGAGAGCCTTCCAGCTGGAGGGCACAGGGGGAAAGGGGCTGCAGGAACCTGTGTGCAAAAGGGATGAAGGCTCGGCCCTGAACCAAGCCCGAGTGCTGGGGCAGCTGGATGGTGGAAAGAGAGAATTGAATAGCAAGGAAAAAAATCATCAGATATTTTTTCTCCTTTCTTCCTGAATGGGAGAAAGAACAATCAACAATGAGCCAAGCGACGCAGATAAGCCTGACCTCCCACAGTGTGCCGGCGGGGCGAGCGTCACTGCTGGCACTGCCCCGAAGCACTGCGGGCTCACACGGGGACATCGGCACAGGGAGCCTGCGGGCAGCCAGTGCCACCCCACACACCACATCTGCCGGTAAGCACAGGAGCTGACCCACGGCCACAGCCCTGCTGGGCTGCAGCCAGCTGGAGCTGGGCACGGGTATGGCACGGAGCTGATAGGGGCTTTACTGATAAAGGCTGGAGGCAGTTCTGGGAATGGCTCCGCTGCCCGCCCCCAGCCCTATTCCTGAGCACGATATTGCCTTCCGGCACAGTGTAGGTGATGTCCTTGGGAAGCAGGGCGATTTGCTGGGAGGGCAGTGACTAAGGGGTGAGTTCTGTTGGAAAAAGGGGTGAAGCTGAACTTGTGGAGGTGATGGGAAGTTTCCAGTGAATACGTAGGACTCAGGCTGCTCAGGGAGCTGAGCCATGGACCACCCCAGGGAAGCCAAGTGTGTCATCCAGGATCTATCCATCAGCTTCAAATCATGAGAAAACTGCTTCCATAAAATCCAGAAGGACGAATGCTGCACATTATGCCAAACACCATCCCCATCACCTCTGTTTCTCCCAGACACCAGACTGTGGTGCCCCCTCTTCATTCTGTGTTGCTCCATTCCCAGTAATTCAGGGGAAGGACAGCGTTAAAACGGTGCTTTCATTCAGCCCTCAGATCCAGGACCCACTCACTCCCCAGCAGCCCAAAGCCTCCCCGGAGGCACCCGCAGCACCCACGTCACACACGGGTGAAACCAGTCCGTGCTGGGGACACATCCCCAGTCATGGCACTGGTCCTGGCCAGGACAAGGCAGACTGAGCCCATCGTGCTCCTGCCCAAGGAGCCAAGTGAAGCCGTGGGCTGGGTGAGTAATGCCCTGGGCTGGCTGCCTCGAATACTTGGGGCTGATCTATTGCCTGCATGCCAGGAGGCGATGACCGCTGGCCAAGGTGTGGATGCCTTCCTGGAGCTGTGAGCGGGGCTCAGGGCCACATCCCAGCATTGTGCTCACGCTTCTGTGCCATCACTCATCCCCTTGCTCAAAGCAGAGCCTCCAGCTCCCAGCCAGGACCCTGCTGTCCCCCACATCTGCTACTCCCAGGAGTGGCTCTTGGGAACATGGACACCACACCTCCCACCAAAGCCACTCTTTGGTCATCCCACGCATCCCTCTGGGATGGCTCTGAGCCCCAGGGGCTGCTCAGCCCTCGCAGGCTCTGCCCCAGAGCAGGAGCAGAGCTGTGGTCACACACACGCTGGCGCTGCTGCCGGTATCCTGCCTACACTGTAACCTCTTACATCAGAAGGCACCTGGCCAGCTCCTGCCTCCTGCCTGTGCCAGCACCACAGCAGCTCCCAGGGCCCAGCACTCAGTCCCACACCCTAAGGATCCCTAAATGCACCTCCATGGGGTGCGCATGGGACACCTAATCCCCACTGGGTCAGGAGAAAGGTGCCTTCCCTCTCAGGGCACACACACAGCAGCCATCCCTGGTGTCTTCTGAAAGCACAAAGGAAAAAAAAGGATGTCTTAATTCAGTATTTAATTTCTTTTCTATTTTTAATTTAAGAAACTTTGGTATGGGGATATTGAGCTGGCATCTTCCTCAAGCATGGAAATCCTGGGACCCTGCATGTTTTCCAGACCCACACAGATGGGTTACGGGATGCTGGGGCAGCAGGGCAAAGGCATTCTGCACTGGGTGGGACACAGTGCCAAGAACAGCACACATCCTCTCGCTTCCCCTTCCCAGCCATGAACTATATGGAAAACCGCCGTTGAGATCTTTGCCTGGAGGTGCAGTGGGCAATCAGTTCACAGCACGCTAAGGGGCTGTGCAGGATGCACGGAGCACACGCTCAGGATCCATGCATGCGTTAGCATGAGTGGCTGAGCTCAGGGCATTGCTGCTGGGCATCTGCTGTTGTCCCCCAGGCCTTTTGATGGTCTCTCGTGGGATGCAAAGCACTGCATGGTTTGCGCCCGACTCCCTTATGTAAGAGTGGTGGGGACCAGCCCTGGTTTGTAGGTCAGAAAATGGAGGTGCAGGGCAGGTAAGGGATTGGGCTGGGTCAGCCGGTGAGTCAGTGCCAAAGGAGGGACCGGTGCGGCGGAGGCTTTATTAGCAGCTGAGGGGTGGAGCGAGGCTCCCAGGCAGGCGAAGGCACAGCCGAGGCGCAGCATCGGCCCATCGGGGTCTCACCCTCTCGCCTCGTGGCCCCACGTCCTCAAATCCCCGACCGCCGGCCATGCAGCCCCGCTGCCCCCACTGCCACCCCTAAGGGCATCGGAGCTGCCCGCGCCTGCAGCCCCGCACCTCGACACGGCCGCAGCAGTGCCAGGACGCCAGGGATGGAGCAAGGTCAGTGAAACAGGTTTCTCCTCCTCCGTCCCTCGAGCACGGTGCTTTCATTCGCCCTTCCCTGCGCAGGCTGGGAGCTATGGACTTGTTGACAGCGGCTCTCGTTAGCTCTGTTATTGAGCTGGGATGGGGCTGGACGTAGCGGCTCAGACAGTGAGCGGTCGCCTCATGCGTGTCCCCATCTGGGTGTCTTTGCTGCGGCTCTTCGTCCAGAATTGTAAAGATTCTTTGTGCTTGGAGACCCCCGCTGTGGGGAGGTGGGTTCTAGAGAACCAACCTCCATGCCATGGAGCTGGGCTGCAATAAGGCCGTGGGGCTGCCTGAGCACTTGGTGCCAGTGCTGGGGACTGGGAGTGGGGCAAGGACTGGGGTCATCTGGGAAAGGCTGAACACAGTGCCTAGGATAGGAGCCAGGATCCTTCCTCTGCCCCATTCAGGGTTTTTGCCCCACTCTCCTCTGCATTTCTCTCCTGCGCCTGCCACCCGTGTGCACCGGGATGGGGACACACAGAGACAGCATTCCCAAAATACAGCCTGAGCTGGCTGGGGCAGCACCCACAGACACAGTGGGTTTGGCTGCAATGCGGCCGGACCAGGCAAGCTCCAGTGAGACAATGGGATGGAAGCAAAGGGGCGCTGAACCCAGCCCGACCCATCCTTGCACCTCCTCCAGGGCGCTGGTCCCTGAGCATGGCAGGGGTCCCAGGGACTGCAATGGGGGACAGGGAGAGCTGGGAGGTGATCTTCCCGCTGGCACCAGGCAATGCATGCAAGTTGGAGCTTGGTGTGCTGCACTGGGGAAAATTGTTTCTACTTGCTGCTGAAGTACATCTTAAAATGTTAAAGAATTCCCTGCAACCCCCCACCAGCCTCGTATGCTTCTGCAGAAACAGCTGTGTACCACCACCATGGGGACTGAGAAAAGCAATCACTACCACAACTCCACAGCCGCAGAGCAAACACGTGATGCCATTGCCACAGCAAAGCTGAAAATCTCAGATCAGGCACGTGCTTACAACTGGGTTCCCATGCTCTCCTCTGCAAGGCAGCAAGTTCAGGCTGCACCCACCTACAACCAGTGCTGTCAGCCCTGCTCTAGCCATGAGGAGAGGTGCTGGGATCGCACACTGCTCTATACCAGTGCTGTGCCCCCCCTTCCCCAGGATGCTCCATGCCATTCCTCAGGGCTCCTCCAGAGCAATCTGGGAACAGCACTACTGGGGAGCTCACTCAGAGGGAGAACCCACGTTAGCATTTACGAATTGTGTGAAGCAGACCTAGAAAATAATTTACTGTGTTCATGCTCACAGGTACAACCCCAGCACCTGCAGGGCCAAACCCAGCTCCAGAAAGAGGGGTGTCATTTGGGGCCACATCCAGGCCTGTTCTCTGATGGGAGCAAAGCTGAGTGCAGAGGGTGTTCTGTGTTGACCCCCCACAGTGCTGCCTCCATCCCGGCCGTCCCCTCCTGTCTGCACACCATGTTACTCAGCTGCCCAGCCAGGAAGTAAATTCCCAGCAGGATGGGCAGGAAATTGTTAAGCAAATGGTGTGCAATGGTGCACGCTGGCCTGGCAGGTCACTGACCCCAGTGCCGCCCTCTGCCTGGCACTGCTGTCGGTCACTGGCTCCCGGTGTGGAGCATAATATAGGGCTGTGGGCTGAGTGCTGCTGCTGCCTGGCCTCTAGGGGTCACCTCCAGCTGTGGGACCCACTTGGTGTCGCATGGCCTCTCATGGCTTCCATTGTGGTACCCGGGAATCAGGGATGCTGCATCTTCTGCACCATCGGGGTAGGGAAACACAGGGCCCAAACATAGGGATTTGTTTTTGCTGATTTAGCATGGAGAGCAGCACAAGGAGGGCTGGCGTGTAGGAGTTAGGGCATAAAGGTTCCCAGCGGGGTCTGGTCACTCCAGATGCGGTGGCTGGTGTTTGCTTGCAGGCAGCATGGGGCCAGGACAATCCACCTGCTGCCTGGGTTTCTGTTTGGGAGGGTATGGAAGGGTGTTCTCCAGGGTGTGCCAGCCCTGGCCTCCACCCTGCTTTCACAAGAACCACTCCAAAAGGAGCTTGTTGATCTTGGTCACAGAGGAGATGCAATTCATAGCGGTGAGATTTACCTGCCAGGGCCTGGCTGTGCCAGGGGATGGGGGACAGCCACATCCCCGCATCCCAGGGATGAGCAAAGCTCAGCTCCATCCCCAGCTTTGCGGGATGCAACAATCCAGGGCGAGCTGCCTGCTGCAGGATCGCGGGACATGGAGCATCCTGCCCTGCAGGGCTGTGGGGAATGACACGGTGGCCAAACACCACAGCAGAGCTCAGAGAGCGTCCGTGTCAGCGCTCAGGTTTGGTCTGTCTCTGCAGCTGTAGAGGTGACCGCATTGGTCAATGAGCACGGCAAACCTGGGGGCTTCCTGGGACCTGTCTGTCCCGCGGCTCTCGGCGGCACATCGCTCTTCGGCTCAGCCTTCCCAGCAGCTCTCTGGAGGAGAGCCAGGTCGGGAGAGCGGATCTTTGTGTTCCTACAGCCTGACAACAGCAGCCACTCCGTGCCTCCGCGGCGCGGCCCATCGCGCTTCCCGGGCCGGACCCAGCAGAGGGAGCTGTGACACCGGGAGCTGTGACACCGGGAGCTGGGCAGCCGTGCACTGGGATGCTCGGACCGGGCCCCGCTGCACCCAGCTGTGATGCCCACAGGTGCTGCCCCCAGGCCTGGGAAGTTCTGGGTGAAATTCCAGGCTCAGCTCCTGTCCTGCAAGAACAGGACAGACACATTGCCCATGTTGCAACAGGCAACAACCCAACACAACAGCATCTTCATTTCAGATCATCACGCTTCCCACAGCACAGTCAGTCTCACGGACACACTGAGCTCCACTGGCAGAAAGCAGGGCTGGCAAGTCTCAAGCTGAACTGCCCCAAACCAGGGTAACCAAAACTCCCTTCCAAACCACAGCATCAAACAATGGACCGAAGCGACGAAGGACCAGGAGACAGCTCCACAGCTCCCCACTCCTCTACCCAGTGCCCCAAATCAACCACTTGCTCAAGAAGGAACAGATGTGATTGTTTATTTCGGGTCCCTTGGAAAATACCATCATACTGCTCCTTCCTTTCATGGCTTTGTGTGCTCTCAAGCCCCCACGCATTCCTCTGGTGAGCAGGAGGGGGTGGCAGCTGCCTGGTCCCATCCCAGCAGTCATCCTCCATCGGGTACCGCGGGGAGCATCTCACGGATGGAGCAGAATGGGGGAACAGGAGGGCAGGGCACAGGGGTGGACGGGGACGGCTGCAGCTTTCAGCTGCCCCAGGAAGAGAGTCTCTGGCTTGTGATTTCTGGCAACTTAGAACTGGGTTTGTTTCATTTAAAAAATAAAAAAAAATAATAAAAAAAAAGCAAAACAGTAAAATGCTGCTGCTGCTATCTGCAAAAGGAAAGAGAAAAGCCTGTCAGCACCCTGGAGGTCCAAGACTGAGCTGTGCTGGAAGCCAGAAAAACGAGGAAGAAACACACAGATCCATGAAGGATGGGAAGCAAAAGGAGCACAGTAGTTGGAGTGTCAGCAGATGCGACAGCGGGGACACCATGCTAATAACTTCAGTTCATCTCAATGGCAAGCATGCGGGCCTTCAAACCAAGCCAAACAAACTCTGGAAAGGCCATAAAGTAACAGCTCCAACCCAGATAATGCAATCTCCAAGATCTCTGAAGATCTGAAGCTCTTGGGGAAGGACTGCCAGTGGCACTGGGCACTGCGCTCAGCCGGCTCCCACTGGGAACCACCATTACTTCTTTCAAAAGGTGAAGAGTCAAGGCAAGCATGAGTGTGGTTGGAAATCCTAGCTAGGGGACTCAGAAGCATCAGACCACAGAGCAGTCTGCATTCATAAAGGTTATGAAACAAAGCAAGGACTTCACATCCTGCCCAGCCACAAGGGCTGTTGAGTAATGAACTAATGCTATTGCCGCCTCTCTGAACTCTCATCATTTCCACACAAGCAGGAATTTGCTCACACACAGAAGCACTGAGGTTACCTGGACTCCTGCTTTTCCAAGTGAGTTGAAAAGCAGACCTTACATTATCCAAATCTCCACCCGCTGAAAGGTTTAATCGCTCAGTGGCCCCATCTCCTACTTACAGTTCAGTGTCTACAATAACGTCTGGCCTCTCCAGAGTCTGCCGTCTCCTCTGGATGGCATCCACAATCTTTTTCCTGGGGCCCAATGGGATGTTGATACTCTTCAGGTCATTGTCTGAACATAGCATGAGCGCCTCCAAGTCGATCTTTTCCTTCTTCAAGATAGAGATGAACTCAAACATGTGCAGGGAAGCCAGGAAGGTCTCCAGGGGGCTGGTGTCTGGCTCGTCATCGTCATCGAGGCCCAGCTCCACCTCGTCCCAGGGCAGCTCCTCCGCGTTCCTCTCCTGCAGGCTGTTGGCACTGCCAATGCTGTCGTTGAGACTTGGCGAGCGCTGCAGGCGGCTGCGCAGTTTGACACCTACCCCCTCCGCGCCGCCTTCCCCCGGCACGCCGGCGTCCTCGCGGCCGATGCCGAAGAGCCCGCTGCTGACGTAGTTGCGCCGGAACACCATGGTGCCCAACCCGGGGCGGTTGAACAGGGACTCGTGGCCGGAGTCGGTGCTGACTTCTGAGTGGGCCGAGTCCATGTGCAGCCCCGGATCGCTTATGGCACGGGAGACGGTGTCCTCGTCGGTGAGGAACATGTCCCGGATATTCCGCCGAGTCCACTCCTTGGGGCTGGCGTACGTGCCCTGCTTCACAAACATGACGTCGTTCCCCAGCTGCAGGCCGGACAGGGACCGCACGCTTTTCCTCCCGTCCTCGTAGATTTTGAACGTCCCGTCCACCTGCTTCTTCTTCTCCAGCTTCTTCTGTATTTTCGTCTTCCCCTTGGCTGTGCCGTGGATGGTGGCTTGTGAGTATGGCAGAGAGGTCACCATGGACATGTGCTGGAACTTCTTGCTTAAGGTGCTACTGGAATAGCTGGAGAAGCTCATGGTGTCTGAATTATCCAACATTTCCTTTCTGTACCTTTTCTCCATCCTTTCGTGGTGCTTCTTCTGCAGCTTCACGCAGTCCTTGATCCTCCGCTCGGCGTCCCGGAACGCCTTGTCCTTCAGCTTGCTCACCAGCTTGGGGTTGAGGCTGCTCTGCTTCGCAGCGATGGAGTCCAGGTAGCGCACGCACTCCATGTGCCCCTTCATGGCTGCCATGTCCAGCGGGGTGTGGTAGTCGTTGTCCAGGCACCAGATGTTGGCCCCAAAAGAGATGAGGAAGGAAAGGCAGTTCAGGTGGCCGTTGGCTGCCGCCAGGTGAAGAGGCGTGTTCCCCCAGATGTCGCATTTGTCTGGATCCCCCCTAGACAGCAAGGAAAAGAAGTGGTTAGCATGCTGCCTCGACTGACAGACTGCTGAGAGATGTCCTAAAGAATGAGATATTGAAGGCATGCAGGGCGAAACACTACCTGCACAGTGAATCTTTTTCTCATCTCCCACAGCCTGGTTTTAAGTCTTTTGATGGGGTGTGCAACGCCGTGGAATCATGTGCCTGACAGACAGACCCACAGTAATTCCCATGACTTGAATTTAGCTCTCAGGATGTTCGTGTTCCTGCATCAAACCAGTTTTTGGAGCAAGACAGGCCAGGTTCTGATTAGCCCAGAACTGAGATGAAAGGCTGATTCCAGCTCAGGCCTCAGAGTTTCCAACCTCAAACATACCAGTAGGCATTATTCAGATGCCATCTTCAAATCTTCATTCAGATTGCAGAGAGAGACATCCCAAAATGCCCCTCCATACACCACAACTTAAATGGGATTCCACGTCATCCCACCACAATACGAACACCACCACAGAAGGGTCACCCCATCCTCAGCACAGGCTCTGAGCACTGCGCTGCACCTTTGCACCTCTTTGCTATCTGTGCCATGGGAACCCAGAGCAGCAGAGGGCACGACTTCAGGAGGGGACGAGGGCAAGGCTGTGGCACTGCCTCGAGGTTGGGGTTCTGGGGGGGGTGCCATACCACGCATGGTTTCGATTGCACGTTGGTACGAGCACATCCTAAGAATCCAGTTTCAGAGAAAGTGCAGATAAGGTTTCTGCACTCCTCAAGAGTTGGACACGTGATTAATGCCATGAATGTCTCTTCCCACATCGTGCCCTGTCCCAGCTGCGCTGCTGGGGCACAACTTGCCCACACCTCCTGCCTCCCTTGATGGAACAAACACAAATAGGATTTGGGAGACTTTCATCCTTCTGCCGTTCCCCTATATCTATGATCAGCTGAAATGAGAGATGGCTCATACCACTGCTGGCACCAGCTTTCACTCGAGCGTGTGTGCTAATGATATGCAGCCAGCAGTATCTGTCAACAGAGCACTCTCCTTCACAAGCATGGATAAGGCAAAGCTTTCTGTGAGGGCTGCATGGCTCCATGCAGCTCCTGCCCCATTCCCCCCCGCCCTTCCCCATGGGCTCCATAGGAACCCAGCACTTTCCCTTCAGCACGAGGTCCCCATTAAGCAGCAGCTGGTCAAAAGGCTCAGAACTGTGTAAGGGAACTGACCCCCACAAACCCTACAGGATTTATGTATTCAGAGCTTTTGACATCTCTCATAGAAGCAGAAAAAGGCTGCAAAGATGAGGGGGCTGAGAGCAGGAGGATGGGGAGGCTGCGGGGCTGAGGGAGCCATCAAGGCACCAGGAGAGGTCCTGCAGCAACACCGAGCTCCCAGGAGCAGTAACACCCCAGCCCTCCCTCCCTCTCCTGTAGTGACATGTCCAGGCTGGGAAATTCATGGGCAGGATAAATATTTGATGATTTGCAAGAGAGGAGTAAATTATTGATGCAGCTGGATTAAAGAGCCAGCGAAACTGGAACTGCTGGGGCTGGTGGTGGGGTCCAAGGGCACGAGAGGGGCCGGACACGTATGGGGATCTGTGATTCGGATGGGCACTTGGCAGTGGGCTCAGATGGATCAGCTTTGATGCCCAAGGCGAGCTGCATGGATGCTTCACCATAATGTACTTCTCATGTCCACTTGGTGGCAAAGAGCAAAGCCAGAAAGCTCCTGGGGGATTCACGTCTGAAGGTTTACTTTGCTCATCGTTTCATTGCCTATGAGAATAAATGAGGGGAAAGAGCACCAAACCCAGCTTTTTCTGGACATTTCCCCTGGCTAGAAGCAAAACTTATAGTGCAGAATTATATCCCTAGGTCACTTTGTCCCATACATATCTGCCAGAGGCACTAAAAACAAGGAAGGAGCAATGCTGACGCGCAAAGTAGACGTGTTTGATCTGGATAATAATGAGCCCTCCCCCCGGTGGGTGCCGGTCTGCCCAAAACTTCCCCTCCAGGGCACCGCGCATCGGCAGATGCTGACTGCAGGGTCCACTAAGTGGGAACACATTTTAATAACAGGTGTGAAGCACAGTGCTTCTCAGCTTCAAAGTGTTTTTGAGTGCTGAGTCAACTCCCATAATCATCACTATTAAAAATGCTGTTAATTGAGCTCCTTGGGTGGATGTGTGCATCTCCTGAGTCACCGCGTTCTCCCCATGACACGCACGCTCACTCCCTTCCTGCCGGTTTTCCCCTTCCACTTCTCCCCTGGGACCCCAATTAGCCCGGGATCCGGCACTTACACACGTCCTCCCCTGGCCACATGTGCAGAGTTCCTCCATAGCAAGGGGCTGGCTCACGGCTCACTCAGGTGTGGGAGGGAGTGGGGCCTCTGACTGGGATGCAGACAACCCTGGGTTCTGCAAAGCACGTGACGGTGTTTTGTAGGGAGAGCAGAAAATCATTCATGGCTTGAGGAAAAACCAAGCAGCTTCAAGGCGATGACGTAAGCAAAGCTTAGAAACGAGCAGAAAAATGAGCTTGGGACTCAGCACAGAGCCTGCACCGTAAGCTTTGCTGAGTCAGGGATTCAGCTTTTGTCCAACGAGTTCAGGTTCCACACAACCCAGCACCAGATGCTCCATGTGAGGTTCAGCTCAGGGCTGATCGTGCCCCATCCCACTCCTGTGCACCCCCCCAGGCTGCAGCCCTGAGCCCCCCACGGCCACAACGCACAGCACTGCCCGTGGGTCTGTACAGCAGAAAGATGTACCACAGCTCTGTGGGCTCCCCCAAGCCAAGGAGGTGCTCCCGGCAGAGCCCCTCAGCTCCTGGAGATCTGGAGCTGGACTGACGCCCATCACTGCCACAGCAGTGCGTAACAGACCGTGCTGAAGAATGACCTCCTCTGAAAATCTGCAGCACTAAATGCCAGCCAGCCTCTTTTCCCATCCATTGTGTTAATTGAGGTTTTTTTCCTTTGCCGGAGCCCAGCCAGGAGGAACAAAAAGGCTTTTTGTGTCGCTAACAAGAAGGATGAGCACTGCTGTCCCCATCCCCTCCAGCAGTGGCACTGAGGCAACAGTCCACTGCAGCATCTCTCCACTGCCCAACACTGGTTTGGGGCACTGGCACTCTCAGGTGCCCCCAAGATCCCAAATCTCCCCTTGCTCTTTCTCCTCCCCAGCACTCCTGGCTGGAAGTTTGTCCGTTCCTCAGCACAGGATGGAGGGGTGAGGAGGTTTTGCTGCTCTGTGCGTGGTGCTGGGCATGCAGAGAAGGATGCCTGCTTTGCCCTGCCATCCATCACCTAAAGGGCACCATCCCTCTGCTGTGCTATTTTCCCTGTCAGCAGCAAATGTATATTAGACCATTAATTAAACAGCAGCCGAGCTGCACTCAGACACATCCAGCAGGATTTAATTTAATGTGAATTTATAAAAGAGGCTCCCGTGCAGAAGTGTAACCCTTGAGCTTGGTGGAGGGCACGGATATGTGGGTCAGCACCATGCAGGCTTTGGACCCATCATCCAGCAAGGCTCCTGACTGTCAGAGCATCTTCGGAATCCTTTCCAGCAGCAGTATGTGCCCAGCCTTGTGGCAGCCCAGGGCATCCCCTCCTGGGTTCTGTTCTCAGAGCACAGCGTTGCCCTCTCCCCAGTGGACATTCCATCCTGAGCTTTCCTCTGTTGTGCCGGGCACCAAAGGACTTCTCAAAATGGATGTACACAGCCTTTCTGGCTCTGAATTTGAAGAGAAAATGCTTTATAATGGAAGGGCTGTAGAGTGCGATAGACTCTGCCTGTGAATGCAGCCCTTGGGCTGAAATGGACCAAAGCATCCGGAGATGTTGAGCCCAAAACAGGAACAGCGGAGATGTGGCTGATCACATGCAAGAGAGCAAACACAGCCCAGGGTGGGTGCAAGCAGGGAAGTGCCATCCTGGGAGCTGACAGGTGCCTTCAGATGAGATGTTCAGCAAAGCTATGCAGAATGAATACTGACATGTGCTCCTGGAGGAGGTGAGGGAGGAAAAGTGAGGGAGAACGGGGGAAAACAGGAAGGAATCTATCTATTCTATGAATCAGGTGCAGCACACCTTGCTGTAGCACAGACCTTGCACAGCTTCACCCCTACAACAAAGCACAAAGGTACCTCTGGTACCTTCTGGTACCAAGTCCCTCCCTCTGTGCATCTACACCAGCAATCCTCAGATTTGGCAGCCCCAGCAACCTTGCTTGGGTGGACTTAAATCTGCCCCCGGGTCATCTGCTCCTCGGTTTCCTGAGTTCCAGGTGCAAAGCAGACTGCTGGTGGGGCACGTCCCGACCCTGCTTTGGGTAGGACAGGCAAGCATCACCCGCTGCCAGTTGGCACAGCACACATCCTTCCTCCACGTGAGTTGAGCATTTTGTGGGACAGAAGGAATACTCATTGCCTCTGTCCCCTCATTCAGAAGGGCTGGCTTTGTGGCAGTGACCCAATGTGCCAATGTTTTGGCTCTGCCTGTCCTCATAGGACCTGACTCAGGGCTCCCACAGGGGAACACAGTCCTACCTGGGAGCTACAGAGCAAAGGGTTTGTTATAGGGCCAGAGAAGCTGGGAAAATCCAGAGCGGGCAGAGAAGAACAAGGAGAGAAAAACGACAAGTAGGGGACAGGAGTGAAGGTGACATGGACAGCAACCACCACTTTGTAGGACAGCTGCACAGGGAGGGGGGAAAGCCGTGGTTCGCACCACTCTGCCGCAGGGAACCGCGCACCCTCCAGCACTCACCCTCTGCTGACAATGAGGCGCAGGGCGTCCAGGTTGCCATGGTAGGCGGCCCACAGGGTGGGGGTCATGCCATCCTCGTCCGGCGAGTTCAGGTCCTTCTTGGTGGCTTCCTTCAGCAGGTCCAGGTAGCCATCCCGGGCCGCTCGGTGGTATTGGTCATTCATGGTGCGCAGCGATTCCCGGGCGAGCACATGGGTGCACAGGGGGCTCAGCGAGCGGGCATGGGGAAGGGGAGCTGCCAGAAGGGCCCCGTCACCTCGTGCAGCTCTGCCCTTAGCAGGACACCTGAGAAGCGCAGGCAGGGAGGCAGGGACTCCGGGACTCCTTCCAACCCAGCCGCGCTCTCTAGGGCTTCCCCTGGGTCCTAAACATCCCCCAGCACCTCTGCCGGCTCCGCAGCACAGCGGAAGCTTCAATTAAGCAGCATTGCTGCACCAGGCTCAGCCAAGTGCTGTGGATGTGGGGTCATCCTGAGACAGCTTGCCAGGTCTGAATGTCTCCTAACAGAGCAGGCAGAAGGTGTCGTGGCTGAACCCTGCCTGACGCCCCATGCACCTGACCTCAACACTGTCAGCAGGGGCTGATGAAGCAGCAGTGAGGGCTCAGCCCCATCACAGCAGGGATACAGGGACCCCACAACCATCCTTGCTTGTGTCTGAGTACCTCTGTCACGACATGTTGGAGAGGCAACATGAGTCCTAGACACCTTTCATGCTGACACCAAATTTCTGCAGGGAGCTGCTCAGTGCCAGGGAATCTGCTCTCACAGGATTCCCAGGCCCGGGGCACCCTCTGCTGTTAGGAGGTGCCAAGATGAGCCCGGATGTTGCCCAAGGCACGTGGCTGTGGCAGCGCATTGTATCACCCAGTGAATCCTAACCCCTGGGCCACACCATCAGGGAGGAGGAATTTCCTGCTCCTCTCCATGCTGAGCCCCAGCAGTGCCCTATGGCAGCAGGGTTCTCTGCCGGCCTCGTGCCCGGCTCCAGGGGTGGCATGGGATGGGCTGGGAGCAGGGAGAGGAAGGGAGGGCAGCCCAGAGCAGCGCCAGGTGCAGCGATTGAGCCTGGGGTGACGGCGCTGAGTCCCACCCGCAGGTCCTCTACTGCTCAGCCATCCGTCATGGATGCACCGCACACAGAGCTATTTGCTGCAGGGATCCTTCAGGTGAAAAGCAGCCTAGTAATGCCTGCAATTCATTACTGAGGTTATTTAATGATTCCTGCACTATTACTCGCTACGCTTATTATTACCATGCTCTGTGGTGGCTCCCACGGGAGACCAAGAGTGTTGCCCAAGGCAGGAAACGCTCCTTCCTCTGTTTCCGCTGTCAGTGCAGCTCCTTGCAGGCTGCACTGTCCCTGCAGGCATTCAAGGCTAGGATGGATGTGGCTCTGGGCAGCCTGATCTGGTGGTTGGTGACCCTGCCCGTGGCAGAGGGGTTGGAACGAGATGATCACTGTGGTCCTTTTCCACCATTCTCTGATTGTGTGAGCAGTCTGCAGTGCCCACATGCTGTGCGGAGGCTCTGGACAAGGTGAGCACAGTGTATATGGAGAACTGCGCGAGCTTTTCTTGCTCCCTGCCCTCTTCTGGGCAGCCCAGCTGCAAATGCTCCAGTGGTCCCCTCTGCTAACTGCCAGCCAGGGGTTTTCTTGCCATGAGGCAGTGCATCTCATAAGCAGCCGTTTAGTATTGAGTCCCCAAATAAAACCAGGAGGGATCAGTAGAAAGCAGCTGAAAAGTCATCTGTGGACCAGTGGGTCCACATCCACGGACCGATTTTTAGGTGGTTCTACATGGAGCCAGGAGTTGGACCTCACCGTCCCAGCTGGGGGCAGCCCACGGCGCGGCGACAAAGCGGTGCCTTCAGCTCCGACCCGAGAGCTCCGCACTCTCTGAAGGCAGAACGCACCCCGCGCAGCTCCCGCTCGCCGTGCCGGTCCGGGCCGCCCCCGGGGGGCTGCTGGCTGCGAACGGCTCCGCTCGGCACGGCCGCGGGGTGCGGTGGCAGCCGGTGGGTGGCAGCAGGGGAGCGGCAGCGCCGTGTGCGCTGCGGCAGGAAAGTTAATCTGCCGGGGAGGTTTTCTTATCGAGGAACGAAAGTCGTTCTGCGCTGCGTCTCCTCGTCTCCGTGCTGAAATGTAACAGTAAAGTCACACGGAGCCCCACTGAAGGCTCCTGCCCGCCCCAGCCTGCTCCCATCCCAGCTGCTCGTTTCTCCTTGAAATGGGAGAGGAAAAGCTCCCAGCGGGCAGCGAAACGCGATCCCAGCCTGAAAGGCAGCGCGTCGGCAGAGGGGAGCAGAGATTCCCGTCCCCAAATGCTGCTCCGCTTTGGTGCTAAACCTTCCTCCTCTTGGGCGTCGTGGGACGATACTGAGCTGCCCTTGGCAACGAAAGGATACAAACACAAATTTCTTCTTTTTCCTTAAAAACATTCCTGTGCGGGGCAGGCTGGGAGCACGCTGACGGGAATGGCACAGGGTGAGGCACAGTGTTTGCTATGCTTAGTTAACCAGAACACCAAGCCCAACGCCGTCAGCAAAAAGTTCATCACCTAAAGTGTCTTCTCTCGAGGGATGAGAGATGCTGCAGTGAAATTAGCTTGGTTTGGTGGCTTTGCTCTGCCTATGGCAGCTGTGACCCTGCAGCCGAGCGGTCATGCCATGCTCAGCAGTGCTCTCACCTCATGCCCTCCTCGGGTAAATAACTCTTATCTCCTCATCTCTCATACTTCCCCAAAACCAGCAATTGCCCAAAATGGATCATGTGAGTTTTCCTGAGAAGTCCATGAAACACTGCTGTCAGCTCCAGACATGGTATAAATCACGGAGACATCCCAGCGGGTATAAATTCTTTGACTGATCGAGCTGCAGCAACAGGGAAACCTCTCCAGCAGCCCAGCGAGAGCAGGGATTGGATTCCAGGCAGCAAAGCAGGTCGGTGCAATGCTCAGTTTGAGCAGTCACTTTGCTTTGTTTCAGGCTTTTCACAGGGAATTGAGGTGCTGAGCCTGGCACGAAGGGCCAGCAGAGATGGCTCACGTCACTCTTGCAGGAACTGCTGCAAACCACAGCGTGACGTTCTGAAGGCTCCCGGGGTTTTCTCACCTTTCCTTGGCCTTCTCCTGAGCCAGCATGACATTTTTTCTCAGAACGTTTAGTGGTTGGCATGTAGAAGTCAAACCACATTGGACGTTTGCCCCAGGATATTTGATCTTGGGAGTGCTCTTCTGGTGTCTTTCCAGTATCTTACATCAACAAACATCAGTATATACGTTGCATGGCAAATTAGGCATTGCTTTGTTAAACAGACCTGTTATCTGCCCATGCAAAAGCATCTTAAGCAAGGGGAACCGGGAAGAAACAGTTTGAATATAAGCTCATTCCTCTTCTTGCTCCTCCTGTCTCAGACTTTCGTGTTCCTCTGACACGTTCTCTCCTCCTCATACCGTGTCTCATGTTGGTCCAGCCCTGGGCTGTTCAAAATGAAGTGACCTCGTGCTCATGGTCTCTCCTCCCAGCAGCATTCCCCCTCAGCTGAACCATGACTGAAGAGCCCGTGCGGAGGGACAGTGAGCTCAGACGGTCCAACTCCAGCATGGGCTGCGGATCCAAGGACGACAAAGCCAGCCTGGCTTCCAACCCGACGATGTCCCTCAGCCCACAGCCCCACCAGCCCTCCGCTCCAGGCTCCAAGGAGGTGTGGAAAAAGGGCGGCCGCATGTTCTCCATCCTGCTGGCCGTGCACTTAGCCCTGCTGGCTTGCACGCTGGTGAGCAGTGGGGCTTTTGAGAGAATTGCCGTGCATGATTACGATGTCTTTTTCCTGCTGACTGTCATGATGCTGATAGTCATCATATGGATTATCTTCTACCTCGTCAGCACCTCCCGGTGCCCAGATGCCATCCTCTGCAAAGACTCCCATGCTGGACCCATCTGGCTGAGAGGTAGGACCTTGGGGATGAGGGCTGGAGGCGAGACCACAAGATGTGACCTAATGCTCATTGAAACCTTTTGAAATGTTTTGAATGTATTCCCTAGCAGGGGAATTCCAGTTTAGCACAGCACTGAGTTAATTTCACAGTTTACATAGTTTTGTCAGGCCCAAGAATCACGTCTTCTCCATAAAACTTCCTTGAGCACAGCTATTATAGTTCATCTCCAAGCAGTGCGTACTTACAAAATACATCCTTCTCCTCCTTAATCCATGCAGGAGGCATTGAGAAGATGGCACATCTAGGCTGTAGCATGTCAAGAACCGTGGTGATGTGGCACTGAGGGACATGGTTAACAAGCATGGTGGGGATGGGTCAGTGGTTGGACTCGATGATCTTAGAGGTCAATTCCAACCTTAATGATTCTACGGTTCTATGAGCAGTTCACATGAGCTTTAAATATTACATGAAGGAACAACCAGCAGGGACACAACCTGCCCCTGTGCTGGGCGGTAGCATCATCTGCTCCTGGACCCTCAGCTGCCAAGTCTCACTTTATCCACGATGGCCCTTGGTACTTTGTAATACCAGGTTCCTCCCTGGACTTGCAAGTCCTATTAGCTCCAGTCAGAGCAGAGAGATGACTTGGATGACTTTCCAAAATCCCTTCCAGCCAGAAATACTTCACATGATTCCAGTGGTGCTAAGATGCCTTGGGTGGTGGGAAAGGAAAACTGAGGTAGAAATAAAGCCTCTCCATGGCAATGGTTCATCCTCTTCCTTTCATCCAACTGCATTAGCCCATGCATGCAAACATCTTCTGTTTGGTTCTGGTTCTTCAACAGGAGGCCTGATCCTATTTGCCATTTTCAGTCTCGTCATGGATGTGTTCAAAATAGGATATTACTCCAGCTTCTACAGCTGCCTGTCTGCAATCAAAATAATGTACCCCATTGTGCAAGCAATATTCGTGGTTGTACAGGTGAGATGGCTGATCTGCCCCAGGGAAGAAGCTCCAACCCCAAAGGAAGAATTCAACAACTGAGGTGGGAATAGGGTTTGGGCATGGGCAGAGCAGAGGCAGTGGCAATGGGCAGGAGGAGCAAGGAAAGAACAGCCAGCATACGAAATGGCCAGGGCTATGGGCTAACAGCCACAAAGTGAAAGAGATTCCTGTTTCAGAATGATGATTTTCTTGCAACTAAGCTTTCTTGTTTCTCCTCTTGTCCTTGCCAGACGTACTTCCTGTGGATCTCTGCCAAAGACTGTGTCCATGTGCACCTGAACGTTACCAGGTGAGCACTGCTGTTCTTTGATGCAGAGGAAGGAGGTCTCTGTAAACCTCCTGCACTCATACAGCTGAGAGGCAACAAGGGGTTAATCCCATCTGCCCTAATGCTAGCCCAAATTCAACCTGCTGAGCTCCCAGCTGGCCCCAAGTCCCAGCTCAAGCAGTTGAGGCTCATGATTGATGGATTGAGCAGAGCTGGGATCCAGTTCAAGGCTGTGAGCGTTTCTCAAACAGATTGGGATGAAATAAACAATTAGCACTAAGTAAAATCCTTCATAGCTGACTTCTTTCCTGGGAAAGACAAAGATGCAGTAGGTAAGCCTCGGGTTGAACAAAAAATAAGATCTTGTCCACTTTTGCAACACCAGAGACCAACTCAAACCTCTTCATCCATTCTGTTGTTCAAAAGCAACAAGAGGATTTGGGCTTTGCTAATTCTCATGAGTACCTTGTACTCTCACACAAGGTAGGAAGAGAGTGAGAGCAGCATAAGAAAAGTTTGGACTTTACAGCCCTGACCACTAAAGTGTCCACAAACCTCCTCTGGCAGTTCCTGCAGCCCCTCTGACTGTGTGCACATCTACTACATGGATGGGAGAGATGTGGCATAGAGCCATGGCCTTGATCTCATCATCCTGTTCTTTCTGCAGGTGTGGCTTGATGCTAACTCTGACCACAAACTTAGCGGTGTGGATGTCAGCGGTGACAGACGAATCTGTTCACAAAGCTCATTCAAAGCTGAAGAAAAATACAACGGAGGAGCTGTTCAGGTGGCTCCTGAAAGGTAATTCCCTCATTTGTGAAGCCAGCTGGTCCAGGGATTGATCAGAAAATCAGGTTTTACCCATTTTCAGAAGGCCCATCTAGAGCTGCTATGTTAGCAGCCGGGTGATGACGTTCATTTCCTAGCAAATAGATGGAAGAGTCAGGAAGGCGGAAGGGTTTGGACAAGTGGAATGGGAATGAAGAAGGGAGGGAAAGAAAGATATAACCTGCTGCCCGTCTGGCTTCTTTGGAAAAACATGAACACCGGAAAGCTGAAGTAGATGTGTCCTCATTTCCAAAGCAGCCACGTTCTTTTGTTGGCTTTGTTTTCTCTGACCCAAAGTATTCGGTTTTCTGGGGCTGCCAACAAGCGCTGGCTCCCCGCCGTAACACCGCTGTGTCTGTGTTTTCATCTTCTTTCAGTGGGAATGAGAAGTGGCTCAACAGAAGCGTGCAATTGCAACAGCCAAATCTGCCAGATCTTCAAGAACGGCTACTTCTGGCTGTACCCCTTCAACATCGAGTACAGCCTGTTCGCCTCCGCCATGGTTTACGTCATGTGGAAGAACGTGGGGCGCTTTATAGACCACCACTCCCACCACGTCCAGCGCCTGAAGTTCAAGCTCTTCCGAAGAACCTTCTTTGTGGGCATTGTGCTGGGCCTCATCATTCTGGTGAGCGGCCTGGGAGTCCTCATCGTTTATGAGGTGCAGGTAAATTCCAGCACCGAGCCCAGCAAGAAGAGCCAAGCACTCACCATGTACTACATCTTCAACATTGTTTGCCTGGGCCTGATGTCCCTTGTCTGCATTGGAGGCTCTGTCATCTACCGCTTCGACAAGAGAGACATGGACCGGCACAAGAACCCGACGCGGACGCTGGACGTGGCGCTGCTGATGGGGGCTGCCCTGGGGCAGTACGCCATTTCTTACTACTCCATCGTAGCCATCGTGGCCAGCACGCCAAGGGACGCCATCAGCGCGCTCAACCTCACTTACGCCCTCCTCATGATCGCCCAGCACACTTTCCAGAACATCTTCATCATTGAAGGCCTTCATCGGCAGCCCCCCAAGGAGGACCACAAGCACAGCTCTCCCCGAAAGGAGCTCTACGGCCTCACCTTTGTCAACGTCAGCGCAGTGTCCCTCCGGGTGCCCGACAGTGGCAGCGCGTCGGCGCCGAGCCCTGCCCCCAGCACTGAGGGCACCCATCCTTCCGACCTCGTGCGGTCCCTCATGGCCCCCAAGAAGATAAACTGGCGGAGGAAGTTCTTAAGGGAGATCTCCATGTTCCTCCTGCTGTGCAACATCATAGTGAGTACATGCAGAGAGAAGAGCTGCTTGGGGTGGGGGAGGAGGGAAGCGAGCACAAAGGAGAAGCATCTATGTGCCCATATGTGCACTTCCACTACACGAGCAGATTTATTTGTACCTGTGCAAGCAGGCAGCTGTAATTCCCTCATCACTTAAAATAGCAGCTGCCCTGGAGTTTAAGTATTTTAGGCTGTGCTGGCAGAGGCCGCCCCTTATCCACAAGAATCTAAGATGTTGGGTGGATCCAAAGAAAGCATCTAGTCCAGGGGCTGAAACTAAACAGTCATCAAGGTCCGTTCCAACCCAAGTCGTTCTATGTTTCTATGTAGAATGACCTGAGGTAAGCGTGGGTTTTCTGGAGAAAAGGCGGCGCAACTTTTCTCACTACCCACAGCCTGGAAGCCCAAGCCTGGCCACCTTCAGAGGTGCCGAGCTGCACTCTGCATCTTTGCAGAGCCTCCGAGCGCCCGGCTGGTCACACACTGTGTCCTCAAACCAACTCTACGTATCAGCAGACACAGAGCAGAGCCATGACTCCCACACAACCAGATACGCACACGGCTGAGCCCGGCTCAGTTTGCGCACACAGAGCTGCTGCCAGCTCAGCCCCACTCACGCCCGCTCCACCCAAGGAGCCGCTGCCGCGAGCACAGCGCGCCCAACCGCATCCCACAGCGAGGGCTTTGGCACTCGTCCGAGGCACAGACTGCAGTTCTTCCTTGGGCACAGCAGACCATACCCGGTCTTGATGCCAACCCGCGCTCCTGGCCCAGGCCCAGGAGGTTCTCCTCACCTCTCGGTAGCCGTCAGTGCAGCTCGTGCTGTGCTACACGCCTTTCTCACTGCAGCGTCTTCTCCCATTTCTCAAACAGCTCTGGATCATGCCAGCTTTTGGTGCCCGGCCCCACTTTGACAATGACACAGAATTGAACTTCTATGGCGATTCCATGTGGCCGGCCATCGTGGACATTTGCCTGCCCTTTGGGATCTTCTACCGAATGCACGCAGTGGCCAGTTTGCTGGAGGTCTGCATCATGTCCTGATGAACTCTCTTGCAAGGAAGATGAGAACCTCCTCAACCCACCCACCTTCGTCCCCCACGTCCCGAGGGCTCCTCACCACTGCCTGAATTGCGTCGTCCTGCAGTGTCGGGGCATTTCTGAACTGTCAGTGAAGATCATCCCAATATAGCTCCAGATTTTATTTTTGCTACGTGTGTGTGGATGTGCACGTGAGTGTGTTTGAAGTTCTTAGACCTTAAAGAAAAAAAAAAAAAAGAAAAAAAAAAAGAAAGGAACCAGAGTAAGATGATGGTAATTACCCTCAGTCCATGCAGAGAATCACCTTCCTCCCTCCAGCCCATTCACCCCACGCCACTGCTTTACGCTCCCAGGAGCGCTTGGCCCCACGGGCAGTCAGTGCCTGTGCAGAGGGGTCAGCTCAGGAGTGAATGGCAAAGGAAGGGAAAGCACTGCACTTCTGGTACGGCCAGTCAAAAACCACCCACTGCCCTGCAGATGTGAAAAACCACCACTGCCAGCAAAGGCTCTGGGAATGCTTTGTCTGCCCTCTGCCTCGCCTGTCCCTACTGCCCCCGCGGAGCCCCCAGCACAGCCCTTCCCCTGCGGAGCAGGGTGGGGTGCTGACGGCTGCACCGCTACGGGAGGGCTGAGCACGGGGCCGTCCTGGCACTTTTCCCCCCTCATTTTCCTGAATCAGTGCTCAAGAGCCATAAAGATCATAGGGGCGAGGAAGCACAATGAAGAGGTTTGTTTTTCTTTTCTTCTTTTTTAATAGATGATTTTTTTTTTAAATAGCTGAACCTTTTTGTACACAAAATTATTTATTGATGTTCACTGTAATGCTCAACTCCTGGAGGGTCCCTCCGTGCCCTGCAGTGCAGAAATCATCCCACCACTACCACTTCCCCTCCACCTCCTGTGCCCTCAAGGTAGGACTGCAATGCACCGCCAGCCCTGGAGGATTTGGGGCCCGTGCACACAGCCCCAGCACGCACCTCTGGGCACCTGCAGCTCTCTGTGGACCGTGGCACCACAGAATGGGTTGGGTTAGAAAGGACCTCAGGGATGACCCTGTTCCACAGCTCCTGGTCCGTGAGCCGGGGCTGCAGGTGGTAGGAATGGGCTCACTGCACTGCGCAGAGCCCAGGCAGAGCCGGGGCTGCCCACACTGCCTGGAGAGGCGAGTGCCCAAAGGGCACAGCTGTGCTTTGCCTGCACCCCAACACACCCATGGGTATTGTTCAAATAAAGAGTGCTCCGGAGATGGCAGAGATTGAGCCTTTTCTTACAGGTGTGTGTGTGTGCATCTGTCAAAAAAAATAAAAATAAAAGCAGATTGGGATACCTGGCATTGAGCGGAGTGGTTTTCCCAACTTCCCTGCCCAGGGGCTGCCTGGATGCAGCTCCTCAGGTGGATCCTCCCCTCCACGGGCCTGGGAGCTGCCCCACTGCCCCTCCCGGCCCCACGGAGTGGCTCTTGTTTCAGCATTGACCTGGTAAGGATAAAATCTCTGCCCAGAAACATTACCTTTCCTAAAACAAAAGCTCTCTCAATTTTGGCTGCAAGAGCCACAGGTTATGGCAGGAATGAGACACACGTGGTGCACAGACGTCACTCTTACATACACCCTTACGCTGCTTTACCCCACACCGCTCAGGGGAAATACCACCTACAAGCACAGCTCTGCTCCTTGGGGGCACAACGGGTTTCCTCCATCACACCCAGGTTCCTCAGCCTGGGCACAGACCGGTAACTGCTGGGGCTGAATGGATGCAGGGGGAGATCCACTGCAGCCCCCAGTCACAGAGCCACAGAACGGCTTGTGTTAGAAGGGACCTCGAAAGACCAACCCAATAGGTGCAAGGGGACAGGGCAGCAGGAGCCACAGCACCCAACCACAGGACATCCCACTGGGATAAATAAAACCCTGAGAGTGCTGCAAACTGTTCCATCCCACACTGCAGCTCCTGGGCACAGCAGTGTCTGTCTCTGGAAGACAGCCCGATGCAGTACCTGGAAACGCAGGGATGCCATCAGTCGAGAGCTGCTCTGTCCTTTGTTCGTGCGTCCCTGCGACAGATGCCTGCAGGAAGCACCGCTGTAGGCTCCTTCTTCCACTCCTGGAGGTGGGGACACTGAGGACCTGAATGGGGAGAAGGACATTCCTCCGGGCGGCTGCTTAAGTGGCAAAAAAAATGAAGAGCTGCAGGAAAGCAAAAGGCTTCAAAGGGCTTCTCCTGTCGTGTGAGTTCAGTGGAGGCTGAACCCACCAGCACAAATCCCGGGGTCAGTGTGGGCCTGCGTGGAGACAGGCAGCAAAGAGCAGGAAATCAGAAAGTGCTGCTCCAAAAAGAGCAGGGAAGGTCACAGGAAAGGTCACGGGCAACGACCTGAGTCATCATCCCAGTGCTGCCACAGCTTTCCATCCCCTCCTCTGCTTCTTAATCATCTGTTATTTGAGGGCGAGTTTTGTTTTATTAGGGGAAAAAGAAGTCTTTTATCGGGGTGATTTGCTCTGAGGCGTGTCAGAGACAGGGGAGGAATCCAAGTTAATCATTGCTGTCTGTGTTGAGCTGGAAGTGGATGCGGGCAGAAGTCCCAGGGGAGGGGGTGAGGATGGGGCTGCAGCACACGGTGGGGCTCAGCCCTGCAGCAGGAGCACAGCAGGGCCAGGGCAGGGCTGGGACAGCACTCTGCAGGGGTGCTGCCGTGCTGAATCTCCCACCAGGAGCACCCAAATTCCAGGGGAAGATCCACACGACCAGCGAGGAAAATGCAGTGCCGAGCATCACCAGCACAGAGCCTCATGGGCTCAACCTGCCCAGCCCTGATGGTGACCCCAATGGGTGCTCACCCACCAGCCCTGCAGGAGACGTCACTGTCACAGTTATCAGTAGAGGGAAAGGAGGAAGGGTGTGTGCTGGCCCGGGAGCCGCAAGGCACGCAGCATTCCTCAGAAAGCCTTTGGACAAACACAGCCGCTGGGCACCAACCTCCTTCCTCCCTGGCTCCTGTTTACAGATCCGCTTGGCCCAGCCTGGATGCTGTTAGTGCTAAGCGCACAGATAACGCCAATAATAAGCACCTTGTTGATAGCAGAGGGGCAAACATCACTGATAGCATTCAGCTGCTTGCCCTCAGCTTCCCAGTAAAGGCAGCTGCTCCCACACAGTGATTGGAACTGCTTGGGACTGACCCAGTCAGCTCAACTCATCCTTTCCCATTCAGCCCCGCTCCTGCTTACTTAACGATTGCAGCTCTTGGTTAAACTTGGCTCAGTACATCTAATTTAAACACCTGCCATTCTGAGAATCACAGAATCATTCGGTCATCCTCCAAGGCCATCCACCCCACCCCACATCCCTCACTGCCACATCCCCGCAGGCTCAGCACCCCCAGGGCCCTCCTCCTTCCCCCCCCCCCCCCGTGCCACCGCATCGCCACTCTTTCCAAGCAACATTTCCTAACGCCTGAGCTGAACCTCCGCTGGCACAACTTGAGCCGCTGCCTCTCGCTCTGTCCCTGTGACGGCTCAGCACGGAGCTCTGATCGGCCCACAGGGACCTGCAGCTCCGAGTCTAACCTGAGCTCCAAAGCCAGAAGTCACGCCAGGCTTTGAAGTACACCTCCTCTCTGTAGCCCTGATGCACAGCACCGTTGAAGAAAACCACAGGGACACACCCAGCCCTGGTGTTTTCCTTCAGGCCCTTCTTTAATGGAAGAACCTCTGATTTCACCCCAGGATACAGACTCCTGGCTTCCATTTCCCGGCTCAATTCAATTTAGGCTGACGAGTACTGAAAAACAGCCAGACTTGCTAATGCCTCACGTGCAAGTCATCGGCTTTGCTCAACAGAGAGCCCAGCAAATAGCTCTTGGGAGATCTCTGTTCGCTACAGAGCCCCCGAGTGGGGACACGAAAGCAGCCAGCAGCCCAGGACGGTGCTCAGGGAGCAGCGCTTCCTTGCTCCTCCCAGCAGGATGGGGCTGCCGACGTTGGGGCATCTCCCCATGGGGAGTCCCAAAATTCCACATCAGATGACAGCGTCCCGGCTCTGCCCGCGAGCCGAGGGTTGGGTTGGACGTTAAACACCACCGCTTTACTGGCACGGCTGAGCCGCTGCGGCTGCTCCAGCACATGCTGGGCGTTCTCACCTAGAAGAAGTGGGCCCCTTTTGCTCTTGTTTTCCATCCCTTTCGTCACATCCCGACGCACGATAACCCGTGCTCCCCCACCCACTCCACCCGCTGTTGGGCTCTTGGAAGCTTTTCCCAGCTCTCACCTCCCAGCTCACGTGTTTGGCAGCTGCAGGAAGCAAGGTGCTGCTGGGGGCTCATCCCGGGACACAGACATCAGGCCAGGCTCAGCCAGAAACGCCAAACCCCTGTTTTGAGCCACACAACCAGAGCAATCAGCTCACCACAAATCCCAACCAGAAATCAGTGCAACACGAGAGGGAACAGTGACAGCACAGCTTGGACCCAGAGCATCCCCAACCCATGGCTGAGCCGATGAGGCTTGCACGTGAGGATCTGGTTCTGAAGTCAGCATTTACAGCCCAGAGCCATCCTCCAAAGCAGCCACCTCTCTGCCAAAAATCCTCAGATTGGTGCAGTCCGCACACTTTGGCTGGACCACGAGCTTTGTCTTTTGGAGCAGTTGGGGTACCTGTGCCACGGGTAAAGACACAAAGTAGTGGTACACCAGAGAAAAACCTTCAGAACTACCTGGAAACAAAGGAGCGGGGACCACGAGTGGATGTTAGCCAAAGCTAAGTGCTCCCATCTCTGCAGCCCAGAACAAGCTCACACCACGAGATTAGCCTTGAACTTGCTCAAGCCATGGCATGAATTAGTCACAGTGGCTTGTGGTTTTACCAGTTGGCACATCCTGTGCCAAGGCTGCTGGCATGGGGCAACCCAGCAGGTGCATAAAGGAGCCGTTTCCCATTGGCTGCCCTTGTCAGAGACGAGAGCGTCTCGCTGACTAATTAATGTAATGACAATAATAGACCCAAAGTAAACAAGGTGGAAAAAGAAAATCAATGGGCTCGGAGCAGAGGCCGCACTGAGCAGGGAGCAGCGCTGCCGGCACCTCAGCCCGGCAGGAGAGGCACAGAGCATCGCAGCAGCACGGCTGGGAGGTAAGGACAGCCGGCTGCTCACAGCAGCACACGGGTCAGGGCACGGGGCCACAGCAAGCAGCTGCTGTGCACGGCATCGCCTGGGCGCAGGGACCTCCGCGATGTGCTTCCGTCTGGTTCTCCTGCCCCTAAAGCAGGGTAGGAGAGGGGAGAGCCATTGCTTCTCTGCTCGTGTGAGAGCTAAACAGGAGGAGAGCTTGGGCGACAAAGAGGGAAGGGTTTAGGGTCCATCTCCGTTAGCAGAAGTGCACGGAATCCCTGTGGACCAAAGGCGAACAGCATCTCGGTGTGCATGTGAAGGAAGAGGGAAGCACTGAAATTTAAATCCCTTCTCAGACAACTTCTGCCTCAAAGCCCCATGACAGCTGCACACAGGTCCCACCCCAACACATCCCCAGTGCTTTCAGCACAGCTGCAGCCCCAAGCAAAAGCAGCTCCCATACCCTGACCCCATGGGGAAGCAGCTCTGCCCCACCGCTGCTCACAGCCAGAGATCACTCTGCCACAGGCAAATCTTCTGCTGAGGTCTTTCCCAGCACTGCACAGAACAGCTTCCAGGCTGTGGCCATTTATCTGAGCCAGCCCCTCAAAATGCTCTGGATCAGCTCATGGCTCTGTGCCTTTTGCTTTGTGCTTCAAGGAGAAAAAGAAAGAAAACCAAACGCTAACTCTGCTCTATTCTCAGCCTCAGGGAAGCGAGGCTGGGTCTTTTCCTCGCAGCTTGGATAAACTTACAAACACTCTTTATTCCCCTCGTCAGCTCTGTCACGATTTCTGCAGCCATATAAAGAGCCCATAAGCACAAGGAGGAGGTTGGCCCCACCAACCAGAACCAAACAGCTCTGAATTTTAAAGCAGGTCTGAGCTTGCTCTTCATTCCCACCTATAACTCTTGGAGCAACAGAGAGGAGGAAACTTGAACGTGGGGCTGTGCGTGGAGGCGTGGAAGGTGAGGATGGGAAACTTGGCACCTCTGGTCCCAGCAACTCCCAGTGCTGGTGGGTCAGTCAAATACCCCTTCCAACACCTGTGTCTATTGACATCTTTTGGTAACATGACCTTTTTCCCCACTACTCTACAATGACTCTCTGTCCCCCAAATGCCAAACCTGGGCTAAACCCTAATCTATTCCCCCCGCTCACCCAACTCTCTCTATAACCTTCCTTCCCCTTTAACCCCTCTCTGCTGCAGGTGACCCCAGGCAGCCCAGCCATGCCAGGCAACAAAGCCTCCAAGCAAAAGCCTTGCCACCACTGCAACAGCAGGTTGGCCTCAGCCCCACCGGGCACCTCCACGATCCACTATGAGAAGTCGTGGCTGTACCGGCACTGCTCCCTGCAGCAGAGGGACAGACAGGCTCAGAAATCGGGGCAGCTCTTCTCAGGGCTGCTGGCCCTCAACGTGGTGTTTCTGGGCAGCGCCTTCATCAGCAGTATGATTTTCAACCATGTGGCCATCACGCTGGCGGACGTCTGGATCCTGCTGTCCATCCTCAAGGTCCTGTGCCTGTGCTGGATTATCTACTACCTGCTGGGCACCAGCCGGCAGCCACACGCTGTGCTCTACCGGGACACCCATGCCGGGCCAGTGTGGATTAGGGGTAAATCCTGCTTTAGTTCATCATCCCATGCCTTTCTCTTTCCTCCCAGTGTTTGGAAAATACAGAAGTTCTTTCCTTGCCACTAAGAGTGTGGGGCCACAGGAGATGGAGTCAGGGCTTTTCCAGGGCATAGCTTGAGCCACAGGGAGGAAGCAGAGCAGCCAGGAGAGCCCTGAACTCAGCTGTCCTCCATCCTCCTGATCAACCCCACACTGCAGTCCCTTCTCAAAGCACAGCTCAGCTCAGCACCTGAGCACAGCAGCCCCTCCTTTCACAGAGCAGCACAGCAGGAGGTTTGTGCCCTGTGAGTCACATCCCAGTGACATTGGCTTCCCTGAGAGCTTTCCCACACTTTGTGGGATGCCACTTTTCTAAACAACCCTGCCTCTATCTATTAGGAAGATTCTAACTAGTGCAAGCCTTGATAATTAAGAGTGGAGAAGTGAAGGGAAGAAAGCTGAAAGCTGCCTAAGGACCTCGTGCAGATAGTCAGAGGGGAAAGGGGGGAGCAGCAGAAGGGTCCCAACCTCTGCAGGGCGGTGCTGCAGAGCCTCAGCCTCACATTCACCCGGGGTATTCAGAAGGTAGAAACCATCACCTGCCATCCGCTTACCTCCATCACTCCAGAGTGCACAGAATAGGCCAAAAACTCCATTCCCCCCTGCTGTCCAAGCACAGGAAATACCTTGTGTTGTCCCAGCACCTTACGCCAGGCTCAGCAGCCAGGCTGCCCTTCCTCCCCTCCTCAAAACCAGGAGGCCTCCAAGCAGACAGCAGTCCTGCTCAGAACCAGGAGTCCTCACTCCCCATCCACGCTTGGATGCTCCACAAACTCATCTCTGTTTATTCACTTCTGCTTTTGCTGTTTGCCCAGGGTCACTGCTGCTGTTTGGCACTTTCAGCATCCTCCTGAACGTCTTTCAGATCGGCTACAGCGTCATTCAAATCAACTGCAAATCCAAAGTGGAAATCGTGTTCCCCAGCATTGAAATCCTGTTTGTTGCCACCCAGGTAATGCACATTCCCCCTTCCTGGCAGCTCACACGTTCTCTCTTCTGTTGCTGGGGCGAGGGAAGTGAGCACGCTCAGGAAAGTGAGTGTGAGCAGGGTGTTCTCATAGGCATTGAAGCAGCAAACACAGTTTCAAATGACACCACGTGCACACCTGATGTGCCAGATTGAGAGACAAAAACGATGCGGAAAGATGTGACCCTAGTACTAAGTGACATACTGCAGGACTCAAGTGTTTGGCTTGCAGCAACAAGAAAGGGAGACCAAAGAGGAAACATCCCAGGAATATCTTTGCACCTGCCTCCCTGCATGCAAATACATCCCCAGCAAAACCCTTTGTGCTCAGGAGCATCTCACAGGCAGAATTCCCACCCTCCTTCCATGGGTGCCTCCACCATGGGTCCAGGCACAAGCATGCTGGAGCCACATAAGGATGGCAGCACTTGTTCCAGTGCTGCCCAGGCACACACACACAGGTCCTACCAGGCGGCCACGTGGCTCTGCACTGCCCACCCCTGCCCCCGCATGCAGCGCTGCCAGCTGCACCTCTCACGCTGTGCTTGTCATTGATCTGCAGGCGTTTTTCCTGTGGCATCACTCTAAGGACTGCATTCAAGTTCAGCACAACCTCACCAGGTATGAAAAGGGGGGGGGGAAGAATCTTTCTGCTTCTCTAAAGAAGCTTTTTCTTTCCGTTTCTTATCCTTCTCATCTCTGCTAGACCTTCACCTGCCCTCGCCCAGAGGGCACAGACAAGACCCAGGCTACGATCAGACCAGACCCATCCTCCTTCCATCCGCTCCAGCTCTCCCCTTCAGTTTGCACTCACACCCTCAACTGCAACAAAGCTCACTCCTCTCTCATTTCCAAACACCCTCCCACTGCTCACGACATGACTCCTCCATGGGGTTGGCTGCCCTGCTCCCATCACCAGGAGATGCCCCAGCCTTCCTTCCCACAGCTGCATCCAGGCCCAAGCTGGTGTCACCAGCGAGCTTGCTCTGCTCCACCACAAATGGGAAAGCCATATGCTACTGCCCATACACAGAGCAGAGCACAGCAGAGCAAAGCACGATGTTTGTGCACATCCTTACACGTGAAAGCAAGAAGCAAAGGGCGGCACTCCAGTGCAGGTGCTCACACAGTCCAGTCATAAACCATCACCACAGACAGGGCTATAAAAGCACCTTTCTGCTCCTCCAGGTGCGGGCTGATGCTGACCATCGCCACCAACCTTCTGCTCTGGCTGCTGGCGGTGACCAATGACTCCATCCACATGGAGATCGAATCTCAGCTGCGAGAGGTGGAGCAGCGCCTGGCAGGCAAGGCTCCTTTCCCCACCTCCCTGCTCGCGTTAGGCTGACGCAGCGAGCACAGCAGTCCTCGGTCGCAGTGATTCAGACGGGACAAGCAGCTCCTCAGAATTCTGAGGCTCCCCCGTTATCGGATGTTGACCATCTCCCTCCTAATTGCTGCCTTCCTCTCCTTACATCCAGGCAATGAGACGGACTCGTGCACGTGCCCAAACACAACCACCTGCAAAGTCTTCCAGAAGGGCTACATCCTGCTCTATCCCTTCAACACTGAGTACTGCCTCATCTGCTGCTCTGTGCTGTACGTCATGTGGAAGAACGTGGGGCGACGCATCAGCCACCACCACATCGCTCACGTCAAGCCCAAATTCAAGCTCCAGGGAGTGGTCTTCGGGCCACTGCTGGGTGCTGCCGCCGTAATCATTGGGATCTGCGTCTTCATGATGTACCAGATCCAGGCCACAGGCTCAGCCCCCAATTACCAGGTCTTCGTGTTATATTATTCCTACTACATCGTGCTCCTGCCCCTGATGTGCGTGGTTGCAGTTATTGGGACAATCATCCACACCTTGGAAAAAAGGGAGCTGGACACACTGAAGAACCCAACCCGCAGCCTGGATGTGGTGCTGCTGATGGGAGCAGCCCTCGGCCAGATTGCCATGTCCTACTTCTCCATTGTCGCCATTGTGGCCACCAACCCCAGGGACATGCTGAACAGCCTCATCCTGTCCTATTCCGTCCTCCTCATCTTTCAGTACATCACCCAAAACATCTTCATTATCGATGGGCTCCAACGGCAGCCATACGTAGCAGCAGAGGCCCAGCACACAACGCACGCTGGGCAGCTTTCCGCAGTCCCAGAGCTGCCTGGTGAAGGGGTGACAGCACCAAGCAGCAATCAGGAGCGCTCACAGACCTCTCCCAGCAAGGAGGAAGAAGTGAGCGAAGAGCGCAGCCGCGAAGCCCACGAGCAGAGGCGAGTCAGCGTGCTGGAGCTCGGGCAGGAGTTCCGGAGAGTTTCCCTGTCCTATATCCACACCTACTCTCACCTGAGTTGGAAGAGGAAAGCATTGAAGGAGATCTCGTTCTTCTTGGTTCTTTGCAACATCATAGTAAGTATTGTTTTCTTTGCTACATCACAGCTTTGCTAACTTCTGATACCAAGACAGACGTGCATCTTTCTTTTGGGCCGCCATTCTGAGCAGGACAGCTTTGCCCACTAGGATTCATCTTTCTAGGGAGTTGAGACAAGGCTGCTTCTTTGTTAATGCTCCATTCCCGGAATTTCAGGCTCTCTCTTTTACCTCAAACATGGCAAGGCTTCCTGGGAATGGGAAGGAGGCAGCCAGCATATCCTTAAAAGCCAGGGAGTTGTCAGACTCACTAATGGTGCTTCATGAAATAGCTGGGAAAACATGAGGTACCAGCAGTGAGTCCTCATAATCAAGTCTCCAGCACTGGAACTCACCCAATAAAGCAAACTTTGCTTTGGAATCTTCAATAAATGTCAACTGCCATTGCAGCTTTAAGAAAGGGAAAACAATTGGCCAAGTGAAATTGTGTGGAAAGACGAAGCTGCCTGGGGCAGAGCGGGGTTAGTGTTCGGTTCCCAAGAATTTAACAATGTTAGACTTGTAGCAAGGAGTCAGCAGTACAACTTTCCTCCTCTTCCCACACAACGAAACCCCTCTGCTACTCCTGCAATATTCCTACAATTCCTCGAGCCAGCACTGAGATGACAGTGCAAGATGACAGTTTGCCATCCCCTGACGTGTGTGCTGTTGTTCTTTTTTTCCCTACACCTCTTTAGCTGTGGATCATGCCCACGTTTGGGGCTCACCCCGTGTTTGAGAATGGGCTGCAGAAGTCATTTTATGGCTACTCCACCTGGTTTGCCATCGTGAACTTCGGCCTCCCGCTGAGCGTCTTCTACCGCATGCACTCCGTCGGGGGGCTCCTGGAGGTGTACGTCTCAGCCTGAGCCAACCGAGGCTGGGTGAGATGGGACTGAACAAAGATGCAGTAAAAGCAGCAGCTATGCACGTGGAAGCTTTTCAGCTTTTTCTTTCCAGCTTCTGTTTTGACTTCTCCTTGTACAACATCTCCATGAGCTTCCAAAGAAAAGCAGGTGGTTTTGTGTTGCTGCTTTTTTTCTCCATAGAGAACAGAATGAAAACTCATTAACAAGCTGCATTACTGCTCTACAGAAGCATGCTGAACTTCTCAGCATCTGCCAGTGGATGCTGTATGGTAAAAAGTGGGGCTTTAGCAGCTGCTACTGAAATCTCCCAGATAAAAGAATGCAAGAGCAGCAAGGACTGACCTACACTGCACATAAGTTCAAAATGCAGTCAAGGACCACCACAGCCTCACCACTGCTTGCCAACCACAGCACAGAAAGCTTGCACCCCGCAGCACAGAAAGGCCCTAGCAGCACCAGGCACTCTAGAAGCACACCCACAGTCATTCACAAATGAACCAGATGTACACTTGATACACGTAATGTCCAAATGGATCGTGATGCTGGTAGTCACTGTAATGGCCAGCACAGGTTAATTCTGTTTGCTCCCAGTGCTGACATCCAGCATACCAACTTGAGCTGATCTTGTAGGACTCTGCTGCACTGGAACACCACACTCCTGCAGCAATCAGTTCCAAAGAGGCACCTGCTCGGACAGGCCTGCAGGTTTGCACCATTTCAGTGCAACTTTTCCCACTATTGAAAATGGAAGCAATAACATCACTTTGCCTTGATGAAAATAAACACTGTTTCCCCTTTCAGGCACTCACGGTCTCAGGTAAGGAGTGCCACAGAAGTGCAAAGGCTGATCTTTACTTGATGCTACTTACAAAGCTCTCACCTTTACACTAGCAAAGGTCCCACCCTTGCACGCAGAGCCAGTTCAAGAAAGACCCACTGCACCCACCGCCAAGCCTCCTGCCAACCCTTCTCACGCCAACACTTATCCCCACAGCTGCTTTGCACATCCACAAGCATTTCACAACGTCCACACAGAGGATTACAGTTATGAGGTGTCCGACCAACAGCTGTATGTGCTCCACAGAAGATGCCTGTTTGAAAAGCACACTGGAGAGCAACGGGGCTTAAATACTGCGGGTCTTAAATACAGACTCTGATGAATGAAAATAAAGACAGATTGAGAACTTATGTGTGTCTGGTGAAATCTCTGTGCTTCATTCGCTAAAGAGCGGCCTCAAAAAAACAACCGAGTGTTCAGAGGTCAGACAAGATTTAAGGCAGGTCCTTGTTTACAGTTAATCTATTTTTTGCTCTTGAGATCTTTCATAACCTTTACCCATGGCCAAAGTAGCAGTGCAAAATGCATCCGTATTATTACTTCAGATCGCCTGTAAATCAGTCCCAGAAACGACGTGGGTTTAGGATCAGAGCTATGGGCATTTTTTGGCAACATTACTTTCACCCCACTCAGGAACTACAGAACTACAAACTCCTGTCCACATTATGGTGCCCTCCTCATCACTCAGCTTCCGGGCAGTGAAAGCACTCTCCGAAACTAAAAGTGAGAACGACTTCATGAGCATGAACTTTGCCCACTGAGAGCTTTGACTTAGGCCTGTGTCAACAGAAATATGGCATGAGAAATAACAGCTGGATAAATTAGGCTCCAGTAAAGTTAATTATTATTCTCATTCCAATTTGTACCTACAGGAGATGCATGCCAAGGTCCGCCCCTTACAAATGATACAAAAAAAGTTTCAAATCCACTCCCTAGTTTTTGACAGCATGAGGACAAGGAATGATTTACTTCATGAGAAAACTCACAGCCTGGATCTTTTTTTTTTTAAATATATAATAGCTAAAACTCTGGTTAAGTGACTAAGCCTCCATCAAGCCAGTGACTTGGGAGGTTTCCCTCTGAGACATAATATTAAGTCCCATAATTGCTACAAACAGGCACGGACTGAAAAGGATGTTGGTGAACAGGACAACTTCCTGCACGCATGAAGAGCGATGAAGCCCCCCTCCAACTCTTACCAAAGGCCACCGCAGATCAGATGGAGTGCTCTATGTCCTTTCCTAACAACACCCAGTTCTAGAACTGCAGATGTAGGTAAGGAGTCTACAAGAGACAACAGTAAAAACCCTCCTCCAGGCTAAAGAGAAAACTGTAGTCCAAGGTTTCAGCCCTTTCACCTCAGAGGGTGAAAGTTCAGGCTCTTCACAACTGACACTCTGGACTGCATTGTGTCTATATCCAGGAGGGGTAAAACCACAAATGCAAAGTTTGCAAACAGCCACTGTAGCCATCATTTGTCATTTGTCAACTGTGGATGCCCTCCAGAGCTATCCCAGGGTCAGGGCACTGCCTTACAGGTCTCAGCTGCACAAAGATCCCAGCACACAGTTCACCAATTCAGGAACCTCCATCCTGTTCGATCCAGTTCCTTTTCTGTACCTTTCAAGGCTGTTACCTTTGATGACGTCTCATGCTGTAAGCACAGAAATGGACAAAAGTGCACAGTTCAGGCTCATGATTCACAGCCTGATCTTCATCTGTGATGTAGAAATTCCATGCGCTGCAGAGGAAGCCAGCACGTGGTCCCATAGCAGCACAGCTACCCAAGCATGAGATAAGCAACAATACAAACCTCTCTGCAAAAAAAATAAGCCACATATTGCATGTTTCAGATAATCTTTTATCTTTCACTCTGTAATTAAGCAAATAGTTTACAGTGCAAGTTGATTTTCACAGAACAAAGATTAGACTCCAAACACCAAGAAAAACAAAAAGTGCTTCCAAAGAAACTCACAAAGAAATAAAGCAGAAAAGATGGAACAAATCATAGGAGTCAGTAGATCCACAGGAAGAGGCAAGCATGTGGGACACAAGCTGTCCCGCTCTGGCTGTGAGTGCCATACAGTCAGAGGCCGTCCCCACCAAATCACATTCTTAAATATGAGAGATTCCTACTGAAACAGAGATCTCACCCTGCTGATATCCAAACAAAGACTGCATCAGGATGAGTGTAGTGCTAAATAACAAAGCGGAGTGGAGATGGAACAGGGAAGTGGTGAGGAAATTAACTCTATTTCTCGTGTTTCTTATCCATCAGAAAAAACATCCAGACTTTATTTCAGCTTTCAGCTGCCCTAGGACTGCAGGCTACTTTCAGTGTCAGAAGTGGAGAAAACCACCTGCCTACAGACCAGCAGGTGCTGGTGGAACACTACAGCAGCACTCTCTCCAGGAGATGAAAGCCACGTTGCCATCACAATAACTCCAACACTTAGGGAAGGGCTACAAGAAACAAGACTGCACACCCTCCCTTACTCAGGAGTGTAAGACCAGTTTCCAAGGAGTGATCTCACTTGTCTGCCATAGCTTAGAACAGCTCATGGCCCGGTGACCCCGAAGGCTGAGGACTAGTGCAGCAAGGATCAAGCTTTGGTGAAGAGGTCATGACAGGACCTCTGGCATTGCCTTGTCTAAAGACCTCACAGGCCTAAGGCAGCAGCCCCTCTCCACAGAACATACAATTTGATGACTCCCAGGATGGCTCCACCTACCAACGTGCAACTACATGCTGCTGAACCATGCCAACAACAGCCAGTCTTCCACTGCTTCCTGCTCTGCCTTCCCAGACTTTCAAGATCTCATGTCTTGGTCGCTAGCAAAATGCCCAGAAGAATCAAATCTTGCCTCAGCACTCACTCTCCACTCCCTAGTGACATGGGGATGCTTTTCCTCCTACAGCTTCCAAATTCCTCCCACAACTTCCCTGAGAGCCACCCTGTTTCTGGCTTCAGACAGTAGTGTGCAAAAGACCCTTCTGCTCCACAAGCAGGGTCAGAAGGACATGGTTCCTCTCAAACGCAGGTGACAGTGTCCTTTCAGTCAACTGATGAAGTCCAATAGAGGTTAACCATCTCTTCTCCTTGTTCCCACTGAGCCAGTCCATTCCTTCTGTATGCTTATGAGAATCAAATCCAAAGTGACACACACACACACACACACACACACACACACACACACACACACACACACACACACACCCCGTTGCAACACTCAACCATGAAGGACAGGTTGCTGGGCCTGGACCACACCAGAGCGCCACCTACTAAAGGACCTCTTCAAATAGCTTTCCAGGAAAGGAGTAGAGAGATTGAGAGCTGAGACACAAATTTTTCCTTCAGTAACTTCCCCTTTCATTTGGATTGGAAAGATTTCCCTACCAATATACAACTGAGACATCAGGGAGACACCTGCAGTCAGAAGGTATGCCCCAGAAACACTGTGGAGCCACTTGAAAGTAACTACCAGTTCCAAACCCACTTGCCTGCAGGAATAGCAGCTTCTCCCTTGCGCCCAATTTACAGTTAGCCTTTTCAATTAAATGCTGACACTGACTAGGGCAAGGACTGGGTCAAAACAGTTTCCAAACCAAATCCAGGAGCAAAACAATAACAGAAGAGCTAAGAACAGACTGACTTCTAGTGCAACCACAACAATGGACAATCCCTTAGACATCTTTCACCCAGGGTTCATGGTGAAGGGTAAAGGAAGAGAAGTGAGCTGGGGGAGGGATGTCCACACAGGTCCCAATTAAAGCTTTAAATGACAGGGAGGTAAATGGAGTGATTGTCCTTTTGGTCTCCTATCTGGATGTGAAATGCAGGAACAGCTGTGATGAAGCAGCACACAGCAAAGTCTTTAGATCCAGTGTATTTCTCTTAGTAGAGGTAAGTGCTCTCTTAGACTCGCTGAATTTCAAACAGTTTCACATCTGTGTCATACCAGATAGGGGGATCCACATTCCTAGGAGAGAAAGACAAGATTCACTTTACTCTCTGTGGCTGGGTACATGGAATTCAAACCTTACAGCCAGGATTACAGGAGCTGGCTACACAGAATGCCTTCAGCTTTGCAAAAAAGAAAATCACTGGTTGAGACAGTGGCCCTTAGATGGATGACAATATCTATAAGATTCCACAAAGGCAGAGCTTTGCATTAAATTGTTGCACCATCCCCTCTAAGCTGCAGCAGGGAATAGAAAATCCACAAAGTCCCAATCAAGCACTACTCCCAGAGCAACTTCCTTCACATCTGCCACTCAACTTCTGGATTACCTAACTCACCCTGTTTTTCTCTAGAGGAAAGGTGTTTTTCTGTCCTCTAAATAAGAGCTCAAGAGATTATCTTGAGCTGGCCAAGTGCCTGCAATTCTCTCTGAAAAGCCTGGAAAAGATCAAGTCAGACTGCATCCAGATGGCTTACCTCAAATAAATAACACCCCACATGTAGGTCCGGAACCACATGGCAGTGCCTGAGTTAGCCTGATACTTGCGAATGAGGATGGGGTGAGGGACTGGCAGCAGCCCCACCAGTGTGCCATGCTGCAAGAACTTGAGGATCTCTGACTCATCTGTGAGACCCCTGTAAGCAGACAGAACAGGAATATAATTGGCACATCCCTCAGACAGCCACAGAACAGCTGCAGCACAAAGTATCAGTCTAAAGAAACACACATGCTGTCAGACTATGGCTATCAAAAACAAACATCCTCTCCACTGACTAAGGAGCTGAGAATGCATCAGAGAAACAAGAAGTCTGACAAACAAAATAACACCTCGGCCAACGCTGCAAGGCTTTCAATTATACTTGACAAGGAAAGTACTTACTTGTCAATGCAGATCTTCTCCACCTGAGGGACCAGTACCTGTAGCAGCCGCATGATGGTCTGCAGAGGAAGCTTTGACTTCCAAGACATCACCTGTGAGTAGCAAAGCCCACAGGGAAATCAGTACACTGCATGAGTAGTTTTCCTACATGTACCTCCACTGTTTCTACAACAAATTATGTTTACAAAAATCCTAAAGGTGATGGATGAGCTGAGCATGCAACAGCAGCAGAATAAATCCTGGAGCAATAGAATTCAGAGCCACTCAATGAAACTACAGATAAAAACAGACAAAACAAAGTACTTCTTTGCAGCTGATCATACACTTCTGAAGCTTTGCCCAAAAGTTGAAGACCCTCCCAAAGAAACGTGTTATTCAGAGGAAGTCTCTGCTTTGGAAAAAGGGAAGGTAAATTTAAAAAAAAATAAAACAGAGAGAGAAGAGGGTTGTGGGTGGAGCAGAAGTAATTTCTGCCACAACTCTTTCTTGTTATTTATTTCATCTGTTCAGATTTCCTTACCCAGTCAGGAGTTGGGGTCCACTGTCCACTGGAGGATGCACTGGAGAGACGCCTTCGATCCCGCTGGGGATGTGACACTTCCTATCAACAAACATTATTTAAAAAATAATAAAGTCACACGTTAGAGCAAGAAATAGAACTCACTGTCTGCTGAACCAATTTTTCCAGAGCACTGCTGGACAAGACAAATCAGTCTGTCCCCAAAACAGATCAAACCCAAGTCTCCACTTACTGAAAATATTTGCTTTGACGCAGTGAATTTCTCAGACCTCTGTACACTGAGGTACCCCTCTGGACTTTTCAGTGCCCTTCTTGGTACATTCTGAAGAGTGTTATTCCAAGGGTGGGCTCTCAGCAACTCCAAAACACACCCTCTCAAGGAACAATACACTCATGCCCCAAACAGGAACGCCATCACTGAGTGACCTTTCAAAGGCTCTGGCCAAAAGTTCACAATTCATTAATGTTTTCTTTTTCTCTCCATCATTCTGGTTCCACTTCTCTTGGATAAGAGACATCACTACCACCTTCACTTTCAAGGTCAGCCAAAGAAACATCCCAATATTCATGATGGAACAGAATGAAAGCCCTTTAAAAATCACTATCAATCTCTGCACAGTGTAAATACAGACAGGCTTTTCCCTTTGCAATACAGCTTGGCCGTTCATTACCACTGGCTACACCTGACTTTTCTACTAAACAAATAGGATCAGCATTTCCTTCCAGCAGCTGTTCTACACCTCCACACTTCGCGTCACAAGGACGTCACTGCACAGACTCATTCACGTCACCTCTGCAACCAGAAACAGCAGCTCTGGGGCAGAGCTGTGCTGCAATCCACTGGAAGCTAACAACACTCTGCAACTGGGGACCAGCTCAAACCAGCTGCTGGACAAAGACATCTGATGACCCATGATTCTGTTTAAGAGATTGCTGGAAGAAGAAAGCCCTTCTCCTTCAAGTTCTCAGCAAAAATCTCCCTTAACGACAGCATGCTTAATTGCATGCTTAAAGACATCTTGCTGACCACGGTCCTTCAAGTGGCATCAGGGAAGTCCAAGAAGGATTACTAAAATGGATTCCAGGCTATTCAAGAATACTGTTCATTCCAGTTTATTCAAAGACTAAATGGCAATGTTATTTTGCTATGACTGCAAACAAAGCCTTACTGTTTGGCTTCTGCACCCTGTCCCCATCAAGATTCTAAAAATAAAATTCATAAAAGCATAAAAACTTTTATCTCCTTCAGATCACTCTACCCTCTTCCTCTTTCCACATGTCTCCCACAGCCTTACCTCCATTCTAGCTGTCACCCAAAGGTTTACAGCCAGCTGATATATTTAGGAGAGGTGACATGGAATTACAATGAAATGTGAGGGTTCTTCAACATTTCACAAGAAACATTTGAAATGTTTATGGCTGATAAGGGAATTACATTGCAACAGATAAAAAAAGGAACTTAAGTCAGTCATAAAAATGAGGATCCTAAAATTCATCCAATGTCTCTTATTAGTTCATCTTAACTCAGTAGGTTGGAGTCAGGACAGAACACAAAGAGACAACATCATCCAGACAGTCCAAAACACCACAGCTGCAGGTAACCTGAGCCATTCAAGCAGTGATGTTTCTCCCAGTAGCATATCCCACACCTAATGCTTTACTGCCCTTCACCTCTGTATGCTTTATGGCACCACAGCAAACATTCAGACACACAAAGAGCACTGCTGTAGTCAGGAAGGGCAACTATCCCTGGGACCAAAGATCTACACACATAGACACACAAGCAAACTCAGCAGGGAGGATCAGGACACAAAGGTGCTCCCCTAAATATGCCTAAATAGGCAGTGCCTGCCCTTACCCCACTCCAGGGTTCCCCATCGCTCGCAGCTGAGGGCAGGTTACCCTCTGGCAGAGGCTGTAAAGACTCAGGCTCCAGCGAACGCATGGTCCCATCCTCTGACACCTGTGACTTCTCTGTGAGCTTGTCAATCCCTGTGTTCAAAACACAAAAAGCTCAGAAGTACAAGTGAGTTAAATATGTCTTTTTCTGCCCTACCAAGCATGTCCATGCATCAGCTGTAATCTGAAATGCTCTCCTTTCAACGGGAGCAACAAGATGCAGCCTTGATCTCATCACCCCAAAGGAGTTCACTCGCTCCTGGGAAAATACTCCTTGATGCAACAAGGACACAAGTTCACATGAATACTGTTAAATTGAAGCAAGAAGTCAAAATTATGAGAAAAGGTCATGTAGACACTAAATCTGAGACAGCATTTTACTTTGACCTGCCCTCAGCTTGGATAAACTGACCTAAAACTGAGACTGAAAGGCAGTAAGTCATTTACAGACGTAAACTCTTAATCTCTTCCCACACCCAGTGAAAGGGTGAGTCCTCTGTACCTTACAGCGAAAACAAACTTTTCTCCTATTACAAAGATAAACTAACGCTGACCTGGAGTAGCCACCAAACTTGTCTTCAGTGTCCCCGGCTCAGCAGGGGCAGCAGGACGTGACCCTTCCATGGAGGCTCCGTCCTGGGAGTTGGTGCGAGAAATTGGCTCAGGAGATTTCTTCTTGCGCTGCAGACCTTTCTGGATGGACTGCGAGTCCGTGGGCAAGTTGGCCAGCTGGTGAAATACATTCCGCTTGCGGATAACAGCATACACCAAATTAGAGTTCCCTGGGAATTACAGTAACAAAATGAGCAGAGAAGGCTCAAAGAGCTCTGCCAACACAGCCTACCTCGCTGGCAACGCGAAGCCTGGCTGTTGAGACCTTGCAAGCTCACAAAGGCAATGGTGCAAGGAAGAAAGAGCAGAGTTATGTAAACTTCTATCCATTATAAAGCCATAAGAATATCAAGTTAAATCTTGCCTAGGCTGGAAGATTGACAAGAAACTGGTTAGAGAGTGATATTCAAACACGTGAGAAAGAAAATGACAATTTAAGCCATATAATACCTATTCTGGAGGAAAAGATTCAACATTTTTCCATTCTCAATAAGAAGCTCACAAAGTGAGTCGGGGCACTCCAACTGAGGGGAAATAGGAGTCAAAAGGCCCCAAATCACATAAGCTCTACAGTAGCAGGAAACAGAATGAAGCCATCATTTAAAATGCAGTATAAAATACAGTCACAAAGGCTGTTTCAGGATCTGGAATCCGCCACTTGCTAGTGTTTCAGTGTGTGAGAAGAGTGACTACTCTTGACATATGGTTTTAAAGCAAAACATTAAATTCGAGCAGGGAGAAGTAAGAGCTTCTAGCAGGCTCAGGGACACCACTCTCATTTCCTGGAGAGGCAGTAAGTGCTAGAACTTTCTTTGGATGTAACTGTTTGGTCTTCAGCTCCACAGGTCTGACAGAGCAGAACTGACATACTGTCAAACACATAAGGAGATGGAAGTTGTTTTGCTCCCCCAACTACTTTGTTGAGCAACACAAGCAGTTTCACAGCAGCATCCAGTCAGTTAGCGTTTGAGCCTCACGCACTCCCTTTCCTCTCTCCTTCCCCTCTGTCCATCTCGTTTTATGGACTGTTAAGTCTGAGGTTATGCTGACAAATTGTTGCCACCTCATTTTGCCCGTCCTAACCCTGGTTACCTACTAACCCAACTTCTTGATCCCAGACAAGTCTCCATGTGGTTGGTTGCTACGTTTCTTCCCCACTCTCGTTAATTTGGACTTTTTCTGAATTTGCATATAATGTTCTCTTGGACTGAAGTAGCATAAACCCACTGAATATATAAGTTTCTTACCATCAAACTGGTACTGAATTATGTTGTTGAAAACTTCCAGCAAGAAGAAAACAAGATGGTGGTTCTGGACAGCAGAGAACAAGAACCAGGTAGTGGAGAAAGCCTCCAGGAGATGCAGTAACTTGTTAGCAGCCACCATGGAAAGGGACTTCAGGTACGGAGACACTATGGAAGGCAAACATGAAAATTAGAGATAGAACCACACAAAAACACCATTTAAAACATCACTTTTGCCATCTCTTCATCCTGCACTTCTGGGAAAGCTTCACAAAATGGCTGAGCCTAACAGGGTTCTACAGAAACATTTCCAAAAATAAAAGACTCTAAGTAGCTATATGGACTAACAAAAGAAAATGTTTCTGCCTTCAGAATTTCTCGTGGTGTTTTATACCGGTAATACACCAGGGCTCATGCCCCTTCTGAAAATCCTGCACAAAGCCACCTGAACATCTGTAAAACCCAAGGAAAACAGCATCACTGTGGGGATGTGGCACTCCCTGCTGGAGAAGAATAGCACTGCCAATGCTATTGTCAGTGGGCTGGCAAGAAAATGGCTCTCTGCCACCCAGAGCAGCTCCAGGAACCCTGCTGTCATCCTGTCCCACCTGACAGAGCTCAGGCAATAAACCTGAAGACAGGTCTAATCTGCAGCAGGCACCTCTAGCACGGGATAGAAATGGTCACCAACACTGATAAACGTTGACTGGCACAGGTAGGAATGCAGGGAGACAGAGCAAGAGCAGCTGACCCCTTATGGGTTGCTACTTCATGCAGTAGTGCTTACCATTCACAATGATGGTGAGCAGGCAGTCAAAGAGAGGCTGCAGACGCTGATGCCCACTAGTTATGATCTTGTGAAAGACCTACAAGCAGGGAAAAGAGTTCTTGAGCAAGGCAGAACCTTACTGAAAGCACCCTCTCAACCAAAACCAATGCCACCCCCACACTAATCGCTTCCTGACACCATTCCTTCCTAGGCTGGGCCTTGCATACTCCACAATTACACAGGTGGAGAAGGCTGCTCTCACTGCAGACTCGTGCTCCAAGAGCACAAGCTTTTATTTACAAGGAATCCTTTGGGGATATGATTACTGTTCTACAATACTGCAAACAGAAACTGACTGAGCTGTTCCAAAATGCACAGCCAGCCCGGGACAATAATAAGTTACCAGGAAGTAAGAACTATTTTCACCTCCCGTGGATTTTTGGCTCTGAACCTTAATGATAGCTGCTTGACATACCAAGGAGCTAATGACCTCATGTCTGATTTTAGTGCTAACTTCCAACTCCAGTGTTTGTTCCGTATTTCTTAACTACCCGCTCAGAGGCATGGAAATGTTCAGCTGCCCCATAACCCAGTCCAGACATTTCCACTTTTGGCCTCCCCACCTCTAGCAGGCATACATATAGAGTACAAAGCATAATGAAAGCACAGATGATCTAAAATTAATGAAATGTAATAGCAAAACATGTAGCATCGAGAACAGTTCTGGTAGATGGATTCTTCCCCCTCCTTCTAGTGGCAATCTCCTTTAGAAAGTTTAATCAAAAGCTGCTGAGAAATTCCTCCCTGACAAATAAGCACCAACATGTCAGAAGAGTACTGCACAAGACCAGTACTGCAAAATGCACAGCTGTGTGTTGGCAGTATTGGGGCCCTCATCACTACCAACTGCAAGATGAATGAAATCCAAAGCTGTGGGCTGAGCTTGGTAAGGACACTGTTGTCCTCATTCTGTCAAACACGCTCCATGCAACTCTGGTTACTTGGGACAGAGCCAGCAACACAGTCAGATTTCCTGCCTTCAAGTCTGTTAGAGATCGTACTCCCATCCCACTGCACCAGACTCAGAGTCCTTTAAACAGCAGTTCAGCTCCATCCCAGATCTTGTTCTTTGAGATCTGCACAACATGTGCCCCCTGCCAGACACATCACCTCAGGTTAACAGAGAATGATGAACCACCAGTGTTTGGATACACCCCACACACTTTCTAGCTACTCAGTGGAAGGGTAACCTATGAAGGATCAGTAAATTATTCTGCTTCATCACTCTGCTTGTGGAGGTTTTGAAACAAGGGTTAAGAGGAAAAGAAAAGAACTCCTAGAGCTATACTCACTATGATGAGCAGATCCGCGTGAGTCCCTGTGAAGACAGGGATGTCCATAGGCACTCGTACAGAATACGGCTTGTTCAGTCGCACCCCAAAGTTACGCTCCCCACTGAGAAGCAGGAGGATAAATACCCCGATGTGCATCAATCCCACTCGTGCTGCAGAAAAACAAAACAAACAAACAAGAAAAGCAAAAACAAAAAACCATCACACCGATGCCAAAGGACTGCTGAAAACAGGAGGGCAGTGAGGAGAAACACAATGGGACTGAAAGAGAAACCACAGACACCAGAGTATCCTCATAAGGAACATCCCACGCAGAGCTCCTTCAATTGCCAGTACCCATGTCTGCCTCAAGCCTGTATGAAGCCAGTACAACAAAAAGTCTCAGGTAGATTATGCTCCTTGTTATGTTCTTGATGTAAATTACCAGAGTAGAAAAGATCTGACTTCTACCAGCAGTCCAGCATGGTGTTATGACTAATTTATATCAAAGGCAAGAGAAAATCGCTCATTTTTTCCTCTTCTTCTTAGGATTAGGGAGGCAGCTTTTGACACAGGAACTCAAAAAGCATTAGCACATGCTAACGATGTCCCTTCCATGCGCTGTGGCATAGACCATGCCCTGCTTCTAAGTCCATTACAAACACCCATCTAACTGAACTACTCCCTCCCCCTCATGCTTGCAGAAGGCTAGGAACATGCACTCAAGCAGCAATCTTAAAAATATTTTAGCTCAACTGATAGGCACAGATCATCCCAAATAACGAGAACAACCAACTTACACTGGTCTGCTCTGGCATCATTGAGAAAATACAAGATTGGGACAAGGATATCCAGAACATCACTGCTCTTCAGCACAAAGAAGAGGAATTTCTGGGAAGAAAAGATTTCAGGCAATCTTAAGAACATCTGGTTTTATCCACCATCCAAATGGCCCAGGCCAGGTAGCGTCAAGCTAGCCAGTCTCTGACTCACACCATAAAGGCTGGGATATGCACTAACACTTTATCTCCATTATCTGTAGTTATTTTAATAATTGCTCCTGCACTTGGCTTCAAACAGTGACCTTCAGAGCTGCAGCTCCTCTCATCAGATCTCCCTGGAGCCCAGCCCACCAGTCCCAGCCCACCCAGCTGGAAGCAGTGCTGCTGACAGGAGTATCACAGTCAGTGCTCACTACCAGCCCCGTGACCTCCTGCCAGACTTCAGTCCAGCCAGAGCCACACCAGGCTCTGGGGATCAAGGAGGGATAAAGCTCAACAACAAGCAGCTCCACACCTTGTTGAAGTCACAGAGTTTCCAGAAGAGAACAAGAAGTTCCTGATGGAACTGGATCTTCTTGGCAGAGTTTGGCAGGTAGGTCTGGACCAGCGGGTTTGATAACAAACGGGCCACTCCTTTCAGGATGAACTGGAAATCCTGCCAACAGACCAGGAAAGAGACTGCGGTGGGCCCAGGGCTAGCTCTATCCACATGAAATCAGACAGGAAGTAGTTCAGGACTGGAGCACATTACCTCCTCTCGATGTATTCTTGAGAGGTAATTCACAAATAGATTGTCTGGTCCTGGAGGCTGTGTTCAAAGACAACGAATGAAATGCTTATGGAATTACAAGATTTAGCCAGGGGCCAAGTGTAACCAGTAGCTCTAGGGGCTCACATCTCTTATTTAAGCTTTGCTCTCTGAATGATCCGGTTCTAAATGCTAGGAGACAGAGCACTTCAGAATCAGTAAAGTCAGGGAATTTTTACTTAAGTGTTCCTGATTAAAATCAGTGACCAAAACCTTCTGGTTTGGTCAGCCATGGTTGCTTAGTGTCCTACAGGAAAGGAAGAGGACTGGGTCAGAGACAGCAGTTTAAGGAAAGGAGCATTGCCATGCCCTACAGATTGTCCCTGCATTCAGTAAAGGCTGGTATAAGAGGGTCACAGCATTTGGGAAAGCAACAAATACCCAGGGTCACTCACATCCACATCATCCATGGCCGTGCCAGTAGTTGTGCCATCCACTGTGGGGCTTGAACTGGTGGAGCTGTCGTAGTCCAAAGTGACAATCAGCACCTGGGCTGCCTCCTCCACCAGGGGCTCACGGTAGTCAGAGAAAAGCAGATGATTGTAAGGAATCCCATAACCCACCGGATCATAGGCACAGACGACATTCAGGAGCGAGGTGAAGAGGGGGAGTGCATGTCTGGGCAGGAGAAAACATTCTCAGAAGGCAGAAGCAGAAGCAAATGGTGCTGCCTTGGGGAGAGACAGACATCCCTCCCCAGGATTTTGGGATCGTAACAAAAGACCAGCACCTTCTCTAATCCACCCAATTCTACTCTATGACAGTGACCAGTGATTGAGCAGCACAGGGACAAGAGCTGACACTCATCTCCCACTGGTCATCTGGACTAGAGCTAAAAAGAAAGGGAGGTTAAAAAAAAAAAAAAGACCGTGCGGCCTCCCAGAGAAATCTTGTGCAATAATATGAAAAAAGAGACAGGATCTTAAAGCTCTCCATACTCTATAAAGACCAAACTGTGCAGCCACCGATGGGCACCTGAAAGTCCCAGAGGAGATGATGTCACCAGAGGGCAGCATTCACCTATTATATAGCAGTCACCACCACACAGCGACTCAGTGAAGTGCCACACCACCATTCCCACCAGGGAACAGGACCTGCAGCAGGGGAATGCATCTGCCTGTCCCACATGACAAGGACCACTCCTGTATCAAATTTCAGTGATCATCTCTCTCAGTTTTGCCCTTTGCCGATGAGGAAGGTTTCTCACTAAGCAGAGATGCTAATGGGGATGTGAGTAGGACATGCTACCTCCAGTAGCTAGGGGCTGTTGTCCAAGTCCTACGGCCACCCATTACCAACATACTCCTTTGGAAATATTTCAGTGTATTTCTCCTTCTAGCACTCAGCTTTATACCCTCACCTGTTCTCTGTAGAGCAGAAGAACTGCACCCAGGGGTTGGTGTTGCTGCTGTCTGAAGATGGAGGCAGATACATGGCCTCAGAGAAGCAGGTCAGCAGCAGCTTAAGCAGCTCTGTCCTGAAAGAAGGGAAGAACAGGCTAAGTCCTGGACTGAAGCACAGGAGGCACAATCACCACAGCAATGTATAAGAAAAGTTCAGTCCCATCTAAAAAGTACTTCCTATAGAAAGCAGAGTCCATTTCATCAGCAACATTTCATTCATAAGCACTGATCAAAATGCTGCCTTTTGTAAACAAGAAATACAAGGATCATTTTGACCGTTTCTATCACAGACACTTCAACTCCCATATCATACTACAAAAAGCTACTCAAAAGCACAACCAGTTTTCTCCTTGCTGCCTGACATGATGGATTGGCAAGGGGCAAGGGCCCTGCGGAAGTCACAAGTGCCTCAAGAAGCAAGGAGAGCCCATCTCCGCAGAAACCCCCAATCTCCTGAGCCCAGCATCTCTCCATTCTGCCGTTGCAAACCCTCTTACCTATTCAAGTCATGAATGTAGTTAGGCTGTGGAGAGTGAGCGAAGCCCACTCCTGCCTCCCAGATGTACTCACAGCTGTCAATGGAGTGGATATCTTCTGCTGTGTCCTATGGAGAGAAACAGGAGGTCAGAGCACTGGCAAGTGCAAGAGTTGACAGTGGTTACAGATATCCAAGGCAGTTCAGTCCCACTCTCAACAACAGCAAAAAAACCAGCAGAGATGCATCCTGACACTGGAGTTGCACCTACCAGCCTCGCTCAGATAGCACCTACCCAGGCACTGGGCACCACGCAGAACAAGGTTCTTCCTCCAGCATGCCAAGGCACAGTACTAGCCACCTCCACTAGAAGTTGGCACTCAGCACCAAAAGATCCAGGATATATTTTGCTCTAATTATGGGATATATCGCCACCTCCTTTCTTTTCCTCCACATCTCATGAAACACAGCGCAGGTCAGGGTTTTCCCTTTGCATATCAAGAGCATCACATGGAGATACAGTACCCACTCAACACCTCCACCTTATCTCAGAAGGCATCATACTGATTTTACACACACAACAGGGTGCAAAGGCAAGAGAAGCAGCAAATTACCTCTAACTTATACTAAAAGTGCATAATGCTGTGACTTGCCTTTTCAGTGGGTAAAACAAGAAGGTAACTGCAAGTACGTTCCCTCTTCCAGTAAGAACCCTCCTAGCCCCTTGCCAGCTACTGGCATGACTCCCAAACTCATGCTTTGCAGCCTGAGGAGACAAACCATAGCAGTCTGTCCTTTTCTATCATGGCCAGTTGAGCTTAGATTGAAGCAGCCTTGTGGAGACAAGAAGCCATTGCAAACCACATGCTGACCCTCAAGAAATGACTGGAAGCAATGGCCCAGATGAATATAACATACTTGCATCTAGTACCCTTGGCATGCTTTGTCTGTCTCTTTCCTTAAGTTTAATTAAGCAAATTCTACCACCAACCTTTTTTTCCTCCCTGTAACTGGGGAAAGCAGACCAGAGGACTGTTTTTAATTGCTCTGAATTCCTGCTGCATAACTTTCTTCCCTCCCACAATGGTAATGATCTCACTGAGGGCAACCAAAATGCACTTAGCACGCCAGCCACAACTCCCACAAAACCAGCATGCTGACAGCAGCTACTGCTAACATGGAACCAACTGCAGCCTTCTCGACCGTCCTTGCTTTTCCTGCCTCTCTACTCAGTTCCTACAGACAGGTTGGAGCTCACCCACCATCAGGTTCCTCATCCAGCTCCTCAGAACAATTCTTAGTAAAACTGGAGCACCTAAGATCTCCCTCCACAATCAAACTGACAGTGAGAGGAACAAGATGCTAAAGGTCCCTGCTCTACTGGAAACAATAGGAGAGCAGATGTTTGCCAGCATGACCACATTTTCCTGACAGGCAAGCTGTAGTGCAGGGAAAAACACTAGCCTTCCCAGCTGACGTTCACCTAGCTATCCCAGAACACCTGTTTTAGGAGACACAGACGCCACCCACTGAATGCTAAACACTGATCAGTGTTAGTCACCTTGCATTCAGGTTCAATGACTCCATGTTTTCCTGCCTGAAGATTTGTAAGGAAGCTGCTGTGGGCTTCCAGAGTCCCCCATCACACAGCTAATCTGTCTCTGTGTAGATAACCTCATGATTCAACTCACCACCGTGCTTCTCCGGTGGCTTTGCACAGTAAAATCGGGACAGAAGAGCAAATCTGCAACAGCAAGGAGCAACGACTCAGCCAGCGGCCGGGCATTTTCGTCATCTTCATCTCCCTAAATGTGAGAATTGTAAAAGAGTATTGTTAGTACAGGCTTAGCAAAGATCATACATTAACACTATTAAACAGCAAGAGAAGACGCACTCTCCATGAATACACAATAAGCTACAGAGGAACAAGAGGGAGAAATGTGCAAAACCCGCTCAGGAGAGGCAAGAAATTCCCCCCTGGAGAGTGATGCCTATAAAGGTCTTTAATGTGACCAAACAGTGGATAAAGTATTCCAGCCTACAGCTCTTAAGAAAACAGAACAGCAGCACTGCACACTGCCACATGGAGATGCATTGCTTACGGAGGACGAAAGAAAGGAATCACTACAGAGAAGACTGTTTTACAGGAAATGAAGAAGGCAATTTGCACGGTGCACAGACACAGCAATAGGAGGAAGGCAGACAGCAGTGTTAACAGGTGTAAAACTGCACGGACTGCCCAGAACTGGAAGCCATGGAAGAGGGAGAAGTGGTGCGCAGCTCAGCAAGGAGCCACCTCAGCCTGCCATGGCAAAGCAAGCACAACAGCAGAGGGGATTTTGTTGTCTCCAGCATTCAAAGCAATCACTTCAATCATGAATGCCAACTTCTCTGCAACCGTTGCCACAGGAAACCCTGCCAGATCCCTCCTGTCAAAGAGCATCCTGGCTAGGAGGCCTCCCCCATCACACACAGGTGCTGTAGGGAAAGACAGGGAGTGGGAATGGCAGGAGCTCATCCATCTCTGCCAGCCGGCACATGACACGCAGCGCTGCCATCGCAGCAGGCAGCTACCCGAGATAATAGCCTTGTGACTCTGACGTCTGCCTCAGCAACTGCAGGGAAGACACCGTCAGACAGATCCCGGATGTAAGAAGACCAGAGAGGACTGATGAAGCCATCAGGCAGCGAAGACAGTTCTGCCCAGGCTAGCATTAAGGTCCAAGGGGACTTCTCAATCAAGAATGATCTTTGCTAACAAAGTCTCAGCTGCCAGAAAAAGTCTATGAACCACAGCATCCAAAAAATGGGAGACACATGAGCCAGTAGTTCTCAGTACAACAGAAAAGGCACACAGTTTTCCAGCAATCTCTTGAAAGATTTGTGTCTTGTTAAAAAACTGTTACGCATCCTGATCCTAAGCACAACATAACCCTAACAGTCCCTGTCTAATCCCAGCAACCTGCTTAGAATCACAGAATCACCAAGGTTGGAAAAGACCTCTAAGATGATCCAGTCTACCTAGCACCAATATTTCCCCTCTCAACCACGTCCCTCAGTACAACATCTCCACGCTTCTTGAACACCCCCAAGGACGGGGACTCCCCCACTCCCTGGGCAGCCCATTCCAGCACCTGAGCACTCCCTCAGAGAAGTATTTCCTGACGTCCAACCTGAACCTGGCACAACGTGAGGCCGTTCCCTCCCGTCCCATCGCTGTTACACGGGAGAAGAGGCCGAACCCCACCTCACCACAACCTCCCTGCAGGCACTCGTACAGAGCGATAAGGTCACCCCTGAGCCTCCTCTTCTTCACACTACACGATCCCAGCTCCCTCAGCCACTCCTCATAATGCCCGTGCTCCAGACCCCTTCTGGACTGCATCCACCCACACCCATCCTTCAGCCTCTACAGGAGGGTCCCGTGCTCCAGGACCTGTGCAACTCATCACTGCATCATGGGGCAGGTTAAGGATAACCAGAGATACCTAACTGTCTGGGCATAACATCATCCTCTTCAGTTCCAAAGGAGAAATCAGCTTTCAGTGAGCAAAGCAGCTGACTAGATGTGACCCCACCATTCCCATGTTCTTGGGGCTTTATTCATCATCCCTTGCCAGCCAGCTCAGCTGCTTCCTCCTGACACTCAGCCTGTAGGAACAGCAGTTTCCAGCAGGGGAGGTAAGAGCTTTATTAGTTTGTTTCAAATTAAAGGTCGAGCTCGCCGTAGTACTCATTTCTCTCAGGCCTGTATGCAGGGAATATGGGGAGAGAGCTTTATTTTGCTGAGGTGCAGTCAGGGAAGAGCAGGCCCAACATGCTCCAGATTGGAAAAAGGCTTATCAGCACCCGGTGTGCTCCTAGTGCAGCTGCCTGGCAGGGCCCGGAGAACAGGGAAGTGCAGAGAGACTGACGGGAAGTCCTTCACAAAAGCAAGCTTTTTACAGCTAAAGAGCCTAAAGAGCCTAAAGACAACTATATCAGAAAACAAAACACTCTTCTCTCCATTAACAGCAGTAGGAGATGAGGCAGCAGCCTTAAATTGCACCAGGGGAGGTTCAGGTTGGATATTAGGAAAAATTTCTTCCCAGAAAGAACAGTGATGCAGTGGCACAGCTGCCCACGAGGAGGGGGTCACCACCGCTGCGGGTGCTCAGAACTGTGGAGATATGGCACTGAGGGACATGGTCAGTAGATGTGGTGGGGATGGGCTGACAGTTGGACTACATGATCTTAAAGGTCTTTTCTAACCTTAATGATTCTGTATGAGATTGAATGATGGGACAATGTGAACCACATTGGCATCCTCTGGCATCCAGCAGGCATGATGCATGAGGAGGGCTGCACTGGGCTGGATCACCTTGGAGTGACCTCACCACTCCAAGGCAGAGGAACTCTCTCCTCCAGCTGCTGAACAAGGCAGAAAAGCAGTTGTAACAGCAGCCTTGCTGGCTCGGGGCACCAGGCACTTCTTCCCAAAGCAGCAGGATCTAGCAACTCCACAGCCAATACTCTCCAGCACTCTCAGCCTCTGCAGGGATCAAAGGTGGACAACCACCCTCCCAGTCACACAGATCACACAGCAGAGTGCTGCAAGCAAAAGCTTTCTTTTCCCCTTGAAGTGGCCTCAGGCAAAACAGATTAGAGGTAACAGGCAGAGATAGTGCAAGGTTGTACTGTACCAACCACTGCCAATTTCCTATAAACCCCCCCCAAAACACTGCAGTACACGTAATGTTCGGGGGAAAACACATATTTCAGCACAGTCACGCTGACCTGCAGATTCAGAAATCTCCAGCAGAGCACTCTTCATGCATAAAACAGTAGCTGCCAAGGGAGAAAGCAGGTAAACATGTATTCCTAGCCTACCTCAGCTATGCTTTCAACAGTCTTTCTCTTGTTTGCAGAACATACTGAAGCATATTACCCTAATCCTTTTCACACTGATTTCAATTCACACTTCCCATACTGGAAAAGCCTTCCCTCACATACCAGCTCTCTCCTACAGATACACACCCAAGTGAAACCTTCAGATGACACAGCAACCTGTGCTGAGCAGAGCAGCTGAGAGGGGAAGAATACCAAGAGTCAAAGAAAAGAAACTGACTTAGAAGATGCCACCTAGTTTCTGCATAAACAGAAATAACAACCAGCGCAGCTGTCCTCAAGTGCTTCCTTACTTCCTCCCGCTCACCCTCCAGAAAGGAGAATAAGTGCCAAGAGACAGACCCCTCCTCGGCCAGCCCCGGGGACAGTTGACCAGAAGAAACCTCTCCAGTCTGGGTCCTCAAAGATGTAAGGCAGGATACGAGTGAGAAGCCGGCTGCAGTTCAAGACGATTTGTCTCTCCTTCTCTGTGTGGCAGCCACTCTCTGCTCCCTGCACCAACTTCTCCACAGCCTGCAGGAAACAAAAGGCAAGTAGCATTAGCATCGACATGAGCAGAACTGCACTGCTCTGACCTGCTGGTGACATCTTCACACAGATTTATAAGCATTGCTTGGAATCCATTTTCCCTGAGTTCAATAGTACGGTCTCCATTGCTGTTTGAAACATCGGGGTAAACAACCTTAACCAGACCTTCTTCAATTTCTTCTGTTCCACCACAAGAGATCTTACACGTTAGGGTAACCCATACAGCGCATACATAGAGTGGATAGAGAGCCATAGCACCTGTGGGCTCTCTCCAGCACTGGAAGCAGAAATAGTACTAAGGATTCACCATGCACCTTTTTAATTCCCAGGGTCGTATTCTCCACTTAGTTTCATAGCAGACTGTCTGGATCACTGACTCTGATAGCTTGCGTCACTGCCTTAATGGGTATGTAAATGCTGTTTGTACAGTCACAGCCCATCCGCGCACAACTCTATGACTGTGCGTAAATATTTTTCCAGGCACATTTATGACCCTGCACAGCAGGGCTGTGGGCTGAGTCTCCAGCCATGACTGCAGATGACATCTCAGCCATGCTGCTGTGCTCTCCACGAACACGCAGGGCTGCTAGGTCCAATGTCACCACGCTTGGCAAAGGTCAGGGCCTTCAGACCGGCAAAAGTCTGCAGGCTGCTCTGACCATGACATCTTACGATCTACAGCTCCCAGATACGCAGCGCTGCAGTGATCAGGTCTCCCAACAACCACTTCCAGCAGGGAGAACAGCCCACATTTTAGCCTCACTTTCTGTAAAAAGACAACACAGAGGCAAAGGGATTACTGGTCAGTTTAGATCCCCCCAACTCTTCTCAATTCAGAAGCTGCTGCTTGTCAGAAGCCAGGAGACAGCACAGGGGAAGAACTGTGGTAAACTGAGAGGCAAGACAGAGTTATCACTGGGGGCAGACAGGAACAAGCAAGTGCAGTATGTAGTGCAAGGAGACAACATGGCACCAATCCCCTACTGGGAGCCACAAGACTCAGTGAAGGGACACCTCCTGCCAGCACAGCACTGAAGAAGATAACGCCATCCTTACCTTATAACACAGAGTCGCCAAGTTGGAAGGCGATTCTTCTCTCACCGCTCGGATCTCTGCAGCTGGCACAAGGGCAAAGACATCCTGCACTGAAGTGGCTGTGTCTGCCCAGAACTGGTCCCAGAAGGCATCATCTGTTGCCTCCACGGGCTGCGGAGAGACAGACAGAGCTACAGAGGCAGAACCACCATCCCATGAGCTCCAAACATCAGTGCAACTGGATCAGGGATGTGGCCATCACCACAGAGAACAGAAGAGGATAAATAAAATAGCATCACTGATTTATATTCCAGCTTTTTTAGTTACCAGAGCCTGGGCTTCTGGGACCTCCCAAACAGAGCATTCCCTCAGCACTGGGTGTGACAAGCAAGACATTTATGTGACCAAGTGCATCAGACTTGGATACTCCATGTCTTCCACAGAGTCACAACATATGCAAGGCCTCAGCTTGGCTGCAAGCCGGGGCACATTAACACACATGGTCTGGGCTGCTGTCACATGCAACACACACAACAGAATTACTTCTGTTGTAACCAAAGCCTCGGGGAAGTAATTGGGGATGGCCCATGTTAGGGCACAAACACAAAGAACTGACAGACCCACCTGAAAACACTCAATAGTGCAACTGAGTTTATCTTTCTGAGCCAAGTATTTACTGGCAATTGGACTCAAGACAGCCAGTGGCAGCCACAGTCTTACCCTTAAAATGCCCTCATCATGCAAGTCAAAGTGGAAGGAGGAGGAAGCAATCCAGTTAGGGTCACATCCATGGACTAAGTCTGTCCTCTCATACCTGGGAGCACCGCTTGCCCCACAATCCAGCCTCTGCCCCACAGCAGCTCTACAGCAAACAGCTCTTGTAGGTGATGATAACCAGCACTGTGCTGGGTCTATCACGTCAGATGGAAAAGGGGCAAAACCACAAATGCATGTTTAACTTGATTTATTCCCAGCTCCACGTAATAGGCAGAAAGCATGTCTGCTTCTGTGCTGCGTTCTAAAAGCAGCCAAGATGCCACGCTGGAGAGAACAGCTCATCACAGCTCTGATGCTGAGAAGCGTTGCATTTCTCCCCTGTATCCGAATGAGAAGAGATGGCATCACCTGAACTCACAGAAGGTGATGCGTCATCACCACCGGAGGGCAGCAAGTGAGAGGAGCCAGCAGGCGGCTGCCAGACTGGTGCAGCAGGTGACTGCCCTCAGGCTCTCCTCCTACCTGCTCCTGTACCGGAGAGGCTCATGGCTCATCCCACTCCTTTCTGCCATGCAATGAATCAGCCTGAGCCACTCTCCACTCAAAACCAAATCCACGAGTTAAAGCATCTTCTCAAACACTGCTCTGATGCTGAAATCCACTTTATCACCTGGCCAACAAACCAAATTCCCACCAAGCCCCTTTTCAAGAAAGAGACTTTTTCTAAGGGATCCAAGACGACTGCTCCTCAGAGGGATCTGTAGGACAGCCAAGTGCCTTCAGCCGACTTTCAGCAGAACTCAACTTCCTAAGCATGCAAGAGAGCTGCGCTACCTTGCAATCTGTGCACAAAACACCTAAATGGAGAGAGGAGAAAAGCTATTTGCAAGTCAGATCTCTAATTACGCTCCTCAAAAAGAGTCAGGTATTTGGAAATGCAATCTATATAATGCAGGAAACATCCTCCACTCCCTACATCCTCTTCCAAACCGGGCACCACAATCACGGGGCTAATTGCCATGTGCACCTACTGGCCGCTTGCCACAGCCACTCCCACCGACAGCAGGCAGCAGCAATTGCTGCTAACAGAAGATCATGCATAAATAATGGCTTCACTCTCATCTAGAGGGGAAGAAGAAAACCATTTCCCTCCAATGTACACAAAACCATTCTCTGCCCGTAGCTTCCTTGGAGGCTGAACACAGCACTGCTCTACAGCTGGTACCATGACAGCTACGATGGATTAAACAACTCCGTCTCCAACAAGAATTACATGGAGACAGAGGAGCACCGCAGCAATCACACGAGCTGCAACGTTGGATGCTGCAGCAGCAGCAGCAATGCCTGCCATCTTGGCAAGCAGGTTACACTAAAACACCATTTCTTTGCTTTTTAACAGCTGTGTTAAGTCATCTCCCCATCCAACAGATGGCATCCCATGTACAATCCTAGGATTCAGTACTGACTCACCCGCATCCCTGCAGCCCCCCAGTCTAATTAACCGTCTGGCATCATAAAGCTACTCGATGCACGTAATATTCGTCTCCTCAAAAGAACACGGGTGGATGTTTTAAAGCTGACTGTATTCTGCATACAGCATCTCCAGGGATCTAAACATCCATCTCCTCGTGCTGAGCTCACCCAACAGCCTGTGCCCAGCACGCAGAAAAGGGAAGTACAGCGACCTGGAACAGCCTCATTCACTGCTCACCTGCTGCTTGAACCACGTCCGTACCAAAGGAAGGAGCTGACTGCAGCACTGACTGCTGCTGTGAGCACAGCAGGCAGCATTAAATGGATGTGATGTCTTACAGTGGACAAGGGAGATTTTTATTTTTGCCTTCAGTTCACCTCGACAAGGCTTAAAGTCTTCCCATTTGCACGCTGGCTACACAAAGGCAGAATCAGTCTTGCAGACACCTCCAGACTTTATCTCCCCAGTAGTTACAAATTGAGGGTTTCAGATGCTTTAAAACATGCCATCCACACGCACTGCAACAATCAGCAAAGGAAGCCGTGTGAATTACAAGCATTTTGCCAGCTACCGAGCAGAGACTCACAGCCCTGAACAAGCAATCCTAAGCAAACAGGATACGTCATGGGAAGAAAGATCACAGCACAGCGCCGACCACTTCCTATAAACAGGAAAAGGTCCCAAAGCACTGCCTCCCCTGTCCTCTGCCCAAAGCTGTTATCACCTCCACTTTCACATACAACTCCTTCTCACTTCTCAGATAATCCCTCACAAGCTCAGGCAGAGTGAGCATTTGCACCCACCTCCCAGCCAAGAGTTCTCTGCACTACACCTTCACATCCAGCACCTCCATATCCAGCACCCATTCCCAACTGCCCCTACTGGAGGACCATCCTCCAGTCCTCACTTCTTGCCACCATGCTGACCAGCCCAGATCTCGAGGCATTTGGGGTAGGGACCATCACTCTTCTGGGACTCGAAGCCGTAATTTCTGACCAGGCTTTTCCAGACAGTACTGTACAAACTCAGAGAGTAACAGCAGTGTGCTCCTTTCCACTCAAATGAGGCAGAATTTAGAGCGCAGCACCAGACTGAGCCCTAGGAGATCAGGCAGCCCTGCAGTGAGTGTGAGGCAGTGCAGGTACTTCTGACCACCTGCTTGTGAGACACTGTGCAAAAGCAAAGCCCGAGGTCAGATTTATTCAAAAAGTTAATAAGTAGCAGAATTTCACTCTTGCTGCCAAGGACAGCAGCTCCACGCTGCTCTCAGTGCAGAAGCGATGGGTTTTTTTCATAAGATATTTGAGCCAGCAGGGGAGAATCAAGGAGAGATCCCAAACGAGTCTTTTGCCAGGCCTCTGCTCACAGCAAAGGTAGCTGGAAAATGTGATTTGTGGAGTCCTGGCATTGAAAGCCTAAGAGAAGAGTCAGCTATAGTTTTGGTTGTAAAACAATAACGTCACTTTCGTCAACCCAGAAGACTTAGATACTTGAATACATTCATAACTAGGCTACTCAGAAACTAATCTCTAAGCATAACGTTTACTTTTATCAGGCTCAAATTAACAGCATGTCATAATATTGCATTTGTGCATCAAGGAGAAAGAAAGGACTGGAGTTCATCCCTTGTGTTTGATCCTTTTTGCCTCTTTAAAAGCAGAGGCACAGCTGGCACTGAAATCTAACAAGCCAGTCCCAAGATCAAAACTTCTCATCTTCCAGTCAGTTGCCTGCAGAAATCATTTAATGCCCAACTAACTGGGAAAAGCAAGCACGTTTCCCTCACAGCTGGGACTCCCAGCTTCAGCTCCATGCCCACCACCCACAGCCCACACGTCCCCTCACCTGCCATGCAGGCAGCACTCCTGGGGGCGCCGAGGGAGAGCCCACGCATCCCATATGATAGAGCACACCTATTTTACTGTTAAATTGATTAGGAATACTCTTATAGAAGCGGGCAGCATACAGAAATACATGCATCACGTAGGAAAGCCTTTAAGCCCATTTTTCTACCAGTGACTGCTATTATCCATTTGTAGCATAAACAAATACCCTTCCTCTGGTACATTTTTAATCACTGAAATTGTTCTGAATTGATTTTTCTTTTTTAGTATTTTTACATCTTCAGAGTTTCCCTTCAGCAACCAAAAATCAGTTCCACTTTTTTTGCCCACCCTTGGCTTGGCTTTCAAGATCCAGGCTCCACATGTGCTACAAGCACTGAAGCATTATGCTACTGACAATTTCGTTTGTTTGTTTTAATGTTCATGTGGAACACTCATTTTAATCAATGAAAACTTATAGATGCAGGAAAAATTAATTATGCCAACTCCAAACTTCCACCAGCGAGCAAACACTGCGTTCCACTGGGCCACTTCCCCCCCTCCGAGCCTTCCCAAACACGGCACAGCACATCACCTGGCTCGTGGCTTCATTTACCCGAGATCTGACAAAAATCCGTTTGTCCAGCTACCTGATGAAAGAGAAGACAAAAAAAAAAAGAACAACCAGACGTTGCTGAGAAAGCAAAGCGTGTTTTAAGTTAATAGTTTCGAAGCGGGGATTTGACCCCATCCATCGCTGCCGCTCGAATGCAGGTCGCGGCGCAGCAGGAGCTGCACGATGGCTGCCGCCGAGCTCCAAAGGCCCCAGCAGCGCCCGGCCGTGCGAACAACGGTGCCCTTCGCGGTATGTAAACATGGGAGCGCCGACAAACACCCCGCCCTTCTTCCACATGGCACTCAGCTCACCTAGACCACAAAGACGCGAAATGAACGCAGACCAGAACGACGCCGTTCCTCCTTCCTTCGCCCAGGGCCCGGAGAACCTTCCCTCGTGCGCACGTCAGCAGCGGGCAGGGCGGCCCCGCTCCCGGCCGGCACCGGGAGGCACCGCCTCGCACGGGCTGCGCTTTGCGGGCGGCGGGAGGCGATCCCTCGGCTGAGCGCCGAGCAGCCGGCTTCCATCCGCTGCCGCCCGGCCGCCCTCGGCAAGCACGTAACGGAACGGCCCTGCAGATCTGACGGCACCCCAACGCGTTTCGGCGACCCAGAAGGAGCCGGAAGAATTCCTTCGGATGTTAATTCGCCCGCTCCTCCGTTTACGTGGCGCCCGCCCTTAAAAGCCCGTGGCGAGGCTCTCACCGCCCGCGGTCCCGCACACAAGCGGTGAACGCAGCTTCACGGCGGAGCCGCTCGCAGCCCTGCCTTCCGCCCCAGCCCGGCCCCCGCTCCGGCTTTTCGCAGACCTCCTCCCCTCGCCCTTCGCCTCCTTCTGCCCACGCTCCGTTCTGACGTCGCTCCCCGCCGTCGCCCCTCTTTCCTCCGCATCTCCGTCTTCGCGCGGCTGCGGTTGCGGCCCCTCGGCCGGAGGCTCAGAGCAGCGCGGCCGTAACGCCGACCGCCTCCGCCGCAGCCCGCGGGAGATCAGCGTTACTCCACGGGCCGCCCCGGCAGCGTCCGTTCGATCGGCGTCACCCGCAACGGGCGCGCAAACGCCGACCGCCCCGCTCGGCGAGGAACGGCCCGGCCCGCACCCCGCCGCCCCGCAGCCGAGCGGCGGCCGTCCCGCAGCGCCGGGCTGCCCAGGGGCTCGGGCCCCGCCGGCCCTCGGCCGCCTCGGGGCGGCTCCTGACATGGCGGCCCCCCCGCGACATGGCGGCCCTCACCTGTGTCTTGGTGGTGAGCTGGATCACGGCCTTCCTGAAGTTCAGCTTGGAGTCCGCGCCGCCCATAGTGCGGGCTGGGGCCCGGCACAGCCTCACGCCGCCGCTCCGCCTCGGCCCGCCGCCTCCATCGCTCCGTCCCGCTGTCAAACCCTCGCGGACCGCGGCTCCGCCCCTCCCCGCCCCTCCTTCCCCCCTCCCCGCGCTGCCGTCCCTTCGCTCCCCGCCCGCCCCTCCACCCCCGGCTCCGTCCCTGCGCGCCGCTCCGCCGCCTTTCCCTCCCTCCAGCCGTCCCTCCCTGCCCCGGCTCCCCCGCCCTTTTCCCCTCTCCACCCCCTTCCTTCAGCCCCCTCTGCCCGCTCTCGTTCTCTTCTTCCCCCCGAAGTTCCCCAACCTCAGCCGAGGACGTTTTGTTCCCCGCGGGCCGGAGGCGCGGGCATCGCCCCGCACTGCACACCGCTGCCTTTAGAGCCTCCTTGCTGTTTTCTGCCCGCTGACCTGCACGCACAGCAGCGCTGAGGGGCGCTGAGCTGCAGACCTCATTTCTTCAGAGGAGGGCAGGATGGATGGCGCTGCAGGAACGCACAGCGCTGGCCCGCTAGAGCAGGCGGGGGGAGCTCTCACTTGTTGGCGTGCAACCGGCACAGAAATCACGCAGGGTCGAGTACATCGAGTGACGGATGGAACCACCCGACGTTTCTCTCTTATTCCTTGCGTTATTTTCCTCCTCCGCTGCTGCACACGAGGGCCAGGCACCAGGCATCGCTTTAACCACGCGGGGACCCTCAGCTGCCATCGCAGTGGGGCTGGGGCGGCTCTCTGGTGCAGATCACATCTTTCTGGGCTCTTGCACAAACATCCCGCGTGCCCTTCCTGTAGGCACCACTGCAGGAAATGCGACTGGGTACAAATCTGGGGAGCTCTATCACACAGAAGGTAAAAATTCATCTACACACTGTCACATTAGTTCATACCTTAGAGCCTCTGATGGAGTCCATGGCTAACAAGGACAAACAAATCACGTAAACAGAAGTTTGTCTTCCAGAAAAAGAGAAAAGCCTGGAGGACAAGCGCTGACTTCTTATCAGGCTGCCAAATGGAGAACATTGTAGAGGAGAAGACACCAGGCTAAGGTGATGCTGTGGGGCTGCTCATACGGGTCCCCTCTTTCACACCCACACCAACGCATCCGAACCAGGTGAGAATGCCACATCCCACCGGAGAGGAGGCCGACACTCACCCGAAGCCGCCGAGCTGCTCGCAGTAAGGCCGGACCGCCCCGGCCCGCAGCAGTGCGAATCGGGAGCCAGAGATGCCCGCGCTCCGGGAGAGGAGGCTGAGGGCGGCTGGGCGTGGAGGAGGAGGAGGAGGAGGAGGAGATCGGCCTCGCCCCCCCTTCCCTCTCGCCGGCTTTCCTTGCAGCATTTCCATGCTAGAGGTCTCCACCGAGCTGCGGAGAGAGGATCTGCCTGGCTGCGCCGGGCCCTCTTCCTTCCTTTGTGCATCCCCCGGCCCCTCCGGCTACGTCCCCGTTTAATCCCCATCCCTTGGAGCTTCCCCCGGCCCCGGCGGCAGCAGAAGCCCCCCTCGGAGAAGGCAGAGCCCGGCAGCGGCCAGGAGCCGGTTGCCACGTCGTACCACCCGCTTCCCGGCCCGCATCCCTGCCTCCATCCCCGCTGCCGGCGGCGGTGGGGCCCCCTCGGCGCATGCTGCTCGCCTTCCCCGGCCCCCGCTGCTAAATGCTGAGCGCCGACAGGATGGAGGAGTTTCAGAGCGAGGAAGAGGAGCCCTGGTACGACCAGCAGGACCTGGAGCAGGGTAAGGATGGGGGACACGGGCAGCTGCCAGGGATGGAAGCCCAGGGGGAGAGGACGAAAAACGAAACAAACAGGGGGAGGGGGGTAAAGCCGGAGTGAGGGGTGAGATACCTTATCTCAAGGCTTCTGTTTGCTCGGCAAACCCAGCACCTCATCTTGCAGCCGCACCTCCATGGAAACGTCAGCTCTGCTACTCCCAACAGCCATCCTGAGCACGGAAACTTTGAGACGCAGGGAGCCCAAATCTGCCCTCAGCACCAGCCAGGTGCCCTTTGGTGGTATAGCAAGCTGGTTCCCCAAAAAACATGCCGTGGGCAGAATCCAATATGGATAGTTCTGACACTGCCTTCATCTCCAGCTGGTGCAGGCAGTCATCGGGCACACTGGTTAGAAACAGATCCATTACAAATTAGGTACTGCTAAGATGTAGGTGCTGGAAGTGTTGCCCAAAGCTCTTGCTGTCCAAGCCTAATCCCAAAGAATGCTTCTAAATCACCTTATTACTTATATAGAGAGGTTTCTCCACTCAGCCATAAAAGTGGAAAAATTGAGAAGGAGAGAAAGGAATGCCAAGGTTCAAACAGCAAAAATAGGTTTGCCAGAGAAAGATAAGCATTCACTTGTGTAATTTGTTTTGAAGTAACAGCCTGCATTTACACTAGTTCTTTGTAATGTTTATCCTAAGCTGCACAGTTAGTACCTGTGAATATTTGGGGCTTCTTTTTTCTGAATGCTTAGCTTCATATTTTGAGTCAACGTAGCTGCAAGAAGTTGTGTTTCAGAGCAACTGCCAAAGAATGAATTGTCAACGTATAGAGAAGAGTTTTTGGTACCCAAATGCAGTCACCCCTCTGACGTGTTATGCTCTACGTGTGTTATGGTTCTACATCTGCTCCAACCAGCTGACTGCCAGCAGGGACATTGCAGCCCAGCTGCAGTACCTCTGCCCACCACCACTCCAGTACATTATGTCATGATTTGAAGTTTGCACAGCTTCAGCTGCAGGGCAGAGGCCCAACAAGGAATGATAGCCAGCCCAGAGGGATTGTGCAGCTGGTTTTTTACCTCAGTTTCTCAATTAACAGGAAGCATTAGTAGATGGATACTAGGCCCTCTTCTTTTAAACACAACGCTCAGATTAAACCAGGGCAGAGAAAGAAGATAGAGCTATCAGCTGGGTAAACAGTGCAGTGCCTTTGACTCCTCAGAAATTCACATTTCTAGGCGACATCTTCTCCTGGCTCAGCAGGGACCTGTGCACTGCTCCAGGGGCAGGAGGCAGACTGGGGAGCAGCAGCGCTACGAATGAGTAGGGGAGTGTTGAGCAACACAGGACTCAGGTTTTTAGCCTAATGCTGTCTCTGGTGTCAGGTTCGTGAGTCAGCGCTGGCTCCCAACAATAAGAACAACCTTCCTCCTGCTGGCCAGGTTCCCTGCTCTGTCCCAGCTGTGTACATGCAGAAGAGCTAACTCCAGATGACAGATTCATGCTGAGGATAGGCTCCACCTTTGGGCAGACACAGGACTGGAGGAAAACAGACCCAAAACAAGTCCCAACTGTGGGGCTCACTGTCTCTGTAAGAATGGGGGCTGTGCAGGCTTGCACAAACTCAGGAGAGATGGAGAAGGCTTTAACTGAAATCAGCCAGCTGGAAAGGTCCTGCAGGGTAATCACAACCATAATTAATTTGCACAATGCATTATGAAGGACAGTGCCAGACTTGGTCCATGCCTGCCATAGCAGCATCCAGAGGTCTTTGGGGATGGTACAGCCCTGACACTGTCAGTTTGGAAATTAGGAGTGGAAGCACAATGCGAGACATCCAGTGCACCATGATTAAGAGTTGTGCTGGCATTACTGAGAGGAGCAGCATGCCAAAGGACGTGCCAAAACCATAGCTGGCAACAGCCAGGAAGGCAGATGACAAAAGCAAAGGCTTAGAGACTAGTCCTTGGGAGCAAGGGTGGGAGAAATGAGCAGCACCATGAGCTAAAGGAGAGAAGGTTCTGCTGTGCATCAGTTGGTTGCTGGCCTTATCATCATCTCACAGCATCAAATATTTATTATATTTACATCCAAAACTGTTTGCTAAGCAACGGATTGCTTAATCAGGAGCTCCATGATGATTATGTTAATTAACCATTTTAGCACCATGGAGGAGGAAACCAGTTCTGTGCTGAGCAACTGTTACTTTCCTCCCCGTCCTCCACAGTGTTTTGGCTTGCTGAATCAAATCAGTTTTCCCAAGAGAACAAACCCCAATTATTCTTTCCCTCCTGAAGGACCCATAGTGACTGACTGCATCCATCACATGCCTCGGAGGCAGCAGGACCCAGACCCCAGCTCCCACCACATCCAAGTAGACTGGTGCTTTTCAGAACCCTTGACCTGTTCCCTAACAATAATCCCACACTGTTCAAGGTGATGTACATACCCTGAGCACAGGCTGTATTTGTAACCAGACCCCAAGAGAATGAACAGAAGCTAAAATTAGATAATCTGAGCTGGGGACAAGTGACGATGTCTTTTCAGCTCATCATAAGCATTTGTGTTCAGAAGGCCATGTGCCAGCAGAAACACATCTGCATCCACACAGTGCAGAACAGACCCAGCAGCTATCTGACAGCTCTCTGGCCTTGATCTCCACCTTCCCACATCCACATCTTCCCAGCCTCCCACCTCTCTGCCAGCACTCAGGTCTAAGTCAGAGTGCAGCCCAACAGGGGGGCTCCCAGCACTCTCAGGAACCTGAATACAGCCTCAGTGAATGTAGAGGACAAGGAACCAGAACCATCCTGACACCACTGCAAGACCAACAGCCCTCTCCTCCTGGGCAGCCACAGAAACTTTTAGGCCAAACCATCTGCAATGCAGGCTAAGGACCTTATGGCTGTCACCTCTAAAGGTCTCCAGATTTAAGTATCTTAATTCCTCCTCCTCCTCCTGCCAAGCACCTGATTGCTTTGCTAAGAAGAAAAAATGACACAAGGTGCTGAGCTTGCACCACACTCCTCACTCATCCATGTGAAGACCCAGGGTCAGCAGTACACTGGTGACCAGCTGCAACCATACCCATCAATTTTCTGCATCACTCAGCCATCAGACACAGGGTGGTCCATGCAGCTGCAATCACACTCCGCTTGCCCAAACACTGGGAGCAGGTAGAACTCTACAATCTGTCCCTCATGTTGCCTTCCTGGCAGCCCAGATCTGCAGGTGAGCCCTGCAGCCTGCTTGCCTTCCAGCAGCATAGCAGCTGCCCTTCATCCCCACAGCAGGGCAGGATAGTGCTGCCTGCATAGCTGAGCCACTCACTCAGCTGTGCACTGCTGCAGTTAGGTTGTGGAAGTAGAAAGTTTTCAGTGACTAATTGCTGAGCTGCTTGGGGTTGATCAGAAGGACTAAAGCACAGGGAAATAAGGTGGTGTTTTGGTTATCTTCAAGGAGAGGAAAGGGTGAGAGCCCCCAGTTCTGGGTAGAAAATATCCATATGCATTTTCCTAGAATGTAAATTGTCCTGCTGTGCGAAGGAGGCAAGCAAACAGGGAGTAAGAATCCCACACAGTGACTTGCAGGACCTGCCTCCTGTCTGACACAGAAACTCCTTTCTATGACTGCTGAACCTTGGGCACATACTTCCAGCTGTGGGAGGAAGCAGAACTGGGAGAACTACTGTGTGTTTGCAGCCTCAGGGCTGTCCTGAAGAATCTCCTGCCCATAGCAGCCCCAGCCGCTGCTTCCTTATGGGCCAAGGAAACTTGAGGATGGCATCCATCCATGGTTCTACCTGCCATCGCTGTGGGCAGCTGTAGCAGTTGTGCTGAACTTGGCTGCCCCAGAACTGCTCAGGACCTGTATTTCCTCCAGCAGGAGCAGCCAAGCCAGCCAGCAATAGCTGCAGGTGGGGTGCTGGTCCTCCCCAGTGCTGGTCAGTTACAGCCTCCTGCCCCCAAAACCATCAGGGAGATTCCCACATGGCAGCAGTCCATGCATTTGTGTCTTTAGCTTTAAGAGTAAAAACCTTTCTCTATTCATGGTTCCCCACATCCCAACATAATTAATTAGCTAGAGCTTTGCTGCCTGGAGGAAGGGTGCCCACAGGAAAGTATTGGCTTCCTTTCTCTCTCCTCTTTCCTCACTTCTTCTCCTTATCTCCCTTGTATGTATTTATTTAGGACTCTTTCTGATCCACGTACACAACCAGAGCCTCCACCAGTCACCAAGCTTAGAAACCATCTTAGCCTACAAGGCAAACACAGGCATGGAAGCTGTTTAGATAAGGGAACAATAGGAAAAGACACAGATGCAGCCCAACTGTGGTCTAATAGCACACTCTGTGTTATCATGCTCTAGTGATATAGCAAAACACAAGTCGATGGCTGTGGGCACAGGGATAGGACTGCTGTGGATGCGTTTGTGTAGATGCACACAGCTTATAAGCACAGACAGCCAACCGAGGGCTCAGGCATTAACATATCGCCCATACTTGGAGAGCCTTTCTGCAGCACAGTATAGTACAGACAGCACATCCCTGAGCCCCTGCCCTGCTCAGGGGTGGGATTCACTGCCAGGGACCAGGTGGGGTCACTGCTCTCATTGCCCACAAAGGTTTCCCAGACAGAGCCACTCTGTTGCTCTTTGCTTGTCTTGAGCCCCTGCAAACTGCATCTCTGTGGTAAAAGGAGCTTCCCCCTGCCAGGGCTGCTTGCAAAGCTAAAGGCAGCCCATAGGTTCAGAACAAACTACACAAGAAAAAAAAAAAAAAGAAAAACAAAAGCAAGCAGGCAATCCAGCAAATCTCATTAGACTAACAGCACTGCCCATGTGCCCAGCACTAGCTCAGCCCAACTGGAGCCATGCTTTGAATGGGCATGCTGACATGGCTTTTCCACATATGCCTATGGGTTGTTTGTGAGATGTGTGATGGCACTTGCTTCATCTGCACCCCAGCATATTCCCTTGCACAGGCTTGTAAGGGCTAAGCACTGATTCCCTCCATCACCTGTCACAGAGCACCAGTAAGAGATATACAAAAGTTGATCTTCACTGTAATGTATCCAGACAGCACAGTCTCTTGCAACTAAGGAGAAAAATAAATGAGCAGTAAACACACCCTGCCCTGGAGTAAACAGCATCGCATCATTTATTTAGATTTTGAAAGGAATAATTGCACCTGCCCTTGACTCTAAGTACCCGTGTGTAATGGTGCAGACAGCAAATGCAATTAAATTAAACGTCAACAGCATTAAACATCAGTTCTTAACTCTCAGCCCACCCCATCCATCAGCTCACAATCACCTGCGCTTCTTCCAGAGTCCATGCACCAGAATTCTGCTCCCTGCTCCTCCCCAGTTCTCAGCAGGTGAATTTGCTGTTGGCAGCAGCAGCAGGAGCAGCCCTCACTGCAGGCTTTTTAGGACAGGACCACAAGTAACTCCTAAATAGACACTGAACCAAAGGACACATCCTGCATAAAGCCCTGCACAGTGTGAGCCCAAGGACCTGTAACACCCCTTGCAAGCCTGCCTGGCTCACACAGCTCTGGATCACCACTAGCTCTCCCCAGGGACAGGGGCATTTAAACCCCTGTAATTGTCTGCATCAGCCCTTCAGTCCCTGCTGAAAATCCCCAGACTTCAGCGTTTCCTGAGGATATGGACCTGATTTGTTCCATCTGACCAACAAGAACTCCAGGAAGAGCTGAGTTTCATATCAGAGAGAGGATGGGGGAAAGCCTAAAGTAGTGCTCTAGGTGGTGGATTTCTCCAGAAAGCTGTATTTACAAAGACGACACAGTGGTACCAAGAGCTGCTGAAACATGCCCTGCCCAACACAAAGCTGCAGCCAAAGATAGAGAAAAAGCATCTTTCAGGCTGCCCAAAGAGATGCAGCTCAGCACCAGGAACAAAGAACAGCTGCGTATTTCTGTGCCATAATGTAAGCTGCCTCAGCCAGGAGGCATCCAGCCCCACAGCAGTACACATCTGCCTATGCAGGGATTGCTGCAGGATGCTGCTGCAGGGGAACACCCTGTGCCTTGTTCCACAACCTCTTTAAGAGTGACAATCTGCTGCAGAATCAGGACTTTTGGGGGGGGGGAGGTGTTAGCCAGTGATGCAGTCCCAGCACAATTACCTCTGGGTCACTCCTGCAGCTGCAAGACAGTTGCCTCCCAAGATGAAGGAAAAACACTGCAACTACAGTAGCTCCCCTGTGCTAGGCACTGCCCAGATCCAGCCCCAGCTCCCCTCTCAGCCTCTGCTCTCGCTCCTTGCTTTCCCATAGAAGCTCACAGGGAAGCACGGCCCTCTCTCTCTAGAGGCAGATCTTTGTTTAGGGATGCAGAGCGTCTCCTTGGCTGCATACATCCGCAGGGTCATGGTCCCCACCTCCCTGAATTTGATCAACACTGTCTCCCCCAATCCCCTCCACAAGTCTGGTATCCCTAAGGGCACTGTTTATAAGTTGAATGCTGGCTGTGTCACGGGTGCTGCCTTCAGCACCATGACTTCATTTCTCCTTCTGCACAGAGCAGGGAGGGAGGCATCACACGAACTGCTGAATTAGCACAGGCTGTACAGCACTGGCTGCCCAATCTGATGGTGAAGAAGCACAGAGGAATACAAAAGCCTGCGGGGAATTTTGTAGAGAGAATCCTTAACAGTCCTTACTCCACTGGAACATCCCATTGATAAATTCACACTCAGCCCCAGGATGCTGTCCCCTCTATGGAGAGGAACTGTGTGCTACCCAAGCCTGCTTGAGCTAATCACAGCTTTTCTAATCAAGATAAATCTGCTCTAAAGAAGACATTAAAACACATCCCTACAGCATCCCCTCCCTCCTACAGCCCAGGGAAAACAACAGGTGGGAAGGAAGGGACTCAGCAGGTGTGGGGCAGACAGGATTAAGGGGATGCTTGCTGGCTGTAAGGGAGTGTGCGTGATGGCTGAGGCGGTTTAATGACACTGAAAGGACCAATTCCCCCACATCATCCTTCAAGCCTGGAATCTCTCAGGCCCTTAAGCTCACAATGGAAAGAAATAAATTTCCTCCTTGAAGCTCAGCCCTGTTCTTTCTTCTTTCCCATTTGTCCCCAAACACTGCCCATTTCCCCCATTAAATTATTGCTGACAGAGTCCTTTAAATTACAATGTAGGATCTCACACTATGTAATCCACTTAACTCAACTCCAGCTGATTAAATTGGATGCCATATGGTGAGAGAGCATTGGGGTAATCCGTGGGGACAGGGACACACTTGACTCATTACCTGAAGCCCTCTGCTTCGTGCCGGGCTCTCCTTGCTGCAGAAGTCAAGTAGGACAGATGTGATTTGCAACGTGCCCCTCTCTAGCAAGGACACAGGCTTTGGCAAGGTGGCAGTGCCATTAAACGCTATCCCAAGTAGCTTAAGGGCACAAGTTTCCCCTTGTCTTTGCTGGTGTCTGGCTGTTTCTCCAGTCTCTAGCTGGCAAACACTCACTCCCCTGAGAGCACTTTGGAAACCAGAGAAATTCAGTGCTCAATAAAAAGAAGTCTTTCCTAGAAGGATACATCCCTATAGCCCAGGAGGGCTCACAGCCCTCAGACCAGGTAGCTGAGTGACAATAACAACTATGATTAAAAAGACATTTCCTAGAGTAACACCCTGAATGCTGAGAATCCCTTCCCATGGTAAAGAGGAGATCTGAGGACACACCACAGCTGCTAGGGAGATGGCCCCCAGCACCACTGGGGCCAAAGCAGTCATCACTCAAACTAGTAGCACAGCAGCACTTCCCATGGCATTATTGAACAGGAGGATCACATTCTAGTACTCCTCCCATGTAAGAGACTGTGCCCAAGCAGCCAGCATCAGCCTCATTTTACAACATGACTTCTAAAATGAGCAATTTTCCCAGGCACAGGATATACCCAAGGGGTCCTGATTCCCCTCTTATTATTCTATTAATAAGTTATCACTGCTTCCCAATCAATTGCATATCCAAATTAACTGTAGGGAGAAACTAGAACGGCTCTCAGCCCCAGCAGAGCCTCTACAAAACACATAATAGCTACAGGTTGGGGACCAGGGGTTGCGATGGGCTGAGAAAATACCAGGGCAGGAGCAGTAACACACGCCAATACCCGTTTTCCTACCTTCTTGCTTTGAAGGCTTAGGGTCAGGCTTACACTCTGCCACAAAACAAGCCAGACACTCCCCCCCTGAGAGCACTAAGGGAAATGAACACCCATACAGTCACCTGAGGCCGGGCTTTATAGACAACCAATTGCTTTGAAAGCAAAGGGCTACAAACAGAGCCAGCTGTGCCATCACAGGCTCACAAACAGCATCACCTGAGAGCTCAAGCTTTGGCCAGCATAGGAATCACAGAGTCCTAGCTTGGAGTTTGTTTACCCAAGACAGCAAACTCAGTAACTTAAGCAGCTCACACTGTCAATGTCTATTTTCCCTACACCCCTCCTAACACCCAAAAATCTCAGCAGCCTCCCCAGAGCATTCAGAGGTGGCAGTAAGGGAATACATAGTGTTGGTCCTTGCCTTGGAGCTACCCGGAGGAGTGCAGCAAGGCTGCAGGGCTGCCAACCCCTGGGGCCATGCACAGTTCTATTGCTCATGTCACTCTGTTAGTGGTGATGGATGGAGGCTGACAGGGAAGGCAGGGCAATCCCTTCATTAGAGATAACAATATCATTTACAGAGCATCCCCAAGGCTCTGCAGGGCTTCACCAACCCTTCCTCTCATCCTGGAGGATGCTGAGCCCCACTCAGCCCCACAGGAGATGGGGATGAAGATGGGCATGGGGGACTGATCTTCAGCCTCAGCCAAGCCTTGTGGGTCTGATCCTGGCTGCACAGTGCATGGTGCCATGCAGAAAGGTGATGTAGGCTGTCCCAAGCTCAGCTGCCCCTTGCTCCTGCAGCATAGCAAGATGGAAAAGGCAGATTGTGAATGTCCTGTAAATGTGTATCTGCATCAAAACCTGCTGCTAAAGCAGCCCTGTGCAAAGCAAGCTGTGCTTGGAGCAGGAACCACAGCGACTTTGTCCCTTCTGCTTTTCAGACTTGCACTTGGCTGCTGAGCTGGGGAAGACACTGCTGGAACGCAACAAGGAGCTGGAGGAGTCCCTGCAGCAGATGTATGCCACCAATGAAGAGCAAGTGCAGGAAATTGAGGTAGGGACACACACTGGGGACAGGAGTGGCCGGATCCCTGCTGTCATCTCAGAGAAACACTGCCAGTCCCAGCAGCACAGATTGCAGGAAGGGATGTGCCATGGGGGATGGAAGCTGAAGTCCCTTCCATATGCGCCTGCAGCAGGGTGGATTAAGGTCTGGTGAGGTGCTCCCAGCCCCCACTGACTGACCCTCTCACCCCTGCACAGATGTGCACCAGATTTTGGCACCAGTGTTGGTTGCAGCTGGGGCACATGTGGCCTCTTCCTGCCCATCCACCAACCTTTGTGCTCATTTCTCAGCACTCTACTGCTGCTTTTCCTTGGTTCCAGGCGCTCTTAATCACGTTTGTTCTCGGCCAGCCCCTTGGCACCCCCTGAACACAGCCTCCTTTGTCCAAGGCACAAAGCAGCTTTTTCTCAAAGAGCTGCAATCTGCAATGCTGTTTCATGCACCCTTTGGGGTCAGGGCATTACTGCCCACAGCGCCAAGCTGAGAGGCTTAAACTCACTGCGCAGGGCGGGTTTGCATCTACTGGAAGACTTCCAGAGATCTGTGAATTAAAAAAAGATTGGAAACCGCCAATTTACAAAGGCACGGGGCAGAGACAGGCAGGGAACTCCCAGCACGTGGCACTGCAAGGAGAGGAGAGAAGGGCTTTGTGTCTTCACAGCCCCAGATTTAGGATCTGATCCCAGCCAGTGCCCTTGTGCCAGGCTGTGCAGGGTGAAAGCTTTTGAACTGCTGCAGAGGCTGCAGGAAGGGGGTATGGCCGCAGCTCTCACATTTCACAGATTCAGACTTTCTGCAGTCTGAATTCCTACAGAAATGCAGCCTCTGCGATTGATCTGTCAGATGATGCAGTAACCATTGGGCCAGGCACACTCAGCTCCAGTGAAGGGTCACATTCTCAGGGATATTGATTTTCTTGGGGTATTGTGAATAAAAAAGAAGCCAAGTAGAGAGAGTGAGGTTAGTGCTCTTCACAGAGGACGAGGGTGGGGGGGCCAGTCATGTTTTAGACACACAATCATGTAAGCAGGAATTCCTCCACTGGAAGAAGCTTCAGATGGAGGATAAACTGGCCACAAGACACAGTGAAGCTAAGGCTGTAGGAACTTCTGCTCCTGGGTTTGGGATGTGAGTGGTTTTTTTCTCTTTTTTTTTTTCTTGCAGTACCTGACCAAGCAGCTTGAGATGCTACGGCAGATGAACGAGCAGCACGCCAAAGTCTACGAGCAGCTAGACCTGACGGCACGGGACCTGGAGCTGGCAAATCAGAAGCTCGTGCTGGAAAGCAAGACATCCCAACAGAAAATACAATGGTACAGCCTCCTCTGGTCCCACAAAATGAGGCTGGGACCCCTATCCCACCTTCCCCCTGCCCCAGGGCTCAGCATGCTCTAGCTGCTCCAACCATTCTCTTATCAGCCAGGTTTGGCAGCTGGGACCAGGCAGAGAGAGGCACAGAGACCTTCCTGCATGGAGGATGAGCTTCGTTCAATAAGAAGCACATGATGGTACAAGGGAGGTCCTGAGCACGCAGTGCAGCAGTGCACTGGGCACGGATCCAGCATTTAGCCAGACTAGTTTGTTGATAACTTCTTCTCATACAATAGCCTCATGATCAAGGTCACCCCTGGAAACAGACTAAGCCATGTCCTTATGCTACAGCATCTTCTGCAAACAGCTGTGCAGATAGGGAGCCTCAAAGCAGAGAGAGAGTTTTGGAGCAGCTTTAGGAACTGTGCTCACAGCCAGAATAAAACAAAATTTCTGCCCAGTGTTTATTTCTACAAGAGAAACAAGAGGAAGAGTAAAGTGCTTGAGCCCTTGTAGTGCAGAGATATTCCAGGATAGCGCTCGTGTCCCAGAGCTGACTCAACCAACAGATCTGAGTTTAGAGGGTCTCCTGTTAGTATATCCCTTGGCACTGCTTGAGTCCTCCCTTTTCTACAACCCCCCCCACCCAAAAGGGAGAGCAGCCTCTGCCATGACAGCAAGCACCATCACGCTCTCAGGGCACACACTAGGACCTCCATAGAACAGCTTTCTCTATGGAGGGAAAAAAAAACCCTCTCAAAGATCTGTGACTGCTGCGCCCAACTCCTCACCTGTGCTCCCTGCTCTCTTCGCAGCTTGACGGAAACGATTGAGGGGCTGCAGAACCAGGTGGAGGATCTGCAGAAGCAGGTGGAGGAGATGCGGAGCTTGGAGCAGCTCCGCATCCGGCGGGAGAAGAGGGAGCGGCGCCGAACCATCCACACCTTCCCCTGCCTGAAGGAGCTGTGCTCCAGCCCCAGGTATGGAGCAGGGAGGGCAGAGCTGTGGCTCTGGTGGCCCTACAGCCTTCTGCCCCTGTCCTCTGCCCATCTGCAGGGAGGCAGAGGGTCAACCTCTTTCTCTAGCAAAACCCAGGGCAATTCCAGCAATTCCCATAGCCCCAGCAGCACAAATGAAGGTATGCCACGTGCTGTACAAACACCTTCAGCACTATTGCTCACTTGAGCTTCCTTAAATCCCTGCCACAGTGCTAATTCACTGACCCTCTAAGGATGTTTCTTGCTCAGCTTTGTCCATAATAGAGGCTTCTTTAAATAGATAAGTAATCAATAAAGTTTTTTACTGAAAGCATTCACTACAAGAGGATACAAACAGCAGCACAGGGGACGTTATGAGGGTATAAAATCCCCAGCAAAATCCACTTCATGTTCCAGTGGTTCTTCCCCCACATCCTCCCAGTGTCCCTCCATGCCTCATGCCCACAGTGTTGCTGCTCTGCAGTCAGCTCTGAAGGTCACTCTGCCCTTCAGTGACTTAGAAATCTGTTCAATATCCCCCGCCTCCTGCCATGCCTCGTGGGGAAGCCATGGAGCTTTCCTTTTTTCAATCTGTTCCAACAAGACAGAATGCCACAGGCACTTCACTGAGGAGGAAAAAATGATTTCCCAATAGAAGGGGGAAGTGCACTGTATTGCTTCCCAGGAAAGGAGCAATGAAGAAGAGGCAACTCATCACATCAGCATCTCTTTCTGCCTCCTCCTTCACCTGGAGGATTTGGAACTGGCTGCCCAGGGTGATGGTGGAGTCACCTGGGGGTGTTCAGAACTGTGGAGATGTGGTGCTGAGTGATGTGGTCAGTGGGCATGGCGAGATGGGCTGGAGTTGGGCTGGATAACCTTAAAGATTTTTTCCAACCCTAATGACTCTATGATTCTTTGATTTGCTCACACACTTTGTATTCTTCCAGGTATGAAGATGCATTCCAGGTCCACAGCTCCTCAGCAGAGTTCAACCAGAAGCCGCTGGAGCGGGAGAACGAACGCCTCCAAGCCATGGTGGAATCCTTGAGGTCCCAGGTGAACCAGGAGAAGCAGCGGAAGGAGCGGGTTGAGCGGGAGTACAGCTCTGTGATTCAGGAGTACTCAGACCTCGAGCAGCGCGTGTGCGAGATGGAGCACTGCAAGCTGCGCATCAAGGAGCTGGAGGCAGAGCTCGTGGAGCTGCAGCAGATGAAACAAGTCAAGAAGTATCTGCTCAGCAGGGAAGACAACCTGTCTGAGGCCCTCCTGGAGCCACTGAATAATGCCCCAGAAGCAGATTACATCGACCTCTCAGAGGAAGAGGGAGGGAAAAGTCACGGGCCCTCAATGACACCTTCCCCAAACCACCCCGTCCGGAAGAGCTGCAGTGACACAGCTCTGAATGCCATCGTCACCAAGGATGCCGTGAGCCGGCACGAGGGCAATTACACACTGCATGCTAACAACGTGCGCAAACGGGGCATGTCCATCCTGAGGGAGGTGGACGAGCAGTATCACGCCCTGCTGGAGAAGTACGAGGAGCTCCTGAGTAAATGCCGGCAGCACAAGGACAGCGTGCGTCACACAGGGGTGCAGACCTCCCGCCCTATCTCTCGTGATAGCTCCTTTAGAGACTTCCGGGGAGAAGGGTTTGAGTTGGAAGAGCGGAAATCCATGGAGAAGACCATCAGCAAACACGTGGAGGCCGTGGACAAGCGGCTGGAGCAGAGTCAGCCCGAGTACAAGGCTCTGTTTAAGGAGATCTTCTCCCGCATCCAGAAAACAAAAGCAGACATCAATGCCACAAAGGTGAAAAACAAGAGCAGCAAATGAGCCCTGCCCTCTGCGATCCCCGCGTGCTATCCCAACAGCCAAATCTTCTCTTCAACTCCAGGAAATGTCACCAGCCCCACTGCTTTGAAGGCTTGAGAGGCCTCATGGTGTGTTCTTGTATGGGAAGGGAGCGTCCATGGTATAATTGCAAGGAAATGTCACAAGACTCAGTTCACGTTTTTAAGCTTGGGCTCTGGTGACTTGTTGGACAAACTGTACATTGTAGTTAAAGGATTTCAGAATCTGTATGATGGATCTCTGCATGAGACAGACTTCTCAATAGCAACAGAAACCACACCACAAAGAACTGTTCACCTCCTCCATCCTTTTCAGCTTGTCTTACAGTCCAGTTACATGCGAGCAAAAGCCTGGATGTTCTCCAGCACTGCAGCAGCCGGAGTTCGGCTTCACAGCAAAGCAGTAAGAGCCATCAGAACTTCAGGAGCTGCTCAAGAACACCAGCCCAAGCCTTCCTATTGGTTTTATGGCTAAGAACCTACACTTGTACCCAAGAGACCTACCCCCACCTTTCCCCTTTCCCAAAGGGCAGTATGTTCTTGCTGTTCAAGCCATTCTTTTGTCAGTCAGGTTTTTCAGCTATTTACAATGCAAGCTCATTGCAACTGGAAAAACTTGAAGAGAAACATAGAACTGTTTGTTCTATCTTCATCAATGTCACCTAGTAACTCACTCCATACCCTTCAGACTTTGTAGGCATATGGGATTTCCTTGCTTTAAATCTCCCCCAGTATTTCATCCCAGGTTTATCACTGTGCCTGGCAGGAACTTGATTACCAGGGCTTTCCCATAAGCTAGATAAGAAGTGCTGTTACAGTTTCAGAGACATGCTTTCACCTCACTGTCCAGGTACCAGCCCTCTGCACTGTGCTATCCAACAGGACGTCACTGCCTCCATTGCATCAAGCTCCTCCAATACAGCTTGCATGGGCTTGCAAAGCTACCTAGCAGTGACTCACATGCAAGTAGAAGGATAAAGCACCACACTCGTACAGCATTGGGACCACTGGCCCTGGCAGTGCTGATCACACATTGCCCTACACTTTTGCTCTATGTTCCCAGTCAAGAGGACAGATTTCAGTCTTCTGTTGAAAATAATCTATCTTGGCCGAGATACTGTCTCCAAAGGTCATCACCTCTCATGTTCCAGCTCACTTTCCAGCACTGGAATCTCTTCACTTTTGCTTCCGCAGACATGCAAACACAGCCAAAATGCTGCTGCAGTCTCAGGAATCACCACTTTCCATTTTTCATAAACTAGAAGTTGATCTTGTTTGAACAGACACGTTTTAGGCAGAGAAGCAGTATTTTATTACAGCTTAGGCAACACCCCGAGCACTGTGCCACAAGAAATGAGCAGTTCAGTGTAAGCTACCTATTCTGTGCTGGCCCGGAGAAACTGTAGGCCAAATTTGGATTCTGTTTTCACCAGCTTATATCCCAAAAATTTGGGTAAATAGTTGGGATTTTTGCAACATTTATTTATGTCAGTCTGAATTTGGCTTTGGAGGGGGAAGACTGTTAAGACTTAACTATCCTCCAAGTCTTGAGCGTTGACACTATGAAGAGCTACCTTTCTTTCACTCACAATGGAATAATGCAAAAAATATCCCTTCCGCCCTTTGTTAAGCTGAGTACCACCGAGGTCAGTCGGCAGGGTGTGATGCCCAAACCCACCTGCTCCAGAAGCCTTCTCCTCTATTCCCCACCACCAAACGCTCCTTGCTTCCACGCTCTGCATCTTCAGGTGCCCTATGGCCCCCAGCTCAAGAAAATTAGGAGCCATCAGCACGACTGTGGCTACCAGCTCTATAACAGTATGGAGAACCTTCATGCCTTATTTATTTATAATGGAAAGCAGTTGACTAAAAATAAATAAACAAAATGAACAATGGCAACAAAAGCTGCATCCTGTTGATTTTTTCAGTGTTTCCCAGTTTCTGTTCTATTACAGGAGCTGGCATGACCAGCTCCAGTGCCCTCGTACATTTGTACCATGGGATCTCTGAAACAATGTCATTTTAAGTCAGCAATCACCTGCTCGTTGCATATGAGTGGGAAGAGGATTGCCTTCACTTTCCATTTTAAACAATAGCGTTTGAATCAGCATCCCAGTTAAGCATACAGCAGATTAAGTATATTTTCAAATGCTTTATTCTCAGATAAAAAGAAACACTGATACTGTCAGAGCTCAGACTTTTTGTAAAGCTCTTTTTACTTTTAGGTCCAGCACAACAATTATGTCTTTGATTATCATGTGCGATTTGGGTCAAGTAACTGCTTCAGGCTTCTTTGCAGAAAGCAGAGAGGATATACTGAACTATACTGCTGCATTATTTATATAATGCACACATTGTGCACTTGGACTAAGAGCATTTGCCACATGATGAAAACACTCTTCTGTTAGCTCAAAAGTTTATAAAACTGCATAATTTCTAAACTTATAATTCAAATGTTTTTATTTTATTTTTTTGAAAACCAGACATAAAAAAAATGACTGATGTAAGGAACAGGATATTGGTGAAAGAAGCAGCTGCCAGAGATCTGCAGTTTGTTCAGCAAAGTGCTGAGGGCATTCTTTCTGCATCCAAAAATATGAGTGGCCATATATATATGTCCTGATGACTGTGTGATTCAGAGTCACTTGGTTATTTTTTTTCTTAAATTAGACTTTCAGCAATCAGAGGAGGAAAAAAATAAGCATGTGTTGACCTTCCATCCCATCTTCTATTTAAACTTTTCAAATTGCTTTGAAAACTCCACATCTTCATTACAAGAGGTAAGTATTAAATAACCACATTACTGCAGAGATTGGCCTAACAAAAAGCAGCAGCTCTTTAATAGCACACCCCAAGAATCAGGACAGGAAGAGAACAAGAGCATATCCAACTATAATGAGCAAGTACAACAAAAAAGGAAACTACTAATTTCAGCATTCATCAAAAGTAATCCCCCTGTTCAGATCACAGCACGAGGTTAATAAGGACGCAGCTTGTCAGGAATTCAGTTTGAACGGAATACAGAAGGTGAGTTTAAAACAAGCACACTTCCATCAGGTTCAGTCATCCAAGCAGAGCTCATTCTGCTTTTTCAAAGGCTCTCTGGACACCTGAGCCATCCAGCAGTGTGGGAATGAAGCACGAGCAGGGCTGCCCCTTTCACAGAATCACAGAATGGCCCGGGTTGGAAGGGACCTCAAGGATCACAAATCTCCAACCCCCCACCAATGCAGGGCCACCAACCTCCACATTTCAGAGCAGCCCAGGCTGCCCAGGGCCCCATCCAACCTGGCCTTGAACACCTCCAGGGATGGACGGGGCATCCACGGCCTCTCTGGGCAGCTGTTCCAGCACCTCACCACCCTCATAGCAAAGAGCTTCCCCCTCACATCCAACCTCAATCTTCCCTCCTGATCATAGGCTCCCTTTAGGTACTGGGAGGCTGTCTCACTGTGGTTCCACGACCTTCACGCTCCGTCCCCAGCCCTGCTGCACACCACACTGACGCCTTTCTTGGCACCTCACCAGCACAGCAGTGACGCCGACACGTTTAACGGCAGTTGGTAAAATGCTTTGGAGGCCTCACCCACCCTCTGGCTACAAATCTCAGCAATTTACCTGTTCCCTCCTCTGAATTGAGGTCACCAGATGGCGCGGTCTCTCTCTGGCCGTTCTGCTCTTTCTCCTTCAAGCTTTCCTTTCCCTGGCTGTGGAAGCGGAGCAGAAGCCCATCCTTACCCGCAGGCCCGCGCTTCAAACCCAGAGCTGTGGTTATGCCGGAGTCACGGCGCTGCCGGCTCCCCTCGGAGCCACCGACCCGCACCCGCACCCCGCTCGGGGCTCAGCTCCCATTGCCCAGCCGGGGCCCGGCCCCACACAGCGCCGAGCGTCTTAAGCGCCTCTTTGACTTCACCACAGCTCTACACGCGGTTGTCGGCTCCCGACGAGACACCGCTGCTGGCGGCAGCCCCGCGCTCCGTCGGAGCGCCTTCCCGACGCCAGAAGCGGCCGCTCCGGCCCGCCCGCGGTCAGGACGAGGTGCGGCTCCAGCTGCCGTCGGCTGACGGCTCCGCAGGGCTGCGCTCCCCCGTCCCCCCTCAGCAGCTCTCCTGCGTGTCCGGGGAACGCGCCAGTGAAGGTACGCGCACAGGCGCGTATACACATATTGATCGCACACATCCGTTTTTCGCTCGTTTAACATGCTCCGTGCGCTGAGAAGCTGCCACACCGAGCCGAAGGCGCCCCAACCGCCTCCTGGGGCCTTCCACACCCCCTCGGCAGGCGGCCCGGCCATTCGGCACGCCTCGGCACCGCGCGGCCCCGCGAGGCCCCGGAACGCAGCGCGCGGCCGCCGTTTCCAGGGGACGCCGTTCCGCGGGGCGCCGTTTCCAGGGGACGCCGCGCGGCGCCGCACTGTGGAAGCGCCAAGATGGCGGCGCGCGCCCTGCGCGGGCCCTGGGCGCTGCGGTTCCTCACCGCCCGCTTCTCGCAGCGCGCCGCCGCCGGCACCGAGTTCCGCAGCGCCTACAGCTTGGACAAGTTGTACCCGCCGCGGGACGGCGGCACCGCCAGCGACCCGGCGAGTGGGAACGGGGTCGCGAGCGGGTGGGATTGGGCTGAGCTGGGCCCCGGGGCGCAGCGGCGGGCAGGGCCAGGCCCGAGGTGCCCGTGACGCTGCCCCGCCGCCTCGCTCATCGCCTAACGCTGCTTCCCCTCCTCTTCCCTCGTGTTTTCCAGGAGGAGGCCAGGCCAGCGGCTCTCAACATCCCCATGGGTGAGTGTCACGGCTCAGCAGAACTGATCCCAAGTGCTTACGGCCCGTGAAGGCGTGTAGCAGGATAGCACAGACAGCATCGTGCTGTGGGCTCTGTGTGCTATAAGAACAGATCACCCCTTTTTGCTGTCCTCGTGATGAATAGCAAATATTTAGAAAATGTAATTTAAATTGATTGACTCTAGAAAAGTCAGCGCTCAGTTTGAGCTGAAAGCACCACCGGTAGGCTTCTCTCAGTCTCACGCGCAGCATTTCAGGACGTCGCTTACCTCTGTTCCTCCCCACAAAGCTAAGGGCACCGTGGTGCTGTTCTTCTCTTCCAGACCGAGTGACTATATCCTACAGCCGGAGCAGCGGCCCTGGTGGGCAGAATGTTAACAAAGGTATGAAAGGGGTTCTCAGACTTAAGGAAAAATCACAGTCAGCATCCAAGCCTGAAAGCTGTTTCTCTATGCTCTACAGTAAAATATGAGCTTGAAATTCAAAGAGCACTTTTGTACTGCCTATGTGAATTTTTCATTATTACTGAGATTTTCACACAACTCCTTAGTCTTTGCAATGTCTGAGACCAGTCGTAGCAGTGACTCTCCCAGAAGCACTCTTACTGTGTCACAGGAAACATCACTTCTGTAATCCGTTTTCACTGAGCATGCAGTAAGCCAACTGGATTCTTAAGCTTTCTATGCAGTAAACTGTTGGCTTAACTCAAATAAGGAAATAAAAATATTTCCTCTTCTGCCAGGTAGGTATTGGCTAATAATAGCAGTAAATCTTATAATGTGTAGAAGTGCAAATACCATAAAATTGTCTTTTAGAATAGTATGCAAAAAAAGTAGCAAGAAATAAATAGTGGTCCTTCAGGAAATTTACACTGGTATCAGCATACGTTCAAAGCCAACAGTGAACAGACTGAACTGCCTCATAAAACCCAGGAACGCTGTCTATTGCATTGAAAAGGTCCTGTTTTTCCTCCCAGTGAATACCAAGGCAGAAGTCAGGTTCCACCTGGCATCAGCAGACTGGATCCCTGAAGCTGTAAGAGAAAAAATGGCATCAATGGTAACTACTTTCTCCCTTCCAACTCTTCACAGTTCCAGCAAAAATTTGACAAGTCTAACAAAGTTTCATTGATCACATCATGCTTTTACCTCCTTAGCACAGAAATAAGATAAACCGAGCTGGTGAGCTGATTGTGAACTCTGAAGAGAGTCGTTACCAGATGAGGAACCTGGCGATTTGTTTAGAAAAGATCAGAGTCATGGTCACAGAAGCTACTGAGAAACCCAAGGTGGTGTCTAAGGAGACTGCACAGCAACTCATAGCCAGGTACCATTGTTGAGATTGCCTTTATTTGCACTCTTCACTGGGGAGGGAAATAAAAGAGATACTATTTACGGTCATTCTAGGAGCAACTCTATAAAGACAACAGTAGGATCTTCTGGTTAAAATAGCGCATCAGGGACAAAAACTATCTTCTCAGGAAACATTTTAATGTTTCTTAATAACAGATACTCATTGAGTTTTTCTTTAAAACAAACAAACAAGGTAATATCCCAAGAACAGGGGATCTCCAGTGCCTGTGGAGATTTGTCAACTCTTAGTTGAGGATTTATTTTGAGGGTTTGTTGCTTTTTTTTGTGCACTAAAGAATCTTTTCATTGTGTTTTAGGGTAGAAAAAATGAACCGTGAACGATTAAGACAGAAAAAGATACACTCAAATATAAAACAGAGCAGGAAGGCAGATTTCGACTGAGAGCAGAGGTGGAAGTGTTTCGTGTACTACCTTTATAAGGAAATGTTGTTGGCAACGGTAGATGATACTAAACTGATCTGGATAGAATAAAGACTGTCTAAAAATGTAAATAAAAAACATGTTTATAACCTGCTGACTTTTTGTGCTTCATCCAGTCGTCTGTATCTTTCTAAGAGCTCCCTCTGCTGCTGAGTGTACAAGCAGCAATAGATGGGGTGGGAAAGAAAGGAAGAGTAAAAGCTTTGTGACTTCAAATACAAATAACAATTCACAATTTCAAGCAATTTATTCAAATTTTAGTTAGCTGATTTTTTTTTTCCCTATCAACTAAGAAAAGCATGTTGAATTAGCTTAAAGCCACAGCAGGAGGTTAGCAGGAGGCAATTGCTCTTTTTTCAGCACTTTAAGACAGAAACCATCCTCTTAAGTGCAGGGGCATTCTGGTCCTTGAAGTGCAACTTCATGAAGCCTGAGACTAAGAAGCTTTAAGAGACGTTAACTATGACTCTATCTAAACAGCACAAAGTAGCATGATAGACCCTTGACATACCCACTGTCCTCTCGGCAGTGAACATGACCTGGTTGTTTCACTGGGGCGTCTCATAAAGGTACTGAAATTATGCATTTCTCATCATTTCTCAGGGCCCCAGTGGCCTAATGGATAAGGCACTGGCCTTCTAAGTCAGGGATTGTGGGTTCGAGTCCCACCTGGGGTGGACAGAGGTGGTGAACTCTTTTAGGCAAGGAGCAAATAAGAGGAGGGAAATCTCTGCCCTGGTCCTGAGGTTCACAGCTCTGAACACACTTCTGCCAGGATGCTGCCTCCATCTCATCTCTACGCACAACCTGTCCAGAAACAGGAGCAAAGAAAACACAAATTCTTTCCTCCAGCCCTTGCAGGAACCCAGCGGTTAGGGAGGGAACACGTTAACGAGATCATTTCTGCTGCCTCAGGAACACAGAACGTCGTTGCACACAACAAGATTTTGGAGGAGGCAGAACACTTCACTTTAAACACCCTCAGACCACAGCGGTGCACTGTGAACCGCCGGAGCGACCGCGATGGAAAAGGAGACGCTAAAGTGCAGCTGCGCACCGGCAGTACACGGGAGGGGAAAATAACCACCCCAGATGGGACTCGAACCCACAATCCCTGGCTTAGGAGGCCAGTGCCTTATCCATTAGGCCACTGGGGCTGTGCCGGAGCATCCTCCGGTGCCCCGAGTTAACTCTCTGCTGGCCGGGAGGACGCTGCGCCCACAGCGCCAGCGCGTCGTTGGAGCGACTCGGCGCCTCCTCCCGAGCAGCGCAGCTCTGCTCCCGGTAAAGGCACGGGAGCCGCTGCGGATTGCGCAGCCGGAGGTGTGAGAATCGACGAGACCGCCCCGAGAACGGGGCAGTAAATACCAGAGCCCCTCCGCACTGAGCCCGCGGGTTAAAAAAAATCAAACAGAGCAAAATGAGAAGGGGAAGGGAACGGGCACAGAAGCGGCGCGGCCTCACGGTGTCTGTCCTGCCCCAGGGCCAGAATGGAGAGTAGCAGCCTCCTTAAAGCGGGGTTTGTGGGCCCGAGCCTCACAAGGAGTAAAAGCCCGGTTCTGCCCACCTTCCCCACGTTTCTTACTGTCCTGCAGGGAAAACGCCGTCACCGAGCACCTGACCAGCTCCTGCCTTTTATCGGAATCGGCCACAGCTGGGAGCCCAGGGGCACCGCCTGGCCCAAAACTGCGCCCGTCCGCCCCTTGCGGCCCCTCCTGTGACGGCAGCCTGTGCCACACGGGTACCCCCGCTGAAATTAAACGATGGGCGATTTAAAACAACCACGAAGGGACTCGAACCCTCAATCTTCTGATCCGAAGTCAGACGCCTTATCCATTAGGCCACGTGGTCCCCTCACTCCGAATTGTGGGAGCAGTGACAGACACCGGCAGGGCCCCAATTGTAACCCCTCCCCCCAACCCGCACAGGTGTACAGCCCGTTCCCATTCCCGTTCCCATTCCATTCCCTGCCCCCAGGAACCACCGCGGCGCTCCCAGCTGACGCTGGTGACAGCAGGAAGTGGCAGGGGGTCCCCGCGGGACATCGCAGCAGCCCACCCTGCCATGCCCGCCGTGCGCGGCTGCACCGCACAGGAGCCCCACGGGCGGTACGGCGATGTTCTCTGTGGCTGCTCACACCGCGCTTCTGGGGACGGCAGAAACCCGGCGTACAAACGCAATTCGAAATCTGGGGCACATGAGCACGGCTGCTGTTCCGGGATGACCTCGCCGTGCTGGCAGCGGGGCCCGCCGGTGCAGGGAGCAGCTCAACCCCGTGCTTCTGAACAAGTCCTAAAACGGCTTCCCAGGAGCCCCGAGGGCAGAGCAGCTGCTTCGGCCTCCTTGCCGGCCGAGGCTCGAGGCTCCGATCCCCGCGGCCACGCAGCTCGGCTTCAGCCAGCGTGGAACCGAGGGCGGGGAGGGGCGCGCCGGGTGCCGCGGGGGGGGCAGCGCCCACAGACGTGCGCCGCGTGGCCTCGCGGGCAGCACGCCTGACTGCGGAGAGGGAACCGTGGGTTCGAATCCACCGCTAGGGAATGCGTCACCGCAGAATTTCTACGCTTATCTTTCCCGGAGCTGTTTCATTCCCTCTGCACCCCAATCCGCGCCCTTCGGCCGGTAGCGCGGCTCCCGGGAGCGGCACACGCGCGGTCTCCTCCTGCCAGAAGCTCGGCCCGGAGGTGGGAAAGGAGAGAAACAGCAGAAGGGCCATCTGATAGCGCCGGAGCGGGAGCGTCGCTCATGCAGTCCCCCAAAGAGGGCAGTGAGCCAACAAGGGCCGTGGAGATCCCAGCGTGACTGCAACTGCAGCACCTGCAGGGCACTGCCTGCAGCGCAGCGCGGGGTCGATCCGGGCCAAAATGGCTCTGCTTTCCAGGCAGCTGAGTCATTTCCTCCCACACCTAACAGGGAGAAATCACTTGGAAAGAAACTTCACTGGTGTGATATTACCCTGACCACAGCTGCCTTTTACAGTCCATTAACTCTGTAGGAAAAAAGACCCTCGAGCAGCTTTTTAATGCAACAAAACGGAGAGGCATCGTCCCTCAAGCATTTATGCGCAGGGCTGTGGTCCCAGGGCACCGCGGCTCAACACAGTGCCCGCACTGAGCAGCTCCGCACAGAGATGGGGTTTCTGGTGGAGGAGTGAAACCTCCTTCCCCTCTCAGTAAATCCTTCCCATCAGTGCTGGCCCTGTCCTGCTCTGGGAGGCGTGCTGGACAGACGTGTCCACCATCTGCTGATGGCAGCGGGGCCCGAAGCAGCGGCATAGCGCTGTGCCGGGGGTGGGGCTGGGAAAGGCTGCGGACCCGAGGGCGGTGGGCACAGTAGGGCGGCCGGAGCTGAGGAGCGCTGGGGCTCCGCTGACAGACGGGGTGGGGGTGGGGTGGGATGGGGTGGTGCAGTGTGGGGTTGGACTCAGTGGTCCTCGAGGGTTTCTCCCAACTCGGGATATTCTGAGACTCTTTCATTGACGCAGCCCTCGCTGCCCCGCCGCTCCTTCCCTTCCGCAAACCCTGCAGACGGCGCTCACCGATGCGTCGGGGTTACAGAGCTGTTACTCTGATTGAGCTCAGCCCTTAATTCTTCCATTGCATTCAGATCCCTAATTGATTTCCTTTCCCACGGGAGTGCGAAATTCCTTCTCCCCGTACCCTCCCACCCCGCGCCATCGGTATGGGCACCCACTGACACGGGGAGAACGGAATGAAAAAAAATCGAGAAAAGGGTGGCCTGCTCACCCCAGATGGGACTCGAACCCACAATCCCTGGCTTAGGAGGCCAGTGCCTTATCCATTAGGCCACTGGGGCTGCGCGGGATGCGCGCTCCCGCTCGTGGGAACGGCCCCAAGTGCGGCGGATTCGCGCTGAGCCCCGCGGGGAGACGGAACGGACACGGGACGGACGGACGGACACGGGGACACGCGCGGCTCCCGGCCGTGCTGCAGGACGACCCCGCACGCGTAGAAAAGAAAAAGGGAAATCCGCCGCGCCGCGGCCGGGCTGGGCGTATAGGAGGGAACCAAACCCGCTGCGCGTGCTCCTTCCCTCCTGTGGGCGGGTGGGAAGAGGGAGCGCCTGGAAAAGGAGGGAGCACGCGATCCGACCACGAAGGGACTCGAACCCTCAATCTTCTGATCCGAAGTCAGACGCCTTATCCATTAGGCCACGCGGTCACGGCTGTGCAGCCCCCACGCGGCCCGCCCGCTGCCTCCCGGCCGCCCTGGGCGCCTCTCGGCCCTGGGAGCGCGGGGCGCCGGGCGGGGCGGGGGGGGCTGTGGGGGGGCGTTCGGACATCGCGCAGCGCACCGCCGGTCGGGCGTGGGCCTCGGTGGCTGCTTGGGCTCCCGTCACCTTGCGGTGCCACAGCGATCTGCGCGTCCATCCGTCTCCCTCAGCTCTGGGCTGTTCTTCCTTCCGCCACAGCCGCAGTCAGGGGCTGCCGGCCGGGTTCTGGTCTCTGAGGAGAAGCCCTGCGCCCAGGCGGCGCTGCTCTCAGACGTCGGGACGCGCAGAGCAGCGCGAGGCCGGCAGCGATCCATGGGTCGCGCCTTGAGAGCTGGGGGAGGTTTGGGAGTCCCATGACGAGGAGCGATGGAAGAGACCGGGCAAACCGAGAGCGGAGGAACCCGGAAAAAGCAAATGGGACAAAGCTGCTGTTTTCACTGCACGGGGGACTGAAGCCCAGGGACCCCAAGGTGAGCTGCAGGAGGAGGGCTGTGCAGTGGAGCCCAGGGCCGTGCTGCAGCAGGACGCTCGATACCAAAAGCTGACAGAGCAGCGGAACAGATTCAGTCCCAGCCCGCTCCCACCTCACAGCTGCTGGGAGGCCTAGGGCACTTCTGGAGGACGTGACCTCCAGCACTGCTCCTGTCCCAGCGATGCCTGCCCACGTCAGCTCCTGCACCACCACGTGGCTCACCCATCTCCTTCTGTTTGGTTCAAACCCTGCTGTATGGCCCATACTTTCCCTCCTCCTGTCCCACACAACTGGACGTGCTCAGGTTCCATCTGCAATATCCAGGGAAATGGGATTTTCCACGAACACAATAAATGGAGCTGTTCCCCCACACGCGAAGCGTCACTCAGTGCACCTGAAGGCGTCATTGGAGCTACAGCAGGAACACAGGCAGAGAGGAGGATGGCCGAAGGAAAGGCAGAGGGGGATGTAAAATAAACATCTCTGAGACTTAAGAATCTTAACAGTGAGGACTTGGAGCAGCACCTCAGGAGGACAGGGTGTCACCTAGAAGGCAGAAACAACATCAGTGATTGCACAAAGTGCTCAGTGCTTTGGGGAAAAGGGAGAGCAGCCTCTGCCCCCCAGAGCTAATTTTCCTATTCTGTTTCAATTGGTCCTGCAAATGAGACAAGATTTGCTGTTGAGTGGCTCTGGCTCCCAGCCTCTCCTTTGTGGATATGAGCCCTTTCTTCTCTCTCCCTCAAATTGTTGGATCTTTGTTTAATGCTCTTCTTTTTCCTTTACCACAACTAAACACCACTCCCAAGAGCCCGCTGAGTGCGTCAATCCATTAGCAAAGTCTTCCTTCCAATGCAAATACAGAGTCTAGCTCCTGTTTACAAAACACCAATCCCTCATTAGTAAATATCAAATCAACTTCTGCATAACAAATGACGTGTTTTGGAACCGCTCGTAAGGTACCCGGTACCATCTGCCTCTTTATTTGGAAGCAGGAGAAGATGCAGCGAGTGTTTATAGCTCTGCTCACACTTTCTCTTGGGACAGGTAAGTTCAAGAGGACTGGAAAAGCTTTGAGGAGCTCTGTTCTCATCTGTGCAAGAAGGGATCGATGATGTTTTCCATACCTACACCCCATACCCTTCATTTCATACATCTCTCTTTCACAGGTTGAGATCTCTCCTGATCTTTTTCTGATTGAAGTGTACATTTTTTCCATTAGGAGCTGCTCCCAGGTATATCTGCACCTACTACGATGTCATTGAGTACCTGAACATCTCCTCTCACAGCAAGCTGCACACACACATACTGCCAAAGACGCACTGGAAGGAGCCTATGGAAGTGATGATGGATTTTATGCTGATAGCAATTCTGTCTGTGGTAAGGATGCACAAATGTTGACAAGTCTTTATACAGAAATCTGTGCCATTGTTAGATTGAGGTCTGATCTTTCTGCAAGGCAGGCCTGGGCCAGCAAGACCTGGGTGTTCCAGCTGTTTCCACTTCTTCAGCTTCCTGCTGCTTGAAAGCATTTTTTTTGTTAAGGCCTGGAGGATTTTGGAAGCTCTGGAGGATTCTAACAACCCAGCCTGTCCTCCCGAGCTCAGTTTCCACAGCCTGTGCCATCCACGGCAGAAGCAGTGGTGGAGAGCTCCAGAGCTCTGCACGGGGTATAGCTAAGAAAATCAATTAAATACCTTCCATTTTCTTTCCCTAGGCTGAAAAGCTCCAGACCGTCACTTTTTATTTCGTGTTGAGCTTGGTAGGTTCCATAAGACCATTTCTCTCCTGTGCCACCCAGCACCATGGCTGAGGCTGAGCCCAGCACTCACCTCTCCCCTTTTCCTCCTTACTCAGGAGTGGACAAACACTTTTGCCACCTGGGACCCACGGGATTTCTGTAACATTTCTAAAATTGTTCTGCCCATGGATTCATTCTGGTCACCCCCAATCTTCATTTTGGAAAGGTAGGCTCTCTTTTTATTTTTATCCACCAGCTTAAGAAAAATACTGTGGATGCAAACCATTTGGTAATATTGCAGGAAATGGGATAAACTCACAGTTACTAGCTGTTCCTATAAACTAAACGTAACCAAGAATCTCATATCTTACATTAAAGGGAAAGATAGCTTATATAAAGCACTTTGTGGGTGAGTAATTTTGTAGCATCTGCTGAATTGCAACATATAGGCTCTGTTAATCCTGAAGAAGCAGCCGGGGGGACAGGCAATGTGGTGGGATGAAAGTACCCTTGGCAGTGTTGGGCATGGCCGCCAGCTCTTTGGCTGCAGGGGGAAAGGATGGGAGTCAGCATGCAGAAAGACAGCACTGAGCCCCTTCCCCAGAAAGCCCACACATCCCTTTCCACTGCATTCCATGTCTGTGTGGCTGCACAGACCCATCTGAAAAGGCCACTTACAGCCCCAGCTTCTGTGTGACTGAGGATCATTGCAGCACCCTGCAGCTCTGTCACTCTTCGGTTTTGTTTCCTCCAGAGTGAACGAACAGAAATCCAACTTGGAGTACATTGTTGTCACACACAACGGCACCTTCAACGCCAGCCTTCCCTTCCAGGTCACTCTAACGTGCAGTTTGATGATCCTCAAGTTCCCCTTTGACACCCAGACATGCAATATGAGCATCGCTTCATTTCTCTACCCAGGTAAGCAGCAAGTTAAGTTTTACCACAGATAGGCTAAATGTGCAAAAGGAATAGCTGAGATGGATCCTGGGTTCCCTTATCAGCACTGCTCGCTGTTAGGGGAGTGCTGTTTAATTAGAGGGAAAATAAGCTCAGAGTTGTGACGTGTTGGCATCTCTCCCAGCAACACGTCTCCAAGCATCTGAGATGTTTGGGTAGTTGTCCCCTGGAATTGGTCTTTACAAACCAAATGACAGCCTTGCTGTGACAAGCCTGATATTTGCTCACATCTGATTTTTGCTTTCCTCATGCATATGCAACCTTGGTTGGGAGGGAAAGGAAGAGGAAAAACTGGCCTCTGATAGAAACCTCAATTCTGCCACTTCTCTCATAAACAGTAACAGACCTTTCCATGAAAGTGAAACGGACACCAGCTGAGATGCTGGTAAGCAGTCAGAGCTTCTTCCTAACTGATGGAGAATGGAAGTTCACCAACCTGAGCATCAATGAGTACATGGAAGAAATAGACGATGGAGAATTTCCTGTGATCACCTATATGGTACTGCTGTAAATTCATTTTGTTTAATATTAAAAAAAAAGTATGAAACAAGATAGCTGTCCACATTAGGGAGTAAGCATCCATCAACAGTGTTATCTCTTACTCAAATTTTGTCCATCTTCTTCAACAGATTTCCATGAAGAGACGACCCACTCTGTATATTCTGAACCTCATCCTCCCAACATGCGCCCTGTATCTGCTTGACATGGCTGTGCTGTTTGGACCCAGCTCTCTTGAGGAGAAAATCAGTTTCCAGATTTCCATCATTCTTGGCAGCTCCATGTTAGCTGTGATTCTCAACAATATGCTTCCAACTTCCTCCAACGAACCACCCATAATAGGTACTCATCTTTATTGATGGAATACTGCATTTTACTCGAGTAACAACTCTAAGAAAATCGCTGGGCATTCGTGGGCAATTCGTGAGCAATGACATCATGAAAAGTTAAACTTTACCAGCTGGCTGCAGACAGCAATTTTCTCCTTTCTCAGGGAGATTACAGATTCAAGAAAATCATGCCTGTTATCAAATGCCTTATTTGCTTTCCTGTTGTTTTGCAGTGCTCTTTTTCTTAGGCACCTTCCTGCTGATGATCATGGCTGTGCTGGACACCTTCTTCCTGTTGCACCATCAGCACAAATCCCTACGCTTAGGCAAAGCTTTCAGAACAGTCCAACAAGGTAAAGCAACCAAAATTCTGAAACAAGCAGGCTGGGTTGCCTGCACCTTACCTGCAGGTTCAAGTCAAGGTGGGTTTTCTCTGGGCAAAAAGTGCTCCAGTCAGTGCTCCTGGCAGCTACCCACCACCTTGCCCCATCCCAGTGTTTGCTTTTTGCAGGTATGCACACCGAGCCACCAATGACAACAAGCCAGGCCATGAAACATCCTACCAAGAAGACCCAGGAAAAAGTGCAGCAAACCAAACTCTACTGGAAAACACCAGAACAGGACCCGGTTCTGACAGTTCTGGAGAAGGTGCTTCTTTACAGCCATTTCTTCTTGTCGCTCTTTTTTTTTGCTGTTATTTCTATAAAATGGAGCAGTTAGGGACCAGCTCTGTGCGATGCTCACTCAGTCTTTCTCCATGTTATTTCTTCAAAGCCCTCTGCTGTATTTTCTTTTACTGCTCAATTTGAATCAGTTGTTTTGGCTCCTAAATTAGAAAAAAACAAACCAAACCAAAACGAACAAACACAACCAGAGCATAAAGTCTGCATGGTATGTGCACTGGTATGTACTCTAGTTCTGTAAACATACATATATTCTGAAAGTGCTCCGTGGGCTACCAAAGTAATTAGATAAAGCTATAATGGAACTCGAAGAGAATATCTTAATTCTATCCAATAGTAATTCTTACAAATATGTCAGAAAAAGGGACCTAAAGCCCTTTTTCATTTATGGAGATGTTTTTATTTTGAGGAAAGACATGTAAGAATTCCTACTCAGATAATTAAATAAATCAATCAAAGTATGAAGCCTTTGTTCTATTATTTCTTTGATTTTCAGTGAGATCTGCAACATACAGAAATCCAGACTGGTAGGATCACCAGAATTATAGGGGAGTAATGCTTGGGATATTTAAAATATCCTATTTCTGAACTTCTGTATCTCACCTAATTCGTTAAACTCCTAATGCAATTGGCTGCACCTAAACCAACACAACCAACCTGGAAAGCAGCCCCAGCACACTGCCTCTAAAACCACTGAGACAGATCTCACCCTGCAGATCACTACTAAATATAACTTATTTGTGGCGCTGGAGTGTAAATCTGTCCCCTAAGCAACAATTGATCTGCAAAGGCAGAACCACATTCCCTGCACTTACATGGTTACAAAGGTAAATGGGAGGCTCGTTTGCATTACAGAAGATGTGTTAGGACTCAATGTTAGTATCAGATCTAGCTGAGATCTTAGTACTTCTGTAAAATCAAGTTCACCAGTAAGAGACAAAAACCATGAAAACCACCCGCTTTGTGCACTGCTGTGTGGTTCCATATTTCTCAAAACCCTGCAACCTCACATGTAAGATCTAAGCCACAGACAGGAAGGAAAACACTTTTATTTAAGAGATAATTCATTCTGACAGACATCAGATAAACTGTTTCCAAGCCAGTTTACAGATCAGCAATGGGTTTGTGTGGCCAGAATGGATACTTCTGCCTGTCCAGTCTGGTTTCAGGAAAAGCTTCATGCAGGTCTTCATAAGTCATCTGTTCAAATGGAATCATGCTTCTGAGCTTCTGAAGCTTGAAGTGGGAGCAGAGACAAGTATGTTACAAGTCACTCATCAGCAAGAAAGAGCAAAGCACGCACAGGAAAGAACAAGTGTGTGCCAAGCAGGGTTAAAGAGAATATTCACAAAGCAACATCCACACTTACTTGCTGCTCATACTCAGCAATACGAGCTTTGGAAGCTTTCACATACTCGACAATGTTCTTGGCCTGTAGGAAAGAAGAGGACGTGGTGATCATAGTTACAATAAAGATGTCAATCTAGAGTGAACGTGCAACACCACCTTCCAAGTTTACATTACAATTTTCCGTCATTACACAAGCGGACAAAATCTTTAACAAAATCCAAACCCTTCCCAAAGCAGAAAATCTTTTGCTTAGCCAAAAGCCAGAGACGTGTAAAGACCAGAGAGCCATACTCTCAGGCTGCTCTGCCTGCACAGATGCAAATACAGAATACATCTTCCCTCTCACCCCTTCACAAGGACTCAGAGGCAAGCCTGGCATTCAGGAACAGTTCAAACACTTACAGCTTCCTGCTCTTGGGCATCAATTTTGGCAGTTTGTGTATCCACTGGTTCAGGGACCTTCAGTGCACTGAACTGGAAAACAAAGAACAATTTAAAACAGTTTGATTCACATAACCTTTCATGTGAAAGGTCATTCTCCCTAGCAGCAGGGGAGTGTTCCTTCCACTCTTCCTAGGACACGACATGCTCACAAATGCACGAGCTTTTAAAAAATGATCTCTGCATCTTGAATGCACATTTCTCAAGCAGAACCACTCATCTGTATGCTTAAAGTGATCTATTACATATTGCATATCATCACCAGGACACATTATACTATACATACTCATCACAGCATTGCACACAGCAAAGCACAGCACCATGAGGAAGTCTAACACCAAAGACATATCCTATCATGGACAGATTTTCCTCAGAGTTTCCACATCTATTCAAAATCCGTGGGCTCTTTTGGTCTTATAGCAGCCAATTTCCATGCTGCCAGTGACATCATGTGACCTTCAGCAAATGCTTGGCTCATTCTTTTCAGTTCATTTCTAAATGGAATGACAACCCCATAGGCATCAGTTAGTTTTTGCACATTTCTTAGTCTGCAGACCTGCACCTATCATTTCCTACTACTCAGTAAGTTAAAGAAATATACCGAATATTTGTTTCAGGAGAGGCACTACCCAAATTCGCTCCTACAGACAAAAAAACTTACTGAGTTTTCTTTCTTTTAGGTGAATGACTGATCTGCAAAGGAAGCTACTAGCCAAAACTGAAAACAGCTTCATTCTGGTGTCTTCCACTAATAGATATTTCCTGTTTAAGCTTCCAAAAAATAACAATGTTCAGCTGACAAAGATACCGACCTTCTTCTGAAACTCATCCACCATGCCAGCTTTAGCAACAGCAGTCTTGTAGTGAGCCCAATCAATGGCAGGGGGTTTCTCAGGCAGTGCAGCCAACCTAAGGAGAGGACGGACAGCAGTCACCACCAGTGCCAGTACAAACCTGATGCTATCACTTGCTCCCTGTTACTTTCAAGAGAGTTAACGGACCCTGCTGAGTTGAACAGCAAAGGCCCCTTATTAACAAGTAGTGATGAACCAATTCTGTAAACTCCCTCCACCCCTGAAACAGATTTTTCCCTATGGACAGATAAATTCAAACTGCAGCCCCCCTCCACTTCATGCTACTGCACAGCATCTCTAAGAGACAGCTTTATAAGAAACACTACAGGCAGCTTTCACACATTAGAGGCAAGAGGCAATGCCAACTGTAATAGCAAGCATGTATCAAACAGGAGATGCCAAAGCACCCGGAAGAACCGCTGCTTTGTGTAGCATTTAACCGAGCGACGAGCTTTTCAAAGCGTTTTATTTTTCTTAAACCCACCAAAGCAAAGCGCTTTCACAGAACTAGCTTTTTTCACATCGCAGCCGCAGTTTAACTCTGTGGAGGATTAAGTAAAGAAGATTCACTACAAGAAACCGCTACCGCCCGCCCTGAAGGCGACAGCCGTGCCGTCTGTCGGATCACTGTGGGAAACTACAACACGAGACAGCGGCCAGGAGCGCGGCTCCGCGAGGCTGCAGGCGGCACTCACCGGGCGGACAGCGCATCGCTGCGGGTCTTCAGGGCGTTGAACATGGCGCGCTGGTTGGCGGGCACCCTCTCCGCGAAGGCCGCCCAGTCGATGGCCTTGACGGCGGTTCTGCGGGCCGCCATGACGCTGAGCTGCCGCGAGAGGAGAGCGGGTCACGGCGGGCAGAGCCCGGCCCGGCGCCTCCCGGAGCCCACGGAGCTCGGGACTCCTTCTGGACCCCCCCACGTCGCCTGCCAACGGGCGGTGGGTGAGTGGAAACCAGCCAGCCAGCCTCCCCCTCTTCCCTTCCTCCCCTGCTCTTCCCTTCTCCCCCCCCTCCCCGTTCCGCTCGGTCCCCGCCGCTCCCCGTTCACCTTCAGCGACCGCTACCGCCGTCCTCTGGCGCTGCCGAGCGACGCACCGGAAGTCCTGTCCCCTCGACCAATCAGAGCGCGGCGCTAGCGGAAATGCGTCATGCAGCTCCGCACACGGAAGTGCTTCGTGCGCCGGAAGCGGCGGCGGCGGGGATGGCGGCGTGGGGGCGCTGAGGGCGGCCGCCATGGCGGAGCTGGCAGCGGCGGAAGGGCCGCCGCGGGGCCGCACGCCCAGCCCGGGCCCCGGGGGAGTGCCGGGACCGCCCAGCCCCCGTTCGGCCGCGCCGGGGTTCTCTGGCACTACGCTGAGCCCGAGTCCCGCCGGTGCGGCCCGGCCGCCCTCCGCCTCCAAATGGGTGCGGCTGAACGTGGGCGGAACGTACTTCGTGAGCACCCGACAGACGCTGTGCCGGGAGCCCAAGTCCTTCTTGTGCCGCCTCTGCTGCCAGGACGGGCCCGAGCTCGGCTCCGACAAGGTGAGGCCGCGGCCCGGACCTCCCGCGCCCACCGGGCCCGGCCGGGGTCTGCGGGAGTCCCGGCACCACCCGAGCCGTGCGTCCGTTGCCGCAGCCCCCGCCGCCTCCTCGTTCCCCGGAGCGCCCTAGCGCCCTTCTGCTGCTACTGCACGCAGCAGGGAGAGAAACTTTCCCAGAAACAGATTTAAATGATGCGCCGCCCCCAGGATGTGTGTGGTTTTTCATTGTATTTACTTCTGCTCTTAGAAAAGATCCCAGTTCAAGAGCTGTAGTGGACATATAGCTCTGCAGTCACTGCAGATTGTTAACATACAGGTTTTACAAACAGTTATTATTACTGCAGGGTTTCTATAGTGTCTATACAACATTTTATATCTGCTTAATTAGAATTTAAATCCAAGTTATGACCACAGTAATGAGTACCAGTCTCAGCAAAGATAGGAGATGACATTTTGGATGACCTCAGCATTTCATTGCTTTGGAGCAGACTGCCTAGCAGGACCTGCACTGCTTTAAAGCGATGTAAGGAAATGGCATGAAAAACAGCCGCACAGGCTTTATCAGCCCTTCCATGCTGCTTCAGGAGATGCTTTTAGTTATGGATTGCTGGTAATGTGATGACATTGTATGCCCAGCTGCTGGAGACTGTTCAGAGACAGGACTGGTGCACTGCAATGGGAATTTCCAGTAATTCAAAGAAAAGGGAGGAAAAAAAAAAAAAAGCACTTCAAATTATCACATGCTGTTAATCAGAACTGAAAATCCAAGTTTCCTTTCAAGTTTCTTATTTAAACTAGCATGGAAAACCAACTTAGGCAGAACATGACTGACAGCTTTTGTATTTTGTTATTGCAGTGAAGCAAAACTGCTAAGCCCTGCTTTTCTCTTCTCAAGCTCTCTTATGCGAGCTTGGTTTGTGGAAGTACTGACTGGGACACATCTGCCAGTGTTACTGAGCTGCAGCATTTACAGCTGAGTTCAGGTACTGAAAAAAGTGCTGGCTGAAGCATAGAGTCACAGACACACTTTTCACAAAGGCAGAGGAATCCAGATTCTCAAGGAAAAGCTGTTCAGTGTATAATTTAAAAATGAAATATTTTTCCCCCATACCATTTAACTGTGCCTGCTTCATTTCTGTACGCACTCAACAGGATGAGACAGGAGCATATCTCATCGATAGAGATCCCACATATTTTGGTCCAATACTGAACTACCTCCGACATGGGAAGCTTATCATAAATAAAGAGCTCGCAGAAGAAGGTAAGAGAAACATATAGAAAAACTGCAAGCACTGTTTTATAGCACTTTTAGAACAGCATCTCTTCTCCCTGAACAGACAGCAGTTGTGAACAAGCAAGGAGCCTTGGTGACCTCATCCCGAGTAAGGCTGTGTGAATGATATCAGGGATTGTACCGTGGGGTTTCTTAATCCTAGGGAAAGGGGAATAACCTTTCTTAAATGTTCTGTTAACCACAAAGGGAGGCAGCTTGTTTTCTTCCAGCCTGGGAGCATGAGGTCAGAGGCGCAGTCTGTTTAGCATCCAGGGATTTTCTTACATGTGGGAAAGATTTGGAGTCAGTAGCAGGTATTGCACTCTTGTAGCTGAATTGTCTTTGTTCTTTATAAAGTAACAGATTGTCTGTTTTTGATTCCTTCCTTAGGGGTACTGGAAGAAGCTGAGTTTTACAACATTGCATCACTTGTGCGGCTGGTGAAGGAGCGGATACGGGATAATGAGAACAGAACCTCTCAAGTAATGCACATGGATATTTACATACTGAAGTCAGTCATTTTCTCTAGCACAGTAGGAGGACGTGGCTATAGGTGCTTCCGGTAGAAGTTCTTTGGTTTGTTTCTAACAGTGACTAACAGTTTTTAGTTAAAACTAAGGCACAGCTAGGAAAGATGATCCATTGTGGTTTCACAAGTACAGGCTACTAAATCATCTTATTAATACTGTAGGGAAAGACAATGAACAGTTAAAAGTGCTACGAACAAAGACAGGGAAACGAAACATTGTTTTGGGAGGTAAGGAATAGTTCAACTCTTCCTTCTCTGAACCATGTTCTGCCTTTTATATCAGTCTCTGCTGCTGAACTGATATCCACATTCCAGTACATTCGATTTAAAAAAACAGTAAATGGCTTTAAAAGACAACAAAATGTTGCTTTCACTGGCACATAAGCACCCGGAAGGCTTTTAAAAAGCATGCTAACTCCTTGTAGCAGTTTTAGAATCAACTAGATAGTCACGAGAATGAGACCTCAGAAAGCCCATATGGTTGAAACTTCCTCAAATAGCAAGCAGACAGAGCAGGAAAAGGCTAATTAGTTTCCTAGCTTGATATTAGTACAACAATTGCTAAACTTCTGCTCATCTTTATTCTCCATTCTTTAGGGACCTGTGAAGCATGTATACAGAGTCCTTCAGTGCCAAGAGGAAGAGCTCACACAGATGGTGTCCACCATGTCTGATGGGTGGAAATTTGAACAGGTACCAGTAAAAATGTATAGATGTGTCTGGTGCTTGTCTAAATACTTGCCTTACAAACACATTTTGGGAAAGACTGTGACACTGGAATATGGGAAGGGACGTGACCTGTTGGCATTGAGAGAGACCTGTTTTGACCTGAAGTGCCAACAGGTCTCTTTGAATAGTCATAGCACAAAAGACAATTGCAGGAATAAAGCAGAAGTCAAGATTTACCAATAGAGTCATCCTTACCTTGTCTGTCTGCTGTCACACAGCTAATCAGCATTGGATCTTCATATAACTATGGAAATGAAGACCAGGCAGAATTCCTCTGTGTTGTGTCTAGGGAACTCAACAATTCTACCAATGGCATTGTCAAAGAGCCCAGCGAGAAGGCAAAGGTAAGGCATCTCCTCAAATGTGTTGTCTTGAATTCCCCTATGCAAAGAAAAAAAACACATCTTAAATTAGGAGATCCACAATTTGCAGTAGCAGTTCTGTATACTAGCTTTCATATTTTCTCCTGTATGCATGACCTTCCCTCTCTTAAAAGATTTCCTGGTTTACCATGTATTCACATCAAGGAGGAAAAAAAAAAAAAGAGGAAAGACTTGGAAAAAAAGATGATTTTGTGACTGAAGGATACTGTGGGAAAAAGGACTGACGTTTTTTCTCCTTCAGTCCATGCATTTTCCCCAGGATAGCAACAAAAAAAATGGCATTTTTAACTCCTGACAGGCAACTAAAGCATTTCTAGAGAAGACGCTGTTTTAACCAGCCTGTAATTCGGTATGGTAGCATAGAAGCCAGCAGGCTACTCTCTCATTCCTTCTCTTGTTAGACTACCTGTCTTTCCTCTACAAAAGCCAAAGACTTGGATCATGAACTTTGGCTTCTAAACTTGCCTGAGTTATTTATAGAGGCTCTCTTCTTTTTCAGATTCTTCAAGAGCGAGGATCTCGGATGTAATTCAAGTGTCCACTCCTCTAGAACTCCCAGATGTCAAAAGGGCAATCTAGTTGGACAGAGCATCTCTCCACAATGCAAACTTGCCCCTGTACAGCAACCAAGCTAATGCAAAGCAAAGCCAAGCCTGTCTTGCCAGCTATGAGTAATTCTAGTCCTAACCAAAGGCTTTCCTCCTATTCTGGAGAACAAGAAAGGAGAAAACTCTTCCAGGCGGATTCCAGTCCATTCCACAAGTATTTGTTTTATTTTTTTGACCAGTGCTGTACTGAATTTTTCCAACAACTGCGCTGGATTCCCAGTTGGATTCTTTGCAAAGGTTGCTTAGGTCCCCGCAGCCTTGCGGTCAGTCCTACCTTACACAGGCTGACATGGGTGGAAAGTTTGACCTGTGCCGCTTCTTGCACCTACAACAGGTCTACAACCATCAGAATAGTGCAGAGATCTTGCAGTGCTCCCTCCTGATCAGCCAGTCCCCCACAGATCAGAACAGGGCTTTAAAAGAAGGAACAAAGAAGCTACTTGTAAAAAACAAATTTTTTCATTCTTGCTTGTATTTGTTCCTTGTACAGTTCCTAAGAGCTGAGCTTAGATAATAGGGGGAGGGAAGTTACACGTACATCTAACACAGGTCCTGCTGTTAACACTATTATATATGGGCTCCTGGTGTTTTCCAAAGCCCATTGCTTCTCATGCATAAAAACAGACTTGTGTTCACCCAGAGCAGTGACAGAGTAATGGTTCTGTCCTGTACACTTCTCTGTTGAAGAAGAGTTGTGACATCTTCCCCTTCAATACCTTGCCATGACCATATATCTTAGCCTGGTGCAAAGTCACAAGGTTAGGGACTTGTTCCTGCCAAGTTCAGCTTTGCCTTGTATCCAGCAGCATGGGCTCTGTCACCTGCCTTTTCACTAAGGAAGGACTGTGGGCAGAACTTCTTTTGTACTGTAGCAAGCAGATAGGTTTGATTTTACCCACAGGACTCTTTACAGAGGAGATCCACTATTTACATGCAGTGATTTAACTGCATCTTCCCTCGTGTCCCCAACCTTTAAAGAGATCACCTCAAATTACACAGGGGCATCACAGAGCTGGGGGCTGTGGAGGGGGTGTGAAAAGTTGCCAAACTGTTGTAATATATTTTGTCCAATGTGTCAACTTCTGTGACTTTTTTTGAATGCCTTGGATGGATGTGCAAAATGTTCGTTTGTGCCTCTCTTGAACTCTAATCTTAGCCAAATTGCAGTCAGTGTTTCCTCTATGTTAAGCTGTGCCATCCCTAACCAAGGGCATGTCCCTCCTAGTCTGGTAAATGAAATTTCTTAGGAATTTGCTGCTGCGCGTTTTTCTCCTTTCATCCCTGCTTTGTTCTTTGTAGCCCACGTGTCCTGGCACTTAGTTTTCCTGAGTCAAATCCCAAACTGATGCTACATGCAGAGCTTCAGAGATGTTGGAATTCGCAGACATGGACAAGCTCAGAGCAGATGATTCTCAATAAGGTATCAGAAATTCTTCACCTGGTTTGAGGAGTTCGGTTCTTTTATGGAAAAATTCAGCTACCTGTGGTTTCCTTACAGTGTTGCGATGGAAATAGGAAGGTCACCTGTCTTATCACTTATTGCTGGCAGGGCCTAAGGATAGCAAAATGTTACCAAAGGTCTGACAACCAGTTCAGTAAGCAAGGCATACAGCAAAGGCACAGAGCAACACAGCTGCACTTGGCCTCTTGGTACATGCTCGTGCCTGTCCTTTTCCATCCTTTGCCAACGTTCCACACCTTCACTGGAGGCTTTGCCTCATTCACAGGAATTGCCAGTTATCCATGCTAGTTTAGTCCTGGTAACAACAGACCATGCCAAGTGTCTTTGAATTCACATTCTGTCAGTTATAGACTATGAAACACAGCTGACTTGCCATTTGCTGAAGAACTCAGCTCTCCTTCTTCCCTCCATCTTTTCTGTTTATAATGTAGTGAGATGGTATTGGTGTGATTAGACCATACAGCTTGGCTGGGCCTAAATAACACTGTGATATTATAGATCTCTCTCCTCTGCCAGTATCTTGTAGTCTCAGTCATTGTGCTCTCAGCTGAGAAATCAAGAATCATCATCATAATGCAGGTTAACAGCCTGAAAAGCCCTCTAATTCTCATATTCATTTGTGTTCTCTTCCTTCCTTGGAGGAGGGAGTTTCTGGGAACTGGAAGGAAGTATCAAACGGAAGGTTTACAAGGACTGAGTGAGCTGCATCTGTCACATCAGCACTAGCTGAGCACCTCAAACACACAGCAACACTAATGAGCTCACCTGAAAAGAGTCATTCTGGCCAGTACAGTTCAAGAAGGTAAAAGCAATACCTTGTTCCAAAATGCCATACATGGTGAAGCCCATGAGAGATTGCCTCATGGAAAAGTGATAGTATCACTCCCTACTGAGCCACAGAGAGCAAAAAAAACAAAACAAAACACCACCACTGTCAGTTGAGCAGAGCAGCTGTTTAACTCATCCATGTGAAAGACTATCAAAGCTGCACCTTGGATCTCCCCTCCACACTGCTCTCTGCAGCAAGGACTTGTCAGTGCATTCGAATCTTCTTGGCTTCAGTTGCTCAGGCCTTGAGTTCAACAGAGCTGACATAGAAAAACAGTCTGTTCCTGAATAGCCCTTATTGTTGGGCGATACTTAGGACAAGGCACGAAGACCATGAAGGTACAATCCCAGTGGAAGATTTCTCCTTCCCTGATAGCGCTAATGACCTGTACCCCCAGACCAAGGGCCACTCAGCATGATACACCAGCTGCATCTCTATTTGCTCAGCACAGGGCTTTTCCTTCTGTTACCTTTCACTCACAACTATATCAAAACTAACAATGAAGATGAAATTTGCCCCATTGACTCTAAGGTAGCATGCTGTGAGTAGGGAGAGAGGTACTGGATATCCAACAGTGTCTGTACCTCGTGGGAAGTTCACTTCAAAGCATTAATCCTGGGAATGGAAAGTGTGATGTTTGGGTGGGTTTTTTTTTTTTTTTTTTAGGTTTTTTTTAGGTTTTTTTTTGTTAGGGTTTTTTTTTTTTTTAGGTTTTTCCAGTGGCCTAGGTTGTTCCATTATGGCAAGACTGGAAATAACCTCTTACAGTGTCTTTGTTTCTGTATATTTTTAAATAGATTTTCTCAGGGGTGACTGAGTGGGCTGAGGCAGAGGGGGCAGTGGGACGGAGCAGCCCCCCAGCCCTGCAGCTGGGCTGTGGGCTCCTCCTTTGCCTGCAAATCCAGAGGTTTTGTACAGTTTGTCACCTGTCAGTGCCCTTTGCTACTGTTCTCTTTGTTTATTAAATGTGTTTGAATAACAGTTGAAATGCTGCAATTAATTTGTTTTTCCAATAAAGGTTCTGAAATGGGTTTGAAGCATATGAAGAGTGTCTGCAGCCCGTGCTTTCTGTGCATTCATTTGCAGCCTTTCCAACACAAATTCTATGTTTTAAGTACCCGCATACGGTTCTCATTCATTTGTGATGGTTCACCAAGAAGAAAAGTCTAGTTAGATTCTGGAGTCCTTGGTTACTTTCAGAGAAGGAAGGCAAATTTAAGCATTTTTCTGATTTTCTTACATAAAAGAATCTGAGCTACATCTATTTTTTACCATTTCCACTGACCAGTAAGAATGCTAATACAAGCACCACGTATGAGTAGTTTAAGAACAGGTTCTTTGGGCCAATTTTCAATTGCTAACCACCTGTTTGGTTCAGCATGTGCAGCAGAAACATCCAGCATTTCCAACAGCATCACCCCTCCCTGGATTACAAAGCCCCCCCCCCAAATAACTGGAGAAGCTCAAACAGTTCTCCACTTTCCCACTGAAGGAAAAGACACAGCGATTCTTACTGTCACTAAGACAAATGCAGAACAAATAAACTGCCGTTTCTAAAGAACTTCCCAGGTGTTCTGAGCAGGCAACTGTCAGCTGAGATTGCTCCGGGCATGCAGTTGGCTCTGAAACCTCGGGGGAGTATTCAAAATAGTTGATCTGTTATCTCCACCCTGGATGCCACAGCATCCCCCATGTTTGTGGTGTTAGCAAACCTGGAGATAAGTTGAGATTTAGTTCTTTTCCTGTTTATGGAGCACTGCAGCTCATAGATGTGTGAAATGGAGGTGTTGTAAACAGCAGGGAGGCAAAGAGACAACATGTTGTCAAGATTTGGTGATGCCAGAATTTAGAAAACAGCAATGATTCAGGCCTGACACAGGGAGGGGAAAGGAGGAGGAGGAAAGATGAGTAAACAATGGGGAAACTTGGATGAACTTAATCTTACTCTGAACCAGAATTTGCTGCTGCCCAATGCAGCTGCTCTGAGGCTTCTGTAAAGCAGCTGAGCAGGGAGGGCTGGCACATCCCCAAAGCAGGGCTTGGCCCCGCAGCTGTGCAAGATGAGACACTCACCACATGGTGTCGTGCAAGGGGAGCACATGGGCATGGCAGCTGAAAGCAGAAATCACAGCTGAGCCAACCACAGCTGAACCACTCCAGTTGGTTCAGGACAACACCTTCAAGCCTTCATGGCCCACCCCTGTATCTCCATGCCAGACAGGACTGCAGCTTAGTTGAGGCATCTGTCAGCATCTAAATTTGTGGCCAAGGGCTCCAGCAAAAGACAGTGGAAACCACAGCTGCATTTCTCTCTGCAAGTTCAGGAGATGACAGAGCTCTGCCCACAGCCAGGAGTGCATTTCAATGCCCACATACTGTCTTGGTTTTCACATAACTGTGTGGCTCAGCCCATTGCTCATGCTCTCCTACACCCTGGGCAAAGTCACATCTATTTCCAGATTGAAGGCTCATAAATATTTGTAACCCAGCTTGCTGGCTTGTTTGGGAAATAAGCACCTTAGTCACATCCTTCCACCTAGATCTGGTTTTGAAATGGTCACTGAAGATTTAACCCAACTTTTATCCCAACAAATGACCACTGCAATACTTGATTCCTCCAGGGCTGGAGAAACATGTTGGTTTCTCCAAATCACAGCAAAGAAAAGTGCAATCCCCTACCAGTCACCTCCAAGCAGCAGGATAGCACCAATCCACTATGTGCATGACCAGAGAGCTAGGCTCTAAATGAGAAAAGCAGTCAAATGGATCTATAAAGAGCTGGGAAATACCCAACGAACAGCCACCCCCATCCTAATGTTGCCATGAGTTTTCTTAAATTTGAATACAAGGGAGCACACAGGAAGTAAGAACAGTATGGTTGTATTTGCCAAACCAAGGGCTTTTGCCTGTAAAATAAAGGTGGAGATCACATTTTGCAGTTTCTGCCCCCACATCCAAAAACACAACCCTAGGCACAGAGTGACCTGCATTTCCCAGCAGGGTAAAAGGTTCCAGTCCCTTTCCCAGGAATCACAATGGCAAACACTGCAATGCTTCTGGGTGTGGGCAGGAGGAGCAGGACCCGGCAGGGGGGACGACAACAAAGATCTGCCAAAAGCAGCGCGGCCAAAGCTTCATCCTTGCTAGTTAGAGCCTGAAAGCCTTCTGTCTCTCTCAAAATCATGACCCATAAATTTTGGCCACTCACCCTCAACCTCTTATCCATCTTAACAGAATACTTTGTCATAATGAGAAACTATTAACAGGAAAAGAGATAAAAATAACTAGCAATGAAGATTCAAATCATCCCTACGCTGCAGCTGAGGCCAAGAAGGAAAGCTGCTGGACCTGAGCTATGCATAACCCGACATGAAAGAAAGTAGGGACAGTGCTGGGAGGGCTGCAAAGCACTAGAGCAAGGAGGCATCCCAAAAAGAGAGCAACGCCTGTTTACCATCATTTCAGAACAGATCTGTTTCCCTGTCTGCACCTACCACACAGATGACAGCAGTGGGATTTACACCTCATCCAAGCAGTCAGTCATTAACTCCCCATTAATAAGAGTGAGGGCCACCTCCAGCATGAAGGTAGCCAAGCACATCTTTCTCAGGCTGGATTATGAAGTCACACTAAACACCCCCAACATACACAGGACAGCCATAGGCTGCATGAGGAGGAATGCAGCAGTCAGGAGGGCAAGGGCCAGCATGCAGGAGAACCGCATCCAGTCACCCACCAGGGCAAGCTGTATCTTGCCAAATTCTTCCAAGCCAACGGAAGCTGTCAGCACTCGCACTACTGACATCAGTCACTTCAATTCCCATTTCCTACCTCCAAGCCAACGTCTTCAGTACTGGGTGAGAGTTATTTTTGGTCCCCCAAAACCGATATCCCACTTGGTACTCCACCTGTGTCTTGGTAATTGATGAGCTCAGGGCAGTCAGCAGAGCTGAGACCGAGCCAAGAGAACAGGGACAGTACTGGGACATCCGCCCAAAGGCTGCACTAGGCAAGGAGCCAGGCTTAAATGCAACCGGGAATCAAAATAGGTGGGGAGAATGTGGGGGAGGGGAGTCGAGTCAAGATGAGGCTGCTCAGCCTAATTAGGACTTATTGGTGCCAGCAGAGCTCTGATACCCTTTGCAGGGGGAGAAGGTGGGAGCAATGCTGTGACCTTGAGAAAGTCACCTGAAATAAAATGCAGGATGAAAATGAACTTAAAAAGTCACTTATAGAGCTGTTTACCAAGAGAAGTGCTTGGCTTTCCTACCCCCGACACAGAGTGACCCCCCCAAAAAAACCTTACTGCCTGGCTCCGTTTACAATAAACATCTTGCCTCTGTGCACACAGCCTATTTTACATTCATAAACACATGCCCAGCTCACACCGGCCTGAGGTGGAGCAGCAGGAGGATGCTGCATGCCATGCAGCAGGGTGCAGAGTTAGTGTACTATGAACTAGAGAACCTTTCCTCCTGCTGCCCTCCCTGTTCCCAACCATAGGTATCCTCTGGGCTCAGAGCCTCCCCCTGTACACACTCCTGGGTTCTCCTCCTGCTGCTGTGACCCTATGAGAAGTTTTGGACAAGAATTGGACTGTTCTTCCCTCCATAGGGGTGCCCACCAGCTGCTAGCTCTCACTGAGGCTGACATATAGATACTATCATCATCTGCAGGCTGAACATAAAGCTCTTCTGAGGAGGGGAGCTGTATAAATGCCCCATGTGAATGCACACAGAGCCACCAGCAGCCCTGCTGTGTGCTCTCATCACACCATCTGCAGGTCCCCCATCACAACTGAGGGACTGGGGCACGGGAATGGGAGACAAGCACTGTTCAAGCACTGCTGATGTGCTGCCATAAGGAACAGCTCCAGGGCTGCTGCAGTGCCCAAAGGAAATCCAGAAAAGCTTGAACTCAGCATCTTGATGGTCACTGCAGTAAAAACAACATTCAGAGCTGAAAGAGAGAAACCAAAGAGAGTAGCTGAAGCAGAGACTGAATCTGCTTCACACACAACCATCTCCAGCAACGTCATGAACTGGGGCAGGCAGCACTGCTGACCAGTTCGGCTCCAACCAACACACAGTTTGCAGTAAGCACTCATGCATGTCTTGCTGTGAGCCCCAATCCAAATCCCAATGCAATCAGTATGAGACAAGCATTCGAGCTTGTGAGAATCTGCCTCTGCTTTCTGCTGGTCCTGGTCTCGACATGACTGAGGAACAGGCTGAGGACAACATGGCTGCACCGGAGCATGCAGCAGCCTGCCACATTTGCGCTCAGGAAGGAATAAAAGCCATTTCTGCGGAGCCATTTGGCGGGCAGGGCCATCTGAGTGCTGAACAAACCCGCTCCCTTCACACCGCACAGGCAGAAGGCGGTGAGGAACAACCTGGCAGCTGACTGCACATCCCGGAGCTGCTCACAGCCTGAGGCCTGGCTGATGCCGAAGGTTTGGAGGCCACAGGGATACACTGCCCTGCAGCCAGCGGCAGGCAAAAGCCATGGCAAGCGTGTGACCCCCGGCTCTGCTCTCCCCAGTGAGCCTGAGCTGCAGAAATCTGCTGCTGGACACACTCAGATGTTGGGCAGGGCGGCTGGGAACAGAGAGGAGCTGTGCTTCTGCCTTTTTTTTGGGGTTGCTGTTGCCGGGGAGAGGTTTTAGGCTGTCATCCAGCAAATTCACACCAGAGAGACAAGCGCTTGAATTAGTTGCATTATCCGCACCCAGCTAAAGTGGACAAAGGATTAAAGTGTGCTGAGCACCACCACCATGATTTGCATGTGAGAGCCCCTTCCCACGGGCCCCCTCTGCTTGCAGCCCTTTTTTCCCTGGCTGCAAGCCAGCCAGCACAGCAGCCCTGTTTACAGAATGATGCTGAGGTTAACATTGCAAAAGACTTCATCAGAGCTTTTGGGCACTGCTGAAGCAGAAGCACCCAGCACGCCACGATGAGCCACCCGCCCTGCGCTTCAGCCCCTCACGTCGCCAGGCCTGGTCCAGCCCCAGGTATGAAACTGATTCTGAGCGTGTTGCCATGGCAAGCTTGAAATAATGAGCAAGAATGAGTTATTATTCATTCTTAAAGCTGCACACAACACTCAGTTGTAGCTATTGTTGTAGGGGAAGGACATTAGTCGAGTGCTAAATAAATACTGTACAGTGCAAACCTTACGGCGCTTTTCTTGAGCTTGTCCAGCTGCCAAAGATTTGTTTTGTGCCTTTATTCACGTGAAATACTCTTGTTGTTTCATGCTGCTGATCTCACAGAAAGCAAACCTGGGATCTTTCGGCTTCAGACCTAAACAGAGATAAAGCAGAAGTATATCTGAGATCACTGGATCCTAATTAATCAGTGACTTCTAAAATGTTTTTTCAACAATAGTGATTTGAACTGTATGTGCAGTGCAACTGAATGCTGCCACATGCAAGCTTTATATGTTTCTATTTTTCTTGGCATTCGCAGAGTTTTTTGGTCACTCCTCTCAGTATGAGGACTTGGTGACCTTAGCAATTGCCAGCAAGGGGACTCTGTATGATGAAAGCAGGTGAAAGGGAAAATAAGGGCGGAACTGGGTAAGGCCAGTTCATACCTCAAAGGAGGTGTGGTCCTGTTCTGTACCTGGCTGCGCTCACTGTCTTGTGCAATATAAAAGGGGAAGGCAGTCATTTCTCGAGCAATCTGCCAGGATCCTGTAGAGAGAAAGAAGAGAGGTCCTGGAAGAAATGCAGAGCAAGAAGTCCAGAGTGTGCACTGCCAGGGGCTTGGGACACGCTGGTGCCTCTGAGCCCAGGGAATACCCGCAGCCCTTGTCTCCATAGGTCCGTTCCCTGGGCTGAGGGCTGCATGGTAGCTGCACTCCCTTCCCCAGCAGGCTGCCCGCGAGCAGAAAGAAGCCATGGCCCAAGGAGGAGCAGCAGCACGAGGAACTGCCAAAGTCCAGGACCAGGGATGGGCATGGATGGTCCTGGTGGCCGCAGTGGTGCTGCAGGGGCTGACGCTGGGCTTCCCCTCCTGCATCGGCGTCTTCTTCACTGACCTCCAGCATGAGTTCCAGGCCACCAACAGCGAGACATCGTGGTTCCCTTCCATCATGGTTGCTGTGCTGCATGCAGGCGGTAAGTAGAGGCTGTAGGGATGCTCTCCACTGCCTCCTGTGGCTCCAACGTGGTCACAGGGCCTTACAAGGGTACTCAGCATTTCCCTGAGGAGGAAGGGACAGGGAGGTCTGGGCAGGTTGCTCGGCAGTGCAATGCACCTCCCAGCTACTTCCATGCCCACAGAGCCCAGCACCAAGCATCCGCAGATACTAAGTTCCCATCCGCCACTCTAACAGATAACTAAAACGAGGAAGGTGAATCTCTTTCTCAGCCCAGCTTCTCCAGAACAATGAGAACTTAATTATTTTTCACAGTTATTTTTAAATAAGCTGGCAGATAGGGCTGGATCTTGGGTACTTTCTTCCATGCCCTTCCACATGCCACCTCTGCTCCCCCAGGCTACCAGCTGAGGCTCAGGGCTGAAAGTAGCTCCTTGGGCACAGCGTGCAGTAGCAGGTATCGCACAACTGCTTTAATGCAGAACTTGGGCCAGGTAGCACCCTGCAGCTGAAGGGGGTGGATGGAGGGTGCTGCTTTGCAGACAAGGGAGTGAATCACCCCAGGAACACTAAGCACTGTTTCTTTCCCAAAGAAAATGTGGGAATTGCACAGGACAGGGCATCTAGTGCTCCTATTTCTGCATAGGAGAGTAAAACACACCCAGCAACTCAAGGGCTTCCCAGTAAATGGTTCATGTTGCTGCTGGCCCTTCCTCATCCACCTACCATGCTTGCAGGATAAACAGTCCATCCGAACTCCATCTAGAAAAGTGTATAACGACTCCCATATACCACAGCTGCTCCCTTAGTTCATACCTGCCCTCTTCCAATATTGCTGAAAAGTGACACAGCGGTATGGGGGAAAAAAAAGCAGAGCCCTAAGTCATACTGATGTGATGGCTGCAGCAGATTAAGTTTCACTGTGCAATACTTGGCTGAGAGCTGGACGTGGGGGAAAAAGAGTTTGCACCTTAGCAGAAGCAGCTGGGCCCAGAGTTGCAAGGCACAGAAGGAAAGACTTCAGGCAAAGCAGCTACAGAAGGAATTGACACTGAAGTTCAAGAAACAGAGCGGTGCCATGGCTGTTTGACTTGAGAAGCTGCTGGGTACGATCTGTGGTCTGGTTGCTGTAGGAACCGGGAAAAGAGCAGGAGCCAGTGGCTCTGGGAATGGTCTGAAAAGCAGCTTGGTCCCAGCATGCCTAGGAAAGACAAGTCTGGTGGCATCTGTAAGGAAATATCAATTCCATCTTCAATAATGGAATAATTGTTTTGTGGGAGGCTGGGACCACAGTGAAAGTTAATATAAAGATAGCCAATACAGATCCAAAAAGGATTAATTACACAAGGAAAGTATAGCCTCATGGTGACCACATGCAGTGACAGAATTTGTAAGGGCATTGCAAATATAACTCTCCAGACTCATGCTAGTTCAAATGCAGCAGTTCTGCTGGAAAATAATGCAGTCACTAGTTTGCTGACCCGATGAATACTTCTTCAAAGGCCAGACGAAGTCTGAGGTGAAAATCTCCCAAGCAGATCAAAATAGACAGTTACAGTCTTAATGTTAAGAACGTTCAACTGCTTGCTTGATTATGCAGATTTTATTTCAAACCAAAACTTTTCCACAGGTTATTTTCCCCACGCTGACTGATTCCTAACTCTGAAGCTTGCAGTCTTTTTGAATTTGCTTACATAATTTTAAGTGTTCAGAGGACGAAAAAAAGTTAGTAATAAAGCCTTGAAAACAATGCAGATCCTGGCAGAAACAGAAAATGAAGCTGCCACCAAAGCCTCCTCTACCAGAACATGCAGAGAGAAATGTTTCCCATTGTCAGCCTGCAGGTCTGAACTAACATCATCCTCTCCCAAAATCCATAACAGTAGCAACCTTGTAATTTACCCCACTCTCATAGAACTCACCAACGAACAGCCTGTGAAAATTAAAGAATAAACTAAGCTTACTCACATACCTCCCTGTCTATTTGTCCATTGGTTTTGCTGATGAAACAGCATAACTCCTACTTAGAAAAGCCTGCAAGCAACACATGTGCACAAGGCCCACATTTCTGCTCCACCAGGAACACCCAGGTCTTGTGGGGCTGGAGAAAGAGCAGGGATGTGCACAGCCTGCAAAGAGGCTTGGGTCCTCATGCCTACCCACGCTGGCCAGGTATGCTAAGGCAGACATCTGGAAAGAGCTGTACTGACAACAACGTTGTACTGTTTTCATGGAGAGACAACTTTCAGGACAGCTCCATAAGCTGGAGCATTGATGCCACAGCCAGAAGCTTAGACTGATTCCAATGCAAACATACATACACCTTTATAGACGTTTTTCAAATTATCCCTCTCAAGGAGAGGGATTATCCCTCTTTTTCTCCTGTTCTTGATCTGTTCCAGAGTCAACCTGCCCTCTTGCAGAGAATTTCACCTATGCAGCAAGACACTAAGGACAATTTACAATCTTTTGTGGCTCAATATTTGAAAAACACAGTGAAAGGGCAGTGGAAATATGCAAGCAGAAATAACATTTTGTTCAGCATCTCTTACTCAGGGGCATGGAAATTCAAGTCCTATCCTTTTCCAAATTATTTGTAGAACTGATACAACTTGAGAACAGAATTACACTTCCATTTCCAAGATTTTTACCTACTATCAATCACAGGGAAGCTTAGGAATCCTATTTCATGGCCAAAACCCAAGCAGATCACAGGTGCACTCCCTTCAGCTAACAAGCTGACCAAGCTCTTCGGAAGATCAGGGAGTGCATTTTCTACTTCTGTTTCCTTCCTTAAATTTTGCTGCTGGGACAATCCACTGGCTCTTTAACCTAAATTGTTTGATAACTCAGCATTCTAGCACCCACAAAACAATTCTTTCCTCCCTAACTGCTTCCTTTTTATTTTATTTCTCTGACTGCTCCCAGGGCCTCTATGCAGCATCCTTGTGAAGCGCTTTGGCTGCAGGTTTGCTGTTATGATGGGAGGGCTGCTCAGCAGTGTGGGCATGGTGTCTAGCTCCTTCTGCAAGTCCCTCAGCCAGCTTTACCTAACAGCTGGCCTCATCACTGGTAAGTACAAGGAACAGCAGCAAAATCCAGCTGCTGTGCTGGGAAGTGGTAGAAGTCCGGACTAAGCACTCATGTTTTTCACTTAGCTGTGAAATAGAATAAATCAAAGCCCCACAGTTCATTGGGAATTGCATGCTGGACAGGCTTGCCCTTCACACCCCTTTAACACACATCTCACCCAGTAAGCTCATATCAAAGTACTTCTCCCTGGAAAAGGCTACAGGTCTCTAAGGGTGACTCAGAGAGCAAAAATATCTGTTCTCCTTAGGAGCTTCACAACCTTTTGTCTTTGAAGAGGGGACTTTTTCCCATCTTGAAGTGCAATGTTGGGTTTACATCCTTCACAAATATCCTGGGCATGGACTTCACCACTCCCAATCCAGGGAGATGTGAGTTATCTTTCTCTGACCAAATACTATGTTGGTTTTGAACAGAAGTAAAAGATGGGAACTTTTCCTTTCCAAATATTTCTCCTATGTAATTGTTTTTCAACCCGTGCTATTTTTCTAACAAAGAGAAATTGATTTGTGAAGCCAGATCACTTTGGGACCAAACCTGTTGACTCTTGCAAGCTAAGGTCTGTATGCAGCACAGTGATAAACAATAATTAACTCCCTGAAACCTGGTGAAAGCGTCAGGAAAGCAACTCTACCTGCTGAATGCAGTATAAAACCAAGTCCTGGTAATTTTTCCCAAGAACAACTCCGGAACAATCATGGGATGGCAGCGTGGCTCAAACATCAGCAGTGTATTCAGTACTCCTGAGAACACAGGGAATCTAAAGTATACACAGCATCCTTCTTCACCCCTCATTTGGGATTACTGATCATTAATCACTGGGCTGTGATGAAGGGTACACCAAAGTTTTGGGCTCTTTTCACCTCGTAAGACACTACAGAGAGATCACGTGCTGTTGTTTTCTCTTTCATTCTTATCTTTAGGTCTGGGGTCATGCTTCAGCTTCCAGGCAGGAGTGACTGCACTGGGCTACTACTTTGTGCGGTGGCGAACGCTGGCCAATGCCATGGCATCCACTGGTGTCTCTATTGGTTTGACACTGTGGCCGCTTCTTTCTCAATACCTGCTAGATGAGATGGGCTGGAGAAATACTTTTCTTATCTTTGGAGGAATACTGTTGAACTGCTGTGTTTGTGGAGCTGTTATGAGACCAGTGAAGTTTGCGTTGGGATCACTACTGCAGTTTTCCAGTACAGGAGAGGAGCCAGGGAGAAGAGCAGAAGAGGCTCAGCTGTCCAATGGAGCATCTTCTCCTCACCTAAAGCTCCAGGAACAAACCAGGAAGATCACATGTTTCCAGGTGCTGCAGAACTACTTGGCTTTTGATATCTTCTGTCAAAACAAAAGGTACCAGATTTACACGATTGGAGTGACATGGATGATGATGGGGTTTGTGTTACCCCATGTCTACCTCGTACCTTATGCCATTCAGAATGGGTTGGAGGAACGCAGGGCAGCCCTCCTCATCTCCATTATTGGATTCATCAACATCTTCATACGCCCTCTGACAGGGCTGCTCTCAGGACAAACAATCTTCACAGGGAGACGTATCTACCTGTACAGCCTGGCCGTGCTCCTGTGTGGGCTGAGCAATTTCATTTGTGTCATCTCAGCTGAATTCAGCATGCTTATCTTTTACTGCGTCATCCTCAGTATAGCCATGAGTGGCATTGGGGCCCTCACATTCCAGGTGTTGATGGATGTGGTGGAGATGGACAGGTTCTCGAGCGCTCTAGGGCTCTTCACCATCCTGGAGAGTATCACTCTTCTCATCGGACCCCCTCTGACAGGTGAGAAAACCTATTAAAGCAGATTGGAGAAAAACAAGGTTTTTAGACACTGATGACAAGTGTTTGGGAGCATACTGAAGAGGAACGAATGAGTTTCCAAGTCCATGCAGGCAGCTGATTATGCAGAGGAGCAATACAAAAGGGAGAGTCAGAAAGGAATGCCCTTCTCACAGCTGAACAAGGATAATTTCTGTAGCTGCCTAAGTGTCTCTGAAGCAACAGCAGACAGTGAAAAAGTTGCACATTTGGCAGGCAGCTTCGATAGGCATGACAGCGATGAGAACTCCTTTCCTTTGAATGGCAGAGCACAGAGAGGAATTACAGTAGTAGGATCATGCTGTCATAAAATTCTCACTGCTTTCCTAGCACTGATTTATGAAGTCTCAAGAAATTGCAAATATCCATACATCTACTGTCATCGGAGGTATTACCAGCTCTACATAATTAAAGAGGCTTATAGTAAAAGTCTCTTCTACTCATTGTTATTCTTAGTTCTGAAGTGCATTCATATTTCTCTAGAGGCAAGAAAGGAAACTAGTTATGCCCTCAAATCTAATAAATTACTCACAGATTTCACAGTTCACTCCAAAAACCACTGAATAACCTGTCTATGAAGTACCTGCTCCTGCAGTACAGCAACAAATTCAAAAGACTGACAGACGAAATGCAAACCTGAGTGTGAATCCTCTACTGGTTTTAGCTCTCTTCTCCAGGCACTGAATTACATCTCATCCAGTGGGAAAGCAACTATCTGTTCTATGAATGGGACTACATGCACTGTATGTCATGTCATTCCCAGGCAAAACATGTTAGTTGCTTTTCTCAAAGTGCAGAAAAAGTCTTGGATGTCTCTGATAGGAGTGGCAGATGGGCAAAACTGAGAGCTGGGGCTCTTCAGCCTGGAGAAGATAAGGAGACCTCATAGCAGCCTTCCGATACGGATGGGGCCTACAGGAAAGCTGGGGAGGGATTTTTTATAAGTGCATGTAGTGACAGGGTGAGGGAAAATGGTTTTAAACTGGAGTAGGGTAGATTTAGACTAGATATCAGAAAGAAATTCATTACTGTGGGGGTGGTGAGACCTGGAACAGGTTCCCCAATGAAGCTGTGAATGCCCCCTCCCTGGAAGCATTCAAGGCCAGGCTGGATAGGGCTGTGAGCAACCTGGTAGAGGGAGGTGTCCCCGCCTACAGCATGGAGTTGGAACGAGGTGATCTTGAAGGTTACTTCCAACCCAAACCATTCTATGAAAACAAAGTACAGCAAGATTAGCTCAATTTCTTGTTGGAGATAAGAAATACATTGGAGAATTACTCCGATATTTCCATATATAAACAAGCAACCTGTTGAGGAGGCATCATATATTTTACCTGAATACCTTTTGCCCTTCCTTCTCCAGTGTTAGTGTTAAAACTTGACATGTCATTCTTCTAAATGTTTTGCGTTGAGGCAAAAGTTATAGAAGTTATAATGCCTACTGTGCTGTGAATTTTCCTCACACTATTACAAGTTTTCAGTATAGAGACTCAAACATGTCAGTCTTGGAAAGATTTCCTTATTTATTTGTTCTGATTTCTGACCTGGGTTGTACTAAGGTCACTCATTCCAAAACCCAGAAAGTGGCAGTGACACAGAGGTCCTCTGTGAGTAATGATGAGTAAAAAAATCAATCAGTACATGGGGAAAAAGTTACAATTTCCTTTCTGTCCTGATTTCTCTGTGTATTGGAAAATACTTTTCACAGAAACAGAAACACCACCTGAGAAATGACTACAAACAAGCTCTAGAATCTGGAGAACAGATCTTAACTCATTTATGAATGCTTATCTTTTGTACAGAGCTGAACTGGTCAGATTTAACATTTCTACACATGTCTTTACAGTTGCCTTTACCATGTATCCTCTTTTTAACTAAGCTGTGGTTCCATTTCAGGTCTCCTGGTGGATATAACCAGTGATTTCCGCTATGTCTTCTACACCTCAAGTTTCTTCCTGATATCAGCTTCATTATTCATGGTGCTCAGCTTCTGTGCTCTGGAAAAAAAAAACAAATTGAGAGACACCTCAAAAGTACCTCCAGACAAGTCCACCATATACAACGAAACACCAAACGAATCACAGTCTGAAAGTCAACCCACTCTAGCAGTTGTGCACATCACAAGTATATGAGAATAAATAACAATTATGCTGCTGTACAAAGCCACACGAGACCCAGCCCTGATGGCAGATGAAAAAACAAGTGTTTGCATCCCACAGCCATCACCCTTCCTCCCTGCACATCCATTCGGAGGGGCTGTGTCAGACTCAGCAATGCAGACCGCAGGCTGAGCCCAACATGCAGTGCCAGCCAAAGGACAGACAGAACTGTGCTGTCCTAAAGCAGGCCACGGGACAACAACATCCATGTCAACCAACTCTGAGAAATAAAAGTAATGTTGATTCAATTGATTTAAGTTGGTGCCTTTCTGAAGTCACTGGAATTTCATATGCACATTTCTCTCGTTAGCACTGGTAAATAATTACTGATGGCTATGCACAATGGTAGTTCTTGCATAAGTATTACTCACCTACTCTGAACATGCAGTTTTGGTGCAGACTTATATGAACTTTCCTGGTAGCCTCCCAAGGTTGAGGAAGAGGAAAGAAGACAAACAGTTTTGACTGGAAGCGTGTTATTATTTCCCACATCTCTAAACACAATACGGAGGCTGCCAAATGAGTCACACAACTCAGGCAGGATTCTACAAAGATCAAATATTTTTTCCTATGAGGTATATATGATTTCTTCATGCCAAGTACATTTTCAAAGCTTCAAAAGTTCCACACCAGAGCAACAAAAACAAAAGGACTGAAACCTTACAGTGTCTGCTTTGTATAATTAGTATCTCAAGTACTCAAGTGTATCTCAAGTGCTTCCTGATGTATCATAAAAAGAGGTTAATGGCTTCTACAAATACATCTCTTTCAAGCATTAACTGGGATCAATTCTATTTTTTTGGGGTGGGGGGTGCAAAACAATACAGGAGAGCAACACAGAATGAAGGTAAACATCTGTATATAGGGCCAAATTCAACACCATTGGAGTTCCCCCTTGTGGAAATGAATTCAGTTCTTTAGCCTCAGACTCCCATTGTCTCATTATTGACGATTTCGCTCAACCATAACTTAAAAAGAAATCTGAGGAGAAAAAATACAGTAGGAAACGTTGGTGTTAACTCTCACATCCACGCAGTCTTTTGGCTATGAGAGGCTTTTCCCAACACACTCCTAGGAGTTACACTTGTAAGCAATAACACGAGAGTTGCATCAGCCTCTGAACTCCCTCTGTTGAGCTGTGAACTGTTTGTATTTCCTATCCCACGTGTCCTGAGCAGATATCTCACAAAGTACTGCAGCTGAAGATTGCTCAACATTCTAGAACATCCAAAAGATGGAACTGTAATATGTCAGTGAAATGGAAGAAGTAATAGCTTTCAACTCTGCAAGCGAAACAGCAGTTTCCAAAGCAACTTTAGTACTTAATCTTGAGAACCACTGTATCAAATCCTTAGCAGTAAAACCACAGTTTTCATTTGCCATTCTTCCAGGGAAAAGATGGGGCTTCCTCCTTTCATCAGAACAAACCAATGCAGAGAGATTGAGTCTCAAACCTCTTCTAATCATTACAAATAAAACAGCTAAGCAGTTGAACACACTGACACTTTTCCTTTATGTAATTCTTAAATTTGAAATTCTGTTCACTCCTTTTCATTCCCTTTCCATTTTCTTCCAGAAATGGGGCATTACATTGTCCCAGATCCTTCCACTGCTACAAATGTCCTAGACAAAACAGGCAAGATATGGTCAGGGACTGCCCACCAGAATTTATCCCAGGAAACAAAGTTTAACTGAGGAAGTAATGGAATCTCCAGCACCAGCCGCAGCACTGTCTGCAGTGCTTTAGCCATAGCTTGCCCGTAAGCAAACAAACAAGTATCTATTTGCAAGACACAGGAGGAATAACAGGTACTCGCCAACTGAGCTGACACACAGAGGTCAGCTCCTCCTGCACTATGGCAAAGAATTCTCAGCTTTAATTATTTCCTAGCTGTACACAGCAGTGTAATATAACTTAGGACAGGGAGTTATGAGATTGCTTTATAGAGCTGATCTTTGATACTCTCAGACTCAGTGCTAGGGTCACTGGAGTCTTATGCAGAGGCTGAGGTTTCTGGGAAGACAAACAGTATACAAATCCATCCTTTTCACTTTTTTCATCTTGTTTACTAAGAACCTCCTAATAGCCTTACAGAACTTAAGCTGTCTCTTAGGGTTATCTCCCCGGGTTGTTTACACATACCTTTAGAATGCACAGGTTAGAAACAAATCTCAGATGGAGAACACTTAAGCTGTGTCTCCACAGGTAAATAATGTGACTGAACTGCCGTAATAGAGAAAACTAGCTCCCTCCCTTCCTGTTTGATGCCTCTCTTCCTCTCCTACCTCTCTTCCCAGCCTGAACTCCCAGCTGACTTGGGCAGGAGCTCTGTAATGTGTAACTGAAGGCACCAGGCATACTGAGCATGCTACAGGATAATAAATATTGCCCCTCAATACACCAAGACTTAGTCTTTAAAAACCTTGAGGTCCAGAAGAAAAATAAAACAATAAAAGCTCTTGCTATTAGTTTATGGTTGTCCCAATATGCAAGGCAAGCACAGCTTAATTACCATCACCCTTTGAAGGAGCTGTTTTTAACATCTACAGACAGTAAAATAACCCTGGACAAACACTAATGCTTCAGCCAGGTTACAAACCTCTGAGAGCCAGCAGAGCAAGAAAAAATGGCAGGAGATAAATAACTCTCACCCAGTCCCCTCATACTCTTTCCTGCTCCCTCTGTCATTAACCGTATCGTTAACTTCGCAAGCGAAACATATTTTGCAACAAGCACCTTTCCTTACTGCTATGAAACTTTCACCAGGAAGTTCATTTGAAATACTGCAAGACTGTGAACCTTATAAGACTTAGATAGTCTGCCAATGTAAATCTTGGAAAAGTTTAATTAAAGAAAAAAAAAAGTTATGGTAAACTTACATACTCTAAAACACCTCAGAACTGCAAAATCACTTAAATGAAGAGTCTGGCATAGTTTGCAAGAAAAGAAACATACCTACCAGAACCTGAAATTCTATAATGAGCAAATTCTAGCTTTCTTGAGCTATCAGTTGGCACCACTGTCATTAGACTGCCCCTGAAGCTGTAAATACCACAGCTATGCTTAACCTGTCTGTGCAACATGGACAGAGCAGTGAGATGATTAAATACGGCCCATATCACCTGAGCAAACAGCCTGAGAAGAGGGCTGTGTGCCTCAGCCAACGCTGCCTGCTGCCAAGTGATCTTTCTGCATGACCAGGACAAACTTCCTGCAGTAATGCAGCACACAGCAACGATCAGATGCATGCACAGGTCACGTAAGCAGTACTAGCACAGCCTCCAACTCTTACAGAAAATCTCTGCGGACCATAAACCTGGGGAATGGAATGTTACCAAACTCTTCTCTATGAGACAGCTTAAATTAAATGCAAAATGTTCCTCACATCTCTTAACCAGCTTGGATTAAACTCAAAACAAGATAAAATCTAGAAGGAACAGAGCAAGCAGTTCCCAGTGCTCCTCTCCTCCGGGCTGCCTCTTGCCACATGCTGAATACATGACCTGCAGAGTACAGTTTTCAGGGAAAAACCATCACCCAATTACCATGGGCATGGGCTGTTTCTAAACACTGCTCACAGTGAAATCACTGCAGGAGACAAAGTTCCTTCTGGTTTTGTGCTTGCAAAATCATACTGACTGACGACAAATACAGTACCTGCGAATTCATCATTGCATATTTCCTCTTCAAATGCAATGTTTTTCACCCCGTATTAGTCAATCCCACTATCCTCAAACACCTTCTGTTGTTTTGCTTGGTCTGCATTTGCTTTCTCTTCTCCACCTGTCTCACAGTCACACCCTGGTACATATTAGTAATGACAGATGTGGCTTAAAGTACACTAACACTTAAATTTACAAAGGCCTACATTAAATCTGCTAATATGGCAACGTTTTAAACTGAAGTAATTTGTAGAATCTTTGTTACTTCTTTTTATGTATATACATACGTTTATATATATATATATATATACACATTCACTATAATTTTTTTAACAGTTGAAGTTGTTAGCACAGGCTTGGCCCGAACTTTTACACCAGGTAGAAATAAATACCCCGACTTTAACCTGCCCTGTCTCCCCACAGTACTGCAACACTGAGAGTACTGCTGCGTTCAGTGCAGCTTCTTTCCTCATCCTCCCGTTTAAGGCGGACACGAGCAGGCAGCTCACTGTGCGGTAGGAGCTACTACCAGCCCAGCGTTCCTGTCCCCGGTGCCCTGCATTTGGTGGATGAGACCATGCCCAGTTTCCTTTGAATGAAAATCAGGGGCCCTTCAGTCAGTGCAGGACACTGTAACGTCAGTGCACTGTTTCCGACCTCGTCTATAGGAGAACCTGCATTCGATTGGACGGGTATGCTCTTTGCTAAGGGTGAAGAGCTGGCTGGAAGCCTTTTCAAACCTCAATGATTCTACTGTTCTATGATTCTGTTTAATTGCTTCAACAAAAGAAATGGCAATGTCTACTAAGCCCACCCACGTGTGACGTTTATGCACCTCTACTTCTGTATTTCCTCCACACCAACAGCTCGCGGTGCTCAGCAGCAGCTTCGTGGGAGCTGCGCTGCAGAACAACGGCATTGCTTTGTCCTCAGGTCAGGCCGTTGTGCAAACAGGCTGGGAGTATCTGCTGCCTTTTGTTAATATTTTCCTTTTCTTGGCTTCGTTGTTGCCTATCCACTCCATAAAAAAACCTCTCCGCTTTGTTCTTCCCCAGCTCGGAGTCCCAGTCCGCACCACAGCCCAGCAGCGCCGCCCGCCCTGCCCTCCGCAGCACTCGTGCGCCTGCGCTTGAGTTCACGGGCACAAGGGGCACACGCGGGTGCGTCAGTGTGCAGGCCTGGGGTGCAAGCACCTAGGTGGTGAGGAAAGGTGAGCATCTTTGCAGAACAAAGGGGAAATGTTAAAAATACACGTTTGCCAAAAGCAGTGAAACTGAGATGCGCGTTCGCTGGCACGAACGAGCAACGCGCACGGCAGCCCGGCCAGCCGCCCCCACCGCGCACGGGAGCGGCCCGCAGCCCGCAGCCCGGCCGCCAGGAGGAGCCGCAACACCCACAAAATGGCGCCGACGGCCGCTGGAGAGCAACGCCCACAAAATGGCGGCCGCGAGGCGGCGGACCGCGTCGTTGTGCGCCTCGCCGGCGGCGCGGGCTGATCGCGGCTGATCGCCAAATTCGAGTTCTCGGAGCTCAGGATGGAGCTGGGGAGGCTGGAGTATCTGCAGGCCCTCGTCACCGAGTTCCAGGTGACAGACAGCCCAGGTAACCCCGCGTATAACAGCGAAACCTCCATCCGGCAAAGATCTCTTTGTGCACCAATGGCGGCTGCCGCCGCCCTCGTTTCACGCCGTGCTTTCCCTTGCAGAGGCCAAGCAGCAGGTGCTGGCCAACCTGGCCAACTTCGCCTACGACCCCAGGAACTACGAGCATCTGCGGCAGCTCCGGGTGCTGGACCTGTTCCTCGACATGCTGACGGAAGACAACGAGACCCTCGTGGAGTTCGCTATGGGTAAGCACAGCATCCTTAGTGCATCCATATGTTTTTTTCTCTGAAACATCTGTAATAAACCGGGGAAAAATAGAAAAGTAAAAACAAGGGGTCTTCAGCCCCTTGGTGCTCGCCGCGGCTGTTTCGCTGTGCGGCCCCCTAAGGATGCGCAGCTCTGTTGCAAATCGCGGGGAAGAATCAGGAGCACTTTTCTTGAGGAGCATTTAAAGTTTTCCAGTTCTCACAAAACCTGGAAGGTTGTGTCTGTGCTAGAAAACAGGAGTTGCCGAATATCAGCGGGACTTTTAGAAAAAGGGGATATGTATGCAGTTGCATTTAAGGAAATAGTTGCCGTTACTGCACTGAGTTGGAAAAAAAGGTTACCTAGGACAATTAAAAATCCCTCGCGTAATTCTTGGTATCTTGAAGACTGATTTTCCTCTTACCACTCAGGAAAAATATTTTTGTGTGTTATCTTACAAAAAGAAGGAAAGATCAAGCAGCTGTCTGACGACAGCTCAGGGCAAGCATCTCACAGGTTAGGACCAAACTGCATTGGTATCAGTAAATACAAAGATATGAAAGCAGTAAGACTGTTGCCATTTATTCCCAAATAAGGTGCCTTTAAGAGCGTGGAGTCTGCTTGGATGAGGGTGCAGAAAGAATTTGTCTTGCATGTATCAGATGCTTTTTTCGCATTTCAGGTGGTCTTTGCAACCTGTGCCTGGATAAAGCTAACAAAGACTATATCCTGGAGGCCAGTGGAGTGGAGCCCATAATAAATTGCCTCTCCAGCTCCAATGAAGAGACAGTCATGTCAGCAGTCACAACCCTGATGTATCTGACAACACCACAGTCGTGCCAGCAGACCACGCCTCTCCCAGTGGTGGAGTGCATGCTTCGCTTCTCTCTCTCGGCCAGCAGAAGGCTAAGCAATTTGGCAACTGTCTTCCTGGAGGATTACTGCACGCCTCTGCAGGTGGAAGAGGCCAAAAACCTAAGCAAACATACAGCAGTAGGGATTCCTCTCCCTAAGGACTGAAGCTGTCAGAGCAGCTTGGAGCTGTTGAAAGGGGCACCTCCCTGTTTTCTCAGGTCTCCAACTAATGCTCAGAAGGTTAAGAGTGTGATGAGAACAATAAAGAAGGAAATCAGACTAGCATTGAATTTTAGTTACTATTGAGGAGGACAGTACAGCACTGTAGTAGGCCAAGAATGCAGCTGAAACTGGAAGCAAATATTTTAAATAAAAAAGGACATGGCTGTTGGACAGCAGGTTGCTGAGTGCAGCTCAGCAACAGCTTGCAAGTCTAACCCTTTCTAACAGTTACTTTTTCTGCTTGGATCATTGTTCAGCTTGTATCACTTCCGGTTCCTGGCTCATCTTGCCACAACTTTCCACTGTCAACTCAAATGACTTTGAAATGACCCAAACTTCATTCTTCCTGCAGAAGAAAGGTGTTTCCCTGTCCTGGTAATTTGCAATCCTAAGCTGTATTTCTCTCATTACCACGGGGAGAAAGGTGCAGGTAGAAAAAGGGTTTATGGCATTCATGTTCACAAGAAAAGCCTTCTCTTAGTAAAACATTAACTTAACTGTTGTGTAAACAGTTTTGTGTAAGCTCATAAATATTTCTCTACAACACTTGCAGCCCAGCCTCTGCCTACTCTTACTAATGCACGTGGGCCGGAAGTTGAAGCCACCTTGCTCTCCTTTCATTATCCGCCAATCATGCAACGTAAAAGCCAGGGTGGCTAACTGCCTAAAAACATAAAATGGTTTGGCCCTTTACCACAGTGCTTCCTGAAAGACAACACTGCGTGCCTGTGAGTTTCTGAGTTTTGCTTCCTCCCCCTTCACCTCAGCCTGAAATACGCCAGAGTGAGCTTAAAAACACAAAAGCCAACTGGGGTGCGACGGCTCCGCCGTGAGCGAGCAGCTCCTCCGTGCACACTGGGCACCTTTTTAGCAGACAGCCTGGCGTGCCCAAACTCAGTAAGTGAAGATGTAGCCACATCTGCTGCTCGTGGGGCTTGCAAATGAAGTACAACTTCACTACTTACTTTCCCTCTCCTAGGCCAGGAAACAGGTAGGCCTGGTTTCGTGCACCCAGACCACGTTCCCTACCTGCTGTGTGAAGAAAGGCCATTAGAGCAAATCCAGTTTGATAGTCAGCACCTGAGGGAGGGGCTTCTCCACGCCTCACCAGGAAGTCAGGGCATTTTCAGAGCTCTTCAGGAGTGGGAAGGCAGGCTGGCAGATGCACAGCAGCTGTGCTGCGCGCACCTGAGCTCGCGGCTGGCCCTGCCTTCCCACCAGGCGTTCGGTCACCTCTGTCAGTTCAGGCCCTGACTTAGCAGTTCTGCCACCGAGTCCAGTTTGGTTTTGAGAGGAGAAACTTTCATTTCCTCTATTCTGGTAAAACAGATTACATGTATCAAGCCGCATTACACGCTTTTCTGATAAGAGAAAATTGATGTTTGACACTTTTCACGTGGAGACAGCACGTGATGGTACCCCCCAATCAGGTGTATGCACTCTCCTCTTCTGCTCCATCCCAGCCCTGTTCAGATTAGGGCCAGACAACTGAGAACAGTGCAGAACCAAACCCACAAAATAAAATCCACGCAGGAAACATTGCTTCAAAATTTCTATATTATTTACTTTAAGCAACAGTCCAGCTTCGTGAAATTACAACACACACTTTAAAGAATGAGATTCTCACCTCATGGTCAAGCACCAGCATGATCATGCACAGCATTGAGTCAGTTGTATATATAAAAAAAAAAAAATGCCCTGTAATTTTTTATTTATTTCTACAATCCGCTCCACCTTTACTGAATAAAGTCCAAACAAATCCCGTCCTAGCCTCAGGCCAGGTGACTCTGGTCATCAGCCCTCTATTTGGCACATACCCTGCTTTACACTAGTCCAGTACCAATGTTTTTTTAAAGGCAGCATGGTGTACACTAACCACTTTAAATGGCACAGCAGGGCTCAAGGCATTCACCCTACGCAGACAATGAATTCTTTTAGATCCCCAAAGTTCACATGTGGAAGAAGGGACCGCTCTTGTTGATCATTTGCTGGCCGCTTTAACCAGGACTCTAGACCCTTGTACAGCTAAGGGGTTCTAAAAATCTCAGTACAAAAACCCTCTAAAGCACACTTAGAACCTATCTACTTTCCTTTGAATTACATTACTATACTTAATAAAGCTTTCCCTCAAGTCTATCACTAGAAAACACTCATGTAACTTCCAGCAGATCTAGGGGAAAAACAAAGGACAAAAGTGAAAAAAACACCTTGATCTGAAAAAAAAAAAAAAAAAAAAAAAAAAAAAAAAAAAAAAGATGGAGTACATAAAGTGCTTCTTTTTAATTGAAAGAAATTCGAGATGTACAGTCAGGCTCAAGTTGTGCAGTTCACAAGCATGGGGGGTGGGGGAGTGGGCAAGAAACAGACACAAGTTCAAGTCAGGAAAGGAAAGGTTTAACCGAGGACTAGGCTGGACTTGCCACCGGGTGGATTTCTCCTGGATGGTGCAGGTGCTGGTGCTACTGGGCTAGGAACAGGTGCAGCAGGCAGGGATTTTTCTTCACTCTGACCTGGGGCAGCCTCTACATCAGCCTCAGTGTTTTCTAGAAAAAAAGAAGCTTTTTTAAGGTGTTTGATGTGGATGATAAAAGCCAGAGGGTTTCTCTAGCTTAGGCAGAAGACAGCTCCTGTGAGTTTTCTCCAGGCTTACAGTCACACAGAGCTGCTGTCATCTGTTGGCAAGATAGACTTCCAGCTGCCTGAAATATTTTTCAGAACTCTGATGCCTTCAATTGAGTTTCAGGCATTTAAGAGTTGCATTCTCTTAGCTGCTATTAGGGGATCCCAGTGATTCTTTTCAATTTTTTTTTTATTTTTTAACTGACAAGCAGCTACAATCAAGTCTTGTACATAGCGTGTGACCACCCTAATAATTTTAACTCAAATATGAGCAAGTGCTGGAAATGGAGTCACAGAAGCATCAGTACTTACAAGCTCAGATTCACACCACATTCCCAATTTTGTTAGAGGAGAGAATATCTGACACTTCTGAGATTTAACATAGAACAGACTAGGGAATGCAAATCCATATATGGGCAGGCTCAAATTTACATTCCCTGGAAAGCACATGCCAGTTTCATCTATTTTAAGTAGTTCTCAACAACCACAAGTGAAGACAGGACACAGAAGGAATTATTCACAGGAAGCACTTTAGATACTCTAGCAAATAATTTATGTATCTATTTCATTGTCAGTTAACGAGGACCACGAGATCATTAGCATCTCACATTTTTACAGATTAACAGAATTAGTTATGAGCTAAAGACCTAAACACAGTGAGATTTTCTCACCATCAGCACATTTGACCACTTGACAAAACTTAGCCATCACCAGCAAAATCGAAGACTTAACTGTTCATTACCTCTTCCAGGCCATGGATGAAGGCACCCACTTCCCACTGCCCAAACAGCAATTACTAAATCCTGCCTTTCACCTCCTGTTTTTTATCTAGCTTCTTATTGCAAGAGATGTTTTTCACAATGCTGTGGCAACTTAGCATTGCTTTTTAAAAAACCTTTGGCAAGATTTTATCAGAAACGCTAAAAACCCACTTGTGACCATCTGCATATCCATGCTTACAATAACCTCCAAGAACTCTGGCAGCTCTCATGCAACCTAAGATTCTCTGCTGCCTTCACTAACCCACAGGCACATGTGAACAAAGCAGTTAAATACAAAGCTGTGAGCTCAAAGCTTCTGCAGCTCATGTATGCTGCCTGCTTACTCAGCAAGATGGGAACAGCAGCAGCCATGGCCACCATTCACACAGCCCCCAGTGCTTCATTCACAGCAGTCTTTGCTTCAAGCAGACTGCAGGAGTATTGTGAAGCACTCATCATGATAAACTTTCTACTGAACACCAGACTTCACCTTCAGGTAATGACAGTCACTTGTGACCTTCAATTAAGTGCTATCTAATTCTCTTTAGTTATTCCCATTAATCAAGTACACAGTGCTAACTGAATTTAAAAAAACCTCCTATCACAGGAGACTTCCGGAAAGTTTCTACACTTATTAGAGACTCCTTCAGCCATCTGATACATACATTGGCACTTCTCACGTGATCAAGATACAGCACAGTCTGCTAACCTAATAGCTAAAGTGGTAAAAGCCAACAAGATCAGATCAAATGCTGAAGTTCTTTTGTTATCAGAAAGGACATAATCTCTGAGTTAGTTTGCTGTCAAGTACACTGCAAACTACTGGAACCTCTGATGTACAAAAAGAACTATAGTTTCAAACAAGAAGCAAAAACATTTCTGCAAAAGGCACAAGTTCTCTTCTCCTAGACAGACATGACTAATAGAAAGTACATATCCCTCTTGACACCTACCTTAAGTTTTTATAATCAGTTACATTCGGAAAATAATTTCCAAAACTGAAAGAGGAAACATTTTTTAATGATGGGAGCTTATTAAAACTACAGGTATGCTGTGAATTTGTAAGCAAATGGCTTTTATTTGGAAGCATATTCATTCCCTTTAAAACCCAGGAGAGAGCCATACAACGTCAAGTGCAAAAATCACATGCACAACAAGTGGGACACTCACCAGCTCATGTCTGCTATCTCGCACAGCAGGAGTATGAAGTGATGAAGTGACACAGCTAGCTCAACAGGACTCTGTACTCCACATTAAGGTAAGATACCCAAAGCCCACAAGGACAAGATTAATTTAACAGCACATCAAGATTCTCAGGTACTTGTCACATACACCACTTCCAGTGAGCACTAGCTCTCTACTCCTTTCAAAGAACCATCAGCAGAAGTTTAACAGCCAAACACATGCCTGACATTTTTATTTTGCCAAGACTGTCTCCAAAAATTTAATTTTTGCCACAGCTGCAACAGCAGTAAACTTCAGTTAGGAACACTAACTTGTTACTTTACTTATTTGGAAAACCTCTTTCCAACATACATTTACTCAGTACTTGCTAAGAACATTTTCCCGTCACCTTCTGGAAACAAACCAAAGGCCCACAAATACTAGACCTGTGAGAATGGCAACTTCTAAGAGTCAGCATATCATTTTTTCACTCTGTTTCAGACAGCTGTTGCTAACCCAAGCAGTCCTATTTATTCTGCCTCCAACCTCATCTCTTCTCGTCTCACCACTCCTCCCGACACCACAGTGAGCTGCTCTTATCAAGTACCAGGAGAAGAGCAGAGCCTGCAGACTCAAAAAAATTATCAAAACCACATTCCCGTCTGAGGCATGAACTCCAAGCGCACGCACTAGGATGCCAATTAAGGATCAGACAGTCTTGAGAAGGAAATACTGAACAAGCCTGCATAGTTCTACTAGAAGCAGCACGCTGTCTCACAGTCTGCTAGAGGAGCAAGATGCTCCAAAGAGCATTCTGGCCAGAAATACAACACTCAGAGTAGTTAACAGGCACTCTGCAAAACTTTTCACCCTCCCAGCAGAAGTCTGTTCCGGATATGGAGATCTTTAGAGATCTTCCACAACTCTAAGGTGTTAGAAGTAACACTTAGAAGTACTTGGTAAACAGACACATTCCTCACATCAGGAAGTCAGCTATTCTCAAGGTAAATCTTGCTAAGGAGAGATTTCCAGCCTCAGAGCTACATAAAAAGCCCTCAAGATAAACATACACACTGTTAGGTGAAGTGCCTCTGTTTACACTAAATCTGCATTATGGTTACTTACTTCCTTACAAAAAAAATCAGTATTTAAAAAGCAACAGGAACTTAAAATCTAATAAATGTGGATGCTTTCAGATGCAATAGCTGTTCTTGAATATTTCTGTGAATTGAGTGTTTGCTGTGTGGGAAGACAATAAGACAGAGGTAAAAGCTGAACCTGAAATCTCTGGAGTTGACTATACTATTTAATTACAAGCTACTACAATGTGGTATAGTCTATCAATCACATAAGTCTTTGCAAGATGGTATCCACCTTGCCTTCACAAATTTAGATCTTGATACCAGTTGCTGCTGCTGGCAGAATAAACGAACAGGACTGCTCTCATTTTTAACCTGATGACTAACAGAGGCATTCTGCTATTACATTCCATATCACCACTAGCAATTTCTGATGAAGCACTTAGGTCATTTTACTGATCTGATGGGTTCAAGAGGCAAACCAAGCTGTCTTGAAATTTTTTTTTTCTCCCATCTTCTTCTATTTTGAGAAAGTGGAAAATGTTTTTACTACAAACCTGAAGGAGTTACTCACCAAATGTTTCACCACTGCCATCTCCTCCCTAGAAAAGAGAGGAACACATTATAACTTATAGTTCAAAATGTAATTTTACCTTGCTTCCATTGAGAGGGCACTCACACTGTGACTGATCAAGCCATCACGGCTGGACACACTGCTCTGCCAAGCAACGTTCTGACAGACCCACTGAAGCACTTCTGGACTGACACCACACTCTTACAGGCAGATACCAGAGTAGAGCAGATGGTTCTAGATGCATGTTTCAACAGATTCAAAATGATGGATTTCTAAGCACCAATTCCTGCAGTGACCAATTTTACTTCATCAACTGGTCAGTTATGTAACATAACACTAGAAGTTTAAACAAAGATACAATTGAAGTAATCCTAATGATGTGTAAAATTGGTGTACATGTGATGCCCACTCTGTGAAAGATGCAGGTGACTGTGAGCACTACTGTATACAGCACCCTTCGTTAGGCAGAACTGAAAGGAAGCAGAACACTGGAACTGTCAAGCAGTAATGACAATAAATTAAGCCATTAGCCATCAGTGTCTCCTCTTTTTTCCTAAGTGACTCTTTCAACACCAAACATGTATTTGCTAGTAAAGCCAAGAACATTCATTTCATCCACTGCATTTAGTTTTTGAGATACCAGTTTCTGACAATGCTAAAATCTCCTTCATAACACAAACAGCTAAACATTCTCCTCATAATCAACCTGTTCAGAATGTAACCTGACACAAAGATTCAGCAAGTCCTCTAGCAGCAGCCAGGGTTCCACAATAGAATAAGGTTTTAGCAACATTCAATCTATGAAAGTTGATAATTACAAAGTGAACTTGCAGTTGTCAGGGTATTAGTACACAGAAATCCCCCTAGGACGTTAGCTCTAGCTTCTGTCTGTAGTTTTAATCATTGCACAACATAAAAATATTTTATATTAAGAGAATCATGATTGCGAAGCTGAGAACCGTAAGACAGTATTTAAATAAATAAAGCAGAAAATAGAATTAAGACTAAATCATTTATTTTTGTTTTCTGTGGCAGCAGTTACAAATTTACATATCTCACATTTGCTAAATGTGAGATACATACAAGACATTTTATCTAACAAACAATTCTGAAGCTCAAATACACTACTAATAACAGAAATGGGTTAAACTGATGATTGATGCCTGCTACCAAAATAAAACTTGTCATTTACAACTAATGAGGGAAAAGATACCTGCCAAAAATTTACCTATCTAGTTCTTTTCTGAAAACCTAAAACTTGAGACATTTCTTTTCCACCTATAGAATTTATTTATGCGAGTGTGAGCCATTCTTGGCTTCCCTTTCTTTTTTCCTACATTCAGTGAAATGACTTTTTCTCGTACTGTTTTCCCCATTAACTGTAATTGTACATAATGCAAAAGCCAGGGTAACACTACAAATCATGCTCCATATCGCTATCAAGTAAACTGCTTACATGGAAAGAAACACATCTGATGGTGTTACTAAAGACAGCAACACAAATTTAACAAGCATCCCTGCCACTGAGAAGCATGGTGTTGGGCTATGAGACCAAATCCTACATAAGTCAATAAATCCAGAGTTCACTGTAGCTAACCTTTGCGTTAAAAAACAACTACATGCTTAAGGCTGAAGCAAGATCTCACATCACTTCACTGCTGTTCCATCAGGAAGAAAGAAAAGTTAAGAGCTCTAGAAAGTACTCATTTTAGAAAAATCCAACCCTTCCACAACATGCAAGAAGACTATCACGTGGAAAAGAGAACCTGCACAGTAAGAACAGATTTAAGAACAAGGTTTCAAACTGTACAGTGCTTTCAACTGTGCATGTCACTGACAAAGCAGCCACAGAGAGTGATGTAGGCCATTACCATGCTCTTTACAGGAAGCATACTGACCTTTGGATCTACATCTCCACAGTTAGCATCAGTTGAATTTCTCTGTGGTCCAGATGGTTCACTGTCTTCTCTGATTTCACCTGGTTTTGTCCCTAGAAGCAGAGATCGATTCTAATTAGGTCGCAAGATAAACTTACTGGGAAAGTAGATGAAAAAATGATGTGGCGTGTTTTTTTGGGTTTTTTTTCCGTCTCCCTCTACCTCTTTTTTGAATTAAAGCTTTACCATTCAAAGTTTGTCCTGGTTCTTTACATAACGACTCACAAATTACAAGAGCATTTTGTGCAGCTGAGGGCATCGCTTAGATGGAAAGCAGGGTCCCAGGGCCATCTATTTAGGAAATGATCTACAGAAATGGAAATTTAATCCCAGCTGCAGGTACAACACAAAGCAAAGCTTCCTCTGATTAATGAAGAACAATCAGTACTATCCCACATACTAAGTCACAAGTTTGCCGTACTCTAACATAATTAATCTGGAGAAATTGCATCCAAAAATACACTCTCTCTTAGCTACCTGCTTGCAACAACGTCTAGGTCCAAGGTTTACATATTAAAGAAATAATAATAATAATAAATCCCACATCAGTAATGCTCATTTCTAGCCCTGATCTACAAAGCAAGAAGTGAACTTGGGTTTCCAACCACAGACACCAGCAGCTTCAGGCCAATCCCAAAAATGGATTAATGCATGTCATCAAACCTGCAAAAAAAGCAGCATTCTTACCCGACGATTTAGCCCAGGAAGGTGGATTTTCTTCAGGAGTTCCAAAGATGCTGGATGCCATTTTGTTCTTTCGCACGGGCTGTTCTTTTGGTTCATCAAAACCCAAGGAAAAGTTGGAACCACCACCAGGAGGACGCAGCACTCTGCAGAGAGATTCAGCCTTACAGCCTGCATTACTAAGCAGCACCCCCAACATACAAAGAAAGCCCAGTATGCTAAGAGATCACTGCTGGCTCTTGTAGCAGGTAGCTGCATGGGCTGAGTACTGCCAAATGTAAACGACATGAGGCGTCTGTATTATGCACAGGCATTTAATAACCGATGCTCACTGTTAGATCTTGAGTGCATAACTCAAACTATAAAACTAAATGGTTTCCCAGCATTCAATTCAGGCATTCCATCTCCACTGCTCTTCCCTTTGGTGTCACTTATCAAAACTAAAACATTCCTGTACTCTGCTTGTACCCTTTCTTCACTTGGCATCAACAAAAGCTGCTGTCAGTCTTCAGCCTGTCCCCATTAAAAATAAAAAATATTATGGGGCACGTCAGAATCCAGGTACACAACTTCAACAGTTGTGAGCTTCTTTTTAGAGAAGCCTGTGAAGGCAACTAATCTTCACATTGGTGGTACAACAAAGAGTAGAATTTGGCATGAGCCATAGCGCTGCTCGCAACACTGACGACTGGACTGCAGCCTCTGTCTAGATTTGTTCAATCAGAAAAATTATTTTGAGGCAGGCTACTGGGCTGATGTTAAAGACATTTCAGTACACCAACAGAATGGTGCTTCCAATGCACCCAGTGCTCCCAAATGAAGCCCACATGTAGGTAAGGAAGGGACACGTTCCCTCTTCTAATAGTTTTATAAAATATTAGAACTATAAAAAGTCAGAACGTAAAAGCTCTGTGTTGTTTTCCATGGTGAATACACCAAACTGTGAATTCCACACAAAGACAACATCAGAACTTGCAGCGCCAGCACCACCACGAATAGCGCTTGGATTTTTTGGGGCTTGGTGCCTACTGACTGGAGATGCAACTCAAAAACACTTTCCTAGTCTACGGGACCTCAAGACCATGGTAAGAAAATAACGAAAATGTTTGAAATGGGTATTTACTGTTGCTAACCTGATTTTCATTACAAAATCCATCTCCAAATATATAATCAATGGGAAAATTCCAGCCGACTGGGTCATGTGTTTTAAGAAATCCAAGAACACTCCTACAATTTGCTGCTTCTCCTTTCTGAATGGAGATGATACAACGAACTTGAATTGCCAGTGCCATTTTTTTTTTCCTTATACAGAAGAGATGCCTGTGTTTTTTTAAACCACATCTGTTGCACTTACCATTACATCATCTTTCTTTTACTACAGCAGTGAAACCACTGCTCTTAACAGCGTAACAGTTTCCAAAGACTTAATGAAATTAAGAGAAAAAGTAACTGAAGCAAAAGAGCAATTACTTAACCCGCTGAATAATCATTTCTGCCAAACCTAGATAAAGGCTGATGGATTTCATCAGAAGCTTCTCCCAATCCTGAGGTATTTCAGCGTGCCTCAGCAAAGGGCTATTCTTAACATCGCACCTGACAACCCCGCGCTGCGCACTGAGAATCCACCCATATTTAGGAAGGGCTTCTCAAGTGTTTTTTGTTGGTTAGGAAGCATCTGTTCCGCCAAGCCAAAGCCGTACTGAGAAGGCGGCCGCCAAAGCGCGGCGCCGACCGCTCCCCGCGTGCCTCGCAGGCACGCCGCCGAACTTCTTTGTTCCGCCAAGAGCCGCTCCGCGCGAGCTCCGGCTCCGGCTGGGCCCGCTGAGCCCCGGCTCCCTGATGCCCCGAGGCCCGGGGTGCGGAGCCGAGGAAAGGCGTCACCCCCACTCCCTCCCCCTCCCCCCGGGCATGCTCGCTGAGAGCCGGGTGTAAGCCCGTTAAAGCGGTCGTACACAATGAGCTTAACAAAACGGACACCGCCGGACAGCGGCGAGGGCACCGCGGAGCGGGCGGCGGTCACCTGCGAGGAGTCCGAGGGGAGAAAGAGCGCGGTGCGCAGGTAGGGCGGGGGGCGAGGAGGGCGGCGGAGCAGACAATAGAGCCGCCTCGGCCCCACCCAAACGCCGGGGTGCTCGGCGCGGCGCGGGCAGGGGGGACGACGGCGGGCACGGAGGGCGGGGAGCGGAGCGGTGAGCCCCGGCGCGCTCCGGCTGCGTGGCTGCGCCGGGCCGAAGGATTCGCCTGCCTTCTTTGTTAGGAAGCGGTTGCGGCGGGCGGCAGCCCGGGGTGGGTCCGGCGAGCTCCCACCCCCGCGGCTCGCCCCCCACTCGCAGCCATCGCGCGGCTCGGTCCCGTCCCCGCTCTGCCGAGCCCCGAAACGGCCGGCTGTGCCCTCGCTGGGCGCGGCCCGCCCCCGCCTCTCGCTTGGCCCAGAGCGTTCCCAGCCCCGACCCCGCCGCTGCTCGTGCCTCCCTGGCCGGCGTCGCCCCCGGGCCCATCCGCTGCTCCCTTCCGCCGCCTGCAGAGCCCGAGCTGACGGGGAGCCGCAGCCCCGCCACGCGCCGCCCTAACGATCCCGAGGGCCTCGGAGCCCCTTCTTCCCCGTCGGACCTGGAGCTGTTCCTGCCGCTGGGGTCCATGCCCGAGAAGATGGTTGTGGTGGTCATTGCGGCAAGGATGGAGAATACGGGGGAAGGGCTCCGTTAAGGCGGTGGTGGGGAGCGACGGTCCTGGGAACGGAGCTCCCTCCCCCCTTGCCCGGCCCTCACCGCTGCCGGTGACAACTGCAGCCGCCGCCCGCCGCTGTCGCACCTTTTATAAAGCGCGTAAGGCCCGCCCCCCCAGCTGTCCTCTCAGTGGATGGTTCAAACACAAAACCGAGTTTCTATTGGACAACGCCTTGCCACTCTACCCTTCGGCCCGCCTCGCGGTCTATTCGGAGGCGTTCTGCCTCATCCTCTAAATCTCATTGGTTGAGCAATACGTCTGCTCCACAGCAACGGACTGCACCTGCGTGACGGAGGCTTTCGTTCGCGATTGGCGGCAGGACGCGCCGCTCACATAAGGTGCATCGGGATTGGCTTCGCCGCACGCGAGGCGAGACAAAAGTCACCGCGCCGCTTCCCTCGGAGCGGCTGCGGGGCGGGAGGCGCAGCCGCACTGCTGCCCCTCACCTGAGGCGCCGCGGGCGCCCATCCCGGCAGCCATCCCGGCAGCCATCCCGGCAGCCGTTCGGCCGTCCCTGCGCAGGGGTCCCTACGCCCGTGCCCACGCCGCGAGGGAACCCGGCCTGCAGCAGCCACGGAGCTCCCTCACAGCGCGCCGAGCTACGTGTGAACAACAGCCGTAGCGGCCATCGCGGTGCCGAGGCGTGCAGCGAGGCCGCGGCCGCCATAGACGTTGGAAGCCGGCTGCACAGGGCGGGCAGGCGCGGCGCAGAACGCCGTCCGCTGAGGGAGCGGTAGCCCCGCCTGCAGGCTGCCCGCGCACCGCGCCAACGGCGCCTCAGTCCGGCGCGGAGCCTCGGCACGGGCACGGGCCTCGCCGACGGCTGCGCTCCGAAAGCAACGCGCCGGACCCCCATGGAAACGTGCCTTTGATTAGTACTTACATTTACGTGCATAAAGAAGAGGGAAAGAACACCCGTGTCTGCCCCGGACATCGCCCCCGTCTGCACTAACAACAGCCTTTAATACCCTCCAAACACTTTAAATTAAAAAAAAAAAAATCTTAAAAATATTCATTTTTGGTCAGGAAACTGCAACTTCTGGTTGTGTTGCTTCGCTCCACGTATAAAATGAAATCAATTGTCTGAATAATCGGCCTTAATCAGCCTACTCAGGAAGGAGTTGAAGTGCCACAACTACAAAAACAGGACGTTATTGTACTTCTTTAAGCTAAGATCTATAAAATACTCCTGTTAAAAGCAAAACAAAAACCATCACTGCTGAAATCCCCAGGGAATTCTCTGTCCCATCATGTCTTCCCAAAGTTACATTAAAGGCAAGTTTTAAGCTACACGAAGCATCTGCTCTCTTGGGAGCTTTCAGGAATATTTTGTCACTCAACAGCCTTTTATCCAAACCTACGGGATCTGAATCTTAAGTCGGAACTCTCCTATGGCCCTTAGAAATACAGATTTTATTATTAATAATATTATTTATTTTAAATGTAGAGAAACCCATCTACTCTGACAAAGCTAGTTTCAAAATACAGCTTTAAGATTCAGTATTTCCAAGTGACTCCACTGATCTCTGAGGTGCTGAGACAGCCCTGAATGCAGGTTAGTCTTTAAATAAAAGCTACTTTGCCAATTGTTTACTAATAACAAGATCCACAGAAAGTGGACTTACACTCATCTCCAGGATTGTGAGATTTGACCAGCAATTCTCAGCAGCTGTTTTAAAACCTGAGAAACCAAACAATTCCATCAGTTGCTGAAACTCATCCTGCAATGAATGTAAAAAACATCTGGAAATCTGAACGAGACTCCAGAAAATGTATATCAAGGCTAGGCTAGGAGAGAGACTGCTGGTTTTTGAAAAGCCTCAGCTTGATGATCCTTCCAGTACCAAGGGGTTTTCATGCCAGTCTCAGCTATTTATGACAGTCACAAAAGACATTCCCTCCCACCCCCAAGCACATAGTACCAAAAAGAGGTTTTGACTCTATCTTGTCTTCTCCCATCCATTCACTCACAACTCAAACTAAATTTCAGCTAACCATTTCTGCTCCAGATGGATTGAGCAGTCCAAGACTTGCATCTGAAGTGATGCACAGTGTCTGTGCATGGAAGGCAGTTATCACACAGGTTCAAGTTTATCCTTCTAAGCAGATGCTGTATTTTTCAAGAGTTTAACTAAAGTTGCTTTGGTGCCTCGCTAGAGCAAAAATCATAAAAACAAGCTGCATTTTGGGAAGGAGGCTTGAATCACTATGTCCAGACTTCAGACAAAGCTGCACATATGTAGTTCCAAACAACTTAAAAGGCAGAGTAGCCAATTCTTGCTGCTTTCTTGCCTGAGAACCCAGCACTGCAAGTCTGGCAGTACACTCCAAAGCATAGTTACTCAGTGAAAAACTGGAACAAGATGTCAGTATATTGATATATTTCTTAAAGTGCTTCTTTCATTCAATTTTTATTTATCTGAGTTTGTTTAAATTTTAAATGTTTGTGGAATTTTCTTAATCAAGTGATTCTGCAAGAGCTCTCGCGAGGCACCAGATCTGCTTTAATGACATCTGCAGCTTAGATTGCCCCTTCCAGTCCACTAAAACCAGCACAAAAGTCCATCATAAAGGGTATATCTCCTCCCTGCGTCCACCTGGAGAATATTACTTTCCTAAGGAGCAACAATTCAGTAGTTTGAGCATCCACAGAACTTCGTCTTACCCTAGGTCTTAAAATCTCCCCTATACCAGATTCATCTATGGTATCTATTCCCACTCTGCAGCTCCTGGCCAACTCACACTTGTGCTGTCTTTTTACAGCACCCCACCAACTCACATTCCTTCAAGGACCTTTGCTGACAGCGAGCCTTTTCTTCAGTAGCATCACTAGTCCTACTTCGCACCTCCTGCATAAGCTGTAATTCCTCAGGGCTAAGGAAACATCTCAAAGGGACTCAAACCTCATAAATACCAGCTGGGTCTCCCAGCATCTCCATGTTAGAGTAAAGTCATTAATCCCATGCCACAAGTGAAGAAAATGGGAAATGTCGAAATTAATTGTCTTGAAGGCCAACCAAAACTAAGAACAGGGAACAAACTCCAGTCTATCACGCTGTATCTTCACTACCAAGGAAAAATGCTGTACTAATAGAACACAGTTTGGCAACAAGCTAACAGCCAGAACAAACATCAGTAATCCACAGACTGAAGTATATTAGGTCACAGTTGTACTACAATTAAAAATAATTCAAGTTAGTTAAATGTTTTTAGACATTTTTTTTATAATACAGAAAAATGTGTATTACATAAGCTGATAAAAAGCATACAAGGAGGAGGCTACTATCTAAACTATTAAAAATTCTCCAATTTAATTTTCATTTTCAATTTAATAGATAAAGATCAAGGAAGCATTTTGCTTGTTTGTTTTCAGATTTGAAAATATATTGCTATTGTTTAGAAACTGAACTGTTTCCAACTGTTTCTAAAGCATAGAAAGCGTTATTTCTTTGAGCCAGCCACATTACACTTTTTCATTAATACTGCAGTAAGGATCACAATAGAATCAGTATCCAGCAGACAAAGTGACAGCACTTGGATTGCAGTGTCAGATTCAGAAGTAACCAAGTAAAGGTACCAGGAAAGAAATACTGCCCCGAGAAAATAATCTGTATTTGACCATAATCTTTGCAGAGATGTTGTATCTGTTTTGATACCACTGTTACCTTGTAGCAGCAATTATTTTAATAGGACTTCAGGGATTTTTTTTTATGTTGACATCACCATATGCCAGTATAAGAATCTGTCTTGTTATCACCTAGAGTATTTCCTCACACACTTAACAGTTTAGCACATGCCATTTCAGAAATGCCTTGCACTTCTAGGGTGCCGATTTTCAGATGTTAACCGAGTAGGGGTTCCACTCAAAGCCAATTTGAAAATTGTCAGTAATAATTTAATTTGCTTGAGCTTTTGAAAGATCCCAGCTGTTTAGTAAACATTAAAAACTTACCTGTCAACTAGCGTGACAAGACCTCTTTGCCAATTTTCCTTTATCTTCTGAAATGTGGACTTCTGGTAGTTCCTTGGGCTACTACAGCAAACACAAGATCTGTCAGAAATTAAGCCAGATCAAAGATCTACAAAACCTCCCCATAATGCGGTGTAAATGGATAGTTTATACCCCTGTAACTTCATACTACTTCTGAATTGCTGAACTTAGCAATAGCTTTTTTACAGAAGATGAAGTCACAGGAAAATCACTGAAGTTCCAGCAAACAGCAACTTACAGGTGAATTCTCTAAGCAACACAGGGGTAGTGCTAACAAGGAAGAAGTTCTGTCAGAAGGCAAGTACTTGCATGACCACAAAAGAATTCTAAAAAACTAGTTGAAGGGGGGAAAAGTCAGCATTCATCACCTTACATAAACGTCACACTGTACTGTTCAAGGAGTTATTCTAGAAATGTCAGAAGCCATCTCAGATGAATAGCAAAACAGTGTTAGGAACTGATAAATTTAAGTGATCAGTGCCTCTTCATTTCTTTTAGGGGCGTGATGCCAAATACTAAAGGAAAATTCAGTTTATGATAGAGTATTTCCATGGCTGCCACAGCAATTGAATGCTACAGAAGAAAGTTTTTCTTATACTTTTGTACAGGATAATTTTGGTTATAGCTAGGCACAATTAATTTCAATATGGCCTCACTTTATCAACAGAACATTATATTACAAGAGCCCTGCTCCTAAGTTAATGACAGATGAAGTACCACTGTATGAATTAATGGAATTAAGACACTGTTTTTGAAAGCATACTGCTCCATACCTGTCACTTGACTTTTATTGCCTCAGGAAAGAAAGATATTAGACAAGATACGGCAGGGAGTTTTGAGCTCCACAGTCTTAACTCGGGCTAAAAAACAAACAAACAAAAAGCTGTACTTAAGGAGACCTCACCCTTTCTTCAGAAACTAAAACAAGTCCAAACATCTTCCTTTGGCCAAACAAAATAAAAACAACTTTCACCTGGGAGAAGTCCTGGCATGACATCAAATTGAAAGAATTCTATACAGCGCTATCAGTTGTCTAGCCAGGTTGGAAGCCAGAGATTCCGAAGTCTGAGAGAAATATATTCTGTGTCTAACCTATGGAAGGCACTGAAACATATCCACCCTGCTTTTTTCTTCTAGGCCTTCATAGCTCTATCTATGAAAACATTTGTTCACAAAAAAGCAATTTTGACCTTGCAATGTGCCACAGAAGTCTACAAGATACATGCCAGGATAAGAAGTTATCTACTTAGCATTAGATTTATCTAAAAGTAACAACAATGGCACAGAACTGAAATCCTTCAGCTACATGGTCAAAAACAAACAAAAAAACCCAAACACCATCTTTCTAATAGTCTACTTTACATGCAATTAATTTAACATTAAATAACTTAAAATCATGATGTAAACTGAACAAATAATTGTCCATGAACTAAATACATGAGTCTATCACTTTGACATCAAAGGATGTCCAGATCCAGCAGACTCAGGCCTAGCACATACAAACTGCTTCTTGAATTAACTGTTACAAAAACTATCACCACAAGGTAAACTCTGCTAACAATACCTAAAAGAGCATTAACTACTCACAACTACCAGAAAATACTTGAACATTCCGAGGACATTAGAGAATGCATTGGGTCTGCTGACTAGACAGTTACATAATCTTTCACATTCATAGGTTTCACTGCAACCTCTCATCTCCCCCAAGAAAACTGAAGAACCACAGCCCTGTGGAAAAAAAAAATGAAAAACATCATTGTTACTATTTCCCAGAGTGCTGAGGGAGACACAGCCTTTTCTCCCTTTCAGGCAGGAACTCTGCAATGGTAAACCAAAACTTGGAATCCTCATCATCATAGCTGAATACACCCAAAAAGAAAACTCATTTTTTTTTATTTTTGCTTTACATTTCCAAGCATCTCCCATTTGATACCATGGCAAACTGAATGTTTAACAAAACGAATGTCTCTTTATAACTTAACGTTTACATCAAAAGGTATTCAAATACAAAATATTAAATATGCTTTTGTAACAACAGTATTGGTGCTTCTAAGAAAGACTGACAAAAAGAACCCAACCCAAAGCTACAGGCAAGTAGGTCCGGTATTTTGCCGTTTGCCTAATCAAACATTTTTGGCTTAGCAGAACATACACAAAAATCAAAATAAGAGAAAGCAGACTTCTATTTCCAGTTCCGTTGCTGGTTGGCTGGCTGAGAGCTCTCAGGGAAGCCTTTCATTTTCCAACAGTCTTCCCACTGCAACTGGGGAGTATGTTTATTTGCTTACCACACAGAAAACTAAGAATTGAAAAACATAAAGTGCTGTAGAGAAATAGCTACAAGTTCTGAGTACTATTATTCCACAGGGGAGGAAAAAAAAAAAAAGAAAACTGGTTATTTTAAACAAGAAGTTTATTTAAACAACAAGACGCTTTACTAGAAGGGAGAACTATCTAGGATTTTTTTTTTTTTTTTAAGAGTAATTTACCCCTACTTAGACAGATTGCTCTACAATGTAACAGCTACGTACAAAAAAGTTATAAAATTGTCCTTGGTTTTACAATGATAAAAGAAAAACATTGAAATTATCCAATCAAACAAAGTATGTAAGGTTTTTGTTTTTAAACAAGGAGAGCAAAATAACTTACTGGAATATAAAGATAAAAGTAGAAGGAGCATGCCACTAATGGAGAAAGGGGCATTTTCACAGAACCAGTTTGTTTTCCCACCCCATCTCCATTAAATGCTGATCAAAACATACCATTGGCCATTTAGTTTAAAAAAAAAAATGCGTTTTTGTCTGTGCACATACACCAGTTACTTTATGTACAATAGAAGGAATAGGAAAAAAAAAATCAAGAGAGAGAAGAGAGAAAACTATACTGCAGTAGTCAGGATGTGGCTGAACCAAGTCTTATTTTTCTAATTGTGAACGTGTTGCCTGTGGGAGCACAGTTCTGGAGAGGAAAGTAGCAGGTTCTTTTTTTGTGGTTTGTTTTTTGTTTGTTTGTTTTTTAGTAAACTCCTCCTGTTTGTTGCTGGAACACATCAATTGTATCTTCATCCTCCATTTCCAACTATAGCAGAAAAGAGAAAAAAGGCTTTCAACTACTATAAGCTGGGTTGTTTTCACATTTCCTTTCTTCATGTTTATTTTTTATGCAACTTATCCAGCCCAGCCCCACCCCCCTCCATCATCATCATCACTTTGTGCATTTAACGTACGTCACCACGATTCAAAAGCAAAGAAATGATGCGGAAATAAATGCCAGTGGGTAACTTGTCCTAGAATTAATTCTTGTACATAACTTCAGGGCGCACTGTAGAATTCCTATGGAAAAGATCAATGTTTCTAATACTTTCATTTTATTGTCTGCTTTGCCACTGCATCTTCTTTCTCCTATTTAATTCCTCCATTTACCTTAGAACACTGCCACAATTCCATTTTGTTGCTGTTGTTCAAATGTGCAAATGGCTTCGGCTACAGCACTAAAGAAAGCATACTATGATTAAAGCCCCTAGGCCAACCAGGCAGTAGAACAGACAATCAGTAATTATGAACAAATAAAACATTTTATATGGTCAACAATGTAACAATCTGCCGGTGAGAAACGGCCATACTGCATTACTGTAATTCTTGTTTCCACCATAAGGTCTGCGGCTGCTGTTCTACTGACAAAATCTGCACCAAGACTAGAAATACAACTCATGTTATTATAGCAACTGTCTCAATTTCTGCTCCAAGAAATCAAATTGGTCTATGGCATTCAGTGCAGGTATAAAGAGACTGGTCCTCAGCTTCGGGATAACATGGATGGAGAGAAAGGCACCATGTTGCTTCAATTCTCAGCATTTGAAGTTTGGAAGTTCCATAGATTGTGGCTGTAAGAAGCACATTCTCTGGAGAATCTGCTATAAACCTTCTAAAAATAAGTCTCTTATTTTGTAATGAGTAGTTCTAAAAATCATATAAAACTGTAAAATTCTATTTAAATGCAGCTACGTGGAGCAATACAGAAAAACAGTTAAGTGACAGTGAACCACCTGAGTGCTGGAATGGCCTTTGCTTTAACCACATTATAGACTACCTGAACTCCATGATATTCATTAATTTTATGCCTCTGAAACACAGCTTCAAATTACAAATAACAAAAAATGACTTTTGTGTTACAAAATGCAAGTTTACAGGCAGGGTCTCTGATAACACCCTGGCAAACCTTTTAAAAAAATGAAGTTACTGCTTCAGGAAAAACTCAATCCTTACCTTACTGGTTCTTATTTCAGAACTGTGACTCAATAATCTGGCAGTCTTACAAGATTCACCACCTACTAACATTGTACTTCACCTCTATTGCTACAATGATACAGGCTTGCTATGTAAAGCACACAAGGAATCTCAGATTTCATTTCCAACAGTTCTGAAGTAGTTCCATCAAAATGTAAGCAACAACTCCTGCAGCAACTTTCAAATACAGCTCTTTAGTTTTGCTTTCTATTTACCTGTGCAGGTGTGTCTGTTTCATTAATTGGCTGCCCATCGAACCGGAATCTGATTTGCCTCATCGACAACCCCTGGGTAAAGAGAAGGAACACAAAAGGAGGTAAGTTTTGTAGAAACCACTCAGTACTTTTCCCTAACTTGTTACTAAATTGTGGTACAGTCCCTAAAAGCCGTCATTCATGATTAATAAAGCAGTTTTAATACTCCCCTCATGCACTGATTTTAAAGCATTTCACTACAAATTCTTGCAATCTGTTTTGCATTAAACATTGTACTGTGTCCAATTACTAAGAGAAGCAGCAGTGTCCACCCTCTGACTGAAAGTTACAGTAATTTCTAGTATACAATTGTCACTCCAAAGGCTAAGATTTTTATAATGCTTTGTAATAATAATTCACTGGAAAAAAAAAAAAAGTAGATACAACGCTTTGAATAACAAGTGTTGAACAGTAACACTAAGTACAGCTTTTTTGCTCTTTCCCAAAAGCAAAGGTATCCTAAAACATTTTCCCAGGACAGCAACAACTGTCTATTAGCAGAGGATAGTAGCATAGGATTGCAAATGGCAATTTTTTGACCTTGAACAAGAAACCAACAGAACAAAGTTTCTCCATATAAAGGTGAAATGAACTTTCCAAAGAAGTTAATCTTCTAAACACCAGAAATTATTAAAGAGCATTTTGAACCAGCATCTCTACCACACACACTAGTCATTTTGCTGGCCTGTTCCAACCCACAAAAGATTACTACTCATTCCTGCTTAAACCAACAGAGAAGTTTCTGTGTCCCCTCTCTCTAGAGATACAGGAAACCCACGGGGCTCTGAAGTCAGTGCAGTGCATTGCATGACTCTGCTTTGGCACCCCTCAGAAAAGGAGCCCCAATTTAGCCATGCAAGAATACACGTAACACAGAATAAAACTTAGCTTAATGATGATTTTTGGGAAGTTTTTAAGGAAAAACTTAATAAAGAATATTATGATGAGCAAAATTTCTGTTAAGAACTTCATAGATACAGTGAATACATTCTTCTAGCGTGTCTAAGATCCTGCAACATTCACTCAAAACATCATCTCATTTAGGAAAAGAGGTGGCTACATGTCAGGACAACAACCGGCTTCTGCAGAGCTGTGTTCTCAGACTTTGCATTCCCTAAAATACACACTGCCTATTTAGAAACCTTTGGGGTTTTTTGCAGGTTCTCGAGAACTTTTGAGCTGAATAAATGCTAGCTGAAAAAATACTAAAAAGCTGTACCTTTGTGGATATTAATCTCACCAAGAGTATATTTCAATAATTATTTTAAGTGGGGGAAAGTGGTCTTAAATAGTCTTGATCTTTTAAACATATAATTCAAGGCTTAGCCACTGCCATTTTCAACTACGACATACAATACGTCAATTCGTTACTTAAAAGTTGCTAAATTCTCTGTTATATACAGCTTCTACCTCTGTAAAATCAAACCTGAATTTCACTGCTTAAGAATTTTAATACTGAGTATGCCTAATTAGCAATATGAACAAAGTCTGACTTTCAGATTGACAACTAGATGGCATCAGGAAAAAACAAGCCTCATCATTAAGCACAAATGCTCCTTCCTAAGGTAGACATTAAACGCTTTTAGACCTTGAAATGCTTACTGACATTCTGTCATCTTAACAGGGAAGCACTAAGCTAACAAATCAGAACTCTATGAGCAATCCAGTAGTTAAGTCAGTGTTATAATTCATGCTTATCACCGAACTCTCCCTAAGTTCTTTCTGCAGGTTCCTAACTCACCCTTTGCACTCTAATAATTTTGAGACACAGAGAACGGCCCCCACCTACATTCCAGACTTCACAAAGATAACCCACCTTCATTTAACCCATTTCCTGTCATCACTCTCAGTACTTTCTAGAACAGATCCTAAGAACAATACACTCTCACCACACAATTCGTTTCTGTTAAGCTTCTATCATTCTGTATATTTACACAGTTTAAGACTTCTCCGTTTTCATCTAGCCCTTAGGAGATCCCCTCTCCCCAAGAAAACCCTCTGCTGTGTTCAGGCAAGATCCATACCTGTCGTTCACAATAGGCTTTCATTAGTTTACTAAGTGGTGTATGCCTCTTAATCTTAAACTGCACCACAGACCCATCTTGCCCTGCCACCTTCAGATTAATGTGGTCATTGTTTTCAGTCTTCACTCCTTCCTGTTGAGGAAATTAAAAAAAAAGTTTTCTTAAAAGCTATGAAATGAGAAGTTCACATTTTATCAAAGTGCAACAGGTCATTAAAAAGGAGGAAATAAAGTTATTGTTACTGTTTACTAACGTGAAATGTTAAGTGGGAAATAAAGGGCAGTGCAACTTGGGCAATAAGTAACAACAAAAACTAACAGCAATGAGAGTTGTCACTCCTGAGATTGGTTCACGTGCAAAGTGGCAGCGAACAGCACCACAGCAGGAGCAAAGAAAAAAAAAAAGTTATTTCTATCAAAGGCACAGTAACACACAGCACTGAGTTACCAATCAAAGGAGCAAAACCACGTGCGACCGTAATCCCAAACACCGAGGAGGCCATTTCACACTTTATCTCAAACTTTTCTGAACTCCGCTAAGAGCTTTCTCAAGAGAAGTTTAACACGCTTTAAAGGGCTGCGTTTTGAAAAGGTGACGAAGTCCGAACAGCAGCAGCTTTCTCCTCCATAAAGCACTCCGGAGGCGCTCCTGCAGCGCCGTCTGACGCTGCTGCTCCACACCGGAGCCCCGCCGGTTTTACAGCCGCCGCCTCGCGGGGTCCCGCAGCGCACGGAGCGCGGGCGCCATGTGACAGCTCCGCACCGCCTCCCCATTATTCCTCAGAGTCCGATTAGAGACAGAGAAAGGAAAAGCAGCAAAGACAAAAAACAAAAAACAAACAAAAAAAAAAAAAAGAGGGGGGAAGGAAGAAAGGATTAAAAAAAAAAAAGGGGGGGGGGGGAAAAAGCAGCCCGGGGCAGCGCTGTTTGCTGGCTGCGAGTTCTCGCCGCGGTCGGCCCCGCCGGTTTCATTTCCCGTCGGAAGCCGAAGCGCCGCGCGGTTCCCTCGGCGCGCGGAGCCCCGGGGCGGGCGGAGCACGAGCAGCGCGGGGCGGGGGATGCTGCGGCGGCAGCGCGGGGAGCAGCCGGCCCGGCCCCGCGAGGAGGAGGACGGCAACGGCAGCAACCGCCTCCAGCGCTGCCTCTCCCCGAGGAGGGCGGGCAGGGAGCCCGCGTCCCCCCCCGCCGCCCTTCCCGCGGATCCTCCGGCCGCGCGGCCCCCGGCGCCGCTCCGCGCAGGAAAATGGCGCGCAAAGGCGGCGCGGCCCGGCCCGGCCCCGGGCCCCAGCGCGGCTCCCGGCCTCCCGCGGCCGCCCGAGGGCCGCAGCCGGGAGCGGAGGGGGGCGGGGAGGCGCCCGCCTCACCTTGGGCTTCTCGTCGGCCATGGCGAAGTCGGCGGTGTCCGGGACGCTCCGAGCGCTTCACAAAGGGGGGGACGGATCGACCGAGCGCGGCGGCGGAGCGAGGAGGGAGAGAGAGGGAGAGGGGAAGGCGGGGGGGGAGGGGGAGAGCGCGCACGCACCGCCGCGGGGCCGCGCCTTGCCCCGTGCGTGCGCGCGCCCGCCGGCCTCTCCCCCGCCCCCCCCGCCGCGCGGCCCCGCCGCCCATTGGGCCCCGGCGGGCGGAGGGAGGGGGGAAGGGAGGGGGCGAGGCGGAGGGGGCGGGAGGAGGGAGAGCGCGCGCGCGCCCCGGCCGTTACATAACGCGGCGGCGGGAGGCGGAGCGTGCGCGCTCCCCGCCGGCTGCCCGCGCGCGCCCCGCCCGCCCGCCGGGCGCAGCGGGCCGTGCCGTGCGGCGGGTATTGTCCTCCTCAAAATGGCCGCCGGGCCGCGCCGCCCATCCCCCCCCTCCCGGCCGGGCGGCGCCCCTCGCAGCTCCTCGGCGGCAACCCCGCCCGGTCCCCGGCTCCCCTCCGGTGACCCCTTCCCACCCGCCTCCCGTCGCCTCTGCCGCCCCAGCTGCGGCGCCGGGCGCTTTGGGGCCGGCCCGGTGCAGGCGGTGTGGGCGCGGGGCGGGCGGCAGCGCCCGTCCCCGAGGAAGGAGTTGGCTGCGAGCTGCGCTGGGCTCCGACCCGCGAGGCCGGCGCTCCCAGCACAAAAGGGGAGGCGTTTGTCGTAGGTGAAACAACTGCAGTCAAGGTTTAATTTTTACCTTCTTCAAATGAGAACGTGAAGCAGCATTTCAAAAAATAATAGTGTATCTTCTCGCGTGTTTTACGACGACGATTCCTCCACGCTCACCTCAATGGCGCAGCATCCAGGCATTGCACAGCTCTTCATCTCTGACGCTCCTCCGCCCTTTGGTACCAACAAAACATCTGCCACCATCATCTGTCGACGGTTTTTCCACAGCACGTGTGGAATGGGCCCCAAACGGCCCCCATGAGGCCTGCGGTGCGGGTTGGCCGGGCCGTTCCTGCAGAAAATCCAGGCCTGCACTGTTCCAGAGGGATGGGATTTGTCCAGAAAAGCAACTGAAGTAGTGAAATACCAGCTGAACAGAAAATGACCTTACCGAGCAAAGGCTTTGGATTGTTTTCCCTGCAGGTTCAGCTCTGCCTCTCTGCCTTTTGGCACAGCCTGGTGCCTCCCTTTGGAGGGCAGACACTCAGGAGGTGTTTTGTTTTACTGCAGTTGCCTGGAAATGGAAGAGCAATACCCGGTAGGAGCTGGAAGCCAAACTTTTACCCGAGCCCACAGTTAGGAAAATAACACGGCTGCATTCCTACCTGAGATGGTAGTGATGGTGGCACAGCTGCAAAGCTCCCATAAATGGGTGGGCCAGCATCCCACAAGTTGCAAAGTGTTCGCTCTGCTTCTGTACACTGAAAGCATAAGTCTCAGCTAAAGTTGCATCGAACTTTTCGTTATTTTACTCTTCCTCTGGAGTCTGTAATTCAATTCTGGAAAATACCAGAGGTGCTGGAAGATCTGACCCCAGGTGGCAACAAAAACGCTGCTTTAAATTGTAACCCACTCAAACCAACTTTCCCCTCCTACCTGTGTCACTTCCCTTGATTTACCATCATTACTGTTCCTGCCAGTCGATCCTGCTTGTTTCATTACTTGTGGTATTGCTGTTGTGTTTATTTAAACTACTGGAAGGCAAGAAGCTCCTGTGTCTGGAAAAATCCTCCTCAAGTAGTTGGGCAGCATGCTACCATCCCGCTTCACCTCCAGTTTCAACCTTGAAGAGCAATGAGCAACACATTTAAACCGCCACCTACTTCTTATCTTTCTCTCCACAACTAAGAAGCAGGACCAGGTGTGAGAACAAGGAAATTGAGCATCTTAAAACCCACTCTATTCTTATACCTCAGACACTGTAAACTGCTTTTTTGAGCAAGACTCAAACCGTATGGGTACAATGCAGAACAAAAGACAAGGGTGCTAAATTCTGTTTAAAGAAATGCAGCGTCACAGAGGAGCGACTGCTGTGTCACAAGACTGAAGTTGGTCTTCACTTTTGCCATTGCTTTCCACTCCCCTCTTTTAAGATCATTGTGTTGCAGACCAGGAGGATTTCTTTGGGAGTGGCTTTGGGGACATGAGATGAAACTGGTCAAGGCTGAGAGCACCATGAAAAAGCTGAATGCCAGAATGAAGTTAACTGGAACATATATTACAGCCAGCATCACAAATAGAACAAATCTGCTTAAAAGGAGACATGAAAATAAGCTGGATTTTATGAAAACGTATAGGATTTCTCTACTGCTGCAGAAGTTGTATTTGCTCAAAAAAACTGAAAAATGTTTAAGCTGTAGCACCATTGCTCTTGCCACCAATTACAGATACCCTAATCATAGACGTTTCTACACCCCCTGTTCTTATATGGCTTTTCTTCTTACAGAACAAGAGGAAACTCACATTATGCAGGAGATCCGGTTGAGCTAGCAATAAACAGTGCTAAAAAATGCAGAGATAACTGGCTACACAACAGCACTCAGAGCAAGCGGTGGGGGAGATGCCACATTGGGAACTACAAAAGACCCAGTCCTGCAGAGTCCAGGCTGCAGCAGAGCAGGGCAAAAGCAAAGCTTTATTTCTTTCTGTGCTCCTTTTTATGAACACAGTTGAAGAGATGTGAATGGGGAAGAGTCACAGTTAAAATTCCATAGAAATTCCATCTCTGGGGGAAAAAATCCCATGTTTCTCAAATATTTCTGTGCCTCGTTTTATTCTTGTACGGTAGTTTTATATAGAAGAAATCTGACTTATCGAGATCTTGCAGAGCACTTATGCTTAATTCTCCACTTTTCTGAAGAGGGCAGGGAACGCAGGCATTCAACCTATGTTCCCTTTCACACTAAGACTTCAAGAGATTAAGATTTTTAAGATAAGACGCTGCAGGCAGAGTGCATTAGTAAGCACAAGCCTACAAAAGCAACTCCAGACCGTTCAAAACTTTATGCCTTTACAATTAGTTCAATGCAAAAATGGCGAGACAATAGTTACTAGAGCTATAAGCAAGAGTACAGCTAAGGCTGCCTTTGTCATCCAAATTGTACAAACATACAAACGCTCCAACTACAGCGTGGTGTTAGAATGCAGCAATCCCTTATTCCTCACGATATCTACCGGGTGACTTAACAAACCAGCGCGCTCTCTCAGAGTTGAGGTTCTACATCTAAACAGTTAAGACATACATTTCATTCTTTCCCAACAGCTCATTAATATATGTTAATGTTCCTTCGTGCACGTGCAGTTGCATTTAGTTGTATGCCCACTTACTTTATCCCCATTTTTCCACCATTAGCTTCCTGACAGAGACTTTTGGCTGACCTTTAGCTGTTTTTCCCCAATCTGGCAAAATTTGATTGTTCGTTAGGCCATAATGAGCAACTTCCAAAACAATATATGTGAAAATCCGCGGAAAACCTCCTTGCACCTGGTGAAATGCAAAGACAATTAGTCTATTATGACTCCACTGCTTCTCGTGAAGCAGAATTAAGAGAAAACAAGGCTGTTCACACACCAACCAAAGTTGAAGTTTTTAGAATTAGCACTCACTGATTCCTTTTGCTAAACTCATATTTGGCCCTTATGAGAAGGGCCTCAGAGAACAGTATCATTCTCTTTTGGCCTTTGCCTTCAGTGGCTGAACCCAGAGCCTGAACTCTGAAGTATTTCTGAACAATATATACTTCCATACTGACATTCTGGTTGCTAATTCAATATAATTACACAGACTGGGCAGGCACAAGAGCCTTTTTTGAGAAAGAGTGAAGGCACATCTCCCTTCCAGATACATGCAGCCCTCCAGCCAACCTCCCAAGCAGAAGCAGAGCTCTTACTGCTGGGTTTTCAAAGATCCTGTTTTGGTTTACATCTAGAGCAATTTTGTGACTGAAGGATATTTTAGATCTAGAATTCAGCATCAATATCCTCCAGAGTCATAACCATAGGGCAGCACCATCTTCTATGACAGCGGAAGAATGGGACTCTGTGGAAGAGATTCAGTTGCATCCACATCCCCAAACGTGGGACTCTTGCCTACCACAAAGGATGAGCTCTCTTAGATTTGTTCCTGAAGCAGGTTTCTGAAGATTTCAAATTCTTCTACCCTCCGGAAGCCGTTCCTCCTGCCTCTAACAGACACCACTTCCTGTTCTCAGCAGGTCAGTGGAAAAGCCACGCTCTCAGAGAAAAGCACTACCTTTATTTGTATAGAAAATGATGGATGCGGTAGTCAATAAAGAGGCAATGTAGCAGCAAAGTGTCGCAGCATTCTTCCTATGAGGTCAGCAAATGACATAATCAAGATTGAAAAATTAACCCTGCCCACGGCACGGGGTTTGGAATTGGATGATCCTCGAGGCCCCTTCCAACCCAAGCCATTCAGTGAATGCAGGATCCTGCTCCAGAATGGGCCAAGGGGCCCAAACATCCGTCAGTGAAAGAGGGATTGGCTTTTTCCGGGTAAGAATTCAGCAGCACAGCCATTTTTCTTGTCGAGCGTACCTACAGGAACGGGGAGCAAAGCGGGGTGCCTGCAGGCACGAAGGGGCAGCGTGGGGACGGCGCCTTTCCGCACCGCTGCCGGCCCGCCGCGCCCAGCGCAACCTGCGGTAAGAGCTGCCCCGACCCGCAGGAGCCCAGCGAGGCACAAAGCACGGAGTCCCACCGGCCCGAGAGCCGCAGCTGCACGCGGCGTCTTCTGGAGGCTCATCTGCCCGCGAGCGCCTTGAATGCGTAAAGAGAGCCATCGTTAGAGAGCGACCGCGGCTCAGCTCCGAGCTCGGCTCGACTCCACCGCTTCCCCGCCGCCCCGCTCCGGGACTCCGGCGGCCCCGCCTCCCTGCGCCCGCCCTCCCCCATCCCCTCCTCCTCCTCCTCCTCCTCCTCCCCTCCCGCCCCGCCGGGGCCTTTCGGTGCCGGCGCTGTTTCCGGGGCGAACGGCCGCGCCTGCCCCAAAATCGCGGAGCCTCGGCGGTGCCGAGGGGGGACGGACGGACGGACGGAGGAGGACGGAGGCGGGCGGCCGCCGGCTGAGGGGAAACGCCGCGGAGCTCCGCGGGCGGCGGCAGGCAGCGGGGCGGGCAGCCGCGCGGGGCCTCGGCGCGGGCGGGAGAGCGGCGCGGCCATGGAGGAGCCGGACGCGGAGCCGCCGCTGACGGTCAGGGCCGGGGCCGCGGGGCCGCTCCGCCGGACCGCGCCGGGTCGCCCGTCGCCTCACGTCGCCTCCTCTCCCCCGCCCCCCGCTCCCTTCCCGCAGGTGCTGCCGGGCGCCGACCCGGCCCGGACGCAGCTGTGCTTCGCGTGGGGCCCCGCCGAGATGCTGCTGTGCGAGACGCTGTTCGGCCGGAGAGGCGGGGAGCGCCGCCGGGCGCCGGGAGGCAGCGCGGGGCCGGCGGGGTGCGGCGCCGCGGGCGGCGGGGACGGAGCGGCGGGCGCCGCGCGCGTCTTCGTGGTCCGCAGGGATCGGGACGTGTACGTGGAGACGCTGCGGAAGCTCTTCAACGAGTCCCACGGCATCTTCGTCGGGCTGCAGCGCTGCGAGGAGGAGCGAGCCGCCAGGGCGAGGAACGCGCAGTGAGCGGGGCCGGGGCCGGGAGCGCCGGGCGTTCTGTAGGGAAATGCCGTTGCCCGACTGGCCCAAAGCGCCGGGAACTGGGCAGCCGTGCGGTTCCAGCCGCGGCTCGGGGTGATCGTGGAATCGCCGGGGGGGGGGGGGGGGAAGACGTTAAAGGGCCAACCCCATCCCACCGCCACGGCCCTCGGTGCCGCATCTCCGCGGCTCTGAACGCCTCCGGGGCGACGCCGCGCCTCGCTGGGCAGCCTGTGCCAACACCCGCTGCTCCTCTGGGAAGAAATCTTTCCTAATACCCGACCTGAACCTCCCCAGCACATCTTACGGCCGTCACCCCCGGTCCCGTCTCTATTACCTGGGGAGAAGAGGCCAACCCTCACCTCACTACAACCTCCTTCCAGGCCCTGAGCAGTGCCTGGGACCCTGCATACCTGGTGCTGACGCAGCCGCCCACCATGCTTACTGCTGGAAGCATCCACAGATACACGGAAGAGGGACTAACCCCAATAGCTCTCTGTAAATGATCCTTTTTTGTGTTTGGCAGATTAGTCCAAGTGAGCAAAAACTACCGCTCGGTCATAAGAGCCTGCATGGAAGACATGCACCAGGCTGCAAGTAAGTCTGTTTGTTGTACTGCAATAAAAGGAGATGCTATTTGTGATTAGAAAAATAAGATTTCACTTGGCAGTTGTTACGGCTACTGAAAAACGGCACGTAGTAACTTCAGTAATTAACAGGATTCCATTTCCATCATTGAGATTTCCAGGTTGGTTCATCATCTTGTAACTGATTTTGGGAAGACTTGCAGTCTTTTCATGTCACGGATTGTGGTTTTGTGGAGAAATGAGTCAAAATTAACAGCTTTCCTGAAAAAGCGAGAGATCTCACTCTGTTTTAACATCCTTGTCCTGTAAATTTACCAGATTCATAAAGTGTTATGAAAAGTTAGCTTAGCTTTATCAGTTGTGTACGTATTTGGGTCTGTACCCAGTGAGTGGTCAGAAATTGTATTTATGAGCTCAGAAAGTATTGTGAAATAAGGTAAACGTGCTGCTTTTTGACTTGGCTTATTTTTCACTCAGTTTCAACCCGGGACTCTGCCCTGCAAAGCCAGTACAGCATTCAGGTAATCTGCAGTCACATCCACATAGTTGCATGAATGCTGGTTAGTAAAGCCATGAACACCAACACTGTAGCTGTAGTTTTGTTGTATAAACTGCACTGATGTCGCTTAATTAGCCTTTTGTTCTTTATGTGCTTCTTGTAACTCTCAGGAGAGTAAACAGGCTTAAAATAACACTTTTTGTACTGTTTTGTATTTCCCTGAGGAGTGATTACTGTTGCATTTCAATACACAAACAGTGTTGATATCTTCTAAACTAAATATGTGTGGAGAAGTTATGGCCTGTTTCTTTTAATCTTTTAATTTGTATCTGAAATATCAGTATGACATTTGTCTATAAAGACTGGTTGTTATGGACAGCAAATTCAGCTCTGCAGTTAAAAATAAATAAGGGGAACAATTACTGTCCCTGAAATGCAGCTCTGCTTTTTTTCAGGTTTCTATTCTCTCTGCTATGGAGCTGATCTGGAATCTGTGTGAGATTCTGTTTGTTGAAGCAGCTCCAGGTGAACAGCAAATAATTCTGATGTTGACTGAAAGTGGTCTTGTTTGCATAATTAATTGTTTAAAATGCAGATAGCATCCACTGTGCTAGATTTTAATACATGCTGTAGAGAGTATGACAAACAGCACTAAGTTCTAATACCTCTTCTGCCTCCGTAAATTGCATTTTCGGTATTAAATTATGTCAAGATGCATTCTACTTTTCCTCCTCTTATGCAGTATGCTACAGTTTACACTGGCTTGCTTATTTATTTCCCAAGCTCCTGCAGCTTGGCTACTTAGGGAACTCCATGCCTTTCTAGTTTGAACGTGGCAGATGGAAATCTGCTTAGTAAATCTCATCTAATGATTGTCAGATCGGTAAGGATAGAAGCATATCAATTAACAGTCTGGGGACAAACAGGTTGGAACTAACAACAATACCTTCTCTGTGTAAAGCTGGTCCTCTCCTGCTTCGTCTCCTTGACTGGGTTCAGCTTCACATCTGTGATGTAGACAACATGGTCCGTGAAGTTCTGAGCAGTGAAAATCCATCAAAACACAAGCTCTTCTGGAATGTGGTGAGTACAGCCCCCTGTAAAACTTCTAGATGAAGAGAAGTCATGCCTATGCATCTTGCATTCCTCTTCTCAGCACTGTAGTACATCTCAGAAACTGATACTTGACATGCTGCTTCTGTCTGTACAGTTTTAAGATGAAGCACTATCGGGATCATCCTGCCCCTTGTTCCTAACTCGAGCCTTTCAATTTCATGATTCAGAGAGTTGTATATTCAAATAAGCAGGGGCTAAAGTTGAAATCTTGTCACTCTACTTAATTTTCTTGAAGATTCCCCTGATATTCTACCTGGGCGTGTGGTAGCTTTGCACAGGTTGGTGCTCACAGATGTGCTTTCTGCAGGTGGATATCTTTGTGCTGCAAGGCCGAATGGATGAAGCACGCCACTTGCTCTCCAAGGAGGCCATTGCAAATCCCACATCAATGAACATGTACAAAATCCTGGATGATTTGATGAAGAAGATGCCTGTGCCCAGTGTATGTACAAAGCACTTTTTTATTTTTTTCTCCGCACTGATTTTTTTTCCCTTAGTTCTATTAAGAAAGAAGATAAGAGCGATAACAGAATTAGTCCAGTCTGTTTCATCTCTGCTGTGGCTCCTTTAACATCACAGGCCGTTGACCATTAAAACATCTGTCTTAATCCTTGTAAAAATACTTGTCTCAGTTACCCAAAAGATCCAAGAATACAACCGAAAATCTGTTAGGTGATAAACCAGCGTGGTCAGAAGTGATGTTTTTGTAGCAAAGTACATTGCTGGGTTATCTGAAACAGTTCCTGTTGAGAACTTATAGAGAAGTCTTTGAAGACCTTACCTGCAGGTTTTCCTCTGTTGCAGTGATCTCTTTGTGAAGGAAAAATTGCAGCTGCATCTTTCACTGGTTGTCTTGGAATCCTTTTCCTTTATTTAGATACACAAATTAAGACACTTCAAATGCAACTGGAGAACAAGGAAAAAAATGACAACAGCCTCCTTATCTTTTCAGCATGAATGAGTGCGAGTTCAGATCAAATACCTGCTGTGACTTGTATTTCTTTTTCTTTTATGCCTCTTATTCCATTCAGCTTGGTAACACCCAAACGCTGACTGAGATGGAGCTGAAATGGCAGCACTGGCATGAAGAATGTCAACGTTATCTACAGGATGGAACCTTTGCTTCCAATTCCCACATGGAATCCATCTGCAAGGTGTGTTTTGGTTAAGAAAGGAAAGTGGACAAGTATTGGATTGCAGTGTACTTAGAAGCCATGTGTAGTTGATAAGTAACTTCAATATGTTAAATCATCTATTTCATTAGATCACTTGTGCAGTTTGCTTTCCTGTCCTAGGCTCTTAATTAAATTGTAAGCTTTGCAAAATAATAGTAGTGCCTTTAAAAAGGTAAGACGCAGCTGTATACATTGCTGAATTTGCAGAACTACTCCTTTGCTTTTCTTCCTCTTAGATCCTGCTGGGAGATGAGAATGCCATACTAGAAAAAAAGGAACTCATGACTACTTGGTACCACTTTCTGGTTACTCGACTCCTGTATTCGCATCCAACTGTGAAGCCAATGGAACTGCGGTTCTATGCACAGGCAAGAAATATAATTATTTTTATATCCTCCATTTTAATGCACAGAAAGATTATGGTACTTACAGAAAGCTTTGGGAAGGTTGATGTTTTACAGAAACCACATACTCACAGGACTTTTCCTAGAATTTTAAATGGCTGGGAGACTGATACAGAAAAATAATGGTTGAAGACCAAGTCTCTTTAGTGTCTAGTGTTACCAGTTTTGGTCCTCAAATTGTCTTTCCAATTTCCTAATGCTAAAATATTGCCTCTTGGCTGCGTTCAGTCTCTGTGATGTACTCTCCCATAAAATAATCTAAATGAGGCTATTGCATCAAAACAAATAATTTTCCTTCTACCTTCTCAAAATTGTTTTTTAATTATATCTTGTAATCTTATTCCACAGTCTAGTATGGACATGTTCCTGGGCGAAGAAAGCAGCCCTGAGCCTCTAGACACAATTTTAATGGCAGCCTTTGAATTTGAGCTTCACCAAGTGATCAAGGAGTGCAGGTTAAGTTCTTAAAAGTTTTTCATTCTCTAGCTCTATCGTGTTGCTTCCAATAGCATTTGGGGTAGAGGATATGGGTACAGGCTGCAAATGCTACGCAAAGCAAATAGCAACTAAAAGGATTCCATTAGGTCTGGGACATTGCAACCAGACACTGTGCTGTAATATAGCTTATGTATGTGCAAAACCTCACGTTCCTTGGCAGTGATTGGCTAAGCATTTTCTTTGTTTTGCTTGTTTCAAATACAGTGTTGCTCTGAGCAACTGGTGGTTTGTGGCTCATCTGACTGACCTTCTGGATCACTGTAAACTTCTGCAATCTCACAATCTTTAGTAAGTATTTATTTGCACTGATTATTCAGTCACTCGGAAGTAAGAATGACTGAAACAGCATGTCAGTTTTGGTGAAAAAGGAGCATCTCAAGTATTTATAGAAGATGGAAAATAAAAGTGCTCCATCAGCCCAGACATTCTTCAGAAGCAGTTGCTGTCCTGATGAGTTTGACATGCTCTTCAACAGGACTTCAGCAGTGTTAGGGTTTGTGGTTTGGTTTTAAATATATTTTTAGCTGAAATATTATTATTAACAGCTCAAATGTTTGTGATTGTTGGAATAGTGAGAAACTCATCTAAAAAGAGTTTCCATACATAAGTTTTCAACAAACGTCAGTATGAGCAATTTTGCTGTTTGCATTCTCCTGCTGTTTCAGTTTCTTAAAGCAGTCATTACTGTAAGTTACATTTGCTAAATACTGTAAAGATGTAGGTATCCCCCCAAGGATAAAGCTGCCCTGCAAGCTTAGGCTTGATATATGATGTTTGTTAAGATAATCCTTGAGAAAATGTACTGCAGGTGCTTCTGAAATTGAGACAGGAGGCTTTTCTGATGAGGTGCCTGTTTTGTTTCTTTCTTCATTCCTTCCCCAGTTTTGGCTCAAACATGCGTGAATTCCTTTTACTAGAGTATGCCTCAGGACTCTTCTCCCATCCCAGGTAACGATTTTTCTTTTTCCCCCAGAGGTTAGACTTAGCATCAGGACAGAAAAAAAAAAAAAATTAAATTGCATAATAATAAAATGAAAAGGCAAAACTTAAGCCACTGTTAGAATTTCAGCAATCAATTAAAACTTATCAGGTGTATTAACCAGGATAGAATGGCTACTGTCTCTGTGACATTTTTGGTACACTGCATTTTTTGAGATGCAGGAATTCCAAAGTTGTGTATGAGGCAGCTGATAGTAGAAAGTAAAAACCATCTTAGGTCCAAACACCGTGTTAATCAGAATTAAGTATTATTAATGGAGACTCAAATTCTACTTGTTCTTTCCTGTTATGTTTATTTAAGATTTACAAAACTTGAAATGCTTGACTTTTTCTTCCTCCTCCCCCCCCCCCCCCCCCCAGTCTGTGGCAGCTGGGGGTGGATTACTTTGACCATTGTCCAGAATATGGCAGGGTCTATTTGGAACTTCATATTGAGCGGATACCCCTTAACACAGAACAGAAGGCCCTCAAAGTGCTGAGAATCTGTGAGCAGAGACAGATGCATGAGCAAGGTGACTGATTCTTAAATTTCACTGTTTTATTGTGACACAAGTGAAACTACTGAAACTGATTTTCTCTTTCTCCTGTGTCTTCTCCAAAGTCCGAAGCATCTGTAAAATCATGGCCATGAAGGCTCTGCGAAATAATCGCTTGGGCTCTGCCCTGTCTTGGAGCATCAGAGCCAAGGATGCAGCTTTTGCTACACTAATATCAGATCGGTGAGTCTATGTCAGAAGATATGAGTAGATACAAAAGAAACATGAAAAATAGCCTCCCCTGTAAACCTTTGCTGCATTTACTTTCTCTGCAGATTTCTTAAGGACTACTGCGAAAGGGGATGCTTTTCTGACTTAGACCTCATTGATAATTTGGGACCATCCATGCTGCTTAGTGACCGGCTGACATTTCTTGGTGAGAAGGGCCTAATTCTCAGGTTGTTCTGTTGTTATTTATAACACAGTTACCTCTACACAGTTTATCTTCTGGAATTGAATCTCCCTTTCTGCATTATGTACAATTCTTTAAAAGTAAAAAAGATTCCTGCTTGATTTTCCTCTAGAAGTTTCAGGAACATCAGGTGTGCTTTTACTGAAGAACTCTCACACATCTCTATCTTGAGCTCTGATGTTAATCAGAGTTGGATTGGAATGGGAATTGTTACTTCCTATATTTTTGCAATTAAGCAGATATAAGTCAGTCATAGAATAAAACTCACATTTGTTCTCAGCCAATTATTACTCTAGGTATTGATCCAATTAGCAAAAGCAGAATATTCTGCATCAACAAAGATCTCATTTTCCATTTAAGCAGCAAAGCTTTTCACACATCTCTATCTCCTGAGGTATCAGAAAAAAAAACCAACAACATAAAATAACCTGAGTATGAGCCACTCTTGTTGCTCACCTTGCAAACACTCAGCACCAGGCAGCATCAGTTCAGTAACAGGCTGATTCAAACAGTAACTCTTTGCAAAAACAGTGGCAGATTTTTAACTTTTTTTTTTTTTATGACAACCTGTATTTTAACTTTCCTTCATGCACAACATTCCCATTCCAAAACAGCTGAGTCTAGGAGAAGTCTCTTATCTATTGCTTCATGAAAGCAAACTGACTTCTTAACATCCATTAATCCCAGCTTGCGCTGTTCTGACAGATGCTAATACCTTTTACCCTTCCAACACCCATGTGTAGGCAAGTACCGTGAATTCCACCGTCTGTATGGGGAAAAACGGTTCTCTGAAGCTGCCAGGCTGCTTCTGATGCTGATGACTGCTCATATTGCCCCTTGCTCCTTCTGGATGACCCTCCTGACAGATGCCCTTCCCCTGCTGGAGCAGAAAGAGGTGAGGATGCTGGTCACAACACAACAAACACCCCACATCCTTTCTTTTATTCCTGAGAAGTTATCTCAAAGCAGTCACGCTCCACACTTAATGTCCCCAGACTAGGACTGTTCATAGCAGTTTAAGAATTGCATAGTACTTCTAGTCTTACTGAGGGCAGGAGGACAACAACTAACTTCAAATAAGATAATCACTGCTTCTAGAAAGCAGCAATGGAATAATAGAATAACCCATGCTAATGGTTTAAGTACAAAGCTGTCCAGTTCTTTCTGGTACTTTGTTTTAGCGTGCTTTCTTCTGCTCAGCCACATTTTTGCATTATGATTCATCAAGAAAATGAGAGTTTATTTACTAGAGACCCGTGACTGGATAAAGCACAGAGGCATGCACTCTGACCTCATAGCTCACCCTTTGCACACGAGGTTATAGACCTTCTCCAGAGTCACTTAGAGGTCCTTTCCAACCATAACGATTCTGGGACAATCTAATTCAACTGTCTACCTCCTACCAGTGTTCCTTAGCACTATATCTACATGTTTTTTGGAATGCCTCCAGGGATGGTGACTCCACCACCTTCCTTCTCAGCTGGTTCCAGTGCTGGACCACTCTTCTGGAGAAGTTTTTTCTAATATGGACCCTGAACCTCCACAACTGGCACAACTTGAGGCCAGTCCCTCTGGCCCTACCATTGTTAGCGGGGGCAAGAGGCTGACCCCCACCTCACCACAACCTCCTTTCAAGTAGCTGTAGAGAGCGAGAAGGTCCTCAGAGCCTCCACCAGACTGAACCATCGCTGTTCTCTCTGCTGCTCCTCATGTACAGCTGAGCATTGACCAATACCCCCAGGTCTGTTTCCTCTGTGTGGTCTTCCAGCTACTCTGCACTGAGCCTGTAGCATGCCTGGGGTTGTTGTGGCCAAAGTGCAGGACTCAGCACATGGTGTTGTTGAACCTTCATTCCACTGGCCTCAGCCCAGCAATCAGCCTGTCCAGGTCCTGCTGTAGGACCTTTGTACCCTCAGGCAGATTGAGGCTTCCTCCCACCTTGGTGTTACCTGGAGACTTACTGAATGTGCACTCAATCCCCTCATCCAGACAATCAGTAAAGATATTAAACAGGATGGGCCCTGTAACATGATGGAAAGCACAGCAGTGATAACAGAGTAATAAGTCAGGGCTTTCTCAAACGCAGCAGCTGCGGACACAGAAACAAAGGAAAGAATTTACTTACCTTCAGAAGGCCTCAGGTATGTAGGGATCTCCAAAGAGAGACTCTCACTTCCACTGTGAGGCCTTAAATGAGGGCTGGATCCTGGGTCCACCCCTTCATCACTCAGCAGTATTGCATGGAGCTGAGCTCCCCTGGGTTGGCCCTGCCTTCCTACCAATGCTCCATCACTGCTTCAAGTTGTGATATAGCATTTCTGCTACAGGCCCTAATTCTGACCCTTTCTACCATGAATTGTCCTGTGATCCTGTGAATGAAAGGTCAGAATCAATCTGTGGGTGTATGAATGCATTCTCTTTTGTCTCAATTGAGTTATGTTCTTAGACTGCATGATGTCCTTCAGCACAGTTATTTTAATGAAAATACTTTAATTTCCACAGGTCATATTTTCAGCAGAGCAGACTTACGAATTAATGCGATGCCTGGAAGATCTAACAGCAGGGAAGCTGAATAGGCAGAAGTTCCAGGTACCTCCTGTTTTGAGGACAAATGGATAATAAATTAATGGGGTGTGGGATAGTCAAGGAAAGCACTAAACTTGTTTGTAGATGGGGACAGAAGCAAGGGAGAGCCTGAGTTCCTGAGGCTGGCACTTTGTTAGTAGCCAGCATACTGAGGCATCACAGAAGATAATTAAGCATACACAAAAATAGTGCACTACTTCCATTCCTGAGTGTTCTGTTGATTTGGATTGGACTACAATGGTTTTTCCAAATTTCTAAATAATTAGAAATTACACAGACAATGGAAAACTGAGATGCTGTCATCTAACAGCTCAGGCTAGTAGATGTTCTAGTCACAAAACAGGGAGACATTTGCTACACATGCAGAAGTCTGGCAGAAAGAGAAGAGGTTTGGTAATTCTGTCTTTAGACAATTTAAAAATTAAGAAACATAGCTTTTACCCATTCTGTTGAGATCCCAATGACAGATAAACATGTATTCTCACTCTTAATGACCTGCATATTTGTTTTTCAAAACCCAGAAGGAGAACCAGCTCATTAGTGCATGCACTGATCTAACCCAAACTCTGCTTTTAGGATGATGATGTTGAGACCATGAAAGTGGAAATGCTGAGACTTGCTCTTGCGCGAAATCTTGCGCGAGTCATTGTCAAAGAAGGCACATTGGAAGGATCTTGAAGACAGTAATGTGTGATTTTACTCTGTGTAGCTTATTGTACATAAACATGACTGGCTTTCTAAGAATAAAGGTCTTGTTTTGCATATTGTTTAGTGATGTGATCTTGTCTTTCATAAAAAAGAACTTTAAAAATTGTACAGCTGACTCCTACGGTTGCTTGATCCAATTTGGTCTGGCCATCTTCCCCTTTTGACAGACCTCCTTCCATCTGTGTTTTCAGTTGCTATGCCACTAATTATCCAGAACTGAAACTAAACCTATGTTTTAAGGCACTGGCGTTTTAACCAAAAAGGCAGAAGTTGCTGTTTTCTAGTTTGGATGGGCTTCAGATGATGAATTGAGCCTTAGTGTTTCCAGAACCAGTATAACACTCCACGATCAATCATCAGTTAGGGCTATCCCCAGAGCAAAGTAAGGAAACCAATTTATTTAACATGCAGCAGAACAAATGCATTTAGATGTATTTACAGGCTGTTTGGTATGGAGCAGGAACCTCAACCTACTGACAAGGAACACTCATTCATAGCTTAATTTCCAAAGCTTATAACAATGCATTTTCCACGCAGCAAGACTATGGCATCTTTCCTTTGGGTTGTACAGCACATGCGGTGCACTGCCAGGAACAGTGAGAACAACGCCATTCTGCAGAAAGCACTTATGCTCTTCTGACTTCCTCAAAGTCACAGTGAGATTCACGTATAGGCATCTAAAACAGTGAAATCTGCTTCCTCAGGGTATGCTTACAGCACCTGGGCAGACTTAAGTAACCTAAATACCTATGCCTACCGTGCCTGAAGTGGCTAGAACATTTCTTTCCTTGTCCTCCATCATAGTCCATCAGTTTAAAATTGCTGCTTTCTGTAGGAATCTAAAAGATGCAACTCCCTTTTGCCTTTGTCAGGGAGCTGACAAGGCTGTGTCCTCATGAGCTTCAGAGCAGCATACAACAACGTCCTTGGCCAAAGCTTTGGATTCCTCCCCATCAGAGTTTCTGCAATTGCCTGATCTCTCTGATCCTTCAGGCCTTTAAATCCACAGAGTTTTTCATCTCTAGTATTTATTTCTCAACACAGATAAGACAACATAACTAACTCCAAGCAGTATTTGAGTTCTGGTTTTACAGCCTGTATTAATTCCAGCAGCACTCTCCAAGGATCCATCCTACCTGTGCTTTTGTCAGCGGTTGTTAAAAACAAACATTAAAACAGCGTCTCAAAGCTATCTGAGGCACTGCTTGAGATTGAACTTTGAGAGAAGGAAGGGACTTCTGTAATCAACGTTCAGTCATTTAAACTTAGTTTCCAATCAATTCCTCTGCCACCTGCTAGCACTGAATTCTGATGTCCAGTAAAACCATTCTCCCTCTTCTGGAGATGATTGCACTAAGCCACTTAATATAGAGAACTGTTAAAACAGGGCACATGCATCGCCTCAGCAGAGCCTTCTTTCCTTTCTCTGCTTGTTTTTGTTCAGCCATCCTACAGCTCTACTATTTACATCTTGTATTTCACGGTACTCATCTCAGTACTGAACTATATAATAACACTGCCTGCAGGAGAGGACCTGAGAGGCACTCTCTCCATCCTTGGGTTAGTGGGTGTAAAGACGCTTCTGCATGCCAGGTGCTGTCCTCCACCAACACTGAAAACAACCTTCCAGTTCCACTGCTTGGTTTTACCACCTCACCACACTTCTCCCTACACTATGGAATGCGATGAAGGCAGAAAAATAACCAGTTTAGCCATTTGCATACAAAACAGTCCTAGCTGCCCCAAATGGATACAACAGGGAGGCAGCCCACAGTATAAAATAAATATATTAACTAAAGATACAGCAGTGTTACACAACACAAGAGCTGGGGTCTGCTTATACTGACCACTGGAAATGCAGCAGATGGAGGAAGCTAAGTGCCACTTCAGTGTTTAAAAAAATAAAATAAAATAAAATAAAGCATTCCCTCATGGAGCCAGCATTATTGCTTAACATGCTTAGCAGGTCCAGTCTGGCACTGAGAAGGTAAAAGTCCAAGGGAGGACATGTGTAAGGGCTCTGCACTGAGGAAGCTCGGGGTAGCATCATTACCAGCATGTAGGTAACTCTGGACAGCAGTACAGGAACACGCTAACTTAAATCTCCTGTTGACAGGTCTCCCCTCAAAATACAGTAACTTCAAGTTTAATAGAGTGGAAGATAGAACCATTCACTTGGAGGCCAAGATAAAAGCAGTCAGCGCTATGTGTTACCAGCTGCCTTTAGTTCATACTTGGCATAGATGTCCCAGGACCCCTTCAACGTGGGATACAGCATTCTGGACTAAAGCTACAAGCAGAGTGGGCAGGACATGTAAACAAAGCTTAACATCACCAGTGGATAGCATGTGCATCCCTCCCCCGTCACATTCATTTCAGTCCTGTGGGATCCTTTCTGGGTCCTGTCACAGTCTCTGTCAGAGTTCCAAGGTCATAAATTCCCCCACAGCTCCACTGGAGGGAACTGATCCACTTCACCAACCTCTGTGGCAAGCTGGTCTCCCAGCGTGAAGGTCAGTCTGTATCTTAGCCTCACTTTCTCCTGCAGAAAAGACAAAACCCAAGAGCAACATGAGAATAGCCCCAGTTGTTCTGGAACAAAAAATTTCACTATCACAGCTCTAAAGAAATCATAACACTGTTGCATGCTGCAGAGAGTCAAGGTAACCTGAGTTATTTATCTTACATATTTAAAAATATAAAAGCTTTATCGCTTAGCATGAAACAGCAGGAGAAAAGCATGAGTGACCAGCATTAATAGTTTGCTATACATGCAGCTAGCACCCTCTGCTCAGCTGCTCTCCAAAGAGCCTGAAGAATGATACTGGAATAGATCAACATTTTCAAAACTGAATTATGCATAACGTGCAGGAAGACGAAACAGGTTCTGCTCTGCAAAATTCCCAGTAAGCAGCAGATGAAACCCATCTTTCAATAGGGGATCTCCACGTGCTTCAAAAAGTGAAAGTTTCACTTTCACAACCTGCAAACACCTCTTTAAACAACATAAATTTTAGCTGCTACCTTAAGGCCATTTTTGCTGCAGTTCTCCATCACTTCATACAGCTTTGAGGTTTACACATCATCTAGGCTACCTAAATGACTAATTGCAGGAAGAGTTTCCACAGCTATTCACACACTCCTAGCATGATGAGCAGAAAGCAAAGTATTAACCACACTGTTTCACTGGTCACAGGCACATCTCATAACATGCCAAAGGGAAGGGACAGGACCCAATATCACACTGTTTCTTCAAGTCTGTCAGTCTGTATAGAGCCTCAACACATCAGAACTCTTTCTAGAGAACCAGTTAATTTCACATCACGCTAAGCATCATTACAGCAGGGCACATCCAGTGCACAAGGGATTTAAGATAAGCTCCTGAAGCAGCTCTGATTGTTCTCCTTTAAAGCTAAGCTCTATAAGACTTTTGCTCCTTTGATGGGAAAAAATGTAGTGTTTTCTCACGCTTTTCCTTGCTGAAAAAGTCTGTTGGGGAAGAGACTGTGTAATAGCCCTTCTCAAGCTCTGAATTGAAACACCACTGATCTGCTGCTGCAGTAACTGCTTCTGAAGGGCAAACGAGGAATTAGAGCTGTGCTTGCTCATTGTTTTGGTCCAAACTCCCTGAAAAATTCATCTTACATCGTATTAATCTGAAAAAAGGACGAGATAAATGCCCACTCTGTTATAGTCTATCCTTCTCACCTTTGTAGGATTTGCCAAAAGCATGATTTGGGTGATGGCAGCAGGCGGCTGGATGGGATTGAATGGAGACAGCTCTGTGCCAGAGGGTGGCTGCAACTTCACTTTCATGGACTGCAAACAAACAAACAAAAAGAATGGAGTATCTCCTACCTTTGGGGACAATGGAAGATGTATGCAGAGACTGTGGAGACAATAGGAGACATCCAAGGTGAAGAGAATCAATCAGTGTGTGAGAAGGACAAGGCAAGAGCCAGTCTACTTGCAGAACACAATAGGACCAGGCAGACCAACAAGTCAGAGTAAAAGAACTGGGGTCAGAATACCAACTGCACCCCCTCTTTCCTGAGTGCTCTTATAGCAGAGGTTTTAACGCAAACAACTTGATGATAATGGGCAGATTATAGCCATTTGGGTCACACTTTTCAAAACACAAATCAGCCATCCAGAATTATGTAGCTGCAGTAGCAACGAGAAAGGAACATATTCTTCAATTTAAGAAGTATTGATGAAATTCTGATTCCCAAACACCTTAAGGATGGGTTTATCCACATAACAGTCCTGTCATTGCACTGAGCTATTACATGACCAAATACAGTTGGACTGATTTTAGATAGAAAGAAAAACAAAACGTGTACTACTTGCAGTTCTTGACATGTCCTGTTTAGTGTTTTCTGCTTCTAACTACTTTTATGTTTTGGAAACAGGCAGAGCACAGACTATAGAAAGACAGAACCAGTGTGTTGCAACCTAAGTCCCTGAGATCATACCTCCCTGAACATGCAGATTCACACTGCTGTGGGTCTGAACTGTGCAATCCTACCTTAGGTACAGCAGCCTGCAGCACAATGTTCTTCACAGGAAGGGGTGCTGTGTTCAGCATTGAGACTACCACAACCAACACATCTGACCTTCCTGGTGGGCACTCCTTGGCAAAGTGCAAGAGGATGCGGAAGCCATTCTTGTCATAGGCTGTCACCGGGAGGGCACTGCCTGCCACAGAGCAAGAAGGGGATAGGAACACAGTTTATGCTGCAGAAAACAATCTTCAGCAGTACTGTCAATCTGACATTTGGCTGGGGTGTCTTACCATTCTTCTCCACTTTATAAACTCAGTCAGGAAGCTTTGCTTTTAAAAAATGTTCAGAGAATGGTGAAAAACCTGAAGGTACTTACTAGGTTTAATAGATTCCAAGGGAACGTGGACGTTGGCCAAAGAAATTTCAGGTGCTTTCATAGGACTGTCTTGCTGCTGGAATAATGCTGGATGGATGAGAGAGCTCCCTGAGACAGCAGTGCAGCTGTTTGGGAAAGGAATTGGGGGTGTTCCTGGGGCAGTGACTGGGAGCCCAGCAGGTGCCATTAATGGAGAAGATGTGACAGGGGCTGGCAAAGTAACCCCAGGTAACACTGAGGGTGTTGCCATGCCCTGCGTGGCAGCCCTGAAAGATAGAAAAATCATGGGAAAATTAAGCTGAAAGTGAAGCAGGCATTTTAGCACAAACCCAGAGATAAGAGCAAATCACAAGGACAAAGCAGCAGCCTGGAGCCAGTAAGGTCTAATGTAAGAAGCAGAGCTACAAGAAAAAAAAACGGCGTTGGTAGGATTATGCTATGATAATTCTAATTCAGTACAAACGCAAGAGTCCCACTTTGGCAAAGAAGAGCTAGTCTAAGATGGCCAAACGCCTTTGTACCATAGCAGCCAGTTTAACTTTACATTGCACACTTAAAATCTGGCAACAGCATGGCTGTTGTACTCTACCTGGTAGTTTCTGCCTTTCACTGCTGAAGCTGAGAATGTCATACTAGTTCGTAAAAGTCCCAATTGTGCATTTCTACCAAACTAAAGTTGAGTGTCTGTCTCTGAAGCTGACACCACAGAAACTTGGTTTCCCAAATGCTGAGACAAAGCGAAGTCCAGAACTTTTAGTTACCCTTTGGCTTCTTCAAGGAGTTGTCCCAATGCAGATGAGCTTAAGTACCCAGGAGCAGCTGAAATTGTCTTGGAAGGCCCCACAGGGGCAGCCAGCCCAGCAGAGAACACAAATGGTATGGAGTTTGGTGCAGGCATGCTAGGAGCAGTCTGAGAGGCTGTGAAAGCAGAAGGCAGTGTCACTGACATTCCACATGTGGTCTGTGATGTGTGATGGAGAAGAGGGTTCCCTGCAGGGTTGCAATCAACAGTCACCGTCCTTGGATTGAAGAAATCCAGGTCCAGCTGCTCATTCTGCAAGAGAGCACAAGTACATGCTCTAACTCACTGCTACCTCCTACTGTAGAGGTGGCATTGTTACAGAGAGAGAGAGATTTACCGCAAAAACAGGTGGTGGGTGGCAAGCAGCAAAGTCTGTGGCCTATGTCAGGACTACATCTGATCTGTAATTTAAGCAAAGGAAGTGCTAACATCATGGGGGACAGACTGGAAACTGAGAAAGCCATGTTCAGGGATATCTACTCCATTCAGACATAGCTAACCCAGATCTTGGGGTTAAGCCAGACTTCCCCTCAGTAACAGCAACCCCTCTGCTTGCATGTGATGTTTCTCTAAGGTGACAAAATGTGTCACGAGACCTCCCACAATGGCAAGCCCTCCCTTCCTACCCCTGAGAAATTCTCTCCTTGCTACCTCAAACATGCTCCATTGGTTTTTTTCTGATGCCTCCTTCCCTGCTGCAGGGCCTGGGTCATTCAAGCCTGAAAGGAAAATAACAAGTAGGTAATGAGTAGAAAATGAGTTAGGCTGCATACCGTGGCAGTTCTTTCAGTGCCAATCTACTTGATTCAGCTCTGCCATAGCCCAAAAGCCTAATGAAAGATCAAAATGGATTGCAAGTCTACACTGATGAAGAGACCAACAGAACCAGTAGCCAAATCCCTTGCATGCAGCTCTTCTAATCCATCCTGATTTACAGCATCTCCTGCTATTCATATCTGGGCTTCACATGCAGGCATTCTGGAGGCTCCTTCCAACAATCCCCCTAAGGCACCTTTCTCTTTATACAGAAACAAAGTCAACAGTGAAATCAGTACCAAACTGCAGCCTGCACGTCCAAGCATCCATAGAGATCAGTCTGCAATTACACTCAATGTATTTTCATTTGAAGCCTACTCTTCAGATGAATCCATCAGAATTAAATGCTAACTCACAGACTAGTTCTTACATCCAGGATGACGAGTGTCTCAGAAATCCTCTGGACTTCTTAAGAAATAATAGACCTGAAAACATGCAAGACTGACCAGAATCACAGCAAGGAAATATATACCAATATAAATGTTTTGGGAATGGCACAAATTACTATTCCCATCTGCACCACCTGAATCACTAAATGCTCTCAATCCTTCCTCTCAAACTCCACCAGAAGTGAGACCTATGGTTCACTAAGTAACCTACTGGATGAACCAAGAGCAAAAGAAATCTGGTGTGGTCAAAATATAAGGCATTTCATGCTCTCTTTAGCCAACCCTCAGACTCACGCTGGAGGAAAGTTGACTTTGTCAGACAGGGATTAAATAGGCCTTTTCTAGGCTTCTCAGTGTCTTACCTAAACACAGAAGCTCCTCGTCCAGCAAGGAAAGAGAATTAGCTGTGCTGCTCTGCTGAGTGGGTGCGGTTTCCATTTGGCTCAAGGAACTGCTCCGTAATTGTGAAAATGTCTGTGGAGGAGGTGGTAGAATAGGAATTTCTGCTGGAACTGGGGCTGCTGTGGGGGCTGGTGTCAGGGTGGTGGGTGGCACTGGAGGTGTTGAGGTGCTGGTGACATCCAGTCCAGCAAGGTCAATGAGGGCATTCTTACTTCCTGTAGCAAACAGCAGATAAGCACAACTAGGAGGGAAGGCAAAATGCTCAGAGCAAGAACATCGTACAGAAGACACTATCAGAGAGATGGTTTAAGTAACATGGATATGCACTTAATCATGGTTTATACCTCTTACAAGGGAGAAAGCCCACACGGTGCGCATCTAACCATTTACTTAAACCAACCCAGATGCCTAGGAAATTTCCATCTGAAAAGCAACACCTGTCTGCTCCAGTCACTGCTTTTTCCCCAGCATTTCTTGTAGCATCATTCATAATCCTCTTAAAATCTTTTGAGCTCACAGAAGACTTTGGGAGATCCTACAGAATTGCAATAAATCAAGGCCACCAGAAAGACAGAGTTGTGGGTAACATATACTGTCTGGATCTAGAATTCTCTCCATATTGTGGAGCAGACTTGTCCCAAGAAGATGTTAACAGACAGCAGTATGCATTTCCTTTACTGCTCTTCATACAGAAAGGCTGAACTGACTCCCAACCAGCAATAATGCATTCAGGTATTTCAAAGGTGAAACTGAAATGTAAAGTGTGCAACTGGCCTAAATTCATAAAAGGTACTGCTGGCAAAGCCAGGACAGGACCCCCACCTGGCTCTCACTCTTCTGCTCTCATCTTTTACATAAAGTTATGTTCTTCTTATATTGCCACATTAAGAGATGGGACAAAAGTGGAGACACAAATGTATGAGAACTTTCAGGCACAAAAACTATTCAGACAAAGGTTTGCTACTGATGTTATCAAAGGCTTTGATTACAAGCAATGGAGAACGCAGCATTGTTGTTCACGTCCAGAATTGTCGTCCCCTTTCTTGTTCAGAAACTGTTGGCCAGAAGAACCATCAAGCCTACTTTACCAGAATTAATAGGAAATCCAGTCTAAAATACTTAAGATTTTAGGAGTAGAAATTAAATAGTTGGCTTCCCAGAAACTCACCTTCCACTCCTGAAATCACTCGGAGATCCACTTCACCATTGATCACTTGCCCCTCTATTGTTTTTCTGTAGGAATTTATCACACGTGATAAGTTGTCACTGGCCTGCAGAATATCTCCTACATGAAAGACAGATAAACACAACTATCAAGACTTTAGTCACTTTGCTCCCACTAATGCTGAGAATAATCAGTTATCAGCTAAATAATTAGCAAGAAAAAACACAATTGTTTATCTACAAATTCTGTTACTGTCTGTTCTGTACCATGCTTCTCCAAACAAGACCCTGACCTTTCTAGGTCCATACACATTACATACACAGTAACAGTGAAAATGACTCCAAGGTTTTGCTCCCCACATAACTCTCTTCCCTTTCCAAGACAGTAGCCGTCCCATATGACCATCCATCCCCAGCCTCCTACCAATACTGTCAAGCCCTTGCCTGAATTTAAATGACAAGCATAAGGAGGCAAGGACCTTGTCCTTTATCTGCTTGCTCAAAGCAAAGCTCATCCACAGTGAAGAGGCACCTTTACAGCAGTCATTCCCTTGCTCAACCCTTGAACAGTCATAGGTTAAGCAGTTAAACAGCAGTTTAAGGAGAAGTGTAGCTTATTTTACCCAAGCTGCTGTCATTATCCTCCGTCTCACTGGCTAGTTTGAATAATGTCCGCCTTTTGGTTTCACACCTTTCACAGAGCTCCTGAGAAGAGAAATCATGACAAAGGGTCTCATCAAGCAGGAGGCACTGTCAGCAATAGCAGTGAGTACAGAACGATTTCCCAAGCGTTCTCTGGAAAGCCCAGAACAGAGAAAGCAGCCTCCCTGTGCTGGACATCCCAGTTGTTTTAATTTTCATCTTCTTGGTGTTCTCCCAATATTGTAATGCTAGCTATAGGGAAAGACAAATTTTCTGCTGTGTTCCACCTATCCACAGCGCTGCGAGGGACAGTTATTATCAGCAATCAGTGTGCTATAGTAGGAGCAAGAATCAGAAATTGCAGCTTCTCGATTCTGCTATGCTGCATCTCTGAAGAACAGCCATACCCGACTTCAACCATATGCAAGAGAGCTATTATCCACTGTCCCTGCAAAGCACTGAGTCCTTTGGTGAAAGGTCTTTAAAAACATGGTTATTACATAGTTATTTCCAACAAGAGCTCTTGTTCCTTGCTACCGCTCTCCATTTTATTGCACTGTTTGTAATTCTTTGAAAAATTCAAAATCTGAAAAAGAACAAAGGACTGACCGCAGTATTTCTGGGAAGCAGCAGCTCAGACCCACCTTCATGAGCTCTCTATCAGCCTCTGATGAGTCCTCTTTGCTATAATGAACCAACATCTCATTCAGCAGTTTCACATTGTTATTTACTTCCTCCAGCGTGTGCATACGTTTTGTCACTTTTTGAATCCGAGCCTCATCCTTCAGGATGCAAAAAGACATGAAAAGTAAGCTTTCCTGTGAGGTTCACAGTACAACTGTAGGTGTTATCTGTAAATCATATCAGGTAATGTCTATTTAAGATTGAGCTAAAAAATCCCGAACAAAACAACAGAAATACACCAGAACAAAACAACTGAATTATTAGGAGAGTCTACCCTGCCCTGGAGGCAGGGGAAGCTTGAATGGAAACATTTCAGCAATCTATATATCCTCTTCAGTCAAGAAACCATACTTTTTTTTTTTTTTTTAAGGGATGCGGGGCAGGGAGAGGCAGAATCACAGTGAGTCATTTCCTGGACTCCAGGTTTGTAATGACTGCCCTGTGTGGATGCATCACAGCTTTGCAAACAGGAAGTTGTTTCCATGAGGCCCAGAGATGACTCAGTCTGATGACTCAGTCCTCATCAACCAGAAGTGGTACAGTGGTGTTTCCACCAAATTCTCATGTGAAAAGCCATCTAAAGTGACAAGAAAGAAATTAATTTCAACATCGCATTCAATTCTGGCACCTTTTTGCACTCAGGTGCACCAACTGCAGACATTTCTGTTTTACAAACACCTCCCAGCGGTGAGCTAGGGGCAAAATTACCTAAGCATTTGTTTCACACAGTGCTGTTAAGTCATCAGATTGCACCCTTTCATGCCACTAATGACCTGGACTACCTGTAAGTTAGTAGTCTTAGAGTTTTTAAGAAAACAATAGGAGGTTGGATGTTGCTAATAGCCAATCTCATTCAATTATCTATGGAATGGACTAACACAATGCTTCTGAAACGTGAGAAAACATATCTGCCATTCACATGATGATGAAGCTCTCCAACAATTTCAAACCACATTTTAAAACTTGCAAAGAACACAGCTGACTGGGTTCAATCCTACAGGACTTTCTTACCTCTTTTACCATGGATTTAATAAGCTTGTTGGCCTCTTGTAAATCGTCTGGATTTTTGCTTTTCAGTAGTTTGGCTAGCAGCTGTAAGACAAGAAGGGGACATGTGGGAAAAAAGACTGGCAAAGGGCAGATGAAGAAATTAAAGGAACAATCCACATAAAAACATATACAGTTCACACTGCTTTCAGAGTCAGTGACTTCACCAGGAGTTATGAAGGGTTTATGTTTTACACAAGTTGCTACATTCTTGCTTCTAAAGAGGACATACATGCTGCCACATCTCAAGAGACTTGATATTAGAAAATTATTCCTCCTATACATGGTTTTTGGCCCTGTTTGTGAAACATTCTTTGCCTGCTAGTGTTACAGCAGGACGGCACTTTAACAGCAAATTACTACATAACCGTGACAGGTCTTAGCATGGATGGACAACGTAGTTGTGTTCAAACCAATGAATTCTTTGAAAGCACAGAACACCTCCCCCAAAATAAAAGCTGAATTAATGTACTTTTCTTCCTTATGTGGGAATCAAATGTTGTTTCTGCATTAGAATTGGATAATATATATTTTTTTATTTCGTGATCTCTGCTGTCATAGTTCTTTTTGGGAGTCTTTCTATTTAACTCGGGGAAGATCTCTGATAGTTTACATCACTTATCCTCTAGATGAACCTTCCCAGGAATGCACGCTCTGTATATAGGTGTATATATGTATATTTTGTCACACACATTGCAAGAATATCCTGCACGAGATCAAACCAGAGAACAGCGTGCCTGAGGAAGCGCCTGAAGAGACATCGGAAGTCCTGGCATCATCCCCCCCCCCCAGTGCTCTTTGTTTATAAGATTGTGAACCTGGAGTACCCAGCCAGTGGGGAAACAGGGCAGGGGGATGGATAAAAGGAAAAACAGGTATAAAGACTGTCATCTTGTGTCCATTAGGTGCTCCTGCTTGTGGGACGCCTGCCATTGCGATCGTGAATAGAATCTGCTTTTATCAGAGATACTGTCCTGACAAAAATTATTTGGATGTTTCCAACACTTATTCTAAACATGCATTAAGTAATTACTTTTTGTTAGTGGTTACAACACAAGTCTTCCTTATACCTTGGATTTTTCCTCATCATCAAACACAGGGTTTTTGGGACGAGGTGGTGGTGAAGGAATCAGGATTTTGTCCACAGGAATCACAGGATCAAACGTAACAATCCCTGAAAGCAGAGAGGAACCCACAGTGATTTGCAGCACAGTCAGGCCAGGCAATGCACCCTTTTATTCACGTGCTGCTGTCAAAGTGAGCAACCAGCCAAACTGTCCATCGATGCTACTGCACTATTCCAACGCACAACACAGCATCAAAAAATCAGTGAGCACACTAGCTAGAAAAAAAACAAAGAACATTTTCTTTGATAATGGCCAAAACCCCAGCAACTGTTTTACCATCTCCATACTGTTCTAAGCCAGTATAATTAATAGTTCTCTGCTATTTGTCTTTTCCTCTTTCACATCAGCTGTTGAGCCACTTCTCAAAGTCCCAGACAACCTAGCTTTGTGCAGACTCGAGGGCACTACACTTTTTTCTATAATTGAGCTGAGCAGGAACACAGACAGCATTGCAAGCTGGGGTGATGAGCAGACTCCTAATCATTAGAACCATGAGTGGTGGAAGAGCCAAGCTTTCTGCCTGTCCCCTTGCCAAACACCAAAATTTGTGCTCTACTCCCAGAAGTTTCCCTAGAACAATTTTATCAGTTTTTGAAGCCATGTGTTCCTCAATTAAGCTTCTTCCACTTTGCCTACACAATAAATTTCTATCAGTGTAAAGGTACAACTGTAAAGCAATATCATTAAAAGAACACAAAACGCTACAGAAATAATCTTATTTCTCTTCAAACTGGCCTTAAATGATTTAAAGAGCAGTTCTGGGACAAGAGTGGGAGGAAGGGCATGGAGACCCCTACAAATCCAAAGAAAAGCATTTGCAAGGTGTTTCACTAACCTAGGTGAAAATTAAATAAAAATAAAAGGCCAGTCCCCAAAGTCAGTGAGTAGCTTTCTCAGTGTTTCAGGGAATTCTTCCCTTGTTCCATGTCCTCTCAAATCTGCTCATATCATTAAAAGTTTTTATGTCTTGTGCCATTCCTGCATACAGGCACAGGCTAGAAAGAATGCATGAATGAGCAGCTGACCTCCTACCTTGTCGCTTCAGCATGTAGTAGGCATCTTTGATTTTATATTCTTCTGGTAGTGCCACTGTCCAGCTATACAGCAATTCAATGACTTTGGTCTTCACTTTCTCTGAGACCCGATCTCCTAGGTACTAAGAGTGAGAAAAAGATGAAGACCCTCCACATTCTTATTTTCTTTTTAAGAAGAAAGCCCAAACCCAGACAACAGCGGGAGTTTAGTGATACACACTGAAGTATATAACCAAAGATGTAAAACACCATATTGGGATGAAAAAATGTTTCTCTAATTTTTCTGAACTAACTGTGAACAAAGTCTTTGTGATTTATGATCTTCGCAAAAAAAAGAACAGATATCCTGTTAGTTTCAAAATTTTGCTATTTAAAAATTATTCAAACGCAGATACTGCACCTTCCCCACTGTCTTTATTGGGAAAGAATTTTGCAATACTTCACTGTATTAACTATGCCTTGGGGTGTCTCCATCTATCTTCTGCCACTTTAAACCAATCATGGATACTGAAGAGAGCCTTGGCACTCTGTATGACAAATTGGCAAATTGTAAGTGAGACTACAACTCTGAGGTTAATGCCAGATCTCATGCTCTAACTCTTGCATCACTGATGTTGGGGTGATCCCTCCCTGTCCTAGAAATATAAAATTAAACAAAGAAAACAAGGAAAAAAATCACCAAGCAGTTGATGGCTCAATGCTTCATGTAACACAAGGGCTTTCATAACAGTACAAGGGTATATACTATTAATGTATAATAGTAAATAAGCACAGCTCACTGAGAAAAGCAATAAGAAGAGCACATAAAAAGATTAGCAAACAAATGCTCGTTGAATATACACTAATGAATGCAATGAAACAGACAGAAACATTCTGGAGGTTGCCTGCTGCTCATGAAGGCCAGACAATAAGTAAATGCAGCAGCAAGACTCAGGGACTAACCTTTGGAGACACAACTTTTATTAATTCATTCAAAAAGCGAAACTTTCCTACTTCATTATGAAATCTTCTCCCACAATTTTTCATACAGGCTTCCAGCACCTGCATTCAAGTAACAGAAACAAGAGCTGAAGCAAACACAAAAATTCTACAGCAACAGCACACGTGTTCTGCTTATAGGGGAGCTGAAGGAATCCCGTCAGTGGCCTACAGGCATGAACCCCCAATCTTTAGGTGACACACCAAGAAGGGCTGCAGCAACTCTCCCACTCCCAGGAATGTATTTATGAGTCAATTACCTCCCTATTAGAGTTCACAACAAGAAACACAAGCTTTACCTGAGAATAACAAAAGAAAGCAGCTGAAACATACAAAGACTTGTCTGCAGCTACTAACTAATATGGACACTTCAGTTTGGCAAGCATGCTGCCTCCCAGCAGAGAAGAAGGGAATCCAGCCCCAGAAGTAGCCCCAGCTGACCTCACTAACACACACTGTGCTCCTTCTGTACTCTGCATGGAAGATGCCAAATGATGTGTAACTGGATTGGAGAGAGGTGGCAAGGACTACCTACTGTCAAGGCTTGGACTGCCTCCCATTCCTGCGGTGACTGGATCTTATGAGCCAGGAGTCTCACAGCTATCTGCGGCCTGAAACAAGGCAGGTGCTCATTACAAACAAAGCAGGCAAACACAGCAAGGGATTTTCAGGCTTTCACAAATACTGCTGTTTAAATGCGAGGTTTATTTTAATCATATGAAAAACATCAGCCAGTACTTTTAGGCTAACAAAAAATCTTCAGGGCATCTCTGTAAGCCTGGTTGTTTGTGTGCATAAAAGGAAGTAGGGCCGGTAGTCTTAAAGCAATTCCAGATTCCTCCCTGGGATGGGCCAAACAACACCCAAGTACAGTGCCCAAGCCCAGGAAATCACATAATTACTCAATTCATTAATTTCCTTTTTCCAGAAGAAAACATATTCCTTGCTCACAGGAATGCTGTGACCCAGGTTTCCTCAGTTAAGTCCTGTACAGATTTTAATGATGTGAAGCACTAGGAGTTATAACCCCATTTTACAGACTGCAAACTACGACAAGTTTGGCTGGATGAGAACTCTGCAGCAGCAGAGGCTGACAAGAGGCAGATTCAGGATTCACTTTTCCTAGTGCTCAGTTTGCACATAAACCATGCTGCCCTTCACATAAGAAAAAGCAAACTTTGCAGCACGTTTTTTCTTTTGATGCCAATCTCCTTTGCAATATCAGTATATATAGGAAGGCCAATATGAAACTCTAACGATCAAATGACATGTTCTAAATCGCATACGTTTAATTACTAAGTCTAAAGAGGTTCAGGACACTCACCCTTCAAGCTCTTTGTTGATCTGGTCACAGAATCCAATGATATATTCCCAGTCTTCTTGCCTGTTAGATGGGTTAGTGGCTTTATCTTTGGCAAGGAAAAGAGAAGATGTTACAGCTCAAGAAAAAAGAAACAGCGTAAAAGGTCACGCACTTCCTAGAGAAAAGCCTTTGACATCTGTTACCAACTATAAAATGAAGATAGAAAGTTCACATATGCTACTTCTGTTCAGGAGAAAGGATACATACAAACTGAGGCACCCAAACAACCATCGAGAATCAGATTTCCAAAAAGACAGATGCCAAACATGAAATACTTTGAAACATGCAATTTCCATATTGTAAATGAGAGTAAAAAAGAAAATATTTGAGCTCACACAACTTCCCTCTGCCTGAAATGTTATTTGGTTATAGCATTAAACTCTTTAGAGGCTAAACTCTTTGATTTTTTATATAGGAAATTGTTTCTGTATTTCCTGGGAGTTTTATAGTAGCAAGAGCTGGCAGATTAGATGTTTAATATCTGTCCATTTAGCTCAGACACTTGTTTTAGAGCATCACTGATCAGTTAGATGCCTCAGCATTTCTCCTGGGAACAATGAATTGAAATTTATTATATACATTGAGTTGTTCTTGCAAGTAATGAACACCACTGCCTGTGCCTGATAGGGAATTTAAATCCTGGATGCCCAGAGAGATGCTGCACTGTGAGACGTGCTACTGACAGATCCTCCGTCAAACACCAGCATCACTCATATCACACTGGCTGCAGAAACCCGAGGCTATCAGCACATTTTTTGTTAGGAAAGCATTTTCTCCATGAGTTTTACTTGGCTCCGATAGACCAATGAATTTACAGCAGACAAGATTCCCACGTTAATCTGATTTTCCAGATGAGATTACTAGACACAGATTTTTCTTTCCTGTAAGAAAAACAATGCACTGTGCTACCTAATGGCTGATGTTTAAGAAGCACTTCTCAAAATTTGAATACAATGCAAATAGAAACAGAAGAGAACGCATTACTTGGCCAAATAGTATAGAGGGCAGGATAAAATACAGGCAATTGTTGGAAACATGACGCTTAAACCTTATTACAACACTCACAGCTGCAGAGGCTCTGGAAGCATTGCAAAAACAGAGCCTTGCAACAATCTTAAGTATTTTCATGCAAATCAAATAGCATTGTGTTCTAAAGTAGTTCTGCTGCTCTGCAGGCCGAGATGAAAGAAGCAGGGCTTATTCTGGGATGCACAACCGACTTGTTTGTGCTCTTCCTGTATTTAATAAACGAATTCCTATAGCTCCAGCCAAGAGCCCTGCTTCTTTCAGAATAAGGAGAAGGATCTGCTGAAGATAGGAAAATGTAAGCAATGTTTTCTTGTCAAGCTCTAATTTCAAAGTTGTTCAAACATTTCTAAAGATTTCTTGGAATGATCCTTGATTATTCTGCACACTTCAATTGGATTCAGATTCTTTTCATTTCTTGCACATAACAACAGGAAATTCCCAGGAGGGAAGCACTGGTGAAGAGAGGCTGCATTCCACACAAAGCAAACCTGATTTCTAACACTCGTAAAATCTCCATGTGTAACTGCAGTTCATAAAAGTTAATCTTCCTGACCAGCAGCTTTGCCCTGGCACTGAGGATCAATGTGCTCCCACACAAACAGCAAATACCTTTACTGATGTGCTCACTGATCTCAGAACAAGCCACGCTAACACAGACTCATAGAATCACCAAGGTTTGAAAATACCTCCAAGGTCACCCAATCCAACCGTTCACCTAGCACCAATATTTCCCCTCTCAACCACGTCCCTCAGTACAACATCTCCACGCTTCTTGAACACCCCCAAGGACGGGGACTCCCCCACTCCCTGGGCAGCCCATTCCAGCACCTGAGCACTCCCTCAGAGAAGTATTTCCTGACGTCCAACCTGAACTGGCACAACGTGAGGCCGTTCCCTCCCGTCCCATCGCTGTTACATGGGAGAAGAGGCCGAACCCCACCTCACCACAACCTCCCTGCAGGCACTCGTACAGAGCGATACGGTCACCCCTGAGCCTCCTCTTCTTCACACTACACGATCCCAGCTCCCTCAGCTTCCCTCCACGGGATTTCTGTTCCACACCCTTCTCAGCTCTGTTGCCCTTCTCTGGACGCGCTCCAGGGCCTCAATGTCTTTCCTGTAGCGAGGGGCCCACCGCTGAGCGCAGTACTTGAGGTGCGGCCTTGCCAGTGCTGGGAGCAAACCAAGCAAGCCAGTTTTCCTTGCTTACCCTTTTCAGCATGTCCCCACATGAAGCTGCATTACGTTAATGAAGAAATAATCTAAAATCCCCTTTTTTTATGTGGAAAACTTAAAACCTAGGCCCATGGCAATACAAGAAGAAAAAAAAAGAAAAAAGAAATTAAAAAAATTGGAATATGTCATCCGTCTGCATCTATTATATACCTGCATTGCCTAAGCCTGACAGGAATGTGATAGAGTAAGTTTCCTTTAGGAAGGAGCAGAACAGGCAGCACTCAAGTCAAAGGATCCAGCGGGGCTCACACAACCAATGTTGTTTTCTAACCTCCTCTTTTATTTCAACTAAGTGCAAAGAAAGAGCATGCAGGCAGGAATAGAACAGGAAGGATCACCTTCACTCACCCCACTGCCTGAAATGAGACTGAAGATGAAGATGCAAGATAATCGCAGACCAAAGCGCAGCACTGGAACACAAGGGTGATGTTACTTCATGGATTTGTGCACCTACCCCATGAGAAAGACAGGGCAGCTGGAAGGCTGAATAGCATTTTTATTGAATTTGGCATCTTCCTGTGACTGGGAAGCTGCTGTGCTGCCAAGCAGCTCTTGCCCTGCCCTTGTATGAAGGGCACAGCAGGTGCACACACCCCTCAAGTTTAGTGTTACACAGTACATCTTACTGATAGTTACAAAAAAAATAACCTCAGAAGGCCCGGTGAGAGCAGTCAGATGCACAGCCTCTGCAGCCTGCTCTCCTCATCTGCACGGTTGCTCCAGTAATTTATTTACAAGCGATCCGCGCTTCCTCACTGTGGGAGGAGCTGTGCGATCACACCAGAACAAATCATGGTAGCAGTGACCAGGCATAAACGTTTCACCTTAGATGAGAGAGCAATGCTCAAGCGTTTAACACCATGGGTTACTGAAACAGAAGCAGGCAACAGTGCTTGCAGCGAGGAAGTGCTTTGCAGTGCTGCTCTCAGCATGTTCTCCAGTGACAGAGCTTCACTGACCACACAAGCAGGATGTTATCCTCTCTCTCAACTTCCACAACTAAAAATAAAAACAAAAAGCAGCCAAAGAGCTTTCCAGGTTGCACAATCTAAAATATCCTTCCTACTACAAATATTTCCATATACATACTGAATTTGGTGAGTCAGTCCTGCTCAGAGGAAGATTAAAGGGAAGGGATGTGGGCGTTCCTTCACGTGTCTCACTGGCTACCATTAAAAAAAGAAATATTGACAAACTGTGGGAGCTCAGAGAAGGAGTGGAACGATGAGGGGACAGAAGGGGTTGAGCTAAAACAAGAACTGAGAGCTGAAAACATCCTGTAGCCGATAACCGCTGTAAGCAACATTAACACCGCGCACTGAATTAAATTTCATATAAACGAACCAAAAAGGAACAAGAATTATTTCATCTTAACAGAACCACGGCTCAAAAACCACAACAGCTTTTACGTTCTGAAGCGTTTAGGGGAAACACAAGATCATTAAGTCTGGAAAAGACCATTAAAGGCCACTAAGCCCAGCCGCCGCCCCGTCCCGCGGCAGTCGCAGCCCCCGCTGCCCGCACGGCGCCGTGACTGCGGGCACCGGCAAAGGACGGAGGCAGCAGCGCCAGGCCCTGCGCCGGGAACACCGGCAAGACAAACCCGGCCGGCCGGCCCACGCGGGGCCCTGCAGCCGCGCAGCGCGACGCCGTTACAAAATCATTTTCCCTAACAACGGATTTTTAAATACTGCAGTCTGCAGCCTTCCCACGGGCACGGCGGACATCCGCAGCTCCTCCCCGCCCCCCGCAGCGCTGCCGGGCGCTCGGAAACACGGCCGTACAGCGCAGAAACGCAATTTGCGTGGGAACCGCCGCTGCTCCGCCCGGGGGGAGCCGGGCCGACAGAGCCGTGCGGGGGGAGAGGCGAGAGCAGGGGGAGACGGGGAGCGGCCTCCGAGTAAAGGCACCGGGAGCGGCGAGGACGGGGGCTGAGAGGGAGAGGGTGGAGAAAAGAGGGGCTGGAGGGCTCGAGCCCGCGCTACTCACTCAGCCACGACTCCAAGCTCTCCCCTTCCGCCTCCGCCATGATGCCGCCCCGCCCCGCCCCGCCGGCGCGAGAGCCGAGCGCGCGCTCCCCGCCGGGCCGCCCTCGTTCCGCTCTGCGTCAGGAGGAGTTCGGTGCCGCGCGAGGTAACTCCGAACTTCCGGAGTTCGAATCCCGCGGCCGCCCGCAGCACCGGGAGGAAACGTCCCGCACTGCCACAGCTCCATGTTCTTTTTGAGCTGAACGCGGCTTTTTGGAGCGGTTTCTTTTTCTTCTCTTTCCCGCAGGCGTGGCCGGACCGCCTCCGCCCCCGGTCCTGCGCGCTCCACAAGATGGCGGCGCCCACGGCGGCGGGGCTGCGCCCGCGTCTGCGGGCATGGCTGCCGCGGTAAGTGCGGCCGGGCCGGGAGCGACGCTCACTGCGGTGATGTCGGTAACGGCGGCGTGAGGCGCGGGGCTGCCTGCAGGCGGGCTGCGGGGTGGGAGCTGACGGCCGGCTGAATGGGGGCCAGCAGGTGCCCAGGCGGGCGATGGCTTCGTGGCTTGTATGAGAAATGGCACGGCCAGCAGCAGCGGGGAGGTGAGCATCCCAGTGTCTCAGCGCTGGCGAGGCCGCACCTCGAGTACTGCGCTCAGCGGTGGGCCCCTCGCTACCGGAAAGACATTGAGGCCTTGGAGCGCGTCCAGAGAAGGGCAACAGAGCTGAGAAGGGTGTGGAACAGAAATCCCGTGGAGGGAAGCTGAGGGAGCTGGGATCGTGTAGTGTGAAGAAGAGGAGGCTCAGGGGTGACCGTATCGCTCTGTACGAGTGCCTGCAGGGAGGTTGTGGTGAGGTGGGGTTCGGCCTCTTCTCCCATGTAACAGCGATGGGACGGGAGGGAACAGCCTCACGTTGTGCCAGTTCAGGTTGGACGTCAGGAAATACTTCTCTGAGGGAGTGCTCAGGTGCTGGAATGGGCTGCCCAGGGAGTGGGGGAGTCCCCGTCCCTGGGGGTATTCAAGAAGCGTGGAGATGTTGTACTGAGGGACGTGGTTACTAATTCTGGATGACAGTGGGGATGGGTTGGGGTTGGACTTACTGATCTTAGTAGTCTTTTTCCAGCCTTAATGATCCTGTGATTACTGTGCAGCTGTGTCAGGGCACAGGTACTTCTGCACTGCTTTTGCTCTTCTCCAAAGCATACCTGAAATGTAGTTTCCTGCTGCAAAATACATACCTATGATTCTATTCTAATATTCTTCTTCATCCTCTCCCCCCCCCCCAACCCACTAGCACTTTATCCAAACTATCTGGGCCCCAACACATTGCAGCTGCTGGCTGTGAACCCTCAGCACTTTTCTCTCCAGTGGGAGTGAGGTACAGCCATTGCTGCAGAGCAGTGCTGACCTGATAGGTGCGTTGCGCTTTGCTTTTGTTACACTGATTTGTTCCAGTGTTCAGCTCAGTGATTGCCAGCATGCAGCTTCCTGAGCTGCAGTGCTGGGCTCCTATTCAGTTTGCTGTTTGTGGTGCAGGGATTGTTTTGCAGCAGCATTGTGGCCCTTGTACATTAATTAGTGTCTACAGCTCTGCTGTTGCGAGTGAATAAGTGATGAAGGTGGAGGCACCTCTCACATCTAATAGGGATTTCCGAGATGTGTTCTCATGGCTGTCCTGCTCCCGTCTGGGACATACCAGGCGTTGATTTACAACCTTCCTTCTTATCTTGTTCTTTTCAGGTTGGTACAGGTGAGATGGAGTCGCTACAACCCTAGCTTCCTAGAGCCAGAAGTGAACAAAGAATTCTATCAGAAACCTTTTAATGAGCTGTCTGAAGAGGAAAAGGAAAAGCAAGAGCTTAAGGCTGTTCGTCCCATAAAAGCAGCTCCTCCCAGTATCTCCAGCTCCGTTTTCAGCGACCCTATGATCAGGTCAGAGGAAGCATCATCTCTGTTACAGCTAGGTCCTGTGGAGCCAGATACTTGGGAGCTGGACTATCCTTCTTGGCCTTTTCTTGCTGTGCTGCACGTTGCCTTCTGTAACAGCACAATCTCTTTATTTGGGTTAATCTTTTCCCACAAAGCCAGTCTATTGACTGATAATGATTAGAGATAATTTAAGCAGATCTAGCAGCGAGCGCCCAGGCTTAAGCATGTGAAAAACGCAAGGGTGGGGACCCTTATTTCTGCAAGTGATGAACTGAGAATTTAAATCAGATTGCACTGGGCTTTGTGTTCACAGTAAATTCACCAATATGATGATGAAGGATGGAAATAAAGTGCTGGCCAGAAGCCTCATGGCTCAGGTGAGTGCTCATGCTTCTTCCTTCTAACTCTCTTAATGCCTTATCTTCTGTATGCTTTCTAATGAGGGGCCATATATGTGTCACTTGTATGACACATTTTCAACCCCTGCTCTGACCTACAATAATTGGTATTAGTTGGTGTTGTTCCAGCTCTTAAAATGGGGACATGTGTTGCCCAAACTGCTAATTACATAGGCTGTGGGATCCTGAGCACCAAGCTTTGGAGGGGAAAATGCTCCGTGCACACAGATCCATATTGCTGTCTCTGCTTTTTCCCGTCCCTCCCATGGCACCTGTCCCAAGTTATGCTACTTGACCTCCTCACCTCAAATGCAATGTCTAATGAAGATACTGAGAATCTGGAAGAAAGTGAAGTAAAATTATTTGAGTAAGAGAATCCCTGATGTGCCTGTTACCTGTAGAACTGAAAAACCAGCTGTAGGTTCAAATGTATATGAAATTCTTGAAAAAGTGGTCTAATTTCATGGGATAATCCATCTGTTCTGCCCATCTCCTTTCTTGACTTTATCTCAAGACTTTAGAGAACATTAAGAGGAAGCAACTGGAAAAGTACCACAGAGCTCCAGATGATGAGAAGGAGACAGTTGAATGCAACCCTTATGTCATTTTCCACCAGGCTCTGAAAAACTGCCAGCCTATCATTGGACTCAGCAACATCACGAGAGGTGGCAAAACCTACCAGGTGAAATAAGGGGGTCTTGAGCACATCTGGTCAGGGGAGAATTAGCTAGGGAAGCAAATGAGCTGGTTGCTACCCCTTCAGTTCAGCCATTCCTTTTCCCCAGGAAGAAAAACAGTTTGCAATCTGGATTAAAACAACACCTAAAAACCCTATCCAGGATTACACCTCTGTCCTGTGAGCATGGTAATTTCTGATGAAGACAGGCTGAGGGAGCTGGGCTTGTTCAGCCTGGAGAAAAGAAGGCTGCAGGGTGACTTTATTGCAGCCTTTCAGTACCTAAAGGGAGCCTACAAACAGGAGGGGAATCAACTCTTTGAAAGGGTAGATAACAGCAGGACAAGGGGAAATGGTTTGAAGTTGAGGGAGGGAAGATTTAGGTTGGATATCAGGGGGAAGTTCTTTACTATGAGAGAGTGGTGAGGTGCTGGAACAGCTGTCCAGAGAGGTTGTGGATGCCCTGTCCCTAGAGGTGTTCAAGGCCAGATTGAATGGGGCCCTGGGCAGCCTGGTCTAGCAATAAATGGGGAGGTTGGTGGCCCTGCATGTGGCAGGAGGGTTGGAGATTCATGATCCTTGAAGTCCCTTCCACTCTGAGCCATTCTGTGATTCCCTTAGAGGCATCACTCTGTTTCTCTGACTAGATAAGTAGGATATTGTTGTGATTTAACCCAGCAGATAGCTAAAAGTACCACACAATGATTCACTTACCCTCCCCCCTCCCTCCCTTCCCACCCAAGTGAGATTGGGGAGAGAATTAGGACAAAATGCAGTGGAATTCGTGGGTTGAGATGAAGACTATTTACTAAGGAAAAAAAAAAGTGAAAGAAAATAACAGTACTTATACATACCTACATGGAGATATATATATATATTTATATGTATATGTGTACACAGACAAAAACAAGTGATACACAAAAGCAATTGCTCACCACCCAATGACCAATGCCCAGCCAGTCCCCAAGCAGCAGCCTCTGCCCAGCTAACTCTTCCCCTATATTTGCATGATGTCATATGGTATGGAATACCTCTTTGTTCAGTTTGGATCAGCTGCCCTGGGCCTGTCTCTTCTCAGTCTCCTTGCTGGCAGAGCAATACAATAAGCTGAGGAGCAGGAATGTCCTTGGAACTACCCAGCATTAGGTATAAACAATGGCGGGTTATCAGTTTTATTTTTCTTCTAATGCCAAACATACCGAAGACTTTGAGGAAAAACTGATTTCTGTCCCAGTGGAACTAAGATATGCAGCAAACATTGCCTAAGGAGTCAGAGATCAGTGGAAGGCAGCAAAAGAATCAGCATACTGGTGCTAGCAGTCCCACCCTCTTTGCTACATCATCGCACTTGAGTAGAAGCCCCAGAGCTCTGACTTGGGTCACTGTAGCAGAAAAGATCAACCAGATAACTGTCCCTCTCCGTGCAGTAACTGTTGTGGTTTAAATGTGTCCCAGGTCCCGGTGCCTTTGAAGGACAACCGGAAGCGCTTCTTGGCCATGAAGTGGTTAATCACTGAGTGCAGGGAGAATAAGCACCGCCGGACGCTGATGCCTGAGAAGCTCTCTGAGGAGCTGATTCAGGCCTTCAACAACGAAGGACCCATCATCAAAAAGAAGCATGTGCTGCACAAGATGGCAGAGGCCAACCGGGCTTATGCCCACTTCCGCTGGTGGTAGGGCCTCTGCATGGGATGCACATGCTGCAGAGCTCTGTCACTGCTCTCAGGCCTGGGGAGCGGAGTCCCAGGGCCACCTGCTTGAGAGAAGCTGGGGATTAGAGGGAAAGGTGGAAAATCCCTTCTGGACAGCTTCTGAACTAAGCCAAGGAAAGTTTCCCTAGTCCCCATACAGTTCATTTGCTTTGTGCTTATCTGGATGGGAAAAGGGGGAATCGGAAATAGTTACTGATCCTTGCATGGATATGCTAGTTTTTCATAACCACTTTCCTGTGAAGACAAGCTTTAGATGCAACACTGTACAAAATAATCTATTCCACTTACATGTTTCCTAGGGACTTTTAAATCTGTGCTCTTGCAGCAACATTTTTCTCTTTCCGGCTGCATAAATAGGAAAGAAAGAGCAGATCTGGAGGGTTTTTTTCCTTACCATAACTAGCCTTGACTTTCAGTTCTGGTCATCAGCAACATTGTCTGTATGGATGTCAGGGAGATGTTAACAGAAAAAATAATATCATTGCTTTATGGGGAAGGTTTCTCGATTCCAAACCTTTGGCTGTTGCTTCAATCTTACACTGTTCTTTCCAGCTTCTCTGGTTGCATGAACCCCCTCCCCTCTGTCACTCTGGAGGAAATAATATCACAACCTTCTTGCCTCAGTCAGGAGCAACTTTTAAGCATTGTTTACATCTCAACAGCTACTCAGAGAGAAAGCAGGGCACATGTTAGTGGAAAAGTTTTATTACAAAAAACACCCAATAGACTATTTTGTTTTCTTTCTTCCTTTCCCATTCTTATTCTCATAAGAAACATACCATACTTGAACCTTAGTAGATTTTGAAAAAACCCAGAACAGTTACTGTATAAAACATATAAAACTTGTTTCTAGCTACATGTGCTTGAGAACCCTTATCCTGCTGGAAGCTGCCAGCAGATATTGGTAGCTAACAATCCATAGTCATACACCCCTGCAGATACTGCCAGTCTGCTGGAAGTAATCAGGGAAAAGCAGCAATTTGGTGAGCTATTTGTGATGATTCTGACCACAGTATTTTCTGTAACTTTTCCGAAACAACCTGTTTTGAAACTGTGAGCTGTGAAATATTTCCCTTTTGCCTCCCTCAGCAGTGTTGGCTCTTGGGTCAACCAGCATGCTCTCAGCTTTCCTTAACACTTGTATAAAATGCTGGTTTAAGCTAGAAGTCTTCCTTGCGTTCTGCTGGCAGCAGCCCATCATTAAACAAAATGAGTGGAAGAATTTGCTGGTTTCGATGTGCCCCCCTGTCTAAATATCCAAAATCAGGCTAGCACCAGTCACAGACTGATAGATGACAGTTATATACCCAGAGGCTCTAGCCAGTATAAATCCTATTTACAGGAAGTGCTTAAAAAAATAAAAGAAATTCAAACTTGGTATGAAGCTTGCTGGTGAAAGTGCTGTGGACACCTCTCCACCTCTGTGTAGAGGGGGGTTAATCTGTCACTTCGCTATAATAATATTTCTGGGCAGCATCTGTCATCTTCCAGTCAGCAGCCCGGAACTCAATGATCTCCAGCAGCAGGAGCTGCGACAGGGAGCTGAGTCCCTCCTGTAAAAGGAAGCCATCTCGAAGGAGTGAGAAGAGCTCATCCATCCGCTGGGAGTTCATCTTCTCTAGCTGTTCGCCAATGCGGTGGAGCTGTAGAACCAAGCAGTCCACCTTCAGAAAGAAGAGAAGGAGGTGGTTGAGTACAAAGGAATTGAGAACTTTGGCATATCAGTGGAGGCCCCATCAGTCACTTCTGGATCAACTCATGCTGCTCCTTCTGCTCTGAATTTTCAAGAGGTGACAGTTCTGTTCCCTCAAGTTGCTGTGATTCAGGAGGCTGAATGGTAAGTGCTGGGAAAACACATCCTGAACTCCCCTACCTTGTGAGCAAAATTGCCAGAAAAATGAACCATTAACAGATGAAACAGTTTTACCTTTCTGCAGGATGCCCACAACGAGTTGGCAAGACTGAAGGCAGAAGCTGGAGTAAGAACAGAGGGAAATAGGTGGAACATGTTCTAAAAATCATAGAAAGTCAGGAGATTTACAGGAAACGGGCACTGACTGAATCTTTGGATAGGAGGGGTAAGTCAATGAATCACAGGGGTGGCAGATTTGTGCTGAGATGAGGAAAAAAAAAACAACGAAAGGCCCCATCCAAGGGCTCATACACTTTACAGTAATCCACGGGCAGCTCAAACATGCCCTGAGCATGTTTCTGCACCTTTATATGCTGACCAGACACATATAAAGCTGCAATTCCAGAAGAGCCTAGAGCCTGCTGGCATTTGGCACAGCATCAGCTCTGCAAGCCCAGACAGATGAGTAGCAGCTACACAAAGCATTGTGCATGTCACTGAGACCTGCAGGACACACACAAACACTCTGTAGGCATGCAGCCACTGCAGTGTCTGCCATCACCTCCCATGGCTACAGTGCCCCAGTAGATCAGTCTGACAGCTGCTTTTCCAGATGTCCAGCAACTAGAGTTGCCAGAAAAGCAGCTGCTTTCTGTGAAAATAGGAGAGAGTAGTTACATTTTTCTTGTATGACGGGAGATGAACTTGCAGAATGCTAGACATCCCTTATCTCAAGGATTGGCTGTGCTGCTGGGTCTCTGCAGCAGTCTTCAGCCAGTAATGACATAGGCAACAGGGAAAAAAAAGCTATGCAAGGGAAGGATGTATAGCATGGGCAAGGGAGTCACAATTAGCACCTCTATCCTGCTTCCTTCTGGAGTGCAAGCCCTCCTGTCCAGTAGGTTTCCTTCCAGCACATGATGGGGAGGAAGGCTCCTGCCTGGCCGTAAAGCTCTCTTCACCCCCCAGGGCTGTGCTTTTTGCTTGTCCTTCACTGAACAAAGGGCACATGACCAACCCTCCTCACCTCTTCCTCCTTCTGTAGGCTATCATGCTGTGCTAGTCGGAACAGGCAGTCGTAAACAGGGTTCACCAAAGCCATCATGGGCATGTTGTTCACCTGTAAGGAGGCAGGAGCTATTGTCAGCTTGGTGGCAGGAGGGGAAGAGCCTTCAGCTATTTTAAATAATTCTTCTCTTGCTGCATTTCAAAGAAGGGAGAAAACTGTGCTGCCAAATGCAGCAATGGTGTTATTTACATAGAAAACCAGACTTTTGACTCTCCAACAGCCAGAGAAGCTCAACAAGTGATGAGGAAATATCTATTTTTAAATGTAAACAGGTAGTCATGGGAAATACACTTCTTGTATCAGCATTCTTCCTGCCTGCAGGAACTGTATCACTTTTACATCCACACCAAGCAGGCATCTAAATACACACACTGCAGCAAAGGCTTGCAGACATTCCATTAGTATGTGGGTTAGAAATTATTTGAGCACCTAAGTGACTAAACAAAATGCAGTTACCCTTGGACTTAACAGCAACTGGTTTGACCTAGGATATTCAGAACAGGTTAAATCAGGGGATTTCAAACACCATGTACAAAACACAGTAGCTCAGACTTTGTGACTGTCCTCAAAGCCATCTCTGCCTCTTCAAGGCTTATTACTTGCTCGTATGTAGCAATAACCTAGGAGCATCCTCATTCTGAGAACTGGCTTTGGTCCCACTCTGCTGAACTGTGGCCCTGGGGTGTTGTAATGCACATTCAACACTTCTGCCCTGGACCAGGGGCCCTTCTGGTACCCTTCAGCATCACCCAGGTACTCCTGCTCTGGCTCCTTACCTTCAGGTAGTCAAAGATGTTGCAGATGAATGTGACGTAGCAGATCCATGCCTGCAGTGACCGGTTGCGCAAATCCTCTCTGTCCTTGTACTCCTGCTGCAGCCGGTTCAGCAGGCTCCTCCGGAAGATGCTCTGACCGACCTGTTTGCTCTCTGCCTAAGACCCCACAAAAGCAGGATGGAGGGATGAAACTGGAGCAGAGAGGGGCAGGGGGGATTGGGATTTGGATGTTGCAGGACCATCCTGATACCCTCCTGTGATGCACAAAGGCTGCAGCTGTCTGCACCCGCCAGCTGCACATCTGTATCCTGCCAGTGCAGCGGCCAAGTGGAAGAAGAGAGATGCTAGCTGAAGAGTCAGAGTGCAGGCTAGAAGAAGTCCCGGCCTAGCATAGGTTAGCAGCATTTTCCTGTCCAGACACAAATATCTCTTACCTGGATGATGGTGTAGCAGATGCGCCCTGCCTCCTTGCTGAACACACAGTCTTTGAGGGACTGGTCAACTATAACATTGGCCACTTTATCCAGATCCACATTACTGGGGTCTGTAGAGAGGAGAAATACTGTCTGGATCCAATATTTCTTGTGCCCTGCTTGCTCCAAGATATCTGGGAAGCAACCAAGGTTAGCATGGAGTACCGTACAACCATGTCATATGGTACAGAAACTCATGCTCACTCCCACAGTCCCTCTTGCACACCAGCTGCTTTGGGCATACCACATCCAACAACTGCACAGTCTTTCCAGGCTGGACACACAGCCATAAAGATGGAAAAGTGATGGAGAAGAGCATGGTAATGAAGGGAGGCAAGAAGTTGATCTGTATCTGAAGTCTCAGCACTGCTTTGAAGTTTGGCTAGTGGCAGACAGGCAAGCAAATTCCCACTGGGCTTTGAATAGAGACATGACCTGTGAGCAGGAGATACCAGGGGACAGGGTGCAGAAACTGGCCACAGGGAGAAGAGCGAGGGGCAAGATCTGAAGAGAGATGCTGAGTGAGAACAGAAGGCAGCACCACTGATGAGAGAAAAGCATTATGATGAACATGGTCCTCTGAGAACCTGGAACAGCTTGCTGCACAATTCAACAGTAAGGTAGAGGTGGGGGAGAAGAGGCAGGGGACGAAGAACCTCCTGAAGGGATTCAGTTCTGTATCAACAGCGTTTACGAAACAGCTTTCCTAGGCTTAGCAATTGGTGACAGCAGAAGAGGCCCAAGTATCTAGCCACACCAGTGAGCCAAGCTGAGTGTGGCAGAAAAGCTAGAAAAAACCTGCTGACCTTTGAGTGCTGTTTTCAGCAGCTTCTGAGTCTCAATGTCAAATGACTGTATTTTATACTCTTCTTTGCCTGTTTCCCCCATGACTGGCTTCCTCCAACAGCAAGAATGAGGGGAACAGATGTGCTATCAGCAGCCCCTGTGAAAAGAGCAAACAAGACTTAGTTGGCCAGAGAGCCCAGACCTCCACCTAGCCATGTGGCAAATCCCATCCAGCCCTGGAGCCCAGACTTCTACATTGACAGCTCTCCATATAGTAAGAAATATCCTGTTAATACAGCATCCAGCTCCAGCCCTAAGTCTGGGCAAAGACCAACTCCCATGTTTTTTTAAGCCTTGCTTCCTACTAGCCTTTGACAAGGAACTTTTGGGCTGCATCTTACATTCTTCTGATGTGAAAATCAGTCTATTGATTTGCAGGTTTAAGCAGGACAGCACACCAAATCAATCCCAAAAAAATAACCGTCTTCATCCAGAAGGCTTCCCTGTGGTTACACCATGGAGAAGTACGTATGCAGGAGCACTCCATGCAGCCACTCTCTTGTGGCTCTGAAACAGTAATTCAGATGATTTCACACAAAGCCTGGGAAGATTCAAAACCAACACCTAAGCAATCCAATCCATACTCTCCTCCTGCAACAGAACCAGGTCCCTTCAACTCCCAGAACACAGCAGAACACAGGAAAATGTTCAGCCAAATTCCAGCATGGCTTCTATCTCATCCTTTTGCAGCTCTCTGCAGTACTGAAGTATCTCTAGATTACTTTTTTGCTGGTTTGTGAGGCAGCAAAGATGGCAAGAGGGTACACACGGCACAGAGGAAAGGTTTCCTCTGACACACACAAGACAATCTGCTGGATGAAAAATGCCAGGCTGCCAGACCTGCAGCACAAACAGGGAGAAGGCAATTCAACAAATTAGTTTTGCCAGCTCTTTGAAATTCCTCATCTGTTACTCAGTGCTCTGTGCAAAAGGTCCCTGCCACAATTAAAGCTGAAGAGCTCGTTGCCCTTTAGAGGCACATCGACAGATCACAAACAGCCTGACCCGCAGATGCTCTCCTTCCCACGAAGCTGTGGCACAACACATTAACAACCCACAGCAGACGGCAAAGCTTGCTGGCACAGAAGAGGCCCAGGTCTGCCCTCCTTGCTGCCTTTTCGGGAGGCCCAGGGCAGACCCCGCCCCACTCGCAGCTGTCTTCTGCATACATCACTTACCTCCAGATTGCACTAAAGTTTCCTTCCCAGGTGGATTCACAAGCGGCTGGGCACCCCTACGCCGTGTCCAGCAGGAAGACCCTTTCCAATCTAAGCTGCCCCTTTTTGCACAGCTCTCCCCGTGTACCTGCACTCAAACCGCTCTTCACGGCAGCCTGAGCTCAGCGGCAGGCCCGCGTCCTGCTGACGGCAGCGCGTGGCGAAAACCCAGCCAAAGCGTGGCAGGGCGGCGAGGCAGCACAAATCTGAGCTGTGTGGCAGCGTCTGTGCCGTCACCGCCCACCGCCTCCCCGGGAGCCTCCCCGGGATCCCCGGGGACCGGAACGGCCACTTCGTGCAGTGCCAGGTAACCCTGCCCAGAGCAACCGAAAGGCGTGAGCATAAAAGCGGCACTAGGGTGAGATCTTGCCGCTCGGGCTGCCTGCCTGGCGGCGCTGAGTGACCCCGGCACAGTTATCTCCCAACATCCTACCGAAACCACCCCGCGATAAGCCATCTCGGTGCAGTCTGGAGAGGGACGTGGTTGGGGTGAGCACTCCCGATCTGCCAGGGACCGGCACGCTGCCGGGCGCGAACCATCACAGGGACGGGCAGAAGAGCAGCGAGCCTCCTTTCCCACCACTGAGCATCAGCCGCGGCCGTCCGAGGGCGCCCGGCGTCACCCGGTCCCCACACCTCCTAGTCACCGGACTCCCAACCCTCACTCAGCCCCAGCGGCCCCGGGGACAGAACGGGGTTGGACGGTTCCGGGGAGCCCCTGGCAAGGCGGGGGGGGGGGGACCGGGCGCGGCCGCACCGACCTGCCGGGCCGCCCCTGCTCCTCCAGCCTCCGAGGCTGCGCAGGGCGGACCGCGGAACGCAGCGCCATCACCGCGCCGCCCCGGGTTTCCTCTTAGGTCATTTCCTCGGCCGACACGGGGAAGGGCGGGAGAGGGCAGGGCGAGGGCCGGGCCGGGCCGGGCGAGCCGCTGCAGCGCCACAGCCGGCAGCGCAGGGCCGCGGCGGGGCGGGGTCGGCACCGCTCCTCCCCGGGAAGCCCCCGAGCGCTGCCGCCGCCCCCGAGATTCCCCCACCCCCGCCCGGGGCTGCGAGGGCCGCGCTTACCTCGGTCCCGCCGCGTCTCGCCGAGCTCCGGTGAGATTCGCGCTTATTCCCCATTCAGGGTGGGCTACAGCAGAGCGGCTCCGAGCCCCTGCTGTGGTGCTGCTTGCTGCCGAGTATAAAAATTAGTGTGAAAATTCATGGAAAAGGAGATTAAACACCTCGTGCTTTTCAAGCGCTTGCTGAATGCAGTGTAACTCATACTTCACGTTTTTTCTCTCAGGTCGGGAAGACCACTCAGCGCTTGAAGCTACTGCAGCTTTTACTGGACAGCAGTGCAAACAGAACGCTGGAAATGGAGAACAGCCACAGGAAATGCAGAATGAGCAGTTTGTAACATTTTCTGCAGCATTGTGTGGCCTGGCTGAATACAAAGCCTGAAATCCTTCACCGTGGATTTGTGGCTCAAGACAAAGCCGTGGCTGCGACTGTTTTGTGCAGTTCCCAACAATACTCAATGCAGAGAGGATGGCACAGCTCTGCCTGCCTGCAGCTCCCAGGAAGCAGCTCGTGCCCCAGCAGTCCTGCAGGGTCCAACTGCGCACACTGACTAGAAGGGAAGGAATGAGAAACTGCAGCCAGACAGGAGCACAACAAAGTATTTAATGTCTTGTCTTTATAAAGGTAGCCGCATGCTTTAAGCGCTTTGTGCTCAGATGCTTTCAGATGACAGCAGTTGCAAAAGATCTGCCCAGACAACAGAGGATTATTGTTCTGCATCACAATAACAGTTTAAATGCAAACTAAAAACAATCAATTCCAGAACCAACTGTAAAACATTCATTTATTTTTAAAGATGATGCTGCTGGATGAGCATCCATACAACCATCTAAGAACTCAAAGAGACAGTCAGTGCTAAAGGAAACAGTGCATTCATCACAGAATTTGTGCATGAGGGTTCTCCCATCTCAGGCAGGTATGGTGGACTCCCATTACCACAGTGTGATTTGTGCAATCGCAGAATCATAGAATGGCCTGGGTTGAAAAGGACCACAACTATCATCCTGTTTCAACTGCCCTGCCACAGGCAGGGTCACCAATCACCAGACCAGGCTACCCAGAGCCACATCCAGCCTAGATGTAATGCTCTGCCTATGTACTTTTGGACATCATCACAATAAAAGGCACTGGAGGAAAACAAATATAACAGCCGAGCAGCTTGAGAGGTGAATTTCAGGCAACACAAATCCCTACTGACAGGGTTACGTCAGTGAATCCCAGCTATCCCAACAGTTGAACTCTGGTGGTCTCACAGCAAGTCACCACCGCAGGGTTCACTTGGATCTGCACTGAACTGCAAAGCTTCTAAGAGAAAATCTGTTCTATTGTACAGAAGAACCAGGGAACTAAGCTATCTCCTGTCTCCCGCTCTTCCAGTTCTAGAAATTTTGTTTCGAATGGTGTTCATGGCTTTTGCTAGGGCAGCATCAGAAAGAAGAGCTACTGCCCTGTTCTTTGCATTTCACCACTCTCACTCCCTAAAGCAACATTGCCGCTGTAGTGGTTCCCCATCAGCAACTCCCAGTCTGCCAAGTGCACATCCCAAATTCCTCATGGACAGATGCTGCTGACCAAAGCAATGCTTAGGTGCAACTTCCAATATTCTACAGTTGAGGTTGTCACCTCTTTCTCCTCCACTCACTGAAAGATCAGCTGCCTTTATGAGCCTCTAACATTTATGCCTAACGGCCTCCATAAGGGATCTATAAACCAGGTCGCATGCCAAAGCTCTGCCCAAGGAGAGCCTCTTACAGAGCCCAGGCTGGACTGGCGTAACTTAAACACTGACACCTGCTGGAAGCAAGTCATGCATTGTGGAGGAAATCTATCCCAGGGAGAAGAGGCTGCCTTATACTCTCCATCGCTGCCCCTTCCATGGAACAGGCAAGCAGTACACACCCTGAAGCAGTTTGCCTAAATGACCTCAAGCCCCACAGCACACTCAAGGGACGTACTCTTACAGTTTTGTGCTCTTTATTCTTTGCCCCTGTGACAACCAAAGAAAATCATTCTCTGTTCCAGAGCTTACATTTCTCACTGCTGAGTTCCTACCCAGTTTACCTCTATTGTGTGCAGCTGAACATCACTCTTTCACAGAAAACAAGAGTCTTGTAATGTTTAAATAGGACATATGGCTCCAGATTTTCTATGGGGGTATGGAGGTCTAAGTCAGCACGGAGACTTTTCTGCTATAGTCAGTCCTGTCCTTGCTACAGCGTTCCTCTCTACCAGTAGCCAAAAAACAGTAACAACCCCAACCTGTTTATGCCTGTTTTGAAATAAAGTATTTCCCTGACATCCTTCTGAGGCACGAGGCTCAGTTCACTACTGGTTTTGATGTACCCCAAGTCATTATGGTCTTCCAAGAATAACAGATAAACAGTAAACAAAGGCAAAATATTTTTAAGCACATTCTGATGAGACCTCATTAGAGCCTATGTAACACAGGAAAATGCCAGTGGGATTGAGGAACTCTGAGAAAATTTGTCAGCATTTTCATGCCCATTTTCTTAGTGCATGCATTTAAAACTCCCTGTTAGAGGCTCATATATCAGCCTCCTATCTGACAATGCACAGTGAATCAAATTTTAAATAGCTCTCAAAATCATATGCAGTAAGAATTTCACTGGATATCTCATCCACCACTGAAACAGCTGCTTTCTAAAAAGAGCCTCTCACGATAGCTCAGGATAAGTAACACTGATACGCAATCAACATTGCTTGAGAAGCTCATGTCAACAGAATGGAATTGTCATGCTGGAATTTGACCAGACCATTTGGGATTAACACCCTGATTATTGTAAAAATGCCACAGGAAACTGTTATTAAAAAAAGACTCTAGTATAGTTTCCACTGGACTTTCTTTCACTGTTCCAACATAGTCTAATTTAAATCTACAGAGCGCTTGTTCACTCACTGCATTGCAGCAGGGAAACAAAAAACTATGAAGTAAGAATTGGGCTTGTGCGTTGAAACCTCACAGAGTGGGATTCTTCTCCTTTGGGTTTATTTGTAAAAAGCACAACTGAGGCAATGCAAAATCTTGAGAGAAAAGACATGCCAGAAGAGAAATTGGCACTTAATATACAATCAAGCTGACCAGAGTTAAAGGGAGAACAAGCTTGAGTTAGCATGACCCACTAAAAGATGCTGTGTTTACGACTTGCACAGCCAGCAAGCTGTAATCGAGAAAAAACAACCAGCAGCAAAGAAAACAAAAACCAAGCATCTGTGTATGCTGAAGTGGTTTTAACTGTCTTTCAAATCTGGTGCGGAGCTGCCTGTGCAACAGAGAAAAGAATAGGCTGCAAAGAGCAGGCCGTAAGGAAGAAAATAAAGTTGTGCAAATACAGCGTTAAGTGGCGCCATGTTGGTGAGGCAGCACCAGCTATCCAGGACCCATTTGTGATCCAGGGCAAGCACAGGCATTCACCCAGTTTACCAAGTGTCTTGTCAGAGCACAGTCTCTGCCAGGTAGTTAGTTGTATGCTTGGTTCCCCTCCTCACTAAATGCATACTGATATCAGGGGAGACAGAACAAAGGAGTGCTCTCTATAACAGCTTCCAGTAAAGCAATTCAGTGCATTTAGCAGAACTGCAGTCACCTTCATCTCCTGCTTGGACACAGGATATCATTTCCTATGGGCTAGTGGAGTTCTGGATGCTCTGACATTTCCAACATGATAAAGACAGAGCAAAGCCTTCAGTTTCCCTCCTGCAGGAGAACACTAGGTAGATAAAACACATGTCCCTTTCAGCCTCCCTTCCTCTTAGGGCTGTCAGCATTCTTCAGGGCACACAGCAGGCTGCAGAACAGCTCATAAGTAAAGAAGATGAGACCAGTAGAGACAGCAGCCTTCAGCAAGCTGGGTGAAAGGCCCTTAAAGAATCCACCCGGGCCCTCCTCTCGCATGATCTGCCTTATGCAGTCCAGCAGACCCCTATATATCCGCACCTGGGAAAGAATGGCAACAAGGTTAAAAAAAAGAAATCCAGGACAGCCTTCTTGGAAAAGCACACAGAAAGTCCCAGATTATAGCACAGAAAAACATAACCTAGACATGCAGCCTTGAGATGCTTTTTTTTATTATAAATAACTGAAAGTTTCAGAGAATCAGTTTGTTAAGAGTGCTGGCAGAGGGAAAGTACATATTTTGCATGAGCAATGGCTTAAGTAGATTGTTTTAACTGAAGGTCCATAAAATCTTTATGCTACAATGGCATGCATTATTTATGGTGTGAGTTCGTGAAGCACTTATTTCAGATTGTGCTGCTATTGGTTTCCATCTCCTTCACTCTCTAAGAAGGGACAACTTCTCAGTTCTCTGACAGAAGAAAAACACGACTGCAGCACTTAGAAGTCTATACATTAGCTATCTGCATGTCATCATACCACAAAGGTTTAACACTGTGACACATCAATGCTAAGAACAAACACTGTACCTCACTGGAAGAAAAAAAACATCGGGTGTAATAAGTTAGGATTTCAAGAGTTTCTTCAAATACAGACTGATTTGCTTTTCAGACCCAGGGAATTTGAAAGAAAAATCAGGGAAAAACATAGATAGCTTCTTGAAAGATCTGTAGTTGATTTAAAGAGTATTTCCAGGTGTGATGAGCGGTGATTAGGAATGCCAGAAGCATTTAATTTGCTTTGAATTTCAGGACATTCTGGTACATAAGATGTATGCTTTGTATACTTTGAATACTTTGTTCCCATTCCTTGCAGCAAAACATTAATTTCAGAAAATGATCCTGAGAGACAGGTGATCCCAGCATAAAGCTAGCATAATTCTCGGTCAACTATTTGGTTCCAAATCACAAAAACAGGTGGCAAGTGGAAGAATAAAGGAAATTAAAACCCCATTGTTTTTATAAGTCATCCTCAGCTCCAAGACGGCCTAGCTGACGAAGATGGATGACAAGGCAGAACACAGGTATGCTGGACAATATAATAAAATAATCCAATTTATTCAAGCAGCTATTCCCAGTATTAAGTGAGAACAATGCTTAGCTCACAGAAGCTGGAAAGTTGCCAACCCATATACAAAGACAACAAGTACTTCTAGTGAATCATCACTCCAGTGATGAATGGGCTCTGGATTGTCTTGATGTGAATCCAGATGTATGAAAAACAGAGAATTCAAACATTTCTTACCTGCCCAAAGGCTGCCCGGGCATGCTCAAAGCCACCCACTTGCAGTCGTTTTTTGATCAGGTCAAAAGGGTAAGTGAGGGTTTTACTGATGATTCCAGCACAGCTGCCACAAACAAGGTTTTTAACATTGCCTGAGAAGCAGAAAGAGGAAAACACAGCAAAGAGGGAGAAAAGAGGATTAGCAATGACCTCAGATTGAAAAGTTATTAAAAGTAAATTAAACCCGCTTTTTAAAAGAAGGAAGGCCAGAAAGACTTTGAAGTTACACCATCTTTTCTGCATAGTTTGGACCACTGAACCTCAATCTATATTCTTCCACACTGGGCTCACAATGCCCACTGGAGCCAGAGCGTAACAGCTCACCTTGACTGATTACATTAATTTATGATTTTGACCTGCCAAGTGGCAATGCACAAATGAAACAGTCACCAGCTCAAGAAAAAGCACCTTGGGCTGCTGACACTTCACTTTCCCATCTAGTTACATTTCCTTCATGACCATTCAAAAACATGAGGTGCTTGAAAACTTTATTCCACATACGTCTGGAGTATCCCTGCAGGGTTATGAATGAGATGGGGAATTTAGACGCTTTTAAGAGGTTGCATACAAAAAGTTGATAGGAATGAATACTGAGCTTATGTCAGTCCCCCAGAACAATATTTACCATCACTTTCTTTTAATATCACAGACTTAACTATCTTAAGTGCTTACCTCCTTCTTTTCCTTCATCTGGAATCATCCGTTCTGAAAACTGTTGCAGAATATTGTAGAAGGAGAATTGGAAACCAGCATATGGGAAGACAGCAATGATTGTAGGGGTCAGACCTCTATAGAAAGCCCGAGGCCCTTCTGTCTGGTACATGGTCACCACTGCATGGTGAAGGCTCTGATAGATCTAGACAGTACAGAAGACATTGACTTGCCAGTGAAAGAGGCTTAGAAACAGCAAAATCAAAGGTCAGGATTTCTAAGTAAAGAGTATAAGAATTTCCCTTTGCCTAAAATACAACTGACTGATTTTCAGCACAGAGCAATGAACAAAATGATTCCGTATATCTTCATGCAGTATTCTCAGCTAAACCCTTGTGGCTCTTATAAGTGAGCTGACAACTATGACTAATTGAGACTAATGAATTGAATGAACAGATTGTTAGGTCTGCACTAGAGCCTGGGCTGACAATGAATCCCACATCCAAGCTGTGAGGGAAACAAATGAGGCACAGGGCTGAGCTGCGGATTGAGATCACTTGAAGCATTGATGTAATTATTTAATTTGCTATTTAACAGTTCTGCTTGCTCCTGCAACAGAATTCAGATAATACATACTGTCATTCTACTGCAAGATAAAACAAAAACCAGAAATAGTTCCAATATAAATTCATATATGTCTAATTATTACAGACCTAATCAGCATGGAGATCGACTCTTGCATAAGTAAGATTAAGAAACACAGGTAAAAGGCATCAAGTATCATCCTCATCACCACTTAAACTTCACTCCATGTAAGCCGAAAGTTTCAAACGCGTAATGTACCACAGATTAAGAATTATTTTCTCTAACTGGCCAATAGCCGAAATGAAGTGAGTTATCCTTGTAAGGACAACTTTACCTTTCTGGATCACCTGTCAGAAGTCAAACAAAAACAGGATCAGCAAAACATAATTAAAGAAGCTACATCAACAGTACAGAGGATGCCCTGACTGCAACACAAACATTGCCCAGTAACAGCAGCTGCTCCTTTATGCTGACCCACTGTTAGCACAGACTGTTTCAAACTTCCTGTATTCGCAGAAATGAAATATTGCTGCTGTTATGGCTTATAATTCCAAACATCAAATCCTTAACCATACCTTAGGCTCACCCTGAGCAGCAAAACGAGTACGTAGTGTGTCAACAGGCTGAACTGCAACAGTGGCTGTGCAAGCTGATAGTCCACCACAGATGAAGTGCACAAAGGAATTGCGGGCATTGTATGAGGTGACGTTGTGCACCAGTTTGGTCAAGCTTTCAAATGCCATGAACTTGCAGAAACAAACATGCAGAGGTCAAGGAGTCATTTCTTATCACTGATGCAGATCTCCCACTCTTTCATTTTACTAAGAGCTCCACCCACAGTTTGCAACCACCTCCTCTCTCTATCCTTCAAAAGCTCTTCAATTTGCAACCTACTGGAGCACATGCTCAAAGAATGCCTTGTAAAAATCACTGAGCAGCCTGAAGAATGTGTGGGGTATTGTGATCTCTGATATTTCCTGTACATTTTGCATTTAGAACTGCAAAAAACGTATGTTAAGGCTCTGTATATATACTGAAAATTGTTTACTATGTTACATACATGTTGCCCATTACTTTTTCAACCAGAGATCATGAAACATGTTACTAATACTTATAAATTAAGCATAGCAACACTGTGCAAAATGCTGTCATCAGCCTCACTGACTTCACTGCCCTTACAGCTTTCTAGGAAAATGTGAATCAAAACAAAAAAGTACACATGCTTGGCTTATATAAACAGTTATGACAAGTGTCAGGAACAAGCAGGGCTTGTCTGCAACACCAGGGTACTCAGATAGTGAACTGAGATTGCTTTGCTTTGCTCCATGCTGGCCAAGCAGAATTAAGCTGTAATCAGGAAGCTCGGAAATACTAACTTAGGAACTAGACACCAACATTATTTAGCTACACATATTTGAGACTGGAGTTGCCTTGAATCAGTCCCATTAACCTGGACCTTTCTGCATCAGCTCATTCTATCATTCTGAAGAGAAAAAATGTCTATACAAACACTGGGCCCGTGTAGCGTCATCTTACTTGAACAGCTCCATAGCCAACTGAAAGGAGCTGTGCAGGAACGTGACCCTTCCAGAAGGCTAGCATCCCCTCCTCCTGGAATATGCGCCGTGCAGCCTGCAAGATGCCGTGATATTTAGCCCCTGGAGTTTTGAAGGAGAGCCGCTCAATTTGAAGCTGGGGGAAAACAGAAAATATTTTCACTTCCACATCATGTTTCAACAAGGTTCAAGTGTCCCATGCAGAAATTCACAACCCCAACCAAAGCTGAGTGAAGACATTCTGTGTTCCCTCAAAATTGCATGTAGAACCAACCGGGATACTTTCTATTAAGGTCTCTAAAGAACAAGAACATGCATATCACATTAAAGTAGCCAATAAGGATGATAAAGAAGTTCAATTAAGCGAGATTGTTTAGAAAATGAGGGAAAGAGAACAAACTATGAAAAACACAAGATGCCATTCAAGCATACAGGTTACACAAAGAGAAGCGCTGGCCTCAGGTTAGTCCTACTGCCTCGAATCGCGTGCAGCACCCATGAAGGCCGACAGCAATTTTTCACGCTCTGGCTGTGAGGTGACCTGCTCACCCAGGACAGCGAGCTCTGCTCTGTGACAGACGTGTCCCCGAGCAAGTCAGGTACCTGAAAGCGGATCTTGATGACGTCCAAAGGGCTGATCAGCACCCGAGTGACGAAGCCCGATGCTGACCCTGCTGCAGCTGCTTCCACCGTGGAGACGCACTTTGCCTCTGGGTCATAGCCGACCATGCCTGCCTGCTGTCACTGCAGCGTCAGTAGGAGCCCCGCTTTCCCGCACCGGGGCTCTGTGGCGCCGAACCGCCACACCAAAACCACAGCTCACGCCAAGAGCCCCACACCCTCACCACCCTCCCATCCCTTCTTCAGGCCGGGGACCCCAGCGGACACCCCCTCGTCCCAAAACAGCCTCTCCTCGCTCCACGGGCCCTGTATCGTACGCCGCAGCAGCGCGGGACGCAGATCCGAGCGCAGCCGTTGGCCGCAGCCGCGCCGGGCCCAGCCCGGCGTCGGCCGCCTGCAGGCCGCCGTACTGCGCCTGCGCGCCGCGGGGCACGCTGGGAGTTGTAGTCCCACAGCGCCCCCAGCAGCACCGCGCGCTTCGGTTCGAGAGCGAGGGCTGCGCAGAGCGGGCAGCACGAGAATGCGGCAGCGCAGGGGCCGCCATAAAGGTAGCTGGGGTACCGGGCTTTTGTACTGACAGCGTTTTTGGCATCTGGGGCAGCTATGGTGGAAAATAACACTTCCCTACGCACAATCACAGTAGCAACAAACATTTTTCTTTCCTCCTTAAGTCAGACGGAAAGAAAGCTTTGCTCAACTTTTCACTAGGGGCCCGAAGTATGAGTAACAGTTTTGAGCCACAGATCCTGCTTCAGCATTGTAAAATAGAAGTGCCAAAGGTACAACCCATGCTGCACATTTATTTAAACATTGACTTCAGTGGTACAAATAGGAAAATAATGGAGTTATTGGTACATCTTGACTACGTCTGCATTTGAGCATAAGTAAGAGGAATTGTTACAACACAGTTTAATCAGCAGATGTTTTCCTTTTGTGTTTTAAAACCCAGTGCCTAGCTGAGAGGCACCATCTGAACGTAAGGCTGGGAGGAGATGCAGATTCAGAGTAGCAGCTGCTGAAAGGTAACTGAGCACCTCATTAGAACGATCACTTCCATTGCTTTAGGCAACGAGAGAAAAACAAAAGTGATCTGTAAGGCACTGACCAAGCAGAGCTAACCTTCACGAGGCAGTCTGAGCTGTAGCTGCTATTCTTACAGAAGCTTGTCCTTCCCTCTGCCCCTCAGCGAGATGCTCCAGAAATAACTAGTATATCACTCTCCATTACTGCCTCCTTACTACATTAGTCAGCACCACAGGGACACGCCACAAGTTTGAAAGAGCTAAAAAAAAGAAAAAAAAAAGGGAAGAAGTGTTTAAGTGCCACCCCCAAATTCTGCTAACAGATTCACTGTTTTCCTACCTGACAGTGAACCAATAAATTCCTTTCCCCTTTCTTTACCATTTGCAATAGTGTAAATTACATGGATTGTGGCTGGCTTAGACTGAAAGAGCAATGGATTTAGCTAAGCATGCTGAGAACCAATCATGTTGCCAGCAAGTCTGAGCACCTACAGATTAGCTTTATCAGCTATATTCTGGTTAGATGAAATAACAGACAGATGCCCAAGTGAAGAATTCAATGTATATTTATTATTCACAGTTAATTACTATCTACCAAATGCTGCTGCAGAGTTAAAGGATTAAGTACATAGGCCTTTTTTATTTAAACACTGATTTTTTTTAATATATATACACACACAAGACATATGTCTGCAAGGTTGCATGATATACACCAATTCCAAAATAAGGAAACAATCAAATGGTCCAGGTGTAGAATGCCATAGATTCTTCTTCCAATCACTTTACAAAGAAGGAAGAAAGTGAGTGACAGCTAGCAAGGAGAGGGGGAGAAAGTAATGCTCTACAGGATAGCTCTCTCTTTCATCTGCTGGAAAATTAAAGTGTAAGGCAGAGTTTGTCTCAGGAATAAAACGTAACATTTAGTACAAAAAAGGCACCCTCCAACAAAAGACTGCCTGTACTTAGGCAGGACAGGAGGAGCTCTCCACTGCAGTTTCTGGATTCGTTGTCGGAGTGAAGGGATCCAGCCAAATGGCTCTCAAAAGGAAAAATAACACAACTGAAGATTGGCACAGGGAGTAATGCAGTTTGATTTCTTTCTATCCAATTCAGTGTCACACTGCTCTGGTGAAAGAGCAAATGGCCACAATGAAGGCCATTATTGGAAAAAGTGGGGATTATAGTCATCACACAGCCTGCTGTGAATGGGGAGTCTAACAGTAACACTGACCTGAAGAGGGAAGAGAAACTGGAGAACAGTAATGCCAACTCCACTTTTCAAGAGCAACACAACTGCAAATAACTCCCTTATCCAGGCAAAAGAGACAGGCTGATTACATGCATCACATAGAAACATTCACTAATAGCATAAAATGTTTTCAAGCACTGTTTCTTGAGGTTTTTCTGCATTATGATTTTCCATCAACGGAATGTACATTTTGTAGGACATCTCAGGGCTGCTCTTTCTCAAATTCCCCACTTAACCCTCCCTCCCCCAAATACTCTTCCTCATTTTCCCTGGTCATATCTTTCCCCTTTCTCTTAAATCTTTCAAGGTTTCTGGTTTCAGCTTCCCATGTTTGAGCAGCTTCAGCTGCCAAGGAATGCCTTTTTTTTTCCCCCCTGTAACAAGGAAAGTCAAAGAACAAGTCAAATCTTTAGAACAAAGCTCCATCTCTGTAGATTTTTTTCAGATATCCATTGACAAAGCCACCCTCCTTTACACCTTCCACCCCAAAGTATTTATTTACACATAGGCAGAAAAAAAGCCCTCTGAAAAGCTCTGGACTGTCCTTTTAACTTAAAAAATAATAAAAAAAAACAAGGGAAAGGCACTATGGAAAAAATTACAGAATGTGCTCAACCGTACACAGTTAAGAAAAAAACAAAAAGGCTATCAGCACAGCAATAACAAACTTCGATTGTAACTTGGAGTTTCTGAAAGCAACTCTGTGACTCGAACAAGAAAAGAAATCCATAACTCTTCTCACTTCCTCAGCTTGGAAGCTGCTGAGCTTCAGAAGAACGTGACAAAGGAGAAGAGACAAAAATTAGAGCAATACCTCATCTTTCTCAGGCAAGAGCAGCTGAATGCTGAAGGCAAGAGCAGAGACTTTTTAAATTATTTTTTGAAGGCAGGACTGTGTATTTGGTTTTTCTCTCATGTCCCTTCATGTCAAATGAACCATTTGCAGAGAGAAAATACCAGCAGAGTTTCTCCCTTTTCCTTTAACTGCATGGCTACAATTTTAAATGGCATTAAAACTTCATGCCTGGACAGAGGACAAGGGGAAACATTAAGTAAATGAAAGGGAGTAACCCAGGAGCAGCTGAGGAAATTCATTATTTGTTTTTTTCTCTCTTTTTTAATAAGTTTTGGTGTGTAAGTTGAACTCTTCCCTCCCCCCCAACCCCTTCAGCCCCTGAAGTTCCACACTGTGAAGGAGGATCACCTCATGGTGAAAGGTGACTCAGGTTTTATCGCCGTGTGATTTTAGGTCACTGGCTGCAGTTAGGCTCTGTATGTGTAATTACTGTTTCTCTTGTTTCTTTAAATAATCTGTAATATTTATTTCTAGATGTTCCGGTTCACTGGGGTCACATAGTTGCGTGGAAACATGCCCGTCTGTCCGTGGCAGGCTCCCTTCCACCAGTTGGGGTCAGAATTGTCAAGGACTTGGATAAAGTCTCCGCGGCGGAAACCCAACTCTCCTTCCTCCTGGGGATCAAAATCAAACAGAGCTTGAACGTACGTTGGTTGCTGAAAATAAAGAAACAAAGATGTGTGGAATGAGAATCATCCTCAGCACTCAAGACATCTGCTTCCTCAAGCAGGATTTTAACTTATACCAGATTTTAATAGTGAACATTTGTGCTGTTTCATTTCCCTTAAATCCAACCTTTATCATCTGTAGCAAGACAATTAAAAAGTATGGTCTACAGAAGGCCTTAGGGAAAGAAAAAACAAAAATCAAAAGTTATGGTTTAACCCAGCAGATGGCTAAGCACCACACAGTCATTTGCTCACTCCTCCCCTTCCCAGTGGGGTGGGGGAGAGAGTCAAGAAAAAGACAAAGCAGAACTCATAGGTTGAGATAAAACTGTTTAGTAAAACAGAAAAAGGAAAAAGAGTAATAGTTAATGACTATATATATGTGAATGCATAAGAAGTGATGCACAAGCAATTGCTCACCACCTGCCAATCAATATCTTCTCTGCCTGGAGGATCCCAAGCAGAAGAAGGAAGAGATGAACTCCCATTTCTTTAAAAACTTCTCTTCCACATGATATCATATGGTACGGAATACCCCTTTGGCCAGTTTAAGTCAGCTGTCCTGGTTCTGACCCCTCTCGTTTCCTGGGATCCCCTGTGTCTCGTAGCTCCTTGTGCATCCCCTCATTTGTAGGACAGTAGGAGAAACCAAGAAAACTGAAGTGTCCTTGGCTCTGTACAGCACTGCTCAGCAACAACTGGAAACACTGGTGTGTTATCAACATGGTTTTTGTTTTCAGGGAAAAAAAAAAAAACAACAGCATCATACCAGATACTGTGAAGTAAAACAACTCTGTCTCAGCTGAAACTAAGACAATAGGTTTCTGTGAAAGTGCAAAATAAAACCGAATGTCTCAGATGTTCTAGTATTTATGTTCCAGTGGGTCCACAACTTACTACAAAACTCCATACTCTGCTGAATTATGATGGCCTTTTTTGCTTATTTGCCCTGCTACATCAAATGACAACATGAATATTACTGATCTACCTAGCCACTGTAATACACAAAATTCCTCTGCAGAATTGGACGTTGTCTGTATGTTTCCTTTAAACTGCTCCAGTATTAGAAAGTTTTGCTATAGAGTGTTTTGTTTGGTCATCAAATGCTTGTATTCCCACAGAAAAGTTACACATTCATTTAAAATGCATTTGCATTCTTAAAACTTGGAGTCTAGAAAGGTATCTTCATGCTGCTTGCCGTTTTCAAAAAGCTCTTTTCTCATTCTCTGTTCATCATTAACCAAACAGTGCAGAGCCATATGTTAATTCAGATGAACAGTGGCAAAGCCTGACAGCACCCATAGAGCAGTACAAGTTTCCACATCTCTTCAAGCTAGAACTAGAATACTGCATACAGAAGCAGTTACATCCAACCTAACATTTTGTATGTCCTGGGAAACGAAACAAAACAAAGATAGACCCAACCTGACACTTCGCAGTAGTTTTTCAGTTCCTTTTTACATTTGCAAAATTTAAAACATACGCTACTACTGATAGCCACTTCTTCAGGCAAGACCACTACTGAAATTTCACTGCTATTGAGGGATACAGTTCTGGCACCAAACCAGTACAAAACTGCTTTCTTACTGTGTCCTAAACCAGGAGTAAACAAGTTCTTAACTCACAGGAATTGGATTATCTTACTTCAGCATTACCCATAAACATTAACACAAGCCAAGTATTCAAGCAACAAGCAACAACACTGCCAGAAATGAATACTAGGAGTTTTAGCAGGTAGACTGTGCACAAACATTCAGATTATTTTCCAGTATAATTCTGGCAGCAAGATTCAAAAATAAACTCCCACAGGCAAAAAAGTCAGTTTTTCTCCATCCCCATTCATATAACCTAAGATGCAATCCCAGTTCAAACTGTGTTTGCAATAGTTTAAATACGCTCTGAAGAAACACTTCTCTTACCTGTGGCACCTGTTCAATATCCCGTAGAAATATTTGCTGGTTTCTGGAGACAGATGTGGATCTGTGATAATCTACCAGCTCATTCAAAGAATTGAACTTCACCACCCAGAGGAAATACTTGCCAGCCCCATCTCTAAGCACCTTGAAGTGCTGCACATCATTTCCAAACCTGGGAGAAAGGAGCAAACAATACAGAAAAGAACAGACTCACTGAGCACTCTTCTAGGATTGTGAGACTTTACAACATAAAGGTTATTCAGGACATAGTTGGTGATAATTATAATGCAGGTATCAACTGGTTGCTGTGAAGATGATATTTGAAAACTGTTTGGCAATTGTATATTACAGAAATCGGTAACCAGAATTCAAATACTGAATTGATTTTGAAAAAAATTCTGCAAGCTGCACACATGCTCTTCTTAATAGTAGAGCTTCAGTTTAAAACCAGCATTTCAAACCACTCTGAAGCTGCACAAATTTGAGGTATTTCAGTCAAGGATTTCTGGGTCACAACACTCCAAGGTTATGTGCACAATGACAACTGTTTCAGACTGTATCACTACACTGCTAGTGTTAAAACACATACACTTTTTGATTCATGTATGCAGTCAGAGTTGCTAAAGACAATGCACTGAATACTCAAACAAAGGCTATAACTACATGTGAGGTGTGAGGTCACATTAAGGTAGGTACACCATAGCGCCCACCTGCTCTACATGCCTAAATACAAGATTTTGAAGTTGAACACTACACATACTTTAGTTCAGCTTTTCAAACACAGGAAACAAAGCAGCTTAGGTTCATGCTACTCTTACTATGGACCTGTACTTTCAGTCTCTCGCTCACACGGTACCATTTCAATACAAAAGTGCCAGTCCCAACATAGGGAAAGTGCTGGGAAAAGAACTACCACAAGTAGGGCAGGATTGTCTCTAAGCTTGGACTCATGGCTCATGAAAAAGGATGCCTTGCAAAACAGACAGATTTCTCCACTCATATTTGTCTAACAAGTGATGGCATTCAATTGAAGTTACTTTTTCAACTATTTTATTCTACATAAAGTGCAACTCCGAAGAGGTCTATAAGGGTTTTTCAGATGAACAGCATGTTAGTACTTTTACCTTAGTCTGAAACAAAAACACTAAAAACTGGCAGGGAGGACATTCCCCACTTGGCATCAAGAGCTTCAACACCTCAGTTTCAAGTGCAGACACGGTCTTGGCTACAAAGCTAACATGAAACAGTCAATGAGTACTGCCTTTGCTGTCCCCTCTTCAATCTGAGAGATTGCCATCATTTCAAATCCTGCAAATCACTGCTCAGGGGCAAGTGGAAGAAAGCTTTTTCCAAATTAATCCACCAGAAAAAAACAACAAACTACCACCAGGTGGCAACACTAAGCTAACAAGACAGGCAGAGCTACAACTAAAACCTTAAGTTTCACGAAGGAACGCAGTTTCTGCAATGGAGCTCCCATATGTATCTCCTATTAAAGCTCAGATTATTGTACCCAGCAGAAGTATAAACACTTCTCTAAAATGAGTAGCTTTAATTCAATTCTGTTGGCATTAATCAAAGCTGCTGTACAGGATGACAAAATCTTGGTACAGCCCAAAGATGAGCCAAAAATACAGCAAACAAGGAACTGTGCATGAATAATCAACATAAGATTCTAAAGAAAATCCTGTTCATTTCTGGAAGGAAAAGAGAAGGTTATAGAAAGTTAGGAAGGACAAAAAAGTCAGCTGCTGAGGACAGAATTCCTTCCCATCTATGTTACCTTGCATTCCATACTCTTCCAAGTTTCCAATATCTCTATAGCGGCTTATACAAAGCTGTGAGATAGTTAGACAAGGCTCATGTGCAACTATCAGGAATTGCTGCTGATTAAGAGCCAGCACTTCTAGAAAGGTTAAACAACAATGAGAACTGTTCCTCCCTACTTCACTGTTACTAGACTGAAATTTCCTGTTAATGGAATGTATTTGAGAGAGATGGAAAAGAATTTGTTGAAAAGAATCGCTCTGTGTCCCAGTGTTGGGTAACACAAATATCCCCAAAGCACGTATCAAGCAGTCATGAAATTTGTACTTCCTCTTTAATAAGGACAAAAACACATATCACTGGAAGAACAGGTATGCTATCTGGATTACTGCTGCTCCTCAATACTGATGATCACTTATCCAGAAGTCAAAATGAGCATCAAGTGATTTCCACACAATTGTTTCTGGGCACTACTTACTTGACCGAGAGAGAGAAGTCCCCAGGAGCACTCTCACTCTCCCTGATAAGGAAGGCACCATCGTGTCTCTGTTTGCCTAGCATCTCTTCAGCCTTTGCCCGGGGAATCTTTCCAAAAAACCACCTGTGGTGTAAGCAAGGAAAAGAAAACAACAGAGAAAGTTAAGAAGTTGAACTGTTTTATGGAAGAGCCCGACGCAGGTAAACACACTGAGGTAAAATGATTCCTAGCAGAAATGACTGAACTGCACCTATTTCATTGTTAATCTACTACAGGCTACCAAACTATGTAGCTTTTCACATTTTGTCCTAGCAACGAAGCTACCATGACTCGATGAGCACATGCTCACAACAGCCCTATTTCATCTAATTTAGGGAAGCAGAAATGTGCTAAGAGTGAAATCCTTAAAGGATTTATTTTCAGAAGGAAAAAAAAAGACAGACTGCTCAAAATATAGAGTTATTATCAGTTTTGCACCATACTCTACCTATGTATGATGTTTAACATATGCAACATCATAAAAACCTAACATCCACAGCTGCTTCACAGCAAAGTCCTACTCTGTGAGAATAAGACCATTCTGAGAGCTAGTTACAGTCTAGGACAAAGTTAAACTGTCTGTTAATGGTCTTCGTTGGCATCTTAGTAACCAGACCCCGCAACCTAAGGTCAAACATTAAATGCCTAGCTCAGGCAAGAAACACAACTCCTAACATTTCCTCTGTTACTAAAGGATAATGTCTCACACCTACACATAAAAACACAAAATTTTAATTGCCTGACCTCTATGATGCCATCAATTCTGTCACACTGAAACCTTAAAAAAAGAATTTCAGCATTTGCAAAACACAGGGGAAACACTGGGAGTTCACCCTCAGCTTTCTTCAGAAACATCACAGCTGTAGAAACAAGATTGAGAACAAGCGAGGAAAGTTCCCTCAAGGTTTCTGTTTCATTGTAAGATGACTGCTGAGTTGGGTGTGTAATTGAGCTCTACAAAAGATGCTGAAAATACTTGTTTTAGTAGCCTATTTTTTTTTTTTTGTTTTCTCCTTCTATCGGGACAATCTAACAGCTTTCACATAAACAATCACATGAAACAGCCGCAGCATAGAAGTCAAATCAGAACTTGACAGCTGAACATAAGTCAAAACCACAGGCTGACCACCTCTACAGCACCAAGAGCGAACTAGGCAACTAAACTAACTGTATTCAGGCAACTAAATCATTAGTGCCCACTAACAGCCTGTGGTCAAAGGATTCTTATCCCAATTTACATTTGCATTTCCAGACTAACCCAAACTTAAAGACAAACAAGGGCTGAGCAGTAGGTCACATGCATGGCGTGGGAAAAACAGAACCATCTTCAGATCCAAAAAGCATAACTTTCAGTTCTGGGTAATGGATCACACAGGAGGGATGCACTTACCACAGCCTTTAACCACACAGATGACTGAACTTAGAGAGTAGTACTTAACAACAGCTCCACTTAAAAGGTTTGCTTCTCACAGGGTAGGTTTTGGTACAGCAAAAAAAGTCTCTGTTTCAGTGACAGTTTTGAAGCTTCTTTCTTAAGAGAAGTTAAAGCTTTTATGAAATGATGGTCTGTTACTTTCAGAGGTAATCTCAAAGGCTAGAAAAGGACTCCAGTACTCGATAAGGCTCTTCTTGGTACCTGAGATTGTGGCAGAGCCAGCAGAGGAACATTACTTGTCTTACTGCACTGTTCTGCCTCCAAAATCACCCAAGAGAAATCATTATGTGAAGGTCTTTCAGAGTTCCAACGTAGTATTTTGTTTCCCAGGATTTTGGCTCAGTTGTCAAGACAAGAAAGGCCTGAATTTCACCTTTGCCAAATGTTACATACAGCAAACTTTATCTTATGATTTTAGATATCCTGCCACAGTTTGTTTACAAAGTGTTTTAATTCTGTTCTCAAATAACTACCAATTGCTCACATACTACTTGTAAATGAAAGCCTCAGTTTAAAAAACCCCCAAGCCTCGCTCATCTCTGAAAAACAGAAATAAAATCTGGAAGAGCTCAACAGAACTTCTACTAATCCTCTTGAATCCTCAAAAATACACACTAGTTTTCCCCTCAATTCTGCTGAATTGTTATCAAGTATAAGTGTATAATTTGATTAATGAAAGTAATATACTCAAAATAACAATATAAAATTTTCTGCCTACTACTTCCAATGCTTTTTAGCTAAAGTAGGAAATTAAGAGATCTTCCACAACCCATAAAACTCTACTGCAGTTTTATGACTTCACTGCAATGTCAGTCACTCAAACACTAACAGAAGACTGATTTTTAGATGTAAAAAAGATTTAGAGAAAGAAAACTCCACAGGTCAAAGAAAGTAATTTTGAAGAACTACTGCCCAATTACAAACATGGACATAAAGCACCAGAAATGTTCTGCACGCGTTGATCTTTGCTATGTAATGGTTCAAAAAATAGAACATAGCATGTCCAAAAGAATTAGGCCAAAGAAACTGACATTCCCAAAGCTTCCCTTCTAAATGGCCAAACTTGATAACCCTTTCTAACACTCACCTCCAACTAGCTTTGTAATGTAGCTCATCCAGTTAGCACTGCAAAACCAAATACAGCTATTACTTCTGATGCACCACTGCAAGAGGGAGATGTGTCAACTGGTACAATGCAAAGTTCATACTACATTCAAACTCCTTTCAATCAGCAGCTCAACAATTCTTTCAGCTTCACTTAACGCAAGCATTGGCTCCTTTCTTCCACATAAGTTACAATTTTTGCAAAGTAAGATTTCAGCAATATCTTTAGAAGCAGTTAATTAAGAATACAGACTTGGACACACCACAAGCCTGATCCAGGCCATTTCATAAACAGAAGTTCTTGCCCTGCCCCCTTATAAACAAAAAGGTAGTCCTATCCCCTGAATGGCACAGCTGTGCCTTCACAGGAAACCTCCCTGCCCAGAGTTTCCTGTAGCTGTCTCCACTGAGTATCAATACCTATATAACAAAGCGAACGTGTAAGTATAATTAATATGAGATTTGGATTAACCCTATGAAATCCAGGTGACCCAGCAGGTGACTATGACACGCTACATTTCCCTTTCAGTCTCACCTGCTAGCAGTTAAAAGAAAATTGGAAGATTTACAAAATACAAGCAAGAATGAATACTGATTAAGACTAGAAATGGAGCTGGATTTAAGTCGCAGATCCTTGGACAGAACTAACGTTTAAATGCATTTCCAGTTACTTTTTTTCTAAATTCTCTTGAAAAGTACTCACACCTCCTTCCCACAACACTGATACCAGTCTAAGAAAAGGAACATTCTCTTTCTTACATGAGGCTTAAGTTTGTTTTTGTATTCCCTAATGGACTACTTAGAGAGCTCTGCATTACTGCTCAGTAAACATGATATTATGTAAACTTTTGCATAATTTCCCCAGGTTGTTAATGCACTTTTGAAGACCTCCAGCATTGCTGACATATGGAGCTAACATGATCCAGATGCCATTGGCAGTTTAAGCGTCTTCAGAAAAGGTCAAATTATGCTTAAAACCCACCAAACTCACAGAAACTATCACCAGAGCTCTACTTACGGATGTGGCTTCATTTCTATATAGTTCTTGGGAATGAAGCCATCTTTTCCATTGAGTTCTGCCTTGTACCAATTCTGATCACATTCTTCATTCAAAACCTGAAGGAAACAAAAAATAAGCTTACCACATATCAAGTTACAGCAAAACAGATGAAGATATACTAGCTTATTCTTTCCACTTATGTTTCAAAGATTGCTCATGTAAGATGAGCCCTTAAAAACATGCTGTAGGCCATCCTGCTCCACTGCATTTTATCAGCCTTCAGAACAACAAGGTGGATCAGTAAAAACAGTCCAAATTCCATGCTTTAGTACACAAGTCAGTATTTCAAATCATACTTTCTCTAGAAGTTTTGTTTCTTTACTTTTCATTACTTTTCTGCCAAGTGGTACAGTGCAACAGACAAGGCAGGCATGCAGACTAAAAATAGCCTCTTGAATAAAGGAGCATTAGACTCTAAGAAAAAAAACCACCACAGCTGAAATTACCTCTCCCCAAAAGGATTTTATTTGGGTTTGGAAACAAACACATAGATCCTACTCACTTCCCTACACCCTTTCAAAATTGAACACCACAACAATATTTTTTCTCCCAGCATTTTCATTCCTCCTCAGCTTTTTGATGTCATCTTTTTCCTTTCTAACATGAACCAACAAAAAACTAAATCTGAGTTTAAAAAAATACTTCTAGCCTGAAGTCAAAAAAGCATCACATGATTAGCATTGCCTGAACATGGGGAGATGAGGAAATGTAGAGAAAGCCAACATGAATGCAGATCCAGAGATCACAGAGTACACACATAGATACAGTGAAGATATGCACCAAAAACACCTTCATAAGCAATTTTTAATTTTTCTTTTTCTTTTCCTTGGGAGGACAACAAGGGAAAAAGGAAAAGTAGACAAAATTTGCCTTAAAATGCTTATAGCTGATGCAAGTGTTTCAGAAATTTAAACTCCATATCAATTTCTACTGCTTTTTTTTTTTTTTTTAAAGAAACCTGAACAAGAACTTGACACTAATACACTAACCTGATTGCCTGATCTAAAAAACCAAACTAATCAGCTATGAACAAACAAACTAATCAGAATGAAACTCAGTGAAGCAAAAAGAGAACAGAACTTGAAACACCACAGTGAATTACAGTAGATAATAGTTATTATCTGACTTTCTTAACTGTCAGCCATGCAGGATGCACACCCCCAAGTGCCAGCAATTGCATGAGATAATGAGCACAGCTGTGTCACAACCAGACAACTTCAGATGAGCAAGAGATATGCATCTTTATGATCCAGTTCAGAATTTTCAGTTGAAAAAGAAACTTCAGGTTTTTTTTTTTTTATACTTAAACCATCTTTTGTGCAAGTACTACTTCAAGTTTCCATTTATTTATAAGCATTACAGCTCAGTCATTTAGCAAGGAAAATTTAACCACAGGTCACAAGGAGTTCAAGGATGGCTATGTTACAGGCTCTGAGGTAAAGGCTTTGCACGTGGAGAACTAACACATCAACTGATGTCTGCTAACTTGTCTATCAGCAAGAAATTACTGTGCATCTCAACTGCAAGACACCATTCTGTGCAGAAACCAATGTAATTCCAGAATATGAAGTGCATGTAGATGACAGCAGCAGGTCACTCTGCGATACTAAGCAGGGAACATTGAACTATAAAACAGGTATGTAAAAAAAAAAAAGTGAATTGTATAGAGGCTGAGGAAATAGAGGTTGAAGCCCTGATTCTCAGCTCAGTCATAGAAACAGGGCTGCATCAGAAGAGCAGTGGCCAGAAGGACAAGGGAGATGATTGTCTTCCTCTAATCTGCCCCTGTGAGGCCCTATCTGGAGTACTGCGTCCAGATCTGGAATCCCCAACACAGGAAAGATGTGGAGCTTTTAGGAAGGGTCCACAGGAGAGCCATGAGTATGATCAGAGGGCTGGAGCACCTCTCCTGTGAAGATAGGCTGAGGGAGCTGGGCTTGCTCAGTCTGGAGAAGAGAAGGGTGCAGAAAGACATCTTTATGGCCTTCCAATATCTAAAGGGAGATTATAAACAGGAGCGATATCAACTTTTTACATGCATAGTGATAGGACAAGTGGAAATGGATTTCAACTAAAGGCGGGGAAATTTAGAGGGGAAAGTTGTTCACTGAGAAGGCGGTGAGGTGCTGGAACAGGCTGCCCAGAGATATTGTGGGTGCCCCATCCCTGGAGGTGCTCAAGGCCAGGCTGGATGGGGCCTAGGCAACCTGATCTAGTGCTTGATCCAGCAGCTGGCAACCCTGCCTGTAGCAGGGGGTTTGCAACTGGATGATCCTTGAGGTCCTTTCCAACCCAAGCCATTCTATGATAAAAAGATTTTGGCACATAGCTTGTATGATCAGAAATTTGGTATTATATGTCCTAGGAGCCATCATTGTAGTCACTGTACAAAATAACACAAATACAACACATTTTGATGTTCTTTCTAATAAGACAAATCTTATGCAATGTTTATCAAAGACAGCACAGACCAAACTTATTATAAGATTGCATATCACAAACCCATTCCATTACCATTATTACAGTGCAGTAAAGGGAGATGGCAGTCTGCTCTTTAAAAAAACCCTGTAGTTTCATATGCAAGATATTACCATATATCTGGCTTTTAGCAGCAGGTATCAAAGATATCAGAAATTCTAAAGAATTTGAATTTTATCTGGCTCTTAAAATATGCTAATAGATTTGGAGGAGCCAAATCACATCAGACTTGTGGTACTCATTAGTGCTTGCCCTCAAACCAAATGCCTCTACAGTGCTCCCTCATTGGCATGTTACATGTTTTGGATAAAAACAAAAACACAGCAGGATGAAAGGCATAGTAAGACAAACTGCCTACACATATCCCCACAGCACCTTTTCAGGAGGCTTTTGCTATGGTGATAAATCCTCTACAGCTCCCCTCCACAGTAGCTTGCTTTGCTTCTAGGACTTCTTGTTGCTTCACTTAAGACTGACATATCTTCATAACTGGCCGTCCGTTCCTGTGTAATTTTAGCTGTACAGAACTTACTATCTTTTTAGAAAGGTCTATGCTCAAATCTCATTTAGAGAAGTCACCTCCAGAACACAGATATCTACAAAAATCATTTGTTCTGACAGCATTTAAAAATAAGCATCCCTTGAACTGCACCCAACACTTAGTTGAGCAGAAGTGACTTGTACTGCAGTACCTTAAAGTCATGACAACTGCGCAGTCAGGAGGCAGTAATTGTGATGGCTGTTACCAAGTTTTTACTATTGCTATGACAGCTCTAAAAGAGTCAAAATTTCAGCTTCCAGAGTTGCACCACTATCACCCACTACAGAAATGCAACTAAGTAGTAAGACAAGAGCACATAAGTCTTTGCACAGGGGCAGCCAGCCTAGATGTTTGCATCTAGCATCGCTCTCATTTCTCTTTTATTCGTAAGCCCACAGAAATGACAGATCTTAAGTAATTAAGCCATTTTGTTGCAAAATATTTTAAGCATTCAGTCAGGTAATCTGTTCCAAATCTTCAGCTGGCTTCCAGATTTCCAAATAGTTATCAGGATTGCAATTTCTTATCTGGATACTTAAAAACCAGATCTACACCTCCTAGAAAAATATCCTTAAACTATCATAGGATTTTTCTAGACTTCCCAAAGCTATAAAATATAGATTAAGCATTGTATATATCACTGAATTTTGCTTCAAGAACTCCCCCAGATACAACTGAATGCAGATAAATTAAGCAACAAAATTAAGCACAGATTACTCCAAACCAAGATAACCTTCATAGTCTGTAAAAAAAAAAAAATCTAAAAGGCACAAACTCCTATTTTTATCTTATTAACTGTTACAAATTGCTGCCCTTCGTGAAGGCCAAAACATAAAGCAGTTCCCTGCAGCCAGTTCCTATGCCTGCTGTAGATCCAATCAAGCCTGTAGCAGAGTGACTCTTCCTTTCCATCTGCACCAAAGAAGAGGAAGGAAGGATATTTTTACCCATTACATTTGAACACATACTGCCATGTGATGTCCTCAGTCTGTACTCAGCCCTGTTTTACAGTAACAGTGGTTCAACTGCTTCTTGCCAATCTCCTAGTTTGATAACAGAACTCTTATCAAGAATGCGTCTGTCCCCATGGAAATGGAGAAATGGCACCACAGAAGAGCCGCACAACAAGGCGATTGTGAAGCTTTAGTCAAAACTGCTCACACAAAGAACTCCCAGGTTTTTTTTATCCCATACTCAGCAAATATTTCTGTGCATAGCTTTTTCATCTTGATCAACCATTGCACACTAGGCTTGTCACTCTCAAAGCCAAGCAATCTTCAGGAACACACGTTCTAAATCAGAACACAACAAGCAGACCTGTCACTCTCAGCTCTCGGGCTGACTCCCATTTGCAAACATAAAACTAAACATAAGCTCTCAGGTGTATTTACAGGTTTGCAAAGTTAACCAAATTCATCAGAATGCTTGGGTTTTGCAGCAACAAAATCCAATAAACCTGTTCAGGGAGATCTCTGCCTTTTGGCTGAAGTCCCACCCTTTCCCCCTGAACTGTGAGGTTTCAGGAATCTTGTGCTAACTGAAACAGAAAGCAACTACAGCTGCTGTCATACAACACTGTTAGGTGCCAGAGTGGTTTTCTTCCTGAGCAAAGTTCCACTGACACCATGGCAAAGAAAACAATGTGGAATATTAAAAACACTCATAAATCTCAGGAACCCAAGGAAAACACTCACGACACTCCTACCACAACAGGAGTTAACATTTAAAAAGCAATTCAAAGCCAGCAATGCTGAAACTAAAAATTTTACACTCAGAAATTACTCATCTCAGGGTAGAACAGCAACTGGGAGGTCAGTTAATTGAGTCGTGACACTGAGCTGCACTGGAGGCTCCAGGACTGTCGGTTCTCACCCTCCTCCAAGTGCTTTGACACAGCTTTTCATTCCAGAAAAAAAACAGCTCCTTTTCTACTCCAAGAGAAAGGATACAAGCCAGCCACGTCACAAGCAGGAACCCACTGCTTCCAGGCTGGCTACACCTGGTGAGTTCAGTGGTCCCTTCTATAGCTTATTCCTTCCCGAGATTTGCTGCAATGGCATTGCAAAGTATTAAAATTAATCTCTTCATGTAACATAAAAAAAATGGCCCAGGACACTGCCTAGTAAACTGCATCTCTTCCCTGCATTACCCCAGTGCTGCAGAAACTCCCCTGAAAACAAGTGAGTTCTCCTCACTCTGCCTGCTTGACACCACTGACATGAAAGCCTTGTTTAGGGAATGGCATCTTCAGAAACCTAAGGTAATCTGCATGTCAAAATGACATTATAATTCAGGCCAAAGCAAATCAGAATCTTTCCTTTTTTTCCTTAGTTTATTCTTCATGACACAGATTATGGTTCATTTCAACTTCGAACATTTGATGCAAAAAGATCAATCAATGTGACTAGTTCAGAAACTTAAAACTACTATAATACTAAAGGCTTTTCCTTACGTAAGTTTTATCAGAATCTCATAATGAGAGTATCTACATTTTTCAGATTAAAATCTGAAGCACCATCCTTTGACATGACAACTTTAGACTCTGAACACTTGCCCTCCGGCAGGTAGAAGCAGATGTGAAAATACTTAATATCCAGAACAAGCGTTACCAGACATTTTTAAACAGCAGTCAGCTATCAAGTGTTATCATTCAAAAACTAAATCAAGTGTGTAGATTACAATATAATGGAATTATGTGTCAGTGAATATAGGTTTTTATTCTCACCTTCACTCAAATTCCCTTGTCATCGCTATAGGAGCATTTCTCCTATCTTTATCCTTTTAAAGGCACAAAAAGAGCATAAAATTCAAATTCTGAAATTTTAATTTCACCATGCAAAAGACCAGATAGAGATACACAAGTACAGCGGTCAAAGAAATTGAGTAATATTGGCTGGCAAGTACAGTACAAAGTATGTTGTAACAAAGCAAAATCCAAAGACAGGAACATTGCTAGAAATTTGCATTTGAGCTTTCACTTCAAAACCATCTTGATTTTTTGTGCACAAGAATACCTGAGGCATTTAAGTTACCTGAGGCACAAACAGGTTTAGCCACAAGGACAGAAGTCAGCACAGACAAACTTACCCTGCCTCTCAGGCCTTGCAAGTCTTACACTACTACTACCCTCCTGGCAGAAGCCTTCCATCCTTCCATCAGTTGCAAAGATTCCTTAGGACAACCTGGGCAACAATTCTTTTTCTCAACAGCCCAACTTTTTAGGATTATAGCATGGTAAACAAAGAAAAAACAGTATTTTAAGGTGTACTGAGGTGGCTTCCAAAATACTTGAAGGTCCCAGAAAAAGGCTGCAACGCTCAGGGAACTTCACCACAGTTACCTTCAATGATGCCTCCTTCAACATAGAAAATTTCTGGTAGCACAACACAGCAATATAACTACAAATTCATCAGCTCTGCCTACACTCTTTGCAAAGGCTGATTACCGAGTTCTCCCCTCGCATTAGTCTCACTACTGCCACTTGTATAAAGGTTAAGCTACAGATATCACAAATTGTGTATTTTCAGGAGGAAGGTTGAAAGATGTAAAACTTCTGTTACACAGCTAGCAATTTAATTGGGCTTCAGTTAGCCAGGAGACTCCCAGATGTCTCAGTGACAGCATGGGCTCTCAGACACGAGATCCACATTGTATTCAGTAACTTTTATGGTGCTTAACTGAATGCTATCTCTTACAAAGTGGATCACCTAAGAATTATTGCTTAACTGTCAACATTTGGACACTGGAAAGCAGTCCCATTTCAGAACTTAATCAAAATAGAATGCACAAATAAAGAAAGGTCATTACCACAGCCTAAGCTCCACAGCTTGGCTTGTGCACGCATAGAGCAGAACGCTACAAGATTCACAAGAACAAATTCTTAAAAAGAAAGGAAGTGTTGTTTCTCCATAGCATTAGTTTACAGCAACAAAAGACCAGGACCAGCAGTCTTTTATAACTAGCTGTAGTGCTCAGGATGCTATTAGTGAAACAAGATAAACACCCCATTTTAATCCACATTTAATTTGGAGGCATTGAAGAACACAGTATTTTGCCAGTTTTCTGTTGTGTCATATGGATTAGTTTACTCAGGTATAGTGGGTCTGGCCATTTGCTTGCAAATGAGTGTTCTTTCTTATTGAATTTTGTTTAAAAAGTAAACAGATTTGCACTGTTAAATTCAGCTTTAGCAGCATCCCAAGAGAGGAATCACCAGTGAAGCACACAGTGAAGAACAGGAAGAGTTCTGAGGCCTAGGGAGCTCTCTTGTCATCCTCCACTTTTTAGTGAAGAAAGAAAACAGACCTGAATTCTGAGTCAGATCCTGCTATGTTTGCACAAGGTTCAAAATCCAAACTCTCAAAATAACCCAAATGCATATAAAGCCATTTGTACCTAAAGAACAAAATATATTTTGCCTTAAGCATCTAAATAAAACTACAATTTTGAGCAAACTGGTTTTATGTAGCGGTCAGACTAATGTCTCCTGGTTACTATTCTTAAAGCTGCTGCTAACGTGAATGCTATAAATTCCAGGCCCTCTGAAAAAAGAGGTTGTTTCTAGCTATCCCTTCAAGCTTAGCAGAGTGGATAAAACACCTGTTTTAGCTCACTCATTTTGCTTCCCCTTTTGTTTCCAGGCCTGAAGAAGCAGTAACACGTATTCCATAACTGGTGTCTGAAGCTGCGCAGAAAAGCTTCCTTTACAAGTTTCAGAAAGACCTTTTGAAGTCTTCCTAATTTTCAGTCTACCTGAAAATATCTGCACTAGTGTTCTCAGCAAAATGTGCAGAAGACAGGGTAATGACAGGAAAAAATGAGCTGTATATACTGAAAAGCCAGGGAATGCTATGCTCCCATTCAGTTGTCTCACTTTCTTTTAAAATATATGGCTACACACTTTCCAGCATTAATTTTTGTATAACTGAAATGAGATGAGGAGATACTTGTTATATATAGGTAGAATTTCATCCTTTATAAACTTAAGAGTTTATTTATTCATCATTTTAGCTAGTCTATACAGACAAAAAAACCCAAAATCATTGAGAACTTGATTATTTTGGGATTGTGTATTTAATCTTAACTATATTTTCACTAAATTTTCTGCAAAGGGTTAAAATCAGGACATCAAATCTAGAGACCAAATGCAATGAGATCAGAACAATATCACCATAAGCTGCCTCACACAAATAGCTCTGATCAACCCTAATCTCTTCATATTGAGACAGATGGAAAAGCGTGAAATCAGATAACAGGAGACCAATTTCCTAGAATAGGCAACTTTTCAAGGTTCACCACAGCATAAGTCAATATTTTGCAAGATTTGTACCTATTTAACATAGCATATTGGAAGGCAGAAACAAGCACCTCCAAATCCACACTATATAATAGAAAAAAAGCCAAAGTAGTTTTAATATGTTGCAGAACATTAAAGACAAAAGACCAATTTATTGAGACTCCAGCCAATTCCACTTCTAGACGTATTTTTTAGTTATAAACACAACTAGTAAAGAGTCAACCATTTGAAAAGAAATCAAGGATTCCAAGACTGCACATGACAAGAGACTGCTTATTGATTTATATTGTAAGGCAGCTAAACACTGTTAGGATAACAATTTGCATCTGCAAGTAGTTGGACAAAGCAGTTACAGGGAAGGGACAATTTTAATGTATTAATAAATACGATTTATTAATTAATAAATGTAATTTAAATGTATTAATAGATCCAGCATGCAGTGATGCCTCAACTCCTCTCTTTTTAGGATATGAACACATACAGGGAAGCACAAAATAGCCTCAAATGTACAAGATAGCTGAGTTATAGCAGCCTCTATCCAACTAGCTCTGGAACACGGCCAAGAATTAGCAATAGGGAAATGTGTGCGGCCTAAGTGTGTAATACTTCAGCTCTATACTGGGTCAGGAATATGCCTTGAAATTAAGCAACATTTAAGAAAAAGTAAGCAAGAAATCACCCAAGGAATTAAATTCAGACTGGTGGTTATGAGATAGATGGGAAAACATTTTTCAAACAGCTAACAGGTACCAATTTTCTTCCTAGGAAAAGAGAGCTCTACTGTGTAGATCAGCAAAAGCCTTAGGCTCTCTAAATCAAAGCCTGCCAAATAACACCTTCGAAGTTTGATGTAAAATTGAGCAGAAGCTATAAAAGCTCCTGTGAAAAACTTTAAAAAAAAAAAACACAATAAGATTCCATTTCTTACCAAGCAGGTTTATCTTCCAGTTTAGACTAATTACCCTCATAACTCTCATAAGTATCTTGCATGTATCTGCTTTCAGCAAATAATTTTACAGTATTCCTTAACTCAGACCACAAGAAGCCTGTTCAAACTCCTGCAGCCCTCGCAATTCTATAAAACAAATACAACCACAATTAATAACTTGGTATTCACACAAAGCTCCTTCTATTACCCAAACTCTGCTTGCACTTCTGCATGACTTGCTGCCTCAAATTCTCATCTCTGCATTTTATATGTTAAGTTAAACTCTCCTTTGTGGGGAAGATAAGATGATCTGCAAAAATCACTTAGGCCACTTCCATTTGGGGATGTTCCCCTTGACTTGAGAGACCCAATTCACATCAGTTCCACCGGGCTGCTCAGACAATCTTGTAGACATAAAAAGAACAGCCATACTGACAATAGAGAATTGCAGCCTTCTGGCAGGGCTGGTTTTGTTTGCTTTCTATCAGAATCTTAATCTAACCACCATAAACAACTCTTGCTTAAAATTAGACACCTTCAGAAATTGACTATAAATTCAATTATAGATTAACATTGACTGAAAAAACAAAGAAAATAAATTAATGAAGGCTATACCTCTCTCTGTACAAATCAAGACAATTTCAGTGCATACAGTTATATTTTGGCTTAGCAGGACATAAGAACTCAGTTTTCCAACATATAGAAAACATTTGGGGCATCTAGAAGATAACTAATTTACCAATAAGGAGCCACTATTATACCCATCAGAAAAGAGATCCATCAGCTGCAGAGTAACAACTTTCATCTAGCAGATTTTTGATGTTTATAGCAGAATCTGATTTTACTGAGTTATGTTTAGCAACATATCTTTAACTGGAGGGGAAATGTACAGGTACTTGGTCTGACTGACCTTCCGAGAGCTACAACATGTAAGAGAACTTTTCCTGTTATCCAGTCCCTGCAAAGCTGCTCAGACTTCCTCTTTAAGGGGACACACACACGCAACAGGAAGACATTTGCAAACAGTTTCAGAGCACAGCACTGAATATCATCTGACTCATTCCTGTCATATTTGCATAATGTAAGCACCCAGATCTTGCAAACCTTCATGAAAGTGTAACAATGCATCAAAAAGCACAACATATCAAACTAAGCAAGATGAAGGGAACTTACATCAGCTCTAGAGCATTATACTCACTTGAAACATTTCACAGAGCATCTCCAACCTCATAAAAGTGTATCAAATGAGAAGAAACAAGGTGTAGTTTTATTGTACAACATTATATTAGCATCAGTGATACTGACACCTGCACACAACACTGAACGAGGGAGCAAAAGAAGAGAATAAATACACCCAGTAATGGAGAAGTATTTTTAGAGGGCTGCTTTTAAAAGCCAAGAAATGTACACCGTGCGCCTATCTTCCAATGAACAGTCACAGCTCTCATCTGTTTTTGGTCTGCTTTATGCACTACGGTATAGCTCTAATAACCTGAAGTTTAAGGCCAGCTCAAACAGCCCGCTGTCACTGACACTTCCAAGCCACTTCAACCACCTAAGGTTGTTCTGACAGACCAAAGAGTTTTCATTCAACTTTGGTTATTTCCACCTGGTCAGATTTTCCTAAGATAACAAGATAACAATTTCAAATAACATGCAGTAAAAAACTCACTATCCAAAACCACTAAGTACACTCTAAATTCAAACTTCTGGGCATGGAGGGAGCAAATAACTTTAAAAAAAACAGTCAACAAAACAAAAATGTTTCACCAAAAAAACTGGAATTCATTGGATTTTGCAACTAAACCTTTGTGAAAATAAATCTGATCACAGTTCCATGCCCTAGGTTGTTTTCAGAAGTGTTTATACCAATTTTGGAAGCCAATAACAAAAAGTTCCAACTGGTTATGCTCAGTTGCCTCTGTAAATCTACAGAGCACCTAAACGAACTTGAGATATAAACCTTTCGCTTCCGGGTTTTTTTAGCTATTGGATCATGAAGCATACAAGTTGTGCATCAGTTTTCTCAACACAGTAAGTTTTTCTAATAAAATGATTGAGAATGCACAATAAACTGATCCACAATCAACTTCAGCTTTCACAAAGATGCCAAATCCACTATCCTTTTCAGCACAGAGCTTCTTCAGGACTTTCACAGTGATTCATGTCCTTCACATATGTAAACCTCTCTAGGATAAATGCATAACGTTCTATAAAAATAGAGACTAAGTTGAGTGTACCAACATCTCATGTTGATCTTTAATTTACAATAAATTTTATGATGAGATGTATGATTGCTTTCAGACTGGAATTTCTATTATATCTCAGAAATCTTTCAGTTATGTTTAGATTTAGCCTGCATTGTGGCTAAAGGTGTTGATTTACTCCAAGACTAATTTGTTTTTTTCCTTCTCCAAACTTATCACTGGATTACAATTCAATTTCTGGAAATCCAATTGCATAACTGAATGAAACATCCCCAGTTCTATATTCACAGAGTTGGAATAACAAAATTCAGAATTACAATGGCTTCAATTTAAACATAAGCAGCTCAACTACTTCTGGCACAACTGGAAAGTTCAGCCTTTCAAAAAAAGAAAAAACTACATCCTACTTCAAAGCCTGTAAAAATATGCATTCCGCACTAGACTGAAAAAAGAATAGATACTTAATGATGAAGAGTTAGAAAGAGGGATGCCTGGACCATTAACAAGGAAATAATGATAAGTAATACGGATTGCTCCCCTAAAGCAAGAATCATTACTGTGACTGGCCTACATCTATCCCCATGATGAAGATAATACCAAATGTCAGAAGCCCTTATGAATGGCAAAATGCAGAAACACCAGAAGCTCCTCTGCTCAAGGAAGAAGCTTGACCAGCCATGCAGTAAGAATTACACCCAAGCCAGACAGTTGTTTAATGGTACACAATACATGCTTGTTTCAGCATCAAAACAGTGTTTCTACTCTGACTTCATCTAGAAAAGTGCAAGGCCAAAGAACTCTAAAACAAGTTTGACTTGGCTTCCGCCTTAGGAAAGGGCCAATACCACAGTTGTGCATGGTTACTGAAAGTAATGTTCTGAATTATGCACCAGAGAAAGGGCATAAAAAGAAAAAAAGCACATTAGCATGTTGAAATGACACCTTCAAAAATTTCCCCTTATGTTATTAAGTTCCTCTTCCAGTTCAAGACTAATAAAATAGCATTAATGAATGCATGATTTGCTCCATACAAGGCAAACCAAACATTTAAATGTAAAAAAAAAACTTTGTATTTCTTAAAAGACTGAGCCCACAGTAGTCACTGGATCTCACTACCACATGGCTTGGAAAAAACATTTGTCCAAAGTCACTCAGGATTAAGAAGTAAAAACAGTGCACTAATACATGAGCTTTTTTTCTTAGTTTAAAAAGCAGTATGAACTGTAATATCTCAGGTGAGCAGAGAAACATAGAACTGGAAGTTCTGGCACATGCCTTCTACCCCTTCTACCTTTAAAAATATACTACTAAACCCACAGAGCTCTACAAGAAAAGCCTACTGCTACTTTCCTGGTAAAAAAATAAAATCAAAGACTGTCCTTGAATAATGCAGATACTAAAGCTAATCATATTACATATCAAAAGTAGTAAGCACCTTGCTCCAGAATCCTAAGACAGCTGAGGCACCAAGTTCTTCTTGGCAAAGATCAGAGATAAGTAAACCATCTCCTAATTAGAGTCTCTAATTAGTAGAACAGTTCCAGGTCAAGAACAAATTAAAAATAAGAATAGAACTCATTATGGCTCTGTTGCAATAGCTTGGAAGGAATATCATAATGCAAGTCACTGACACCCTAGGGTATATTATTTGACCACAGGCTAATTTTAAGCTCCCAAGTACATTATGGTAGCACAATATCTCCATTATGTTTCTCAGTAAAAGCCAAGGCACTAGAACTCCCCTCTACTGGGAGATCCTGATCTGATCAATGCCTTTACCACAAAAAACTCCCCCACAGGGCCCTGAACAGGAGTCAGTCATTCCTATATCACAAAACAGATGTTTAAATTGTTCATTAACGTGGATACCTTCAAAATCTTCCAGTTCTCTGAATTCACTGTGTTGACACTTTCACACAAATAAAGGCTTCCCAGGACTCCAATATATGAAATCTGCCTTGCCGACACATTCAGGTCTTCTCTAAAGATATTAAATACATCTGTATCTTGCACCATGACAGAACATCAGTTGGTCCTTGATGGTTTGCAACAATATTGTTAGTATGTAGTCATATAACCTTCCTGGCCATACAGCTATCCAATTAAGCAGCTGTACCTTCAAGCAGCTGTTTGGAAACTGGACTTTTTTGGCAAAGCTATAAAAGCAAAAGGCAGTCTTCACCTCAGACCTCCTATTCAATCACTGGCAAGACGGAAAACATAGCTCCATACAGAAGACAAATGAACCACCAATTGAGATGAACTAGAACAGTTGCAAGGCACAAGCCTTCAGAGGACGAGGAGACTCCAGTTTTTCTGTGTTTTGCAGGGATTGTTTCATTCAAATAAAGAATGTCAGGTTTTCTGCTACTCATCTCCACAAATGCCCTCATCAACAAACAATATAAAAAAATTCCTCAATGGCTTACGATTGGGTTGAAAAAGAAAACAGAGTCAATGTCCAAAACGGAAAGCCAGAATTTACTTCCATGAAAGAAACTCTGAAGTAGAATCCTCTATAAAAGTATAATAAATTTCATACTATCTGTGGTAACAAAAAGGAGAAAGCTGACTAGTATAGGTAGCTGGCAACATGACATGAAGATCATGTAATAAGTCAGCTTAAATCTGCTCATGCTTGAACTGAAAAAACTTGCTAAATCCAAACACATTCCCTCCTGAAAAAATTTCTCATTCTCTGTGTTAGGGCATAAAGGCACCACCATTTCGGATGATGGCCTCTCTTCTCCTTCAGCACTCCCAACCCTCCCGGCTGCCATTATTAAATAAGGAGTTTTGGAGACTGGGACCAAGAGAAAAAATGCAGTTTTGCAACATTAGGTATGGCCATACTTCTCATTTTCACTCCGGTCCTAAATAAAAGCAGCTACATCCAGCAAAAAGCAAACTTCAAAAATTAGTGTGAATGTTTTTGCTTTGTGAGGACTTCGAAGAGCCCTGAAGGAACCAAAACTACATCCTTGTGTGATGCACACTATTGCAGAAAGCTAATGTGCAATTTTCTACAGTCTCCCATGGGTAGATTTCAGTAGTTGACCATACTGTACATTATCTGTTTTTTAACATATTGCTGTACATTTAATCCCTCCAGCTTTTTGCAAAGTCAAAAATAATCTCTCTTCTAAACAAACAAGCTTTACAAGGAACTTATTACTCACAGTGCAAATATCATTAACAGTCTATCTAGTCTTATAGCACTATCACACACGTATGTAATCCAAATAGGAGATGAGTGGAATTAAACAGAAGGTTGTCAAGGAAAAGAAAACTCAAAGAAGTTTACAAAAACATCAGAAGCCTCTTTTTATGCACGTTCTTCTTTTTCATCCTAAGTAGACTGTGGGAAATAGCTTGCAGTATTTACAAATACAACAGGCTGTAAAGGAAGGTACAGAAGGTAGGAAAGCTGAGACAGCTGCTATCAGTTGGATTATCTCAGTTGGATCTTTCTGCGGCCTGTGAAGAGAGTTGCTAGTTTCGATCTGGATATTCCTAGGTAAATCACAACAGTCTTCATCTCTCAATCCTGGCAGAGACCAAGTTACATTCCTAATCTTAAAGGCAGTTTTTAGGAAGAATCCAAGGAATGCATCATTTGCTGCTGAAGAGTAAGACAGTGTCATAATAGTCTGATGCTGGAAGAGAGTTAAAGTACTTGGGTATAAATTGTCAAAACAGACAAGCTCATAGATAGATTAGCTTTTGAAAAAACAGGTTTAAGACAAGAGGACAGAAATGAAGGCAAGGAGAAAACAGGTACCTTCTGCTTCCTCCATTCCTGAGGTCAGAAGTGAGCCTCCACACTATCACCACCTACACGTTATTCCTCCCAGGGGCAAATACATTTTTAGCAAACAATTCTTGGAAGACATGCAAGGCACCAAATAACCACAAAATATATGAAATTTATCTGTGAAAGATATACACAACAGGTTTTCCTGATACTGTCTCAGTAAGGTATGTTTGTCAAGCTCATGCTCATCTGCCAAACTTGAAGTACAGTTTGATGGCAGGGCCAGGAAAAATATTTTAAATCCTTTTAAAGTGTTCAGTGTATTTGTCTTGAATACATTTTTGCTCCTTGCATTCGTTTTTTTCCTTTCCCCTGCAACTGCCGGTCAAACTTTCAGCCCCCCCCCCCCTTTTTTTTTTTTAAATCCAATTTACTTGGAAGCTTCCTTCATTAGTTACACTTTCAAGTAGTATTAAAGATCAGAACACAAGTTTCAGAACTACGCAGGAGTTCAGAAAAAACCGTTAAGACAAACTGGCAGATCTTCCAGAAGAACTAGAGGAAGGTGCACACTTCTACAGCTTAAACTCTTCCCCACTATGCTGAAATAGTCACTTTAACCTGAAATCTAAGGCACAGCTTTCCAAGCAGACTATAATTTACTATTAACAGCAGAAACTGAAAACCAGACCAAATAGTAAAAAACAGTTTCATAGTTACACTGAAATGAAGATAACAGAAGCGTATAATACTCCAACTGACTGCATACAAAGGTTTACAATGGAAAAATTTATTCAAGATCAGCAAGTTTTGTTTTTGTTTTTTTTTTTTTTTAATTTAGTGCCAATTTCTCACAAGCTAGAGGGCTGACTGCTTAGACCACAAGTCTTCTGCACTACCAGGGCTGCTATGCTTAGCGGAACCTGCTGGCTCATACATAACTCATGAAGAATTCCCCCTTTCCTCCCAAGGGAAGCAGTTTTGCATAAATACAGCACTATTTTTTTTTTTTTCCACATGTAAACCCATTGAGTTTTAATACAAGTTAGAGCAAGAAGCAGGTTGGCTCAATGCAGAAAGTATAAATTCTAGAGACAAAGTATTTAAATAAGAGGTTTTAGAGTAGTAATGTAACTACAGCTTAGTTGAATTGAAAGAAAATCTACCTTCTAGGCAGAAACATCCGTCCTATCTTTTACCTAATTCCAATCACTATCATCACCTGCCCCCATGGAATGGGAGGACAACTGTTTTGATGCATCTTCAATAACTGGACTTGCCTTTCTGCTCTCACAAACAATTGGAAACAAAAAGATTCAAGATCGGGGACAGAAACACAAATAAGCAATCGTTTTTTAAGAGGGGGGAAAAGAAAGCCTCTAAGGCTCTTCGAGATATTTTTAAAACAGGCTTTTATTTAATATCTAAAGAAAAAAAATTATTTTAGCACAAAGATAAAAACAAGCTTAGAAAATTATGAACTCAACAATTTAAAATGCAAATTTCATATTCATCTAGTAACTAATCAGGAAGTACTGTAGAGTAGCATCTGCATTTCAGAAATATACTAAATATCCTAAAAATGATTATCATGAACAGTTTTGGAGACTGTCAGTTCACTTTTTGTATTATTAGAGCTTAGCTGTACAATCCTATGTGCTCAGCACAAGCCACCATGAAAAACATATTATAAAGTTTGTTAAAGCAATTTTCACTCAAGTTGTCAGATGGTGGCACCAATCAGGCATATAATACATGAGAATAAGCTCAGGCTCCAACACATACAGGCTGCTTCATAACCATTTTTCTGCTTCACTTGAACACCTACCTTTGTGAGGTGCCACAAGATGATTTTGAATTTTGCATATATCACTCATGATCACCATTTACATATTCAGCAGAAAATGAGCCTAGATCCTGAACAACAGAATGCAGCTTGAGGCGTGACAGATGGAGACTGGCAGTGATGCTTATCTAAAAAGATACGTATATTTGAAAGGAATAACTTTATACAGTGTTCCCTACGCTGCAGATAATGAGAAAAGCCGCAAAAAGCCACAGGAAGTATCTTCCTACCTTTCTTTTCTCCAAAAACCTGAAGTATGTAAAACACATTTTTATTTCCTTGTCTGTATTCTACTCAGTGATGCTAGCCCAGCTTAGAAGAGAACATTAGTTAATTGCCACTGCAGAGCCAGCAAAGGAAATGAAAGAGCGAGAACTGCTGCAGGACAAAGCTGCAGATAAGATCCTGTGCATCAAAGTACTGCATTATCACTTTGCTGATCTGTGTAGAAGTGCAGAACACATACAACTCACTACTCATCTGCATTTTGAATTTTTAAGAGAAAACTGGAAATGGCATAGACTGAAGGCAGCTTTCCTATCAAATTGTTAAATAAAGGCAGGAAGAAATAAAGCACTGAAACCTAGTGTCACTTTTCACCAGTGCTCTGGTAAAATGGGTTATTACACACAAGTTCAATTTCTAGTTCATAAATATTAGTGTTCAGAAGAAGAACAGAGCTCTTTACTCTCTTTTATACCTAGACATCAAATTCAGAAGTCTCACCTTCACCTCTTTAGTTAGCGCCTTTCCCACCAGTACTGAATGAAGGGAGCAGGGACAGGTGGGGAGAAGGGGAATATCCTTTGCCACACATCTTGTTAATCATCACCTTCATAGGAGCTAGCTTGAACACCAAGGCATCATACCCTTGATAGACAGAAATAAGCACAGGCTAAGAATTCATCCAAAGTCCGTAATCCTTTGTGCAGATGGCTACAACGCCTGCCTTCAGTTCTGCTAATGCTTTAGCTCTATTTTGCTGTCAAACCTGCAATTCAGCACCACAGACCAGAAGAAACATGAAGCAATGTACACACTGGAAAAACTCAAGCAAAATTAATTCTCATGATCAGTCCACATATGATGACAAATACTCTGCTGGTACCCTTTATGTACAGGGCCTTAAATATGTTGCTTTTTTTTCTCTCCCCTCCCAAAGGAGTTTATTGTTACAATCCTATAACTACTTTTGATTTTTCAAAGCTTCCAGCATATATAAATAAAATCATTAACCATTTAGCAAAAATTTTCATTCAGAGGCAGTCAGCAAAAAACGGAAAACTGACAGCATCAGTATAATAACCTTAAAATAATATAAAAGCTCAGTCTCACAGCAATTCTGAAAACATACTAATGTTGTCTTTAGTAGTTTGGTGAATTAATCTAAACTGGAAGAACAAGATGAATTTTACAATACACCACTTCCTTTTTGCTCAGCATGAGATTTTAAGTGTTGTTAGGGAACTAACACTTAACTATTTCATATACAAACTGAAACACTTATAGGCCAAAAGGCTTCAGGTAGCACACAGCACGCAGGAGTTAAAATAAGTCAACTGTTAAACAGTCACGTGAATAGAACATTGAGGTAACTGTCAAGTGTAGATTTAGGGTAGGAAAAGACACCCTGGTTTTGCTGAATGGTCAAGTGATCAAAATCAGAATTCCAGGGAACCAGGAAAGCTGGTTTGTGTGTCACACAAAAATGAAAACTTCAAAATTAAAGATAAAAGGCTCTTTTGTTGAAATGCCATCCAAATAATTTTATTCAAAAATAATCAGTAAGTACTCCTGAATTATGCTGACAACCACTGAAAACAGGAACTAATTCGCTTCTTCAGAAGAATACTTTCCAGCTATGCCCCAGCTCTGGGAAAGAAGACGGAAAAAGAGGAAACAGCAGTGGGCTATTTTATTTTGTTTTAAACAATTCTAACATTCAAGATATTCATTAGTATGGTTAGTTATTTCATACTACCATTTCAGAAATAGTTAGCAGAGTAGCTTCATATTAAACTGTATACTACAGATTGGATATAGGAAGAATAGAGAAAAAGAGGCCTTGGCTGGTTGTATCTGACAATTTTTCTATTCTTCCTACTTTACTCCTGCCAAACCACCAGCAAACATCAGCACACTTCAGGTCTGAATACTTTCCAGTTAGCACAAAGGCCAACAAAACCAGAAGTTGCTAGAAATACATAAGGTTTTGGGTACTCAGAGCTTGAATAACAAATATAGATAGAAACTGAAGTTACCAAGTCTCAATAAATACAGTAAGCAAACAGGGAAAAGACTGAAAAAGCACCATGACAACTGTTAACTACTCATAGTGAAAAACAGTAATCAAAATTTCAAGTAGGAATTCTTCAAACTTGTGTTGCTGTTAATAATGACACAGACTATCTTCACACACTTGATAGGATGCCAGACACCAAATTTTATGAAGCAGCCATTAGTTCATGAAAAGAATGGTGAACTTGAGAACTGCAGCACTGTACTGTAATCAGAGGACACAGAAGGAAACAGCAACCTTTCTTTCCTCTGGAAAAGGCAAGGCAAGTAGCATTTAGAACATTATAGCAGCTTGAAGAAAGCTGTCAGTTTTTACCTCCTGAATAGCAACACCATGCTCTGCCATAGAATCACTAAACCAGTATTAGGATCCAGCGTACTGCCAGGGATGCAAAAACCATAGAAGCAGCTTTTATGACATACTGCCCACAAAAGAAAAGGCCTATCACTTTTCCTCTTCAGTCAGCTGTTTTACAATTGCAAGTCAAATGTCAACTATCTTCACTCACTTTTGGAATTCTGCCACAAGATTACTAACAACCACAGTTCAAATGCTCTTCAATCAAGCCCGGAATACACTGGTGTTCAGCAATAGTGACACCATGACATCATAGCCAAGTTATCTGTTGAAATCAGATGAAGTCAGACTGGGTGCATCTTTGCCTTCTCCATGCAAATAGAGAAACACGAATTTTTAAGGAGTGGGAAATAAAGGGTTACAGATTGTGTTCTTTCCTTAGTGTGGTTAAGGCATAACATTTCTCTACAAAACAATTTCCTGCCATCATTATATATGCCAAATTTACTTTGCCTTCCAGAGCTGCATCAAGATCAGTAAAGGTAGGTAATAGCTAGATTTGGAGAAGCCTAGATGTGTGAAGCTACACACATGCTTCAGCAAAAGCTATCTCATGACTGAAGTGTATAGCAGCATTCAATGTACTACAAGTTTATTTCTCTTCCCAATTCGCTCATGAAAGGGCAGCAGAACTGATTTGATAAATAAAACGGATTACATGAGGCACATGAATGGGATACTCGGAGACTTTTCAGTCACAAGTGTAATACTAAAGAAACAGATCTGGCATGCCTGATGAAAATTAATTTCTACAAACTGAAAGGCATTTGAAGTGACAAACTGTGTTTCATTATATTTGTTTTCCTTTCCATTCAGCATTTTCTACAAGTTAACTTCAACTGTTCTCTTCTTCAAATACACCACAAAAACTGAGGGCAGTTAGCAGTGACTGAAAACAGCAAATAAAGTTATCACAGAAGAAATCTAGTGTTATGACAGTTCTGAACATTTCAAAACATCAAAAGGAAATATTTGTGTAATTACCATAATATGAGAATTGAGGTACACAGGTCTAACAGGCGATTTTAGGCCCATTAAGGGCCAGGGATGTGAAAGACATATCAGATACAATTATTTTAAAAGTACAGTTTCAAGACAGGATACATTTTTGCAGCCATGCAATAGTACTGCATTTCTAACAAAGCCATAATTTATTACTGAAATGCCAACTCTAAAAGAACTGTGTAAGTTTACACGTAGAGGACTTTTTTCCAACTTATCTTAAAATAGTTCTAAATCAAGCCCTTCCCTGGTAAAAATTTTAAGCAGATAAGTAATCCCACTGAGGTCTGCAGGAGTTATTTGTCAACGTGCACAAAGTCACAGCCTTACATGTGCAAAACTGGCACTACTCAAGGCAGTTTCTACTCAAAGCATTTTAGAAATCAGCATCTTAAAATATTTCTATAGTAAATGTATCACACTTGGAAATAAATGCCCATCTTATACAATCATGCTGTACTAATGACTCTGAATAAAACTCAGTTACATGATGCAAAAAAACCCTCTTACTAGTTGGAAATAATCAAGCTTAGAACTATGCTTCACTGAAGCCAAATCACTGCAGATTTACATTTTACTCTCCTCACAACTGAATTTTTGGGCTTGTTCTGCATGTTATTTTAAATAAAGTTTTAAAAATTCCTTTATTTCTCTAAGTCCTTTAAAGAGGGGTTTTAAAAAGCTTTTGATATAGTGAAAGAACTATAGATCAAAATTCCTCTAATGCACTCAAACATCCACTTACATCTGCATAGATTCATTAAACATAAAGCCACTCACTCACATTCATCAGGCCAGAAGATAAAATTCAGCACCAGCATTTGACAGCCTGATGCTAAAATATTATCTACTAAGAAAAAAACCTAATCACTGTTCTTGACACCAGAATCTTTGGCAGGAGGCAAAGGAAAGGACCACCACACTGATCTTGATAACTTTAAAGGGCAATTTATTGTGGAAGGAAATTCAGCACAGAGTACACTGTCTTGTACTTCTGCTTATTTGCAGACTAAGTTTTCAAATACTCCACAGTATAAGAGAGGAGGAAAGAGTTTGGGACACGATTAACGCAAAGGAAACAGCATTTGCTCTGGCCAGCCTGGGCTTGAGGAAATCCTAGGGTACCTTATTAATCCTCCACCTAGTTCCCAGCAAAAGCCAGATCCAATGGACAGGAAGTGACTGACCAGAAGTCAAAGAGTGGAGGGCAAAAAAGGGAATCCCTAATCCCTTACCCTCCACTTACCTTAAGTATATCCCCCCGTTTGAAACTCAGCTCGTCGTCTGCTGTAGCTTTGAAGTCGTATTTGGCGATGGCTTCCATGCTGGGGCTGCCGCACCAGGCAGTGCGGGCAATAGGAAGGAAGCACTCCCCGCAGCCTCCTTTCCTCCCGCGGCGGCTCCCGGCTCAACCCTCCCACGGTCCGGCTCCGCTCGAGGCGCCGGCCCCGTCTCTCACATACAGGGGAGGCCAGGGGACGATCCGCCCTAAAGAAAAGAGAGGAGGAGGAAGAGCCGTGCCATTAGGGGAAGTGGCCCGGATCGATGGCCGGGGCCGCGCCCAGAGCCGCTCCCTCCACCCGGCGCGGCGCGGCCGCCGCTTCCTCCCGCCCGTGCTCGCCCAGGCCCGGCTCCCCGAGTGACACGGCCGGCGGCCAATGGGGGCCCGCAGCCCGCGGCCGGGGGCGGAACCAAGAGGAGCCGGCGGCCCGGGGCTGCCGCGGCCTGCGAGGAGCCGAGGCACCGTCCGGTCCCACGCGGCGAGGCGCGGCTGCCGGCACGGCTCCGAGGACGGCTCCGCCTGCGGGGGCAGCGCAAGAGCGGGGCGCGGGCAGCGAACCATGGGCGGGGAGGAAGCACTGAGGGCAGCGCGCTCCGATCCCCGAATGGAAAACTCATGCTCGAGACGCAGCTTACACCGTAATTATAGTTGCCTTTTCTTCCATTCGCACAGTTTGCATCGATTTAAATAGTATTAGACAAGCCAAAGAATAATTCCGTACTTGCACAGAATACTCATCTTAAAAGTCCTATATTCTTACATAATACTCTGTTAAGAGCACTTACTAGGAATGTCTATCAAAGTGACATAATATATATAAACAATAGTTTGGGCCCAGTTTAACATGAAAGCAACCTTTCAAAGCTCTACTGTCTTGAGCAGCCAAATACATCAAATGATAACAAACATCTCCAGAAGAAGCACATGAAAGCAGCACTGAGTCCAGCATCTCTTATGGCACCAAAGAAGAGATGACACCGAATCTGGCATTATATACACAGACACCCTGAAACTCCTTAAAGGACCTGAATATAAGCCCCGATCTAGATTAGAATAGGATTTAATCTAAGCCTAGCTTCATCTGATAGCAGAGACAGTAACAGAACTGAAAGAAGGAAGACAGTGAATTAACAGCCATCATAAATAATCCTTTGCAGAATCAGCAGAGAGCTGATGCTTGTCAGTGACTCTCCAAAACAGAAAAGATCTTAAAAACATCAGTTCACCCACACACCTGGCTAATTCAGTCTTTTGTTGTCACGGTCCAGAAAGAGCAGCGCTACACAGAAAGGCAGCATTATAACTCCTCTGGGGAAAAAAGAAATCTGCCTTACATGAACACAGCGAAGCAGATAACATGCTTGCCCAATCTTCAGCTCCACATCCATAAGGAGTGTGGAAGCTTGAGACAAAAAAATAGAACTAAGATCTCTACTGCAGTAAACTGGCAGAATGAAATGGTATCTGAAGGAATACTTAAAAAACAAACAAACAAAAAAAAAAAAAACAACAAACAACATCTCATTAAAGTCTCCACATTGACAGAGTTTGGGGCTTTCTTTTGTACTCCTACACACTGCAAGCAAAACACCAGTAAAACTAACAAAGCTGTCAACAGCCATGAATATTACAACTGAACAGTTTGTCTGTGCTATTGGAACCACCAGAAATAGATGTACAGGATCCAAGCTTAGGATCTTTTAACTATTATTAACTGTTAAGAGAAATCCATTGCACAAGGGGAAAAAAGCAAGCTTACTGTGAAGTGTCTTGTGCTAGGTCTCTGCCCACTGGAAGCACAGCTGTAGGCATTCACTCTTGGCAGACTGCTGCGAAACAGGACACACTGCACACTACCGAACCTTAGCTCCATAAACTTAACTAGGGAAGAACGTAAGCACAGCCAAAACATGAACACAGTGAATACACATTACAAGAGTTAACAGCTGCTGCTCTAATAAGATCATCTAAGATTTCTCAGAATATCACTGTTTTCCACCTCTTGCCTTACTGAGTTTTGCTCTTAAAAAAAAAAAAAAAAAAAAAAAAGGGAAGAGGAAGAAAAGCCTGCAGATGCAGCTAACAGCAAACTTTTATTTGCAATACAGTGCTGCAGATCAGGAAGGAATACAAGTAATTATAAATAGAAACCTCATCACTGCAGCCAACAGGAAACAATTCTCATGATCTTTTTAAGAGATATTTCAAAAAACATGTAGGTAAAGTAGGCTTCTTGCAGTGCTCCTACAAATAGCATTTTTTTTTTTTTAATAGCAGGTAAGAGCTTTTAATTTTTCTTATTTTACTATTCTTCTGGAGTCTGATATGGAGAGGAATAGATCAGCATAAAACAGATAAAGTGAGGGAAAGAAGAAAACAGATTCAGTGGAAGATTTTGCAAAGACTCAAGGTCTAAGCCTCATTAACTGTTAGGGGACAAAACATTACTGAGGGTACTGAAAAGAAAAACGTGGATACACCATCTGGAAGACATGCAGAGATGTTAAGTGTCAGCTCTAAACAAAAGAATAGAAAAAAGAATCAGTGCTCTGCACTTAAGATTTCAAATTAACACAACATAACAAAACAAACTAACCAGGTAGATGTTAGTAACTTGTGTTTTACAAGCCAGAACACACAGGATAATAAATGATATTCACTCAGCACTCAATACCTTATAGCTTAATACATTTCACCTTCTTTAAGTATGTATTGACAGAGGACAAGTCCTGATATCATTTACAAAACTATGCTACAGTAAAAAGCACAGGTATTTATCAGATCAAATCATTTCATTGAGTAAAAAAAGAATTAGCTTAGCAGAAACTTATTCTCACTTTCTTATTTTGGACTGTATAAAGAAAGTTCAAATACTATAAGCTTCTCTGGTATTATGAAATACTTTAAACACTACCTGACTCAATCATGAGAGATTATAACAACTGAATGAGAATTTATGCCCAAAATGGTCAATGTACAACACTTGTACAGAAACGGATTACAAACAATATTGCATTGGAAGATTAACAATCCTTCAATCCTTCAAATTTCAGCTCTTGACAGAAAACATTTAATTTTTAGAACAAACTTCCCTGAATGCTGTATTTGATCTACAAATTATTCTCCCAGTTATTAAGTATATTTCATAAAACTTTCTCTTATGTCATAAAAGAGAACTCTATTTGAGGACAGATCTTGTCAGTTAGTAAGGCTGTATCCATGTCCTCTATAGGTTATTTGAAACTATACTGCCAAGTTAAGCCCTATTGCACAAAACCAACCCTGAATCTGAAAGCAGGAAGTTCAGAAGAGAAAGAAAAAGCTAAGGGAAAAACCGCTACCTTAGCAACTCACATTTAAAGCTTGACCCAAAAGGTTTAGAAGAAAGAAAAGTATTGATGCTAATGTGCCTACGGGCTAGTCACAGCCTTTTAACCTTTGGAAAGGACCTAAAACTACAGAATTTTTTTGTGGAACGTTTAAAACGTATCCCAAGAGCCACCCCCCTGCACACACACCCCACAGACGCACCCCCAGACCCAACTCTCAGGCCAGCTGGGGACCCAAGCAGAATCACAGAATGGCCAGGGTCGGAAGGGACCTCAAGGATTGCGAATCTCCAACCCCCCTGCCACATGCAGGGCCACCAACCTCCCCATTTAATACTAGACCAGGCTGCCCAGGGCCCCATCCAACACCTCTAGGGACAGAGCAGCACCTGACCGAACTCCTCTCGGCAGACAGCACAGGATCTGGTTCCACCCCTCCCGGCCCAGGCCGCCCAGCCAGCCAGAGCCTCACCTAGAAGCACGAACCGCCTCTCGGACTCGGGCCCGCAGCCTCGGCACCGCGGAGCGCACCGCGGAGCACGGAGAGGAGAGGCGGAGCCCCCGTGGAGCGCAGGCCACGACAGAGAGAGCCGCCCCTCGCCAGCGCTCAGCGTCCTCTCAGCGACCCGGGAAGCCGGGCCTGGAGGAGCCTGCCCCTCACCGGAGGGGGTTGAGGACGGGGGGGATCGGCGGCGCGGCGCCGGCCCGCCGCACCCCTCCCCCCCCCCCCCCCCCCGGACTCACCACGCAGCGCTGGGGGCCGCCGCCCCGCCCGAGGCTTCTCGTCGCCTGCTCGCCCCTCCAGCGCCTCCTCGGTCGCCGCCCAAGCTCCAACACCGTCCCGCGGCTCCCCCTCCGCCTGCTCCGCCGCCGTCCCCTCAGCAACTCTCGCGAGAGCGACCCTGTCAGCCGCACGCTGCTCCGCCCGCTGCGGATGCGGCGCCTGCGCGCCCACTTCCCTCGTGGAGGACGGGCAGCGGCCTTCGCGCATGCGCAGCTCACGCCGACGGTTGCCGGGACCGGCCTCCGTGAGGAGAGCCACGTGGGTGCAGGCTCGTGGGCCGAGGCACCGAGCCTTCCTCAGGCAAACGAGCGGCATTCGTAATGCATTCATTATCCCCATGAAAAGGAGGAAACCATGGCAGTTCCGACGTGAAACCCCTCAGGTTTTTTTGTTCGAGTTTTTTTTGTTGTTGCTGTTTTTGTTTTTTGTTTTTTGCAAGATATTTGCCTCCTTTATCTGTGCCTCTTCTGGAAGAAGACAGGGAGGCCTACACACCATGCAGTTAACATGAAGTGCATTTGGAAAGTTACTACTAGGGAAAATTGCACCCCAGCGTGAATGCCGTGCTCCTCAGCTTGTGTTGGAACTGAGAGGATGCAGAGCTGCACACTTGGTGCTCTATAACCATCTATGCTGAGTTCTGCTGAAGCACCCATGCTGAAAAACTAGGCATTAAAATGTGTGCAGAGGGCAGAACCCAGACTGTGCATGTAGCTCATACTACAGTTTAGTTATATGGCCCTCTTACAATTCTTTTAGCTCTAAGAGATTCTAATTACAGTATTCAATTCCTCAATGAAACTACTGTGTAGAGAATATTTCCTCATGCTCTAGAGAGAAAAGCTATTTCTGAAACAGAGGCTTTACACTCCCAGTCCGAGAAGGAGCCAATTATACAATACATCCTCTTGCCAGTTTCCCAAAACAAGCAGTGATCAGCCAGAAGCAAACTATAGAGGGTTCTCTCCTGCTCATTTTGCAGAAATCATTCCTCACCTTTTGAAAAGAAACTAAGATTGGGAATGTGGGGTCTAAGCATAGCATGTAACGAAGTGTGGAGCTCACACCTGGGCTCATCTAAATTCAGGATTATTCTGACTGAAGTCTGACTACATCTCAGTTCAAAGTACAGAGGTGATATTTTGTTTTATGACAGTTGTGTATTCTCAGCCTTCAGTTAAGCCCTCCTTAAAAAAAAAACCAACCAAACAAAAAACAAACACCAAACTGGTTGAACTCCCCTGAAAAGAGGGGATTCAGGGTTTTATCCACACCAAGATAAGAACATCAAAACATATACTGTTACTTCATACAATTCACAGAATCACAGAATTGTAGGGGTTGGAAGGGACGTCCAGAGATCATCGAGTCCAACCCCCCTGCCAAAGCAGGCTCCCTACACCAGGTCGCACAAGTAGGCATCCAGGCAGGTCTTGAATATCTCCAGAGAAGGAGACTCCACAACCTCCCTGGGCAGCCTGTTCCAGTGCTCCATCACTCTCACCGTAAAGAAGTTCTTGCGCACATTTGTGCGGAACTTCCTATGCTCCAGTTTTCGGCCGCTTCCCCCTGTCCTGTCTCCACATACCGCTGAAAACAGTCTGACCTCGCCACTCTGCCCCCCACACCTTAGATATTTATAGACCTGGATCAGGTCTCCTCTCAGTCTTCTCTTCTCAAGGCTAAATAGACCCAGCTCACTCAGCCTTTCCTCATAGGAGAGATGCTCCAGGCCCTTCACCATCTTTGTGGCCCTCTGCTGGACTCTTTCTAAGAGGTTCCTCTCTTTTTTGTACTGGGGAGCCCAGAACTGGACACAGTACTCCAGATAAGGCCTTACCAGGGCAGAGTAGAGGGGGAGGATCACCTCCCTCGACCTGCTGGCCACGCTCTTTTTAATGCACCCCAGAATGCCGTTGGCCCTCTTGGCCACAAGGGCACACTGCTGGCTCATGGCCAACCTGCCATCCACCAGGACACCCAGGTCCCTCTCCACAGAGCTCCTCTCCAGCAGGTCATCCCCCAACCTGTACCAGTGCATGCGATTATTCCTCCCCAGATGCAAGACTCTACAGTTGCTTTTGTTAAACCTTATCTGGTTTCTTTCTGCCCAGCTCTCCAGCCTGTCCAGGTCTCGCTGAATGGCAGCACAGCCTTCAGGCATGTCAGCCAATCCTCCCAACTTTGTATCATCAGCAAACTTGCTGAGGGTGGCCACTATCCCCTCATCAAGGTCATTGATGAAGATGTTGAACAAGACCGGACCCAGCACCGACCCCTGGGGAACACCGCTGGTTACAGGCCTCCAACCAGACTCTGCACCGCCAACAACAACCCTCTGTGCTCTGCCAGTCAGTCAGTTCTCAACCCACCTCACTGTCCACTCATCTATGCCACACTTCCTCAGTTTTGTTATAAGGATGTTGTGGGAGACAGTATCAAATGCCTTGCTGAAATCAAGGTAAACCACATCCACTGCTTTCCCCCCATCCACCCAGCCAGAGACAACATCATAGAAGGCTACCAGGTTGGTCAAGCACGACCTCCCCCTGGTGAACCCATGCTGACTACTCCTGATAACCTCCTTTTCTTCCAGTTGTCTGGAGATGGAATCCAGCACAAGCTGCTCCATCACCTTTCCAGGGACAGAGGTGAGGCTGACTCACCTATAATTGCCTGGATCTTCCTTCTTGCCCTTTTTGAAGACCGGAGTGACACACTGGCTATCCTCCAGTCCTCAGGCACCTCCCCCATTCTCCAAGACCTCTCAAAGATGACAGAGAGCGGTTCAGCAATCACCTCTGCCAGTTCCCTCAGCACCCCTGGATGCATCCCATCGGGTCCCATGGATTTGTGAACATTGGTGTTACCCAGGCGCTCTCGGACCACCTCTTCCCTGAATAAAGGGAAGTCTTCCATTCCCCAGACCCTCTCACTAACCTCCAGGGTCTCAGATTCCCGAGGGGGAGCTTTTCACTGAAGACAGAAGCAAAGAAGGCATTCAGTATCTCCGTCTTCTCAGCATCCCCCGTTACCAGAACACCCCCGTCACTAATCAGGGGAGCCACATTCTCCCTAGTCTTCCTTTTACTGTTAACATACTTAAAAAAGCCTTTTTTATTATCCTTTATCACCTTTGCCAGGTTCAATTCCAGGCGGGCTTTAGCCTTCCTTGTCGCATCCCTGCAGGCCCTGACAACATTTCTATATTCTTCCCGAGTGGTCAGACCCTTTTTCCACATTTCGTGGGCCTTCTTCTTTCCTTTGAGTTTGCGCACAAGCTCCTTGCTCATCCACATAGGTCTCCTGCCACCCTTTCCCGATTTCTTCCTCACAGGGACACACCGATCCTGAGCTTGGAAGAAGAGCTGTTTAAATGCCGACCAGCTCTCACAGGCCCCCTTACCTTCTAACACCCTAGCCCACGGGATAGCTCCAAGTAGGTCCCGGAAGAGCTCAAAGTCGGCTCTCCTAAAGTCCAGAGTAGCAATCCTACTTTTTGCTTTAGTTCTTCCACTCAGGATCTTGAACTCCACCATCTCGTGGTCACTACAACCCAAGCTACCCCCGACCTTTACTTCCCTGACAAGCCCTTCTCTATTAGTGAGAATAAGGTCCAGCAACACCCCTCCCCTTGTCGGTTCCTCAACCACCTGCATCAGAAAGTTGTCCTCAACACATTGCAGGAACTGTCTGGACCGTGCATGCCTGCCCACATTGCTTATCCAGCAAATATCTGGATAATTGAAGTCCCCCATAAGCACCAGCGCCTGGGATCGTGACGCTGCTTCCAGTTGCTTATGGAAGGCCTCATCAACCTCCTCTTCCTGATCAGGGGGTCTGTAGTACACTCCCACAACAGCGTCAGCCATACCAGCCCGCCCCTTGATTCTCACCCACAAGCTCTCCACTGCTACACCACTCTCCCCCAGGTGGAGTTCAATACATTCTAGCTGCTCTCTCACATAAAGAGCAATTCCACCACCCTGCCTTGCCGGCCGATCTTTCCTAAAAAGCACATAGCCCTCCATGACAACATTCCAGTCATGCGAGTTGTCCCACCACATCTCTGTAATCGCAATGAAATCGTAGCCGTGCGACCACACGCAGATCTCCAATTCTTCCTGTTTATTTCCCATACTGTGTGCATTAGTGTACAGACATTTAAGGGAAGCAGCATTCCCCTGCCATTCTCTCTTTGAACTCCACCCTCATCACCCATCAAGTTATCTTTTGAACCTCGAACTACCCGCACAACCTCAGCAGCCCTCATTTTGTCCCCTTCCCCCTTCCTACCTAGTTTAAAGACCTTTCAATGAGCCCCGCCAGTTCCTGGGCTAGGATCCTTTTACCCCTTGCAGACAGGTGAGCTCCATCTACAGCCGAGTAAATTGCCCCATGGTCAAAAAACCCAAAGTTCTTGTGTCTGCACCAACCTCTAAGCCATTTATTTATGAGAAGGGTTTTCTTGATCCTCTCAGTGTCCTTCCCCACCACTGAAGGGATAGAAGAGAAGACCACCTGCACTCCCGCACCATCAAGTACCCTCCCCAGACCCTTGAAGTCATTTTTTATAGCCCTCAGGCTTCTCTTGGCAGCATCATCACTGCCAACCTGAACTACCAATAAGGGGTAGTAGTCAGATGGACGAATAAGCTCTTATCTTATGGAGATATCCTTGACTCAGGCCCTAGAAAGGCAGCACACTTCCCTCCGGGTGGGATCAGGTCAACATATCGGGCCCTTAGTTCCTTTTAGAAGGGAATCACCTATGACTATGACCCTCCTTTCTTTTCTGGAAGAGGCGGTCTTCAAGCGTGGAGCCTTATAAGCCTTATAAGCCGCACTCTGCAAACACTGGTAACATTTTCAATCTAAATGTTTAAGCAGCTTGATGAAGATTCTTGAGAGGGTTGTTTTTCTGTTTTTCTTTCTTTTTTTTTTTTTTAAACACCATTTTAGTATGAAATGTGGTTTAAACCCTTTGCAAAATGTTTTCTCCTCCTAGTAGCACTGTATTTAAGGGATTATAGATCTAATTTCTTACCAGATTTGGACATTAGGGGAAGATATGAATTCTTCTAATACTTCAATCAAAAATCGGAAAGGGTGGAGAAAAAGAGCTTTGGGAGTTGAGGATGTTACAAACGTTTCAGACATTCTTTCTGAGGATGCAAAAGTAATTTATCTAGGATGACACAGACTGCTGAAATCAGAGCTAGATTCTAAGATGTCTCAAGTCCCCAATGCTAGCACAGAGCTAGATTCTCTGGCTTCACATTTGACTTCAAAAGGGAAGATTTAGAATTTCTTAATAAGCCTTCTATAAGTTAAATAACATTCACAGCAAAGTCACAGCAGGCACTTTTTCACTGGACTTGAAAAACCAGAAATGGCTAGCAGCTATCAGATGAACAATGGCTACTTTAAGAGGCTGTAGCTGCCTGACTTTAAAAGGGCAGTCCTACAAGACCAGATAAGCAACAGATTTTAGAAATAGCAGAGATCAAAGTGTTATAGAAAAATACTCCTGATAGAGAAATAGCTGAGATATACTTGTCTACAGATCAATTAAGATAGATTGTTCACCCTCCTTGCAAGCAAGTCAACACTTTAAGATGTACAACTTATTGCACAAATACCAGTGCAGCTTCACTGCAGCAAGAGCTGAAATTCCAGCACAGCTGTAAGGTAGGGTGAAAGACATGTTTTGCTAGAGGATCAATTTCAAGTAATGTTGTAGTCTAGGAATAGCATGAATTTTCTACGACCATTTGTGGTGATAAAAATCTAAGAATAGTTCTGAGTATTTTAAGTTTTAAAAGAAGACTTTGTGCCTGACACTTCTGGATCTTTTCTTAAACACCTCGGAGCAGCCTACAGAAATCAATGTATGATTTTTTGCTATTAATAGATTTTAAGCTTTATTTTTGCACTACTAGCTGTCTAAGAATTTTAATTACATTTTTTAAAAGTAATTTTAAAATTTTTATTTAAATTACAGATTAAAATTATTGCTTGGTATATGCTGTATTAATGCAACATTACTGATGACATGAGGTTTAATTCTTGTAACAGCAGTCATGTTAATACTAGTTATTGAACACAAGCCATAGTGATATTTTGACACCACTTTTAACCTAAGCTACATTAACGTCTGTGTTTTTGCAACAAAATTCGCGTAAACTTCTACCTTAGAACTCAGAACTCACATTGTACGTCATCTAGAAGCTACTTACTGTCATAGCAGATGCATGAACTTGGTGTACATCTTAACATAATACTCCTGCAGACAAGCAACTCTGGTATATATTTAGACACAGCGTACAAATTTATATTTTTTGTTACTATCATAGTGCTACTGGATGCTGCAAGTGTACTTCCTTGTAGAGCCAGTGCAAGAAGCTAAATATTAACCAGGAAGATGTTCTGGACTGTTTCTTCTCATTCAAAGGAGCAAAGACATGACCTCTCACTCCCACTTGCTGAGAGCATCAGCACATACAACTTCAAAGGCAGGTTTGAAAACTAAGTATCACAGCTTGAATTGGAGTTCAGAGGCCTCTACCTCAAGCAAAAGAGCTACTGAACTTACCAAGGGTTCATAATTTGAAAATATTTGCTGTAGCTTTGAATCATATCCATTCTCTTTGTTGCCAGAGAAATTATGAGCTTTAATGGAAAGAGAAGAGCTAGAGTGGTCTCCGAGTTCTACATGCATTCGGCAACAAATTTAACTACAGCAACAAATTTAACTACAGCAACAAATTTAACTACAGCAACAAATTTAACTACAGCAGAATCTCTCTAGTGACAATGTAAAACAGTAAGGGCCCAGTAAGCAGTCATCTCTCTCAGAAGAGCAGAGGCTGCATCAAGGAAAATCCAAGCTTTGCTAGAGAACAAGACATGTAATCCTTAGTTTGCAGAGCCTTAATTCATCCTTGTTAAGTTGGGAAGTTTCATGAGACAAATTCTTCAAGGTTTCTAATCAATCACGAGAAAAAAATCTATCATCTGAATAGTTTAGATACTGTAGTATCAGAAATAAAATGAGAATTAACTTGGGATATAATTGTCTGATTCTATCAGAGGAAATCTTCAGGCTTGATGAATACATAGCTTCCTCAATACTTATGATTCACTGACATATTACCTTCTTGACAAGCTTTTGAAAACAAAGTTTCTTTAAAATAATGTAGCTTAAACTTGCATTTTGTATTTCAGGCTGTCTTCTGAACCACAGACAAAGACGACTTCACTGTTAGAACTCTCCAAAGAACATCACTGTCCTTTCTGCAGTCTTGAAATTTGCTCCCAGCCTCATTCTCCTCATGGAGAGCTGCTATCAAGAGCTACAGTACAGTAAACAATAGCCAATAATTATGAATCTTAGGAACAGTCTTCAGTATTTTTTTTTGTTGTTGTTGTTAATAACTGTTTCTGGCACAGAAATTGTAATTAAACACATTGCTAATATGTACCTTCCTTCCTCCAACACATTTCCTGACTTCAAAAACCTGCAGTGTTTTGTTAGTTTTTGAAAGCAATATTCTGGCTAGCTCAGCTCACCTTCAGATGGTTAAAGTGTCATATCACAATTCTGCATTATACCACGTTAGTTCACATAGCATGCTTTGTATGACTGTAGTTGTATAAAAACAACCTGATGTATGAACCCAGACAGAAAGCTTTCTCCTATTGAAAACAATCCAGGTAATCTGCTAACTAGAATGCAGAATAGCTTTACACAACTCAAAATGGCCCTGATCAGTTTTCTAGCAAGCTGAAAACATAATACCATAATACTGTTCCGGCAGCTGTAGGAGAATTGATTTCCTATACATCTCAGAGAAACAGGGTGCAGCTAATAAAGGAATGCCAGGAATGTAAGTACAGCAAGGAGAGAATGCTAGAAGGGGGATCTGTTGCAAGAGCAGCACCACCTCACATCAATCCATGTGGCCTTAGTTATGAAAATCAAGCCTGGGAAAATGACCACAAAATCCTCAACTATTCAGTTTACTAGATGATAAGGTGGCCCAGAGCTGAAGTTGCTTAAACAAGTGTACCTCACATGATAAAACAAATGACCTGCTCTAGAAAGACTAAATACATTGAAAGAGCCTAGCATCTAGGCTATAGTCTGAAAGTCTATACACACAATAGATTTGCAGATACTACTTACAGATAGAAGTATTAAAATGATTACCAAACAAGCTTGGCCCATGGGTGGATTCTACTGCATTTAACAAGTATTACACCACAGTTCCTCAAAAACTTTAAGAATTAGGTTTCTGGTCTAGTTTTTTTCCCCACATACCTTTTCCACAACACTGAGAGGCAGTGCTAACAAGAGAATCTGATCACAAAAGAATGAACTGTCCAAGCGTTTTTTCTGTGTCTTTTCCTTGAGAGCAGATTAGTGAATGGAGTGGACAACTAACTAGTTTGCTACACACTGAAGACTTAGTTTCATTGCAGTTGGCAATTGTTAGCTGTAGATGCAACAAATATAAATATCCATCTTCTACAGATAAGTTCACTAGAAGTCATACCACAAACTGATGCCACACTTCAACAACACTGGGAACAGAACTGATGGCTCTTGACTTCTGAGCTTTCCTGTAACTATCAGCTACTCCTCCCTGCTTAGAAACTATCCTAGTGTTCTGCTCTGGCTTTCTCACATACACTGGCATTACTGCAACTGTTTCTGTGAACCTAAGTGCAGTAAATAAGAGTTGGTACTGGAGATGCAGACAGAACAACTGATCTGCCTGAACAGCTTTACAATTTTACTCATTATAGATCTGAAGAGTACTTGAAGCAGCTTAATCCCCCAACAAGTCAGACATGGACTGCTTGGACTTTAACTGAACAGAAAGAGAAAAATTAGCTTAGGCTCAGAACTAGCTAAAATAGGCCAAAACAATTGCTTGTGAGTCTTACAATAAAGCTGAGAGAACAAGAAAAATACAATAAAAGCAGATTTTCTTCTATACCACGCATCATCACAGTCACATACAGAAGACAGAGCAAGACTTATAAAAATTACTACAGAGGAAATGCCACTATGCCAGGAACAGTAATAGCCACTGCAGGCATTAAGAAATTAAACAAGTTGGCTGGGATCACCCGGAGCTGCTTAAGCTCTCACAGAAGTCTGTAAAAAGGAAAAACCAGATCCAGCTATAGTGTGCTATCTCCCTTTCTTCAGTACAGAAGGGCTTCTGCTTTCCTCCTGCTCCCAATTTAGTTACCTATCATTTTCAAGACAGCTTGGAATTGTCAGTTAATTACTTTTCATTTGAAAGGAAAAAAACAAAGATTTTTGTTAATAAAAGGCTGAATCCTGTTCTTTAGAGGAATAACCCACTTTTTTGTTATGTGCTGCTTCCCTATATATCAAACACAAGCTGGAAAGCAACATCATTTGGCTAAAATGAAATACTGTCTTCCCTTGAGCTTTTGAAGAGGTGTTGGTCAACTACTGCTTTTAAATATTTAGGACTCAAACAGGTTTTGTATCAATTTCCTCTTTTTATTTCCTCATAGCTATGCAAGCACTAGAAATACGGTTAAATCCTAGCATCTGGCATCAAAGCTGCTGGGGGAAGGGACAGGGAAAAGGAAGTCATACAGCAATTGCTTTTTCTAAGTAACACCAAGAAATTCACTGATTTAATTTTTATTTTGCACTACCATTCAGAAATGCTGCTCATCGCATTGATTAAAACTATACGCAACTTCAACACCTTTTAAAGAGCTTAACTTAAAGAAAGCAAAGAGTTTTTTTCACACACAGTATCTACTTCAAAGTGCTCCTACTCAAATTCTTACACCTGCCCCATGCACAAGAGCACACTGATGAGGACTGACTGAAAGGCATATGCAGGGAGGCCAAATAGTTCCCCTGGATTTGCCAGAGGCTGCAATTCATTCAGAAGCACAAGCTTACTGCATGAGACATCTCTGCCCATATGTCATGGCCCGAAGAGGAGACATCATATCCCTGCGCTGAAGACACAAGGATTTTCAGAGCATACACAAGGGTTTGCAGTAACTATTTCATTTCTTTAAATTCAATTCCTACCAAAATAATATCGAGGCCTTTACACAGTGAAACAGTTCCACAATTCCAAGAAGCACAAGGATGTGGAACAAAGCACCCAAAGAATAGTTTTAATATTCATTTTGAAGCAAGTGTGGAAAATGATCCTAATTTGCGGGCAAAACTGACCCATCTGAACTTTCCATCCTAGAATACTACAATACCATAAAGATCCAGAAATAATCTTGTCTACCTTTTGAACATTCATTCACAATTCTGTAACACAAAACGAGAGGAAGATTACTTAATGTAAGATGGACAGAGCATTTTCTTACAGAAAAAGTCTTTGCATCAGATATCTCAGATTTGAAAAAAATCATACTGGATTATTTTATCTTAAGTATTCAACAGCATTTTCCTGTTCAGCTTTCCCTTTACTATCAAATGCTAGAAATCATGAGAAAAGTGTTCACTGGATCACCTTTTCTATTTCTGCATCTCCTAACAACACTGGCTAATTCAAGGATATTTCTACTCCACCAAGCATCCTCATAACACTGTATTTTGATAATGTTTTTCACTTAAATTCAACATGCTCTACAAACACTAGGTTTTTAAATCACTCTGAACAGTTAGATCAAGTTTACCAACGAGCAAATAAAGGCACAAATAGATTAAGTATTCCATCTATTAGCCTCCACAACTGCAGGGGAAGTTCTATTCAGAACACAGCAGTGAGAAAAAGCAGCATTTACTAGTGGCTTGCTTGAGACGCACAGGAAATCTGTGTCAAGAACCAAGTAACCCAGTCTTCAGATCTCTGTTCAAGATACTTCTTTAACCTTTTCTTTAAAGCATTTTACTAATTAAGTACATTTCATTGTGGTGGTGAAGGAACAACCTAAAGAGGAACAACAAGATGCTCACACAGCACTAAGCCCAACTCATGATCTCACGTTACTACAACTCCGGTAAATCACTTATCCCCTTCCCCATACTGTGTCTAAACTACAGCAGAAAATCCCCCAAACCTGCCATTATTTCCTTTTAAGGAACTATAAAGGCTTACAGTGTCACTCAAGAGTACTGGAGTTCCATTTCTCTTTCCTGCTTCTCGGGGACTGTTCTGAGTAACCAGAAGCTCAGGAAAGCCCAGAGTTCCACAGTCATTGTTCTCCTCACTAAGACTTATAAGGTATTTAGAAGAGCTGCAAACAACACTGTAGAACTCCTAAAATCAAATGTACATTTAGTTCAGATTGTGTCAAAGGCTCCTAAAATCCGACTTTCTCTCCCAAAACTTAATTGCAGGGAAAACAGCGCAGAGCTCTTTGTGTACGTTACTATGTAAAAGCACAAACAATTCCACTAGAGTTTGGCACCTGCGCTTCAGCACGCCAACGAACATCACTTTTGTGAAATCTCACACGGGAGCGGCGCACCGCAACCTGCGATGTAAGAGCACTGAATTACAGGAAGGGAATAAAGACAGAACGTAAACATTTCCAGCTTAGCTGCCCCATCACGCATTCAGAAGACAGAACCCAAACTCCGCAGGCAGAGGCAGAACGAGCCGTCTCTGCCTCGCACCCGATTTCCTTTCCAGATTGTGCAGCGGTTCAGATTTCTCCTCAGATTACCGGCTCCACGCGCCCGTGCGCTCGCCGCCTTACTGCTTCCTGCGCACCTACATTCACCTCACGGCTCCTTCGACACTTCCATTCGGTCGGTCGCCCTACGACAAAAGCGGCTTCTGCAGTGGGAGATCAGCACCCTCCCTCCGAGGCTCACGGGGCAGACGGGCCGCCGTCCCGCTGAGGGAGCCCGGCGCTCGGGGCTGAGCCGCCGCTCTTCAGGGCGAGCCGCCGCCAGAGCCTCCGCTCGGCTTCGCGCGCCACTCTGATCTCACCAATCAGCGAACGTCGTACGGGCGGCCGCGCGAGATCCCACCAATCAGGTGCCCGCTTCTTGAGGCAGCCTCGAAACGCCACCGCGGGTCCCCAGCGCCGTGGCGGCCCGCTTTGCCAGTGACCCTGATGGCGGCCCCGGCGGCGCTGGGGGAGGCCAGGAGGGCGAGCGGCTTCCCCGCTGAGGCGGTCCGGTGCGGCTGGTGAGTACAGGCCGAGCGGCGGCGGCTGGGCTCCGTCCCGCAGTGGAGCGAGTTCGGGAGGGCCCGCGCTCCCCCAGCTGGGATTTGCCCTTCGGCCCCGGCCCTGTCGGGAGGCCTGAGAAAAGCCCTCCCCAACCCTCGGGCCGGGGGCTCCCGCGCAGCGCCGTTCCCCTCAGCGGAGCGTTACCTAGCCACTTATGAAGGAGACGGGAGAGACAGAAACAAACAAATCGCAGAAAGCTCCGACACGTGGTAGTTCTAAGGCACACCGGGCTGGGCGCTCCTCTCACAGGTGGGGCGGCAGCCGGGCCCACCCGCACGGAGGAAACGCCTCAGTGCCCACCCCTCGCCTCGGGGCGGTCAGCCGCTGCTCCGCGTCGGGGCTCGCGGCTGGGAGTCGGGCTCGTAGCTGATAACTTCCTGAGTCTTATCAGTACCTAAAGTTACCAGACTAGCAGTACGTGGACCCAACATATCCATCCATCCTCCTGAAGCAGCTCCAAGTAGTACCGCTCTCCCCCCCCACACACACACTTTCAAAAAAAATGAAGCCCCTATGGCAAAATTGCTTAAAGTCCTATTATTTCTTACAGCAATTGTAGAAATAAAGTTCAGAGTTGAACAGTGGACAGCACAGTATGCACAAGAAGATGCAATAACGTAGTACATCTATATTTCAGGTTCCTTAAAAACAAGTTACAGTGTAAACAAACTATTAGTAGCTACTGTACTATGTTAAAGTACACATCTTGTTCAAATAGAGCAGAATTTAAATAAGCTAGAAAGCATAAGAGTCACATTTTAAGAAATTTGTATGATACAGACATACATGCTGCTGGCTTTATACGGGATCTTGTGCTCTTTTGGTTAGTACTTTTTCTCTGTCATCTTCTACTCAAGCACATCAACACATAATATTCTTAACTCGAACGCTTTAAATAAGTGTATTGCCAACACTTTATCTGATAAGAAGATTAAAATAATAGCAGCTTTAGCCTAGGTCCCAGGAACAAATATTGGCAATACAAGCAGAACCAAGAAAACAAAACTTTCCTCTTTAGTTTTCATATTACATCTTTAACAGCTTAAATTTGTATTTCTTGGAAGTTACCCATTTCAGATACATTCTTGTCAGACTAGCTGCTAGAAGACACAGCAAACACTGCTAAGATCAAACTGCTCAAACAAGAGCCACCCTAGAAGTGAGCGGTTATAGACCCATGTGACTGGTGAAGCTTGCCACGAGCGATGGGGGATTGGCCAGAAGACCAGTCCTTTGGTAGGGTTGTCCAAAAACAGAGGCCTGCCTAGGGTGTGGGCAGCACTGTCCTACCTGTAGGACAGAGTTTGCTTTGTCGCATTTCGATTTTTAACACCTGTAATTATATGTGGGGCCACTTGTACACCACATGGAGCACTTGGGATCTCTGTCCAGAATATTCTTAAGTGAACAGTGGAAAAAAAAAAGTTGCTAATGAGCTGCACAGAACTTTTCTGTTCTCTAGTCACAGTAGAACAAGTTAGCTTACTACCATGATTCTAGACACAGTTATTCATCATAAGATTTTAATGGAATTCATGAAAATAATAAAATACAAAGTCTATTGAACTGAACAGTGCATTTTCCACTTAAGAGTCATACTCTGTTTGAATGAATATATGCATGTAATCGCCCTAATAGCCTTCAGATGCTGTGCCTATTTGGGGGGAATTCTCAGAAAGCATTCTTATCTCTGTGATGTTTGTTAATGTTCTACTTTCAAAGAAACAGCATTGTTTCTGACAGCTTTTTAGCAACAGCAGATAAAGTGTTCACAGGTATGCCAATAGTCATATACAGAAAGAAGAGTGGAACTCACCAAGCTGGTGAATGAGCTCTCTAGCTATGCAGCATTCCTTTCCAGAAAATAGCCCAGTCCAAAAGATATCTTCCCTTATGTGGCTGGTCCTTATATGAGCACAGGGTGGCTCCACCCTGGGTCCAGCCCTTCTGGTCACTTGGGGAGCACAGGTGCACATTGCCTGTGCTCCCTAGGCCAGCTACATCCCTTCACCAGGTGCTCAACCTCCAGTTCAATTTGTGACTTGTAACAATTTCCCTTCAGTTAAGTGTCTCCAAATGACAAACATTAGTGTAAGAGCTTTTTTACTTAGATTTACTGTAAGCAGTTATACAGTCTTATTTATAAAGTGAAATTAAGAAAAAAAGCTATGCTCTTCTCTGAGTCAGTGTACATCAGCAAAAAATGATTTGCTTGAAAATCCTATAGATACAGCATGGTCTTTTTAATTTTATTTTGGGCTGCTGTGTCTTTGTGGTTTTCAGTCGTTTAAGTATTTTTTTAATTGAGGTTGTTATAAAATTCTGCTTATCATAGTCACCATTGTCACGACGAATGACAGCTATCAGTTTTGCACTGATTTCTTCATACATTTGCTGTAAAATGTTTTAGTTACTATTTAAGATACCATACCAGAAAGCAGATGACGTGTCATTATTCTGCAGAAGCTGGAGAGGCCCTTACAGCTTTTTGTTGTGGTTGCATTTTTCACTTTCAATCAGGCTAAATACAGATCACGTCTTTTTGTAGCAGGCTTAGAGTACTTGAAGCAGAAAAGATAAAGAAACTCTTTAATTGCTAAATACTCTTCATATAATCAATGAATATACAGATGTTATAATTATGAAATAAATAAGAGAGTTTGGCTAAGCAGGTCATTATACCAAAAAGAGAACAGATAGAGTGCTTAAGTGCTTGCCCTTGTTCTGGGCTCACTGTAAAAATCCAAAAGAGAGATCTCCAGAAGGAGATCCTTCCCCACTGGTAGTCAGCTCTTAAATGGGTCTAGGAGAGGTGGAGCCAGGCTCCACCCCTTCTAGCAGCACGGGTGAATTACCTTCACCTGTGCTCCCAGGGCTGACTCATTGCTCGCCTCAGGTGATCAATCACAGGTTCACAGAATCACAGAGTTGCTAGGGTTGGAAGGGACCTCAAGGATCATGAATCTCCAACCCCCCTGCCACATGCAGGGCCACCAATCATCCTACCTAATGCTAGATCAGGCTGCCCAGGGCCCCATCCAATCTGGCCTTGAACACCTCCAGGGATGGGGCATCCACAACCTCTCTGGACAGCTGTTCCAGCACCTCACCACTCTCTCTGTAAAGAATTTCCCCCTGACGTCCAACCTAAATCTCCCTTCCCTCAACTTAAAACCATTTCCCCTTGTCCTGCTGTCACTCACCCATTCCAAGAGTTGATTCCCCTCCTCTTTGTAGGCTCCCTTTAGGTACTGGAAGGTTGCAATGAGGTCACCCCGCAGCCTTCTTTTCTCCAGGCTGAACAAGCCCAGCTCCTTCAGCCTGTCCTCATAGGGGTGCTCCAGTCCCCTGATCATCTTTGTGGCCCTCCTCTGGACCCTCTCCAACAGTTCCCTGTCTTTCTTGTACTGGGGGCTCCAGACTTGGACGCAGGTTCAGGCTGTGATTCAGCAGTTCCCATACACTCTTCTTTAAAATTTATTTTTCCTAAGAAAGAAAAATGAAGATAATGAAAATCTTTCAGATATATCGTTCCTCAATTTGGGGTGGCATCAACTACTGTGGGTACAGCAAGGTAGACTAAACTACTTTGACCATTCTTTTGATCAGCTCTGTCAATTGCTCATCAAGTCACCAGAGAAAAAAGGAAAAAAAGGTGTTCTTTCAGTTGTGTAGCATTTTGTTTTATCCATCTTATCTTTCAAGTAAATTGATACTCTCACTGAGGACTATTTACTTGAGATAAAGACTGGTGTGCCAAAGCTATGCCTTACTTCCCTACTCCTTCCTTGTTGCTCAGGTCTTGCTGTAAGACACCAATGTTCTTTGGAACAAGTCTAATGCATAGGCTCAGTGCTGAAGAAAGAAGGAAGGAGTCAGAGACCTTTATTCTTTTTGAAAATTCTCAGCAAGTACTATCTCCCAAAAAGCACGCTTTCAATTGGAAGACAAATTTTAAAGTTAATTTCAAGTTTAACCTTGTTCCTGAATCAAGGTAGAATAGATCTCTCTCTAATTCCTGTCACCTAGCAAGGGGAGTGAAGCCTGTGTGAAATACACTTCTGATTCTTCACAGCCATGCACAAATGAGATGTTTGGCCACTACTGAGTTGATAATACTTAGCACATATACAGCACCAATTTAGAGGATCTCACTTTACAAATACTCATACGCATACTTCAGTTTCTCTCTGACGCAGATATGTATATCCGTATGAGTAATACGTGGTTATTGAGCAAAGAATGTTTAGCTGGTCCAAATTTTTACAAGTAATTTTTTTTTTTTGCAAGCCGATACCAAAGCCAAGAAGTATAGCTGCCAGCTCCCTTCTGTGCTCTCAGTGGGTCTCACATCAATTGACACTATCACTTTATGCATCTTTGAGAACCCGTATGCCAGCAAGTGTGCCAATGTTGCAAATTAGGAGACAGACATCAGCTCCTCATGAGTAGGAAGTCCGTATGTTTCTGCTGATATCAAAACAATGAGCTCTATCTAAGCCATGTTTTCTTAAGGCAGCTGCTTTTTTGATTATTATAGGTTCCCCCTTGTTTCTGTTCTTGATGGATTGGAATTCTGTTATTGAGAAATTCATTTTTGATAGTTTCACTGAACATGAAGACATGTTCAGTTTCCCCATCATATTTTATAATCTGTTCTAGTGATTGAATGCTGTGGGGAAAATTAAATTAATTTGCTTTTCTCCCCAAAGATTTGCAACTCCTCAAATGTGTTTTTTTTCCCAAGTGTCTGTAGGGGAGAGTTAGAGTGAATGAATGCACATTTCTGCACATCTGTACACTGTACATTGCCTGCAGAATTCATAAACTGCTTCAGCTCCTTATTGTGTGAAGCCATTTTCTGGGTGTTTGCAAGACCTCTGTGAGGCATATGAGATTTTAGTTGTTATGTATAATTTTTGCAAACAACCTTGGAGAATATTTATTCTGGTAAAGTATGTATTTGAAAGAAAGCTTGCAAATCACAGTTCTCACAGCTACAATACCAATCTTAGTGTAGAAATTCTGGAAAGATATTTGTCTTCTCCTTTAGCATCACTTGACCTGAAGCTAATTTTGGAGAAGCCCTGAGCACATATGATGATGAAGCAGTGTTGCATGCACTGCTCTGATTACTTTTACAAGGTCTTAGTATATCGTTCATTTTAACAGGTTTTGATTTTATCTAGATAAGAATTATCTTTCCAACTAGTCTTTCCTTTTTAGCACTTTGTAGTGCTTTGTATGCTGCTTCCTAGCACTGAAGGACTTCAGGGTGGTATTCGTAAGCATGCAAATGATGTGCCTTGAACTTTAAAGAATGGCGTGCTTTGCATTCAAGATCACATTTCAGTTTGGTGCTTAAATCAGAAAGTCATTTGCTGCAGTGCAGCAAATCCTGCTTCCTGCCCAACTGTCTCCCTGCATGGCCCCTACTGCTGCTAGTGATACAGACTCTGAAGAACAAACAGCTGAAGATGTTTTTACTTGCTCTGCTTTTGTGACTGTGGTTTCCCAGTTGCCTGGTCACGTCACTGATAATTATGATTTTGAAGTGCAGATCCAGAGACAAATACAGGCATGTAATTTTTTTGTTTGAACATGTAAGGACAGGGTACACAAACCCCTTGGTAGATCTAATTAATCTTCTGTTGGAGGTGGGGTAAAAAAAAGAATCCTGGATTTATTTCTAAGCCCTCTCATTGTTAGTGGCCATCTTCTCCATCTTAAAATCATTTCATCTTGCCTTGCCTTATATTGAAATGATGCTCAAGTTAAAAATGGGATATTGATGCTCTAAGCTGCTGCATGCAAACATGCGGAGTTGCATTTTCCTCCTTCCAACTCCCAGCACTCTTTGTCAGCTTTGCTCCTGTAACTTAATCTGATCCACTCTCTGCAGTTGCTGATTGGCCTGGCTGGGATACAGTGTGCCTGAAAATAGCTCCATTCCTTTGATGTGTGCATATTGACAAGAGTCACAGAACAGAGTAGAGCAGAGTCCAGACTTGTGGCAGATGGCAGATAGAAAACTGCACTTGCAGGCATTAGTTTCTGTACTGCAAGGAATTCTTTGATAAGCAGAATACTAAATACTTGCTGCTTCCCAGAATGCAGAGGCAGTACTTGCCTGCAAGAGAGGATATTTATATCTAACACTTCAGTATGGCAGTAGTGGCTTTCTGAGTAAGCTTTGGATGCCTTTTATTTTCCTTGAAATACCACAGTATTCAGAGAGTATTGTAGAATCATATCATAGAATCATAGGATGGATGGGTTGAAGGGACCCTTAAGATCATCTAGATCCAACCCCTTTGCTATGGGCAGGTCCCCCTCTGCTAGATGAGGTTGCTCAAAGCCCCATCCAGCCTGGAAGTTTTTTTGAACGCTTCCAGGCAGGGAACATCCACAACATGTCTGGGCAATCTCTGATGAGACACTCTGTTCCAGTGTCTCACCATCATCACCATCAGTAAAGAGTTTCTTCCTAATATCTGGTCTAAATCTATACTCTTCCAGTTTAAAGCTATTTCCCATTTTCATGTTGCTACATGCCATTATAAAAAGTCCCTCCTGAGATTTTCTGTAGTCCCCCTTCTGGTACTGAAAGGCTGCTATAAATTCTCCCTATGGAGAGATGTGCTATGGGAGATCAAGGAGCATACTGTCGAGAAAAAAGTTGGGAGCTCCAGAGCTGCTTCCTACTTCAATTCTGCTAGAGTCCCAGTGTGCTAAAATAAAAATGGTCTAGTTACTAGCAGCATAGCTCTATCAAAGATTGGGAGTGCTTTTCTGCAAATGGAAGAGTCATTACTGCAGGTTTCATTAGAGATTAGCTGGACAAAGCTCCCAGTTGATAAGAAAAGCAAGACAAATAGCTATGGGTAGCAGCTTGCTCCAGCACCTGGCAGAATCCAGAGTCTGGTCAGCTTTTTCTGGGGCCTAGCCTGAAAGTCTGTCAGGGCTTCAACAGTGCTCTCACCCTGAGGCACAGAGAACTTAATTCATCTCCCGTTTCCAGTTCTGAGGGGAGTTGAGCTAATGGAATCAATTCTGAGTAAAGAGGGAGATGCTGTACTGTCGGAAGCACTTTTCTGCTCCCCAGTTCTCCTTTTAAAAAACAATTTGAATTATGTGACTTCCATTACTTTCTTGTCCTAAAGGCAATGATATTTGGAAATTAACTGCTTCCCCTTCTATTTCCACAGATGGTGATGTGATAAATATAACCAAGCTCATCTCTACCTAGGAGACATTCTTCCCTGAGAAGCAATCCACTTTTACTGGACATGCTTACAGAATTGCGTAGCCATGGACCTCAAGGAGAAGTGTCAGGTAGGTTTTCTGATAAGGATCATGCCTAACCTAAATGTCAAGTCCTTCTAATTGTCTTTCATTATTTTGAGTCAAGACTGACCACTTGGTGTTGTTATGTGACAATATAATCCATGGTTAATACAAAAATTGAGACTTCTGTCTCCTTGACACTCATCGAGATGTACTCACTTGTCTCAGTAGGTAAGGTCTGCTGCGAGGTTGTCCAGCAATGGCAGAGTGCTGTTCTGTAAGAGTCACCTCCTTTGTTATATCCCATTGATCAATATTCAACGTGGTGAGATCTAGGTTCTTCAAGTGGTGAACAAACCTGTGAGTAGGGCTTTCAAGATACAATGTTGTGATTTCTTCATGCACTCACAAGACAGCTGTGGATTTTAATGGCCGTTCAGTTTTGTTTTAGGAAATGTTAGTTAACCCAGGTGATGTGTTTGGGAAATTAATCCATCTGTTTGATGGATTTACACATGACTTGGCCTGGCAGAGGCCAGAAATTGTTTCCCCACAGAACTATTTAAATATGTTGAGTTGCTAGGGTGTGAATACTCACTTTTCGATCAGTTTCCTTTACAGAGAATCTCAGTGAAGGTGAAAGACTAAATAGCTTACAGAAACAACTCCAATGCCTAGAACAAGTCCTTTTTAGGCTGAGACTGAAGCACCATGGTGGAACAGCATAGGTGAAGTATATCACAGAATCAGGAAATCATAAAATGGCTTGGGTTGGAAAGGACCTCAAGGATCATCCAGTTGCAAACCCCCTGCCACAGGCAGGGTTGCCAGCTGCTGGATCAAGCACTAGATCAGGTTGCCTAGGCCCCATCCAGCCTGGCCTTGAGCACCTCCAGGGATGGGGCACCCACAATATCTCTGGGCAGCCTGTTCCAGCACCTCACCGCCTTCTCAGTGAACAACTTTCCCCTCTAAATTTCCCCGCCTTTAGTTGAAATCCATTTCCACTTGTCCTATCACTATGCATGTAAAAAGTTGATATCGCTCCTGTTTATAATCTCCCTTTAGATATTGGAAGGCCATAAAGATATCTTTCTGCACCCTTCTCTTCTCCAGACTGAGCAAGCCCAGCTCCCTCAGCCTGTCTTCACAGGAGAGGTGCTCCAGCCCTCTGATCATACTCATGGCTCTCCTGTGGACCCTTCCTAAAAGCTCCACATCTTTCCTGTGTTGGGGATTCCAGATCTGGACGCAGTACTCCAGATAGGGCCTCACAGGGGCAGATTAGAGGAGGACAATCATCTCCCTTGTCCTTCTGGCCACTGGGGATACAATTGGCCTTTGGGGCTGCAAGTGCACACTATTGGCTCATGTCAAGTCTTTCATCTGCCAGAACCTCTTATTCCTACTCAGCAGGGCTCCTCTCAAGTTCTTCTCCCAGTCTGTATGTATATCTGGGGTTGTCCTGACTCGAGTTCAACACCTGCACTTGGCTTTCTTGAACCCCATTAGGTTTACACAGGCCCACCTTTTGAGTTTGACAGTGTCCCTTTGGATGGCATCCCTTCCTTCTGTTGTATCCCTGCAAAACTCAACTTAACTTGGTGTTGTCCACAAATTTGCCAAGAGTGCACTTGATCCCATCATCTATGTCATTGATAAAGATGTTAGAGAGTACCAGTCTCAAGACAGACCCCTCAGAGTCACCACTCATCACCGCCCTTTGCCTGGACATGGAGTCATTTACCACAATCCTCTGTCTTTGACCACACAGCCAATTCCTTATCCACCAAATAGTTCTGCCTTCAAGTCCATACCTCTCCAGTTTAGAGATAAGGATGTGGTATGGGACCATGTCAGAGGCCTTGCAGAAGCCATGGTATTGCTGTTACTGACAAGTTGCTTTATTCACATTTACTTAAGTCTCTAGCAAATGCAGAGCCACAAGAAACAGCTGAAGAAACACTAAGTTGAAAAGGGGCTGATACATATATGGTACGTGAGGATTTGCAAGTATTGTTGTTAGTGTTCCTTTTTTTCTCCTTACTTTTTTCGTTTGTGACAAACTGAGTAGGTGAATATAGTGAAAAGAGTATGTAAGAAAAAAATGTACCATTAGGACATTTTGTTCTTTTCTGCAATTTAAAATTGTTGTCTAGGAAACAAAATACTCTACGGAACTATGAAGGATATCTTTTTCCTTTTTTCTCCTCCTGCTTTCTAATGAATTGACATTAAACGTGGTGGCTGCTTCCTTTCAAGATTTAAGAGCTTTGTGAGATGGCATACTGAAGTATAACTCAGTGCCAACATGAAGATAACTCATTCTTTCAGGAATTGTCTTAGATCAACACTGCATCTATTATCAATATGGAGATCTCTAATCACTGTATTTCTGGTTTTAAACAAAGAATATAAAGTGTGCCTATTTAGGCGTCTGATTCTCAGGTAAGGAAAGGAAGTAAAGATTTTGGCTAGGGCTGGTAGGCAAGTCCTGACACCTGCATGTGGTCTTCAGAGCTGCACAATCTGCTGAGACTGGAAGTCTTTGCAGTAAATGCCTGTTCCATTTTATACAGGTTGGCTATAATCCTTGGCAAGCTATTGACATGGTTCCAGTTCTTCACCCTTTTCTATGTGGAAGGAAATAATTGATGTAATGATTGCTTTGCAGAGCTGGGTAGCTCAGACAGAATCAGGACAGCACTGAAGCAGGAGCTACATAAAAACCCACTTACAAAGATGTTTACCTTCAACAACAAAAGGGATGCAATTCCTGTAAAATATGTGAGTGAGAGAAACTTCATTCCTTCCTTGCCTCCAAAGGCCTTTTTTTTCATTACCTGTCATTGCATTCAGCCCTTCCCTGCCTGCACTATTTCTTCGCCTCTCTGTGGCACTGAACAGCTGGCAGTAAGCAGTGAGCCTCAGACATGGTGTATGGCTATGAAGAATCTCTGTGCACCTTTTGGTTTAGATAGGGTGGCACAGGATGTGTGAATGCTGATGGGGCATTTGCTGTTTTCTCTATGTCTTAGTTTCAGCTGGGACTCTGGAGAAAACAATTCCATCCTGGCTGAAACGAAGACACACTATCAACAGGAAAAGAGGGTAGGAACACCTCAGACTGGACCTGTAGCCATCCTATTTATTTTTAAGTTGAGTTTGAATTCAAAGCTATAGAGTCCCCTGGATGATTCTCCTAGAGTTACATAGGGAAGTCAGCATTCCTGGGGCTCTCTGTCTCTTACCTGTTTTTTGTCCCTTGGCTGCTTAGGTGTTCCTTCTTCTATAATATATCTTACAGCACTTTGTCCCATCTCATTTGCCATCTGTTTTTCCACAGAGCCCTATTTGTCAGCATCAATCCTTACTTTGTGTGCATATGCATCTTTACAGACAGGGAACCCAGGGATTCTGGCTGAATCAACTCTGTCTGATGAAGAACCATTCTTTCAGATGTCTGGGGCTATCCTGGGCAAACTTCCTTCTGTCTCTGTCTTCTTTCCTTTCTCTCCTCCATCCCCCACCCCCATCCACCGCCTCCTTGCTGGATCTGCAGCGTGACTGGAAACAGGCTGAATTAATCAGCAGACTGGTGCTTCACTCTACTGCTTCTGTCTCATTCTCTGCAGTGCTGGGCTGCGCGCAGTCTTTCTCTCTCTCCTTCTCTGCTCTCATTTTTGGAGAGCAGCAGCAGTGCAAGTTGCTGTATAAGTGGCTCAGGAGTGTAGGCCAGATGCTCTTTAAGCAGGCTGATCTCTGGATCACCCACCAAGGCAAATGCTGCAAAGTAAGTTTCTCTCTCTTAATGTTTAAATTCAAAATAGCTTTCCCTCTCTCCTTCCCCAACCTGCATCTTGCCTGATGTGAAAAGCTGATGTGAATAAGCTCTGCATGAAAAGCTTGGAGGTTTTGAGGAAAGACGTTATAACAGGACATGAAGCAGTGAAGATTTCTAGGAAGGGAATGGCTTTGTTGTTGGAGGGGTTGGTGAGAGACTCCTTGTTTTAAATTGCAGGTTTAACTGTAGGACCAACGGGAGGGAACAAGGATGAATTTAGCTTCTGACACCTGCTTTGCTACTCCTCTGCCTTTTGATTTAAATTTGTCTGTTTCTTCTATGTGCTTTGATCTGTGGCTGTTGAACATCAGTACTCCTTTTAAACATGTTTTGTGATGCATCTGCCAGGCTATATAGTATTTTAGTCCTCAGAGTCTTCAGATAAAAAAGTGGGGGTTGGAAAGAAACTAATGGGAAGATGAAAGAATTACTGAAGTTCTGTGAATTTCTGAACATTACTTGTCTGAGAGAAGAGATTAACATCCTCTGGAATAAGCTCTGCATTGGCGTAAAGCACCATAGTGTGTATCAAAAACAGAATAAATACGGAGCTGTAACTGATCTTTGATCTTGGAGGAATACTGTGGCTGGATAAATTAATTACAGATTTAGAATTACATAGTACAGGTGAGCTTCAAAGCACTGCATAAACTCTGCCTGATTATGCCAGCAGCCTGGTGGAGCAAGTAACTGTGGCTGGGTATGTGCTGCTGCAAACGGGACCAAAGAGACGAACAAGCAAAGGTACAATTCAAAACAGTTGTACTGCTAAGCTGCTACTAGCTGAGGGAGAAAGAAAGCGCCGAGCTTTGCATTACCCATGTAGAAAGGTTGATTGTGCCTGTTGGCATCTTACTCTGTGCTTCACAGAGTGCATAAAATTTGAATGTCAATGCTATAAAATGGACTCTGTTCCAAGCAAAATGTAATGGTGATTCAGACAGCCCATTAGTGCTGCTCTGGCCAGATATCAGAGATCGTTGCTTCTGCTGCTCTGTTTCTTTGTAGCGTAAGTCTACAGGTGATGAGCAGCAGGAAGCTTTGAAAGCAGCTTCCCCAGGGGAGCCCCCACAAGCACTCAGTTACCATGCTGTGGGGCCTCTTTTGTCCTGGGATGGGGGGGTTCTGGGCTGCCTTTCATACTGCTGCTGCAGATGGAAGAAGGAGACAGTTGTTGACTGTTCTCTGTCCATTAATCTGGGCACTGCTTTGCGAAAGACTTAGCTTTTTTCATTTGATTTGAGACCACCAACAGTTAAGCTGTGGCTGCCAGGCTCTTATTAGGTGGTATTTAAACAAGTTTTAATAGCTGTGTTCATTTGTCCCTTCTGGTACCTTTCCCTGTATGTCCAGTCTTAAAGACAGTAGTTCCCAGAGAGCGATGATGTACTTAGTCGAGCTGCCTGAATCATGCAAATATCAACATACATTTCTTTTTTTCTGTGCTTTCTGGTAGTGTTCAGGTGAGTTGGTGAATATTGTAGTTTCACATACTTATGGCTGGTAGGGAGTTAGCAGTCCCATTGTAGAGACAAGAAATTAAAGCACGGAAGAGCTTTAGATTTTCTTACTGTCACACAGAAATCTGTGACAGAAGCAGAATGCAGCTGTTACTGACAGCCCAGATTCTCTGTGAAAAGATTATCCTTCATTATTACATCTGGAGTGGAAATAGGTAAGGGTAGAGGCTTTACATGTTTTGGGTCACTTGGCAAGTGCATTTGTGGAGTCAGGACAGACCTCTTTTTAGAAGTAACTGGGTGAACACCAAGAAGGACAAAAAACGTAACTGAGACCAAGGATGTAGGTAACAACCAGGAAACCTTTGCCAAGAGTGGCCTATCTCCTAGCTTTGCTGGCTACATCTCTATCATGCTACAGATACCTATCTATCTATCTATTTATCTATCTATCTATCTATCTATCTATCTATCTATCTAATAACCATTGTTATTACATTATTATAGATACTATTATAGATAGCCTGAGCACTAACTCAGCAGCCGCACTTGGACAGAGTTGTAGTACACTGAAATATGATTTACTTTAGAACAAAAATAAATCACTCTCTAGAACTAGTTGCTGTAAGAAATGTTGCCTGAATAAGTGGCATGCTTTTGTGTATATGGTCTGCCATCCCCTCTGATTGGACTAAAAAAAGCTGCACTGTGGGTCGTATTGTGCCTTGTCATAAGCAAGACTCTGACTTTATGTTATGCAAATGTATCTGGTGAAGTTGTTCCTTCTCATGAGTTTTTGAAGCTGTGAATTACACTTATATTTCATGAGGTGTAATCAATGAATTAGATTAATGGCGTGAAAAATATTACTGTTAAATTAAAAATTGCCTTCTTGTTTCTGCTAGAGCAATGCAAAATAGCTCTCAGAAAAAGGAAGAAGATTCTCTTGCACAGTTTCCTGCCTCCAACTGTTGAAATCTGAGAAGCAGTTGAGTCAAAGTGTTGAAAAAGGGGACTTAGTGTATGCATTCTGGAGAGAGGGAAAGAATCTGACAGCTTCCTAGTAGGGGCTTTCCATACCCTCTGAATTGGAGAGGTGGAATTGCAATCTATGAAAACTGAACCCTCTAGCAGATCTGTTTCCTATTTACTTATTTTTTTTAACAGCCTTTTTAAAGGCAGTTATGTTGAAATACACTGTAATCTTGGTGTGAAGCCTTTATTCTGCAAGAACCAAATCCACAGAGGACAAAACGTATCTACTGCTGTGTAAGGTTGAATAATCATACATGCCTATAGAAGCAGTGGAAAGGTGAGTTTTATAATGCAGAACATATATTTGTGCTCCAGTATTGTTTAACAAATGTTTGGCACATGGTTCAACAACACATTTTATATCAATGCATACTGATACAACAAGTAAATATGCTACTGTGGATGTGTGATGGCTGCATGAAAATAAAAGGAATTCAGGATAATAAAACTTCATGCAGACATGACTAGCTCAGGAATAACTTTTCATTGTAAGAGAAAATTCAGAAGATAAACAGTGTTTTCCTATATGTAACCTGAAAGCACAAGGAAGGGAAAGGAAATTTTGTGGCAATTCTGTGATTCTGTGATTCTGTGAAACCTTTTTGCTCTGAGGCAGGCAAGGCTGTTGAAACAAACTCCTGGATTTGATATTTGGCAACTGATATCCCCATGTCAAACTATGGAGGGCCAACTGAATGGAGAAAGCAACACAAAGTCTATTGATACTTCTCCACTTCTAGGTCTGAGCGGCTTCTGGACTCTTCCCCGGAGAGCCAAACCTACGGTTTTCTGAGTCAGCACAGGCAGCTCACTAACAGTGTTACAGTGTTTGTTTACCAGGCTGGCTCTATCTGCTTACTTTACCATAAACTCCACGTTTTAAATGTCAAGATGGATGTTTAAAAATCCTTATTCTTCCTCCTCATCAGCCCTTCTAGACTTTGTTCTTTCTCACCTACTGCATCTTCCTTCCTTGACTGATCCTATGGCAAAAACTCTAACACCTGTGTTAAGACTGGAGCAGGTGTGCAAATGTTTCAGGAAACTTTTTCGTTCCCTCTGAATTTGTTCCCTTATCTTACTTGCTCCCTACTATGATGTGACACTTTCTAGGAGTACATAGCTGTACTAAATGTCATTAAGCACAGGTTTCCTCATGTTTCTTCTGTACTGGTTGGGATCAACTCAGTGGTGTTTAAGCAGAGCTTGCTTTTCAGTTAAAGTCCCCCTTATTGCTACATTTCAGTTTGCACCTTATTTATCTGACTTCTTTCTCATTGTTGGAAAGAAAGGGTAAATGTTTTATTGAGTGCTTTGCTGTGCCCCAGTCAGCTAGCAGTCAGGAGAGAGAGAACCTAGTTGACGCTCATTCTGTGTTGCTCTCAGGCACTCTTGCTTGCAGCACTCCCAAGGTGCCATGGCGTGCCCGTTGCCAGCTTGCTGCCTGCCATCTTCTCCTCTGGGAGTCTTTAGGAGAATTCTAAGTTTAGTCCTGTGCTGATGATACCTGGGCTGCTTCCAAGAACAACAAAGAACCGCTTCCTCAATTCCTAAAACTGACACAGAGAATGAAAACTAAGCAGGTTTATTTTTATTTCTAAAAAACTGCAGCTGAAGCAGCACTACTAGACTGCGTGGCCAGAATTTACTGTTTCAAATTGTGCCTGATAAGTGGGGGGGAGGGGAGGGGAGTGGGATGCCTAGATGATATTTTAAAGAGCAGCTATCAGCCATTTCTTGACACTGCTGTTAAGTTTTTGATTGAGTCATCAGAGCAAATGGATTCAAAGTGCAAGGTTAGTTTCTAGTAGAAGTTCATCAACAAAAACACTTATTTATGGAACATGAAGAAAAGCACAAACCAGAGTTGAGATGCATTTGCAGAGCTGGATGTCCATGCATATAGCTGAAAAGGAGAGAGCTGGGGAGAGCTTGTGGCTGCAGTAGCAGGAAAAACTGCAGATCCCACCTGAACTGTATTTGCTAGAATATGTGTCACACTGGTGGGAGCTGAAGGAAGCTTCCTGCCTGCTTTGTGTTTAGTAGGTCTATAGTCTGTAAACAGCATGACACACTTGAGCATTTCTAATGTGCAGGATATTCTGTTCACTGTCACCTTCAGGGTATTTGTATTAAAGCATGAAATGCAAATGAGAAATTCTATTGCGCAGTACCATGGTATTTGCAACAGCCACCTGCCTGCTTTTCCTTGTTGATTCACTTTCAGTGATCTGGTAGTCCCAGTACCTCTCAGTAGTCTTGGTATTTGAAAGGAAAGTAAATGCTTGTGTTCTTATATTGGAAGCATTTGCCCTACTTTCATGATAATCAGAAAATTATGGCAGTGTTGTCCAAATAGCTCTCCCTTGGGTTGCATCCTTTCAGGCTCCTGCCTCTTTATTGAATAATGAAGGAGTAGTAGTTTGGACTGCATATGCTCCCTTCAAGCCAGAATGCCTCATCTGTATGTTCTCACAATTCAGCACTAAAGACTGCAGTTCTTTCTCTTGTAAAAGGATTTGTTGATGCTGGAATAATCTCTTCCTGAACTGTTGAGTGGCCTAGCACTTAAATCTGGAAGATTTTGTAGCCACTGAAGCAGAGTACAGAACCAAAATTTGTAATTAGCAGTTGTAGAAACTGGACCCCTCTTTTTTAGCACTGCAGGCATTCTACTGCTTAGTTGTTAATTATATTAGCAAAATCTATCCTGTATCAATAAAATTTCAGTGTAACCATCTGTGTTCTGTTGTCTCTACAAACTGATACCAGTTTATGTGTCTGTAACCTCAGAACTGAGCGGTCTTTCTTAGTATTGTCCCCAGCCATTGCTAATTAGAACCTTGTTTTGCAGAAATGGCTTAGTGTATGACTATGTAGGTGCTATAATTCCAGCCAGCAGTCACAAGAAGAGAGATGATTTCAGGGAAATGAATAATCAAACTGGTTGTGATGAGTGTGAGGCATTCACAGTAGGATGTTCAGTTGGCCACCAGAAACAAGCTGAAAAAGAAAATAGGGAAGTACTAAACAGTTCGTTTTTCTGGCACTTCAGGATGAGATGACCTCAAGTTTGGGCCTTACCACAAAGAAAGCCCTTATGATCTTGAGAGACCAGTTGACAACACTGCTGGAAGGACATCAGAAGGAACGGAAAAAAGTGACTTCATGGAAGGTGAGACACCGAACAGCACTAGGTTGGATGCTCATTTTCCCCTTCTCAAAGCAAAGTTGAGGATTAACTGAAAGTTGGCTGCATTTCCTTTTTGACTGCTGCTGCTGCAAAGTTTCCAGGTTTAGAACTGCCAAAGTCTTTGGGAACAAAGCAAGAAATTACCTAGGGGTATATTTCTCAGCACTTTTCTTGTGGATGCTGGTGTTCTACAGGAGCTTAGTTTCAACTATGAAGGATGTAACATCTTCTAGAGCCACTAATGTACAGGAGAGCCATATCAAGTGGAGAGAAAGAGAAGTGGAACTCAACAGTCTTCCCTTGTCCTCCGTGTTTATCTGGTACATGCACTGAATACAAAGTGCTAGTGTTTATTCACACTACTTAAACTACTTAAATATTTCTTTCTAGATAGTGACAATGGAGTAGCCTGGCACAGAAGTCTCTTCATTCTTCCAAACAAGACTAAAGATAGCAATGCTCACCCAGACTCCCCAGCTGAACAACCTTTAGTGCTGTAGCATTTGCATAACTGATCTGGGATGCTCTGTTTAATTCTAGGGGGATTTACAAAGTTGTGTTCACCTTGGAGTGTCTGTTAACTGCTGCCTTTATCTTTCCTCTACTTTTTTGAATACCTAGCTTTGTATTTTATGAATGCTGTCTGCTGCTTTCCTTTTGTAGGAGGCATGGAGAAGCAGTTTTTTGTACCATGGCAACCGTTGCTCCTGTTTCCACTGGCCTGGTGCATCTCTGATGCTTCTGGCAGTGGTGTTGCTGCTGTGTTGCTCTGGGAGCCAGCCACAGGGAAAGTAAGCAAAAAATCATTTACTGGTTGACTGAAGCAAATGGTAATTTTGTATTCTCTTGACTCTGTGTATAGCTGACGAATCATCATTGTCCCTCATTCTGTGCAATTGTGAACGTGTTCATACTGGTAATTCTGTCCCTCTCCCTTCCACAAAACTTCAACTAACTTGATTCTAGTTCTAATCGACCCATAGAGCATCTTGTGAAGAGAATGAGATTTTCTTTCTACAGTTTTCCTAGATCTTAAAAAATCCTGAGACGTTAGAATTGTTCAGGAGGGTTTTGAAACTAGAGAAGTTAGTGACTCATAAGAGAAACTAGTTTATGGTCACAAGAGCCATAACCTGCTTGACTGTGTTTGTAAGGGTGTTTTTTAATTGAGACAGGTCTTTTCAAACTTTCCTGGTGGCGTTATCTTGAAGAAGTGTGGTTGTGGCTTCTCTGCTTTTTTTTTTTAAACATGAGTCTTTGGGATGTAGGAATAAACAATTGAACAGGTGTGCGTTTATCTCTGTGGGTGGCCAGCAGCACATTCTGCTCATTTACTCAAAACTCAACTGCTTTCTGCTTTCTTCTGTTTTTGCTGTGCGAAGCCAAGGTGCTGAAATAGTTAATGCATTGGCACTCTTCCTCCTTCTCCTCTTGGATCTCTTCATGATTGGACGTCAAGAGAGGCTGAAGTGTAAAGAGGTGGAGAGAAGACTTCAGATGATCATTGATAAAATAAATGGTGAGGCCTCATTCATCTGTCTGTCATTTGGATTTGTATTTCCACGACATTGGATTTTTCTCCAAAACTTGATCATGTGTTATTAATTGAGCTTACTAGCCTTGCCCTATGTTACACAGAAATAGGCTGTGATAGCTGTGTCCTATGTCATGCCTGTCCTGTGGAATCATTATTTTGAGCTGTGGTGTGGCCATGCGCTTCCATCTGGTATGCTACCAGATAGGTGTGTGTTATGTCTGTGCTCTGGAGTAATTCAAATCCCAAATTTCTTACAAAAGTATCTGCCTTGCCGCAGATGATGAAAGAAGAAAATGTGAGATTGTGCTACAACATAGAACAGAAGGAAATAAATTGCTGTACATAAGCATCTTCTCAATGGGGGCTTTTGAACTCAAGGTGGCAGTTCATTTCAGTGTGGCACCTTTAAGGACATTTCCTAGGTTTTTCACTGGACGAGTATGTATTTAATGTTACCACGTGACAGGGTTTAATTGATTATACAGGGTGGAGGGGGGGGGAGGGAAAGCTAACAAGGTTAAAGTTCATGGGCATGGACCAATCTTAGCACTGGAGGGCCTACAGCCACTATGAAATATAAATTGATGTATGATTGGCCTCTTCCAGATTTTATCGCGTAATTCCTTCACACTGTGTGCTTTCAGATACACTTAGCAAAGAGGTGAAATGGCCAGACTCCATGTACCCTGATCTCCATATGCCTTATGCCCCATCCTGGTCCCTTCATTGGGCATACAGGGATGGTCAACTTGTGAACCTGCCTGTAAGCCTGTTAGTAGAAGGAGATGTCATTGCTTTGAGGCCAGGACAAGAATCATTTGCTTCTCTGAGAGGAATTAAGGTAACTTGCTTGTCTTAGTTTCCTGGCCTTTCCTTTTCTTATTAATACTCTAAATCTCAAGGTATGGATGATGGGAATGTTTGATTCTTCTGACCTTTTAAATGCTTTGAAACTCCAGTTCAAAGAAAGTGCTTTGTTAGACAGCTCTATCTTCCCTAAAAACACTCAAACCCAACAGGCTGGAGACACTAATGTGATACTGAAGCACCGTATCTCCATCATCCATCTTCCAGGTCAAGGGTTAAGTGTAATGTGCTGCTGATTTAAGTATAATAAATCTGTCCAGTACAATGATATGATATACAATCCCTCTACTTTGTCTTATTTTTTATGTGGAGCAGTGAGTTTGTCTCTTTTGATCTTACTACTGATTTAGTATAAAAGAAAGTAACATAAACTACATGGAATAGAAGTACATTAGCAAATCAATTAGAAGATCTATGCAAAGAGTTTGCTGCTTAAAGAAGCTCAGCAACAGTTTAAAGCTTGAAATTTACTTACCTTTGTTGTTAATTTTGACTTTTACTCCAAATGCTTTTAAACTAAGACAGCGAAGATTTGGGTTAGATATTAGAAGAAGTTTTCACTCAGAGGGTGGTGATGCAGTGGAACAGGTTGCCCAAGGAGGTTGTGGATGCCCCATCCCTGGAGGCATTCAGGGCCATGCTAGATGTGGCTTTGGGCAGCTTGGTCCACTGGTTGGCAACCTTGCACATAGCAGGAGGATTGAAACTAGATGGTTTTTGAGGTTCTTTTCAACCCAGGCCACTCTATGATTCTATGAAATGCTAAAATTCATGAATAACCAGGTGTGTTTTGCTACTTCTGAAGGCCCACAGGCATTTAATTTTGCTTCAAGTTTGAAGCAACAGTTTAACTAATGAATTTTTGAGAGCTGAGAGAGAACTGTGACAAATGTGTATTATCACTTGTGGTGGGAGAAATCCTGCTGGACTCAACCTCCAGTCCCCAGAAACGGGATTCCACTGAGGCCCCAGATGAGCAGCTTTTGGCTCTCTGAATTTTTTTTCTAGGATGATGAGCACATAGTTCTGGAGCCAGGAGATCTATTTCCACCTTTCTCACCTCCACCTTCCCCAAGAGGAGAAGTGAAAAAGGGACCTCAGAACCCTCAGCTGTATCGTCTGTTCCGTGTCTTGAAAACTCCAATAATTGATAATGTCAGGTGGGTTAAATACTGTGCTCAATGGCTTCACAGCTTATCTTGGTCCTTGCTGATGCCTTGTATCAGGAAAAAAATGAAATTTTACCAGTCCAGCCCAGAAATTTCCAAATATGCTTTGCTGTGTCTTCTGTATTACCTAGGAATGCCCTAACTGTAAGATTCTTACTGTTTGTGTTCACTTGGCCTCCTTAGCTGATAGTCTAGACTGATATTTAAAAACATATGCATGCTAAGTATTACTGCTCGTTACTTTCCAAGTAAATTTCAACAATGCAGGGAAGTAATAGATTTCATGCATTTGATGGCAGAAATTTGTGACTCCATTGAGATTATTTTAAATCTCAGAGATTGAGACTGAGGATATAGATTAATTGATAAATCTCTGGCCAGTGGTATCTTCTGTAACTCAGAGGCCAGGATCTTGAGGTAATTATAAAATCACTGCATCCATTTCAGCTTGAAAGCAAGCCGCATTTTGGGGAAAAAAAAAGATGTTCTCTTTCTTAAAGCTGTTGAGTCTTGGTTTCTCTTTCAAAGGCTCCCCTTCTTAGCAAAGGCTAAACAGTTTCTTATCTGAGAAAAGTGCAGTGCTAGGATCTTGTTTCCTAAAATTGCAAGCTGTTTTCCATTTTTTCAGGTGGTGTCTGGAAATGGCATTGTCACGTCCTGTGACAGCTCTGGATAATGAGAGATTCACTGTACAGTCTGTGATGTTGAAATATGCTGTCCCTATTGTACTGGTAGGTCTCATTTCAAGCCTTTGGTATTGAACATAGCTGTGTTTTGTTAATAAAGGTGAAGAATTTGCAGCCATCAACAGGAAATCGTGGCCCAGCTCTAACTCATGCAGCTGACGTGTACCTTCAGTAGTACGGAGCAGCAAAGATACTAAGCTGCCCATCTGTGAGAGTGAAGAACTGCAACAGCAGACCAAGTGTATCCTCCAGATTTTTTTCCCAGAGCTGAGAATGTTATAAGGAAGCAAAAACTTCTTTCTTACAAGTACTAGTAGTTTGCTGATGGTGTCAATTCTGAATTGCAGGCTGGCTTCCTTATCACCAATGCTGTGCGCTTCATTTTCAAAGCTCCTGGAATTGCTTCTTGGCAGCATACTCTTCTTCAGCTACAGGTAAAGAGTGTGCTGAGCTCCACTACACCTTTCCACCCCAAAGCACTGCTGTGGCAATTCCCTCCGTCACCAACTTGCTTCATCCCATGACAACATCCTGTACATTCTGTACGCACTGCCTTGTGCACATCAGACCCAAGAGCTCTCAGTGGTGAAGAACAATAACACTACTCTGTCCGTTCCTTCTTTGCTGTTCTTTGTTTTCTCTTTCTCTCTCGCCGTGTATGTTTATATCCATATCTGTAAATACACATATATATGTGCCTATATGTATGTGGTATGGTTTTCTTTTAAATGTTAAGAGCTTATGCCAAATTCAGCAAAAAAAAAACAGCTACGAGTTGATGCAATTTATTCATAGCCTTCTTCGTTACAAACTCTTAAGGGTATGTGTGTCTCCCCTCCTGTGCTTCTCCCTGTACTGCATTGCTTTCACTGCAAGCTGTCTGTGTACTTCCTGCTGTTGCCTTTTACCAGCCCACTCTGGTGGAAAAGAGTTTGTATGACAGGTCTAACTTCTTGTTGTCTCTGTGCTTACTTGTGATTGGAGGTTTTATTTTTTCAGGTGAATGGAGTCCTGCCCATCCTTCCGTTGCTTTTTCCTGTCCTGTGGATTCTTGCAACAGCCTTTGGAGAAGCCAGAGTCTTGGCCCAGATGAGTAAGGCCTCATCCACCTCACTGGTAGGTATCTGTCCACATCAAACCATTGCAGAGAAAGGAGCAGTAGATGAGAAGGGCTCTATGAAGCAAGCACAGTGTATTCGGCACATAATCAAAAAAACCTGTTGGATCTTTGAGTGTCCTGGCTAGATCATTTCCCTGCAGCACCACAGCTTTTTCTTGCACAGGTGTTTCAGTTTTTCAGCTGGCCTACAGATACATTCTATATCCCAAGGGTGATAGGATAGATTCAGTGATTCCCTAAATCTCTTCAAGGCATGTGCTTTTTATCAGCTAAATTTAATCTGTCATAGGAGTCAACATGGAGATAAATGCCACATGGTGGCCATAACTAGAGAACATTAAGCCATGGAGAAGGAATGTGATACATAAGATCCTTTGTTATAACCTGTGGGCTGAGCAACCCTTTCTTGAGGCTCTGCGGCTTGGCTTCCAGACCTAGCCTTGCCAGTGTCAGAAAGTAAGGCAAATTTCTGGTGACTGTTCCGGTTTGGCAAATGGAAATTTGGTAGTCTGATGGATGTGTGATCCTGAACTGGATATGCTGATGGGTGTCTCTTATTTTCTCCCAGTGGCAACATTGGTGAGGTGCACTGTGCTGTTTGTTGTCTCTGCTGATTTCTGCTAAGCCTGTGCTTGAACAAAGTTTCTCTCTCCTTCATGTTCTTCCTTGGCCTCTGTGGTCCTGGTTCTGTTTTCTACTCTTTGCCCTATACGTTGTACACGACTAAACTGGGAGGATGAACTCATGCTTCCCCCTCCAATGGCATATTTGCACCTTTACCATCCCTTTTCAATGTTTCCTCCTTTCTACATCTTCCATCCATTCTCAGCATCACTTTGTTACTATCTTTGGAACCATCTCTTGCCCTACACATCTTGCTTTTTGGTTGGGAAAAGCCAGAACTCCTTAGCTTCCAACATATTCTCAACATATCCATTTGCCTTGTTACTCACATTTGCACCTGTGTTGAGTTTTTTTGTATCTTCTTGTACAGGCAACTCATTCTGTCCAACCAGCTCTTTCTGTGACACCTCAAACTCAATCCTCCATCTTTGTTGTTGCAGAAAAACCATTGTAGTGTGCCTTAGTCATTCTCACTCTTCACTAGGGAAGTGTACTTTTGGCATCTCTATTTCACTCTTTCATTCTCTCTATTACTTTCAGAATGTAAGACCTTCTTCCTCTCTAGTCACTTTGCCTGTGTGACACATCTCTCCACCTTCTGCTCCCTCCCATCACATTGAAGCTCTTTCATTTCCTTTTCTTTTTTAAGGCCATAGGCAACTCTTATGACCAGTTAGTCATAACTGCATGGCAGATACCACTGGCTGCCTCAAAGGAGCCCCTGCCTAAAGTTTCATTACTATAGTTGGATTATAGCAGCATTCCTTTTAGAAGGGGATTTGATGTTGGTTTGAAAATATTCCTGCTGCTTTTGACAGGTTGTTTCGGTAATGATTTAGTGTTAAAAATTGACATTCATATGTGAGTGTTTTTGTAGAATCTGATTTCCAGTACTTGAAACTTAACCTCCTTTGTCTCATAGATTTAAGAACAAATCAATAAAGTTTCTGTTCTGTGGTAACTGCTCACAATCCCTTTTACCGTCTCTTTGATTAAGTAAACTTTTTAAACACCTTGAGTCACTGCAAGCATATCTGCCAATTCTCTAATATTTGTTTTGGCTTTCCTCTTAGCTTTCTCCAGTGCTTCAGGATCACTGTAGAATTATGAATCTCCACAACCCATAAATATTCCAGTAGCAGTTGTGCTTGAGCTAAACTTGAGAATAATTTGAGCTTTATATTCCCTTGTTAGTACAACAAAAGATCACAGTAGATTTTTTAGCTGTTGTCTTAAATGGCCAGCTTTTTTTTCAGCAAATAATTTGCAGAGTTACTGCTTTCTAAGCTGGAGTCTAATCTTTTTAGCCCAAATTTCATATTTTCTGCTAGGAATGCAGATTTATTTTTGAAGTGTTGCTCTGCATATTTTTGCTTGTTTTCTGAGCAGTCCATATTGTTTTGTAGAAGCAATCTGATCTCTTTAATATCTGACCCTTCCCCAATCTTTGTATAGTGTACAATCTCTGTCAGTAATGACTTTGTGTTTTATTCCAAGGTGTTAAGAGAACACCTAGAATTTGTCCCTGGTTGAGCTAGTAACACATCCTACTGCAAACGATTATTTTGTTATCAGAAAAATGAATTTCTAATATATTTAGATATGGGCCTTCTTACTCTGGAATTACTCTAGCTTTTGTTTGAAAACTAATAAAGCCTTTTTTATCAAGTCAGAGTTCCAAGTGTGCTACATCAACAGCATTACTTTTATCAGCCCAGTTTGTTATTCCATCCAAAAATATTGCAATGATCATATACTTGTGTTGTTTGGTGCTGATTGTATTATTCCACTTCCGTTCTTTTAGTATGTGTTTTATATCACCTGCTCCACTATGCTGTTTGAAATCAAAGTCAGTCTGGGCTCGTGGTAACTTGTGTTCTTATCCTCATTAGGCATTGTCACCACATTAGTTTTCATCCACTGCATTAGGTCTTTAATCCATGCTTCAAACCTTGAAAAAGTAAAAAGTCAGCAGTAGCAGTCACAAATTTGTCTATTTTAAAAACAAATTTAGTTTCAGTGTTAAAATGGAAAATATCTCATAGTCATCGTACAATATGATCATATCACTGAATAATGAGTAATGATATTTAACACATCTGGTTTGCTTGCGATATCATTTGCAATTCTACTGTTTTCATCAAACAGTGGATTAGTAAACTTGTTCTTAGTTTTTGTTAATTTTTATTTCTGTTTTCACTCCTTCTCAAGACCAGACATTATTATTATTTTTACTGTGGGATTGTTGCTTGTTAAATTTAAATAAAATATTGCTAACTATTCTTAGTTTCCTGGTTATCCTTCATAGTTTTCAGTTTAAATTATTTCTAACCGATCTGTGTTGGCTTTTTACAGATGTTTAAAGCTGATTTCTTCTTAAGTGACAGATACATGCATTATTATTTGGGTTATTGTTTTTTTTTATATATACAAATTTAATTGCCATGTTCATTTATGCCTATAAGTCTACTTCAATTTAAACTTTTTTTTTTCAAAATTGCATCTTCTGTGGAATTCTTTTATGCTGGATGCACAATTTTTCAGTTAGTAAATTTTGCAGTGTAATTCCAAGAGCCCCATGGTAGTGCTCTGTAAAAAATAATTTCTTTCTGTTTCCTATCCAAATCCTATTCACATCACCTCATTCCTTCAGCAAGTACCTGCTTTTGCAGTCACTCTCATCTAGTTCCTTTCTTCTAACCGATCTGTGTAGTTAAGAAACAGGTCAGTCAATACTGACTTTCTATCTTAAAATAACCATCCAGGAAGATGTTCTGCTGGGTCTAATTGCTATTATTTTCTCTGTAGACTTTTAGATAACAGCTGTGTCTTCTGTGATGTACCAACGCCAAGCATTTTGACTGTGCTTCACAAGTAGATAATGCCATAGTCCATTAAAGACTTAATTGCTTTGGAGAATTATTGATCTGTCTTGGTATAGTAGTTCTCATAGGGCAGGACTTTTGCTTTCTTCTCTCTAAAGGCACAGTACCGAGGGAAGAATCTTCTTCATGACACATTTCTGAGCATAATTATAGTAACCGGTCTCTTCTCTTGCTGCAGCTTGCTAAGTTTTCAGAGGACACTCTCAGCAGCTACACAGAGATGGTATCTTCTCAGGTACTATTATTATGAATTGTTTTCTTACATCTTTCATCTTCACAATATCCTTTCCCTTCCTTTCTGATCCCCTGCTTGTTCCTAAAGCTGTTTTTGCTTGTGCCAGTTGTCTGTTGTCACACTTTTTCTGCTTTAATTTGCTGTGCATGCAGGTTGCATGTCTTTCCCCTACAACTGCCCATGTAGACACTGCACTACTGACCACAAATTGAGGCACCTTTGATACTGAGTATACAGCTGTGCTTTTCTGAATGTTGCGGATAATTTGAAATCAACTTTTTCTGTTCTGAAGAAAGTGCCTCTTTAAAGACCTATTCCAGGAGTAAAATAAATTTTTTATGGTGTGCATCAGAAAGAAGGGAAGTATTTTACTTGTACCAGAAACATCTACTTCTCCAAGCCAAAACTAAAGAACAGTGAGAACAGGGGTCTGCATCAAGACCAAATGTGAAAAGGGGAGCATAGGATGTTCATGCAAAAAGTCTGATATTGTTTCAGAGGCTTGTTAATGAGCTTAAGCACACTACTAATCCTTCAAAATCTGGGGCAAATAAACATTCAAAGGAGATGTTTTCTGGGGGAGGAACTGCATCTGGTTACTCTGTAAATTGCGTCACCCAGATTAAACAGGTAGGTGGAGGAAAGACACTTCACTACCTGTTCTGGCATTAAGATTCCCATTTCCGTAAGGAAGCAGATGAACTCCAAACGCAATTAAAAATTCTGCATATCGTAAGAATCAATTTATGTCCCCTTGCTCCTTGCCGCATAGAGGAGTGCATGCTGAGACACATGCTTTCTTTGTTGAATATTTTATTGTTCTTCTCTGCCAGTTCATCATTTAGCTGAGCTATTTTTCAGGTATTGAAATGGGATTGATTTGAGCTCACCTTCCCATTGTAAAAAATCTACTTCTTTTCTTTTGCACCCATGTAAAAACTTTGCTTGCAAGAAACTGATTTAAATGAGTGTTGTTTTTTTTTCCCTCGTGTTAGCTCTTGCAGTGACAGCATTCTAGAGCAACAGCTAAAAAGCAAAAAGAATAACATTGTAAGGCAAACCTGGTTTTTCTGGCTTTAGGTATACACAGAGAAAAGTCTAGAGTTTGAATTAATTCCTGCCATCCAGGCCCCCTCTGAAATGTTTTCATGTGAAAGATATAGGGTGCCACCATGACATTTGAATTTTGCAAATCATCTCCATCCTTCTGTTTATTGCTACATCGATATGCTTCATTTATAATGATGCAGTACTCAGCCCACCTCAACTTCATTTCCAACATTGTCACTTCCCACTGTACCCAGTTTGCAGTGTGATTATCTTAAGCGTAAGGCAGGGCCTCACATTCCTTACTCCCAGGGGACGAGAGGAAAAAATACCAAGAGGTACCAGCTAACTTAGTCCAAATGAAATCCCTTCAGAATTTCTTCCTGTGTTTTTGGATAAGCAAAGGTAGTTTCAGTGAATTCTCAATTCAGCAATCAAAATTTCTGTTGGTATCCTTTGTGGGAAAGGAATGCCTTCCCTTGAGAACAACAGCACCATATCAGTTAACAGGTTCTCACAAAGACTGATGTTTATCTTACAGTGTATCACTGTGTTGAAGCAGAAAGCAGGTAATGTCATACTTCTTCCTTCTCTCCCCTTGTCTTCTCTGAATGAGTCTTTAATTAGATGATGTTCTGTGCTTCCCTTGGCAGGAAATGATACGCTGTATCTGGAGCCACTTCTTATGTGTTTTAAAAGGCAAATCTCCAACACTGAGCTTCACCTCCAGCTTGCTCCACAGTCTGGGATCTGTCACTGTGAGTACTGTTGGGATGTCAGAAGAAGCCTTAAGTAGATGCTTCGTTTGCATCGATCATGTAGTCCTTGCCTGAGCACAAACTATTAGTAATCATGATGGATGGGAATAGGTACCCCTCAGGTATCTTGCAGAAAATCTTAAAGCTGTCATGTCTAAGCAGCTTATTGACAGGCTAAGACAATAGTGAGAGATACTCTGTGCCATCTAATATGATACCAGTATGTTCTACAATCTTCTTCTGCTAACTCTTGAAACAGGTTCATTAGTTGCTTCCTTATCATGGGTTTCGTGGTTTCATGCCTGATTTTGCATTCCAAATTAAAATTGGTATTAAGCAACAAATCAGTCCAGGTAGAATGGGGAAATATCAGATGCTGAAGATTCTTAAGATAGAAGGTTGATGAAGGAGGGACTTATCTGGCCTCCTACATGTTTATTCAACTTGATGATATTTGCAACTATGTGTGAAGGCTTAGATGTGTTTTCACTAAAATTTTGCATTCTTGGGGGTGTTGTGGGATGTCCTAGGTGCTCTGCTGTGTAGACAAGCAGGGGATTCTCTCCTGGCCAAATCCTAGCCCAGAGACTGTTCTGTTCTTCAGTGGGAAGGTGGAACCACATCATGATAGCCATGAAGATCTGACTGATGAGCTCTCTACACGGTCCTTCTGCCACCCTGAGATGGACGATGAGGTGAGGGATATGTAACCCATAACGCAGCATGTTAGCTGTAAGCATAGTATGACTGACATACACAGTTTGGTATTACAGAAGGGTCTCTTTGCTTGTGCAGAAGTCTTGTGACCATAGTTCTTTGCTTATAAGATTAAGAATCTATGAGGATGAGATCCTCTTCTATAAGAGTCATAAAAGAGCATTTTTTCTTCCCTTTCCCTCTGTCCCCACTTCTGCACATTTTGCATATTAATCAAAAGTTGTTCATGTTCAACTGCTGAATCACCACTGTTCATTTTGTTGGTATTTGCAGCCCCATGAAAGAGATGCTTTGCTCTCTGGCCCTTTGGCAGACACAGTCCATGTGACTAACGAGCAAGAGAGGAGCAACTGGTCTAGTGACCCTGCAAAGGCTCCTGATGCCCATGCCCACCGAAAGCCAAACAGCAGAAGCAAGCATCCCTCTGGGTCCAATGTGAGTTTTAGCAAGGACACAGAGGGTGGAGAAGAAGAACATACTCAGGTAAGACATATAGAATGGGCACACAATTAGTCTTCTGTAGATCTACAAGATAGACGACCCTGTAGAGTCTTCTATTTGGGGAATTTGAGAGTGCTCTGAGAGATTCTGGGCTCAAGCTGTAATCATTGCAGCTAACTAGAATTTGTTGGACCAGGTTGCTGGTGACACTGAGGTGCTGGCTTGTGAAGCTGAAGACTTTGTATGCGACTACCACCTTGAGATGCTTAGCCTGTCCCAGGACCAACAGAACCCCTCTTGCATCCAGTTTGATGACTCCAACTGGCAGATACACCTGAATTCCCTCAAGCCTCTGGGTCTGAATGTACTGCTCAATCTCTGCAATGCCACTGTGACAGAACGCCTGTGCCGATTCTCTGACCATCTCTGCAACATAGCCCTCCAGGAAACTCACAACGCCGTGCTGCCTGTCCACGTGCCCTGGGGCCTCTGTGAGCTTGCCAGGCTAATAGGTAAGAAGAATTCGATTCGAATCAGTGCTACCACTTAATCCTTAGAAAGGATATGCAAAATATTTTCTCAGTCCTGGTTTCTGAGAAGGTAGAACTACAGAGCTGACTGTCATTGTCAGGTTGCCAAAGTAATCTATTAAAGATGGTGTTTTGGAAAGGTCAGATATTGTAGACACTAGCAAGGAAAAAATGTCATCAAGGATATTTCCAGCAAGCCCTGTCTAGGTTTGGTATTTTCCTGGCTCGAATCTGCAGTTTTTGTTCGGGGACAAGAATAGCTGCTAATGGAAAGATAGATGCTCTGTCTTTAGCACGGTGCTTTACCATGAGAGTGGGTATAAATGATGTTATGTACCTCTGCTAATTTTATAGATGGGAAAACTGAAGCACACAGGAGGTAAGATGCAGCACTAGAATTATAATCTGAAAGCTTTTGAATTCAATTCTGTGCTTGTTCTTCACAGTTCCTTTCTTTAGTGAATCAAAATCATGAAAGCTGTAATTACTAATAAAATCTAGTCCTTCTGAATATTTTTCATCATAATCTTGGAATATCTTGGCGTAGGTACTCTGTGAGCACAAATTAATCTACCTATTACTGGGGAAAGTCAAAATGAGAGCAGGCATGATAGATGGCACAGAAGTAGGAGATAGGAATATTCTTTTGCTATGGTTAGTGTCTATTTTTTTCCTCATATTCATGTTTCAGGTTTCACACCAGGTGCCAAAGATCTTTTCAAGCAGGAGAATTATTTGGCCTTGTACCGCTTGCCAAGTGATGAGATGGTTAAGGAGACAATGCTTGGGAAGCTTTCATCAATCACCAAGAGAAGACCACCCTTGAGTCACATGATTAACCTGTTCGTGAAGGACACCACGACCAGTAAGGCTGCCTCTTCCTTTGTGTGTCTACCTAGGTCGGGAGGACCTTTTTCCCAGAGAACCTAAAAAATATTCAGGAGCAGCTTGGAGACTCCAGCTGGTGATAGCCTTGCTCTGCCTATGATCAGTACAGATAAGTTCAACAAACCTAAATGATCAGTGCTATGGAATACTGAAAGGGGGAATTCTTCTCAGCCCTGGATCATTCCAGGATCATGATTTTTTTTTTTTTTTTTAATTGTCTTAGCATTTGACAAGTCTGTTTTCTGAGACCACATAGCAGAGTAGTACAAGGTAGATTTTGAATAGTCTTCATTTTGTTGGTGAAACTGATACTGCACAGGTTTGAATATTTCTCAGGGTATTAACTAGTGATGCTTATCCTTCTCATAACACAAATCATAAATCATTATTAGTAAGTTGTACAGTATAGTATATTACATATTCTATTTCTATATTACATTCTAATAAGAAATCACAGAAATCTCAGACAAACCCATGATGATCATGAATGAAGCCGCTGAGGCCATACTGGTTTCTCCACTCCTACTCCTTCCTATTCCAATAGGAATGGGCTAGGATGGAAAGGATGTGCAGATGGACGCCGTGAGGTCTAAAAGCACCTTAGCAAGATTTAACAATTTGCCAGCAGAGGTCTTAGTCTCTTAATAATACCTTAAATTGACTGAACTCAGCTTTCTGGAATTGGAGTTTGTTCAATATTGAATCTGAAATACAGCTACTATATTGGCCCAAGATTTACCAAGTAAACGGGCTTCTCTTACTTGTTTCTTCTTAAACTTGTATCTTAATTTATGTAAGAGCTTTTTTGTTCGTCCCTATAGCTGCTATCTTGCCTTTGTGAGCAAGAATTTTTCTGATGCTGATACTTAGTGTAGATGAAAACCTTCAGTGTTGCTTCATTTCAACTCCTTATCTTCAGTTTTAAACGGTTTAGTTCATAGGCTGGAGCTCAGACGAATACATGTGTGACCTGGATTATGCTGTCTAGAGTAAATTTGAAGGGGACTTTTGCCAGCAAGGTTATTTAACCACTGGGGCACTTCTCATGTGATAGTTTTGGTCCTTGAAACTTTCTAAAATGTGTGCAACCAGAAATAATGGATTATGCAGATATTATTGTATGAAATCAAATGATTGTGTTTTCACTGAGTCCGACCAGAATACTGTAACTAACCTCTTCTGATTCAGTATTTGTGAATAAATCTTTGATTCCACCCACTCCCATGTACATAAGGGATGTACATAAATTGATGACTGTAGCAGAAATAGAAGGTAATTTATCTGTATGTTCCCTTAGTATACCATTGAAATACATGCCTTGCCTTCTGGCAGCATTCTTCCCAAATCGTTAGTAACCACATGGAAATGAGGGGCTCATCTGAATTCTCAGTAAAATGACATGATACTGCCTGATTTCCCTTGCTATAGCTGCATTCTTAGCTTCTTTTTGCTCTCATTGGCTCAGCTCTAGAGGCCTAGTTCTTTCTAATGAATACCAGCTCTCATGAATGGGTAGCTCTCTTCCATGTCCTGTTCATCTGTTCTCTCCTTTATGCCAGAGAAATTTTGTCCTTCATGTTCATGATTTAGAGAAGAAAGATGCTGAGCTAACATTGCTGGCAATGACAGCTGAATGAGTGCCCTCCAGTTTATAGGACATGATGTCACTGTCATCTGCCCCTTAGAGGAACTGTTGTGTGCCATGGTGTTGACACTGAATGGAAATCATATGGGAAAAGATTGCAGTTGCTGTCAGATACAAATGTAGGTGTGTGCACACGTGTCATGTGCATGTTCTTGCTCTCTGTCCGGGGCACAGACATTCCATGAATGTCTTGTTCTTTTTTTCCCAGCAAGGACTATCTGACCTAGGACCTAGGTGGGAAGGATTAATTGTTTATGCAATAAAACTAATGCCATACAAGTACTCCTTTATGTCCCTCAAACAGGCTCCTTCTTTCATGCACAGTTCCTGTTTGTCTTGAAGGATTGTTACTCTGATAAACTTGGTGCGCAATGACTCTTTGTAGCAGAAAGTAGAGAGCTGCTATGTTCTGGAAAATTCCCCGGTGTTCCTGAAGGTCCCTGCCATATTTGTGCAAGTGTGTTTTCTTGGCTCTTGATTTCAGTAGCCAGCTTGAGCATTTCAGCAATGCTTATATCCTTATGAGAAGATACATACAAGAATATCTTTTTTTCTGTTCCATTGCATGCAGGAGCAAGATTTTTTTCCCACCTTCTGTAGGAGTGGGATTGTTAATACAATATAAAAGAATAGAAACTGATCATCTGCCTCACATTTTATTGCAGCCTTATTTGAACTTCCAGTTGGACAAGTAGCAGCTGAATACATTATTCAATCTTGAATAATTTCTTGAAGGGGAACTGAGGACTTTGTGGAGCAAAACATGAACCTGGAGTGGATCAAGGAACCACTATTTTAACAAAGGAGCAGTTAGTATGATCTCTCTTGCCCGGGATCCTGTATGTGTGTTGCTGACTCATTGTTTACCTGTATTTCAGGTACTGAGCAGATGTTTTCACATGGGACAGCCGACATCATCCTTGAAGCCTGCACAGACTTTTGGGATGGTACTGATATTTACCCCCTCTCTGGCTCTGACAGGTGAGCATCCTTGTCATTTGATGCATTTAGGGACTGCAGTTAAATTGCAGCGGAAACTTGGTCACTCCGTATTAAAAGCTATTTAATAGAAGCTTGAAGTAGGTTATGAACATAAGTTGTTTCTGCTTATAATTAATTGTTATAATTATAGCAGTATAAGAGATGAGATGTCAAGAAGTAACCTGACTGTATGACTAAACCATTTCGTACTGTATCTCTTGACAAAACCATGACACATAGTATCCTCTTAGAAGTGGACCATGACTGTACCATGTAGTAGAATGATGAATTCTAATCAGATCATGTGATGGTGGCAAAGAAGTGTTTTTGTTGTTCAATAAATGGCTTATATATTACAGGAAAGTGATCAATTCATCCTATGTTGACACGTTCAAACCAGTCCATCATAATGCATCACACCCTTTTAGTCTTGTATCTGTTCAGTATCTGGCAATGTCTGTTGCATTTTATCTATAGGATAAATTTCTGTTCTTTCTAGCAGAACAGACAGACTAGGAATGTTTAGTTTTATTGAATAGCAACCAATGAAAAATACCATGTATATTCTAATTTGTTGCCTTTATGAGTTCAACATAGAGAAGGAACTTTAAACTATTCTAGTGACTAAATATTGTCTAAATGTAGACTTGAAATACAGCTTCTGGGACCCACACTATGAAAGGGAATAGCAAAAAAGTCTGTTACTGTAACTATCTGCTGTAGATATTACTGTCAGAGTTGTGAGTTCCTTCATGTTTATCTTATACAAATAAACTCTGATTAATTAGATTTCTGCTGTCATGCAGTAAAGTCATCTGTCAGTCACATAAAACATATCATTAAGTGTGTTCAAAGAGTGCTGTGTTCATATTCATCAATCTGTCCAATCAACATCCGGCAATGCTCACCACTGCCTCTGTTGGAACACAGCCCTGTTCCTCACAGAAAATGTTTTTCCAGCTACCCAGTTGGTGATTTCTGTATCAAACTATTTGTACGTTGTCAGAAATGCAGCACATTTCTGCTAACTATGTTTTTTGTCTCTTTCATACAGGAAGAAGGTGTTAGATTTCTACCAGCGGGCCTGCCTCTCAGGGTACTGTTCAGCTTTTGCATACAAGCCAATGCATTGTGCCTTGTCCTCCCAGCTCAATGGCAAGTGCATAGAACTGGTGCAGGTCCCTGGACAGAGCGCTATCTTCACATGCTGTGATCTGCCTGGGACAACCCCCATCAAACAGAGTAGTAGGAGGAATAGCTGGAGCTCAGATGGTATGTATGTGTTTCCTATTCTGTCTATAAGAAGTTCTTCTACTAGGCTGGGTGCTTTCCTTCTAATTGATCTAGAGCTGTAAGAACACTGTTGCACTAATTAAGCAATAAGAGTGTCTGAAATAGATGCATTTCCAGAACAAGTAATGATATAGCAGCTGCTTAGTGTGATTCTGGTTTAGCTATTGAAGCTTGTTTTTTTTTGCCTTGCAAAGTCTGTTTCTTTATGCAGGCAATTGTGAGTCAAGACTTCTGGGTATTTTGATGCTTAGTATGCTATCTGACGGATTTTACAGAAATCACTTGTTTTTTCAAAGCAACTAAATGTTTGAAGGTGTATGACTACTCTCCCGTGATGGATTTTGCTGCTGTGCTGAAGGATAAGGTTCCCAGTAGATGTAGAATTGTACCTCTCCTCCAGAACAGCAACTGAGAAATAAGCACATACCGTTACATAAGGTGATACAGGAAATTCTTTTGTAAGACTAACCTTAATCTGTTTCTGCCTTGGTCTCCCGTTCTGTAAAATGTAAGTAATAGGGTTTCCAACAGCTGTGAGGCAGTAGTGACTGAGTGTTTTCAAAACACTTTTCAGTCTCACCTGTGGCAAACTTTGTGACTGTATAAAGTGTTTTATTATTTTGTTCCTCATACTGTATCCAGCTCCCATTTACCACAGTGATGATGGTGAAGGAACACTATCAAAGAGCCTTTGCAGGCCCTCTGGAAGCATCTGCAATGTCTCTGAGGGGAACATGACCCAGTTCCTCTACATCAGCTTCCTGTACTCTAAAGCCTCTTTGCCTCAGCCAGACTTACCATGCTTATAAACACAGTATGATGTATTTAAAATGCATGTGCAAACATTATGCAGCACATATCCTCTACCTTTCTGCACCAATTTCTCATGACTGATCCTTGTCTTCTGTTTTGTTTTTTTTCTTTACATGCTGTTTCATACTCTTATTCTCATGTGTGGGGATGTTCTGAAACTGCTTCTGTGATTGGGTATGCTGGAACAAATGGTTGCCTCTTCAACTTTCCTCTGTGTGTGTGTGTGTGTTGCATGTTTCTGTGTCTGGATACCGTGTCCCTACATACTACCTTAATGACCTCTCCCACCTTGTGTATTGTTATCTGATGTACATCTGGTCTCTTGTGTCTCAATGTGATTGCACGTTGTTTGCATGCCTGAAGAAGGGATTGGGGAAGTGATGGAGAAGGAGGACTGTATCCAGGCTCTGAGTGGACAGATCTTCATGGGAATGGTCTCATCTCAGTATCAGGCCCGTCTTGACATTGTCCGCCTTATTGATGGATTGGTCAATGCCTGCATTCGTTTCGTCTACTTCTCCCTGGAAGATGAGCTCAAAAGCAAGGTAAGCTGTCTTTGCTGAAACCCCTGAACTTGTGTATCCCAGCTATCGAACTGGAGGGTTTAGCTCCTATGCAATCTAAGGGTAACTTGATTCACTTCCCTAGTAGGTCCAGAAGGTACTTACACTCCAGTATGGCATTGGTCTGCAATACCCTTCGCGTGGATAGCTACACTAAACTCTTTTGCCTGCTCTCCTCTAGGTGTTTGCTGAGAAGATGGGTCTTGAGACTGGCTGGAATTGTCACATATCTTTAACACCCAATGGAGATGTGCCTGGCTCTGAGATCCCTCCTTCCAGTCCCAGCCATGCTGGCTCCTTGCACGATGACCTACATCAGGGTGAGAGTACTCCACCTAATCCACTTTGAATGCCATGTTTCCAGAATGGTTCCCTTAAACCCATTCATAGGGTTCTGTTTCCTCACCAGATATCTGATCCTTTAGATTTTGAGCACAAAACAAGATGGGCCTGAGGTGTGCGCATGTGTGAGTGAGAGAGCCTTACATTTATATATACACTTATAAATGTATATATATATACATTTATGCATTCCTACCCAGCCAGTGCTCTAGCTGTTGGAAACAAGCATCCTTCTGTGCACAAATTGCCATGCTTTTACAAATGCTCATTAGTGATTTTGGTTCTTGCTAATATGGTGGTTAAGCCACTGAAAATCAGTCTCTTACCTGTTAATTAGTCTTCTCTTACTTTAAGCAGGCTTCCAGCACTCTCCTCTTCTTCTAAAAAAAAGAACAGAATAGATAAACTGTTACGTATTAAAAGAGCAGAGACTAGGCTCATATATCTACTTCTGCACACATTAGTCATCTTAGATGATTGAGGGGGATCTAAGTGTTGTTAACCTAGAAAATAAGGCTTCACATTTCCTGGCTACTGCAGTGCTGTGTGAATATATTATGTAGTTAGCACAAGAGTGGCAGAGGTGGGTTTGGGCTTACTGTTTATGCTGTCTCTGCTCCAGTTTCTCGAGATGATGTGGAGGGGCTCCTGCTAATGGAAGAGGAAGGGCATTCAGATCTCATCAGCTTTCAGCCAACAGACAGCGACATCCCAAGCTTCTTGGAAGACTGTAACAGGGTGAGGGTTCATTTCCCTATACACTCTGTGCTATTGTCAGGGACACTATAATCATAACAGCACATTGGGGAATTCATTTTTTAAGCCAACTGTTGACTGGTTCATATAGGTTGGAAATAGGGGTTGGGATTAATGATAATCTCTCAGTTAATCACTTTTGCTGAATGTATTTACGTATATTTTCTCTGGATTTTAAGGGTGGAAATAATCACCTGCAGAGTGGCCTTGAGAGGCTCATCTCAGTCTGTCTGGATCCCCTTGCCATGTGCTGGGGAAGGAGTGGAAACATGCCAACATTCTACATAGACAGAAGAAACCTCTCACCTCCACCCATGAGCAGTAGTAGCTGGTGGTGGCCAGCAGTCAGGGTGTGGGACATGTTCTTCCTGCCAGAAACTGAGACATGCTCAGCATAGGTTACAGAAGTATCTAATAGATACAGATTTATAAAAGTAATCTTTTAAAAGTTTATAAAAAGTGGGCTGTGTTTAGGAAGCAAAATCCATTCCCTTGCTATGTAATATGGCTGCAACTGATGTAGCAGGTATATGAGCTGGGAGACGGCCCATATTCCCTAACCAGATTCTCCACACAGATAAAAATTCCTTACAAATTCTTGAAACAGATGTTGTTTCCTTTTTTCTTTTCTTTTTTTTTGGGGGGAGGGGGAGTTGTACAGACATTACAAACCCTAAAGGACTGCACAGACTGCCTGGTACATCAGTGTAGAACATCAGTAGGAAGACTTCTTCTAGTGGCCTGGGAAAGCCAGCTTCTGTCTGCATTTATCCTGGGTGTCATTATAATTTCAGAAATTCCTCATTGTCTACCTCCCTCATACATACACTCCTGCTTAGTCTCCTCTTTGTCTTTTTCAGGCCAAACTTCCACGAGGGATCCACCAGGTCAGACCTCACCTGCAAAACATTGACAATGTGCCTTTGCTGGTGCCCCTCTTCACAGACTGCACCCCAGAGAGTAAGTAACACAGAGCCTGGGTCTGTCCTAGAACTAGGTGTAATTACTCTCTCCGTGCACATGACTCTTCTGGGTGCGGACATTAGTGAATAACTTAGAACAGAACAGAAATCCAAAAGGGTATTTTAATATTAATGACCCTGTATTACTACCTGAGGGGAGGCAGATCTTTGTTTTAATACAACTTTCCTTAGCTACAGAAATGGGCTAAGAATCACTTCACTTGCAAAAAAATAAGAGACACAAGTAAACATCCACAATGCTACTGCTTTTTATGAAGGGTTATCAGTGTGCTAGGAGACGATGATCTTTGCTTGCAACCTTTGCTTCCTTATGTAAGTCAGAAATCACCTCCCAGAAGTACTTTTCTCTGGCAGTTACCATGGCACCAGTAGCTGCTTTTGACTGCAGAGACCAAAAAGGACAACATTTCTTTTTCACAGAAACACTGTTTTATCTAAAGAGCCTCATTGCTCAGCTGGCAAATATCTGTCCAGTGTACAGTATAAATTCCAAGCATCATGATGATTTGACATTTTCAAGTACTTCTGGGCACAGTTTAAAGGAGTGCCAGTGAGAATCAGTTACAGACCAGTCTGCCTAAGTGCTCAGTATATTTAATCTTTCTCAGACTGAGGTGGCACTTCCCCACTTCATCTAACCTCTTGCTGTTCCGCAGACCCAGGTGCACAAAACATTTAAATTAGTTGTTTATATAGGCATCTGCAGAGAAGGAGGGTGTTTTGTTTTCCTTGGACTCTTCTAGAAAACTCTAATATCTACAGAGTACTGTGCACAGAGCTACAGAAGAAAAGTCAGATCAAAAAGCAGTTTTGATTTAGAGTCCTCAAGAAGATGTTAATAAAAAGATCGAAGGCTTAGAGGTAGGGCTGGGATTGGAGTTACAGGGACTTGCTCTGAGCAAGTCTAAGCATGGTGTGCTTCGTTATATTCTTTTTGTACCTTCAGATTTGGAACAGCAGTGAATTGCTGCAGAATTTGAAATTGTGTATTTCAGGTTTGAATTAAAGTAAATTTAGTTTCTGCTGTTTTCTAGCAAGACCATCTGATGCTGATGTCATTTGTTTTACACAACCAGGATATACCTAGAACTCTGGCCAGAAGGAGACATGCTAGAGGTACAGATCTCTGGGTCACAGCATTGTGAATCACAGTTCAGTTCCTTCAGTAGGCAGATAAAAGGGCACTTGAACTGCAATTAATTACCAATCTGTTTGTGCCCTTTGACTTTGAATCTGACTACACACGAGGAATACCAGAAGGGGTCATTTTAAAAGATCTGTCTGCTCACTATCCAGACTAGAAAGGGTGTGTAAAACCTACATGTTTAATGAGATAATGCACTTTCTCCTTCTGTCCCCTTGCAGCCATGTGTGAGATGATTAAGATCATGCAGGAGTATGGGGAGGTGACTTGCTGTCTGGGAAGCTCTGCCAACCTGCGGAATAGCTGCCTCTTCCTGCAAAGTGATATCAGGTAGGACAGGATCCAGAGTCCTCTTTTGCCTTGGTGTTATACAATGCCCAACCATGGGTCATAGCAGACCTGGGGACTGTCAGGAGGATTGCTTTGTCTGTAATTGTTAGCTGGGTGTGTCACTATAAGGGACATTTGAATGGTGTTGGGTGGGATCCCATTATTTTTGAGTTGAGTGACTGCTTAGATTTGTTGATACAGATTCTTCTCTGTCTTTGAAAGGAAGCTGTTAGTCTTACATGCTGAAATATTGCTTACCAACTGGAAATGCAAAAGCTTCCTGTTTGCGCAAAATAGTGGCAGTGCCCCTCTGGATCAACCAATTTGTTGACCTTGAGCCACACATCCAAATATATTCATTATTTCTCTGGGAATAACTGAAAGCCTGGGATGACTGATCCTGAATTGATATCTCAACGAAGGACTTCATTACCAGCAAGGCAGATAAGGGTGGCATGGCACAGCGTGAGTTTACCAGCTGGCCTGCAGTGGAGAACAGTTTCTCCTTTGGGATGAGGTATTTTCCTAATGCTCCTGTGTTGTCCATACAGTATAGCACTGGATCCTCTTTACCCATCCCGCTGCTCCTGGGAGACCTTTGGCTATGCCACCAGCACCACCATGACTCATGCCTCTGATGAGCTCACTCCACTACAGCTCTCGGGACAGCTCAATAGCCTGCCTTGTTCCATGTCCTTCCGCCAAGAAGAGAGTACCAGCATTATAAGACTTATAGAGCAGGTGAGCCAGACATATTATCCCCTTTCTACTTTTCTCTATCTTTGGCCCGCCCCTTTCTGCCTGCAGCTCATGAGGAGCAAAGCCAAGAACCCATGTGAGCATTCTTGTTGAATTGCCTGCACTGAGCTGCCAACATTAACTGTGCTTGGGTCTCCTGTCATTTGTGCAGAAAGTACAAAAGATTCTTCCTGTCTGACTCTGCTGGTCCTAAGTATAGAGGATGACTTGGGAATGGTGCCCTGTGGTACCACGACAAGAAAATAATTCAACTGAATGAAGCATAAACTTCTTGAGATTCCATAGTTGGAAAAAACATATACTACAGTGAGGCATTACCCCAGAAAATCCAGGAGATTTAAACAAACCTACCCTTAGTTAAATTCTGTCCTTCCATCACAAGCTCTGCATCTAGGCAGGATGCCTCTCCTTTCCTGCAGGCTACATGATCTGCCCCTGCCTGGTGTTGGCTGATAATTGCTCCCATCACAGTGAGGGCTCTGAGGGTTTGTGCTTCCTTCCAGGCCCGGCATGCAACTTATGGGATCCGCAAGTGTTTCCTCTTCCTGCTGCAGTGCCAGTTGACGTTGGTCGTCATTCAGGTGAATCCTGGCCTGACTGGGGACAACATTTAGGTCAGCGGACAAGGGTGCTAGCAAGGATAATGGGTGGCTGCAGCAGGGCAGCCTTGCAAGGTGGGGAGATGGCCTTCAGGCAGTTTAATACAGCATGTTTGGAAAAGTTACAATAAAGATTATAAGATCGCAGTCTACTCCCCCTTCTCCTTGACCCTGCTACAGAAGTTTCTCTCCAACTCATTTTTCCTTGGAGAAAAGCATCCCCTACAGCATCTGCCTTAGTAGCCCAAAAAGTATGGAAGGGCTGTGCAGCAGCCCACTAGTTACCAGATTGCACTAGTGTTCTGTGGGAGGATGGTGGCATCAGGGGGTAACGGGATTGTCCTAGCACTGCTCACACTCTTCACTCTGGACTGTTCCTGTCTAGTTCCTGTCCTGCCTGGTACAGCTGCCTCCCATCCTAAGTACCACAGATATTGTGTGGCTCTCTTGTTTCTGCTACCCACTGCTCAGGTGAGTCTGTCAGGCAGGGTTGAACATCCTGCTTTCAACCACCTACCACACAGACAAGTCCCCCAGCCTACTGTGTCTATGAGGAAAGGAAGTGACATCAGCCACAGCATGCTAAGGAGGCTGCAAGGATTAGTCTAAGTGCCTTCTCTGACAAGATGCTGGAAAATACAGATAGGAGTATTTGTGTACTGCTGGGTAAGCTCTGCATGCTACCTGAGAGCTTCTTTTATCTTATAGTTTGAGCTTTCATCCGAGAATAATTTCCTAATCCTGATTCTGCTGCACTGGCTGGGGTGTGATGGGAAGCATAGGGCATTAGGCAAAGGCCAAGGTGCCACTAGTCAGTTTTCCCTATCACACAGTTACGAGTTGCCTCTCTCCATTTGCTCCTGCCATGCCTGAGAAATTCAAACGCACACACCTGAAGGAGTGGGATACGAGCACAGTTCAAGTACTCACCATTTAAGTGCCAATGTTCCAGTCAGAGAATGTTCTTTAGTTTCAGATGTTAGCCCACAAAGCAAAAGATTTGGTGCCTGAACTCATTAATGAGAAACTAACCTCCCTTTCTCCAGCATTTCACTCCTGGGCAAGCCTCCCCACAGCTCCATCATGACCATGGCAACAGGAAAAAACTTGACTTCTATTCCTAAGAAGGTAGGTGGCCCATCATATAAGAATGTTTCCCCCTTCCTTCTCTTTGTCCACACATTGATGCATAGCTGAGAACCTGTGCTAACACAGGCCTTCCCAAATAACTCAGTGTACTGATCTGTGGTATAAACAATCCTTATTAAAACTCTGGTGTGGACACAAGGGGAATCTCTTGTTGCCCACATGCCTACAGAGCAGATTCACAGTGCAACATCCAGAAACTGTACTGCAGCTTCTGATAGTTCATGTTGGGGACCTTGGGCCAATGACATGCCTGTGTCACTCTACTACCTCTCCCTTATCCACAGACTCAGCACTACTTCCTGTTCTGCTTCCTGCTGAAATTCAGCGTAACCATCTGTTCCTGCCTCATCTGCTTCGGTTTCACACTGCATGAGTCCTGCAAAGAAGTGAATACTACCAGCCTCAATCTCACAGCCTGCCCCTCCATTATGCTGCACAGGTGAGGAATCAAGTCTGGCACTGTACACCCTCTTGCTATTTCCAGGTAGAAATGATCCCCCTCTAACAAGCTTCAGGCTCTTACATGAACCAACCTTAATGTCTTTACAGTGTTCTTCCTAGCCTTGACAATATCATCTTTAGGGCAAAAGCTGGCCTTGTTCAGTATCATGTGGTATCAGGATGGCCGATTTTTCTAGTGAGAAGCTGACTCCAATCTCACACCCAGTTCTCCCAACTGTCAAAGCAAAATGTGGCCCTAGAGGAAGCAAGTCAGATAGTAAGTTCCTACTGTTAAGTTATTTCTTGTGTTCTCTTGTTTACTAGCAATGCTCATGGTGCTCCTGACTGGTTTGGGACATTTTCCAATGTTCTTCTTGTAGCCCAGAAGCTCACAGCTGGCCTGATTGTTTTACACACCGGTGAGTCCTTATTCTCAGCAACCATCTCCCCAGCTCTAGGAAAAAACATGCATCTTGTGTTTCTTCTTGTGTCCCCATTATGCACAAACTCCATTAGAAGCAGAGACTCTTATGGCCTCCTGACAAAAACATAAAGTCCCTTGTATTACTGTAATCACCCTAACAAATATAAGTCAGCACCTTCAGAGTTGATTCTGCCTTTTACCTGCTGGTGAAGTGCTTATTCTCTTGCATCAGAAAGGTATCCTCTGTCTTTGTGTAAATTAACTAGAAGGGTTCTAGAGCTCTTCAGAAATATGCCTCACCATACAAGTCCCTCTGTTCCTGTCAGCATCTTATAAAGAACCCCCGTTCCTTTTCCCACACAGCAGTGCAGGACTGTGACAGTCCTGCAGGCTGAGGGGAGCCAGGCCCTGGCTGACCCTTATCACCTGTGCATGGTTGCCTGTCAGAGTAGCTCCAGCTGCTCTCCTGTGATCTTAAAGAACCTCTGTTCTCTTTTCACCACATTATGTTGTGCATCAGTGCTTGGTAGAACATATCATGTTGAGATGTGCAGGGTGTCCAGGTCAACAGAAATGTTCCTGATCTGAGAGACAGGTCAATTTTTGGTGTGCATTACATAAGTGCACCAGGCTGAGAAACAGCTTTGGAATCCCTTTGGTGTGTAATGCTGTGCAGTATTATTACTGTGTCCCCCTTTTCTTATTCAGGGACTTGGATTTGCTGTGGGGAGCCTGGCCTGCAAGGACCTTAAATGAGAGCTTGGTTTCAAGAATGTAAAACTTGTACCCCTTTGGAGTAAGAGCTGTTGATGGATATTGTAAAGTATTGTATATATAACACTCTGTTTTATCTGTCTCTGTAGTTTTCATATCCATCACCCATGTCCATCGGACTAAGCCCTTGTGGAAGAAGAGCCCCCTCTCCAACTGGTGGTGGACGCTCACTGTGGCTATTGTGTGAGTATCCCCAGGCCCTGATGAGGGATTCCAAAGTGCTGACAGGAGGAGGGCTCCAGACCTTCTCCAGCACCAGATTACTGACACAGGAAAATGGTTGCATGCAGCACTGGTTCTGCATTGCTGAACTTCTGCAAGGTGAAGTATCCCTGCTGTGAATCTGGAGATAGTTTATCTGGGCCTGAATCCTGATGTGCAGATCCTGGAAAGTGTTTTAGCTCTGCTGAGAACTTGCTGTGTCTGTTTATGATCTTAGATTAATGGGGCAAGTAGCACAGACCCTGCTGGACCTGAAGCTCTGGGAAAACCTCAGTTCTCCACTGACTTTTAAGTACATTTCCATCTCTCCAGTCTCATGGCTCCTGGGTTTTCTTTCCTTGATCCTGGTGGTTATCATCAATGAGATTGTCAAGCTGCATGAAATAAGGTATGGGAGTAGTAGGGAAGATGTAGACAAAGGGCTGGATCCTTACTGCAGCTTAGTCTTGAGCTGCAGAGAAATAATACACAGAGAACAGGTGGGGAATAAAAAGGAAAAGGTGATTGCGCTGTGTAAATCACCTGGCTATTGTGTGCAAGCTCATGTTCCAACTCTCAGAGAGGAAGTATAGAGAAGAAAAGAGGGTCAGAAGAGGGCAGGGACACTGAGACCAAAATTCCTTATCTCCCACCAGTGAGAGGGAGACAGCCAACATCTGTGAGATGCCTAGTGTGGCTTGGAGAGGGCTGTTCTCTATATCTTGTCTCAAGAGGGACGGGGAAGCACTGAATCACAGTAAAGGAAATAATGTCTTCACACAGTGTCTAGATTGTGGGATGCATTTACATGGAAAGTAGCTGAAACCAAGAATTGGCAGGCAAAGTTCTTCCTAGTACAGGGAGCAGGTAGAGCTGGGAGTTAACACTGAATGAACATTGATTCAAGAAAGAGAGTTGGCGGGGAAAGGCAGTGGGGATTGCAGGGAATGTTGATTGGGGTACAGCTTCCATTTCTGTTCATGGGAGGTGTTTCTGGACCTTTCTGCACTGTGTCTGGTGGGCTTGGAGACAGGACTTTGCTGGTGGGGGTAGGCGTGAGACCATGGGTTGCTCTCCAGATTTGAATCTTCTCTCAGTACTGGAGAGCCCCGGCCAGGGGGCTCCCCTGCTTCTCAGGGCTGTGCAGCTCAGGAACTGCAGTGGGGCAGCTCTGTCTTTTGCCCCTCCATGTGCTGACTCTGCTATTTCTCCTGTCTCCTCCAGGGTTCGGGTCCGTTACCAAAAGAGGCAGAAGTTGCAGTTTGAAACAAAGCTGGGGATGAATTCTCCATTTTAAATGCTTTCAACCTGAATTCCCTGGGGCCAGGGTCACACAGCAACATCCTGCAAGGGGAGAGCAGCTGCTCACAGGCTCAGGAAGTTTCCTTACACACATACAAACCAGATGGCCTCTGCAAAACTGCAACAGAACCTTCCAGGGGAGGCTCAGGCAGGGCGCTTCTATCGGGATCCCCCAGTAGGTATGCAGTCCTTCTCTGGCCTGCCAAGTTGCTCTCAAGGGAGCCTGCAAGCTCTGGTGGCTGTTCAGGCTGCTGTTCCTTTATTTATTTATTAGTAGATGTTTTTGTTAGTATAATGGTAATGCTGAAATCAACTGACTCCTTCCTTCTGGGTTAGCAAATGGTTTTTTTTTTTTTTTGTTTTTTGTTTTTTTTTTTTGGTATTTTTTTTTACCTGGTAGGATAATCTGGGACCAGAAGGGGAGCTACAGGGCTGCTAAGGCAAAAGATTTCTATTGAAACCCATTTTTTTTCCTCTTCCTGCTTTCCTGGATGATGCATGTGTGCATGCCTGCGCATGCCCTCAGCTACCTTCCTCAGCTATCTCTCCTGCTGCCCTTGAGAATGTTGTGGGAATGTGACCTCCAGCGCTCAACTGACACAAAGGGATACTGGGAAGGAACTCTGGTGCCATTCTAGGAAAGCCCCCCATCTGTCATGGCCAGGACTGCCCTTTAGTGTTGTAGCTGCATGCCAACTGTTAGTGCTTCGAGAGATGAATGGAACAGGGCTTTAAGAAAAGCTGTCTGAGTTTAACCCTACTTCTGTGGAGCACAGGGAGTTAGGAGGACAACTCTGCCTACTTGCATAGCCCAGCTTCCTCCAGCTTATTTGAACCAGCTCTTGTCTGCTTTAATTGCCCTCAAACAGGTAGGTTTACAACTGTCCTCATTTTTGTGATTTGAATTGCAGTTCTGCTTCAGCAAAATGCCTGCTTGAGAGAGCCACAGCAATATTTGCAGCTAGAGATAAAACCTGAAATCTCCCTACCCCTGCCATGGAGCAAGGGAGTTATATTTCCATCTATATCTTGCAGCTGTGACTCCTTTCCCAGCCTGGAACTGTGCTGCACCCGTGGAATAGGGATTCCCTCCTCCCAGTCATGCCTTTCTGTGGTAGTGCTTGGAAGTCTCTCCCCTCCGTGCTTCTCCCCACACAGCTATACCCATTTTTCTGGAGACATCTTTCTTTGGCTGGGGGAAACATTCCAGTGATGGCTACTGTAAACCATGATGTGCCCCCAGTGCTGCACAGACACTCCTGAGCTCTGAATAGACCAGGCTGCACAGGGAACAACGGTGCTGTTGTGGGCTATGCAGGAGCACGTAGGCTTGCCTGCCATGATATTTACAGCTCATGGAGATGTTGACTCTCCTCCTAGTTCTAAAAACTGGTTAAACCTGACAAATCCTGGCACTGTTTTTGCTTCCAGTATTAACACTACAGTACACAGCTGCTGTTTCCCTTTGGTGTCCTAGGCTAACACAAGGGTGCTGATCCTTCCCTGGCAGGCAGGGAGCTAGCTGGGATACCTAGCCCTACCTGTTGCTCCACCTTGTCTTCCTTAGATTTCAACAAAAACAGGGAGAATGCACAGTGCTTGTCATTAAGCAATACCCTTATTGCTGTGGGTCTAGCAGGGGAGTTGAACTGGAGTACAGCCAGACTTTGAGCTCTGAGGACAGAGTGAGGCTGCTGGAGGCACAGTACGGGTGTCAGGGGGCCTGGACCTTGTTCTGCAGCTGGAGAGGGGCTGCTCAAGGCTCTGTGCTGCTGGCAGGTTCTATGGAATAGAGAGCCAATAGCTGAGTGGGGAAAGGCAAGGCTGCTCACCTGCAGTGCAGCAGTACTAGGTCAGCCTTTGCCAGGTGAGCTGACCTGAGCTGAGCTCTTCCTTCACTCCTTTTGAATCTGCAGGGCTGCCTGGCTCAGAGAGAACGAGCTGCTTTTCAGTCTCACTTAACTCGCTAAGTGCAAGCTCCAGATCACTGGCAACTGAGAAATCAGCTTCTCTTTCTGATGCCAGGACTGGCTGGCAAGTCGGGCACTATCTTCTCCATAGCCAAGTTGAGCTGCAGGCAGAGGCAGCACCAAGCTGCTCTGTGCTATGCCTGCAGGGCAGCCTGCCACCCAGACCTTAGCTCTTGGTCCGTGCCACTGAACTTGTGGGCAACAAAAGGCAGCAGCTACCAGGACTTCCTGCTGGCTGCACCTTCCGCAGAGGCGGTGCCTCCAAGGTTTCTTTCTGGGGGTGATCACAAAAGTTATTGTTCTGCATCCTCCTTCCTGTGTTAGACTTGGGCAGAGCCAAGGCATATTAAGCGGGCCTTTGGGATGGTCTGACATTGCCACCCTTCCCTCTGCCATTGAGGCACCTGAGAACCAGAGTGAATGGCTTCAGGAAGAAGTTTCCTACATCAAGATGTTTTTAAATGGTGTATATTTTATATTAAATTTTTGGGGGATGTATGTAAAAATATTTGATTTGTATTAAAACTTGTATTAAAAAAAGAAACAAACCCTAATACACATGCATCCAGTGTATGAACAGCAATGAATTACTGTCTTGGATAACATACTCAGTGAGTGCAGGAGGGAGTCTGCACCTTGCAGAGCGAGGAGCTACAGATGCGTGCGGTTGGTCATGCCATAGGGTCACAGCTAACGTAGCTCACCTCTGTTGTAGAAACACATCCTGAAAGCTTGGTACTCCCAGAATCCGACCCTGACACTCTCCCAGTTTTTGCTGAGCCTTGGGCAAACGTGCCCAACACTGCGTGGTTCGCCCACACAGCAACCTTTCCCTTACCAGTTGCGGATTCCAGGCATGTGCTTGCTGCATGGTCATTCCTGACTGCTTTGAATGCAGCAGGCGGTGCAGCTTGAAGCTCAGGATGAAAGGCTGGGGTGAGGAGCAAGCACTGGGAGCTCTGGAGAAACACTGATGAGATGAGTCCTAGGCTGCTTGGCCTGAGCAAAGGACTGAAAGCTGGGCAGAGGGACTGGAAGGCAGTCCCCAGTGTGTTCATCACACACTGCTGTCACAGTTATAATGCTCAGACTGAACATTAACCTCACTAGAGGTGACAGCAGATCTCTTATCAGGGAAATTATCTGAAGGAACCCAGATCTTAAGCATGCAGGGGGCAGGATAAAGCTGCTCCTCAATGGACTTCGAGCAGAGCAGGAGGCGAGTTCGTATGATTTGACATGAAGGAGACAACTATGCAGAACTATAAAAAGGGTAAAATAGGCCCCACTGTTTAATAGAATTCAGTCTTAATGGATGTTAGTGGAAAACAAAATACATCATCAACACAAACAGAGCAGAAGGTTTAAAATCTTGTCAGTCTAGTGATTACGTGGTGATTTGTTTTGCATTTGTCTTGCTGCACAGAGCAGGTGCAGGCAGGGTCAGTCCCAGCCACAGTGTACATAACTTACACACCATACAGTAGCTTCAAAATAGAGATCTAGAGCTTAAAAAATAGGCATTCTTCTGGAAAAATCAAGTGTTTAATTCCCTTATTGACAATGAGAACAGCATGATGCTGCCCTCAGGTGGCTCAGACAGTGACAGCTCCACACCAGTGTCCTCCTATCCCTGACCCGAGAGTACAAGACTTGCGGTTCTGGCTAGTAAATATATATAATAAATCACATTTAAAATATATACATTGGCCTTTAAAAAAAAATTAGTTTATCAACATCAGGAAAAAAAAAAAAAAAAAACAAAAAACAAACAAACAAACAAAAACCTGGATTTGTCCCAGATTGACTCATGGGAATAAAAAACAGTTGTTAAATGTTTGTGCAAACCTTTCGATAAAGTGCCACTGGCTGGAGCTATTTTAAAATCATCGTGTCCATGATGTAGCACTTGCCTGTCAGACGTGGTCATTTAAACACACGCAATATGATGCATAGAACAGAGCAACCAACTAGCCAGGAGTAAGGTGCCTTAACCACCTCAACCTTACCTCAAATTCCAGCCAGTTCTTTCTTGGGGAATTTTCCATCTTTGCTTCCCAGCCTAGGAGAAAGGCTGGCACCTCCTACCAGGCCGTGGTGCCGTGGCCATGTGGGGGAAGGCCCACGTGAGCCAACTGGGCAGGCTCTGCTCCTCCATGCAAGGCAAAGGGCTGTGAACAAGCTCCTTCAGTCTCACATTCCCCAAAAGACTGGGAAAACCTTCTTGGCCACCTTCTTCCTTTCCAGTTTGGTTTTGTGTGGAACATTTTCTAAAAGAGGTTGGAAATGGAATTTATTTTTCCCTATGTTTGGAATTTTTCTAACAAATGGCACTTCAGTACAATCTTAGGTTCCCTTCTGGTGCTGCGGTGCTTTCATTTGCTTGGCATGCTGAGTGCAAGCCAAGTTCAGGGTTCTTGGTCATATTTAGACATGCACTACTAAACAGATCCTGGAAGAGAAATCTGTCTTCAAGCTATGCAGACGTTCCTGTTGCTGGATGCAATGAGCTACCACTGCTGTTCCCCTGTTGCAGCCACTGGGCTGTAACTGCATCCAGAGTGTGTGCACAGCAGCTGTTACTGAGCTGAGTTCACCCCATGCATGTGGGATCACCCCTCTCACTGCGTTTTAGCATTGCATGGAAGCCTGGTCCCAAACACTGCTACTGTGTAACAGCATTCACAGCCTGTGCCAGCATCTCCTTGCAGGGAGAGTGCAAATGGGAAGAGGGAGTAGGAAGAGGGCCCACACCTAAAAAGAAATGAGGATTAAAAAAAAAAAAAAAAGCCACCACTAGCCATTCTGCTACTTCATCCCTGGAAGCACGAGGGCTGCATTTTGGGTAGGCACAGTGTCAGCAAAGGACAGCCTCCATGGAATACGTTGCTCTAGACTGCCTTAAATGCATCCCTGTGCAGCATTCAGTGCCACCATCCCCATGACTGCAGGCATAGGCAGTGCCAGCCCCATCCTGGGAGGTGCGGGTCCCACTGGGGCTTTCAATCCACTCGCATTACATGCTGCCTGACGCTGATGCATTTGGAAAAGCAACAAATAAAACAGGAAGGTTCCTTCTCACTGTACGAGCTGCCAAATGAGGACAAGCCCTGTCTTCTTTCAGCTGCTGTCAGGCAAGGCTCTGCGCGGTAGCCAGCTCCATGGCAGCTGGCCAGGAAGGTCTTTCTTTTGACACACTGTTGGCAGGGGATAAATAAGAAGAACCAGGACTCAGTGCAGTGAGGAAAGAGAAAGGTCCCTTGTGGAGGTTCCTCAGCTCTGTGCAAGGGAGCGAGGACTCCTTCATGGCCTCCAGGAGCACAGTCCTCCTGGGCTCTCCTCCTTCTGTCAGTCCAAAGGAAAATGCCAGACTCCCTTGGAAAGCAGCCCGCAGTTGTGCAGCAGTGGTGACATGAGGCCAGGCAGCTCTCAGTGACATGAGGGGTGAGGAGGGCAATTCACATCCCCAACAGTGGTGCAAAGTGCAGGGAGGGGGCAGCTGGAGGGACCTGAAGGCACCGCTTGGCGCTGATCCGTTCTTCCCCCATCACGCTGACAAAGCAGACAGAGGCAGGAAACAGGGAACAAGCCTCAGTCCAGCATCGCGTCCAACTGGTCAGCCAGATCATCAAACATATTGCTGATGTCCTCCAGGATGTTCTTGGCCGAATGCGTGGCCCTGGGGGGGCTGGGAAGGAAAGGGAGAGGTGGTTAGAACACAGCCTAAAGGCTCAAGGTGCAAATGGGACAGAGGCAGCCGGGATGGACTGGATCCCCCCAGGCACAGCTAGACCTCAGCGTACTCAACCGAGCGTGTCACAGGCATGTGTTATCTGTGTGCTGCAGCCTGCACACAGCCCTGGGGCTGCCTGGGCACCAGCTGCTGCCTGTAGGGCTGGAGACCCCCAGCCCTGTGCCTGTTTTCACTGATGGCTCCCCAGTACCATTCCCAGGGGTCTCACCCCAGCATCTTCCTATCCCCCAAAGCCACCTCACCTCTGCACCTCCTCCACTGTGATCTTCTCAGCTGCCTGCAATGTGGTGATGCTGGTGTGCTCCAGCCGCTGCTGGACCAGGGCAGCCCCTGGGGCAGAGGCCAAGGGCTTTACAAACACCTTGCCGCTTGCCTCCAGTGTCAGCGGGCTGGGGTCAGCCAGGGACCCGATCACGTCTGGCACTGACTCAGTGGCTGCCCAGGGAGCGACAGTATGGCGGGAGGGCTGCAGGACCTGCTGGTAGATGGTCTTGGGCCCAGAGAACACCAGCTTGGTGGACGCCACTGAAGTGTGCTTGGCAGGGATGTCTGCAAGGGAAAAAGCCTCATGGCATGAGGTGGCACAGGTCCCCCTCACTGGGCTGGTTGGGAATGCCACATGGAGCCAGCCGTGGTAGGAGGGAGCCTCAGGCCCTGCCACAACCCTAAAGACCTCCCCACAGATCCCCATACCTGGAGCAGACATCCTCACCACAGCAGTGCCGAGCAGTTCTGTGGGGCTGGGAGCTTTGACGGGGCTTGGTGCCTTCTTAATCCCTTTCTCCAGCGACAAGATGCTCTTCTCTATCTCAGCAATCCTGAACTCTACACTGTCATCATCAAAAGCATCTCCAGCCAGTTCAGCCTGTGGTGCTGGCCCCTGCGTGGCGGGGCCCACGATGCTTACAGCCTGGGCCTGGGCATACTGGGGTGCAGAGCTGGCCCCCACCTCAGCCTGCCCTGCCATGCCGAATGCCTTCAGCACTGCCTGCAGTGGCTCCCGCTCCTTGAAGCGGGGCCGGCGCTTCACCGTGTCTGACTCAGTGAGGTTGAACTCCAGCATGGGCAGCTCCCTGGTGGCAGTGGACCCAGCCGTCTCCTTCCCATCAGAGCACGGGGACTCTGCAGGCTGGGAGCTGGGCTCTGTGCCTTGCACTGCAGTGTCAGCCCTGGGGTGCCCGGCAGGCTTTGGTCGCTGCTTGATGGTTAAGTTGCCTTCTTCTGCAAAGGGGATGCACTCACTGGAACTGTTCTGGGAGGATGAAGAGATCTCTGGCTTGGCCTCTTCTTCTGCATCTGAGCAGGCATCCTCCTGCCTACCCTGCACAGCGTCTGACATGGGAGTGCTGGGCTCACTCAGTGTCCGTCTCCTCGGCTTGCTGCTATCAAATGGGTTCCGGCCAGAGTCAGAGAGCACAGTGCTGCTGGGATCACAACTGCTGTGGGACTGATCATCCACAGCAGCCCTGGAGAGAGAGTCCTGAGCCACATGCAGCGGTTTCAGGGCCAGGAGAGGTTTGGGTGGATTCAGCCCTGGTGTTTCTTCCAGTGCGGCCACCAGGCTCCTCACTGTCCTGCTGCAGTCACTGTCACTGGGGCTGGCACCTGTGTCAGCCACATCCTGGAGTACAGAAGGCTGTCGCTCAGGGTCAGGGGGCTGCTCACTGTCCACTTCAGTGGTGGGAGTGCTAGAGACAGAACTGAGACGCTTGGGAGGCGGCGGCGGGGGGCCTTTGCGCTTGGCCCGGATAGCAAAGGACTGGCTGCGGGTCACCTTGGCCTCTGTCTGCAGGCAGGCCCGTGGCATCTGGCTGCGGCCTGGCCGCCGTGTCAGGGTGGCATAGGAGCCCAGCGTGCTGGTGGGCACCCCCTCCTCCTCCTCGTGCTCTCCATCCGACAGTGCATAGCGGTTCAGGCTGTGTGACCGCTTCTTGTTCTTGGATCCTTCGCTTCCCTTGTGCTGTTCACCTGTCTGCCAGGCATTTGGGGCTGTGGCAGCTTTGAGCAGCTCAGCAGGGCTGCACTGACTGTGCAGGTACGAGAAAGCTTTTGGGGCTGATGTCTGCAGGCTGCTCTTCTGCCCAGAGGAGGAGGGGTAGGAGTGTGCCAAGGTCTTGGGCTGCTCTACTCCCTGGCTGGAAGGGGCTCTTGGGGATTTCAAGGAGACATGCGGGTACATGAAGACATATGGAGCTGTTGCCTTGCTGGGTGTCTGGGGAGGAGTACTGGGGGTGACCATCAGTGTCCCCACAGAGCCAGCACCTTTCTGAACTGTCAGCCAGGCATACTGATCTGTGCCTTCAGGCAGGTTCCTCTCCTTGAGAGGGCTGCCCCCACTGCAATTAGTGAAGCCGTTCAGCCCCTCGGGGGAGGTGAGCTTCCCATAGGGCTCGGGGCTAGGCTGTCTTGGCAGGCTGGCCAGGTTTTCCTTGCTGTGGGGTGGCATGCAGGACTGCCCGCTGCTGCTGCTGCTGCTCTCCCCGCTGCCCAGGCTCTCCTGAGAGGGACTGGAGAGGTGCCGGGACAGTACGTTGTCCTGTGAGTGCCCCGAGCCCCGGGACCGCACCCCGATGCTCTCCTGGCTCCGTGACATTCCCTGGCTGTTTTTGATGCTGAGCGTCTCATGGCAGCTGTTGGACATGGCTGTCTGGAGCTCATAGCTGAGCTCGCTGTCCTGGAACGTTGTCATTTTGGGTGTGTTTGGGGACTGGCACTCCCCATTCTCCAGTGACTCAATAGTGACAATGTCCAGGGCACCAGGGACTTTGTGTCTTGTCAGTGTTGCTTCTGTTTGGCTGAGGCTTTTGCGGAGGTCTCTGAGCTTCTTTACAGCCAACATGATCTTCTTCTGGTGGCCTGGGAGAGAGTTTCAGCAGGAAAGGGACATTAATTAGGTTAGCTCCTTCCCTCCAAGGCCTTTGTTTTTTGGCTGAGAACAGCCAAGGTCACACCACCAACTGGGGCAAAGGCCTTCAGGTTGTCCAGAGCCTGCCTATGAGAGGAGATAAACCAATGCCAACCTCCCATGAGCACAGCCTGACTCCAGTCTGCCCAAGGTAGTCCTTGGGGATGACCAGGAACTGCCCTTTGCAGGTGTACAGGATGTGCCTGCACTGCTCACCCCATGCAAGGTCAGGACATGGGGACCTGGCCAGAAGACTCAGCTGCCCTGGGCTACCTCTATGCTGCAGCAAGGACTCACCCAATTTGTTGATGCCAATCTCTTGCAAATCCTCCCATGTCAGGTCTGTAACAATGGTGATGGAGTCGTAGCCGTTGTTTACCAATTTTTTATGGTACTGTGGCAGACCAATGGCACTGAGCCAATCCATCAGATCAGCCTGTGAAGAGCATGGAGATGCTGCCATGAACATCAAGGAATGGGCAGTGCCTTCACCCATCTCCTCCCTGTTCCTGTCTGAGAGGCTGCTTTCTCGGGATCTCTCTCTGGATGCATTAATTCAGGCAGTTTCAGTGTTCATTTTCTTATAGCTCCCCCATCCTGTCCTGGGGAAAGGCAGCTCTGAGAAAAGAGGACCAAAGCCCTGACACCAGGGACTCACCGGAATATAGTTGGGCAGCCACTCGGCGATACTAAGCTGCCCAATCTCAGTGGAGATCTTCTTCCTGTGACCTGGTTTGGTCACACCGATGGCTGTCAGGTCCTAACACAAGCAGGAAGGGGCTACAGTTAGCAGCAGCATGGAAAGCATTAAGCAGTGAGCATCTACAGCCAGCAGGGCAAGGGGCGCAAGGAAGGACTTGCCTTACCTCTGGTGTCATGCGACTGATTGTGGGGACATCATAGCCAGCATTGAGGAAGTTGACAGTGTATGACTCCAGCTGGAACTCACTCAGCCAGTTGTAAATGGCTTCTGCATCCTGGGCAGAGGATAAGGCAAAGAGAAGCCTGTGACAGTGGCTGCATGGGTTGGTTGGGGCACGACAACAGGACCTCCTTGAGCAAGACCCACTTGTTCCCAGCATCCCCAAAACTCAGCTCCATCTCCCCAGTGCAGCAAGAGCTGGGCAGAGAGCCCTAGACATGGTCCTCCCACCCTGCATACCAGATGCTGACTGGCCTGATTACCTTCCCCTCAAGGAGCTGCTCAGGTCGCAGAAACTGGTGGGAAAAGACCTTGTCTCGAGGAGTGCAGCTACTAGGGGTCTGGTGGCCTGGGGGCCCTGGCAGAGAGGACAGGGGAGAGGAGAGAGTCACACAGGGACCTGGGCAGCACACAGCCCCAGGGACAAGGGCACAAGGCCCCATGGTGTTGAGACATCCCTCACCTGTCGTGGAAGTAATCTGTTCATTGTGTGGCTCTGATCCCAAAATGTGTTGCTGGAGGTCATCACCAGTGGAGGACAGCGGCTGAGGGAGAGGAAGAGTGAGTGGAGGAAAGACATCCCTCAAGAAGGGCCTTATTTCTGGGAGCTCTAGTCCTACCCTGGCATTCTCGATGACGATGTTGGTGTTTTGCCCGTTGGTGCCCTCAGTGCTCTGTCCACTGCCTGCACTGCGGATGCTGCCAATGCTGCCCTCACTGCCCACGCTGTTCCTGTCTCCTGCTGCTCAGGAAAGGAGGGGAGGTTGTCAGCTGTGCCCTGGGGCACAAAGGTTCCCATGTGACAACACAATGACAACAACAAAATCCAGCCTCCCCCAAGGTCCCTCCAGCCACACATCATGCAACAGTCCCTCCTGGCACACACAGCACAGACAGGGCGACCTGGGCTGGCATGGGACACACAAAAGGGACATGGGAACTCAGTCTGACTGAAGACACCGGGAGGGAAGGGGTTGCTCTATGGGCTCCCCTAAACTCCCTTTCTCTACAGTTGCTCCCTCTTGTCTCGCTGCTTCCCTGTGAGGATGTGGAAGGAGAGACTATCCCCAAGTCCCCGATGCAGACAGGGCTGGGGGCAGAAGAAGGTCCCCAGTCATTTTTCCTCCCCAGCTGCATCCCTGACCTGAGCTGTCAGGGCCTGGGGCCGTCCAGGTTAGGGTGAGGTGGCCATAGGATGCTGGGATGCTTGGGGCTGCCTGCTGCGGACACTCGCTGGGGAGGTGCTGCAGCTGTGCAGGGCTGCAGTCAGGGAGTGCCGTGAGGGCCCCAGGAGTGCCCTGGTGCTGGTGTGTGGACGCCATGCGGGGGAGGATCATGCCTGCATTCAAAGACAAAACATGCATGGTCAGAGTTTGTGTAGGAGACAGCAAGGGGGCACAACTAAGTCTCAAACCCCAGATTTCTACCCCACCAGTCACACAGCCTCCTGTGTCCACCAGAATCCTCTCTTTCCCTGCCACCTAGCTAGCTGGGACTGCAGGGACCTATCTATGTGAGGTGCTGGGAAGGGTGAGATGGTTTCACATGGAAGACAATAGACCAGGATGGACACTGACCTGTTCGCTTGCTGATGACTTCAGCAATGGAGGGGGGGAAGTACCCAATGCGATCAGTGCCTTTCTGAATGTCATGGATGTGCCCCTTCCATCGCCCATCCGGATGCTGCTCCAGGACCTGATGTAGGGAGAGGAGGACGGGGCTGGTACTGTGGGTAGTGGTGGAGATGGGGGATTGGGAGTAGGGAGCAGTCTCACCGTAATGACGTCTCCTGCCCGGACATTGAGAGCAGTTGGGTCATGGAGGTTCCAAAAATCCTTCAAAGCTCGTACCTTCAGGATTCCTGATGCCTCTGAACACAAGGGACAGAGGAACAAAGGAAGGTGTCAGAGCACAGCAGGGCAAGGGAGTGGTTTGGGAAAGGCAGGAGGAGAAAAAAAGAGTGAAGAGAGAAGAGAACATTAATACTGCAGATAGGACTTGATCACTGGGGATCACCCACAAGGAGAATGGGAGCATATGTGATGAGATTAAGCTACTGACACTTGCACACAGTTTGGTTTAAGACTACTGGGAGGGTGAAAGCAACAGGCAAGTTCCATTAGGAACATGTTCCTCTCAGTGCCAGGCAGGGCCTGGCCACAGGCAAGTCACATCTCACCTCTCAGCAGCTGCTTTATGTCTTTGCTGGCATGTGAAGTGGTAAACTGGTTGACAATGTCCAGTGCTGTCTGGTTGTAGGTATTCCTGATGTTCACGTCAACACCACCCTGCCCAAGGAGGGACACAATTAGTGCCAGAGTCTGCAGCAGCAGCCACCTGGCAGGAGACGGGAGTAGGAAGGGCATGAGAGGGAGGAGGTGGTTAAGCCTCGTGGGTTTGTCCCCAAGTGCAGTCCTGTCCCCATTGTGCTCACCTCCAGCAGCAACCGCACCACCTCTGTTTTGCCATAGAGCGCGGCCTCATGCAAGGCTGTGCCCGTCTTTGTCTGCTTATTGATCTCAATTCCAGCCTTCAGCAGCTGCCTGGTAGCAAGGAGGGAAAGGCATGAACAGGAGGACACAGGAACAGGGGCCAGGGGATCAGCTGCTTTGCAATGGGAAAGGGACAACCCTCTGCACTGCTGAGGCTTTGGGAATGAGGCACCAGCGCCTGTAACAGGGATGTGAGTTTAAGAGGATGCAAGACCGAGGTCATGACAGTTTTTGGCATTGAGCAGTGCCAGGGCTGTGTGGGGGTTACCTGATGATCTCCTTGTGCCCATTCTTGGCTGCCAGGTGCAGTGGGGTGGTGTAGTTGGGGTCGGTCGCGTCTTTTGACTGTCCCTCCAGGAGGGCAACACACAGATGGCTGTTCAGTAGCAGTTGGGCCACCTGAATAGGCACAGGGTGTGACCACTCTATTGGGAGGGGCTGCAGAAGGTCACCACAGCCAGAAATAGTCTTCCCATAATCAGGCTTTTCAGATCAAGCCCTAAAAAACTCATCTCCCCAAGCCTGGAGTGACTCTCAGCATGTCAAGGCAACCCAAAGGCACAGAGGAGTTATTTTTACTGCCCTGTTTATAGCTGCAGATATTATAGATACTCCAAAAATGGAAATATCCCCATGTACCCCGCCCCAGTGGGGCATGGGACAGTCTGGCTGGCTGCACACCAGCCCAACCCCACCACTGGGGCTGCTGGCTCAGCTGGGGTCTCCTGAGTCATAGGGAGGCTCCGTCCACACAAACTGAGCTGGGACTTTGAGCAGCTGAATGGAGCTGGGCCCTCCAGGCTGGTGGGGATCAGCAGGCTCAGCTTGTCCTTAAATGGGAGCAAAGCCAGGATGGCTGGGGGGAAGTTGTGAGCTCTCAGAAACAAGGAGACCCAGGTTCTCTGTCAGCCTGCTGCTGCCTTGCTGTGAGGCTGGGAGCAAAGGCTGCAGCTCGAGGCTTCAGGAGCTGGTGTTGCCTAGCCACAAGAAGAGGTGGGCGCTGCCTGCCAGGCTGTGGAGTTCATAGCAGAGTGCTCACCTTCAGTCGCCCAAACTCGCAGGCCAAGTCCAGGGGGGTTTTCTTCGCCTTGTTGATGAGGCAGGGGTTGGACTGGTGCTGCAGAAGCATCTCCGACTACAGGGAAGCAACGTGGGGACTCAGCATTGCCCTGCTCCTGCATCACACCCACCCACAAGGACAGATCCAGCTGAGGTATGTGGCCGTCGCTGGCTCCAATTCCCACTTACCACCTCGTAGTGGCCATACTGTGCTGAAAGGTGCAGTGGGATCTGCCCATCCAGTGAGGCCATATTGACGGAGGCAGCAGCTCGCAGCAGCACCCGCACTGGCTCCACGCGTCCCTGCCAGGCCGCATAGTGCAGGGGGCGCATCCCTGGGGGCAAATGGGGCTCAGCAAGGCAGAGGGCAGCTCAGTGTCTGATATGGCTCAGAGGGCTGGGCTGGCTGCCGTAGGGCAAGGACATGAGGTCACCCCTTACCATTGCTGTCCTTGATGTCCACAGTGGCCTGTGCCTCCAGCAGCAGTGAGATGAGGTCCAGGCTGCCACCCAGGGCTGCATGGTGCAGTGCTGAGAACCTACAGCACAAGGCAGGGCTCAGTTCCTCCCATGTTGTTCCGATAGCCCCACTTTGCACAGGGACACGGGCTGAGGGTTGGGACGGTCACTAGGTGGCTCATGGCTATGTCCCACTTGACTGCTCCAAACACAGCTCAGTGTCAGCCAGTGCCTCAGTTTCCCCATAGCAAAGTGGAGGTAAATACCCCTGTGGTGTTCCTGTTCTGTCCTGCACATGCCAGCAGTGATGCCAGGAGCCATGGCACAGCAAGGAAGGCTGCCAGCAATTGATATGCTCTGTGTCTCAGGGCTGTGAAAGGGGTCTATTTGCCCAGCACACTCCCCTGTGCTGTCACCTGCAAGGCCACTGCCAAAATATGAGGTCCTCACACCACTGAGGGAAATTTAAATGAGGAGGGATGTGCTGACCACAGCAAAGGGCTGCTTCCTTCTCCAACATAGCCACACTGAAACCTCTACTCCAAAACAAGGGTATGGTTGGGAGGAAATCCCCCTGGCCATCCCTGCAGGGGCTTTTTATAAACCAAACACCACACGTGGTGCTTCAACAGGGACCCTTTATGCACCAGCAGCCCTCCTGGAGCTGCCTGAACACGAGCCCTGTGCCTTATCAGAATTAGATCTACTTCTACTACTAGATTTTTTTTTTCCTATTAAGCGACATCCGTATACTATTATTTTAAGACGGTCACCCTGCACATTTCCAACCCCCTGTTGGCCTGCTAGCCCTGACACTTCCTCCTACAGAGTCCTCGAAAAGAAAACACACAGAAATTAGGTACAACAATAATACTTAAACCAATGCTAATAATTTATGGGTCAGAGTTAATTCAATAAGAATAATGTGCTTATTTATTTTATGGGCCTCTGTGGTTTCCTTAACTCTCAGAACCCAGCTTATTAAGTGCTTGGATTTTGGAAGTGATGAGCTGCACAAATATGCTGCGGTCACTTAGCAACCACATCTTTTCTTTCTTTAACCCCCCTACATAAAGGGATTTTGCTCTTGGGATGTTAAACATGCACACAAGCATGTGCACGTTCTGTGGCTGGCTGGACAGTGCTCCTCGGCGTGCTACCCAACACACGGGACACCACTTGAACTTGTTTCAGCTCCAGTCCTACAGAAGGGGATGCAGAAGAGCTCAGATCCACGCAGGTTTTGTCTGCTGCTGTAGGGCTTGCACTGGCTCCATAAAGTAGCACTATCTTGAAATACTGTTGCATTTTCAAGGCTCAGCAGTTAACTTTGAAAACTTTACAGTACCCACACAGAAGCAAGAGGGCATTGAGGAGAGAGCTGCCCCAAGCAAGCCCTTCCCCTCCTCTCTGGAAGTGCTGAGGCAACCAGCAGCCTCATGGGGTGGGGTTTACTCACCCATCTGCATCCTGGTAGTTCACATTCAGGCGCTTCGCAGATCCCAGGAGCTCTGCAGAGACAAGTGATGAAAGTCAAGGTGAGAAATAGAGCCCCTGCAGCTGAACAGGACACCCACTAGGACCCATATCCCACAAGAAACTCACCTCCCAGCGTGCAGACCATCGCCTGCCCCATCCCTGCAACGTCTCCCCTCTCTTGCTCCACATTCACCTCCACAATTCACCTTCACGAACCCTCCCTCCACCATGCTGAGCCCACTCTAGCTCATATCCATTCCCCTCTGTCCTTCCTGCCCCCTGTCCTTCTCTGTGCACCCCCAGGACCCTGGATGGGTTGGACCCCGCAGCTCTTACCACTCAGTATGGGATAGTGCTTCCTTCCCCTTTATAAGCAGCAGTGCCCCAGAAGTGCTGAGCAGGGCCGTTTCACTCCCAGTCGCTGTTGTTGCCAGCCAAGGCCAGGCCCAAAGCCCACACAAATGGCATTTTTATGGTGCAGTCAGAGGCTGAAGCATGTGGCCTTGAATGCCAGGATTGTGCCACTGCAGCCATCCCACCACCTGCCCCTCCCTCCCTGCTCTTCAAGGCTACAGAGCAACAGAAGATGTTCACCCCACCCTGGTCCCAGCACGTGCCCCAGCTCCCCACTCCTTCCCTCAATTAATTCGAATGAATTCCTTTCTCCCACACAGAGAGGACGTTGTATTCTCCATGAGGGGCTGACAGAGGATTAACATCTCTGGAATTCATGTGCTAAGTAAAATGGGAAAGAAAGGAAAAGGTATGCAGGGGGCAAGAAATGAGGCCACTCATCTGCCTTTCCAGGCAGAGCTATCGCTGATGAGCCGAGTTTAAATGCTTTGAAAGATTTCTGTGCTGTTCCCTATGAAAAATCAAAGTCTGACAACTGGGTTTCAACTCGGGCTGAAGCAGCTCAAGCCACACTGAAATGAGATGGGGTTCTAGGGAAGGAGCCTCCTTCCTTGCAGCCGAGCAGACTGGGAGATATGCAGCCCCTCTGCCAGAAATCAGGGCTGAAAATGGGAAGGCACATTCATCATCCAAATGTACGATTAAAAGGAAGCCAAGTAATGGTGCATGCATTCCTGCCACTTAGAATGTTCTGTAAACAGCCTAATTATTCACAGAATCATGGAGATTGGAAAAGACCTCCAAGGCCATCACTATTTCCCCACTAAATCGTTAGTACCACCCTTAAAAGGTTCTTGAACACCCCCAGCAATGTGACCCAATCCCCTCCCTGGGCAGCCCTGGGTTCCAGAGCCTGACCACTCTTTCAGAGAAAAAAATTCATCCATGAAGATGTTAATTGGTTCTATTTTGACCAAATGTGGCATTATCTTTGGTTGTGCTATTTTTTTTGGACTTATTTCTAAGTTTATTCCATGTAAACCTTTGCTCTTTACACATATATGAATGGACTTTGAGTAGCTGCTGCTGAAGGACTCGTGACTACTTGCCACGACTGAGATTGGGATGGGATCTCCATCATCAGCCAAGCAGCAATTCTGCAGACCTACAGAAACCCTGCAAAGAGATCCTCCCTGTGCGCATGGGCAGGAGCTCCAGAGCTGAGCTAGGCGGGCAATGCTGAAAGAGTGCAATGGATGGAGATGCCCACTGAGTACAAGCATATCTGAAACAGGCAGAAACCCTGCACGGGCTTTGCACAGGCAAAGAGAAGAGCAGAGTGATGGAGATCAGCTTGGCGGGGGAAAATGTACGTAGCACAGCAAGGCAGCTTCTGCCAGCTCCATCCCGTCTGCCCTGTCCAAAACTGCACATATGGCACGTGGGAGCCAGTCAAAGCAATCCCAAAAAGACAATTTGCTCAATGTGGGGATGGGGTAAAACAGAGTGGGACCAATCCAACCATGACATTGCAGTGTGGCAACTGGATCCTTCCCAGATGCAGCATCACCTTCTTTGGGACTACACCGGGGCTGGAGTACCCTCAGGCCTGGATATATGCTCACCTCCACGAAGGATTAATCTGGACCAAGGCCACCAAAGCAGAGAACTGACACTGAAATGCAGAAAGCCCTGCTAGAGAGAATTTCAGGGAAAAAGTTTACTTCGCACCTCCCAAAGGTTAACCCTAGACACGTCCTCCATACTCAGCCCCGTGCTCCTTCTTGGGGTCCTGCGGACTCCATCCTACACCCTATGCACTCACCTGTTCCTTCCCAGGCAGGATGGGGCTTGGCAGCACTGACCAGGGCTGAGCAAGTCCTTGAGGGAAGGAAGCAAACTTCTGTGCAGCATCTTGCTGCCAAGCAGCAGGCAGGAAATACCTCCAGAGAACTCCAGCAAATTGCTTACACTTACAGGGCCCAAATGCTACTCAGGATGTGGCCATGGCAAAGGCTCCACTCTGATATGGTGCCACAACCCTAATAGCTGATCGCTCCACCCCAGCTGGGGAAATGCACTGCTTCTCAAACTTTTGGATTCCTGTTCACAGCAGTTTCCAGTCCTGCATCACTGGTGGGGAGGGAGCTCGCTCTAAGGCACCTGGCAGGGGGAGCTGGGATTGCATGTCCCCATAAACATGTTGCAAAGCAGCTCACCAGCAACTCACTTGTGCAGCGTGCTGCTGCCCCATACCTCAGTTTCTCCATGGGACTGGACTGCCTCCATTCCATGGGGCTGCACTGTGTTACACGGGAACACCCAAGAGGACAGTCTGCCAGGGTGGGTACCTTACAGCATCACTGGCAGCCAGCCTGGTGCAAATCCATATTTAACCTCCTGGGACACTTGCCGGGAGCTGGCTGTATGGAATCAGACTTACCCTTGCCCAACCCCCTGTGCCAGCACACTGGGCTCCATGAGTCACTCATACCTTTCACCTCATCCCTCTGGGGACATCTGCTGTCCCCTCAAGCACCACTATAGAGATAGACACGGTCCCTCTGGAGCACTGAACCGTTTGTTGGTTGCTTGCAGGGAAGGAGAGGCTCATCTTTCTTGGGTTTGGCTGGGTATCAGGATAGACCTTATATCTCTCAAGGAAATCTGGCATGAAGAGGTGACATCCATCTATCTCTCCTCTGCAGAAATGATCCCCTTCCTGCCACCCCTCCATCCACAGGCACATCTGCCATGGCCACCCAAACCAGCTCCTCCTGACACAGCTGCCCAGCACAAACCTGCTATTTAAAGTGCTGTTTCCTAACAGGTAGGAAGGGATTTGCCCACTTTGACAGGAAAGGAACTTGACCACACAGATATGAAGAAATTCAGCCAAAGCCATCCAGAAAGCTTGGGACAGAAGCTGTGTGAGGGCAAAGCCTCCCAATCCCACAAACACCAGCCTGCACCCCAAACACCAAGCCCAGTGCTGGATCCAGCTCCCCTGGCAGGAAGAAACCCCCAGTTATCCCGGCAGATAATGGGAGAAGCCATCCAAACCCAAGTGTAAGGTGCACCAGACCCAGCCCTGCAGGCTGCACCCAGTATAAACATGCATTGCTCCCAGTTTCAGCCCCAGATCTAGCTGGAATAAGCCCCCTGGGCACCCTTGTGCTAAGGCTGCACTGAAGGAACTGAACAAGCTGAAGTCCCTTTTCTGAGCAGACAGCAATGGCCCAAAGTTTCTGCCTTCCTTCATGGTTTGCTATGGGGGACCCATAGATACTGATGGGCAAAAGCAGGTGCGTGGGAGCATGACAGCAGGATCAACTGGGAGACTGCTCCCTTATTTAGTATTTCACAAGGAAAATCCAACAATTAAGTATTTTAAAGAAGTCGGAAACAGCAGGAGCAGCACCCCCACAATGCACAGCCCCAGTCATCTGCAATGACCTCTGGTCATACCCCAATTTCCCCCTTGCTGTTCCCCCCCAAGCAAAGCAGGAAAAAAACAAGCAGCTTATTCAAAGCAAACATTCCCAGAACAATGAAAGGAAAAAAGCAAAGTCGGAAGCCCTGTCTCCATCTGTGCAGCTGAGAAGGTGGAGCTCTTGCCTCTCTACTCCCAAGATTTTATGATCTCAGAGGACACGAATGGGGCCAGCACCAAGGAGAGGAAGTAACAAACAGGAATCCCTTTGGAAAGACATGTCTGGAGTCATCCTTTTCCTTACAGGAGCAAACCACGTGCTCCTGCTGCAGGTTTCAGGACCCAGAAAGACTTTAGTAAGATGAAGGGGTTCACTCCATCTCCTGCTTCCTTGGGGTTTGCACCAGTCCGTAACCATTCCCCCTGAGCACCAAGGTGCCCACAGCCCATGGCTGAGCTTCGATGTGCTACAACCAAGTGGGAGCTCTCCTTCTCATGAAGCTGAAATCTTCACTTCACATCCCCCAGCCCATCAGGCTGGAAACATCTGCTAAAGACTTCGGGTGGGGGAAGCCAGGCAGCTCATTCAGAGATATGGAGGCTCCTTTCCCAGCTGGCTGGAGAAACACATTACCAGGAAGTGAAGTCACAGTCCCGGCTGGGATCTTGCTATTTCACTCTGCAGGATGTGAATTCAGAGGAGCTGTATTTGCAGAGGGAAGAGGTGGAGCCTTTTCCATTTCCCCCATCCTTCCGAAAGGACAGTACACCTTCTGCAGCAGGAAGAGATGGGGCGATAGCAGGGGGGGCCAGCAGCCAAGTGTGGCTTCTGCAGCTACCCTGGGAAGGACAGAGGTGAGCACCACCTGTGCCAGAGGTGACACACTGGAAATGCCATGGGGCTGAGATCACTTATGGGGCTGCAGGATGCAGGCACCAGCAAAATATTTACTCTGGCATTAGCAATGTGCTTTGGCTCCTGTTCAGCTGGTCCAGTAAGAACTCTGAAGGAAGCCAGGGAAAGGACTGTAAGTCCTGCATGCCCAAGCAAAGGGGCTGCAGCAACACCTTCAGCTTTTTCAATAATGTGATGCCAAGTGAATGATAAATTATAATCTGTGGAGAATGCTGAGCTGATTGCCGAGGACAGAAATCGTACAAAGGGCCTTAAAGAGATCAGGAAGGCAGCAGGGAACAAACTGAGGCAAATTCAACTTGGGAAAACTGCAAAGTATAGCATTAGGGGAAAAATAATCTGACAGGCAGACATTCAGTGGGAAGAAAGGGCGGAAGCAGGATGTGGGGGACCATGCAAGCAATGCGCTTGTGAGACAAAAGGAGCCAGAGCAAGGAGAACAACCTCAATAATAGCACCAGACAGCCATGCATGGGGCAACCCCCTTCTTGGGGTGCCTCCATGTGCCCCTCCAAGGCTACCACATGCCCATGGCCACGAGCCCCTCGGGCTTGGTGCCAGACATGCAAAGCAAGTGCCAGGAAGAGCAGCTGGAGGGCTTGCCCTGCACAGGAGGATTAAGGCAGGTCAGTGAGTCCGGATTTGCTGAGCAACAGTTAATTAGGGAGGGCAGGCAGGGACACAGCAACCCACCTACACCTGGCAGGCTTTGACACTCCAAAGGAACACGTAACTATTTCACAGTTCTAATGACAGCCCCAGATAAAACGTAGAGCAGTCAAGAGTGGCCAACAAAAACCCATGAGTTCAAGGGAATGAAGCAAGGATCCAGACCTACAGCCACAGTAAACTGTGCAACTTCTGGGGATAGCAGGGCCAGGCTGAGGCTGGGGTACCAGGCTGATGCTGCCTAAGGTGCTCTGTCCCCATCTGTCCCAGTTCAGAACCCACAAAGACTCTCCTGTCCCCTGCACATGGCAGCTGGCATTAGGGACTTGCTCTGGCCAGTAGAGCCGGTCCTCAAAGCACGCAGCAGTGGCTGGAAATCGTGTGACTTCCTCACCCTTTGGCCCCAGGGAAATGGCTGTGTGCCTGGAGCAGGAGCTGCCAGGGTAGATGGAGCCACTGTCCCCACCCTGGATGTATTCTAATCTGGGCAAGGCATACACAGGATGGGAGGGGAGGAACCAGGAGGTGAAGCCATTCACTCAAGGTCACCCAGAAAGGCCGTGGGTTAAGTCTGAATAAAGACTCTGCCCCAACACTGTAGTGGTCTCAAACTGAATTTTCCCCTTCCATCAGCTCCCCCCCCACAGTTAATGAACTGTCCGCAGCTGAGAACTGCAGAACCTCAAGCTGCTGTTCCCAGCTCATGGCTATGTGGATGGGGTTTGAAGTCACAAGTGTTTAAAAATACCTTGCAGATGCCTTTTCTAACCTCTGACCTGCAAGCAGGTGCTGTCAGCCAGCTCCACTCACGAACACACGGGCAGCTCTTCTGGGATGCGCAGCCTTGGCTGGGCAGGGGATGAGGAAGACAGCAGATGCTTTCAGGGGATCAGTTTTCCATCTTCATGAGATAAAAATTCCCTCTTCTGGGGGGGATGCTGCCTCTCCAGTGCGGCCAAGACCAAAGAAGAGGCTCTCTGCTTCCCACAGCCACCTTAAGCAGCTCCAGCAAACCTTTTTCTTCCCTTCTGGACAGAGCTGACATATGGCTCCAGCCCCCACCACACCCAGGGATGTCAGATGAGCAACACTTAGCCCTAGCTCCTGCAAGTGTCAGCGCTGCAGCTGGTGATAGCGTCTGTGTTGGGACAGAGCAATAGGATCTTATGAAACAGTGGCAGCTCCACATTCCCACACAGCAAGGGACAACGTGGATTGGTAGGGATCACTCTGCAAACCGCATCTCAGACAATGGAAGGGCAAGTCAGGAAAGACTTGGTTACAGGGCACACTGATCCCTCCTTGCTGTCCCATCCCCTTGTGTGAGGTCACAACAGGAAGGAGAAAGGACAAATCTGTCCCTGCTGGCACAGGCAGAGCTTCTCCCAGTCTGGAACGAACAGCCTGAGAGAAGGACCCCTTTTTGCTCTCCTTATCCCTGTCACAGGACAGGTAAGAGAGCTGCCTCCCTGTGTCACAAGGCTGTGGTACCTACAACAAGCTGTAGGTCCCCCCATGCCATACATTTTGGGACAGGCATCTTCCTGCCCCCATGACAGAACGAGAACATACATCAGGGGCACTGCAACCACCCTGCTGTGGGCCTCAGCGGCTGCTGAGTTATTCCGAGCCCCGCATTCCTGATCCCCTGTACCACAGCTGCTCAGGGGCCATGGATTCTTCACATTGCCCAGCACAGGTTTGTGGCCCCATGGCTGTTCCAGAGACTGCTGGCAGATGCTCAGAACCAGCTGGGTACAAGGATAACACGGAGCAGCCCTGTCTCCCACTACATACTGCATAAGGGCCGACCTACAGCAGGATCAAGGATTGTCCACTCTCCCTTGGTGCTTCCCATACCTCAACACAACTGCACGGTGCTGGGCCACAAGCCAAGACCTGCCTGGTCCCTGGACCCCTGCCGGGAACCTGATCTGTTTATGCCTTCCCGGCACACCGGGTACGTGTTGGGAACGGCCCTGGCAAGCCTGAGTTGGCGGCAAAGGCAGGACTTGGGAGCCGAGCACAGAAACCCCACCTGCTGCCTCCCAGCATCCCCCAGAGGGAGTGGGGAGGAGAAAGAGGGAGTGTGAAGGGGGAAAAAGGGTCACACTAGCTCATTTTCACAGGAAAACGCACCATACAGAACCAGCTCACCCTCCTCACAATAGGGTTTACATACATTCTAGCCAGAAAAACATCCAGGGCTGCAGTCAGCATGAATCCGGCCATAAAATGCCCCCGGGATTCACAGCAGGGTGCAGCGATATGGTGCAGAGCCATACCTTGCAGGGGGCAGAACTGGAAACCCCCCTCCACGCCAGGGTCATATTCAGTCCAGTACACTGCTAAATATAACCACAGGGACAGATACCACATTGGGGAGCACCACCTCAGGGGAATGCAAGAGGTAGCAGGGTTCTTCTCTGGGGCTGGGCAAGTTTGGGGATCTCTCAAAGGGGTCCAGAGGCAGCTGAGCATTGCATGGCCACATTTCACCAGCCTTGGTTAAAGCAAGTGAACCGCACACTCCTTGCACTTTCACAGGAAGATAAAAATGCCGTCAGAGCAGCACAGCCCCAGGGATGTTCCTACGATCACTCTGCCAAGGGATTGAGCCATGTGCCTGTGCCACAGAGCTAGGCTGCAAGTAAGCACAGTGTGAGCATCTCCTCACTTAGCCAGAGCTCAGCCCTGCTCTGGGACACGGCTTCGCTAACAATGAAACATCTGGGGCAGCTCGGATCCCTGCTAGGTGCAGAGACGTTGCTGACTTCCCAGTGCCCCAGTGCCTCTTCCACTACCAGGAGATACACTTCCCCTTTTTTAAAACTGAAAGAATAACTGGGAGCTTATCTGAGGAAGACAGGAGCAGCTCTTCCCACCGCACCAGTTCAAACAAAATCAAACCTGAGGTATTTCAGGCCAACCAGCATACCCTGGGCTTGCTCCCAGAGCAATCCCTCTGTCTTATGGTGCTGGCTGAGCACCATGTACTCTCTCAAAGGCAATCATTAGGCACTGCAAAGGACTTGACCCAAGCAGCCAAGGTGAGTGGTGCTCACGTGGCCTTACTGCAGCATAGTGTGCCCCAGCCCATGCCATTTGGGGTGGTAGTGAGGATATCTGAAGAGGTGAGAAAAGGTCCAGGGGTTTCCCAGTCCATGCTTTCCCTACAGGTGCTTTACCCAATTCAGCCCTAGCCTAAGGGTGTTGAAAACACCCTTACTACACAGGTCCTTGTCAAAGGATGAGACTAAGACCTGAGCTGGGCTGCTGGAAGGGAGAAGGGAAAGAGAGCAAGGACAGGAGCTGGGAGAGATTTTGAGACCGATGCTCCAAGGGGACAAGAGGCATCTGCAAAATGGAAAGCTCGAGCCATCCCATGCTATCCTCACTGCTAGCATACACATGGCCACCTCCTCACAGGTCACGAGGTCTGTACTGCAGAGTTGCTGCACACAGAGGCAGAAACACCGTGGTGTGTTATGCAACTGCCATCACCAGCAGTGCTCATGGTGAAGGGCAGTATTATGAAATCCCAGGAGATTTCACAGCTCATGGCACAGCCGCCAGTGGGGTTGGCTCACACTGACTGCTCCTGAGCACAGCAAGGAGAACACGTGCTGTCTTCCCACATTTGGCTGGGACCTTGTAGAGAAGCTGCGCCAGCACTGGCAGGGCTTTGCAGAAGCACACCCAGACATGTTGCACCAGGCCTGGGAAGCTGCGGGAGCCGTGTATCTGCCATCCATGCAGGTTTGCCCTGCTTCCTTATCTTGCCATTGAAGCAGTGCTGATTTGCTGCTCCAGCCTCTCTCTCTCTCAGACTGCAAACAGCTTGCAGTGACCATGCATCCACCCTGCACACAGAGTGCTGCAGCCCTGGGCATTTCACAGAAGTGAGGGATGGGCAAGGACATCCGGCCCCTCCCCAGCAGGGTAAAGATCACTTCAGCAGAGCCATTTCCAAGCAGGTTGGGCATCTCCAGACAGGTCTGTGACTCATTGGGACACCTTGGCGAATCCTGGCAACGTTGCAGCCCAAGGCTCAGGCAGATCCTAGCCTCTCCAGCCAGGGTGTGACTTTGGGGGAACCTGAGGCACAGTGTGGGGGAAGCAGCAAGTTTGCAGCTCCCACCCTTCAGCTCCCCACCCCCTGCCTCTTGCAGGAGCCAGAAAAGGTGGTTTACTGTTATTTAGTTTCTGCCCTTTCATACTTCTTCACCAAAGTTGTGTTTTGCCAGTGGCAGCCCCGAGACTGGCATAGGGCCAGGCCAGCCAAAGCGCTCTTAAAAACAAAGCAGGGCGCGTGCATGCACACACACACACACAGCACCAAGCACCTCTTTAACTCTTCCTGGCCTTCCCAGGATGCTACCATGCACTCCCAAGCAGCTGGGAACCATCTTCCTCAAGAGATGCTGTCAATTGCTGCTGGAATTCAGTCGTTCTCCTTGTCCTGGAGAAAAGGTTTCACCCTCAGCCCAGGAGAGTTGGCAGGAGGTGAGCATGGTTCAGTTTTCAGGGACAGTCTTATCCTTGCTCCAAAAGGGCCAATGCTCATGGTGCAGAATACACTTTGGGTGGCTTTTCTAGGTTGCAGCCTCAGATCTTCACAAAGAGAGTGTCAGAGCTTTTAATACAGAATCAGCTTCCCTCTGGGTGGCAGAAAGCCAGCAGACCAGGTACATGCGGGGCAATGTCCAAGCACACGACAGAGGATGAGGTGTGTATGAGAGGCGGCTCCCAACATGCACCAGCCCTGTGCATTGCTGGGGCATTGCCAAGTCCTGTCCCCACTGCTCTGGGCTGGCAAAGAAGAGCAATCACCAGAACAGCCTACTCCCTTATAGTGCCATGGGCAGACTGGGGAGGCTCAAATGCTCCTGAGTTAGAAGATGACAATGCACAGCTTGTTGCTACTCAGATCAACTCTATCCCCCATGTGCCACTTCCTTACAGGGACCCCTCTGCCCCACAGCATGTCCCAGTCTGGCAAACAGAGGATGGGATACAGGTGCCAGCAACATCCTTGCTGCATCTATTACCCTGCCCTGGGGAGCATTGTCTGCATTACAGCCCCCACTCCCCCCAGCAGCCAGGCACACACTGCCCTGGGCTGCTGAGAGCTTCCCTGACTGCCTGTTTTTAAGCTATTAACATCCAACTCATGCCACACTTCTGAGCCAAGCAACTGAAACAGCCTCTGCAATTCTCGTAAGATGGAAGCAGAGCCCAAACTCCAGGGCTGAGTCACCACAAGGTGCCTGAGTGGCAGAAATCCCTCTCTTGCTCTGAACCTCAGCTTCCTGCATGCTGTGCTTGGGATTGCTCTTAGCCTGCTTCCGATTCCCATAAGAGATGGGCCAGTCCCCAGGCTGCACAAAGGCAAAGGCAAGCAATGCCCCAGAGCAGCTCCCTGCACATCCCTTAGGGATAATTCCCCCACTTTTTTTCTTCTTCCTACTACTTCACTCATGAAAGAAGAAAAATAGCAGTAAGTGGCACAGGCTGCAGCAAGGTGTTGAAGACTGCAAAAGCACTTTCAAAAGATGAGGACAGAAATACAGACCCAGAATGAGGGTGATATGGACCTGTGAATATGGGGTGCAGAGAGGGACAGGATGATGGGGTTATGTCCACCAGGCTGGATGCTGAACCTTCTGTCTGCCATCCACCTCTGCAACATCATTTGCTCGTGGTTTATCTCCTGTGCTTGGCACAGTGATGCTTTCCTGGACTCTGGGCCCCATGCAGGGCTAGCAGTGGCCCCTTTCCAAAGACAACAACTGTGAGAGGCTGGCTTTGAAAAGTGATCGCATGCTCACTACTTTTGCTGTTGCTGCCCATGTAGTGCTCTTTCTTCCCCATGAGAGAAAAGGAATAGAAAGGGCTAAAACCCACAACTGAGCTGGGACAGACAAGATCTGTGATAGTGAGGGAAAAGAAGGTGAGAAAAAAAAACAACAACAACAAACCACCGAGCACAGAGCAGGCTGGCACATGACTGCTGGAGGAGACTCCCCCAAGAGAGACCAGGAGCTGTGGGATAGGGAAAGGAGTCCTCCTGTGCTGTGCAGCTGCAGTCTCACCACAATCCCTGAAGCAGGAAGGCAGCCATGCTTGCAGGAGCCTTTGAAGCCTCCTTCTCCCCCTTCCACCTACTGTGGGCTGGCTGGAAGCACGTTGCAGCAGGCTGCGGGCAGTGAGCTTCCCAGTGCAGGGCCACTGCCAGCCAGGCTCTCCAGGGCACGGTGCCTCTCCTCACTCTGGGCTGGCTCTCAATGGGATGAAGAGCTTTTCCTGGTTCAGCAGAGCTCTGTGGCATCATTCACAGTGGCCCTGGAGCACACTGCAAGCTTTCCAAGCCTGCACCCAACTGGTCCAGCCTGTCAGATCTACAGCACACATGAATAGGGAGAAAGGACCATGCCAAGGATGCTTAGGAACTTATCCTGGAAACCCAGACTTTGAGGAACATGATGAGGGCTGCATGCAGGCTTGATGGCAGAGCTGGATTCAGCAAGCTGTGACATTCAGTGCAGAATCACAACAGGAAAGTTGCCCAACTGTCCTTTTGCCACCACCCGCTGGGTATGACAGAGTCTGAAATGATAGGGCTCCTGCTCTTCCCCACAGATGGATCACCCAAAGCTCCCCCCCAGAGCAGCCACAAACAGGGCAGTCCTCCCTGCAGGACACCATGATGGGGATGGTGAGCTGGGCTCGTCAGCTGGTGCAAAGGCATATCCACATCACCACAAAATAACTCCTGGATTGGCAAAAGCAGTGACTTTTTCCCCCGCACACAACTATGGGAACTGCTGCCATTGAGACAAGGAGAAAGTCCTGCTGGACTCAGAGGGAGAGCAGGTGTTTCTGCTGAGAATGGGGACACCAAATACCAGTAGCAAAGGCTAACAAATAGCAGGAGAAATATTAAACCTCACGCTTTGGAGCTTAAGCTGATACAGCTACTAGAGATTAGGAGGAAATTGAAGGGGGAGGGAGCAAATTATCCCACATCTGCCTGCTGCAGACTTGCAGCCAGCAGAGCCCATTCAGCATCACCCCTCTCCTCAGCCAGATGGGTGACAGCAGCATCTGAGGGCTGGCACTGGGAAAAAAATCACTGTGTCCCATGCTGCCATCAGTGAGGAGCACCAAGCTAGGCTTGGGGATAAAGCCAAGGCTTCCCATCAGGAGCTTTACTTGCATTTAACAGCTTGTTAGGTCACAGCCCAGATGGATCCAAATCCCAGGCACCCACGCCCTGCTCTTGATATATTTGTGGTCTGGGAGTTCCAAAAGCCTCAGTGCGGCTTCTGAAAAGGGGTCAGTGGCAGGCCTAGGCCAACCTGCCCTTCCACAGCACTGGGTGAAAACCCAGCAGGGAAGGCCCTCTATCCTTGAGTTTAGCACGAGTTTGCTCAGCTGTTGCGCTTTCTTTGCACTTCATGCACATTTAAACAAAAAGCTTTACCACTCCCTTAAGAAAGGCAAACAGTGAGTCCAGCTCCTGTTCTCTTCCACAGCACCTCCAGTCCCAGGCTACCTCCAAGGCATTAAGGCTCACTCCTGGAACAAGTCTCCCCACCCCCCCCAGCAGCTGCCTTCCCCCTTCACCCTGCCATGCCTGCAATGAGCTGGGATGGGGTCTGCAGGTCCCCATCACCCCTTCCCAGGGACTTCTGCCACCCTGCACAGTCTCCCTGGTGCTGGTGCATTGTTAGTGAGCACAGCCAGGCAGGAATGTGATTGATCGCCAGGGAGAAAGGCCAAAGCCGTGACGGGTCGTTTAACAATTTCAATTAAACTCTGCAGTGCTCAGATGCGGAGGGGAGGGGAGAAAGAAAGAAATTAAAAAGAGGGATGTTTCTACTGCTGCTCAGGGGAAACTCAACAAAGCACAGCCAGGGCAGTGGGAGCAGTCCCTCCTCTCCAGCTATGAGTGACTACAGCATCATCCCCAGGTCCCCTTCCTGCAGGCAGAATATCTGCCCATGCTGACTCTAATCCTCCCAACCCAAACTTTCTCTCTGCCCCTCCCTCCTCCACACCCCCAGCGGTCTTACAATAATAGGTGCTGTGACCCACTTGTACAGCGGCGCTTGCTTGGGGATGAAGGCTGCACACGGTGAATATTAAACAATGTGTCCCTGAAGTTCCCACTGCCGGGACTGGCACTTGATTCTTGCTTATGTGTGGTGACTTTTTTAGGCACAGGAAGTCCCGGAGGGCTAATCACAGTGATGGAACTCTGAATCTATTGAGACAGCAGAAGGACTCTTAGAGGGATTTTAAAAAAATCAGCATCTCAGTCTGTCATATGGAAAAGGCACTTTAATGAGCAACAACGCTCTACTCACATGGCATGGGCAGGAGGAGGCAGATAGAAGCATAAGGGATTGGCAGCAGCTGCCCCCCATGCAGTGGCTCAGGGCTTGCAGACAGTGCCTTGCCATAGCCTGGGCTTTTTGCTTCCCCGCCTTATAAAGGAGTAAAATGAACATAAGCATAGTGAAGGACCTGCTGACGCTGCCTCAATGGGGGATTTCAATGCACTCATTCACATGGGTGTCCCATGGCTGGAGGGAGGGAAGACACCAGAGAAAACACAGACGGGCTTTAACAGGCAGAGAGGTATTGGAGAAAGCAAGTATAAGCTCACCACCCCCAGCACACAGGCAAGAAAAGCTGTGGGGGCCCCAAGCCTGCCCGTATTATGCTGCCAGGACACCAGCTTGGGGACCCAGGTTGCATCTGCTGAAGTTATTTACTGCCTTGGAACGGCTTTCAGGCCTCCTGCACGAGCAAGTCCATCTTGCTCCAGCCCTGAGATCTGCTCTCCACAGGCTGCAGCCCCAAACAGGCACAGATCCTGAGCACTGAGCAGAGGCAAAGGCACCTGATCCTGTCACCCAAAGAAGGGGCACCCAGCCTCCTCTGTGATAAAAGCAGGCTCAGGTCTGGCTCCAGTGGGAAACAGCAGCTCAGATAGATCTGTAAAGCTTTGGCACTAGCCAAAGCCTTCTAGGAGCCAATCCTGGGGATTTTATCCCCATCTCACATCTAAAATCCTCAGCCTAACTCATGTTTCTCAGCACCTGCCTCTCTGCCCTGAGCTGCACCGATTAAGAATTAGAGCTTTTACTCCTGACTGATTTTCCCCACTCCCTCCAGTTTTTCCCCCCAGTTTTCCTGCAGAGATCCCTGAGACCCTCCCACAAGGCGCAGCCTGGATGAGAGCCATAGCCAGGCAGGCTCTTTGGGAGATTATATGAACACTTTGCTGCAGGGAGCCAATTCTAGATTTGTTTTGCCTGTTCTAACTTCCCAGTCAGTCATCCCTGCAGGCTGTAAGCATGGGACAGGGGTTTCTCTGGCCAATTCTTGCCCAGAGTGGCTCCCACATCCCACACAGGAGCTGTGCAGCTCCCCCTGCTCACACCCCACAGACAAGCACCCTTTTGTTTACTTTTTCCAGTTTCCTTTTCTCTGCAACTTGCAAGCAGTGACCGGAGTTCCTACTCATGAAGCTCAGCCCCCTGCAAGCTCTCTAGCACTAGGTCTGCTCCTCCACCTTTTACACCCTCTATTTCCAGTGTGAGTTGTCAGGTACTTTCAAGACAGCAGGGCCCCCAGGCCCTGTAAGGGTTTACAACACCAAGCATTGGTCGAGCTTGCCATTTGCTTTGAGCCTGCTTATAGCTGGCCTTTCCAAGCATACATGAAAGAAATCAGCACTGCTGAAGGATTAAACATTACCAGACTGAAATTCAAGGTTTTACAATTGGTTCCAGTCGACTGGCTTGGATGATAATTTTTCACAAGATAAATACAAAGTAAGTGGCAATTGCTAAAGACCCTTTGTACCACATCCCCCCAGGCAGCTTCGTGGTCTCCCCTGCTATTTGTTTCCCTTTGCCCTTCCCTGCTCAGTGCCCACACTTCAGGGCCCCTGGCCCTGAGCCCAAAGGGAACTCGAGCCCTGCTGGGAGGATCGTTTTCAGCTCAGTCATTCATCAACACAGGCTGCATTCACGCCTCTAACCACAGCATAACTCCTTCATGGGGGTTCAAAGTCTGCACTAGCACCCCAGCTCAGATGCTGAATGACCCTGCACAGAGCCCATGGCCACAGCTTGTGGCTTGGGACATGCAGTGATGTCCAGAGGAAGGAAGGAACCCAGCAGCCCTGCACCCAGATACTCACTGCTCTTGGATGCTTTGATCTTGGCCACCAGCTTCTGCACACCAGGTACGTCCCCATTCTTCACAGCCTGGATCAGTTCCTGCTCTCGCCCCATTGCAGACAGGTGGGAGGAGCGGCACAGAAGGAAGAAGCCTTCAAATCCCAGTAGTTTATAAAGCCATTGAAATAAGTCTGTAAATCCTCAAAATACGCCTGAATAGGAGGTGAAATCCAGCAAGAAGAATGCCTTAAAATCTCACAGGACATAAAAAAAAGAAGGAAGAAATCTCCCTTTCAGCAGCAGAAGTCTCTTTCTTCATTGGGAGCAGCAGGACCCAGATGGGGTTAGGCTGAAGAACATGCCATCAGTCAAAATGAGGAGAGTTCAGTGCTGCAGGACCAGTTCCTGGCCGCCACAGAATGCTACAAGACCAAACGAGGCAGCTCAGGGCAGGATGGCCAGCGGGGCCATCATCAGGATGCTGCCAAACCTGCGCTGGACTCTGCAGCCAGAGGTGCCTTGCTTGGCTGTCCTTGCCAGGCTCTGCCACACCGATGAGTCCCTAATCCTTCCCAAAGGGATTACAGGCTTGTTGCCATCTGGAAGTTATAGATCCTTCCTCTCTGGTGCTCATTAGCGCTTTTGTTTCAGCATTCCTCTTGGAAACTGTGCTGCAGCCACAATGGGGAACCCCACACACAGATGAGCCCTGTTTCAGGCTGGCACAGCAGCCCAGGACCTGAGGAGGGGAAGAGCAGAGTCAGCCCTCAGAGAACATTTACCTCCTGGCTGACACCATCATAATAGCTTTTGTATCCACATTGAAGAACAAATACTTTGACTATATTTAGTCCTGGCGGGACTTGGCTCATCCTTGTGTTAAAAGAAGAGGGAAGAACCTGTGGAGGAAGCCTCCTGTAGGGGAGCTGTGGATGGATGAGTGCTGCTGCCACTGCTCCTTCCCTGTTCTCACAGCCCATGGGGCTGTTCATGCTGTGTACTCCCGAGTGACCACAAATGGAGTCCAGGTCACTGCAACTTCTCCCTCTTCCCTCTGCCACTGGCAGCATCCAAGTGATGGAGCTGAGGAGGTTTTGCCAAAGTCCTCCAGAGGTGCTGAGACTGGCTGAAAATGCCCGGTACCTTTCCCACTGGCATAGGGACAAACACTGGCCCTTCAAGCTATCATGAAAGCTCAGTGCTCTGGGATTCAAGACACTCTGTATCCAATACATGAATGCTCTTGGGCCCAGGTGAGCGCTGAGTGCAAACCAGTAGCACAACCATGCTTCAGGGAACACGATCAAGCCCCTGTCCTAACTGTACAGGGCATCCTGGAAAGGGCCCAGGCTCCTCCAGCCATTCACATCTCCCAGCCCACACTTTGCCCTGTACCTGGGTTGTCCAAACAGGGCAGTGAGAAACTCTCTCCTGGTTCAGAACCATGTATCTGGCAGGCTGCTCTGAAGCCCCAGGGACAAGCATGAAAGCAGGAGGGCAGGCAGCATGCACTGTTCCAGCTGCTGGTCTGTCACACATCACTCCACCACTCCAACTCAGGTTGAATGGGAACCAGTTTCAGTATCCCCCAGCCGCTGCCCAAGTCTGCTGTCTCCCTTTCCAAAGCACTCACCCCCAGCCATTTAAATAATGATAGATGCTTCTACTTCTGAGCAATCGAGGTCACTGTTTTGAGGACAGAACACACGGAAGGAGAAAGAAAGAGCAACAGTGGGAGAAGTCTGCCTGGTTCAGGGGCAAAAGCAGAAGGGACGTCCCAGCCCCTCATCAAGCACAGTGTTGTTCACCCCACCCACTTGCAATACTGGGAGCTGCAGCTGCCTGCAAGCGCAGATCCCCAGCACCAGGCTCCCCTTGCTCCAGCCCTTCCTTAGGCACAGCTGCAGAGACAATGCTCCCATGCAGGTGTAGCTCCTGGGACAAGACAGTGCCCAGGTTTCCATACCAGACTGAGAATTTACCCCCCTGTTGTCATTCCCTGAGTCTCTGGGTTTGCTGATTGAGGACCCCTCAGTGCAAGGCTGCCTGGGAGTTAAGTGCCTGATGCCAAAGCCCATGCACACATAGATCAGATATCACATCTCTGTACCACAGAGCATCCGCACCAGCTTACCTATAGTACAACAAAGTTTCAGCTACTGGACTCATAACACCTTGCCACAAACAAATTGCTTCCCAAAGCCTCCTGCAACCCTGTCTTCAAAACTACTTATTTTATTTCACTCAGAGAACTGCATCTAACTCCACACCCCTCTGCAAGCACAAGATACAAATCCAGGACTGTTGAGGATACTTACACATTCATTATCCACGCAGCTTCACCTAGAAAACTGCTTCACACTGCTGCCTACCTCTCCTGGAGCACACAAGACTCAACAAACAACTCTGAAGTACCAAGAGCTCCGAATACCGATCTCCACCTATTCAGCCTCCCAAGAAAAGAACAGCAACAAAGGCAAGACTCGAGGAAGGCACAAAGCTGGAAAAGCAAAACATCCCTCCCACCGGAGCAAAGCGAAGCTTCAGCCCACACATCCACCCGGAGATCCGAAGTATCTGAAACAGTCCTACAGCCGCGGGAAAAAAAGGGAGAGAAGGAAAACAACCATCAAACAATTTACGAGAGTGAGGAGGAAAGATGCTAATGAGGAGTAGGCAAAGGAACTCGGTCTGGAAGGGCGGGGGAGAACCTCACCTCCTCGGGAAGCCCCGCAGGGTCCCGCTCCGCCTCCCACCACAGCGCTGTAATCCGGCGGTGCTCCGAGGGAGCTGCGCTCCACTTCGAACGAACCGCCCCGAGTTCTGCGCGCTCCGCGCCCCGAGCGAGGCGGCTCCGCGGACCCAACTCACCCGGGGGCGCTCGCAGCCCGCCGAGCCGCACCGCCGGGCCGGGCCGGGCCGAACCAAAAAAACCTCGCCGGTGGCCCCGAGCGGCCGCTCCTCCGCTCGCACGGCACTCAGCCGTGTCCCGTTCGGGCTGACCCCGTCCCCGCAGGAAATCCCTCCCCGGGCCGGTCTGATTGGAAAAAACCGGCGGGATGTGCGGGCTGGGCAGGGCCAGGCTGGCTGTCACTCACTGTGATGCGCCGCCAGATTTGGGCAGGGGAAGGGCCGGGAGCTCGGCTCCTCGGTCCCGCTCCACGCTCCCAGCCCCGGCTCTGCCAGTTAGGCTGCCGAGAAAAGGCGGCTCCCAGCTCAGCCGTGTGGTTCTGAAGGCTGCTGGACCCTTTCAAGTAGGAAGCCCGCAGCCCCTCATCCCAGCCCCGCACTCATCCCGCTGTTCTGAACCCCTCTCTTCGCTTTTCCAAATCGCCTTCTTTTCTGCCAGACCTCAGCAGAAAGAGCAGAGCAGAACCGAGCACTCTCACGCAAGTACTGTTCTCTTAAAACAAGAGACTGCCTAATAAAGCCGGACAGCTTTTGCTACATGATATCACAGGATTACCAGCATCTGATCTGCTTAAAAACACACAGAGGCTTTAATTTTACTCACTAAGTGCCTATCCCCAGCCCTAGGGGAGGTGCAGGCATCTCTTAGGCCCAAACGCAACCCCAAAAGAAGGTTCCTTGAGCAGTCCCGCTAGGGGAGGGCAGAGGGTGAATCCTCACGAGGAGAAGCTGATGCTTCCAGAAACACCCAGCCTTGCGAGTTCAGGAATAAGGAGATCATTATGCACACCTAATTATAAATGTCAACATTTTACAGCTTCTGTGTTGAAGCAGGAAGCCCTAAGTAGCCCTGCTACGAAGCGCTGGGAAGTGAAAAGTCTTGTTACTCCTTCTTTGAGTTTCGTCAGAACTATAAAGCACACTGACATTTATAATAATCTCCTAAATTTATGTAGCACCTTTTGTCCTTTTAAGGATCTTAATTATGCTTTGCAGTCCCCTGAGCACAGACTGAACCTGCTTTTCAAAGAGTAGCCCAGACCCTGCTTTGTATAAAACAGGTCCTGCATCACTGCTTTGTGCAGGATAGGACTTCACCTCCACTCCTCTGTAGCACAGTTACACCATGTGTGTTCCATAGGTATTCCCACTCAAAGGTTCAGCAACACACACATCACTAAAGCTGGGTCATTTAGGCTTTAATCTCTGCAGTCATACACGCCCTTTGAGTAGGGGTTGCCACAGGGAAGTTCACCCCAGTTTCCTGGATATTCACAGCCTTTAAACACAAAATCACATATGGGTGCACCTAACACTGCGATCTAAACCTCACACTCTGGCAGCAGACAAGCAGATGAGAATTAGCATCAGCAGTCTGGATTTCTTGTAACGTATCTCACAGCTTTCATTTAAATCTTAGGGGTTAAATAGTTATTCAGTGATCCACAGCACAGAGACCTACCAAGGGCTGCAGCTGGGTGACAGAGCCCTGCATAACACTCATTTCTGCCTGTCCACAAACCGGGGATGAGAGAATTGATTGAATTGCCACTACAGAAGTCTTTCATAACGTGTTGCAATTTCTCTGCCCAGGAGCAAGTTGTATTTTAAGAGAAGCTTCTGGGTCGGGAGCAGCCCCAGGAGGATGGCTAAGAGCCCGGCCCTGCCCTACGGTCCCACACCCGTTGCGGAACGCGCGGCAGCAGCACCGAGCCACGGCCTGACGGGGCAGATTGGCGCTCCGCAGCCCCTCGCCCGGGCCAGCAAGGACCCTCCTCCTCGGGGCGATGTTGCCATCTAGAGGGCCACTCTACAATGATTGTCTTGTTGCACGCTGTTGGGAAAGCGTTTTTGTTTTTAATTCAAGGCAGCAAGTAAAAGCAGCGTTTTGAGGTAGTTACTGAGCAGGAGGAGCACACATCATGCTCCTGCGGCTGGGATGCCTGACTTAAAACGTCACTACACGATGCTTTGCCAGCTCTCCCCAGCCCACGGCTTCAGCAGCTGAATTATGACTGGAGCTGAGCGTGGTTCTTTCCACAGCAGCAGCAGCTGTTCATCTCTCCCTTCCCCCCCCCCCCCCCCCCTTCTCTGAGATTTACCTTAACGTTTCCCCTTCTCCATAACCAAAACAAAACACTGCAGACGCTGCCAGGGAGAGAAGGGGTCCCACTGGCACAAGTGACACACTCAACAATATCTGCAGCTTCAGATGAAGCCACAACGGACACAGATGTGCAGGCTTAAGCTGCAGAGTTCCCACTCTCACCTCTCATCTGCAAAAACCTAACTTAGAAAGCAGCAGCAGCCCCACCCATAGAGAAGCCGGCAGTAGGGCCACGCCACAGGAGCCCAGATCTGAAAAAATTTAAGTATATTATGAACCAGCTGGATGGCGTTGTACTACTCCTGCTCAGCTGCAGCTCAAGGTCCGCTGCTTGCTTCTGCAGCCCAACATGATATCACTGTTTGCAGGCATTGCTGCTTTCCCCAGACAGGAGCACAGACAAGGCTGCCAAGACACCTGGTAAAAGTGAGGAAGAAATCGCCCTTCGCAGAGCTGGTAGTGATAGAGGCATAAACCACAGCTAGGAGTCAGCATCTACTTGGCAAACAGGACTTTGAAGGGATTCACGAAGTTCTTAGCAAAGAATCCTCTTCATACACACAACCACAGATAACAAGCCCTTGTTTCTCCTTTACCAAGCTCAGCTCTCCTTTTGTGTCACTGCTGGACACAAGCATGCACCACACAAGCAGCAGCTCTACAGCTTTGTCCCAAATATATGAACTGGAAGCTACAGCCCAAGCCTTTCTGTGCCCATCACAGCAATCCCTTCCCTACATTTAGGTGGGAACCCAGGCAGGAGCAGCCCTTATATGTGCCAACCACTGGAGTCACCTTCCCATAGCACATGCTGGTGCTGCTCCCGCTCTTCTCCCCTTCCTGTCCTCCTGTTTTCCTCCTCCTTCACAAACCGTCCGTGCCAGCTGCCACCTCTTTCTGTTTCCATGCCTTTCCTCTTCTGTCTCCTCCTCTCAGGAAATTAAAGATAATACCTCCCCCCCTTTTTTTTCCTGCCTGAGTCTCTGCTTAACATTCACTGCGTGTACTTGCACTGATTCAAAATGGGATTAGACTTTATTGCTTTGATGTCAGTTGGGCTCTGCACTTAAAGCAGAGGAGGAAATAAACTCTCCATTCCCAAACCTGCTGGGTGCTGTCCACCCATTTCCAGCCATTCTGAACATGAAGATCAGGCACATTTACACTCACAGAGCAGATTCTCTTCCAGGACCAACCCCACTCTGCAGTGCCAGCCATGTGCAGTCCCTGTGGGTGTTGTTCCCTGGAAACAGCTGATATCTACTCCAAATGTTATCAATCACCATTGTGGAGCTTAGACAGCTCCCTAATCAGGAGGGAGGAGCAATTTGTCATAGGAAAAATACAACTTTGATGTCAGTGAACACTACAGCTTACAACTGCCACGCAGCAAGAGTGTGGAGGCCACTGACATCACTTCAGTAGAGATCAGTGCTTGGGACTCCTGCTGGGAACACCTTGAGTTGCTCTAGGATGAGTGAGTGCTCTGGGATGGGCAAGATAAAAACACACCTCCTCTTCTCCGTAGCATACCACTCATGGTAAGCATAGTCATAGAAAGACACTTGCCTCTGATTTGTCAGGCCCTTGACTCTCCCCATGGAAGATGCAGACTTAAGGTTGTTTTTTTATTTTTATTAGCCAGTACCTCCTGCTAATCCCAGAACCAAGCATTTGTCTGAAGTAGATGAAGGGCTTGTTACAGACAAGCTCACATCATCCCCAAGAGTTTTGCTCTGCCTCCAAGACATCATTGTCTAGTGATATCCAAACTAGCCCAGAGCACTGTTGAGAGCTGGGCAAAATCTCACTTGTCCCTATCCTACACTGATCTTACAGCAGAATTAAAGAACCTTTTACACAGGATGCTGCAGAGTCATGACCAGGGCTGGCATCCGATGGCAGATCTTGCTCACAAAGGACCACCTAGTCCTGGACTCTACAGGGGATCACAAGTGGTGTTTTCTTCCATGTGTGTCAGAGCTGGTGCTCCACCTCCATTCCCATTTGAGCTTCACCACACAGACAATTGAGTCTCCTCTGTGTGACACAAGGTCTGGAAACTGCAGAAGTTTAGGTGCACCTCGAACCATCGCACGAGCTTCCATCAGCTATTTGGGAGAGCAGGTGAGCAACAAATAAAGTTCAGCTATGGTTGAGATCTGGTCCCCAGCCCTGTCCATGGGGAGGAAACACAGGTGCTTGCAAAGAAGACCTGGGAGCCATCTAAGCTCTCCCCAGGATCTAGCAACTGTAACCTCTGTTACCCACACCACGTCACCCTGCTACAGCTCCAGCAGGAGGTTGCCTTAAGCCAGAACTTTGGGCATCCTCCAGGATATGCTTCTGCTAACAGCATAGTGTCTAATCCATTTTGCCTAGTGCATGCATATAGACTTGATTTAATGTCTGAGATGAGCTCCATCCATCATCAGGGAGTAAAGGAGATTAGCTCCACAGCATGCCTGCCTCACACTGATCCCATTCTCCAGGCTTCTTGATTAATAGCAAGGCCACCTTATCCAGCATGAAATATCCAGGCTGACATGAGATGAAGGGAAGCTCAGGCACTTGGGCTGCTATTTGCCACCATCAGAGCCATGCTAGCAAGCCCAGCCAGCCCTGTGATCTGTTCTTCCTGTCCCCAATACTCCATGCCTCTTGGCACCCTCTACTCCTCCCTGCCAGCCATCCTCTGCCTTGTGGGCAGGCAGTAGGGAGAGCAAACACCAGGTCACTGATGCATCGCTGCAGGAATGCAGTGCAGAAAGCTAAATTTGGGGTCTATTTTGCCCTGCAGGCAGCAGGGCAGACACTTTCCATCAGCAGAAGGAATTCAGAAAAGCCCGTTTGAAGGCCTGATGTAACCCAGACAAATACCCTGTCCAGGGCTGCAGCTGACCAGCAATGTCTGCTCAGACAGCCTCTTCCTGGGAGGATGCTCTCGAAGTGGATGCAGTCCATTAGCAGTGCCATCTGGACAGGCTCCAGCCCTTGCCCTCGGCTTGCTGCTGACATTTCATTAACAACTCCTTCCAGCTCCTGTCTCCACAGCTTCTGCTGTGATCAGCTGGGCTGCAGTTTTGTTGCCCTGTTTTTTTTTTTTTTTCCAAGTGGAAATTATTTCTCATTTCTTTTAATAATCAGGACACAGAGAAAGAGACAGAGGAAGAAATTTCCAGGAGATGAAAGGGCAGGATTAAGGACACTGCTTTCACTTTGTTATCCCTCTAGTGCAGTTAAATATATTCATTTCAGGAGGTAGCTTTAAATAACTACATTTTTTTTGTCAGAAAAGGAACCTGCATCTAGAGATAGCTCTGATTTCTTGAGTCTGCTAAAATCTCTAGCTGCAATGTCAGCAACAGATTCATATGCATTCTTACACAAGACATCTCAAATCGCTTTACAAAGGCTCTGTCATCCCAGTCTGGCAAATAAGGCACAGAATTAAAAAGCAGACATAAGCAAGGCTACTGTACACACTGCCAGCAGGAAGAGGATTCAAGTGTCCCAAACTGCAACGGCTCAAGATATGGGAATGGGCCTTTGCATGGAGGCTTAACTCAGAGGAGACAGCAGCAATATCTCCACTGTCTTCCAGAGGAATTGTCCCACTCACACACTAGGAAAATCAAGGGTAGAGGAGGGAAAAAGACCTGGTGGCAAACTGGGACATTTAGAAAGCATTGCACTGATGCATCTACATCCTCTCTACCATCACAAAACCCTTCAGGAACTGAGTCAATCAGAAATAGCATTTTGGGTTGATTTTTATCCAGATGAACTCTCTCCAAGCATTTCAAGTCAACCAGCAAAATGGTCTATTTCTGGTTTGTTTAACCCTTCTGTTGAAATCTGCATCAGGTTTGAAAGACAGAACCATCTCAGAAAGCATCCTGTTCCACACAATGGGACGTGGTACCTGACCTGCCCACTCTTGCTCCCCACGTCCCAACTTTATTCCTTTCTGCAGCTAAGCTTTCTGTGGAGAACTGCACACAAAAGGCCAAAAATCCATTTTTCCAGAGGAGGTCTCACTTCATCTTATGCAATAGCAGTAACTTCTGCAACAGAAAAGTCTCACCTGGCCCCTCTGTGAATCCCATCTGCCTTTTGTAAAGCCATGTTAAACAGGTAGCTCATAGCAAACCCATGCACATCCTACTCCTATCTTCACACCTAATGAACTCCCAGCTGATAAACAAGCGCTTACTTGTGCTGCTGCTGAATGTATGCCTCTGCTCTTAGCCCCGTGGTTGTTAACACTAAGTGGCTTACAATTACTGTATTCATAAGCAGTCATCCTTTTACTTTATCATTATTTCTTTAAAATGTTCCCATCTCTTCTACTGCTTGCAACACACCAGACATCAGGGTGGTGACACACTGGAACAGGTTGCCCAAGGAGATTGTGGATGCCCCATCCCTGGAAGCATTCAAGGCCAGGCTGGATGTGCCTCTGGGCAGCCTGGTCTAGTGGTTCGCGACCCTGCAAGTCACAGCGGGTTGAAACTGGATGATCATTGTGGTCCTTATCAACCCAGGCCATTCTATGATTCTATGATCTCCGTGCTCAGCACAGAGCACATATGACTGATCTACCAAGCAAACAGAAAAAGAAACATCTGGCTGCTACAGAGCTCTGGTTGCTAACTGAGCCAAGCCATTTTTCTAGCTTGCAGGTCCGCACCAGGAGGGTTTTACACCCAGTGCTATCAACACTCACAGCCTCTCTCCTAACGCAAGTCTCCATTGTCAGTTGTGATTCATTCCTTATTTTACAGATGTTTTGCCTCTCCATATCTTCTCCAACTTTCAAGAATTTCCTGGGAGACGGTGTATATCAAATGCTTTACTGGACTCAATGTATTGGAGCTCAGAATCTCAGCTATTACGATTTTCTTCTTTCCACTCCCTGCTCAGAATCAGATAGCAGGATTGCAATAACTGGTTATAAAACATCACCTCTTTTTTAACAGCTTTATCATAAATCCTTGTGCTTGGATTTGCAGTTTCATGCAACAGCTCTTTGCAGTGAAGTTTCTCTCATCTCTCTGACTTAAACCTCTCAGACTTTCCAATTTTATTTCATCTCAGATCTGCAATATCCACTTTCAAGTTCAACAGCATCATCGTCCTCATTAAAAGGGTAGCAGAGCAATAATTTGGGTGCTGGGCAAACATCTAGTCTGGTTAGTCCTCCCATCATTTCATGCAGAACAGCCTCTTTCTCTCCTCTTGAGCACACTTATCCACAAGCTACAGATTGAGCTCAAGTTTTTGGGACTTTTTTTCCCCTACTCAGGCTCAGGAGGAGTTCAAGTTACACCTCTCTTCCTCATGCTAATGCCTGTTTTCATAAGAAAAGAAGCAACACAACCAACACCACATCCTGCAGTTGGATTTGTCTCCCTTGGAGCTCCTGACTGTTTCTGTCTGACACTGAGTACTGCCTGCAACCTTTTAACTTCTGCAGCAAGATCTGCCTGTTCGCTGAGAGCACATCCGCAGTCCTGAGTTCTGCATGCTGGTCATGGACAGCTTGCAAACCACTCTGCTTCCTCATCACAGGGCAAGCTCTGCTTCCATCTCTGGGGTCCTCTAACATTCAGCAATGAAAATAAAACCACATAAAGCTGCTGTCTTGGACTTTGGCTCATTCTCAGTAGCCAGAATAGATAGAAGCTGAAGACTAAAGACTCAAGTTAGCAGTATGGGACTGCAATTATCTAGGACTGACCAGACAGCTCAGATCTTTCAGCAGGAGGAGGTCTAGCCTGCAGACAGAAGTGATGGTCATCAAGCTTTGGATAAAAGTCCACTTTCACTAGAAATCCAGCATGGATAACAAGAGTTTAAATAATTGTTTAGCTAATTTCTGAACTAGGATGCAAATGAGCTATGACAAGAAATACAGCAGAAAAGGAATTACAAGTGAAGTATCTCAAGCTGAAATTTGAGTTAAAGGAGTCAGATGACCAAAGCAACGCCTTCCAGTGGGTGATTTGGCACCTTGATATCCCCCCCAGCCCCACTAGTGGGGACAGGATTGTGACTCAGGAATGAAAAGAGTATGCGAGTCAAGAGAAAAATCCATAGCAAAGGCAAGATAGTGGAGATACATAGAAGGAAAAACATAGTTCTTATCTCCTACTGATAACAGTGAGAGAAAGTTGGCTATAATTGGGAAGGTGCAAATTCCAGCTGTCCATCAGGGGATCTGGGGAAAATGACGCAAAGGGGCGCTGGCTGCAACTCCACGGAGGCAGTGCCCCTCCGCTCCCTCTCTCCCAGTATCCCCTCCTACCCGATAGCAACAGAAGGATGCTTTCAGCTGAAGTGGCTGCCAGTCAGCTGCTCCTTGATGTCAGCACCTGTTTCGAGCTCAGCAGCACTGGAGTCAGCAAGCAGTGCACAGCCGAGCCTCAGACTCCACTGCTGCCTCTCACACCCCGCTCATCCCCGGCTGTGGGACCCACCCCATCGCCACCACGGATTCCTGGAGGCAACTTGGCCAACTTTGAGAAGAACCTCAGCCCCCGGGGCTAATTACCATGGCCCCAGTCAGCTCTTTGCGCAATTTCTCCACATTGGAGGCTCGGAATAGCTCAGGTGAGTTGGGCTGCGGGGTGCTCTGCTGGGGACTGATCGGCCAGGGGTCCAAAGGGCAGGGGCCAGGAGGAAAGGCACAGCCCCAGCGCTCCCTGTGGCCTATCTGCTATGCCTTCAGCACCCGCGGGCGGACAGCTCCGGGCCCCACCACGGGGCGCTCCCGGGAGACGCAGTGTCCGACAGCGGGGCCCAAGGGGAGGTGGGCTACGAGGAGCAGCCACTGGGGTCTTAGTACTGAGGATGGAGAGGAACACGCCCTGGCAGACGGAGAGGAGAGCAAGACAAAGAATGTAAAATATCACTGGGGCAGGAAGGAGAGAGGCCCTCCAGTCTGCTGCCCTCTGCATGTTACCAGTGTTGTCAGACAAATTGTGTAGGGGCAGTAAGGCAGTACTCTTGGGAGTACAACAGAAGTGTTTAACAAACGATTTTTCGTGCTCAATATCTTCTTTATTGCATAAAAGCACGTTTTAGGTGCTATCTTCTGAGATGCAATAAAGATGTAGATTGCTGTGCATTTGGGCATGATTGAAGACTACAATCCAGGCTGATTCTGCATTGTGACTTTTCAGGAATAACAGGGCAGCCAGAGATCTGGAAGCAAGGACAAATCAATGCTTAGAAGTAACTCTTTTTGTATACAAGTACAGCCGCTTGGGTTTGCACAAAATCATCATTGAAAAATCAGATTCAGCCATTTCTAAAGCCTCTATGTTCTTGAGATAAGGGGTAACTTTTGAGAATTTGGTAATCACACCTTCTAACTCCATTCTACGAAGCATACGTGAAGTCCAGCTTCCATCTAACAACACTTGTACCTCTCACTTGTACAAATAGCAACATCAGGCAAAATGCCACAGCTCTATACAAACCACACCTCACACAAAATCTTTGGGCTTGTGCAAACTTCACTCAAAGACCAGCTGAGTTCATTCAAAAATATTACAAGGGTAACCATGAGCACTCTATTGATTACACTGCAAAAAAAAAAAGGATGTTTTGTTCCAGTTTTCAGCTAAACAACCAGCTTTTACACTTCAACCATATAATCCATTTCCACTGCACTAGTAACAAAGTTTCAGGCTAAAAGAAAGGAGAGCACAGCTCATAACAGCTACACATAGAACAGCAGGACTACAGTCATTTTCCAGTCTCTAATCTTCCATCTTTCAGCATTAAGGAGGTGTGAAATCTGTTTGAAAGTTCAGGAAATACACAAGCTGGATGCTGGAGACAAAGTATCAGGTCTCAAGTGGGATGCTGATAGCACTACTTTATTTACAGCCACTTAAATTGAGCATTTCCTTGCATCGAAGAGCAGCCAGAAGGAAAAGGGACCATTAAATCTCCTATATGGCCCTGAGGAGGCTTACTGCCCTATTGACCAGATCAGGTTCTCCTCTGCACCTGTACCTCAGGCCCCTGGCAGTTCTGCTTTGTTCCTTGCTACCTGTTTTATCATCTCATAAAAGCTTTCAGATAAAGTGACACAGCCCCCACTTTATTGGATTCTGGCTTTGCTTATGCCTAAGCTGACTGCATCCTACTACCAGGAAAAGACAACAGTAACTCATACCATACTCCTAGGCAGACAGAGGTAGTACATATTGGTGACACACAGCTCTCCAGCCATTGTCCAGGCCAGCAACACAGCTTCAGTTATCTTGCCAGTTCAGCAAAGCTTCTCAATGACACTAAAGCAAATCTGCAAACATTTGTACTCAAGAATTCTAGATGTTAGTCAGCATATACCATCTGGCAAACAGACACCACTTTGGCTGAGAATGTTTTGTGATTATCTGTCACTTAATCTCATTTACAGTATTTCTCAGTTATGCAGGAGGAGACAACCTCCCTCAGCCTACTCCTATAGGATAAGAAGACCAGTAGTTAAGAAACTGAAAAGCATTTCCAGTCAGGATCATTCTGAATAATCTACAACTCAATGAAAGACACATGCAGTCTAGGCTTAGGGGCTGTTAGGCATATCTCTGTGACAGCCAAAATACACACAAAAAAAGGTCCCATAGGAAAGGAGTAATGAGATGAAATGAGCTGAGAAGGCTGATTTAAGAGTCTGTCACATAGTGCACATGAAACTTGCAGAATGCCTTAGAACCTAACATGCCCAAGAGCAGAAATTCCTATTTTTTGGCACTGCAGGCATGTGGCTTCAAAATGTGATTTAAAACTCTAGTTATTAACAAGGAAAACATGAATTTGATTACGTTCAGGCCTTCCACTTCAAAGTATCACTGCCAATAATCTATCAGGCAACAATTTTGCCTTGGAAATCTACCTGCACCTAGGAGCCAGAGAGCAGCTTTAAGCCATGCTTTTGCTCCTTCTAGGTGCAAAATGAAGGAATATACTGAAGCATGCTCCAAACCCTGCCTGTTCCACACACTGGGATTTCTTCTACAGAAAGAGAGAGAGGTAGAGAAGGGAGACAGGAAGCAGATGTGCTCTGTCCTGATCCTGACAGAGCTAGGATATAGCCAGGGTACAGTCACAGATTCCACGATGTGGATAAGCATCAGTTATGTCCTAGCATGGTCAATGAACTTTGCCTCATATTGAACAATTGATAAACTACCCAGCAGACAAGCTGAAGTTGTCAAACAACAGATTTGGCGTTAAATATATTGGGGTTTTGGCACCAGTAGGTGTTTGCTTCTGATTTGCAAAGATGCCTCACACACTCCTTCAAAAAAAAAAAAAGGCTGGACACCCAATATTCCCACTATCAATCCTCTGTCAGACAATTGACAGAGCAGAAGAACCAGCCGGTTGTTAGCCCCAGCAAAACCTAGAGAGTTCCAGAAAATGACAGAAGTATTTCTGGAGAGATGAAGGATGCCTACACAGCCAAAAAAAATTTGGGGTGGGGTATGTGGGTGTTACATGCACTGCACAGCAGAGGAGGAGGAGTTACATTCACAGCTAAGCCTCTCCAAGCGCAGCAGAGGGTGCTCCAAACCACATCTTTGGGAGGGATCCAGTTGCAAGATAGGGCAAGCACAAATACCAACAGACTGTTTCTGGATTGCACTTAGGATTTTGGTTTGTTTTGGCAGTAGCAGAGAAGCCAGCACCATACACCAATGTGATCATGCCCAGTCTCTTCAGCATCATCTGCTTCCTGGGCATTGTGGGGAACCTCACTGTCATTTACACTATTGTCAAGAAGAAGAAGCTGAAGCGTAACCAGACAGTGCCTGACATTTTCATCTTCAACCTCTCCATCGTGGATCTCCTCTTCCTCTTGGGCATGCCCTTCCTCATCCACCAGCTCCTAGGCAATGGCTCATGGTACTTCGGAGCAACCCTGTGCACCATCATCACTGCCCTGGACAACAACAGCCAGATCACCAGCACCAACATTCTTACAGTGATGACCCTGGACCGTTACCTGGCAACTGTCTATCCTTTAAAATCCACCTATGTTCGGACGCCATGTGTTGCAGCTCTAGTTATCTGCTTAGTGTGGCTCCTCTCCTTCCTGACTGTCATTCCTGTGTGGATGTACGCAGGCCTTATGCCTCTGGCAGATGGGACTGTTCGCTGTGCTCTCTTGCTTCCCAACCCAGAGACTGATATCTACTGGTTCACTCTCTACCAGTTCATGCTGGCATTTGCCATGCCATTGATTGTGATCTGTGTGGTCTACTTCAAGATCCTGCAGCACATAACCACCACTGTGGTCCCACTGCCCCAAAGGAGTCTCCAGATTCGTACCAAGAAAGTTACCCGCATGGCAGTTGCCATCTGCTCTGCCTTTTTCATTTGCTGGGCTCCTTTCTACATCCTCCAGCTGGTTCACCTTGGCATTGATACCCCATCCATGGCCTTCTTTTATGCCTACAATTTTGCCATTATCTTGGGCTATGCCAACAGCTGCCTCAGCCCCTTTCTCTACATTGCCCTCAGTGAGACCTTCAAGCGCCAGTTCTTAGTAGCCATCCGCCCCTCAAAAGTGCCATGTCACAAGAGCAGCAACAACAACATGCCTGCCAACAACAACAGCATGACAGATGCCAGCATATGCCTAAAACTGGCTTCAGAATCCACTCAGACTTCACTTCCAGAGGACTCCCCACACTCACTGACTGCAAATGTTGCTGTTCACTAAGTGACAACACTGAAGTAATCACAGCAGAAAGTCTTTTAATCTGTAAATCTGTGGAGGAGAAGCAGCCTCGGGCAGCTCTTTGTGAAGCTACAGACTGCTGGCTTCTTCATTCCAGAGGGCAGGCGCTCAGGTCTGCTGCTTGGCATTCTGTTCCAGCAACAGCCACTTCCAGTGTCCTTTCCTATTCAGCAACAAAGGTATTTTCAAGAGCTGGATAAATTCGATGCTAATCCTAAATATTTCAAGTAAAATCAGGCAGATAGCAGTTGTACAGCATCAAAGAACTGCAAACAATTCTCAGAAATACTGCTGCTAACACCAGATTTGTTGCTTATCCTGCCGATGAGTCTATTTTCACACTGCCAGTTCCTCATGCTGCTCTTGTGTCTTGCAGTCTACATGGCTATTGGGGAATCCCTGCCAAAGGGCTTTAAATATGGCTAAAAAGCATGCAATGTGCAGAGATCTGTAAAGCATGAAGATGGGAAAAGGCAGCTCAGGAAGCTGAGTTGCTTACACAAAATAACAAATGCCTTACAAACTTAAAGGAAAATTGGATGCCTATTCTGCATGCAAGGCTTTAACAGTCAGATTAGGAAATAACTTTACCCATTACAAACACTAGGAAAAAGACAGCACAGATCAGCTAAAGGCAGGAGATTATACTGAGACTGCACAGGACTCCTCCCACGGGATAGTGCAGGTATTGTTAAACTCTTCATCAAACACAAAGGAACAAGTTCACTGTAGATTAATTTCACGTAAAGCAGCATGAAAAATATCACACAGCACAGAATTATATTACTATACTTATGGTTTCATGCTGCCAGCCACCAACAATATAACCATAACAGAAATTCACTCTTATTCATCTGGACTGTTACCTGCACAGGACTTTCTAAGCTTACAAGTGTAATTAACATACACTCATGACACTTGCACATATTTAAGTGCAGCTAATACTTCATTCTACACACTAGAGAGTACAGCAATTCACTCACCTCTAGTGATCACAGCAGGCTGGTGTGAAACTCTAGCACTTTTGTCATCAGATGCAGAGATGATTTTTGAGTTAATGAATGTTTGTTAAACAGAGTTGTGTTCTTCCATTCCAGGCTCTACCCACCTCAGAAGCACATCCACACCTATGACTGTATTTTTGTTAGTTTTCTACCCTCTTTTCTTGGACTACAAAGCCAGATAGACACATACAGAGCTTGCAAACTATGATCTTAAAAATCTTTGCCCCATCTTAAATGCCAGGAATTCTTACCTGTGCTGGTTTTCATGGGACTTCTTTGGTCAATATTCTGTCTGAAGAGAGCAAAGGTCAAGGAATGCAAGTTTGTGCCAGTGCAGACTTGCTCTCAAGACTACAAAACCGTTGTGTTAACTTTCTCCTACACAGAAGCCAAAAGGATGACTGAGACTTTTTTCTATACAAGAAAGGTGAAGGTTGGGCATCTTTTTCCTCCCTCTCTTAATACCAGCAATTAGGAAAGTATGAGGGAAAGGAAAAAGGGTTTCATTGTCTGAGCTCTCAAAGCAGCACATTAAAGATGTTATCTTGTTTACAGTAAAGTTGTTTATGATTCAACCAGTTTATTCTCACCTTAAATGAGTCAGTCTGACATGGTGTGGTCAAGCTTCATGCTCAAAATCAGTGGGACATGGTGGGCTAATCAAGAAGGGAGGCCAGGAGCAGCTGGTCCCATAAAGCAATGCAGCTTTGTGGGAAAGGCCTTTTCCAGACCTCATCACATGGAAGTCAAGGCACAACACGCTGTCACCTTTCCAGGGTGAAATCTTCACATAGATAAGATCTGACATCAAAGAAGCCAGGAGGATGGAGATTTAATCACTGGGGTTTTCTTCACATTTATGAGGGAGGACAAAAGTCCTTCCACTGAAGAGCTGCTAGTGTCCAAGTTGCTCTAATAGAGGGTCTCTACCTAGGTTGTGGTTATGAATCAAAATGTCCCAAACAGACACAAGATGCCACCATTACCATTCCCTCATACAAGGGCTACCTTTAAGGGCTCAAGCCCACCAAGCATGGCCACATCCAGTCCCAGCTCTCCTGGCAATCTGCCCCAGAACTCAGCACCACCACAAGCCAGAAATTTCTCCCCGATGCCATTTTGGCATAGTTGGCACCAAATACCCTATATTTCAAAGCAGATTCTGTTAACTCAGAGTCTATCATTGTTCTGATATGTATCCAGATTTATGCCTTTGTCTACTCTTCTGTTCATATTTGTTATGCAACACCTTCTGCCCCCATCCCAGTGCATCTGTTGCTAATTGCAGAGACAAAACAAAGCACTCCTCTATTTAATAGAAAAATCCCACAGCTCCTCATGCAGATAGGCAGTCTGAAGGGCTGCTGCTGTCTGTGTGAAAAGCATGAGGAGGAAAGCACAGAAATAATGCAGTATGTTTTCCTGCACACCCGCATCTCACATGCAGCCCTTTGTCTCCTTTGCTTGATATGAACTAAAAGAAATCCAACTAAGCATCTAGGAGCACAAGAAAAGACCAAATCTAAATAACACGACCATCACAACATATGGTGGAAAGAACCCTTTCAGGCTAGTTGCTTGGTTTGAGAGCCTGCCATGCTGGATGAAATACACTTCCTTGGTTCCTTTCACCAACACTTTCCTAATGTGCTTGCTAGCTATCAGACAGCAAGAAGACAGATAGGTTTATTCTCCCCCACTCCTGTTCCTCTCCTCATCCTTTGAGGTGTGACTGAAACCCATGTCACAGCTGTGCTCTTAATTTCCATAAGGGGCATACTGCCCAGTTTATTTTCTTCTACTTCCTGAGCTATCAACAGATATCAACTTCAGCTGTGCTTGCAGGGTTCACTTCCTGGCTCAACCTCATCAGTTAACCCATTTACAGTATCTTCATCCCCACTTTCAAACTGTGGACATAAGGCAATAAAATCTAATCCTGCCTGCTCCACTGTTGCACCCCTAAGGGAAAGCTGGAATTGAGGTCCCAAAGCCCTGCCAGGTAGCAGGTTAGTGACATCCTTCCCCAAAAACTGATCTCCACATGAAGCTTCTAGAAGTACAGCTAATCCTGCCCATGACAGCTGGGTAACCATGATGGAGAGCAGGCATATACTGCCAGGTGGGGAGAGGTGACTCACTGGCCCTTGGGAGTCAGTTGGAATCAGTGTCTTACCAGTCTTCCCTGGTTGCTAAATGAATTTCATTCAACAGACTCACTGGTGGGAGATGAGCAGATTGTTTCCAGTCCACTTGCTTCACATTACTCCTGCCTGATGCTGGGGCCACACAGAAACACCACTTTCTGCTCGCATCCATGAGAACACAGCAATGCATCTGTCCACTCACACTCCTCCTACAGCCTTTCTGCTGCATGGTCAGGGAGGGGACACAGTGCAGGGAAGGAGTCACTAACTGATGAGGGGTTCTCATCTGGAGCCTCCATTTCTAACTGGGGAGGTGGGAGTCATTTGGTGCTTCCAGCTGACATAAGGCATTTGAAAGCATCTGAACAGAGATATCTGCTCCAGTGAAGGGAAAACCTTTGAGAAGAAATGTAGACCCTCATTACAGGAGTATATTAGAAATGACACCTGCTATTAAACTTTGTGCTGTAATGCTGTAACACAATGGAAAACACAGCAACAATAGAGTAGCAAAGTCTTAGGCTGCAAGTGAGGATAAGCCCAAGTGCAGCAGGCAAGGACACAGAAACAAAGGAAAAAAACTGCTTACCTTCAGAAAGCCTCAGGTATGGAGGGATCTCTGGCAAAATATCCTTGCCTCCACTGCCAATGCTTAAATGAGGTGTCTGGGAATGGGTGGATCCTGGCTCCGCCCCTTCAGGTCACTCAGGTACATTGCATGCACCTGAGCTCCTTTGGCCCTGCTTCCCACCAGGTGCTCAATCACTGTTTCAGGCCCTGACTTAGCATTTCCACTACACGTGCTAAGGTCTCAGCTCTAGTGTTTGAAGGAAGCTGAAGTACCTCATGAGGTTTACTGGGTTCCAGTAACCACTAGGGGCCAAGCACAGCTCTCACAGCTCCAGATCAGAGGCACCTGCCAACTGCTCTTATGATACTCAGTGCCACCAGGATGACAAAGAGCAAGAGGGTATGAACTATCCCCCAAAGCAGCCAGAAGTCTCCCCAGCTGCCTCACTGCTAGACAAGCATGCACAGCAGTCCCAAGCATGGGAGCAGGCTATTGCCTTATGTCAATATTAAATAGCAACATTATGGGGGTGGGGAGCAGCTTGACTATTTGGAAAAAAATACAGGACAGTCCTTGAATGTGTGGCAGAACCTGATGCATGCAATACTCACTGGTGCCCCAGGGCTACTGTACATATGTGAACTTTGCAACACACCTCCACAGCAAGTGCTTTAACATCTGCTGCTGATGTTAAGTCTGGGGTGCCCAGAACAAGCGAGGAAGAACCTAAAGCTTCTAACACTAATCAGAAAGTGCAGAGCAGAACCTTGGTCTCTCAGTTTCTTGCCTTAAACACTATTTCCTCCTTCCCACACCCCAGCACAAACCAAAGACTTACACTGTCTCTTGTCTCTGACTCCAAGGCAGTTTCTTACCAGGCAACTCCTTTTATGTAAAGCTTAGCAAAAGACTGCAGGTTTGCAGTGCTTCTCCAAACCAAAGCCCTGGGAAGACATCTCAAAATACCCAGGGAGTACAAACATCTTGCAGAGAAGTTATGAAACTCGAACAAAAAGCATAATCTGTAGCCTTGAACTTCAAACAGCAAGGCTCCTTTACCTCAAGGCAGGCATCCCAGTGCAAGATTGACAATCTACTCAAGCAACCCACAGCATGCCAAGGCACACTGGGAAAATGAGAAAAGCTCCAACCATTCTTTCCAGAGGTCAGCATTTGTCCCAGCCTAGAACAGTAGATCACTGAGGTAAGACAAAGTCTGGATTTGGTCCATGGTTCCTTGACTTTTCAAGTGTGATTAACAATGTGCAGGTTTCAGTAAGTAATTTCAAACATGTTCAGAGAACTGTCAAACAGTACCTCTAGAAATTCATACAGCAGTGACTGAAAACTCATATTCAGGCCATCACATAGGGCCTTAACTAGTTCACTAAATGTTGAGGCTATTACTAGTTTTTCTGCCACAGATCAGAGTCCCAACAGTCACAGCAAGACCACTACTACAACACATTTATCAGAAGGAAGAAAGCAGAATTTAAGTTCCTCTATTCCTCATCCATCAGAAGGCAGCAGCATAAGCTAGCGAACCATACACACAATTGTTATGCATTTAATCCAAAGTCCAGTTCTCAAATGTTACTTAAAAATCTTGTCTCTACACCTCATCTGTTTAATCCTTTAGCCCAGAAACCTGCCTCAGAAATCCCCTTCTTATTTAAAAGTCTTCCCAATGCTGTTCCCATACAACCTGCTGTAACACACTGCTGTAACAATCACAGACATCACCAGCACCCTACAGCAGCAGGGAATTTGTCAACAGCTCTCAAGCAGACTGGTCCCACATACCCCAGGCAAGCTACAACACCTGACCTTATTATCTTCTGTTCTCACAAGTCCAAGTACTTTAATGGCTATTTAAGGCCTGCCAAATCCTGTTTGAATTAATTGCCAAACATTCCCTTTTTTATATTCTTAAGTAGTTCAAGTTGTCAATACAATGCTCTCAAAACAAGGAGCTGAGATTTTGGTTATAAAAGTATAATTAAGTGTAATAATTAGACAATTTAATGCTAAAAACCACCAAACAATAACAGGACTTTTGAACAGTGGTTGTTATGAATACCATACAATACCAGTTAAGAGTTGAACAACCATGGTAACAACACACAAGAATTTGTGCACTTGATGGAATTTGTAACATCCTTGTCTGTCCCAAATCAGACAGAACACCTGCGCACAAAGCCTCCGGGCATTAGGACATGCTCTGTAGGATGCAACAAAGTCAATGTGGACAGGCCACATTACACATCTCAGATAGTTTTCCAAGTGTTACTATTAGCTAGTGAATAGCTAAGACTCAAGCATAAACAGCTGAGGTGCAGATGATTTCTGCAAGTTACTCACATGTTTCCAAGTATCACAGTAGGAATTGCAGGATGTTGCAAAACTTGGATATTAATGTGGGTACCTGACAGTGTGACCTAGGTCAAGCATACGATTCCCACCTAGCTGTACCTTGCACATCTTGTGAAACCAGAAAAACAATCTCAAGTCCATACTTTCCACCATTTTCTCAACTAAAGTACACTATTAGTCTATTTACACCAAGCAGATCCAAGAGTTAACTATGAGGAACTTGTGATTACAGGAACTATTAAGCATAATTCGGGCACACCAAATTAACAAAAAGAAGTTTTAACAGAGCTCAAAAAAAAAAAAGAAAACAAAAAACTCAAAAATATTCCATCACACATCAGTTCTGCTCTACCCAGAACCCTAGGGTCAGCAACAGACGGGGGAGCCAGGAATAAGCCGCCTTGTTCAGAAGGCTCAAGTTCAGCTCTCCCTTGTTTTCCAGTCCAGTTTTTTTCCTTTTCACCTGCCATTTCTGACTGCCTTCTTAAGATCCATCATTTCAACTTCAACCCCCCCCCCAAAAAAAAAAAAACAAAAAAGTGGACAAAGCCTGAACAGCCTACCTGTTCTGAGAGATACTCTTGAGATGCTGTGTTGGTACATTCAGCATTACATCTCATCAAGCAAATGAAGTGTGGCTTCCTCAGGGCAAGGGTTCTGATGGGGGAGAAGCAACAAGCTTTGGCATCTGCTGTTAGCCTCCTTTGCAGCTCCTCCATAGCCATACGAACTGCTCTGACAATGAAGGTCAAATCCTGCTCTGCTCCCTGATACCACACACCCAAGCTCTCCCCCCTTAGCAGCATCTAGGATCGTGGTCACCTATCCATCCTTGTAATCCTCAGCTGACTATGTGGTTTCAAAGTTGCTTTACCAGCACTCAGCTTTCTGAGCAGCTCTTCAACTGCTATTTTAGCTCAAATAAGAACATTTTTCATCTGTCTGTTTTCCTTTACCCTGCTACAAAGAATAACTGCAGAGAGCCCAGTAAATTCCCCATCAGTAGCATTTTAGGTTTGCTGCCATATATAGCTACTCGATAAGAAAGTCAGCTGGGACCTACTCAGAATAAGGAAGAAAAGCCTCCTAAACTTAAAGGAACAAAAAACTTCATACTACAAATGCCACAGATATAGTCTCAAGTCAGACATAGAGAAAGCTCACATTAAAAATCCCTGCTTGAGCACAAGAGAAAAAAAACAACTAGATTCCCTGCTCACCTATTTATAAGTGAGAAGAAAGTGCAGTTCCCACTTCCAGCTAATGAGACTCAGCCAGTTAGGGCTGATTAAGTGGTTTCAGCTGGGAAAAGATAAGCTTTATCAGGGAGAAGGTGTTATTGGTGCCTCTGTGAACAGCTGGACCCCTCTATAATAGCTAAGATCACAGTATTGAAAAGAAATGGAAACTGAGATTAGTCTTGATGTTGCTGGGTCTTACAATCATAGTAGGTGCAAAAAGAAAATTCTGGATTAGAGCCTTTTCCAGACCATTTCCTCTCTACTTTAAGGAAAAACTGAGTTAAACAAGGGGGGGTGACAGACTGGAATTTGAAAGGAAAAGCATGTGGTGTTCTTGAGTTATGCAAAAATCAGGTGGTCCGGCTATCCTCCAAAATGCAACTTTCTTTTTGTAAAGTAGGGAGAAAAAGGTGCGTCTGCTGCACATCCTGCTGCCCCTTGAGATACACAAGAGATGTATCCTTGTCCCCTGCACTGTGCTTCCACATGCTGCAGAGAGGCAATGCTGGCTAGCACTGTGAGGCCCCCCTGAAGGACTGAGGGTCAGTTCACAAGGAAGGAGAGGAATAAGTAATCAGGAAGGAAGAAAAATTAAAATAATTTACTGGAAAATAGAATGGGATGTTTTTTGCATTTGCTTGCCTATGCTGGTATTTTGTCAAAGGGGCTATTACTGGGAAACTGCAGAGGGAAGCTGAGATGTTGGTGGGGAAAAAGCTGTATATTTCCTATTTGACAGTAAACGAAGCCTTACGAGCTATCTCACAGCAACAAGAGACAAACTTGAGGTGAAATCTGAGCTTTTGGTGCATTTTCCTGTCAGATCAGCTCGTACCTCCTCAGCAGCAAATCCAGCTTTGTCATCAGCCAGACGAGCTTGCAGTGTGCTGAGGTTTCCTGTTTTCCACTGCAACCGGATCACAACACACTCAGCACTGCCCGCACAATGGCATCTCACCAGCCTCTGCAGGAGGCACAACCAGAAGAAATAGTGATACCTGCTAGAGATGGAAACTGCCTTCCCCAGCTGCTGGGCAGGAGGAGCTGTAATTACAGCAGCTTGGCCACTATTTCACTGTTTTTCCCCACATTGATTGAATTTTTCCTTAGAATAAGTGTGAGCCCAAGCACTGTGTTGAGGAGCAGGGCTGGGTGTCCACCTCAGTGCTAGCAGCTCAGCTGTGGATTGTCACAAGCCCTTGGAAAATAACACGTGTGAGGAGGCTGGCCATCATGCTGCTGTTGGCTTCTCCAGGTCAAGTTTCACACCCGATCCTGTCCAGTGGCTGCAAATCCAGGGAATTAAAATCCCTACCAGCCACACAGACAGCAGTGACATTCTGGGGCTTCATTGCGATTTGAAGGCTGCATCAGGGCTGCAGTCATCAACACCTTTGTTCTGAGCCCAGCCACAACACTCCCATGCTACCAACCCCATGGCCTGGATGCTCCACACTAGATGTGCTTTGAGACATACAGTTCTTCTGCCCAGAACAGCGTCTTTTGCAGGCACCATCACTCACATATTTTTCAGAAACTCTGAGAGCATGCACTGCCTCAACAAAACAAGTGTGGGCTGAGAAGACAGCACTGGGCTCTCCTCGGGGCTGCTCCTGCCAGACATAGATGATCCTAGGTCATTCTGGAAGGTTCTAGAAGTTTCTGGGCACTTCTGGGTGGTTCCAGAGGGTTCCAGGCTGTACCAGAGGAGTTCTGGCCAAGGTTCCACAGCATTCCAGAGGCTTTCAGCCAGTTCTGGAGGACTGCAGGCAGTTCCAGAAGGTTCTGGGTGGTCCCACTGCACCTGTGATGCCTAAGACAATGAGGTGGAGGAAGAAGGTGCTTTTTTTCTCACTATCAAAGTTTATTTTATTGGAATGAAGTTTAACTACTTTTTCGAGGTTATTAGATAGCGATCTCCCGTCTTTACCTTGACTCGTCAGCTTTTCCAACTGTTTTTCTGCTAATTTGGTGTACAGTTCCACTCACACCGCCGGCGAACAGCTTCAGAGCCCGCACTGCGTCTGTTGGCGCCCTCCGAGCCGCCAGGGGGCGTGCTAAGCTCTGTAGCGCTCCGCCGGTGCTAGGGCCCCGCGGCGGGCGGAAGGGGCGTCCCGCGGCGTGCAGCCATGGAGCCGGGCTGCTCGCGCCGCCTGAGGTAGGGGGCAGCGAGAGCGGGAAAGGCCTTAAAAGTGCAGCTCCGGTGGCCGAGGCGAGGATGGGTAAAGTTGGTGGTGGTTGTGTTTGGGTTGGTGCTGCTGCTCTCTAACCGTTTCCCTTCTTCCCCGCAGGCGGAATAGGGCCCCTCGGCGCTCCTGCGGCCAGAAGGAGTTCGCGCCCGACGGCTCCGCCGGGCAGGCTGAGCGTCTGCGGTTGTGCCTGGAGGAGCAGCGGCGGCAGCTGGCTGAGGAGCGCGTGGAACGGCCGTAAGTCTCTGGGCCTCGAGCTTGGGTCTAAGCGGCAGTGGGCGGCATAGCCGGTTTGGATGGGCCCTCGCAGCCCCTTGGTGCTATGGGGTGGGCCTGCGGGCCGCGTGCCGGTGGTGCTGCAGTTCAGGCAGCTCTTGGAGCTTCTTGTGCATCAGTTCTGGTGGCTTCTGCTGTGCTCTGGAACTCGTGGTTTCTCTCTGCAGCTACCTGGCACTTCTTTTGCAGTCATGTGGTAACAGTTTTTTCTGTTATTGTTAAGTGGTAGAAACCCTTTGCACAAAGATGCGCAGGCTTTCAGAGTGGTGGCTTTCAGGCAAGGCTGAGTGGGCTGTTGTCTTCCACTGCATATCCATAAACACGTGCCTGGAGCAGCAATGGAGGCTCTCAGAATGGGAAGGAGGTCGGAAGGGTTAAGGTTCCTTTCATATAACAGCCCCTGACACAGGAAAATTGAGGTACTAGGCATGTAGCTGTGTTTCCTGCAGTATGGGCTGACGTTTGGGTGTTGCCTGGAGGTGCTCTTAACTAGTTGGTGATGATAAAATCGTCACCCAGTATTGCCACATGGAAAGAATGGCAGCTTTCTCAGGCTTTACAGTGTAAAAATGCTACCTGAAAGCTTGCTGTTGTTTGATCTTGTTAAATTGCTTGAATAGGAGTTGATCATGACTGATTATAAAACATGCTGGTAATAAAAAAACATAATTTTTAACCTTCTCAGGGAGAATCTGGTGAAAGCCGTGTGGAAGCCAGAACAGGGCATTGTGGAGCTGGAGTCCCCTGCGGTGAGTCTGCTGCAGAGTGTACTCAGTACCATCATCTCCTGCTGGCAACTCCTTCTTTTGCTTCTTGAAATGGGAGTGAGCATGGTTGTCAGCAGTGAACAGCCAAAGTCCATCATAGGTTTGTGCTTCTGTTGCAGGGGAAGTTCTGGCACACTATGGGGTTCTCAGAGCGTGGCAAACAGTGTCTGCTGCCTGAGGAGGCTCTGTACTTGCTGGAGTGTGTAAGTAGGCTACTTTCGTGTGGATGGGAGCATTGGGCTCTTCAGGAATGACTGAAGAAGCTGTAGTAGCTAGGTGTTTACTCCCCTTTTGACTCAAGTTGAAAGTCAGTTAATGTGTGTTGGTTGTTACTGCAAATTCAAATTGAGCAGTTGATAAGTTCTCTCTGGTTCTCAAAGTGCTGTCTCTTAGCATGTTTGCTGATGGCAGTGTTGGTTTCCAGGCCGTGAGTTCATCTGTTGCATTCTAAAGCAGTCTTTATGCTATTGATAGGATATGTCAGTTGGATCAGTAGCCAGTTCATACAGCTGGTATTATCTTTATCCCACTCATATATCAGATATGATGGTAGAGACTGGGAAAGCATCTGGATTATCTGCATTACTGTTAGTAAAGTAGTACTAACTCTGGGTTTTCTCTTCACAGACAGCTGTTATCAGTGGCTTAGGTGCACTAATCTAAAGGGGAGCTCTTTTGCCCTTAATCAGATTATGGGCATCTAACGATATTAAGTCTTTATTGCAGTAGCTGGGTGTTTTTTTTTTGCCTTTTGCAATTTGACAGTAGACCTTTAAAAAAAATAAATAAATCAATTGCTAAGTACAGAATCCATACCAGAAGCAGAGAAGACCAGCTACATGTTTTTTGTTTGCTTGTTTTTGGAAATAGAGGCATAGCCTCTGGAGGTTAATTGTTATTGCCTAGGGAAATTTACCTTTGGGATTGAGACTGCAGTAAATGTTTAAAGAGCCACCAACTGATAGTATCTGAGGATGCCTTCAATTCCCCTTTCTCAGCTTTCTCCATGTTGCTAGTACTAAATGTTTTGTCATTATGCTGTGTCCTGAATCACTGAGATATTCAAAATTAAAGGAAGTTATCTCCCAAAACAACTGTATTTCAACTGTTGAGCAGATGCAGTGGTATTAAGGGGTAGCGCTCGGACAAGGAGCTGACAGCTTTGGATAAGAACTTCTTACCTCGCTGCTAAAACCGTAGTGTTGAGGAGGGACTGTAGGTAGTAATTCAGGAAGCGCTTGGGAAGGAAAGGAGGGTGCTAGGTCCAGCTATCAGGACCCAGTGACAAGATGCTGCTATGACCTTGCATAGATTTGTTCCCTGTGATCCTCTAAACATGAGTCTTTATCCCCACAGGGCTCTCTTCAGCTCTTTTACAAAGATGTGCCCATGTCAGTTCAGGAAGCCTATGAAATTCTGCTGTCCCAGGAGGTGATGAACCTGCTACATTACCAGGTATGTTGGGAGCTCCAGCAGAGGATGAAAGCAGGAAGCCGAGCCCAGCCTTTGCCACATGACCTTTCCCAGGGACAGAGTAGACAGGAAGGGGAGTTGTTCTGAGTTTCCCCACCTACTGCCACCCCCACTCATCTTTTTCCAGATAATCACTTCCTGTTTCCTTATCTTTGCTCTAGCTCCTAACCTTAGAGTTTTTTTTTTTCCCTCTGCCCATGCAATACAGTGTTTACATAGTTGCAGCAGAAGTGAGGAAAGTTCTTTGGTGATAGGGCAGACACTTAATTTTCTTGTTTTCCTTCACTCCAAGGTGTTCAGCCACTTGAAGCAGCTGGGCTATATTGTACTGAGATTCAACCCCAGGTAATCAGCTCTTTCCATGTTGCTTTCTCCTCTCTGAAGACCTTGAGCAACCCTGTGCCTACTCTGCAGCTCTCATGGAACAAATGAGAAGAGGACTTTGTCCCCGTGTTCTGTGTCTGGGGAGGATTAAAGGCTAAAAGTGACACCCTACCCTTTCTTCCTCTTTCCTCGTGAGGAGGTTACTGCTAATACGAAGTGTGACGTGAATTTATGATGACTTTAGTCATTCTTGTGGATTTCTTCTTCCTGGAAGAAAAGTTTTTTGCTGCTGTTTTCTGGAGATTGAACAAAAGAGTATTTTCTCTACCCTGCCATGCTCTCAGTCTCTGTTGGTGTCTCCTTTCAGCACTGTCCTGTCTCCCTGCGAGAGGCAACTAAACCTGGAAAGTCATTGCAAGAGCTCTGGGAAACACCGTCACAAAAGGAGGAGGAGTTCCAGCCCTGGGTAAGGATGTGGCCCGAAGCTGCCTTCCATGCTCTCCCAGGCTATGTTGTCCTTGTGTGGTGACATTCGTAAGCACTGCAGTGCTATTTGTGAACCCTTTGTAGTGTTCTTTTCTGTCACATCTGTATGTCATCCAGGGCTAATGTGATGCTGCTAAGCTTCCCAAATGGAGTGATGTCAGAATGGAAGGAGAGAGAGATCAGCGTAGAAGAAATGTAGCAGGTGTCTTCTCTCTCTCTTTTTAGAGGGACCAGAGACAACAGTGTCCATTCTGTACATTTTGTGCCTTGTTGATGGAGTTTGCATGTTACAATTGCACAGCAGAGGGTGTAGTTGGGTCGTGATCCTTGTATATCAGCTCTAGAAGTTGTCAAAAATGCAAACAGAGGCTAATGTAATGACTAATTTTGCTATTATAATTATGAAAATTTCCAGTAGGTGGCATCATCTTTTAAAAAAAAATCAGGGAGGAAGACACTGATCTGCGGGTTCCTTCCCGTTACTAAATAAATTGATGCCTAAAGAGCTGTGAAGTTTTTGGAACTGGGAGATAAAACTGCTTGTTTCAGGACTGTTCTGTCTTTTCTGTGAGCCAGGGACTGGTGCCAGGCACCAGTAAGAGATACTGATAGACATGTTTGTGCCTAGTAGTGCTGGTATCTGAGGTGTACTCAGTTCAACTGATGTCCAGTGTTTGCATGGAAGTGCATGGCTCAGCATACAGGATGTGTGGAGGCTGCAGGGTGGATTGAGAGCGTGTATACAAATCAAGGCTGAGATTCTCTTGAATGTGGAAGTCAAACTTCATGCAGGACTGCTGAGGTGTTTATTCTACTTCTGGCATTCTCTGTTTGGTTTTGGCCTGTTTGATTGTGGGTTTTTTCCTCTTCTGTTAAGCATACACCTTCCTTCCAGACATGAGGTTGTAGTCAGGGGTTTGCAGACCTGTCTGGAAGGTCCTGACACCCTTGCCATCCTTCCTTCAGGCACAGCAGAGTGCATTCTTGCTATTACATTGGAGAAAGCAGGGTTTGAAAGGAATAATATATCACCACTAACCCTTAATGGTTTTTGTGCTGCTGTTTCTGTCTTCAGATCATGTGAGAAGAAACATAAGGTATCTGAGGACCTTCCCAAAGCTGAAAGGACCTGTGAAAAAGGCGCACATGACTGTGGAGAATTCAGTTGTGTTCCCTTGGATGAGAAGCCATTGTCAGAGCAGTTGAAGGAATTGGATACTGGCAATGGAGAGGAGCGGTCTGTCACATCAAACTCGGTTCCCCTTGATACAGGACGAAAGAATGTCCCAGGCCCCTCCTGGAGTCTGGGAACTGGAGACCAGAAGGCGAGCAGCACTGGCACCCATGCGCCACGCTGGGATTTTACTATGATCTTCTTGCCAAATGTGGCCCCAGATGAGCCATGCGTACATCTGCCCTCACCTGACAACAAGCTTCTGCCAGAAAATGTGCTGGGAAGAGAGGTTGATGCAGCATCTTGGTGCAGACGCATCAACCAAAAACAGGAGAAGCTGTCACAGAAGGAAAGGGAGCAGCAGGAAAAGGACAGCAAGTACAAGAGCAGTATCAATTCTGACAGGGAGGTGAGGTGCTGCATCAATTGGCAGGAATACAAAGCTCTTTTGAGATGGAGGAGCCAGCAGAGAGTTTGGAGACGACCACCACATATGTGGGGCCAGGCTGTCACACCACTTCTGCAGCCAGAGGAAGCTACCTCATTTGGTAGGGGCTATGGGAGACTACCAAGGACACAGATACTCTCAGTCTTCCACAGCTCTGGAAGAGGCTTGTTTATGCAGCAGCAAAAGGGATGACCTGGAGACACTAAGTATCAGTTTCAGGGAGTAGCACTTTGAGAAGAAAAATCTCATTTTGAAGGCCTAAGCAAAGTGGGCACAGATGAGCTGAGCATGGATAGGGGGGAGAGAAGAAAGCTTGTCTTCTTGCCTTTCTGTCTCTTTCTGTAATTTTCTGTGGCCCACTCAAATATCCGGATGACAGGGCCTTGGGAGGTCTTCTAATCCATTCTCCGTATCTTGCTGTATTTCAGTCCATTGTGCTGGACTATTAAGCAATTAGGGCCAGCAAGTTGCAAAGCACTTTCAGGATGTTCAGAGCTGCATGCTGGGAGGAGGTGAGGAAGGCTTTTGAAGTATCCCGTGGTGACTCTGACAGTGCTGCCAACCATTGTTGGAGGAGGAAGACTTTCATGGGTGGGAGTGGTGGAGTGCTTGGATTGCCCTGGGACAGGAGTAGCTGGTCTGATTCTTTCCTGTTCTTCCTCCCTCCAGCTGCAGTCTGCCAGCAGATCAGTGTGCTGCAGCCTTCCCACATATTGGATGGAGCCTCCCGGTTAGTACCCAGCCAGCCTGTAGCTGGTAGGGTCTGTGGCTGGACTGTCTTGTGACTGTCCCTGCTTATGAGGTCTGCAAGATGCTCACAACAGCAGCACAGGAGCTATCTGGGATTTTGTTGCATCTGTAGTAAGGTGCTGGCATTTCTACAAAGCACTGGGTCAGGGACAGGGCTGCAGTAGCAGAAATGGGGCATTCCAGGCTGATTATAATGTTGGGGTTGTTCTCTTTTTCTCACTGTTCCCTTTCTGCACGCCAGCCAGGTGATGTCCTCAAGAGGTTTGGTTGGGTTTTACCTGTAACTTATCTCTGTAATGTGCTGCCATCCCTCCTGCAAGGGTCTTAAAGCCTAGGCTCTGGGATTTCTGGTTTTGCTCCTGCGTCAAAGAGTTGATTGGCTGTGTGTTGTTCCGGTAGGATAAAGCAGTTCTTTGCTTCTCTGTCTGCTGATGGTACCTTTTGCAAGGGATTGCAATGAGAGGCAAGTGACAGCTTGCTCTGATCTGATTACAGAAAGTGGAAGATCTAGAAAGTAACTACAACAGCCCGAGGTTCAGTCCCTTGAGAAGAGAAGCCTTTCAAAGGACTCAAACTAGCTAGGCTTCTAGAGCTTTTATTCATTCTTTATCTGCGGCATCTTTACCCTGCAGTGTTTCGAACCCTTAGGTATGTGCATGTTTTCCCTTTCCTGTAGGCTACAAGAGGACTTGAAGAGTATCAAGATAGACTTCAACGTGTATCAAGCAGATGCTGTGGCCAAATTTAAGAAGACAAACCCTGGGAAGCCATATGTCAGGATGTGTGTTCAAAGGTATTCATGGGTTTTATGCTGTGATTTGAAGTTTGCAAAGTCCTAATGATTTGTGAATGACCCAGGATTCTGTGAGCTTTATAGTTCATCAGAATGCCTCCCTTTGGAGGATGATCCTAGTCAAGTTTGTTGGTTCGTTGTTTTTTTTTTTTTTTTTTTAGTAGAGTTCTTGTACTCAACTAACCCACCATATCTGGTTGTCTATTTGTTACTTTCTGTGTTACTGGAGTCAGGAATAAGAAGCCACAGTTATATAAGCAATGTGTGTGAAACTCACATAGAAGTAGCTCAGTTTTCTAGGGTAGCTGAATCTTCAGCCAGTGCTGATCCTTGTGGCTTTCTGCAGCAGAGCACTTCCTCAGAGCAAGCCCAGGGCTATGAGTTTAATATTTTAGTCTTTGCCATGTGTAAGTTTAAAATCAGTACAAACAGAAGATAGGTGTTTCCCTTTCTTGCTGGATCCAGAATTTAATACTTAAATTCTGTAGGTAGGTACAGAGTCCTGTCCCCAGTCTAGTATCTTAATTTTGGTATATTAAAGAACTGTCCCTCTTCCACTCTGTGCAGCTGTAGTAGACAGGAAGGAAGGCAGTAGTGCAGTTTGACAAAAGATTCTGTCATTGACAAGTGGGATGATCCTTGCTGTATAAACATTTCCATCCATGAGCAAACTCTGTAGAAATAAAAGAAGGGGGAAAAAAAAAAAACAGTCAGGTCTTGATCTGAGTAGCCTAAAGATCTTCCAAGCACAAAGATGTTAAGATTGCATTGGGTTGGCAACTTGCCAGTGGCCCTGTGAGCTGCATCACATAGGCACATTGTGGAGAATTGTGCAGATGCTTTTGTTTTTGGCAAAGGATTTGACAGCTTCCAGTTCCTGACTTAAAACATGCTTTTGGGGGGTTGGCAGCTTCCTGCTTTGTTTGAAAAGGATGGAGGGGTTTGCTAACAACTCCTAAGACCAGAAGGAGCTGTTTTCCATGCTGACCAGAACAAATTTGTTTATATATTCTTGCTCTGAGAGCAATGGGCTGTTTTTCCTCTCTACAGCTTTGATGAGCAAGTCCCATCCCTTCGGGCTTTGAAGCAGGTCACATATCAGAGTGGGGACGTCCCAGTGGTCTTTGCTCTGGTGGACCATGGAGAAATTGCCTTCTACTCGCTAAAGGAATTCAAGCTGCCAGTTGATGCTAATTACTGAAGACATTAACTGAAATGGCGTGGGCTGAAGGAAGGATCTTCACTCAGGATTTGCTTTCTTGATTAATGAAATATTACAGAAAATAGAGCCAGTGGTAACCAGATGTTATTTTAGGTGGTAGCACTGTATTTGCTGTTAGAGGTTTCACCCAAATGGGAGTTGGCTCATGCATGGCAGCAAAATGCACTGAAAACAATGGGCATTTCTGGACTGGAGTACACACCCTGTTCTTGAAGGTGTTGGTTCTCCAGCTTTCTCATCTGGACCACTAGTCTGCCTTTCCTGTGTCATGGCTGATCTGTGGACCATTAGAAAGCGCTCTACTGCTGTAAAGCCCTTGTTATATTCTAGGAACCACCATGCTAGGCCAGCTGAGCAATTGGAGTCACTGACATCAGCCAAGGGGAGAAAAAGCTGATCAGATCAGTGGTGGTGTCCTGAGCCTCTGTCATTCATTTGCTCCAACAGATCAGAATCTTATCCAATAGTTGAAAATGAAACAGCCATAAAATTCAGCCACTCCGATAAAAGTTTTCAGGCACTTGAGAGCTGGAAACTTAGTACCTTGCACACTATCTCATTACTCAGAGACTGCAGAGGCCCCAGAATACTGCAGATGGTGCCTAGCCTCCTGCTGTTGCAGTTGGGCTGAGATGTATTTTGGCTGTACAGCATTATGCCATATTAGAGTTATGCCACCAGTATTGGCATGCTGTATCTTTTAGTCTTAGCATAGCTTCACTGCAGCCCCTGTTTTAACCTGATGTCCTCTTTTCTGGCTGTGGATCCTTATTTGTGTTTCTCAAGTGAGAGATCCCTGAGTAGAGAAAGAAGGTAGAAATACCTTCTGAGCCTTCCAGGCCTGTGGCTGTTGTGCTCTGAACCAAGGACATTGTTGCTTTCAAGGTCTTATCATGTGAGTGTTCCTCCATCATATCCAGGTACCAAATTTGCTTTAGCATCTATGCAAAAGTACCAGTGTCAGGTGCTGGAAAGTCTGCTTAGTGAGTGCTGAGCCCAGCTGTGTTCAGTATCTAGGATTCTTTAGAAGTGTAATAGCAGCTGTTTTAGATGTATCTTTTGTGATAATTCTTTAGTTCCTTTTGGAGGTGGGGGAGAAGTTTAAGCAATAAAGAACCTTTTCCAACAGTGCAGGCTTCTCAGTCTGGTTCTTAACTTCCCCCAAAATGTGAGTTACACAGAGAGGTACTTTGGGGAAACTGCTGGGCTCCTAGTAGCACCATTGGGTGAATGCCTGCTCATAGTCCTGTAACCATGAGGCTATGTAACTCCTACGCCTGTGTTTGGATCCTACTTCCTTGTTCCTAGGAGGGCAGTGTGACTCAGAGCCTGGAAGAGCCTGCTTCCCCATGCAGTTCCTGTTGGCACACAACACCTTGCGATCTTCCTCCTGTGCGGTTGTAAGTATTGTAGCCCAGAGTGGCAGCAATCTGCTGCAAGCACTGTGCTTGTTCCTGTGTCATTCATGCACTTGTGTTACCTGGAATGCTGGAATTCAGCAGGACTCTGCTACGGTAAGGGTCTGACAGCTCGTCCTACACAAACTCCTCTTCTCTGCCTGGAGGCTGTGCCTTTGCTTTGGTAGTCCTCCTTAGAAGCTGGGGCAGTTGGCAGTTCCAGTTTGTGCCTTCAGCACTCACCCAGACTGTTTTGCAGATTAAAAGGCAGTGGGAAGAGAATTTCTAAGAGCATACAGGAGAGCTCCAGTCTGACATAGGGCTTTTGTTTGTCCTGGAATTAGGTCAAACTCATTCATGTTGATTTCAGTCAGTCCCATCTGTTTATGCCAAAGTGGCATTGCACTGAGGAACTCTACAAGAGCCACCTAGTTTCAAGAGCCCTAGAGTTTCACTAGGGCAGAGACTGCCTGATTCAGCACAAAGCAATTACAACTTAATAATCACTGCAGGGAGGATTGAGAAACTGTGGCTGCCTTGCTCAGCACCACAACATCAGACAGTGTCTACCTGGTTGGGATTACGATGCAAACTGATACCACTGCTTCATTTTGGCCTGTGGTCTGGATTGACAGGATGTTGCAAGGTGATGATGGAAGCAAGTAGTTTAATTTAAAACCTTCACCTTTGGAAGCTGGGTTGAAATACTGACGGTTGGCCCTTATCAAAGATAATTAACTTTTCACGGTTGCAGACTTCCACCTGCTATTGCACTGTCACATAACTAGTCATTTGTTGCCAAGCTCCTTGTAATAGGAGACAGACTGTCAGCAATAGAGTTGGGTAACAAGATAGCAGCAGTTCTGTTGCTCTATCCAACTAAGGCTTCAAATTCCTATTAAGTCTTCCCATCCCTTTCATTTTTGCAGCTCATTATGGGTTGGAGTCTTGCCTGGCTTTGTCCTGTGTCGCTGCCCTGTGCAGGGCTCCCGGATAAGCAGAGCAGACGCAGCATGAAACAGGCTTTCCTGGCCCTGACTCGTTCCTTGCTCTGCACACGTCCGCACCTACCTAAGCCCACTGGGGGTGCTGCTTGTGAGCCGGGGGGGGGGGGGGGGGGGGGGTAGGGACTGTCCATAGGGCGGTGTCTGCAGCAGCTGCTTTCCGATTGGCTCGAAGTAGCCTGAAAGCTGAATTGGTTATGTAAACATAAGGAGAAACCTTGTGATTCTGTGATAGTGCTGGAGGTGTTCTATGATAGCCATGCCCGCGGCGGATGGAAGAGGCCGCAGATGCGATGATTTGCATGCGGAGCTCTCCCGGAGGGGCGTGGCTTACAGGCGGAGCTCCGCCCCCGGAGCGCAGTTTGCACGCGAGGCCCCGCCCTGCCGCACCCCTCCCAGAGGTGCCCAGTGAGGCCGCCGCCGCGCAGAGAAGGGGGAACGAGCGCGGAGCGAAGTGAGGCCAGGGCGACGCGGCTCGGCCCGGCCCGGCCCAGCCCAGCCCAGTTCCCCCTCTCCCCTCTTCCCCCCCGCAGGTGAGCGCGGCGGATGGGCTGCCCGGGCCGGGCTTCGGCTTTCCGCGTGGGGTCCGATTGCGGGGAGGTCTCTCGGAGGGCTGGGCCGGCAGCCGAGCCTGTGCCCGCGGCCCCACCCAGGCACCGCGGTGCCCTGCGGGCTTTACTCCGGAACCTTTCCGGCGGGACCGGCAGGTGCTCGCGGCGTACGCGTCCGCTGCGCTGGGAGTCCCCTTTGCCCAGGACACGGGCTCAGCTCGCCCATGAAAGTTCAGGCGCTGGTGGGCTGTTGGGCTTGTAGGTTTTTTGTTTTCTTTTTTTTTCTTGCTTGTCGAGTTTGATTTATTATGTTTACTCTGGACTGAGTGTGCAGCTGGGGAGTGCTTCCAGAGGGACTGGGAGCTTTACGTTCTGGGATTTTTTTGAGGTAGTCGCTGTGGCAGCTTACTCCAAACTTCCTGTCCTAGCCCTTACCACGAGTGGGTTGTGGGCCAAGCGGTTGCTGGTGCCCGGCCATGCTGGGAAAGCTGTCCCTACAGAAGCCACGACCACCTTGCTGTGCTCCTGGATGGTCCCGTGCCGCTGCTGCGACCTGAGCCTCAGCCTGCAGCGAGAAGGGATGTGGCTGCAGCGCTCTTTTGTGGTACTCTTAATGCTGCAGCTCCTCTGAGGACAAGTAACAAATAAGAATTGTCATGCACGCTTTGGGATGTTCAATTACTACCTTTCCAATATTATATAGATTGTATTACTTTGTATTTTCTTCTCTAAAGAGCTTGCTGAGTGAGGGGGTGTGCTGCTTCTAACCAGCCTGGAGCAGGTGAGACAAGGTGGTGAGACGAGGGGAGTTGTTTGGCTTTGTCTCAGGTTACCTGCAGTTGTGGTAGTGGAACAAAGTGGTTGCTGACATCTTGCCTCTTGGAGGAGAGGCTTAGCCTTAGCTTTGGGGAGAGTTTTGTGTGTCTATGCACAGTGGTGTTAGTAGAGCAGAACAGCTGAAGTGGACTCGAGGGTCTGTATTCCTGCTGGGACACAGAGCTTTATGCTTAGATGAGGATAACGATGAGAATTTGTCTCGGATAATGAAAATTGTCCATTTTGATGTCTCATTTGATAGGAAGGCTGCTTTTTGTATTCCTCTGAGGCTACTTCAGTCAACTGGAATATCTTGCTGTACCAAGTCCCAGGTGAATCTATGCTCAAAGTAGGCTGCCTACTGCTTTTACCTTTGATTTGGGAAGCTGGGACTTCTGGCAAGCAGAATGCAAAGCTGTGGTGCATCCCAAGGCTTCTCTGTGCATGCTGACACATTGCTTGTAAAGGCGGCCTGGCTGATGGAGGGGGCAAAGGCAATCCATATAGCTTGAAGTGCTCCATTCAGTTTGTGGTAAGGAAACGGGAAAAGAATTCTCAAACGTTTTTGTAGGACAGTGCTGAGGAACATCATTTTTTACTTAGTTTTGTACAGATTACATTTGCTCCAACTCCAATTCTTTCTTCAGAAAACTATTGGAGGAGTTAAAATTGTTCAGAGAAACTTATATCTTCTAGTTGTCTTCTGATACAATATTGTAATTAGTGTGTTAAACTATGTATAGGACTGCTGTGGGTATTTTTCCTCAAGAAAAGAGGCTTGAGAGATGTTAGAGGATTTAAATATATGTAAGTAGTGTGGTTCATACATGCCAATAAGAGTGCGTGATGCTGCTAGGAACTTGATCTTCATTTAAAGTGGTTTATTGAAGGGGGATCTGGCAGTAACTGGAAGTTTTATTTCTGTGCAGAAATTCTGTGGAAAAAAACAATTGATCATCAGAAAGTTTCTTCTTGCTAGATGTTCCTGTGTAGCTTTACAAAGAACTTTGTGGCTTGCTCTATTGACCCGCTATGTTTGGCATGTAAGGTGCTATTCCAAAACTATAAGCCATCTGAATTATGCTTATTAGTAGAAGTAGACAAAATAGTTTTGCATGATGTGCAGTGGTGTTGTCCAGTGCAAAGACTTTGTTCTTCTACAGCAATTTCATGTTGTCATGTTCCTATGACAAGGAAAATACAATAGGAGCCATAATGACACAGGAGATATGCACAGTTAGTAAACTGATTGCAAACAGGAGCTCTCTGGTAACCGAACACAAAGCTGTGAGAGTGCATGAACTTCTCTGATTTGTATGTTTGTCTCTCAGTTATTTTAGAAGGATTATGGGAGAATCCATCCAATTCTTACTAATGTTCTCTCTGTTTTGGGAGGATGGCTACCTGCACAGTCTGTTCGGTTGTTCATTTAACTCTAGGTTCACAAAAATAAATCCTTTTTGCAGGAGGATCTTTCAGTTTGCCTTTCTGCTGCTTGACTAATGTATGCAGGTTGCATCTGGTTACTCCTCTGTCTCTATAAAGCTGCAAATGCTGGGGTGCTAGCAGTTATCAGCACTTATGTTGTGCAAGGAAGGCTTATGTATGGGTCTCAGATGTAAAAGTAATGCTGTCAAAGCATCTTCTTGGAGAAGTCTGATTCTGGGGAGAGGAGAGTGTATCTTGTGCTTCTAAGCTTTCTACCAACTGCAACTGCTCCTTCACTTGCTCTACCTATTCTGCTTGGCTTGTGTTTTATACTCCAATATATGTTTTGATACTGTGTCATAGCCAAACAAGATTATAGAGATTAACTTCACAGTGACAGCCCAATTAAATAAATAATAGGGATTGTTTCATTGATTTCAATCTAAAACTTTTAATTTCATAGAAATTGATGTCTGGTAAGTCTAATGGCTTTCTGGAATCAATAAATTTAATAATGCTAATATTTAAATAATGCTGACTTTGTTAATTCCAGTACAACTGGTACTGAGGAATAGCTTTTTCCTGTGAAATTGATCCAGCTTTTGTTTTGTTACTGTTGTTAACGTTTCTGGGGGCAAGGAGGAGGCCAAGATCAGACAAGGCTGTGGTGGTTACTGTTTGCTTGTAGTTCAAACAAAGTTTTTTGATAAGGACTCTTATTTTAGCAGGGCTTATAAAGTATTATCAAATGTGTAGATAGAAGTTCTCTCTTTCAGGATCTGTAAACAGGAAAGAGTGGTAGAGAAGGAAAGAACAAAAAGCAGGAAACCTAAAGCATGGCAAGATTCAGAAGTACTTGAGATGTTTGATTCCTTTTAGAGAAAGATGTTGGACTGGTTCAAATTGAGTAAAGGTCATCGAGGAGGCTAACAGACAGTAATTTGCAACTCTCTTACCTGAACAAAGTACTTATTACAAGTATGGCTTAACTTGGGACCATGTCCACCTTTAATACTGTGTATGAAAAACTTCTGACCTGGGCTTCCTCATCTTGTAAGACTGGATTAGCTTGTGTGATTGGGATTTAAAGTGTCAGTTCTCCTACTGCTGTGGATGGATCTTTCACTGTCATAATAGGATGAGAGCAAAATTTGCAAAAGACTTCTACAAAGAGTGATTCCCTCGCAGCCTAGATGACTGAGAAAATTCAGAGTGTCTCAGCAAGCTGTGCATGGGCACCAAGACACATGGCCACATGCTGAAGCAATGAAGACAAAGCAAAATGTAGAGCTCTGCAGTGGGAATGCTAACACGCAGCAGCGAGTAACAGTTACTGCTTTTCCTAGGACATATTCATTGTTAAGTATGGGTCTGTCATGGGACCTGCCATGTATACTTGCCATAAATCTCAATGTCTGAAGTGAACTGAGCTAAGCAAAGAAGCCAGAATGAAGTCTGATTTCAGTGTTAACTCTCAGCCTGTCATTGGCAATAGGATCATCTTGCAATTTGTATTAACACTAACTCTAGCATCTCTTTTTGCTTGTCTGTGTGAAAAGTGAAGAGTATTTGTTTTGTGGCTGGATCTAATTAAACGAGGTGAAGAAGAGTACCTCACTGCATTTAGCCAAGCATGCTAACAGAGCTGAATGAGTTCAATATACAGCATGCTTTGAGCTTTGCTGTCAGGTGTCTGTGTACTCAGTGTGAGCAAAACTGGGACTGACTCAGCTTTGGGCTATTGTTGCCTATAAACAGACTGACCTCGATACTTCTTAAAAGATAATGTTGCATATAGTTTCTGGTTAAGAGGCTAATTTTGAAAGCCTAAAGAATTGTCTTCCTGGAAAACAAGAACATGCAGACCTGGCATGGCTTCAGAGGCTACTGGAGAATTCCTCTCCAGCTACTGGTAGCCACAATGGCTACCATATGACTGTAAATGCTGACTGGCAGATAACCGCAGAGCAAATGGAACTGCAACTTTATGTAAGACGAGAAAGGCGTGTGGGAGAGAAACTGGTCTGCTAATATGTAAATGTGCATCTGGAAGATAAGATTATACCAACTGTGCAATCTTTTTGTTTTTACCAAAATCAAAAGAAGTATTTATTGTATAAAAGGAAGATTCTCCTCATTGACAAGAGCTTTGCCAACCTGTGCTACAGTGCATGTATTTCTCTTAGCTGTTCCTTCTCGGCTTGCTCAAAGCTACTTTTCCTCTCATCTTCTCTTGTACTGTGACACTCAGGAGTTCTTTGGTCAGGCATGAATCCCTGATACTAGCAATGGAAGCTGACTTGTAAGGAACATATCATCTTGCCAGGATGACGTTTTCTCCAAGTGAGTTACTGTTTTGTTCTGTGAACTACTATGCTCCTTAGCCAGTTGAGCAAGTTGTTGTGGGCTGGAGCATGTATGCTATATCTCTTGCATAAGCAGGTTAAAACAGCATGCTTCTAGATGCAGTTAATATTTCATGATAAAACGTTCTACCAGAGTGTTAAATACAAAGTAGTGACTCTCAAATCAAGCCCACTCTTCTTTTTATGTTGCTGCTAATTGTAAGTTTATCTGCTGTCGTAGCTAAGGAGGTCTCTTTCCTAAAGTCAGAAGCGTAATTAGCAGTTTCTCTGTAGGTTTGCCTAGTTTAACAGGTCTGGGACATTGATTGACAGTGGGAAAGGGTGTGTTTCTGGCACTTTCCTTGTCTGGCTAGGGGCAAGCTGTGTGTTACACATGGGTGTGATTTGCTCTCCTTGCCTAGCACAGCAGCTTGTCGCTGTGCTGTAGATGTCCCTCTTTCTCTCTGGAACATCCACCTGGTGAAAGTTCTTTACAGATGACCCATGGTCTGATACAAACCTTGAAATTTCACTTCAGGTACCTAAATCGTTGTAGGAAGATATACTTCCCAAGTAAACCACACATTTCTTCCTCTCTTTGAAAGGATTCCCTATGTTTCTGTGCACGTTCTTCATTCCAGCTACTGTTAATCACACTGTTCACCAAGACGGATGCCTACAGCTGCCTGGCTAAGAACCACCCTTCTTAGTGCAGAGAGGAGATGCCTGTGGAAATTAAGTGACCCTGCTTGTTTCTTAGTGCTATGTGATCTCCTGGTCCTCTGAAAGGGGATTGCGCATCAGTCTCCGCAGTGAGCTCTGGACAGCACTGTGCAAGTACATGGAGATCTTAGAGAGTGGGTAGGGAAGGTAAAAGGGGAATAATACAACAAAACAATGTGGCTTCTAGCTTGGGGTCTTTCTGGAGGGGTATGGCTAGAGAGTGCTCTGTTTGTAATTTTTCTTCCTGTGTGTTCTTCAGGGTCGGTAAGGCCTTGTTAAAAGCCATTTGAAAAAGCAATTCAAGCCCGCAGTAGTGGATGGCTGATTTAAGTCATTAGCCATTAGGCTATTGTTGGTAGCAACACATGGATAGCCAGCCACCTTGTTTGCTGGATTCTATGCTGACGGGCCAAGAAGGCTGGATTCTCTGTTACCCATCCAACACCTCTGCCTGAATCAAAGACCCAAGGCCCTGTGTTGCTCTGGTAGTTCCATCAGCGATCCCGGTCCTTCTCAGCCTCTTGTGACACTAGCCTTGTACCCCTCCTCCCTGCCTTGTGTGCTTGTATTTTTTCTGACATGGCTTACTGTAGGATGTCTGTACTGATTTCTCACTGCTTCTCAAAAGTTCTGGCTCTCACCATGCACGTGTTAGTTGTGTGCAGAGTAGCTGCAATATTTCTGTGATTTCCTGCCCAGTGAATTAAAGAAATACTGACTGGAGTGTCCAGCATCTGTTTTGTGAAAAGCTGAGCTGTCTGAGCACTGGAACTTACGAAACTGGAATAGATTGCCCAGAGAGAGCTGGTGGATGCCCCATCCTGGAGATATTCAAAGTCAGGCTAGGCAGGGCTCTGTGACTGAACTGTAGGCGTCCCTGTTTGTTGCAGGCAGGAAGCAGACCAGAAGGCCTTCACAGGTCCCTTCCAACTGAAACAATTCTATGATTCTACGAAAGATGTGGGAATGGTGGTCCTACCTACCTAATAAGTTGTCAGGATGTGATTCAAACTTTTCCTCTTGACTTGGTAGAGCTTAGCACAAATGCAGAGGAGAGATGTGACAAAGGATCTCCTGAGCTGCACAGAGTATGAGGCTGTAAGTTGGTACCAACTGCACGACTGCTAGATGGCAAGTCAGTCTGCCTAATTTACCTTGCTTGGATGCTTCTGCAGTTGCGAGAGGCAAGGCAATGAGATGAACCAAAAGGCTTATGCTTCTAACTGCACATTGGGCTGCAGGTGCAAGATTTCCTTCCCCTGCCCCCACCTTCAGCAGCGAAGTTAGTCTTGATACTTTACAAAAGCAGGTTAATAATTAATGGTGCTACCCTGCAGGCGGCTCTGTGCCCTTTCTGCCATACTCATGGAGTGGGCTGAAAATGCGATTCTTTATCTTCTTAGCTCAGTAGCCAGAGGGTTACTTGGGGTGAAAACTGATTCTAGTCAATAATGCTGTGAGCCTGGGAGCTCATCTTTAGATAGGGTTTGTCTAAATGTTTAAGCAACTGCTGCAGTTTTGCTTGGCTCTTTGGATAAAGCTGGCTGAAGTGATCACAAAATGGCAGTGTAAAGTCTTCTGAAATCCCACTGATTCATCTGTACTTCTTTGTCTCAGCTATTGAGATAGGCATTGGATAAGGAAGCCCTGCCACTAGAGATGAAGTTCTGCAGTGCTATCAGGTGTTACTCTATAGCTGTGTTTTCTCATCCTGCTCAGGCTGATTTGTTTTAAAGGCTGAACCAAAATAACCTGCTTCTGCTTGCTTATTTTCTCAAGCTGCTTTTATTTACGTGTCTTTTCTTTGTTTGTTTGTTAGGATTTTTGGTGCAAGCGAGGACAATGAGAAGGTTCTTAAGACCTGGACATGATCCAGTAAGAGAGAGACTCAAGCGCGAACTCTTCCAGTTTAACAAGGTACAGTGCTATCCTTGAACTTCAAGAGATATGTATACAAAGCAGATCAATCCAGAGCCATTGCACAGTATAAAGGGAAGGAAAAACTACTTGAGTGTGGGTGGAAAAGTTAAATTTAGGAGAAATGGTTTGTTTTAGTTTTCTGTACTGTATGTTTTTTTTTTTTTTTTTTTCCCTCTGATGAACCTGACTAGTTTTCTTTATGCTTAAGAGCGTGTTTTCAATTCTGGCTTTTTTTTTTTTTTTTTAAGCAAAATGATGCTGTCTTGCAGCTGAGTGGCACTTACTGGAAGAAGAGATCTTTGCTGCAACTTTCCTTTACTCTGAGTGTTCAGCACTTTGTCCTGCTACGTGCTGTGACAGTTTACATTATAACTAGTCTTTGCAGTACCATTATAAAAGTAAATATTTTTCTTAAGGTAGACAGGTAAGACACAGTTTGTGATGCAGCTGAAGCCACAGTTCTTTGACTGTGATTATACTTGGGGTTATAAGTGTTCTGCTTTTTTTAAATGCAAATTTAAGTATTTGATAGAGATGTGGGACTACTTAGGACAGTACAGTGACCATGAATAATTAACAATAACTCACTATTATCTTAGTCTGATTTTGTATTGGGTTTTTTTTTTTTTGCCTTCTCTTTAAGAGGAGGAACTAGTAATGGCTGTGCTGGGTATCCAGCACTGTATGCATTCTGAGTTCTAGACAGGAACATGTAGTGCATTTAACCTTGTAAATGCTTAATATGAATTCATTGCTAGGCTAATGGCTGCTTACAAAAACCTTTGTTGATATTAGAAATATATGTGTAGGTTTTGAATTTCCAAAGTTTAAATGGAATTTTTCTGAAAAGTGTAATGGATGAATGACGTCAGCATAGGAAATAATCTCTTTGATTCATTAAAGTGGAAATTTGGAAGCTTGGAGACAAATGTTTTAATATAATCTGGTACTAAAACACATTACTTTCATGCACATTCACCTCCCACTGGGGAGATAAAGGGAACTCAAGGCTGCTTCAGACCTATTTTCTCCTTGCTACTATGAGGAAATGTTTGTGCAGATGCAGTAGGAATTTCAGTGAATGTAACTTCAGTGTTGTTTGCATTTAGCTGAATGTACTGTCTGCTTCAGAAGACATCACAGGGATAAGTCAAAATTGCTTAAAAGCATATAAAGTTGTATGTAAGATGGGAGAAAAAAAAACTTTGTTTTTTCAGAGATGTCTCTTCCTCAATAAGCTCTTTTCTTATGGGAATGTTTGGCTAAGCTTTACCTCCCAGAGTCAGACTAATTTTGGTGATGCAGAACAGGACATCTTTGAAAGAACAAACTTTTGCAGCAGAGGGAGAATTCCAGATATCTTTGAGCTTGGCATTAGAATTTGAGACTGTTTGATTCAGTCTTGAAGGTAAAAATGGCATCTTGTTTCTACGGGGGGTGACTACTTTGGAAACTTCCTAGTGATTTATTCATTGCAACTTTGCGACTAAAGGCTTTAGAAAATGCATTTTGCACTTCTAAGCCAAGCAAACTTGCTCTTTTATGACAAGAATTGGAAGGATGGACCAGTGCTTTCATATTACCTCCAGGGGCTTTTATATTATACCTTTTCCTTACATAAAATTTTCCAAGTCTTGTGTCCCCTGTTTCAGTATTTCCAGAGATGAAGAATCCTTTAAACATCTGCCCTTTGATACAGTAAGTGCCTGCTCATAGGTAGGTAGACTGAGAAAATTTGGGCAAATCAGGCCTCAGTTCTGACCTGTTGAAGGTTGTGACTTCAAGGAGACAAAAATATTATTTTCTTGTTTAATGCGCTATAAAAACAGTGAGCTGGTAAGCAAGTTTTATTTTAACACTTACTATTTGAGGCCTTTGAAACACTTTTTGTTAAGAACCTGCTTATTTGATGGGACAGTGAAGTTGCTAATTAGAGAAACCACACAGCATATTTACACCTCTTCAGTCTGACTGCCTCTGGTGGTAGGGACTCCATAGTTGATTTGTCCCTTAAAAGTACTAGGGATTCCTGCTCTAATTTTATTGCTTATACAGAAGTTGAATATGACCATATAATGCCATGCATGCTGTGGACTCTGGCCATACTGACCTAGTAATGGATATATTTATTTATTTGGTTATTTTTAATCAGTGTTTGATGATTTTTAGGGTGGTGGTGGCTTTCTTTGTTTCACTCCCTCAAGTTTTGACATCTGTGATCTTCTACAGCTTCCTTCTTATATCTGTTCCATACAGGAGGTAGTCAAAATGGTTTTAAAGGACTGACTGGGTACTGGACTAGCTCTTCAAATTCTCAATTAAGTTGTGTTTGTTTCAAGAAACATCTTCCTAAGTTCTTCTAGTCACTTAGCTTTGCATACGTTTTTCTGTATGACTAAGAACGTCCCATACTTTTGTAAACCTATTGCAAGAATCTGTTTTTAGCTCAGTGGATAGAATGAAGAATACTATATGAATGCTTGGCAGTCTAATTCTTTAAGTTTGTCCTGCTTTTAGAAGTAGCATTTGGATGCCTTTGGCTAAGTCCAAGCCCCACAGAACAGACACATCTAGGCTGGCGCCATCAGACTGGATGGCGGGTAAACAGGTGAAACAAACAGCCTGTCTTACAGTTGAATGCTACCAAACTGTGAACATTGTATTTAATTTGTGGCTTTATTTTTTTCCCCCTTATTTTCAGTCTTCTCAACTCTTTGCTAATGGAGGTGATGGATAGCTTATCTTAAATACTGAATTAATGTTTATGCAAAGAAGATTTAACATGCTGGTTTCATTGTTTCTTCAATGAAGAAATGTTTCTTAGGGCAACAAAGCTGGTGAGGGGTCTGGAGCACAGGCCTTACGAGGATTGTTCAGTCTGGAGAACAGGAGGCTCAGGGAAGACCTTACTGCTCTCTGTAACTACCTGAAGGGAGGTTGTAGTGAGCTGGAGGTCGACCTCTTCTCTTGTGTAACAAGTGACAGGACTAGAGGGAATGGCTTCAAGTTGCGCCAAGGGAGAGATTCAGGCTGGATGTTAGGAAATATTACTTCTCTGAAAGAGTGGTCAAGCACTGGAATGGGCTGTCCAGGGAGGTGGTGGAGTCACCGACCCTGGAGGTGTTCAAGGAACGTTTGGATGTTGTCTCATTTAGTGAGAACTATTGGTGATGGTTGGACTGGATGATCTTGTAGGTCTTTTCCAACCTTCTGTGTAAGGTTGGTGATTCTGTGATTCAAATGACATGTTAATAAATGTACAGTGCATGTATTGCCTGTAGTTGGTTTGTCACAAAACAATCTGATAGAAACGAAATGAGGAAGATGGCACTGAATTTCAGTGGCACAGTTTTAGAGTGGGTTAGGAACAACTGTTAAGCTTGTCTGCATTTTTCCTGCAGTAAATATGATGACTGACACTAAGCTTTTCTATTAGTTAATTCTGCTGAGGCTTACTGAGTTTGACAAATCTATAGCTTGAGAAAAATGAAAATGAAAGCTCCTCGGAGAAACAAAGGCCCTCTTGAAAAGAAGGGCATGCTTTGTCACTCTGGTTTCTCATTTCAGTTCCGCTGAAAGGCTCCTTTGTAACCTCTTTGTGTCGTGTTGCCCCCCCCCTCCCTCTCACTCCCCTTGCCAAGTTTACCTGCTGAGCAGGTGAAAGGGTTCACTGATGAAAGCTGCATTGAGATGAGAGAATGAGGCTAGCCGAACAGTTTGCTTGATGAGATTTAGCAAAGAAAAAAACAGGTCCTGGATTTTAAATAAGTGCAAGAAAAAGGTCTGGATTAATAAGTACAGTGAATGTGAATGCCTTGCCTTTGTGGTGTTGTAGATAGCCTAGAAGCCATTCTGTCTTATGGGCATCTTGATTGAAGATTCAAGGCTACCAGAAACCATTAGTATGGTTGCACAATTGCTTATGGAGTAAAATCATAGAATCATAGAATGACCTGGGTTGAAAAGGACCACAATGATCATCCAGTTTCAACCCCCCTGCTATGTGCAGGGTCGCCAGCCACTAGTCCAGGCTGCCCAGAGCCAAATCCAGCCTGGCCTTGAACCCCTCCAGGGATGGGGCATCCACAACCTCCTTGGGCAACCTGTTCCAGTGTCACCACCCTCTGTGTGAAAAAATTCCTCCTAATATCTAACCTAAACCTCCCCTGTCTCAGTTTAAAACCATTCCCCCTTGTCCTATCACTATCCATGCTCGTAAACAGCCGCTTCCCTTCCTATTTATACGCTCTTCTCAAGTACTGGGAAGCCACAATGAGGTTTCCCTGGAGCCTTCTCTTCTCCAAGCTAAACAATCCCAGTTCCCTCAACCTTTCCTCATAGGAGTGGTGCTCCAGCCCTCTGGTCATCTTAGTGGCCCTCCTCTGGACCTGCTCCAAGTCTTTCCTGTATTGGGGGGCTCCAAGCCTGGATGCAGTACTCCAGGTAGAGTCTCACAAGAGCCGAGTAGAGGGGGACGATCACCTCCCTTGCCCTGCTCGCCACTCCTTTTTTAATGCAGCCCAGAACACAGTTGGCCTTCTGGGCTGCAAGTGCACACTGCTAGCTCATGTCCAGCTTCTCGTCCACCAGGATCCCCAAGTCCTTCTCTGCAGGGCTGCTCTCTAAGGAGATCTTCCCCCAGGCCCACTTCTCCAGCCTGTCCAGATCCCTTTGGATGGCTTCCCTTCCCTCCAATGTATCAACTGCACCGCTCAGCTTGGTGTCATCTGCAAACTTGCTGAGGATGCTCTCGATGCCATTGTCTATGTCACTGAAGATGCTGAAGAGCACTGGTCCCAAACCGACTCCTGAGGGACATCACTTGTGACTGGCCACCACCCTGTTGTAGAACCACTGATCACAACCCTTTGGCTGCATCCAGCCAATTCCTAATCCATCAAACAGGCCATCCTTCAAATCCACACCTCTCCAATTTAGAGAGAAGGATGTGGTGAGGGACCATGCCAAAGGCTTTGCAGAAGTCCAGGTAGATGACATGCACCGCCCGTCCACTGAAGCTGTCACACCATCATAGAAGGCCACCAGATTGGTCAGGCATAATCTGTCCTTGGTGAAGCCATGCTGCCTGTCTTGAATCACCTCTTTGTCTGGTGTGTGCCTTAACATAGCTTCTAAGAGGATCTGCTCCATGATCTTCCCTGGCACAGAGGTGAGGCTCATTGGCCTGTAGTTCCCCAGGTCTTCCTTTCTCTCTTTCTTAAAAATGGGAGTAACATTTCCCTTTTTCCAGTCGCTGGGGACTTTATCAGACAGCCATGATTTTTCAAATATGATGGAGAGTGGCTCAGCAAACACAGCAGTCATCTCTTTCAGAACCCTAGGCTGGATATCATATGGCCCCATGGACTTGTACACGTTCAATTTCACGAGGAGGACTCAGACTTGTTCCACTGTTAGCTGGGACAGAAACCACTCCCCGCACCTTCACCTAGAGGCTCATGGTCCTGGCAGACATGGGAAGCCTGACCAGCCTTAAAGACTGAGGCAAAGCACTCATGGAGTACCTCAGCTTTTTCTGTCTGAGGAAGCCAGCTCCCCGTTACCTTTCATCAGAAGGGGAGCACTCTTCTTGGCCTGTCTCCTCCTGCTATGTACCTGTAGAACCCCTTCTGGTTATCTTTCACATCCCTTGCGAAGTTCAGCTTCATCTGTGCCTTGACTTTCCTAATCCTTGCTCTTGGACGAATAGTCACTGCAGCTTTTGCAAATTTGTCAACAGACTTGGAAGGAAGGTTTCTTCAAATCTTCTTTTAAAGGAAACTCTGGGCAAAAAGTTATCATCCTATTAGTAGGATTGAATGATTGAACTGTGTAACAGAACTGTTCAAAGGTCTAATATCTGACAGTTAAAGATTATACTGATTTGTATAATGTGTTTCCAAATAGCACATCAAAACCAAGATATAATTAAACCGATACTAAGTTTAGTGTTGACAGCATCCTAACACACAGTATAGGATTGTCTGTGTCTTGGTTTTCTGTTATAAGAAGGGTCAGTAGTAATTCTCATGTTCCTGGATGAAAGTAATCTCAGACTAAATGCAATTCCTAACTGACATTTCCTTGAAAATAACACCTGGTTCTGCTGGTGGTGTGACAGCACAGTGACTATCAGGAGGTTGAAATGAAAGCAGTGGAATTACAGTGGTCTCTCCCTACCAAATTCTTTGCTCTTTTGGGAGAGTGTGCAGTGGTGTCTGTTGTCCTGTCTTATTTGTGGTTAGGAAAAAAATTTGAATTTTATTCAGAGACTTGTACGTGATGGCTTCATACTCCAACAACTTTGCCAACTAGAAAACTTTTCTGTTACCTCAGTAGCTGTTGTCAAACAAAGAAATTCTTTGTAAATGTTTGTTTAGAAAACTGTTCTGTTTCAACTCTAAATTCACAGTTACAGTTCTGAATTTCATGAAGCCTCCACTAGGGAGTCTCGTATGCAAAGATGGGCAGAGGTTGGTTAGGCACAACTTCAAGTGGGGCATTAAGGAAAAAATGACTTCTCAAAATTTAACACCTAAGTTACCTTTGTTGTATATAAATGAATAAGGCAAGAGATGAACCTGTAACAAAAGGAAATAAATTCAGCACTCTTGGTGCCAGTAGTGCTAGTGTTAATTTACAAGCTACCGTTTTGCCAAGCATTATGAGTTGGCAAGGGAAAATATAGGAAATATTCCAATCTTTCCAATTTTTTTTGTGCTCTAAAATAGCTTATCTTCTAATATGACCTCCAACTGGGTTGGCCTGATGATTGAAAGAAAGGAGGTCTGGTTTTACGATTTAAAAATTACGACAGAATGGCCAGATTAAGTAGTCTGGGAGACTGGGATCAGGCTATCCTCCTACGCCTGTGTTTTTAGCAGGAACAGTTAAAGGGCATTAAACTGTTTTGAAGCGGCCTTTCAGCTGGGAGCACCTCAGGCTAATACCATGACCACAAAAATGAAACCGGCTTTATTTTTTTTAACTTCTGAAGAGGATTAAATTGGAAAATTACTATGCAGGAAATAAAGTCCAGTTCCTTCTATGCTGAGTAAACCATAAAGCCAAGTGATGTGGTAGCTCCGTCTCAACAAAATAATGTTAATGAGAATGGGAGTGAGGGCACAAGTGTCTACTTCTGTAGATGGAGGGTTCTCTGCTTATCACTTTTTTCTATGCGTGGTCGTTGAGCTGTTTTGTAATCAGTTCCTCTCTGTAGCTGCTCAGCTTGTCTTAGAAGAACATATTTTCTCAAAAGATTGAATTATAAGGATAACAGTGTTTTCTAGGGAAGCAGCTCTGTTTATCTTCAGGCACACAAAGCCGCCTTTATGTAGCTGTACATTGTTGAACACTTATGCATGCGAGATTTCTGTGGTCAATGACAAGAGCTGTACATGAGTATTTGTAGAAGCCTGACTGAGAGGTCTTACAAATGACTGCAACCTGTAAGTATGGTAGAACGTTTTGCCATAGTGTATAAATGCATCACCTCTGCTAATTGTGATGCATACGGCACACTCCAAATCTCAGTCTTGGTGCGATGTAAATTATACTTTGGGGAAGTCATTACAATCAAGCAATACACTGCTTCCCATGGTAGTCACTGGTCTTTTTTTTTTTTTTTTTAATTAACAAATGAATTTCTCTGAGGTATTAGTGCAGGCTTCTTCTCTTGTTGAAGCCTGATGTTCTTTCTGGTACCCTCAGACAATGAATATCAGTCGCAGTAGTTTTTTCTTGACTTTCCCCAAATCTATTTAGCTTTCATAGTGAGCATTGATGTTTATTCTGTACTTTATCATAGCTTTGCACCATTTTTTGATGTCAGTCAATAAGAGAAAGTCATGAAGACTGACTTTCTTAGAATTTAATAGGTAAAGCTGACTTTGCAGTAGGAAGTAGTTGTATTGGACTTTGAAATTATGCTGAGCAGGTGGCTTACAGAGGTAAAATTGATGTGGGGTGTTAGTGTATTCTGTTGACTGAGTAAGTCGTGCTTACACAGAGTTACAAATAATACAAAGAGCTGTTTGGGTTACTGTTTTCAGAGTATTGCTTTTTCATTTCTGTATTTCAGACTGCTATGCCATATTTAACTTTTTTTTTTTTTTATCTGTATACAACAATGCCATGAGACGTGCTCTTTGATCATGATTTTTCTTTCTCTTTGCTAGACTGTGGAACATGGATTTCCCCATCAACCCAGCGCGTTGGGCTATAGTCCATTTCTCCACCTTATGGCCATTGGAACACGGTCGGGAGCCATCAAACTGTATTCTTTTGAACAATTTCAGCAAGGTTTCTCTGGCAGCATAAGAATATACAACTGTGAAGGCTTTATAATAAGTTGCTCTAAGTAAAAATTTGCAAACACGGATTACTGAGCATTGGAACAGTTTGACTAGGTTTAAATTGATTTTGGTTTGATCAGAATGCCAAGAGCTGAACTATTGCTCAAACAGAAGTTGAGTTTGATGCTGATGTTAGAAGAAACTCTGCTTTTATTGTGCGGAAGGTCAGACTACATCTAGCCCAAGTTTAGCAATCCTTCACATTGTAAATTTCCAGATTGTTTAAATATTTGGAGCAGGCTTTCTTTTTTTTTCTTTTCTTTTGTTAAAGTGATTGTATTTCAGAGGTTAAATCTGAAGGCAGAAATGCATTCAGCTTCCTGTATTTGTGAACATATAGGCATTAGACCTAGACACTGAAAATGGTGACTTTTTAAAGCTAATGCAGTGAGGTCCATTTTGATTTTTTTGCATATATGCAAGGCATAGAGGTGATTCCTGTGGTGCAGTGCCAGCAAGGTATGCCATACAGCAGCCAGATTGCTCATCCCAGAAAGGAAAAGTTGGTATGCTCTCCACTTATGCTTAATCATTCCTGGTGCTGTTTGCGTTCAGAGTCTGGATTCGCATGCAAGCAGTAGCCATTTGTCTGTTGGTTACAAACAAGCAGTACTGTAGTGTCTGGGAAACCATTAAATATCTCTGAGGGGAAAAAAAAACAGAAGATTCAGAAAACGGGGTTCAGGCACCTCTTCTGTAAATTCTCAAAGGATGAAGTAAACTTCCACGCTCTCCTGCAGTCTGTTTTAAGCACACAAGCACATAAAATCAAAGTAGGCATATTTTTCCACAGAATCACAGAATAGCCAGGGTTGGAAGAGACATCAAGGATCATGAATCTCCAACCCCCCTGCCACATGCAGAGCCACCAACCTCCCCATTTAATACTAGACCAGGTTGCACAGGGCCCCATCCAGTCTGGCCTTGAACACCTCTAGGGATGGGGCATATTTTCTTTTTTTCCAGTTCAGACCATGACGAGTACAACATGGTTTCAAACTGATCTCTCTTCATCTTGCTAGCTAGCATGCTTCTTATCAGTTAACTGCAAATGCGGATATTCTTAAATACTTTAGAACCTCAACAAAGCCTTCAGATATGGTGCTCCTGGGGTGGAATTTGTGGGTTTACATGAAGAAAACAATACTGTAATGCAGATTCATTTTATACCTGACCAGGTGAGTGTATTTTCAGTGCCGCTGTAACTTTTGTAGACTTTTATTAAATATGCATTGAGTTTATTCCTGGTAACTGAACTCCTGTAATTGAGTTTATTCAGCTGCTGCTGGTCTGTAACGCTTATTCCAATATTCTGTGCTCTCAGCAGTACTTGTTGCTGTGGAGAAGCTTGGTAAAACTTAGAGTAGCTTTATTATTTGTAATTTAGTCGTTTATCTCAAGTAGTGTGGTAAGAATGGTAATAAGGCAGAGTTTTCCAAATGGCTGCTGGTTGTCTAACCACTTTCCCTTCCCTTGACTGTCAGACTGGTGTCTTGGCCATGTGTTTGGTCTGATGTCCCCAGTGTATCTCAAGTAGCCTGTTCTGAGAGGGATTTAATTCTTGAAGTGGTTTTGGGTGTCTATTTGCTTAACTAATGGTACATCCTGAAACTTTCATGGGGAGTGTTGTACCAGGTGTGGCTTCAATAGGCAAAATGCTTCAATTTGGACACAAAGCCAGCAGGGCGGGGCCCATGAAAGGACTCTGACACAGCTCTCCAGAATGAGGTCGAACATGAAAAATGCAAGTAGTGCGGTGTAGTAAACTGTATCAGCCCCACCCCAAGCTGGGATGTGTTGCTGCAAACCATGCTGAGCAAGATGGTGAACTAATACTTGGAGTTGCCTTACTGAGCTTTACATCCTAGGCTGGTCTTTTTCCAAAAATCTAACTTCTTATGTTCTCCCTCAGTGATAACCTGTGCCACTGTTGTTCTATAGATGAATGTTTTCAGCCTTTAGACTAATTCTTGTCTTCCCCCAAGTGCCTTGCTGTTAATCTACCAAGCTGCTGCAGTGCAGCTGAATGTAGTCTATGCGTGCGTATATATACCCACCACGTATATATATGCCCACGTACAAGCCCTGGTCCTGCTTTAGCAGAGAGAATTATTTACAGCAGCAACTTAATCTTTAGATTTTCTGTATTGTATTTGATGTTGTGATTCTAAAAAAAGGTATCGTGTGGTATTTTAGTGCCAGCTGGTGACATTACTAGATGATAACAGCTTGCATCTCTGGAGCCTGAAGCAGCACAGTGGAGCATCTGAGCTGTGGGAAGATCATCGCTTCACATTGAAAGGGCCACCTGGGTAATCTTCAAGAGTGGTTTAGCAAGGAAGAAAATTGTTATTATTTTAGTAGAGTTTGTCTTGATCTTACAGACTCTGTGATTCCTATGAGCTCATTAAAGAGGCACACTTAGAAACTAGCAAAAGTTGGTTAGGGCTCAGGAGACTACCTTTTAAGATTGTACCAATGTCAAGTGTGAGTTTTTGGGGCAAAAATTCTGTTTTTAAGTTTGATGTTGTATATCTACTTCTTTGTGTATGGGAACTGTAAATCTTAAGGTGAAGCACATCTATACATCTGTTAAGTCAGACTTAAATACCAATGTGATTTTATTTTTATTTAATCTTGCCAATTTTGAGGGAGCTATTTTTAGCTCCTTTGGAGACAGCTTTATAAGAGAGACCACTGTAAAAGGGCATCTGACTCTTTGTTCACATGCTTGTCAAAAGTTTTTGACGTAATTTACCTTAACACTAGAATTTGCCTTCAAAAAAGTATGCCTGGCTCAAAACCTCTGCCCACAAAACAAATTACATTTGTAAGCATCCAGTTGAGTTGTTGGTTCTGTCAAGTTTGGTAAACATAACCATCTTGCATGTAGCTAACTAGATACTTTACTTCTCCAGCTCTCCGCCAAGCGCTGCACAGATAACAGCTGTCCTTCCCCACTCCTCACGGGAAGTCCTGTACCTTGGCACAGAGAGTGGCAATATCTTCGTGGTGGAACTGCCATCCTTCGGAGTCCTGGAGGACAGGACCATAACCTCTGAGGCTGTGCTGCGGTGGTGAGCGAGCAGATAGGCGCTCCTGTGTGGAAGTGGAATCCCATGAGCAGGCATCCTTTGTTCAGATGTCACCTCCAGTTAAATGCTGGGGTCTTGCTGTTATATTATTCATTTTCCAAATTTGCAGGACTTCTGTGAAAGTAATTTTTGGTCCTGATGTATGTTAAGCAGTCATTTCAGTCCTGGTCATCCTAGTGCTGTCACTGTGGGGGTGCTGAACATGAGCTGACTATATAGTGCATATTGGGAGTTAATCTGCAAACCTTGTGCTCTGTTTGTTGTATGCGTTACAATCTTCGGATCCAGCCCCAGAACTCACTGTAAGCTTTGAGTGAAGGGGGTGAAATGCTGGATACAGGCAGGCTGTTTTGGCAAGCCTGGTTATAGGCCTTATGTAAGGTTTTTCTGTTTCTTGAAGGATTTACAAAAAGATTACACTTATTCTCCTCTGACTGCATTTTATTGCTTAATTTCTATCTTGTACTTCGGCTGTTATTACACTTGTATTGAGTTATACCAGAAATAAACATCTGTTTTCTCTTCTGCAGGATACCTGAAGATTACTGTAACAGACGATCATGTGAATTGGTAGAAGCCCTTCAGGAGCATCCTAAAAACCCTGACCAGATCCTGATTGGGTACAGCAGGGGCTTGATTGTTCTCTGGGACCGGCAGAATAACAAAGTGACACACCATTTCCTGGGCAGCCAGGTATTAACCCAATCCAAAGGCAGTTCTTATGGGAGGAAGAGCGCTCTCCTCTCAGGGCACTCTGAAGATAAGTGGATGCAGGAAGAGCCTGACAAAGCTTATTTCCCCCTTTCCCCTCCCGTTTTCCCTCGTCTCTCTCCCCCTCCTTTTCTTACTCTTAACTTGAGAGTACATCATTGTCTATTTCTTTTCAGCAACTGGAGAACCTCTCCTGGCAGAGGGATGGCAGTAAATTCATTAGTTGTCATTATGATGGAAGTTACACCCAGTGGCCAGTATCCAATGACAACAGGCAGTCTCTGCCTCTGGAAAACCTTGTGCCTTATGGTCAGTAAGTGAGATTTAGTTGTTGCACTTTCATTCAGGCTCACTTAGAGCCTATGTGGGATATTCACAATGGGTTGTCCCTAGTGTTTTATCCTGATGGCAAAAGGCAGAACTGCCATTTCAGTGGGTTATGAGCCTGGACTAATTGATTTCAATCCAGCCGTTTCTTGGATTTTTAAACTCCTTTGAATTGCTAAGTCAGTCTTGAACATGAAGAGCAAATGTGTTGAAGAATGTTCTTCCTTTATGAACAAGGTGTTGGTGATTGAGCTCATTGTTTTCGTTCAAGTGTCCTGTTTGACAGGAGTTGCTTGGATCTTCTGATTTGCAAAAACACATAAAATAGGGATGACCTCATTTTTCAAGTGTATAGAAGCTTTAGAAGCTCTCTATTATCTTTAACTTAATTTCTGGAATGTCTGTGTTTTTAACATTTTAATCATCTTCTGTACTCTGTTAGCCATCGGCAACAAAGTTCAAAACTTTCCCTGAGCCTAAGTGTTGTTTTCCTGAGGAGTAACTGTGATCCGCACGTTCCAGCAGACTTGTTGTCTGATGTGGCTTGGTCTGGGGAAGTTTTGTTTACTAGTTCAGGTGACTCTCCTTTTCTTGGTCACTGATCTGACCTAAGTAAAGCAGAATAAAGAACATCTTAAGTGAGGATGCATTTCTTCGATTATGGTAACTAGCTCTGTTCTCATAGGTCCTTTTCCGTGCAAGGCCATCTCCAAGATCTACTGGCAGACAACGAGGAATGGGTAAGGTTGTTTTATATTCCTTCATCCTTAGCTTTGGAAAGAAGTACTTAAAGGATACAATGTACAATACCATAAGAGCACTTCAAAGGAGCTTTTTAAGATGTAGGTTTTTTTTTTTTGTCAAAGTTTGACTTTGTCTTTGAAGTTGTGCTTGCTCCTTACCTTGGCATATGCCCTGTCTTTCTCTTAAGGCTTCCTTACATTATATTCCAAGGAGGGATGCCCCGGGCTAGTTATGGTGACCGGCACAGTATCTCTGTTATTCATGGCAGCCAGCAAATAGCCTTTGACTTCACATCGCGAGTGATAGACTTCTTTATCATCTTCAGTTCAGAACCTACTGCAGGTATGTGGTCATCACTGAAGAGCTAAAATAGCTGTGTACTCATTAGAAATCTACCTGGTGTAAGTAGCTTAGGAATTATGAAGAAGTTGAATTGTCTGGGGGCTTTTGAGATTCGAAGTGAGAGATTTTGTCCTTTAAAAATGAAGTGTAAAATACTGACAGAATGGATGGGCATTCATTCAAATATTATCTACTTCATTAGTGAGAAAAGATCTCTTAAGTTCATGTCTGCATAAGCAGGACACTGGATATAACCAGGTAGTAAAATCAAGATCTGAATATTGCTGTTTGAAAACAGCATTTCAAAGAAGGCAATAATTAAAAATAGAATTTACTCCCACTGAGAAACTGTTTCTTTTAATTACTACATGGATTTATGACTAGGCCTCTGGGTAATAAATCAGCAGAGGGGGCAGAACCCAGGGTCAGTATGTAGGGAATTTAATTTACTGACTGCTGGTGAACCTGAATGTAAACAGCAAAATACAAAATAGCACTCATTCTGCAACATATTTTAGTTTGTCAGATTTTTACTTCTGCTGAAGGACTTCTTTGTCTTTTCTTCCACTGTACCATGGAATTGTCAGGAGTTTTTCCCAAATGCTGATGTAGTTCTTGTTTGTGGTTAACTTGAAGAAACTGAAGGTAAAATTGTTATTTCAAGTTCCACAAATGTGCAATATTGGAAGTTGCATCTAGACTTGTGCAATTTTGTCTGATCCCTTTCAGTAGCTTGTAAGCAAATCTGCGTTGCTGAGTCTTCCCAGGTTTTCTGGTTTGCCTAGTTGAATATTTTCCAGACCTATTTGTCTTGCGTGCTGTGAGTGGTGATGGTGACAGCTCTCAGTACGTGCTGTGCAGTAGCAGGCCTTCAAGTGTGTGTAGGTTGGCTCCCTCTGGCTTACTGCATAAAACAGACTACAAATCTGGTGAAGGAATGTTGCTCCCTACTGGACTACTTTAGCAGACTTTCCTAAGTCATGAAATAGGTAGGGTGTTACTGAGGTGAACTGCTTGTATTGTGTATGTTTGTTATTTTAGTCTTTACCTACACAGGGATGCTTTTTATAAACATCTTCCAATTGTGCTGAACCATTAGTTTTGAAGCACTGTTTAGCTTTTTATCAATAAAGAAACCAGTCTCTTTCTATGAAGAAATAACATGCAGGAATTGAACTTTAAGTCCCTTTAGGATTAAGTAACTGAGATTAAAAGCCTTTATATTTTTACTTCCCAAGGATTGAAGCATCCAGTTAAACTATCTTCTAGTGACTACAGATAGGAGCTTCTACAGGGAGCTGAAGTTGTTGCACTTAAAAACAACAACAACAACAACAACAACAAAACCAATAAAATGAGGTTTCTGTTCTTGATGAGCTTTCTTCTGGCTGATTGCCTGAGCTAAGTTGGATGTACGTAGCTTGCCTTGTTTTCTCTTAAGCAGTCTTCCCTGCAATGGCAAAATGAAGGTATTAATTGTATACAAAACCCACTTAATTTAATAAGCGCAAAGCTCATGTGTTGCAGCATGGTGGTTAGTGGTGGCTTTCCTCTATCCTAAATATGCTGTGAAAAGAATTTTGAAAAAGCACTAATACTACTTTCTTTTACTTTTCATGGATGGGTGTATGTCAGTCATAGGGGAAAAAAAAAAAAACTAGCATGCTTGCTACTTTAGCAGCTTAAAATAGATGTTTGCCGTAAGCAATGAGCTCAGATATGTGCCTTTGTAGGGAAAATAATACTTTTAAAATAGTATATAAGGTTAACATTGGCAATAGTAGATATAGTGCAGGGCTGATCATGTATGATGTTATAGGTAATATCGTATCTGTCCTTTATTTAGAAGTTCACTGGGAACTGTGAATGAACGCGTAATAAAGCATCTAAAACTGAATGTAAATTTTTTTCTTTCACAAAGAAACTGAACTGATTAGTGCTGTATTATGGCTGTTGCCAGTCAGATGAAACTTGGGATGTCTAACTAATTGTGATGCCAAGTACTAATTACTTGAAATTAATTCTACTGAGTGAACAGCCTTGGTATGTGCTTGCTTATTGGCATGCATTCTTGCAAGTATATTCTGGGGGAAATGAAGTACAAGATAGTAGGAATTGTCAGCAAAGACCTGCAAGTTGGCTTTTGGCTCACGTTGATTACCGCCCCAGACCATTGCTGTGACAACACATTTAGAGCTATGCATTGACTTAAATTTCCTCTAGATATGTTGTTATTGGATCCGTGTTTTTGGTTTTTCCCACTATTTATTATAGTGGCTATCATACATGTGCTACCATAATACAGTCCTTTCAGGGTAAGTTTTTTCCACTTGGTTACAAAGAAAAATCTTCTTGATTGTGTCAGATGTCACCTATAAGATTATAGTAATAGATTTCTTTTTAAATCTTGTCTTATATATATATATATATATAAAAATATATATATACATTGTATGATGTGCACGCTCTTTAAAAAGTGCAGAAAATGTGGCACAACACTCTAGAATCAGGGAAAACTGAGGAGTAAGAGAGCTGAATTGGAAACTCTCCTCAGCTCAGGCAGAAGAACATTCTGCAGAACCCAAGGCATTACTGTGTTTAAGCAGCTTACCTTAGATGAACTGTGGTTCTAACAACCACATGCTGGGCTGTATGCGTTTCTGTCCACCGTATGCTGTTAATTAGCTGCAGGTAAGTCTAGAGTTCTGGCTGTCTATATCTGTTGTGGTGTGTTTGAACTTGTGATGTGTAGCCATGGATGTTGCTAACATTTCATTTTATTCTGCAATGAGGTAAAGAAACATAATCTTTAGTGTCTTGAGATTTATTAATATTAGTGCCTTAATAGGCCCAGTAAAAACAGAAACATTTAGTGGTATTGCCAACAAAAACATGTTTCTGTAGAGCTCCATGGTTGCAGTTTTAGTATAAGACTTGCCAGAAGCTTGTTTATATTAATTTTGGGTAGTAATTTTTGTCAACATCAATGAATCTTGTTTCTGCAGAGTTTGATGACCCTTCTGCTATGGTGGTGCTGGCAGAAGAAGAGCTGATAGTTATAGATTTAAAATCTGCAGGCTGGCCAGCAGTCCATCCTCCGTACTTGGCTTCTCTCCACTGCTCAGCCATCACTTGCTCACACCATGTCTCCAACATCCCACTGAAACTCTGGGAGAGGATTATTAGTGCTGGGAGCAAGCAGAATGTTCACTTCTCAAATATGGTATGGCAGCTTTAAAGGTACATGTGTTCCCATATATTTAAGAAGAGCTTGACTGCTCATTATGTGGGTGATCTGCACTGTTGAGTGCATGTGGACGGATGAGTCGTCAGCAGACGTCCTGCTTCTTAATAGAGTTGAGAAGGGCTTTTTTTCCAGAGCACTACCAGCAGTTACTCATGCTGGGGTATTAAAATATGTTATTTTTTTCAGGCTTTGACAAGCTAGAAGGGAAATCTTAGTGTTCTCAGCTGTCTGTTATAACAAACTTCTCATTTAGAAGCATGGAGCTTTTGGCATAGCTTCTTGAGGAAATGTGAAGAGTGTCTTATACTGAAAAGCACAGCTGGCATCAGAACATCTAATCCAAACAAAAGCTATAGCAGCAAGAACTGTTTCACTTCCATTTGCACTGAAGTTCATACTCTCCTCCTGACTGATATTCTCTCCACACTGTCACTGCCTAGGAAGTCACTGTCTTCTCTTAATGTGTTTGTAGCCATGGCCAATTGATGGTGGCACCAACATAGCTCCTGATCCTCCTCAGAGGGACTTGCTTCTAACAGGGTATGTACTTATAAAAAATAACAATAAAAAAATCACGGAGCCATTTTTCAATTGTTTCTTGTCCTTTGAACTGAGGCTTTCATGTAAGATTAATGTCTGCTTATTTGGTAGAGAGAAGGCTGCAACTTCACAAATCTCCAAGCTGGGCTTGCTAGCTTTATAATGCTAAAATCTTCTGCTTGTGAGCAAACAGGATGTGGCATCCACAGATTATCCTATAATGTTGTTTTATTTGTGATCCTGAAGAGTTAGTTACCCATTCCACCTCACAAACACCAGTGTAGAAGTGCAGGCAGTAATCCAGATTGGTTCAGAGGGAGCAATGTAGATACAGAACTTAATCATGCAGGTTATGAAGCTTTTTTTTTCTTCATATAGGCATGAAGATGGCACTGTGCGGTTTTGGGATGCATCTGGTGTCTGCCTACATCTCCTTTATAAGCTAAGCACAGTGAGAGTGTTTCTCACAGATGCTGATCCCAATGATAATATGAACACAATGGGTGAGGATGAATGGCCTCCTCTTCGCAAGGTAAGATAGCTGTTGCTTGTGGAAGCTTTCTGAAAACCTGAACAGTTTTGATTTTTGGCATAATTAATGCACCTGCAAAGTCTACCTATTGTGTATTCTCTCACCTAGGTTGGTACATTTGACCCTTACAGCGATGATCCTAGACTTGGGATCCAGAAGATCTACCTGTGTAAATACAGTGGATACTTGGCTGTAGCTGGTACAGCAGGGCAGGTACTGAAATAAACCTTATTTTTAGTGCAGATTGTCTCAGCGCAACTTGAAGATACGTTAAAGTTGGAAACGCCTATTTCTGTAGCAGTACATTGGTTCAGTTGCTGGAAATGTTTTTTGTAGTTCTCTACTTTCTCAGATCTGTCTTTCAGATTTTATTTAACTCCTTATGAGCTCTGAGAAGTGCTCTGGTTTCTCAGCTGCTTAGAGGGCCTGCAGCTTGGAGGACTGCTTGAATAATAGAAACTGTAGCAGAACTTGTCCTCTTTCTTTCAGGTACTGGTGATGGAACTGAATGATGAAGGTGCAGAACATGTTGTTGATCATGTTGAAGCAGATCTCCTGCAGGACCAAGAGGGCTATCGATGGAAAGGTCATGAGAAACTGAAGACTCGAGATGGACCTGTTCAATTTGAAGCTGGTTTTCAGCCATTTGTCCTTGTCCAATGTCAACCACCAGCTGTCGTCACCTCATTGGCCCTTCACTCTGAGTGGAAGCTTGTGGCCTTTGGTACTAGTCATGGGTTTGGACTTTTTGATCACCAGCAGAAACGACTGGTTTTTGTCAAGTAAGTATCTTATTTTCTGAGTAATCCCCTGTTCATGATGATGTGAAATTGCTAACTGAGCATGTCATGAGAAGAGAGATCTTGAGAGCAATCAGTATAACAAGCCCTGTCTCAATTCTCCTTGAAGATCTTCAAGAACGTAGACTTATTCTTGTACAGCCATTTGTGTATATCCTGTTAGACTCTTGGGAGTGTTTGTCACCCAGTAGAAACTGACAGTGTGTCTTCCTCCTTTCAGATGTACACTTCATCCCAGTGATCAATTGGCTTTAGAAGGCCCACTGTCTCGGGTGAAGTCCTTGAAAAAGTCCCTCCGTCAGTCATTCAGGCGGATTAGAAGAAGCCGAGTGTCCAGTAGGAAGCGACGAGGAGGTGGTGGAAATACTTCAGAGGTGAGGGGTTTGCTTTTTTGGGTTCCATCTGCTTACGACATAGAACATGTAGGCTTCTGACTTAGACTGCCTAGAGCAGGAGATCGTTTACATACTGTTATCTATTGGTATGTAAGGGCAAAAATGTCTTACGGTGCTACTACCTATTAAATAAAAATAGAATTTTAGTGAAAATATACTCTTCTCAAGTTGAACCTATGATTCAGAATATATCTGATCACTGTTATGAAGGTGCTTTCCCTTTCTTTTGCTGCTGTTCTTACTATTTCACTCTCATCCATATGTCTCCTCATCTTGGAAGACACACGAAGCAAATGGCAAATTTGACCAAGGCATATTACAGGAAATGGAACTGGCTCCAGTCCAGCGAAAGATTGAAGCCCGATCTGCAGAAGACTCTTTCACTGGCTTTGTGCGCACCTTATATTTTGCTGATACCTTCTTGAGAGACAGTGAGTAGAAAAGACATCTCCTTTCTTCTGGATAGTTTTTTTCTCCTTTTGCCAAGGAATGCATTAGGATCTACTGCCTGGAAATTTCAGTGCCTTCTGTATCCTACTTTGTGTTATACCAAAAAACTAATATTGAACAAGAGCATCTGTTGTCATGCAGAATTGTTATCTAGCCATTCTGGCTGCTGGCTAATCCAACGCAAGTAGTAGTTTATCTTTCGATGCAGTCTGTATGTATGGTTTTCAAAGGTGATAGAATGACTTCTGGCTTGTGAGTATAAGCTTTTCCTTATCTCATTGCTTTGAAGTTCATCCTTGCCCCAGCAGAGAATTTAATTTTGCTGAGAGTGATTGGTACTGTGCATCAGAGCCAAAGCTGATACTGTGCCTAGGTTTTCCTTGCTCATCCCTGATAAAAATGTGAAAAATGGATGCAGTATTTGTTGTGAATGATGGAAGCACCATTCTGTTCCTTTTGCTCGCATGCTGTGTTCACGCTTCAGAGCTTCTGACAGAGGCATATTGGAAAGAGAAGTGCTAAGAACCTGTAGTTTCCCTGTCAAGCCTGCCCCTAATATAAAACTATTTAGGATGCAAACAAAGGGAGGATGTAAATAACTTGTGTGTGTCCAAGGTGGCTAGCTCACGAGCTCTCTTGTTGCTCTAGGTTCCCGCCACTGCCCATCCTTGTGGGCAGGCACCAATGGAGGTACAGTCTATGCCTTCTGTTTACGTGTTCCACCAGCAGAGAGAAGGATGGATGAACCTGTCAGGGCAGAGCAGGGTGAGTATGCTTTTTGAAAGCTAGTGTCCTTGTGGATCTGAGCTATCGCTTTTGTAAGTATGAGTTGCATGTCTTTAGCCACAGAAACAGGAAGGCAAAGTAGCTCAATTACTGCTGTTTGAGAGTGGAGCTAAATGAAGCAGCATCTGAGATAGATGACACTACAGTAACTGAACTGCAGAGTAAGTGAACTGCAGTACTGTCTGATGTACTTTAGCTATATTTCCCACTAACTTCAGAAATCTAAACTTACATCAGCTGCCACTGAAGTTTAACATCAAGCCACAGTGCGCATACCTTATTTTGACAGTTCTACCTGTTATCTTTATGGTTACTAATAATGGTTACTGTTTAACAAGAACCATTTATGTTCAAATATTTTTTTTAACTCCCAAATCTTTTTAGTCAGTGTTTCTATGGAAATGTTATATAGGTCTCCAGCTCTAAGAGGAAGTGTGTGAGGTTTTTAACAGCGTCTCTGTCTACACTCCTGTTATCTTTTTGTTTTTCATCTTGCTTGACTAGCGAAAGAAATTCAGCTGATGCACAGGGCTCCTGTTGTGAGTATACTTGTCTTGGACGGGCGCAACATACCTCTCCCGGAACCTCTGGAAGTAGCACATGACCTTTCTAAGAGCCCTGATATGCAAGGCAGCCATCAATTACTGGTGGTATCCGAAGAGCAATTTAAGGTGAGTATCATTCAGGTGGTATGTATGGGCTTCTGCCTAAAATCTGCTAGAGTCCTGCACAGTGTTCAGTGGCAGGAGAACTCTTGGGAGTGCTTATTCATCAGTACTGTTGTAACACTCCTGGGGTGACGTTTTTGTTTGGTATAGTCCATGAATTAGGTGTATAGTGACAAAGTAGGTGTGTGGTTCTGCATAACGATGTGCATGGTGGGCATATGCATTTTATTCCAATATTTTTAATACTCTTCAGATGAGGTAGCGTCTGCTTTTGGGAAATAGCTTTAACTGTGATTAGTTAGTTGGTTGTAATGCTACACAGCAGCAACAGTTGGTAGGTGTTTTTATGAAGTTTCTTGTTTTGGTATGCTAGCCAGTCAGTGTAGAGGAGAAGGCTTTAAGTAGCTTGCTGTAGGCTTTTAAATACAGAAGATTGCACAGTGTAAAACCCCCCTTTTTTTTTTCTGTAAAAATTTGTAGCCAAATGTGAAAGGATCTTGAAATAATTAGTAGAGAAATGCAATTTGCAGCCTGAAGAGTAAAACCCCCTGTTATCAGAACAAGCAGATTCAGAACAGAAGCAGATTCTAACACTGACTCTGGCAGGTTACTTGTCCCATGAATGGGAAGCCAGATTGACTCAGATTACACTTGAGTGTATTCATTGTGAGTGAAAACACTGTTAAAGGAAGGAGCTGCACATGTCTTGGGGTGCAGCCGTGACCTTTGATCAGGAAGGAGAATCATTGTCTTGTTTCTGTTGACAGGTTTTTACACTGCCCAAGGTTAGCTCAAAACTGAAGCTCAAACTGACAGCACTGGAAGGCTGTAGAGTAAGAAAAGTGATGGTTGCTAACTTTGGCAGCTGCAAGACTGATGATTACAATGAAAATGACCTGGCTGTCCTGACTAACCTGGGAGACATTCAGATCATCTCACTGCCCTTCCTGAAGTTACAGATTCGTTACCCTTGCATTCGTAAAGAGGATGTGAGTGGCATTGCATCCTGTGTTTTCACTAAATATGGCCAAGGTGAGGCTTCTCCCAGAATATCTGACCCTACTGTGTGTTTGAAACAATGGAATAGTGAGTGTAGGGCTTAATGTTTAGAACTAGCTGTTCTGGGCATCGTCCTGGTGTCTGGAGATATGAGAGTGGCTCTCTGAACAGCAGGAACTGTAAAAATAGCTGCATTGTGTCTCCTATTACCTGTGGCTCAACGCTCAGGAATGTAAAAATTGTCATCCAACATTTTATGACTGTTGAAGGCTCATCTCTTCTTTGCAGTTCAGTTTTTACATCTTTTTCTGCTACTTTTCAGGAGTGTGAGCACTGCAAGGTAGTTATCTTTCAACATAATACTGCTCAGTCTCTAGGCTAACCAATCTTTGGGAAACTGAGGTAATGTCTTCCTCAATGATTCTACCTTATTTAAAGAGCAGGAAATGTAACTCCTTTCTGCCAGAGAGTACCCTTAGAATATAGAGTGGTGGTTTTCTTTTTTTTTTTTTTTTTTTTTTTTGCTAACCTCTATTTTCCTGGGTTTGAGAATTGCTTAAATCCCTTATAGGCTTCTATCTCATCTCACCATCGGAGTTTGAGAGGTTTTCCCTTTCTACCAAATGGTTAGTGGAGCCCCGGTGTGTTGTGGATGTGCCAGAAGTTTCAAGCAACAATCACACGCACAGTAGGTCTGTCATGGAGAATGCTTCACGAAAATCCAGGTAAAGACTGTAAAACTGGCATACTGATTGCATCTGAACATTGGGATCTGCTCCTGTGTTGCAGTTGATACAAGCAAGCAGTATTATGAGTTCTTTTGTCTCCCTTTCTATGTTGGTAGAAGCTTTTCAATGACAACATTTCTAGATGTATTGAAATGAGCAAATGTAACCTTCTCCCTGTTGGTTTTCCTGCTTCTGTACAGCTGCTGGGACAAAGCAGTCGAGCATTGGGAGTGGCTAGAGTCATAAACTCTAAGCTCTAGCTTGTGTGACTTGTTCTCCAACATTATCAGACTGACACCTGATTCTTGGAAACCTGGGGGGCTATTCATTGCTGAAGAAATTAAATTATTGCTCTGAGAGAAAATCTAGTGTTCCTCCTCTCAGAACTTCAGCACATAGTGGTAGACTATTTAGGTTCTCTTGGGTCCATAGAATTCTTTATCACCAACAAACAATTAAGTCCTTACTACATTCTTGATTAACAAGCCGTTTAGTTAATGTGTAGTGGAATTTCTTGTAGCTGCCAAGAAGATTCGTGAATTCTCTGCACCTACTGTCTCAGTCAGTGTTTGTTTTCTGTCACCTTTCCTTTCCCAGGTGTTCAGGAAGAAGTTCAGGTGACTATGGAGAAGATGGTAAGTAAAAATTATTGTACTCAGTACAGCATGATGACGTGTAAATTCTTCAAGTACTGTAGCAATAGGGAAAGATGTTATTTTCTGCTTAAGAAAAGGGAAAGTAAGAAGAGAAATTAGGGAAGGATTCTGACCTGCCTGGACACAGCAGTTACTAAGGTAGATAGGGTGTGGCAAAGCTGCCTAGAAAGGATAGAACATAATTTTTGCTGGAAGAGACTGTAAGAAGATGAATCTGCAATTACAGATTGTATGTTTTGTTAGCTGAATAGTCTTGCTGGAAAAAAAAACCATCTCCGTATGTGAGAGGCTTTAAGAATTAGTTATGAAGCATTCATTGTAGTCAACAGGTACTTAGTGAGGAAAAAAATCAAAACAGTTCTATTGTGGGAATGTAAGTATGAGTAGTAGCAGATATAACTGCTTTAAGCCACTTTCAGATCACCCAAGAAAGGTAGCAGTCATAATCCTTTCTGAGGATCAAGGCTCACCAAATACCCCAAAGGGGGTGATCTCTGAGTAGGTATCCTTCCTTTGAGGGCTGCCAGCCTTTAAATGAGCTTAGGGAGAGGCAGACCCAGGGTCACCCTTTCTGGTCCCACAGGTGAATTGCTTCCATCTGTGCTTGCAGGGCTGGCTATGCCCCTTCACCAGGTGCTCAATCACTGGTTCAGGCTGTGACCTGACGGTTTTCATACAGGAAAGGATAAATGTTTTTAGATCAAAGCTTTTTTTCAACTTTTTTGGTTTTCTATTTTTTAATTTTTATTTTACTTTTTTTTTTTTTTTTTTTAAGAAAGGAATTCTGGAAGGCTGATGGATCATGCCTTACTCAATGATGAAAGTGAGTGAAATGAAATCTTGCTAAAATCGAGGCATCTGCCTTTCTTGATGGGGAAAGAAGAAAGTTGCTGGGGATTTTGAGTTCCAGCCTTCAATCCTAAGTGATCTGAAGTTACGCGAGACTGGTAGAAATACTGTGTTTGTTTTCCCATGAGTTAGAAAAAATAAGGGGTTAGGCTGATAGTCGTGTCCTAAGGCGGGAGTTCTTACACTTAGCTGCATTCACCACAGTGTTAAGAGAAGGACCTTTACTTTCCAGTAAGGCTTGTGTGAAATGACAGCTGGAATCAACTGTTTATTTTAGTTCTCATGTACACCATTGCTGGTAACGCTTCATCTAGCACTAGCTTTCGTCCTTTATGCCAGCCTATTCAGTAAAAGCCCATACTGCTGAAGGGGAATGATATTATAAGGTTTGACCTTCTGTGGAAGGAAGCAAGTTTTACAGGCTTCTCTGCTGGGAGGTGGAATGCAGCTAGTCTGCTGCCTTGAAAGCAGATCTCTGCTGTCATAGCTCACTGTTTTAACTCTCGGCTTTCCAGAAGTCCTGAAGGAGATCCAGAGTACTCTGGAGGGGGGAAGAGGGTGAGTATCTACCAACTTCTGTTTCTAAGGGTGGGGGTGACAAGGGAGGGCATTTCTAGTGACAGTAGGGCAGTGCCCAACAAGAGATGGTAGAGCTCCTTGTGCTAGAGCCTGTTCGTGTACGTGTCCCATGGACTGTCAAAGGGAAGAAGAGTTTGAGAGATGCTGGTTCTTTTTCACATGTTGTCCCAATATATTTATATATTTTTTTAATAATGAATAATGCTTTGTCTCTTTCTCTCCGAAAAGCAGGAGAGATCACATTCCCACATCCCAAAGGAACAGGACTCTGACTATTCGCATACAGGTTTATATTTGTGTCAACCCATACTGATCTAAGGTCAGGCCACATGGGCTTAATTGGCCGAGGATGGGACTCTGGAGTTTTAATCCTGGCTTGACACTTGTCACTTGGACATATTCAGTATCTCTCCTCCCATTCTGTCTGTACAGTAGAGCTAAGCTACCACCACGGGTGCGGGGCTTTATCTTGTATCCTTAGAATACTGATGTTCAGGTGCCAGGGGTTACAGAAATGTAGACAAAGGACTACTATTTGCAACGGATGCAGGAAGCTTGGTGGGATTGGTAACTGCTGGTGCATAAGGATAAGTGACTGCCTGACATGCTCTGCTCTGCGCACTTGCTCTGGACACTACTTAATCCTGGTTTTCTGTCAGCAGCTGGGAGAGAATGTCTTTGTACTGCATCACAGTAACAAAACTTATCTTGTGTCATTGCAGGAGCTTTGCAGAAAGAAATTTGGCAAGAAGTCCAGTAGGACACAGACTAAGTAATGGAGGAGGTAGGTGAGGCAAAAGTTACTTAAGCCAACTGAAGTAGCAAAAGGAAAAACACAAAATTATAACGTTCAGCTGATATAAATGGTTTGCAATAGTGCAGACCTCCATTCTGAATTTTCCAGGCTGGGAATCTGCTGGCTGTGTGTTGTAGTACCACTGTTCAGCACCTTATGTGCCGCACAAATAAATATGCTGGATCAGTTTTAAACGAATAAAGAAGAGTCCTTTGAAGGCTCCTTCGTGACTCTTAATGGGAAACAAGCATGAAAGGCAGCCAGAGCTCGCAGCAATAATCTGTTGAAACTTAGGACTGTCAAATAAGTGGATGCCTTTACTAAGCGGAACAGAATGCACGGGATGCTCTTCTTCCCTTTATGCTTGAAAAAAGGTTTGAATAGGGACAACAGCAGCATGAGTCTTTATTAATTATGAACACCCATTGGCAGAAGATAGAGGGAGAGTTATTATGCAGGACATTGTCCTTTAGAATAATCTCACACTTATATAGAAGTGTGTGTGCAAAGACACACATTCGTAGAGTTTTTGGGCCCAGTGTGAATTCTTGTAGTGACACATTGATACACATCAAAGGGGCCAAATACTTGTTTCTCTCATTAACTTTAAAATTCTGTTTTCTAAATGGCTTTTACGTTCTTATATCCTACAGCAGACTGACCAGAATTCATCAAGGACTTTTCTGGGATTGGATTGCGTGCCATAATACTACTGATTGGGCGAACCGTCCCTGGGGAGAGCACAGCAGTGTTCCCTGTATCACAGGCTGCTGAGCTGCAACTTGCATGCATATGCATGTCTGCCCTGGCCTCCCCTTTTAGTGCCTCGTTAGACATCTCTTGGAGCCTGCCTTACATTAGGACTGAAGTGGATTGCCAGGTCTAATGCACCACAAGCCTCTGAGTGCATCTAACTTTTAAATGTTTGCACATTTCTCTTTTCTACTGGGCTGGGTTTTAAATTATAAATACTACTGCGTTGGTGCAGGATTTTAATAAATGCGCACTGTTACCTCCAACTGGTATAAAATTTTTTTTTGTACCATTTTTTAAAATCATATGGGTATTTCAGCCTTAATGAACATTTTATAAATTTACTTAACAAAAAACAAAACATGAAATAATATATGCTAGATTCCTGTGACTGCTGTATCTGGTATCTGAATGAGTAACCTTGATATTTGTTTGCTGTGGTACTGCTAACTGGCTTCATGGATTTTAGTAGAATCTATTTTTGTAGCCGTTCAAATCAGAGGAAAACTAATTGAACCTGATTATTTTTCAACACAATGTTGCTTTTTTTTTTTTTTTTTGGAAATAAAACTCTGAATTCCACTTTGTGATCCTTGTCTGCTGTCATATCCATTCTTTGCATTAGCAATTCCTTTCATACAGGTAACAGGCTCATGCGTACTTACCCCTTGAGGAATGTGGAGCTGTTTTTTGAGCAGCAGAGACAATGAACACTCCTGCAGATTCAACAGCCTCATTAAGCAAGATGATTGCTTAGAGAAGATGTATGTGGCAAGCAAGTTGATTGTATCAGTGTCCTGCAATCTGTGCATTAGGTTGCCAGGAAAGAGCACTGGTTCAGATAGTAGTGCCTGGAAAGTCATCTGCTGGTTTGTCCTGAAATAACTTCAGTGATAACATGCAGAAGGGAGGAAAAGTTGATCTGACAGTGTTTCTGTGCTAGTCAGTCAAGGGACTATGAATTGAAGCTGTTGAAACTGTGTAGAGCAGCACTTCTTTACACTTAAAAATTTGATCTAAAAACACAGATTTGTTCCTTGTGCTTGACCTCTAATGCTGCTTGCTTACTTTTCCAGAAAAGAAAAAGAATTATTTTCCTGTATATTTCATGTAACTTGCTTACTGTTGCTTATTTTCTCACTGACTTCAGAAAGAAGGCTAAAACTTCCCAGACTGGATGCTGAGTTGTTGTTCTTAGCATAGTTTAGAAACCTGCCTTGGGAAGCCCTCTTACTTTAGGCACTCTTCTTATCTTCCTGAGCAAGATGGAGTGATCTTTAATTTCCTGGGGATAACACAGTGGCACTCATCTATTCTTCAAGAGAATATGGTTGAAGAGTTCAGGTGAGGTTTGGAGCACCCTTCCTTCTAGAAGTATTAGCATCTCCTTTGAGGCCTAATTTGGAGAGCCTGCTTTGTGATTGAGTGAGATCTGATGTTAGTTTCCAATTCCTTTTTTCTCCTAGCCTTGTTATTTCCTTGTTTCTATATCTGCAGAGTTGAGACTAACAGGAAGGTGGCCTGCTATACTCTGCCTCTTGTGCCAGACATTGATGCTGCAAATTTACAGAAAAGTATGTTTTAATCATTACCTTCTGAGTTGGTGTGATCATGTGCATCATTGTGGTGCATCTGGCTGCTTCTTTCTGTTCCTCACAGATGGACACAGATTCTAATGCAATTTCTGAGTATTTCGTTTGTTGGCAGGCTTGAGTTAAGTGACATAGTAGTCCTGCTCAGGGCTGAAGTGGTTAATATAATCTCTCCTCTTTTGGACTATGTAGCTTGAAAAATTCATTAACCCCCATTCTGCCTGAACGAGTTAAATATCAAAAATGCTACTATAATTTATATACCCCTAAATGAATTTGTTTTTAAAAATAAAATGGACTTTACATATCCAAGCTTCTTGTTATATTCTTGAGAACACAAGGCAGACTATTAATGGGATTGCAGCTAAGTTCTGTATTGAAATATGGCAGATTCTTGCTAGCAGTGCTTGTTTGAAACCTACAGTTGAAGGACTCACTGGAATAAGCTGCTTGATTTATTGTTGTGAGGAGTGGCATTAACAATTCTTTCTTAGAAATACTATGTTTAAAATACAGGAGAAAGAGCAAAGCAGGAGGAAGGCTAGAACTCACACTGACCTTTCAATTAAATTCTGAGCTGAGCAGGAGGAGACGGAAAGACTCCCGCATGACTTTCAAAACTAGTCTGTTTTTCTTTGTGCTAACAGAAAATTCCTACCACGTAAAATCAATAATGGAATGTTCATGAAGGATGCATTCTCCAATCAATGTCTCTAAACAGTTTGTGAATGTAACATGGAGAGGAAAAAAAAATCCCTCTGTATCTCCCTCTGTAATGGGAACTGTTAGGTTGTTGCCTGAACCTCCCTAACCTCATTTAAGGTCTGGCAGCTGCAATGGAAGTATCTCTACTCGAAAACTGCCTCCTTTGGAGCATTCGGCAATCCCTGACCCTCAGAAAGGGATAAGCAATTCCTCCTTTATTTTTGGATTGTGACCTCTACCTTTCTTGGGTGATCTAAAAGTGGTTTAAAGCAGCTATAATGTCTGCTGCTGCCTATCCTTACACCCGCCTTCAAGAACTGCCTTTTGAGTCTTGCTGTTAGCATTAATCTGCCTCTCAGGTGACAGTAATAATAGCAGCTTGTTTCTGATCAGAGCTTCAGCTGCTGCCAAAATCCTTGAGTTTTGTGTCTACCTCTATTTTTCATTTGAACTGCTTGTCTAGGATCTCTTAGGGGCTTGCTGTTTCCAAGAGGTAATTCTTAATGCTTGGAAGCACCTAGAGGGCTCATTGGCTGTTATTACTTTATTGCCAGTAAGGGTTTGGCCAGTGTTCTCCCTCTGTTGTGCTCTCTATGGGGTCTAGCATCATAGTGTTCTTTCACTGCAGGAGCTGATCTGCTGTTAACACTGGCTGCCAGTGCTTGAAAAAATTCCCCATAGCTATGCTGGCAGCATGTCCCCTAGCCCTTGCAGGCCTGTTTCTTTTCAGAGGGGAAAGTCTTGAATCCAAAAATAAGGTCAAAGCTTTCCACATTTGAACGCACAAATTTGTACCTGTTACAGGAGTAACAGGTAGGCTGAGCTTGAGGTAATATGCCTTCTTGAAACATGAGTTCCTTCATAGGGTTTGCATATTTCATGCCAAAATTCACTATTATAGAAAAGGGTCTGGTAGTTTTACAGACAAGTATATCCTGCTGTTTTAACACAGGTACAAGCAGATAAACGTATGCTGGTAAGTGAAGGAATTTTTTCTGCATCTGGATCAGTGCCTTATGATCTTGCCATATAGTCTAAAGTAAGGGGAAGCAGCAAAATTAGCTGCAGGCTGGTGGGTCTGGCCTGCACATTTAGGAGGAAGCTCACCATCAGCTCAGCTTACACGTGAGGTGAATTTTCACCAGGATGACAAACAGAACTTGTGCAAAGTTGTATGTATGCAAAAGATGATGATGCCTTAGAATGGGATACAAACACTATAGAGCAATAGCAGATTAAAATAAAATAATTGAAAAACTGGCTCACTCCTTCTGCCAACCAGTGATAGTTCAAGACTACAATCTCTACCTAGAGAGATGCTGCTCCCTCAGCTCATAACTCTTAAATGAAGATGAGGAGGGGTGGATCCTGCCTCCAACCCTTCTGCTCACTCAGGTGCAGTGCACGCACCTGAGCTCCTGGGTTAGCCACGCCTCCTCACCTGGTGCTCAACCATTGTCTCAGGCCATGACCTGGCAATTCCACTGCAAAAGGAAACGGGTGAGGAGTAGAGATGAGACTGAAAGAAAGGAGTGGCCTCTTTCAAGTGACAGTCATAAAGTCAATTTAGCTATAATATGAAACATTGCCTTCTCTGCTTGATTCTTTCTACCTTAATCTTTGCAAGTTTATTAGCTTCTGTGGGGATTATCAAATATCTGGATATACAGTGACGTTCGTTCCAGGGTCTCTGCCGCCACCACGTGGCTAAGCGCGGAACTGCACCGAAAGCAGGCGGAACCGGTTGAGTTTAGGGGAAGGTGGTGTTGGCTCGAAACCGGCGCACGCGTAGTGCGGGCTCGAGACTGGCGCATGCGTCGTAATATCTGGACACGGGTGAATGCGCAGTAATAGCTGCAGACTAGCGCATGCGTCGTAATAGCTGAAGACTGGCGCATGAGAAGTGCTGTTCTGAAACACGGCGCATGAGCAGTGCTTTTTTTTTTTTTTTTTACTGGCGCATGCGTAGTGCGGTCTCCAGACAGCCGCATGCATATCACTGTCTCGAGAAACCCGCATGGTGTTGACTCAAGAAACTCGCAGGCGTAGTGCTTGTCCCATAGCAGCACGTGCGCAGTGCGATTTATCCACTGGCCCATGCGCAGAGCGTTTTCTACGCAGACGTAGGCGAATTGCATTCACGAGACGAGCGCATGCGTACTGTTCTCTCGACAACGACGCATGCGTAGTACATACCCGAGATTGGCACATGCGTAGTGCAATTCAAAACAAGCGCATGCGCGGTGATGTTTTGAAACTCGCGCATGTGCCTTATGTACAGACGCATGTGTAGTGCTATATCAAAAGTAGCGCGTGCGCAGTGCTTTTTACTAAAACCGGCGCATGCGGAGTGCAGTACAAAGACAGGCGCATGCGTAGTGCCGTCTCCAAATAAACGCATGCGTAGTTCGTTTTCTATATTGGCACATGCGTACTATTGTCTTGAGGAACGCGCGTGCATAGCGTCTGCAGACCGACGCATATGTTATGCTATTCTGAAACTGGGGCAAACGAAATGCGTTCTCGAACTGGCGCATTCGTACTGCAGTTCCGAAATCGGCGCATGCTCAGTTCTCTCTTTTTAAAAGCGAATGCATAGTTCGGTGCTAACACTTAGCATGCGCAATGCGTACTCCAATCAGACGCATGCGTAGTGCGCTCTCGAACTGGCGCATGCGTACTGTTGTCTGCAGCGACGCGCATGCGTAATGTTGTCCCCAGACTGGCGCATGCGTAGCACTGTTCTGCAAATAGCGCATGCGTAGTGGGGCTCTCAAACCGGCTCATGCGCACAGCTGTTGTCAAACTGGCGCATGCGTAGTGCTGTTCTGCAAATGGCGCATGCGTAATACTGTCACGAGACTGACGCATGCGTATTGCATTTTAAAGAGTGGCGCATGCGTAGTACTATTCTGAAACTGGCGCATGCGGAGTGCGTTTCTCAAATCGGCGCATGCGCAGTGCTGTTCTCAAACTGGCGCACACGCAGTTCGTCTGTGTAACAGAGCATGCGTAGTGTGGTACTACCGCTAGCTCATGCGTAGTGCTGAGTCCAGACTGGCGCATGCGTAGTGCGGTCCTTACAATGGCGCATGCGCACTGTTGTCGACACACGCATGCGTCGTGCTGCTTCCAGAATGACGCATGCGTAATGAGTACTCGATAATGGCGCATGCGTACTGTAATCCCGACATGGGCACATGCGTAGTGCGTTCTCGGACTAGCGCATGCGTTCTGTTGTCTGCAGCGACGCGCATGCGCAATGTTGTCCCCAGACTGGCGCATGCGTAGCACTGTTCTGCAAATGGCGCATGCGTAGTGGGACTCTCAAACCGGCTCATGCGCATTGCTGTTGTCAATCTGGCGCATGCGTAGTGCTGTTCTGCAAATGGCGCATGCGTAATACTGTCACGAGACTGACGCATGCGTATTGCATTTTAAAGAGTGGCGCATGCGTAGTACTATTCTGAAACTGGCGCATGCGTACTGAGCTCTGAAACTGGCGCATGCGTACTGCGTTCTCGGACAGGAGTATGCATAGTCGTCTCCATACTGGCACATGCGTAATGTTGTCTCGAGAGACGTGCATGCATAGTGACAGCTTCTGGCTTATGGATCTCAGCAGTAGCTCCTTTTGTTCCCATCTCCCTGGCCTTGCCAGCAGATAAGAGGGAGTATGAAGGTGCCAACTTGTATCTTGTCTTCACCTACGAACAAGGTCAGCTTTCTCTACAAAAGATGAGTTTTACAGCTACAGCCACAAATATCAATTCTCTTAAAACTGTCAGGATACTTTGTTCCATCCCAAGATAATTCTTCACTTGGGGGCCTTTAGGTCCCCGTCACAGTCAAGGCTAAAATTACGGCTACATCCCAGACAGTTAGGCCCCTCCACTTCCATTTGTGTCTATGCTTTGGAAGGAATATCACTGAACCGGTCGTCCACAAACTGATCGCTCACCCAGATCTGAAGTAGTTGGTAGAAACAGCTGCTATTCTTAAGTTGTCAGGTGCGTGTCCGCTATTACCTGGAGGGCTAATCACAATAGAGAGCAGCAGATTCGCTGCACAGAGCGGTTAAAATGCTGCTTCCACATATCTGTGCTCAGGCGTTGTGCTGCCTGCAACACCAGACAACGTAGACAGCTGCAGTTCGGCGCATTGGCCACGCGGTGGCAGCAGAGACAACGGAAAGAACAATTCTGATGGGTTTAACGTAGACCCGCAGCGCAGTCCCTGACGATCCGTTCTCTCTTCTTGCGATGAACACAAAGTTAGAATTGGAAGGGGAAGTGGAGAAAGACGAAGAAAACAGGGAAACTTCTCCAAACCCAGGAAGGCTGTGCTAAATGCTTATGCTAAGTGCTTTAAAAAAATAACAAAAATATCAAATTCATGTGGTGATGGATTTTGGGTTTTTTTTTGGCCAGTATCTTTTACATTGTTTTAAAAAATTCACATACCACAATCTAACTGCCCAGCAAATTTAATGATAGTGAAATGACAGCACGTTAGCAGAAAGCATTGAGCCATATTCGTGTTCACTCAGACTCTTTCTTGTTCATATTTTAATGTATTTGTTTTCAAATACCCTTCTTGCACTCCAAAAGTTTCATTTTTGGCTTTTTATTCTCTTTAATGCCATAAAATTGATAGTTTTAGACCCTAGCAAGTCTACAGGCACACACTGCACAAAGGAGCAGCTTTGAGTTTCATGTGGACCATCATACTGTTTCCACAAAGATTAATGAAAACTGCAGTTCTCCACTTAAGTTTACAGATGGAAAAAATTAATTCACCTGCATAGAAAGAATCAGTGTGTCACAGCTGCCTCTAGAAGACGGTGGAAGAGTTGTGCAGGTCTATCAGGCTCAGCTGCAGCTTTTCATCTTCCCTTCTCTGGTCCTGCTGCACCTGGAGAGACTGCAGAAGGGCACAGGGTATACAGATCCTCCCCAGCTGGCTGCAGTAGTTGCTCCTGCCATAACACTCTTTCAACCCCGACCATTCCATTTCACGGATTGGAGCCCCGTGTGGCAGAGGAGAGCTGCAGGCAGAAGGAAAACAGGGTGGTGGAACTCCTCCATCCCGCTGCCAAATGTCATCTCTGGCATTTTGGGGGTGGGCAGGGGACTGTGGGAGCACCCTTGGGGTTCTGTGCAGGAGGGAGGGAAGTAAAAGATGCAGCTGCAGGCAGCAGGAGCTGGGCTGGAGCAGTGAGTCAGGAACAGTTCACTGTCTGGGCACATAGAAGAAGCTTGTCCAGCTGAGCGCCCATCGCATGCGTAATGAGGAGTCGAAAACAAGGCACGCGTAGGTGTGTACTCGAAAATGCTCATGTGAAACGATCGTTGCACGTTGCTGCACGCGCAGTGCAGTACCAAGCGAAGCGCACACACACAGCGGTTCCTGAGGCTGGCGCATGCGTAGAACCTTCTCGAGACAGGCACGTGCGCAGTGCGGTGCCGATCGTAGCGCACGCAGTGGGGTGTAGAGGCTGGGACATGCGCAGTGCAGTCCCGAGACTTGCACAGGCGCAGTGTGATGCCGAGAGTGGCGCTTGCGCAGTGCGGTGCTAATGCTCGGGCATGCGGAGTGCTGTGCCGATACAGGCGCATGCGCCGTGCAGTGCCGAGAGTGGTGCATACGTACTGCTTTTTTCGGGGCTCGCGCGTGCGCACTGCGGTGCGCGAGTAGCACGTACGTATTGCAGTGTTGAGGGTGGCGCTTGCGCAGTGCAGCGTATAAGCTTGGGCATGCGTAGTGCTTTGTCGAGAGTGGCGCATGCGTAGCTCCGAGCCGATACCGGCACATGCGCACTGCAGTGCCAGTGCTGACGCTTGAATAATGCAGTGCCCAGATTCGCGCCTGCGTATTGCTTTCCCGAGACTTGTCGGTCCCGAGCTGCTGCTGTGTCGGTGCTGCTGCACGCCAGTACCGCGACCGCGAATCTCTGAGCTGCTCGCGTTCCAGTGCCGCTGAGGGGGCTTTTAAATGGCTGGGGGACGGTGCAGGGCTGGGGGTGGAAGGGGACGTTTGCTAGTTCACCCGCGCGGAGAGAAAGTTGGATGCCACGAGGCGCTGACGGGCAGCTGTGAGCCGAACCGGTCCGTTCCCGGGTGGACTCGGGCATAAATCAGCGGAAATAGACGAGGGGCATCCTGGATTAGAAGGGGGAGAATATCGCTGAGCCCGCGGTGCAAGAATCGACTGCTTGTCCGTCCCCGTAGTGATTTGTCGAAACAATTGCTATCTTTAAGTTGACGGGCGCATATTCGCTATTAGCTGGAGGACTGACCACCATAGAGAGCGGCGGATTAGCTGCGCAGAGCACTTAGAACGCCACTTCCGCATTTGTATGCGTATGCGTAATGCTGCTTGCGGGATTCAGCGACAGGCAGTGGCAGTTCCGCGCATTGGCCACGAGGTGACAGCAGTGACAGCGGAAAGAACTTTCCTGGCGGGATTGACGGGGACCCGCGGCGCAGTCCGTGGCGATCCGTTCTCTCTGTGTTTTGTGATGACGGAAGAACGCGAAGTTAGAAGTTGAGAGATTGTGGGGGGAAGAAAACAGAGGCAAACTACTCCAAGCCCAGGAGGGCTGTGCTGTATATATTTTTACAGCTATAAATAGCTGTAAAAAAAGTGGTTTTTTTTTTTTTTTCTTTTTGCCAGCATCTGTTGCATTGTTTCTAAATGTTCACATACCAAAATGCAACTGCCTGGCAAATTTAATGATAACAAAGCCCGTTGGCAGAAAGCACAGGGCCATATTAATATTTGCTCAGCCTCTGTCTTGTTTATACTTTAATGTGTTTTTTTCCAAGGGCCTTTCTTCAACTCCGAGTTTCATTTTTGGCTTTTTATTCTTTTTTATGCCATAAAATGGGTAGTTTTAGGCCCTAGCAGGTCTACACAGGCAGTCACAGCACAAAGTTGCTGTTTTGAGATTAGTGTTTCCATCACAGTGTTTCCAAAGATTAATGAAAACTGCAGTTCTCCACCTAAATTTACAGATGGAAAACATTAATTCACCTGCATAGAAAGAATCGATGTGTTACAGCTGCCGTTGACAGGATGGCCTGAGAGTTGTGCAGGTCCATCTGCCTCAGCTGCAGCTTTTCATCTGCCCTTCTCCGGTCCTCCTGCAGCTGGACAGATAGCCCACAAGGGCACGGAGTACGCAGACCCCCCCCGGCCAGCTGCAGCAGTCACTCCTGCCAACACTCCCTTTCCCCCCGACTATTCCCATTTCACAGGCTGGACCCCTGTGTGGCAGAGGAGGAGAGGGCTGCAGGCAGAAGGAAAACAGGGTGCTGGGATTCCTCCAGTCCGCTGCCAGATGTCTTCTCTGGCATTTTGGGGGTGGGCAGGAGACTGTGGGAGCACCCTTGAGGCTCTGGGCAGGAGGGAGGGAAGCAAAGATGCAGCTGCAGGCAGCGGACTCTGAGCTGGAGCAGTGCAGCCAGGTATGGTTGCACAGCTCACAGTCTGAGCAAACGGAGGAAGTTCATCCAGCTGAGGCTGCAGGCTGTCCTTATCAAGCACTCCCCCATCCTACACGTCTGCATTGACGGCACCAGTTGTTCTAGCTCTTCCCACTGCAGGAGCTCGAAAGTGACAACCCTGACTCCGACCCAAGCAGGTAATGACAACATACACACCTAATACAGAATCTGGCACTCTACAGTCCTCCCAGAACTTGTTGCTTCTTAGGCTGCTCTACAGCTATTCTGTCCTTTCTCCTTTATTCCCCTATGTCTTGTCCCCTTCCTTCGCCCTGTGCCTTCCACATTCCTTTTTCAGGCTTTCTCCTTTCTTTCCTCACTTCCTTCCCCATGCCTTCCCCCTGCAACAGCCCCATGTTCTGCTCCTGTTCTCAGCTGACAATCCTTAAACCACACTTTTGATTTAAAAAAAACAAACGAAAAACAACTACAGTATTATGTATGGTTAACAAACTCCTACCTGCTTGAAGACCAACAGCGGCTCCTCACCCTGGAGTGTCACCATCACCCCCAGGTTGGGCTGGCACTGCTCATCTGCCCTGCAGCGCTGCTCAAATGGCACTGGCACCTCCTGGCACAGCCTGCCACTTCCCTGTGCCACCTCTATGTGTCACCTCCTCTCACCTCTGTAGTTGTGACCCCACATGTCAACCCCATGTCCCCACATGTCCCCTCATGTCTCCTCAAGTCCCCCCACACCCCCTGCCCCACTTCGCTCCATGTTGATGTCACTGTGGGGTTGAGGACAGGGACAGGGATGCCTGTGGGGTGCGTGGAGTCCTAGGAGAAGTTGATGGCCGTGTGCAGTGGGGTGATGGTGTCCTCAGCGCACGGCTGTGACAGTGGGGTGGAGGTAGCGCCCCACAAGTGGGGGTCATTGCCCCCAAAATGAGGCTTGTGCCCACACATGTGGGCAACTTGTATGGGGAGTGCGTTCTGGAGATGCTTTGTCTTTTCTCCAAATCTCCAGTGACTTCAGCAATCCCATGTCGTGCCGCAGCAGAAATGGGGTACTGCAGTACGTCAGTGATCTCTGACTTGAGGAGCACAGGGGCTGCATGAAGTATGCACACTGCAGCCTCCCTATTTCTTTGGGGTTTGGGATTGATGTTTGAGCCAAAAGGCTACACGCTGCCATACAGGCAGGTGCCAGGTTCACCCACTGAGGACACCAAATCCTAAAATAATTTCACAATGGTCTTTAATTGCCGTGCGAGTAGATGACAAGTATTTCTCACTGGGGAGCCATAAGCTGACCCTGGCAGTTTGGCAGACAGCGCTCGCTCCATTCACACTGGTAATCTCAGCCCTTTTGCTGCACGTGCAGCTTCTGAGCATCTTGCTGTATCAGTATTGAAATCTGTGCTCCCCTATTTATTAGAAATGTCACCAACTGCCATTGAGGACAGACTGGAATCAAAATATGTGGACCATCCTAGCTTGTCCATTGATAAACCCCCCCTTGCCAGACAGGCAGACCGAATTGGCTGCCGGTCATTACTATTTTTTTTTTCTTTTTTTTTTCCTTCATGCTTTTATGGGAACTTTGAGATCACAGCCTGAAGCAGTGATGGAGCACCTGGTGAGGGGTGTAGCCCTGCAAGCACAGGTGGAATCAATTCACCTGTGGGACCAGATGGGGCTGAGCCTGGCTCCACCTCTCCCTCACCTCATTTAGAATCACACACAAGGTTGGAAACAACCTGCAAGATCATCTAGTTCAACTGCCTTCCCATTCCTATTAGTACCACAAGCTACTAAACCATATCTCATAGCTCCTCATCCAGGCATCTCTTGAACTCTGCCAGGGATGGCGACTCCACCACCTCCCTGGGCAGGCCATTCCAGTACCTGACTACCCTCTGAGAGAAAAAGTATCTCCTAATGTCCAACCTGAACCTCCTTTGGTACAACTTCTGGCCATTTCCTCAGGTCCTACTATTTGCTTGGGAGAAGAGGCCAGACACTTTTTCATCACAACCTCCCTTCAGGAAGTTGTAAAGTGCAACGGGGTCTCCCTTGAGCCTCCTCTTCTCCAGACTAAACAATCCTAGCTCCCTCAGCCGCTCCTCTTAAGGGCTGGCAGCTGCAGAGGCAGGGTTTCTTCCTGGAGACTGCCTCCTGTGGATTGTTGAGTGAGCTCTGGTTCCTGGAAAGAGGTAAGTAATTCTTTCTTTATTGCAGGGTTTTGATCTCTGCCTTTCTGTAGGGATCCTAAGCTGGTTTAGAATAGCTTTGTCTGCCATGCCTCTCCTTATGATGCCTTCCAGTTGTTCTCTGAGGGGAGTGAAGGGGTTATCTGCCTTTCTCTGAACTGGTAATGGAAGAACTGATGTTCGTTCCTTTCTTTTGCTCTTATCTCATTTCTGAAATGCTTCAGTCAGCCCCAAGGTAATGCTGGTTGGCTGACTGAACATTGCAACTCTGGAAATGCCTGGAGCTAATGCGCATTTCCGTAAAGGGATTCTGTGTTCTCCAGATTTGCTTTGCAACTCTTTTTAAGTTCAACACCTTCTTGTGAAGTCTCTGTTCCCTCTTTCATGATTCTCACTGCATAATCTCCACCCTGGGACTCCAAACTTAGTTTGTCTGCTACCACGTTGTCCCAACCTGTTTTATGACGCGTACCCTCTGCATCCCCCTCCACGTTCCCTCTGTGTCCTCATGTCCCACTTGTGTCTTTGTGTCCTCCCTGTGTCCTCTGCCCATGTCCCCTCTGTGTCTCCTGTGCCACGTATTAATTCCACACATACTGAGTATTGTTTAAGGGCGGCATGTATTTAAATTGTGTTCCGTGTCTCTTTGGATCTCGTTCTGTTTTTCAGCTTGATGGGGTTTAAGGGTTTCTGGGTCTCCTCTAGTTAGTGGTTTAAGCACTGTGAAATCTGTGGATGGAACACCATGAACCCCTTGTTCATGCATCGCTTGTATGCAGGTGGGTTTTGTGATGGCTGTGGGATGCTCACTTAAAGATGGAATGGGGGTTGCAAGGGGCTTGTCTTTCTCCCTGGGGTTTATTCTTCCAGCCCAATAAGCTCCGTGGCTGGTGATAGAGTGAGGTGCATGTATCAGGCTGGGACCTGAACTTAAGAAAACCCCCAGACCTCAGTGACCGTTTTCTTCATCCTCACTTAGTGTAATACAGTCTCCACTACTTGAGCATACTGAACACAAGTGCTTTGTTCCTGTTTTGTCTGGTTCTCTCCTAGATCTCCCTTACAAATTTATCAGTAGTAACAGATGTCAGGGCATAGTTCTCAGAGCATGTTGCGGCCGAGCACCCCAGGGTCCTAGGGTTCTTTCTGTTTTTATGGCAGATCTGGCTTTGTATTTATAGGAAACAAAGGATTGTTCTCTACTGGACCACTTCATCTGGATCAGCCCAGATATCTCCATCCCAATTGTCAGGGGATGCTGTTAGTTTCCTAGTCTGTATGATACCCAACCTTCCCATCCCTCTTTCTTCCATCTCCTCTACCCCATTAAATAGCTAGCTCTGCAGCTATGGGACCCAACAGTGTGATGAAGCAAGGCCTCTGGTGTGCTGAATACTGGGACTGGCACAGAGAGGCTCTATGGCTGATGCGAATCTTCCTGTCTGGACTACTTGGTTAGTTTCCCCAGAGCTGTTGAGCACACAGGCTTCCCCTCCTACCCTTATTGCTCACCAGGCCATCGATGTCCTTTGTGGACATGGTTTCAGGTATCATACCAGAGACTCCTTAGAGTCAGAAGGGACCGTTTATGATGATCTAGTCCAACTCCCCCACAATGAACAGGGACATTCACAGCTAGATCAGGTTGCCCAGAGCCTGATCCAGCCTCACCTTGGAAGGGACAGGGCATCCACTGCATCTCTGGGCAACCAGGTCCACTGCACAGAATCACAGAATAACAGAATGTCCCAGGTTGGAAGGGACCTCAAGGATCATGAATCTCCAACCCCCCTGCTACACATGCAGGACAATCAACCTCCCCATTTCATACTAGATCAGGCTGCCCAGGGCCCCATCCAATCTGGCCTTGAACACCTCCAGGGACAGGGCATCTACAGCCTCTCTGGGCAGCTGTTCCAGCACCTCACCACTCTCTCTGTAAAGAACTTCCCCCCTGACATCCAACCTAAATTTTCCCTCCCTCAACTTAAAACGTTTCCCCTTGTCCCTTGCTGTAAAAGATATTTTCCTTATATCTAACCTAAGTTTTCCCTTCTTTCCTTTAGCTCCCCTTTAGGTATCAAAAGGCTGTTACCAGGTCACCTCAGAGCCTTCACTTCTCTGGGCTGAACAGCCCCAGCTCTCTCAGCCTATCCTTGGAAGAGAGGTGTTTGATCCTTTGGGTTTTTTTTTGTTTTTTTTTTTTTGTTTTTTGTTTTTTGTTTTTTGTTTTTTGTGACTGTCCTCGGTATGTGCTCCAACAGGTCCATGTCTCTTCTGCACTGAGGACTCTTCATATGGACACAGTACTCCAGAGTTCAGAGTTCTCAGGTGAGGCCTCCTCCGCAGAGGGGCAGGATCACTTCTTTTCACCTGCTGACCGAGCATCTTTTGGTGCAGACCAGGATGTGGTTGGATTTCTGGGCTGGGAGGGCATTTTGCTGGCTCATGTCCAGCTTGCCATCCACCAGGTCTTTTGGGACAGGCCTATACTCGGTCCTTTCATCCCCCAGCATATATTGGTAGTGGGGGGTTCTCTTGTCCCAGGTGCAAGACGCTGTGTCTGGATTTGTTGAACCTGATGAGGTGTCTGTGCCCACTGCTCGAGCCTGTCTAGGTTCCTGTGGTTGGCGTCCCGTCCCTCTGGTGTGTCACTGCTCCCACAGCTTGGTGTTGTCAGCAAATTTTCTGAGGATGCGCTCAACCCCATTGATGATGTCACTGATGAAGGTATTGAAGAGTCTCAGCTCCAGCACGGACCCCTTTGGGACACCACTCATCACCAATCGCCATCCGGACATGGAGCCACTGACTGCTGCTCTCTGGACTCGATTCTGCAGCTGGTTCTTTGTCCATTGAACAGTCCACCCATCGAATCCGTATCTTTCTAATTTGGAGAGAAGGATGTTGTGGGATTTTGTGTCAAAGGCCTTACTGAAGTTCAGGTAGATGATATCAGTAGCTCTTCGCTTGTCTATTGATGCAGTGACACCATCATAGACAGCCACTAGGTTGGTCAAGCAGAATTTACCCTTGGTCCTCTGCATACTCCAACAGGTCCATGTCTTTTCTGTGCTGAGGACTCTACATCTGGGCACAATGCAGAATATAGTCTCAGATAAGGGAAGCCTCTTTACTTCACAAGTCCTACAGGAGCTAATGAGAACTTTAGAAATAAAGTGGAAGTTCCAACTCCATGGCACCCTCCTTCAGGGAAAGTAGAATGAATCAATCAGATGTTGAAAAAGCACTTGTGAAAATTGATTTTAGAGATCAAATTACCATGGACCAAGTGTTTACCTCTAGCCCTTCTCAAAATATGAACCGCTCCCAGAAAAGACTTAGGAGTATCACCATATGAAGTGCTGTTTGGGTTGCCGTACTTTGGAGGGAGGGCTGAGATGCCCACTCTTGAAACCAAGGGAAAGTTTCTTAAGAACTATATACTCGGGTTGTCTGCTTCTCTATTATCCCTCAAGGAACATGGACTGTTGGCTCAAACTCCACCTCTGGAATTTCTAGTGCCCTCATTCCGTTCTGGATGCTGGGTCCTAATATGCACGTGTAAGGAATCAAACCTTCAGCTTGAGTGGGAAGGGCCATTTCAGGTGCTGCTGCAGTGGATGTCGTCTACCTTGATTTCAGCGATGTTTTTGTTACAGTCTCCCATGGCATCCTGGTAATGAAGCTGAGAAAGTTTGGGATAGATGAGTGGACAATGAGGTGGGCTGAGAACTGGTTTACTGGCTAAACTCAGAGGGTGGTGATCGGCGGTGCAGAGTGCGGTTGGAGAGCTGTGAGTGGCGGTGCTCCCTGGGGGTTGGTGCTGGGTCTGGTTGTGAAACGTAGATTGTATTTTTGCAGTAGAAGCTTTTACTATTTTCTGTATGTAGTATTCGCCTTCACTGAACTTATAACCCTCTTGTGAAAAAGCTGTTTTCCTTCCACTAAGAAAATTGCTGAACAGAGTAGAAAGTTAAAGATTTGGGGCGTTCTGACTGGGGTAGAATTGAGCTAGGTGCAAAATAAGGCAAATAAGCAGGGTGGAGAAAGAGAGCCCAGCACAGGACAGAACGCATGTGCTCACTCTTGGAAATATGGCCCTCGTATCTCCATGGAGAAGTACAAAACATACCAAAAAACAACAGGTTGGTAATGGGCCTTATATGGAAATGTATCATAGCAACAGCATCAGGGAGATTGTGAGCCTGAGACACTCAACCAATGAGCGAGCGCCAGGAGAGCATTACCTGCATTGGGTTTAGAGTATAGAATGGGATGAATTTCGCTGACTGGTGTGCAGTTTCTCTCTCCCTAATAGGGGACGTGAGTCCGTTATTGCAATAACGAATAAACTTTGCTGCTATCACTAAGATCCTTACCTAACCTGAAATATTTGAGTATATCTCACATGGTCTTGTTCAATATCTTTGTCAACTCCCTTAGTGAGGGGATAGTGTCCACCCTCAGTACACTGATGAGACAAAGCCGGGCGAAGTGGTTGGCACACCAAAAGGCTGTGCTGCTATTCAGCAAGACCTGGACAGGCTGGAGAGCTGGGCAGTATCAAACCAGGTGAGATGTAACAATAGAAAGTGTTGAGTCTTGCACCTGAGAAGGAATAGCTGCAAGTATCACTACAGGCTGGGATGTGACCTGCTGGAGAGGAGCTCTGCAGAGAAGGACCTGGGTGTCCCGGTGGATGACAGGTTGGCAATGAGCCAGCAGCGTGCCCCAGAGGCCAAGGAGGCCAATGGGATCCTGGGGTGCATTAAAAGGAGCATGGCCAGCAGAGCAAGGGAGGTGATCCTCCCCTTCTGCTCCGCCATGGTCAGGCCTCACCTGGAGTACTGCATCCAGTTGTGGGCTCCCTGATACAAAAATAACAGGGATCTCCTGGAGAGAGTCAAGCAGAAGGCCACAAAGGTGATAAAGTGCCTGGAGCATCTCCCCAGTGGAAAGGCTGGGTGACCTGGGTCTGTTCAGCCTTGAGGAAAGAAGATTAAGAGAGGATCTGATTAATGCTTATAAATATCTTAAGGGTGGGAGTCAAAAGGACATGGCCAACCGCTTTTCAGCGGTCTGTGGAGACAGAAGAAGGGGAGATGACCGTAAACTGGAGCACAGGAAGTTCTGCACCAAAATGCAAAGGAACTTCTTCACGGCGAGGATGATGGAGCGCTGGAACAGGCTGCCCAGGGAGGCTGTGGATTCTCCTTTTCTGGACATATTCTGCCTGACACCCACCTGTGCAGCCTGCTCTAGGGAGCCCGTTTTGCAGGGGCGGTTGGACTCAACGATCTCTGGAGGTCCCTTGCAACCCCAATTCTGTGATTCTGTGATTTTAATCCTTGCTTCTTGCAGCAGTACAGTGTTTCAGAAGAGAGAAAAGCACGGTGGGCATAAACTGGGTTTCTGTGGTTGGTAAAGCTGTTCTGAGAACTGGGCTGACTGCATGGGGACTTCTGAATCATGGCCTGAACCTCTGATTGATCACCTGAGGTGAATAATGACTCAGCCACGGGAGCACAGGTGAAGGCAATTCATCTGTGCTGCAGGAAGTGGTGGAGCCTGGCTCCACCTCTCTTAGACCCATTTAAGAGCTGACTACCAGTGGGGAAGGAACTCTTCTGGAGATCCACTCTGCTGGAGTTTCCCACACGAGCCCAGGATATGGGTGAATGTGACTATCATTTCTGTTTCCTACTTTGGTGTAATAACATCATAGCCAAGCTCTCTGTTAGTCCGTACCATCGGTATATTCATTAATTGTACAACTGCTATACCATAACATCGGTATATTCATTAATTATACAGCTGACTCTCACACCTGGAAATGCGTGCAAAGTCTGCAGACACAGGGGACTAACTTTTCCTTGCAAGGTAGGCTTGTCTAAGGTAGGTGATTGCTAGGTGAGCTTCTGCTTTAAAGCATCAAGTTGTATAAATAAGGAAATTTTAGAAGCAAGATTGCCAGTTCTTTTTTACCTAAGTGATTTTTTAGCAAGGAAAGATTTGAGATGCTGTTTGCTAATGGAAGATGGAGAGAGGAAAATCAAGTCAAAGGCATGCTGCGCATAGCTGCTGCATACCATCTATACAGCTTTCCCCCTGTGCAAAGGAGTAGCTCAGCAAGCTTGGCCTGGGCCATGGAAGGGAGCATACAAACATCTGGACCAACCATAGATGAGCTGGTTCTGCAGGTTGGTTGTCTTCTGCTATTTGTCTCCCATCCTGTTGCTCTGGGGTAGATTTGTTCATGATTGGTGCTAATAGGAAACTTGCATGGCATTTTTGTTTCGGCTGTCCCAATGCTTTGATCCCTTGCTGCTGGGATGGGGTGTTTGCAGAATGATGTACTGATGTCCAGTCAGGCTTTGGAGATGAGTCTACATACTAGGGTATGTCTGGCAGGACTGAGGCTTGGGGACCAGGCCAGATCGAATCCAGTGTGCTTTGCTCTCATTCTTTTGCTCAGGAGGGCAGGTGGTGAACCTTATGAACCAATGCCTGCAGATGAGGTTTGTGGAGAAAGAGGTCCTGCAGGCCTTGTGTGACACCCTTGGAACTATAGTGAGGCTGCATCAGTGTAAAACAGCAGAAATCCACAGAGGTGTGAAGGTGAGCTGTGGGCTCCAGTAACACAGGAGGGAATGCATATGCTCAGGGTTTAGATGCTTCTGTGTTTTAAGTGACTGTGATACCACTGCTCGGTCAGTTTGAGTGTGTGGAACAAGTCTGACATCCTTTTTGATGGAGTCCTCTGAAAGGAGTCCTATGGACTTGAGATCTGAGTTTAAGCCTGTGCGCATCGTCCAGGAGTTGTGGTAGGGGAGGCTTAGGAACAGGAACCTCTTCAATTGATACTAACTCCTGCCGTTCTCTTTTTGGATTAGGAATCCATGTGGGTTTTTTAGTGAAGAACATTGTGCAGCTTGTGAATGAATTCATTCACGCCTGTTAACTGGTGTTCTTCCCTACATGGAGCTACAATTGAAAGGGACACTTTGTGACAGCCACATCCATGGGGATTGGAGGCTTTTTAACCTTAACCTTGTCTTTCATGTCTCATGGGCAGTAAGTCATGTTGTTTTAAAGCACTGTCTTGATTTCTCCAGCCACCAGAGCTCTCCACCATGCTTCTCCCTGTGATGTGAGACCATATCAGAGGCCTTGCAGAAGTCTGGGTAGGTGGAGTCAGTTGTGTGGGCTGTGAGGGGCTCCAGGAAGCTGCAGGGAGGTCATGGGGGGGATATAGCGAGATCTGAGGCTGTAGGCAGCTGCGAGGGGGTGTGGGGGTTGTGGGGAGCTGGATGATCGTTGTGGTCCTTTTCAGCCCCCCTGCCATTCTGTGGTTCTGGTAAATGCTGTGGAAAGTGAACGTGGTGTTTCTGCATTGGATATTGAAAAGGGCAGTTGATCTAAAGAAGTGAGCTGTAGCATATCCTTAGAAATAGCTGATGTGAAAAGTAAGAACACCATGTACGTATTAGTAACGTATTTTAGAGACATAGTTACCGAATTATGTGACAAATTCTTTCTCCCAAAGCTGCAATAGACTTCAGATGTTTTAAACAATGTGGAAATAGTATTCTGAATTGGGAAACATACTGTAAGGTTGTTCATTAGGCCAGCAGAAGTGAAGTATGTTGAACAAACTCTCAAGAAGTCAGGGCCTTTACACAAAGCAGAACTGTCCCACTCTGCAGGAACGTTAGGATGCCATGGGCAGGCTCCAAGATACTCCCCTCTATCCTTCTTCCACGCTTATCTCTAAGCAAGGACAGATGGGTGACCTGAACAATGACCCGGTGTAAGCGGCACAAATGCTAGGGGGTAATTAATCAGTTAAGAGGTTATGCTGATATTGTAAAGCAGACATCCGAAAGTTACGACCTGATGTTTGTTAAGAAAGCAATTGTTAGAAGGCAATTGACCAATTAAGATATTTGTGTTTGGGTGGTAAGGATTTGCGTTTACTTGATATTTGCATGATTAGTGAAGCGTTGCGGAAGAGTGTGAACCTGCAGTACTCAGCCAGTGAGGAACCAGGGGAGAAAGAGTTGGGCAATAGGGGATAAAAGATGTAGCGCCGCTTCCTGTGTGCGCTCCTGCTTGCAGGAGGCCCGCCATTGCAATTGGGAGTAAAGATAGATATAAAGATCAGAGATAGCGTCCTGGAAAATTAATTGGCTATTTCCAACAATGCTTATAAATATCTTAAGGATGGGAGTCAAAAGGACATGGCCAACCACTTTTCAGCGGTCTGTGGAGACAGAAGAAGAGGAAATGGCCGTAAACTGGAGCACAGGAAGTTCTGCACCAAAATGCAAAGGAACTTCTTCACGGCGAGGATGACAGAGCACTGGAACAGGCTGCCCAGGGAGGCTGTGGATTCTCCTTCTCCGGAGATATTCCAGGCCTTCCTGGGCACCCTTCCTGTGCAGCCTGCTCTAGGGAGCCCGCTTTGTGGGGGGTTGGACTCGATGATCTTTGGGAGTCCCTTGCAACCCCAATTCTGCGATTTTGTGATTTTAATCCTTGCTTCTTGCAGCAATGCAGTGTTTCAGAAGAGAGAAAAGCAAGGCGGACATAAACTGGGTTTCTGCGGTTGGTAAAACTGTACTGAGAACTGGGCTGACTACTGCACCTGGAAATGTGTCTGCAGACTTTGCACCCAGAAGAATAACTTTTCCCTGCAGGTTGGGCTTGTCTAAGGTAGGTGATTGCTAGGTGAGCTTGTGCTTTAAAGCATCAAGTTGTATAAATAAGGAAATTTTAAAGCAAGATTGCCAATTCTTTTTTTTACCTTGGTCATTTTTTTGCGAGGAAAGATTTGAGATGCTGTTTGCTAATGGAAGATGGAGAGAGGAGAATCAAGTCACAGGCATGCTGTGCATAGCCGTCACGTAGCATCTGCACCGCTCTCCCCCTTGTGATAAACTGTGTTTTTGCAGTGGAAATTTCCAGTAGTTCTGTACATAGCATAGGATAATTTGCCTTTCACAAAGAAAGCTGCTGAACATCTTTAGGATTGCAGTTGAGAACCTATGGAACAGTTATTAAGGTGTCAGTGAATCTGTTTACAGCTGCTGATGAAAAAGAAATAAATCAAAAGAAATAAGTCCAAAGGTGTGGGCAGGGGAAGGAAACCGGCGTGGACTCAGAATTACTCCCTTAAAAATAACTGTCCAAGGAGGGAGTGGAGCTGCAAATCAGAGACAATATCCCATACGTTTTGAAAGGATAATGTGTCTAAAGCCTGTAATACAAACACTGCTTAAGAATGGTCCTATAGAACTTAGTATGTCACCCGATAGCACTCCAATTTTGCCATTGCAGATGGCACCTATCGACTGGTACAAGATCTAAGAAAAATTAATGGAATAGTTCTCAAGCAACACCCCCTGGTTCCGAACCGCCCCCCCCAGTTCAATGAGTCAAATCCCACAGAGCCATAAGTGGTTCTGTGTATCAGACTTAAAAGATGCTTTCTGAACCTGAATTTTAGACTCAGATAGTTGAGATCTTTTTGCTCTTGAATGAGAGAAACCAGAAATGGGACAAAAAAAAGCAATACAGGTGGATTGTTTTACCCCATGGGTTCATGGAATTGCCTAATTTTTCTATTATATTATGTGTGTTATATTGTTGTATATATATTATATATTGTTATGTATTATTTTATATACATTATATATTATATTGTTTTTAAAATATTTTTTATTTTAACTAATAAGTGCTGGAGAAAGTTCTGGAAAAGTTTCAGGTTGAAGAGGTGGTAGAGCTGTTACAGTATGTGGATGATTTGATGATCTGTGGAAAAGAGGAGTCTAAAGTAAAAGAGACTACAAGTAAACTTCTGATCTTCTTGGGGAACATGGGCTAAGGGTGTTTAAAAATAAACTGTAGTATGTGGAAGAAGAAGTCAGATACCTTGGGCATGTGATTTCTGATGAGAAATGGAGAATTGATTCTGAAAGAAATTAGGGCATTGTGCAGCTTCTTCTGCTCGGGACAAAGAGGGAGTGGCAAAAATTTCTAGGTTTAATTGGATACTGTATTTTGTGAACAGAAGAATATGTACAAAAAACAAAGATGGTATCTCAAACTATTAGAGGGAGAACCCAGCATATTAAAATGAACAAAAGAGGGGAAAGAATTAGTAGAAGTATTGAAATGGGATTTAATCACAGCACCTGTGTTAGAACTGCCTGCCTTATAGGAACCATTTCACCTTTTCGTAACTGTCAGTGAAGGAGTTGTTTAGGCGTTCTAACCCAAGAATAGGGAGACAAAGAAAGCCTACTGCATACTTGTCCAAGGTACTAGACGCTGTATCTCGAGGTTGGCCTGAATATGTCCAGGTGGTAGCAGCGAGTGCCCTATTGGTAGAAGAGCGTATGTGTGTACACTTCGGGGGCTCACTTTGTGTTCACCAGATGTTCTCCTTATTTTACACAATCTTCCCCACCATATACTTACAAGCAAGTGTTCCACTTGGTCTCCATATCTCGCTCTGGCCAGGCAGATGCGGTGTGCCAGCAAAACAAAGCATACAGACCCTGAGAAGAAAAAAACAGGAGAGAAGCTGTCCTGAGTGAGACAGGAGAAGTGTCCCTTGAAGGGACGCTCCACTGGCACTGCCTCTTGCATCCTCCGCCTGCACGTTCCTTCTCTCTCCTTGTCTTCCAGGGCTCACAAAGTCCAAATGTACCCTGATGGAGTTCAACTCTAGCTTGACCAACACTCACCCGTCCACAGTAGCTGGCTTAGGGCTCCCAATTACTGATGGGATGTCTGTGCCTTCTGTCGCTCCTACCAGACATGGGTTTGTTCTTTTCTTTTTGGGTTCAATATCATTTCTTGCCGTTATGCAATGTTTCTTGTTTCTCTTTTCTAGTATTTCATGTTGTCAATCTGTGCCTCATTGGAGCCACCACGTAGCATCTGCACCTCTCTCCCCCTGTGCAAAGGAGGAGCAGCTCAGCAAGCTTGGCCTGGGCCATGGAAGGGAGCACACAAACATCTGGACCAACGATAGATGAGCTGGTTCTGCAGGTTGGTTGTCGTCTGCTGTTTGTCTCCCATCCTGTTGCTCTGGGGTAGATTTGTTCACGTTCAGTTCATGGATTTGAGGTCTGAGTTTAAGTCTGTGGGCATCGTCAAGGAGTTGGGGTAGGGTATGAGGCAAGGAAAGTTGGGGTAAGAGGATGAGGCTTAGGACCAGGTACCTCTTCCATCGGTATTAACTCTTGCCATTCTCTTTTTGGATTAGGAATCCATGTGGGTTTTTTAATGAAGAACAGATTCATTGTGCAGCTTGTGAGTGAATTTATTCACGCCTGTTAATTGGTTTTCTTCTCTAAATGGAGCTGCAATGGAAATGGACGCTTGTGGTCGGATGTGCGGCCCCCTCTGGCGTGCTCAGATCAGCCAAGTTGGCAAGGCCTGGCTCTTGGTTGGTGAGTTGTGCCCAAGGTCAGAGAGTTGACTCTGGTGAGCTTTGAGTCATGTCTTCCAGTTACACGTTGTGTTCTTTCTGTTGTGTTGACCTCTTGAGCTCCCGCCCTAACTGAGGATGCAAGCGCTACCACAGAAGGAACGGTTTAGACTGGAAGTGCAATGCAAAGGACTGGAGCCAGCAGGAACAGGGAAATGATCATCCCCCTGTGCTCAGCACTGGTGAATCCTCACCTTTAGTACTGTGTTCAGTTCTGGGTGCCTCACTACAGGAAGGACAATGAAAGCCTGAAACGTGTCCAGAGAAGAGCAGTGAAGCTGTGAGGGGTCTAGAGCACAAGTCTTATGGGGAGCGGCTGAGGGAACTGGGATTATTTAGTCTGGAGAAGAGGAGGCTCAGGGAAGACCTTCTCACTCTCTACAACTGGCTGAAGAGAGGTTATGTCGAGGTGGGGGTTGTCCTGCTCTCCCGTGCAAGTAGTAATAGGACTGGAGGGAGCGGCCTGAAGTTGCATGAGGGAAGATTGAGGTTGGATGTTAAGAAAAACTTCTCCACAGGAGTGATCAGACGCTGGAACAGGCTGCCCAGACAGGTGATAGAGTTACCATCCCTGCAGGTGTTCAAGAAACATTAGATGTTGTCCTGAGGGACGTGGCTTAGTGGGAAATGGTGGTGGTAGGTGGATGGTTGAACTTGGATGATCTTGGAGATCTTTTCCAAGCTTGCTAATTCTGTATTTCTATGAAAGACATCTGCTGGTGAGCGCTTTGCTGGGTGAGCATCACCCTGCTGGAAAGCAGGCAGCTGTTGTCTTTGCAGACAGCCACATCCATGGGGGGTGGAGGCTTTTTAACCTTAACCTTGTCTTTCATGTCTCATGGGCAGTAAGTCATGTTGATTTAAAGCAGAATCTTAGAGGCAACCTTTTTTCTTCAGCCACCAGAGCTCTCCACCATGCTTCTCCCTGTGATGTGAGACCATATCGGAGGCCGTGCAGAAGTCTGGGTAGGTGAAGTCAGATGCTCTTCCCTTTCCCCCCAGTGCTGGAAGTAGTGGGGAACGGGAGTGGGGGACATCCCAGCAGTGGGTTCCTTCCTCAGCAGAACCGAATGGCTGTTCTGGTCCATGTGGTCATTTTGAGACTAATTAGAGACACGAGGGGCCTGTGAGCAAAAAGCATGTGCCGCATTTTGTGGTGCAAGATGTTTTCTGAGCTGCTGCTGACAATGCCCAGCATGCTTCCTTTTTGATGGGAAGAGGTTTAGCAAGGATTTTTTAGATGAAAATAGATGAAAATCACGTATTTCCTTTTCATTGACCTTTCTTTCATACTGCTTCTTGAAAAGTTACCTTTGGATTCTAAACTAATATTTATTACTGAAGAGAATACATATGCACCCCACACTTTTATCTGCACAAAGAATCTTCTGAACATCTGTTTACGTGTTTCTTTTTGGCACTGAGATGAAGCTGTGTGGAACATAGGCTTGGATGAATTTTCAATCAGTAGCAGGGACATGTAATGCTCATCTTAGATGTCGTGCTGACAGAAAGAACAGAAAGGTAAATTTTATGAGGTTGCATGCTATTTTTTTTTTTTTTTTTTTTTTTTTTTTTTTCAGTCATGACCATGGAAGCGTTACCCAGACGAAATGTGGATTTGTCACCTGGACTTTCTACACATGACAGAGGAAGTGGAAGTCTGCAGCCGAAGCATCTGGGAGACCCCTGCATAGGAATGGTGAGAGTTACCCTGGCACCGTCCTTTGGAAATCTCAGGTCTCTGTAAGCTCTGAAGCTGTGTTGTAACTCCTCCCGTGGTGCTGGCTCAGCTCTCCCTTTGTTTTGTGTAGGAGAGCTGGAGTTCAACTCCTTCCTGTTTCCTGCCTATGTGCTCCCTGCTTTGCCCATGGCCTAATGGGCTTTTATTCCTTGCACCCAGATTGGCACGTGTGGATAAGGGCCTCTGTTTACGTTTATCTTTTGCTTGTGGTGACAGCTCACAGCTGAGCTTGTGGTTAACGAGACACACAATAGCTGGAGATGCAGTTCTGTGCGTCACTAAAACACGAGCTTTGTGACAGCCACGAGCCCAAGGAACAGCGAGTTTCTGTGTTTTATTTCTGTGCTTGCTCCCATTACCCCGCGGCCCTGTTGTGGTTGAAGCCGGTGGGTGGCTCAGTACCACACAGTCCTTCGCCCACTGCCCTGTTCCCCGTGGGATAGAGGAGAGTGTTGGGTGGAAAAAGAGAAGTAAAACTCGTGTTTTGAGGGTTTGAGATAAAAGTGTTTACTAAGGTAGAGAAGAAGATAGTAGTTCTGAATATATATATATGAGAATATATAACAATATATGAATGTATTGCAAGTGATGTACAAGCAATGGCTCACCACCCGCCAACCACTGTCCAGTTAGCCACCAAGCAATAAAAGAGAGTGAGATGAACTCTCATTCCCTTCAAAACTCCTTCCACTTGATGCCATATAGTATCGAATATCCCTTTGGCCAGTTTACGTTAGCTGTCTTAATTCGGTTCCCTCCCAGCTCCTTGTTGAGAGCTTTGCTGAGAATGGCCTTGGCTCTGTGCAACTTTGCTTGTCAGAAACTATAAACATCAGGGTGTTATCAGTGTGATTTTTCTCCTAGAACCCAAACATAGTATCATACCAGATACTCTGAAGAAAAATCCCTCCCAGCTGAGACTAAGGCAGGCCCCCAGTGTCTGTGCTGTAAGCCAGGTGGGGCTGCAGGTGGTGCATTTCCCTGGCAGTGTTGGCCAGGGATGCTGGGGAGGTTTTGGTGCCCAGCTTGGATGTCGCAGCACTGCTGTGCCTGTCAAAGCGGCATGCTGCGTGCTCTCCGAGCAACAAAGCAGCGTTTCATCAACAATGTGCCATGCTATTTCCTGGAACCAGGTGCATTTGTGTCTCTGAGGCTGGGTTTACCCTACGAGCTCTTCTTGCAGTAGCTGTTTTGAATTCCATTGCAGGCGTGTGAGCAGAAGTGCTTTTCCCCTTATGTTCTGTCTCACAGTATTTGCCCGTGGTTGGTAGAAGAAGGAGCTGATGGAGTCAGCAGTAGATTCTGTTGGCTTACCCTCTGTGCTTCATCCCTGGAGCTCACTGCTGCACAGAAGAGTACACGCGTGTTTATCCCAGGGCTGCAGTAAACGGGAGCCTGATTGGCATAGCACTGAGCGGCACCTAATGGGCTCTGCAGAGGATGGCTTTGCAGAAGGAGCAGGAGTGCCTGCGTCCACCTGTATCCTCGGATACGTTCTGGCAGCGATGCACCAACTGTGGCCACAGTGACTGAATGCAGGGCTTGGCTTGGGGCTGCTGTGTGGCACTTACTGCCCCGCCGTATGCCTGGCAAAGCACAGCACCCCTCGCCCATGACAAGCATTTGTCTTAGTGTCGTGTTTCATGCTGTCTCCTGAACCTCAGGCACTGGAGGCAGCTTCCCCACAAGAAGGGAAGAAGAAAATGAGGTCGTCCTGGAAGCAAAAAGGCAAAAATCCACTTGGGAAAGAAATGTATAAAGCAGTCTGGTAGTAGTTCTGTGTTTCTCCCATCTCTTCCTTGATTTCCTTACAGTGATATAGACTGGTGCTGTAACACGCTCTTGAATTAAACAAAGGACTCTAGTGTGGATTTTATGTAGGCCCTGCACTGCAAGGTATGCTGCTGGGAGGAAGTGTCCATCTGCCCGAGGGTAGGAAGGCCCTGCAGACGGATGGCCTGAGGCCAGTTGTACGAGGAGGCTGAACAAGAGCAAGCGCCGGGTCCTGCGCTTTGGTCATGACAACCCCGTGCCATCTTCTCCAGGATTTGGCTAAGGTAGAATTCCAACCGCCCTCTGATTCTAGAATGTTGGGGTGTTGGAATCTTCTGGTCTTGTGATGTGGTCTTGCTTCCCCACCTTGTCTGTCATGGTGGAGCAGCCTGGTGGCCCTTAGTGATGTCATAAGCGGCAAGAATGAGGGGAGGAGCAGTGCGTGCTGCGTCCCTTCATTGGAGCGCTTGAGCTCTGACTGAGTAGCTCGCTTGTTGCACTTGTGCATCGACTGAGTACCTTCGTTTTCACACCGTCTTGTGCAGCATCTTGTAGGTAAGCTGAGACAGTGTGAGATAAACGGGTGGACAGTGAGGTGTTGAAAGCTGCTGGCTGGCGGAGCTGGTAGTGTCATGCTGCTTACTCTTGACCATCAGACATAATTTTCACTCAGTACCTACATTCCAAAGCATAGAGGTGGCATTTGTCTCAGGGCTTTTCCCTTGTCTTCTTTGTTAAATTGTGCAAGCTCACTGATCAGCTCTTTCTCTCCCCTCTCCCCGCCCTCTGCCTTCTCCTTTGATGCAGCTTTTGCTCGCGGAAGAGCAGAGCAAAGTGACAAGAAACGGCTGCGGCTTCAAGGAACTTGTCTACCTTGTTCTGATCTCTTGCCAGGTACGTGTCACGCGTTGTCCTCCCACGTGGTTTTGCAGCCCGCGTCACACCGTGTTTAGTAACACAGCCTCATCCAGCCTTGACGGGACACCGGTCATGTGTAGGGTTTTTCCACTTCCCCTCCAGCTCAGCCCCCAGAAGGATGCTGTCTGTGATGCTGTGATCGGCTAGTCTTTAGGAAACCAATCCCTTAGGCAAGGAGTCCTAGTCCCAGTTTGTGCAGGGCTGCACAACGTGACCACGAGCATGCGTACTTCGGCTGCGTGTGCACACGACAGCTGTGGGGAGCACAGCAGAGATGCAAGCAGAGGAAATCCATGTGCAAGGCTGTGGCCGGCGCTGGAGGTGAACTGGTGGGAGCCGGGGGCTGGGGAGCAGATCCACCCCCAGCAGTGACTCCTCTCACTGCTCTGCTACTGTGCTGTCAGAGTGCTCTGAGCAAGCGCATCTGCTGCTTTGTGCCAGAGTCCCCATCTGCTAGCAGAGGGATAGCGACTTGGTAAACTGCTGCGTAATAGGCTGTCTCATTTGAATTGACTGAACAAAGTGGTTGTTTCTAGAACACCTGCCTATGCCAGTGGGTAACTGAGGGTAGTTCTGAAGAAGTCTCTCTGTACCGTGATGTGTGAACAGAGAGAGCAGAAGTGTGTTTCTTTTCAGTTCCAGCTTGTCGTGCCTGCTGTGATGGGCATTGCGTGCAGCGAGATCAGCTGTGGGCCTGACCTGGCACAAATGGAGGTAGAGTATGAAGCTCTGATTGGTCTTTGTTCCCTAACTTGAGCCAGCAGAGTGAGCCACAGATGAGTTCTCTTGCTTTTCAAGAGAGGGAGAATCCTTTCAGCTCTATCAGCGTCACTGAAAAGCTGCCTTAAAAGCTTCATGTCCTTGCTACGAGCATCTAGATGGCCGTGGACGTTATAGTACCGACAGAATCAGATTGAGCGTTATAAACATGCAGAAGCATTTTCCCCATCCTGCCTGGATTTTGTCACCCAAAGTCCAAGTTCTCATATTCAGCAAGTTAAGGGAAGCGGGCACTTGTAATGAGCCAAGGATTGGGTCAGTGGACCGGCTCCTGTGTCCTGTCCACGGCTGAGGTCTCCAAGCAATAGGTTACAGGAAGCAAGCAGACTCTTACGCTCCTCTTTGGCAAGTCAGTAGTGCAAGCGTGGCAAGTTTATAAAACTAGAGGAGCCATCTCAGTTGTGGTGTTTGTCCTCTTAGTCTGGGTAGAGAGAGACGCATCTGTGCATTGCCTGGCGATACTGCTGCACACCGGGAAGAGAAACAGCTGTTATTAGACTTGCAGTTTCTTGTTAAGCACTTGCGATAAAGATCTTTCTCTGCAGATGTGCTCCTTGCTCTGAAATTGTCCTCGTTTGTCCTCAGCTCCTCACCATGGCCTGTGCTCTCTGTTTCAGACTGAGAACAATGGGAAGCCCCTGCTGACCCACGAGGAGTCACCTGTTAATATTCCAGCTGTTGCTGCTGCCCATGTTCTTAAGAGATATGTTGCCCAGGCACCTGATGAACTCTCCTTTGAGGTAAGCAGTTAAGGGCGTTCCTAGTTGTCATGTACAGGAGAGTATAAGGCGTGAAAGCATCAGGAATATTCTCAGATACCTTCAGAATGTTTGGTGAGGTGAAGCCCAGAAGATGCAGTTCCAGATCAGACTTGCATTGGGTTGGATGCACGGAGGAGTTCAGCCATCTCTAAAATATGGCTCTATTTGGCATTTGGATCTTATGATCAAACAGAGACTGCCCAGTGTTGTAGCCTGGTCTCTGAACAACAGCAGACCAGTGAATGAAGCATGTAGATCTGTTCAGGAAGCCCCGCTAACTTATGCCTGTGGTTTAATTGGAGCTCTCCCTTTAGCAGAGAGCCTGCTGCTTTTGAGAAGCATTTCCTACTGAGCAGCTGTATTCTGTAGTTGTGTATTGTAGTGACTCTTCTACCTCTAGGTTCAGTTTTACAATGGAAGACGCCTTAAGTGCTACGCTGGTGCAATTGCTCTCTAGCTTGACAGTATTTTGTAGTGCAGAAGAATGCAGTCATTTGAGCTGTGCTTTCCTCCCAGCCGTGCTGAGGCTGGGATTGATGTTTCAGTCTTTTGCAGGTGGGAGACATCGTGTGTGTTACTGATATGCCACCAAAGGAGCTGACCCCCTGGTGGAGAGGCAAGCATGGCTTTGAGGTAGGCACAAGCTTCAGACTTGAGAGCGCAACTTCGGTCAGGTCGGGAATCTCGGCTAAGAGCTGCGCTGCCTGCACAGGATGGCTCATGGACGTAAACGGTTTCCCTGTGTCGGTGTCAGAGATGGTCTTTGTAGGAAACTGTCTCCTCAATTCACTTAGAAGCAAGAGCCTTCACAATATGCATCAGGTCACGGCCACTGAACCCCACCTTTGGAAATACAGCAGCTAAGACATGTGTTTCAGTGTCTCAGAGCATTTTGCTTGCACCCATGCAGAACGTGAAGTTAGTGTCTTTTAGGAAGTTACTGCCTGTCAGCCGAGGTAGGGTAACAGACCCTCCACGTGCTTGTTGCTGCTGCTGACTGCAGAACGCTGGGTAGCTCAGCTGGGGATCGCAGCTGCACCTCAGTCAGCAAGAACTTTCTTCTTCTACATCTTCTACAGAAGCAATTATTTGTTTTGTAGGTCTTTTGGCTGCAAATGTTGAATAATTATTACTTCTATGCAGGCCACTTTTTGTTGGATAGTCTTACGGAGCGTCAGGCAAGCACGTTTCGAGGAAAATGTTAGGTGGCTTTTGGTTGAACAGTTCGAGCCTGAGAAATGCTGCCTTCAGTATTGCACCTCTCTTTTTTTTCTTGTTACAGGTTGGATTTTTCCCTAGTGAGTGTGTGGAGCTCATCAATGGAAAAATTCCAGAGTCTCTCCTCAGTTCAGTGCCAAAGCCAGGTACGGATGTTACATTTGATGGTGCAGGGAAGCAAAATGGCGTCTCTTTTTGGGTGTGTTCTGTGTTTAATACCTCCTTTATCCATCCCGTGTTATAGTCTGTGCTGATGATCCTTCAGGCATCTCGCGGGGCATATGGCTGGTGTTTTGTAGGCAATGAAAATGAGGGAGGGCAAAGGCAGTTCTCCTGCGAGTCAGTACGAGGTTGAGAACAGCCAGCGTCCCTGGTGGACAGCTAGAGGCCTGGTTGTGTTAGTGATACGCTTGATCAGAACGTGGCTCCTTTTCAAGAGGATCCTTAATCCCCAAGTTGAGCAAGCCAAGCAAGAGGAGTGCATTAAACTCCATCGGAACGCGCAGAGATTTGGCCCAATCCTCTCATGTTTCTGAGTGGACTTGGGGAAATCATAGAATCCTCCTAGAATGGCTTGGGATGGAAGGGAGCTCAAGGATCATCAAGTTCCAACCCCCCTGCCTCAGGTTGGGCTGCCAACAAACCTCCACATCTAATGTGAGACTAGATCCCACAGCCCAGGGCCCCATCCAACCTGGCCTTTGGCTCCTCCTGCAGGGATGGGAGAAAATCTGTTTTTGTATGTACTTGGTAATGTTCTTCCCGTTTTGACGTGCTCTGTAGAATGTGATATGCTCGGCCTCGTCCAACTGAGCCAAACATGAAATGAAGTGGTTTCTTCCTGTTGTTGTGCAGTGCCAAAGAAACGCGGCAAGCTCGTCACCTTCCTTCGTTCCTTGGTGAAGGCCCGCCCAAAGAAACCGAAAGAGTGGGAGGTGGAGAAGAAAAAGGTGTTTGGCTGTGACCTGGGAGAGCATCTTCTCCACTCTGGCCGCGATGGTAAGGGACAGCCCATTCCTGAGATCTTCCTCTGTTGGGCATCTAAAGATGAAAGGGAGGTCATATCCAGCAAAGGGGCAGGTTGGTACCAGTGGAGAAACGTGGAATGGAAGTTGATGGCTGAAAGATAAACTGAGGCTAATGCTCCTAAGAGACAAGCAGATTTGTATTTGCTTAAACCAAAGCCTGTAAGCCAATCCCACGCTAGCCTGAAAAGAAAGGAAGCCTTTTGACCAAGGAGAGTGTCCTGCATCAGTTTCCCAGCTCTCCTGGACGTGAGATTTCCCACCTCCTTTCATTCCCATGGGAGCTGTGGTGGGACTTGCAGTGTCTCCGGCTTCCCCAGAATTACTTTCTCCAGGCTGATTCCTAGGTCCTGACATTTCTTGAATGCAAGGAACACATGTCTGTCCAGTTTCCTCGTCTTGGACAGCTTTCTTCTGTAAGGAAGAACTAAGCAGTAGCCTGGCTGGGCTTAGTGGATGAGATTTGACAGGAGCACAGCCTGAACCATGACTTGAACGAGGAGCTCAAGTAACCGCTGGCACGTGTTCTTTAGTCCCCCAGGTCCTCCAGAGCTGCGCCGAGTTCATTGAGCAGCACGGCGTGGTGCAGGGGATATACCGGCTGTCCGGCGTCGCGTCCAACATCCAGAGACTGCGGTAAGAGTGCTGTGACTGACACAGCTGTCAGCAGGGGCGTGTGCCCTGTTGTGGGTGCTCAGAGGCCTGTGCCGTGGGGCAGCTCTGTGCAGGCAGCGTGCGCTCAGCGGTGGTGCGCCAGGCTTGTCGCTGTTTGATAGGAACACGGGGCGTTCAGCAGACTTGCTGGAGCAGGAAGTTCTCCTTCTGTCCTTCAGAGCACTGGAAGGCTGTGGGGGACTGCGGTGTCACCGCTGCCAGCTCTCATTCCCGTTTCCTTTTGTTCGCAGAGCCCTTTGGAGCAGCCCACACTCCTCCTTGCTGCTCCAAGCTCCTGGCATAGGATTGTAGACTAGGCAGCCAGTTGTCAGAGTCACGGGAAATGCCTTAGCAAAACAAAAAGGTCTCCTTTTGGAAACATCTCATCCAGCATGGCTCATGTGGTGCTGGTGACGGAGTGTTCATTTTCTCCTGTTAATTGGGAAGCCCTTCCAATCCTTGATTGTATTTGGTGTGGCTTTTGACTTGTTTTCCTCTTTCTCAACCCCCCCCCTGCCCGTTTTTGTGTCCTTCCCTCCAGCCAAGAATTTGAGTCTGAGCAGATTCCTGAGCTAACTGTCCGTGACACTCACAGCGTGAGCTCCGTCTGCAAAATGTACTTCAGGGAGCTCCCAAACCCTCTGCTGACTGACCAGCTGTATGACAAGTTCTCGGTAAGCACATGGCAACATCTTTCCTTTACCTCTTCCCTGGGCCTCTTGGGAGATGGCTGCAGCAGTGCCCCAGCTCTGAGGCCCTTCTTCTGTTAGCCCCGTGGAGTTTACTCGTATGTCTTTGCCACATCATGCATCATACGGATGCCACTTTTGGTGGTCCCAGGAGGCGGTTATTTCCATATTCACAAAGCTTGCTAGAATTCATGTTTTTTGTTTTTTTCTTTTGTTTTGTTTTTCTATTCCCCAAGTATTTATAGAATGGGAATGGGATTAATAGCAAAGTGTACTTGAAGCTTGAGGAGCTGAGCTGCACAATCAGGCTGTAAACCGGCCCGCTGCTTGGACTCCTTGGCCTTGATGGCACCAGCTGCGTGCTGCTATGTTCTCCAGATGCCTCCTGGAAGGTGTAAAATCTGTCTCGGCGCAGACCAACAGCACGCTGTCCCCATAGTTCCCGACCCTGTGGCAGGTATCTACCCTGATTTGTGTCTCAGTTCCTTTCTGCACTATTCCAGGAGGCTGTTGGTGCCGCTACAGATGAGGAGCAGTTGGTCAGAATGCAGGACGTCATCCAGCAGCTGCCTGCTCCTCACTACAGGTCAGTGCTGCCCTCAGTCTGTTGAGCTCAGCCGTGCTGCACTTCAGAGGGCAATGGTGTGATTCCAGGCTTGTCTCATGCTGGCAACGTGATGCCTGCGTATGTTGAAGCAGTTTAAGGCTACACGGGGTTAATTTATTGGGTCGGTTCCTGGGCACGGGGGGCACGGTTGGTACAGCTGGTGGCTGCGGCTGTGCTGTGCTGGGGCTTGGTGCCGCAGTGTGGCACTTAGTCAAGGTGGATCTACTTCATCTTCAGTGACAGTAGCAATAACGTGCATTGAGGCTTGCTTTGTGAATCGCAGCACGGCGTGCTCATTGGTGCTGAACGTTTGCCTCTCTTATTTTCCAGGACACTTGAGTACCTGATGAGACACTTGGCTCGTCTAGCTGGGAACTGCTCCATGACAAACATGCACACTAAGAACTTAGCGATTGTGTGGGCTCCAAACCTCTTAAGGTAGACTTCTTTCTCCGTTTCAACACACTGCTTAGATCTGTTCTCCAGTAAAAAACGCAATCTACCTTTTTCTCCATCGAATGCGCTCTTCTCCTGTTCAATGTCTAGTAAGTGGCTTTCGGCAGAGCAAGAGCCTGGACTGTTCTCCAACCCCACGGGCACAATTTCTAGATGACAATTTCTGCCCTCTTGTTTAGATGGGACTGGTGTGTCCTTGATCAGCCAGGAGAATTTCTTCAGTGGCATCACTGCGGAAGTCTCCGGAGCCCACTTTGACAGCTTTTGGCTGCAACAATCCAGACTTGGGGAAACTTGGATCTTGATAAATGACTGCTAAAATCTGCCTTTTCTACAGATCACAGCAGAACGAGTCTGCCTGCATCAGCGGAAGAGCTGCCTGCATGGAACTGCAGACGCAGTCGGCTGTGGTGGAATTCATCATCAACCACGCAGATGTCCTCTTCTGCTCCAAATCCTGATCAGACATGGCAGATGGAGCAGGTGAGTGTCTTCCTCCACAAGCTTTATCTTGATCAGACACCTTGATCAAATCCAGGCCTTCTCCAAGATCTTTGAAATACACTTTTTCTATCGAGGGGACAGCAGACTTCTGGGCTTAGATTAGAATCTGGCATCCTGTTGCTGGATGCTGAGAATGTCCAAGTCCAAACTTTACAATGAGGAGAAAACCGTCACTGTCGTTATGATGTTTTGCATGCAGGTGAAGCTTGATGAAAGTGTGGCAGTGAAGCTTTCTGAGTTCCCTGCCCCCGCTTTCTAGGGTTTTTCTTTGCCCGTTTTGATACAGTGAGCTGCTCTTATTATGACTTTGTCCTTTGCCTTAAACATACCTCTGACCACGTGCTTATTCTGACCTCCTCTTCTTCTAGTGGCTCGGATAAGCAGGTCTGAGAAAACTATAGCATCTCCCCCAGAACTGTGATGGCTGTGGTGCTGCGTTGTGATCCTCGCTCTTACCTGTGGCTTTCCCTTACAGGACGCAGTTCTCTCTCAGGGCCCAAGTCTGCGTGGGTGTCTTCTCCTGCCACAAAGCTGCTCACCCTGGAGGAGGCACAGGCTCAGAGGCGAGGCCACAGCAGCTCTTCTGTTGTGACACAGAGCAGGGACATAGAAGTGGAAGAAGGCCCCACAGCTGTACAGGGGAAATTCCACACAATCATCAACTTTCCATCTGAAAGGTAAAGAGGACTTTGTTTTCCAGCAACCGTCATCATTGTTTGGGGGGGTTGTGTTTGCTTTTTTTTTTTCCCCCCATTATTTCTTGCGCCAAAACATGCGGAAACTAAATTAAAGTAATGGTGCCTGAAGTGAATTGTTGCAGTGAATCTCTGCTCCATTTGGACTCTGAGATTCAACTAACATATTCGGTTTAGCCACACGAGGCTGCCATTCCTTCCTTGCTGGGCAGGCAGTCACGAGATGTATAAAGCCACGCTGACGTCTACCCTGGCCTGAGCTGGCTATACCTTGAAACGTTGGGGTTTTCCAGCTTTCAGGGCCACATGCCTGAAACCAGTTCTGGTTCTCCTCTAAGCAGAGCTGTTGGTCAGACCTGCAGGCACTAGAAACTAAACTTGGTGGTGAGATGGGGCCGACGAGGTGTTGATGTCAGAGTCAGAGATGCTTTTGAACTTCCTTTATGGCTGCACGGTTCCACAGAAAGTAGTTATGCCTGCTGACTCCAGTAGAGCCATCCCTTAGATGCTGTCCTGTATAGCCGTGGAGCCTTTGCTCACGTGCTCTGCATCTTGCTTGACACAGTTTAGGGGAATTTAGCCAGCAAGACTTCAGGGCTGAGCTATAGGACTGGAACCATCCTCAGCTGCTTGAAAGAGAGCGAGTTTCTAAGTTGTGCTTCAGCAGAAACCAGGCGGTGCCAGGAACAAGCAACTGTTGGCAAGAGCTCAGTGCAGCTCTTCCCTCACCCCGCACCATGCACAACTCACACCAGTCACTGTTTTCTCTCTCCAGACAACGTCCACCCAGCAAGATGAAGGAATCACCAGCTGGCAGTTGGTGTTCCTGCTTCAGCCTGCGGAAACCATCCTCTGTGGCCAAACACCGACTGCAGCGCAGTCCCAGGGAGCCCTCAGAGACAGAAGTTGTGGTGCTGGCAGGTAAGGGTGCGAATCCAGTTTTCAAAGCCTTGCTTTTCAGCAACGTAGAATTCATGCTGTCAGTGGACTTGTATCTCCTTCTAGCGTTCCAACCTATACCTAACATCTTCAGATCACCCCTGATCAAGAGCCACTTTCATAATTCAGCTTGTGAAAGTTTGACGCTAACCCCTGTGTATCCTTCCTAGGTGAATTGGGCCCTTGTCTACCCAGAAGAGCCGGGGCAAGTAGCGATGGTGTGCTGTGTGCTTCCATCCATGGAGGGCTCTTAGGAAGCACGAATCACTGTGGTTCAGATGACAGCCTTCCACATAATAACAGCGACGGAGAGAAGGAGCTCATCCAAGTTCATGCCCTCATTTCTCCCAGCTCTGCTGAAGATGCTGACCTGAGCCTGCTGGACACCACAGTCATCAGCCTGGACTGTGACCCAGTGCCTTTGCAGTGCAGCCCAGCCCAAGCACAGTCCGAGTGCCCTGACAGCTGCACCTCCACGCAGGAGCAGGTCAGCATCGCTGAGGAAAAGCCGAGCCTCTTGGAGCGGGACTTAGAATCAGGCCTCCAGCCCCAGGCACTGGGCAGCAGCGCTGAGAGCTCTGAGCCACTCTCTCCGTGACGAGAGGATGAGCCCCATCTTCACCCTGGACCTCTCACGCCCTCCTGTCTTTTACATAATAATAAAAGCATGCTCGTGCTCAATCAACGCCTTGATTGCCTTCCGAGTCTTCATTCACAGAGACTGGGACAAAAGCAATGAACAGCAAGGCACCCCAGCTTGCAACGCGATGGCTGTGGGGTGCGTGCAGCAGAGCTCCGGGTTTGTTCCCGTTCTGTCTGGCTTTGGGATGTCTGCAGCGAGAGCTCAGCTACCATCTGGTTTGGTAGCAAATGATCTCTAGCATCCTGGATGCTGCTCATGATAATCCCGAGCTTCCTGGCTGTGGCTTTGTGATGCTTTTCAGGGCTTTTTGATGCATTTTGAAGCCTCGGCTGCTCCCTAACACCTCTCTCCTCCCGCCGTGTCCATTCCTGGCTCCCGACCTACGAGCTGGCCGTGCAGACCTGTCATCATCACGCTGACCTGTCAGGAGGAGCTCACCTTGAGCAGCGTCTCCCTTGCCCCGCCCCCTGCCTCTCATTGGGCAGCGGCTGCGCCGCCCCGCCCCCGGGGTCTCCTTGGTCCGCGGTAGCTCCGCCGGCTGCCGTTGGCTGAGCCGCCGTGCGCGGGAGCGAGCGTTGGGAGCCGGCTGTCGGAGGCGCGGCTCTCCTCACAGAGCGCCGCTCCTGCCGCCTGGGCCGCCCCGCAGGAGAGCGCGGCGGCAGCCGGAGCTGTCCGGACAGCACCGAGAGGGAAGCCGCGGCGCGACGGGAGCGAGTGCTGAGGACAGCTGTGCCGGAGGTATGCGGGAGAACGGTCCTGGGACGGCGAGAGGGGCTGTGCGGGGCTCCAGGAAGCTGCAGGGAGGCGATGGGGGGGGATATAGCGAGATCTGAGGCTGTAGGCGGCTGCGAGGGGGTGTGGGGAGCTGGATGATCGTTGTGGTCCTTTTCAGCCCCCCTGCCGTTCTATGGTTCTGGTAAATGCTGCGGAAAGTGAACGTGGTGTTTCTGCATTGGATATTGAAAGGGGCAGTTGATCTAAAGAAGTGAGCTGTAGCATATCCTTAGAAATAGCTGATGTGAAAAGTAAGATTACTGTATGCCTATTAGTAATATATTTTAGAGACATAGTTACCGAATTATGTGACAAATTCTTTCTCCCAAAGCTGCAATAGACTTTAAATGTTCTAGACAATGTGGGTATAGTATTCTGACCTGGGAAACGTGCTGTAAGGTTGTTCATTAGGCCAGCAGAAGTGAAGTATGTTGAACAAACTTTCAAGGAGTTGGGGCCTTTACACAAAGCAGAACTGTCCCACTCTGTGGGAACGTTAGGATGCCATGGGCAGGCTCCAAGATACTCCCCTCTGTTTTCCTTCCGAGATTATCTCTATGCAAGGACAGAGGAATGACCGGAACAATGACCCAGTGTAAAGGGCACAAATGCTAGGGGGTAATTAATCAGTTAAGAGGTTATGTTTATGTTGTAAAGCAGACATAAGTTATGACCTGATGTTTGTTAAGAAAGCAATTGTTAGAAGGCAATTGACCAATTAAGATATTTGTGTTTGGGTGGTAAGGGTTTGTAAACTTTACTTGGTATTTGTATGATTAGTGAAGCGTTGTGAAAGAGTGTGAACCTGCAGTACTCAGCCAGTGAGGAGCCAGGGGAGAAAGAGATAAGGGTCAGGCAATAGGGGATAAAAGATGTTACACCATTTCGTGTGTGCGCTCCTGCTTGCAGGAGGCCCGCCATTGCAATTGGGAATAAAGATAGATATAAAGATCAGAGATACCATCATGGAAAATTAATTGGCTATTTCCAACAATGCTTATAAATATCTTAAGGATGGGAGTCAAAAGGCTCCCACGGCCGCAATCTTTTCAGCGATCTGTGGAGACAGAAGAAGGGGAAATGGCCATAAACTGGAGCATAGGAAGTTCTGCACCAAAATGCAAAGGAACTTCTTCACAGCGAGGATGATGGAGCGCTGGAACAGGCTGCCCAGGGAGGCTGTGGATTCTCCTTCTCTGGAGATATTCCAGGCCCTCCTGGGCACCCTTCCTGTGCAGCCTACTCTAGGGAGCCCGTTTTGCAGGGGGGTTGGACTCGATGATCTTTGGGAGTCCCTTGCAACCCCAATTCTGTGATTCTGTGGTTTTAATCCTTGCTTCTTGCAGCAATGCAGTGTTTCAGAAGAGAGAAAAGCAAGGCGGGCATAAACTGGGTTTCTGCGGTTGGTAAAACTGTACTGAGAACTGGGCTGACTACTGCACCTGGAAATGTGTCTGCAGACTTTGCACCCAGAGGAATAACTTTTCCCTGCAGGTTGGGCTTGTCTAAGGTAGGTGATTGCTAGGCGAGCTTGTGCTTTAAAGCATCAAGTTGTATAAATGAGGAAATTTTAAAGCAAGATTGCCAATTCTTTTTTTACCTAGGTGATTTTTTGCAAGGAAAGATTTGAAATGCTGCTTGCTAATGGAAGATGGAGAGAGGAAAATCAAGTCAAAGGCATGCTGTGCATAGCCACCACGTAGCATCTGCACCGCTCTCTCCCTTGTGATAGATCGTGTTTTTGCAGTGGAAATTTCCAGTAGTTCTGTACATAGCATAGGATAATTTGCCTTTCACAAAGAAAGCTGCTGAACATCTTTAGGATTGCAGTTGAGAACTTATGAAACAGTTATTAAGGTATCAAGGAATCTGTTAACCACTGCTGATGAAAAAGAAATAAATCCAAAGGTTTTGGCAGTGGAAGGAAACCGGCGTGGACTCAGAATTACTCCCTTAAAAATAACTGTCCAAGGAGGGAGTGGAGCTGCAAATCAGAGACAATATCCCATACGTTTTGAAAGGATAATGGGTCTAAAGCCTGTAATACAAATATTCATTAAGAACGGTCTTCTAGGAGTCCGTATGTCACCCGATAGCACTCCAATTTTGCCATTGCAGAAGGCAGAAGGCACCTATCAACTGGTACAAGATCTAAGAAAAATTAATGAAATAGTTCTCAAGCAACACCTCCTGGTTCCTAACCCCCATACTTTAATGGGTCAAATCCCACAGAGCCATAAGTGGTTCAGTGTAACAGACTTAGAAGATGCTTTCTGGACCTCAATTTTAGACTCAGAGAATTGAGATCTTTTTGCTCTTGAATGAGAGAACCCAGAAATGGGACAAAAAAAGCAATATAGGTGGATTGTTTTACCCCATGGGTTCATGGAATTGCCTAATTTTTTTTTTTAATTATATTTTATGTGTTATGTTGTTGTATATAATGTATATAAAATAATACATAATATATATATATTATATTGTTTTTTATTTTTTTTATTTTAACTAATAAGTGCTGGAGAAAGTTTTGGAAAAGTTTCAGATTGAAGAGGAGGTAAAGCTGTTACAGTATGTGGATGATTTGATGATCTGTGGAAAAGAGGAGTCTAAAGTAAAAGAGACTACAAGTAAACTTCTGAACTTTTGGGGGAACATGGGCTAAGGGTGTTTAAAAATAAACTGTAGTATGTGGAAGAAGAAGTCAGATACCTTGGGCATGTGATTTCTGATGGGAAATGGAGAATTGATTCTGAAAGAATTTAGGACATTGTGCAGCTTCCTGTGCTCGGGACAAAGAGGGAGTGGCAAAAGTTTCTAGGTTTAATTGTATACTGTATTTTGTGAACAGAAGAATATGTACAAAAAACAAAGATGGTATCTCAAACTATCAGAGGGAGAACACAACATATTAAAATGAACAAAAGAGGGGAAAAATTAGTAGAAGTATTGAAATGGGACTTAATCACAGTACCTGTGTTAGAACTGCCTGCCTTATAGGAACCATTTCACCTTTTCGTAACTGTCAGTGAAGGAGCTGCTTTAGGCGTTCTAACACAAAGAATAGGGAGACAAAAGAAAGCCTATTGCTTGTCCAAGGTACTAGACCCTGTATCTCGAGGTTGGCTTGAATGTGTCCAGGTGGTAGAAGCAAGTGCCCTATTGGTAGAAGAGAGTATGTGTGTACACTTTGGGGGTGTAAGGAGTAAATTGTTGAGTTGTTGATAGTATGTGTTTGTCCCCCTCAAAGAGATTGCTCCTCATTTTGAGGCATGATGATTAACAAAAAAAAAAAAAAAAGGAACTAAAAAAAAAAAAATGGAATGAGGGCAGGAATCCACTCCTTGACCTCTTAGAAAAGCACGGTGCCAAATTCTCCCCCATGGAGATGAATTGGGCACAGAATAATTGGTCCAACTTAGAGGGAGTTGTGAATCATATAGATTCCCTCCACAAGCAAACTCGTATGGTGGAGGAAAAGGGAAAATCAATCACTTGTGCAGTTCCAGGAGCTGCTCTTTCTGCTGCCGTAGAGATCCACAATGAACAGCACACGGCAGAAACCCAAATTACTCAGTCCTTGCAGGAATTGGTTACAAAGACAAATCAGAAAACCTTGTGATCCTTCTCTGCCTTCCGATAGAAACTGGGCATGTATATGAAGAGACTGAAAGTGGGTATTCTGATGTTAGTATCGAGGAGGTCCCCTATTCTGCTACAGAACTGGCCAAATTAAGGAAAGATTTTGGATACACACCTAGGAAATCAGTATGTGTGGAAAGTGCCACTAACAGCGGGAGATCAGATCCTGTTGATTGAAAAGGAATCAGAGGGTTACTGGGGACCACCACTGGCAACCACTGTGCCCCGTGGTCCCTTACTCAAAGAGCTGAGTATTGGGATGATTACTCCCCAGGACTACTCCCCTAGTGTTGATTGATTTGCCCCACACTGGTCCTGTCCCTTTAACCCTCAGGGAGACTCTTAACAAATACATCTGAAAGGCTCGAGATGATCAGGAGGAAATGTACAAAATTAGCTATCTGGATTTTACCTACCTTCTAACTTTGGTTCACTTGGGACCAGGAAGTTTTATGTTTGTTTTGTTTTCTTTTCCAGTTATGCTTCCTCTAACCTTGGTTCCTTTGGAACCGGGAAGTTCTCGTTTTCTAAATGCTAACGCATGCTGATCCTGTTTCTGTGCCTCACATGTTCCCTTCTCGCTCTGCTCCTTTCTCTGGGATCCCTGTGGTATCATTAGTCTCTGTTTTGGACAGGAATCTTCTTCAGTTTAATTTTTGTAATTGCTTATGATGACCTTATCACAGTCACTGGCTGGTCATGGGGCCATGCCCATACTGGCCGTACTGGGCATATGGGACTGAATTCTAATTCTAACAGAGGCTTAACCCTTTCAACCATGGTTAAACACAGTGATTAAATGCATTCAGGAAATGAATGGGGCCAGGATAGTACTGGATGGTTGCCCCCAACTCCGGAGAGATGCAGGATAAAGAATAAAGGTAGGGTGTCAGATTAACAAGTGATCTATGTGCGTTGCTACACCCCTGCAGTTTTCCCTATCAGCACTGGGAACAAATCAGCAGTTATTATCTAGTGTATTATCTCAGTGGGAAAGAACTAATATAAAAAGTCCACCAGTTAATTGTAGATGCACTTGCCACAACTCAAATAATGTCTCCCTAGCTCTAAGTTGTAGAAGATAAAAGAAATGCTTTACCCACTGAATTTTGAAAGGTGATTTGGGACAATGCAAACAAATTTGAAAGAGAATTTTAATCTTGGTGGCATCTAGTTAATTTTACTTACGATCCTCTCACTAACTATGCCACAGCTTTTGCCCTAACAATATGCAATGCTTTGGTACATATCATATACCTAATAATTGTGCTGGGACTGAATCACAATGGAGTTGGGTTTTTTTTTTTTTCCTGCAAAGAAGAATGAATCCCAAATGCTTGTGGAGAAAGAAGACTCAGGGATTTCTTCTTCTTTCTTGCTAGCAGATCTTGATGCTCTCCTGTTCCTGCCTGTGGGCTGCTCGTCACGCCAGAGTCCTGCAGCCTCCAGAAGCTACCCCACATGGTACCAAAACAGATCATGGACCTGGATTCAGGCATTCCTCATTCTCCCACTGCATGAGCTCTCATGGAGCAGCATGCTCCTCAAAAGTGGTCATGGTCATTTTGTGCAGTTACACAGTGTTTGTGTACTTATGTAGGAATGGAATGTTGTTTCTGCATTAGAACTAATAATGTGAGTATTTTATGTCGTTGTTTCTGTTCCCATCTTATGTTGTTTGTCAGTACTAATAGCTCTTTTTGGAAGTGTCTTTATTTCATTAGGAGTCTGCTTCACTTGTCCTTTAGATGAATTTTCCACATTGGTGCTTGCTCAGTAGGTAGATGGAGTAACGATGGGTACAAGGACTGCAGCTCTGTCCAGCCATCTGGAATATCTCTTATCCTTGAGTTCCAGACAACTTAGACATCACACTCCTAAACAGCGTGATAATACCTTTCAAAATCCAAAACCCTTGACAAGGATATCAGTAGGCTCATTATGTTGCAAGATTACTGATTTTTGGACAGACAGGACCTCAGCGATGATAGAAAATTTAACGAGGAGAATGTAAGTCATTAGCAATAGATGAATTGTTTAGCTAGCAACAATTTTTGTTTAGCCAGTATGCCTGTGTTTAGTTAAGCATTGGGAAGGTTTGTGAACCTGAGGTACTCAGGCAATGAGGAAACAGGGGAGAAGAAGATAAGCGTCAGATAATAGGGCATGTTCTTTGCTTTGTAACAGGGCTTGTTTGCTTTTCATTCAGTATCATTTCTTGCCATTATGCAGTATTTCTCTTTACTTGTTTTTCATGTTGCCAATCAACACCTCATTGGAGCTTGGATGACCCGAATGCAGACAACTAAATGTTGACCAAGTGTGATGTGAAATGAAGAGGTAGGCTCCAAAACAGGCTTCTGGTGAGTGCTGTGTATGACATGGGCTATCTGGAATTACCTCTGTTTATCCCTATCCCATGTTGCTCCGTACCAGATGTGAAGGTTTCTTCTTTCCTTCTGGGATTGGAGACTCCACGATCAGATGGTGTTGATCTTTCAAACCTGGGTTGTAGCACTGAATGTGCCCTGATCCTTGGGAAGGGGTAACTGATTCCTTCATCATTACCTGATGGTGACATTTACTTATCTTATCTGGTGTCCAACGAATGGCTGTGAAAAACTGTGGCCCTCCCACGTGGTGCAAGGGCTCTACTGAAGCTCATTGTGTTTATAGCAGGAAACTACAGCTATAGATGGATGCCAATATCCACTCCTTACTCTGTCTGGCAAGCTATGTTGATCCCTGAAGTCATTCCCACGCTTGTAGAGGTTCTTTGGGCTTGATGTCCATTGTCTCTTGCACTCACATGGTTTTCCTCAGGTATTCTTCTTTTTCCCCATCTTTAGGACTCCTCAGTACTGATGTCAGTGCCTTCTGTCTCTCCCAAATAGCATGGGTTTGTTCTTTTCTTTTTGGGTTCAGTATCATTTCTTGCCATTATGGAGTGTTTCTCTTCCTTTCCTTTGTTTTCCAGGCTGTTAATTGACGCCTCGTTGAAGCTACAGTGACCCAAACACGGACTACTATGCATTGACCAAGTGAGATGCAAAAAGAAGAGGTAGGCTCCAAAACAGGCTTCGAGTGAGTGCTGTGTGTATGACTTGTGGTTTCTAGAATGAAAGTCTTACTAACCCATGTTGTTTAGTATCTCGTGTGGAGGTTTCTTTTCTCCTTCCAGGACTGGAGACTCCAGATGCTATTGCCCTTCCTGATCTCTTCGGGTTGCAGTGTTAGACATGCCCAGATGCTTAGAAAGGGGTGATTCCTTCATCCTTATTAGAAGGTGATCTTTACTTGTCTTGTGTTCAACAGGTGGCACTGGAGAACTGTGGCTCTCTGAGCTGTGCAAATACTGTACTGAGGCTCTTGGTGATTACAGCAGGAAACCAGAGCCATAGATGGGTGCCAAGATGCACTCCTTATTTTGTCTGACAAGCTATGTTGACCCCTGAGGCCATTCCCGCACTTGTAGAGGTCCTATATGCATGGCATTGGTTGTCCCTCGTGCTCACTTTATGTTCACCAGGTGTTCTCCTTATTTTACACCATCTTCCCCACCATATACTTACAAGCAAGTGTTCCACTTGGTCTCCATATCTTGCTCTGGCTAGGCAGATGCGGTGTGCCAACAAAACAAAGCATGTAGACCCTGAGAAGAAAAAAACAGGAGAGAAGCTGTCCTGGGTGAGACAGAAGTGTCCCTTGAAGGGATGCTCCACTGGCACTGCCTCTCGCATCCGCCGCCTGCATGTTCCTTCTCTCTCCTTGTCTTCCAGGGCTCACAAAGTCCAAATGTACCCTGATGGAGTTCAACTCTAGCTTGACCAACACTCAACACATCCGCTGTAGCTGGCTTAGGGCTCCCAATTACCAATGGGATGTCTGTGCCTTCTGTCGCTCCTACCAGACATGGGTTTGTTCTTTTCTTTTTGGGTTCAATATCATTTCTTGCCATTATGCAATGTTTCCTGTTTCTCTTTTCTTGTGTTTCATGTTGTCAATCTGTGCCTCATTGGAGCTACAGCGACCCAAATGCTGACTGCTCTGCTTTGACCAAGTGAGATGCAAAAAGAAGAGGTAGGCTCCAAAACAGGCTTCCAGTGAGGGCCATGTATGGCTTGGGGTTTCTAGAGTTAACTACTTCTTTTCCAGTTCCCTTTCCAGTTCTCTTTCATTTTCTTTATTCCCCCCCTTTTTCTAATTTATTTTCATTTTCTAATTTGCTTTCTAATTCTAATGCTTTCCTTTTCTCTGATTCCTTTTCCAATTCCTTTTATTGTTTTCATTTCTGTTTCTGAATAATTTTCTAATTCGTTTTTTTCCTTTCTTTTCCTTTTTACCTTTTTCTTTTTTCTCCTTTTCATTTTCTAATTCTTTTGTTTCCTTTTCTACTTCCTTTTATTTTTCTAATTTATTTTCTCAAGTCTTTTTCCAATTCTTTTTTGTTTTGAATTCTTTTTCTATTTCTTTCTAATTCTTTCTTTTTCCTTTGCTAATTCTGTTTCCAATTCCGTTTCCATTTCCAATGGCTTCTTTCTCTTTTTCTTCATCATGTTCCTTTTCTTTGTTGTATTCCTCTCCATGTTTTATTTTCTTCATCATATTACAATTCCCATTCCAATTCTCATTCCAATTCTTTTTCCTTTACCAATTATTTTTCCATTCTCTTTTCTAGATCTCTTTTTTTCTAAATCTGTTTCTTCTTTCCTGTTTCTAATCTATTTTGTTTTTCAAATATTTTTCTAATTCTTTTCCTATTTCTTTTCCCTGTTGCAAGTCTTTTTCCTTTTTGTTTCATTTTTTTCTTTTTCGAATCCCAGTTCTTGTGTTCTCTTTTTCTGGATAATTTTCTATTTTTTTTCCTAGTTCTTTGTCTAATTCTAACTTTTTTTCTAATTTTCCTTTTTCTCATTCTTTTCCTTTTCTTTTTCCAATTCCTTTTCATTTCCTTTTTCCATTTCTCATTCTAATTTTGGTTCTTCTTCGTTTTCTTTTTATAGTACTTTCTGGTTTTTCTAATACTTGTTTCATTTTCTTTTTCCTTTTCTAATTATTTCTCTAATTCTTTTTCTAATTCTTATTCTACTCCTTGTTTTTTTCTTTTCCTAATTCTAATCCTTTTTCCAAGTCTTTTTTTTGTGATCCAAGTCCTTTTCCCAGTCTGTCTTTTTCTTTTTTCTATTTCAATTTTTTTTCTAACTCCAACTCTTTTTCTAATTACAGTTCTTTATCTTTTCCCCGTTCCAAATCTTTTCCCCAGTCCACATCCTTTTCATTTTTCTATTTGTTTTTTCTAATTATTTTCTGATTCTTTTTTTCGTTTTCAATTTTTTCTGTCCTTTTTCTGATTCAGTTTCTTTTCTTTTTCTGATTCTAAATCTTTTTCTACTTCTTGTTGTAATTCTTGATATTTTTCTATTTTTTCTTTATATTTTTCCTTTTTCTAATTCATTTTATTTTTCTCAATCTTTTTCTAATTATTTTTCTGTTTCCAGGTTTTTCTTTTTGCATTTTTTCTTTTTGCAGTTTTTTCCAATTACCATTCTAATTCTTCTTCTTTTTCTTTATCCATTGGTTTTTCTTTTTCTAATTCCTTTTCTTTTCATATTCTTTCTCTTGCTCTAGTGCTTTTGTTTCCTTTCTTTTCTTTTTCATTTTCCAATTCTTTTTTTCAGTTCTGTTTCCAATTCTTCATCTATTTTTCTCCATTTTTTTCTCAGTTCTTTTTTTGTCCAATTCCTTTTCATTTTCTTTTCTATATTCTTCTTGTTTTTCTCTCTAATCTTTTCTTTTTTCTTGTTCTTTTATTTTCATTGTTCTATTTCTAATTCTTTTTCTAGACTCTCTCGCTTTTTCATTTTCTAATGTTTTTTTCACTCTTTTTTCATTTTCTAATTCTAGTTCTTTTTCCAATTCTTCTTCCAGTTCCTTTTCTAATAATTTTTCTAATTCTCTCATTTCCCAATTTCCAATTCTTTTTCCAGTTTTTTCTTTTTCCAATTCTCATTCTAATCCTAATTCTTCTTCATTTTTCTTTTTCTAATTATTTTTCTTTCATTTTCTAATTCTAATTATTTTTTCTAATTCTAATAATTTTTATAATTAGAATTTTCTTCCCCTTTTTCTCGTTTCTTTTCTATTTCTTACTCTTTTTCTTTTATTTCCTAATTCCTTTTCTAATTCTTTTTCTTTTTCATTCTTTTACTTTTTAATTTCTTAATTCTCAATTTTTTCCTTTTCTAATGCTTTTTTCTTTAGTTTTCTTTTCCTTTTCCTTTTTGTAATTCTAATTCCAGTTCTTTTTCCACAGCTTTTCCCAATTCTTCTTCTAGTTCTATTTCCAATTCATTTTCTATTTATTTTCCTAATTCCAATTATTTTTTGTCTTTTTCCTATTTCCGTTCTAATTCAAATTCTTTTTTCTTTTCTAATAGTTTTTCTTTTTATAATTCTAATTGTTTCCTTTTCTATTTCCTCTTATTATTCTTTTTCTATTTCTTTTTCTACATCTTTCCTTTCCCCTTTCCTTTTCTTTTTTTTTCCTTTTTTTCCCCCCATTTTCATTCTCTTTTTTTTGTTGTTGTTTCATTTTTGTCTTTTGTGAACCTGAAGTACTCAGGCAATGAGAAACCAGGAGAGGAGAAGGTAAGAGTCAGGTAATAGGGCATGAACAATGTCCTACTGATTCAGATTTCAGTATTCGTGAAGAAAATACTACCAGTCTACAAGGGACTTATCCAGTTGGGTTGCATTGCCAGATTCCAAACCCAAATAAACCAAAGGATGCCCAATTTTGTGGATTTTCACTTGGTTTACTTGTATTGTCCATGCAGATTCATGGTATTTTTGTACAGGTTTGAGGGTCTTCACTGGGCTTTGCAGAAGTCCACCCTGGTTCATTGAAGACTTTGCAGGATCACTGGTCTTCACTGAGGTTCCATGAAGTTCACGTGGTTTTGTAAAATTTTGCATGGCTTCGCTTCTGTTCACACTAGTTCACGTATCTTCACTTTGGTTCAATCAAGTCTGCACAATTTTGCTGGTCTTTGCTGCCTTAAAATTTTACTTCTTTACTTAGTCCCTGACAGTTTGCGGGTGGAATCTCAATTTCTGAGTCATCTAGTGCTGCTGCCACTTCCCGCACCTTTCCAGGGTATGTGCCTGCAATTAAAATGTCTACACATGGATACAATTTCACATTCTAAGGCAGTGAAACTTTCTGTCAAAGTTCAGTGAGGTGGCTTGAGCAATAGCGGGAGTCTGCTGAAGGTATATCGTATCCCCTTCTTTGTGAAAGCAGACTTTCTTTATCCTCTTCCTGCAAGGAAACTGTAAAGAACATGTTTTTTTACATTGAAAACTGCCATCCAAATAGGCTCCAAAGCCCATTTCACCTCATACTCCAGCCCCAAACCATCAGTATTTCACGCCAAACTCCAGGTTCATATCCTTGCTAATTCACCCCAAATTGAGCTCCCAAAACCTCATTATTTCATCCCAAATATCAACCCCAAATCCTTACTATTTTCCCCAAAACTCTACTCCCAAACCCTACCTATTTCACCCCAAACATCAGCTCCAACACCCCCTGTTGTCACCCCCCAGGGATGCTCCAGCATCACTCCCCCAGCGTTACTCCTTAATATCAGCCCCCTGTCATCCCAACGTCACCCACCAGCACTAACCCAACAATGTCACCCCCCAGCATGACCACACGATCAACCCTCAGTGTCTCTCTAACATTGTCATCCCCCAGTGTCACCCCAACACTCTCACCCCAGCATCAGTCATTCATGTTAAATCCCAGTGGTACTCCAACATCACCCCCAATGATGTCACCCCAGTGCTACTTGCTGATGTCAACCCTATTGATATCCCAACATCACTGCAACACAACCACAGTGTCACTCCCTCCAGTGTCACTCTCTGAAATGTTAGATAATTCCATTAAGCGGGAAGCAGAATCTCCCTAAGCAAGTGTGCTATTCCTATCTGATCCTTGAGAGATGGCAAGTCACCGAAGAGGAGAGAGAAAGAACATGCCACCGGTGGATTCGATCAGCAGCACCAGCACGGCATCCCCCTCTTCAAAGTGCACTTCCGCACTTTCTCCCGCTTTCATTCTCCTCAGGGTCTGCAGGGTTTGTTCCACTTGCATGCTGTACCCATGCAGCCAGCGCGTGATAGAGAGCCCAAGTGGAACATCAGCTTGCAAAACAAGTCTTTGCAAGAACAAGACCAAATACCAAGGACAGCCCTCTCCACAAAACATTTGCAGCTACAGCCACAAATATCAACTCCCTTAAAATTGCCAAAATACCTTATTCAATCCCAGGATCATTCTTCAGTCAGGGGCCTTTAGGTCCCCAACATAACACCCCAACAACGTCACCACCCAGCATTCACTCCCTCCAGAAAGTCACTAGAATGACACACCAGAATCATTCTCCAGTATCCCCAATGTCAGCCCCCAGTAATACTCGAACATCACCCCAGTGTCACCCCCCTGTTGAACCCCCTCCAGCAATACCCCAACCTCACCCCCCCAACCTACTACCTAATATCACCCCACTGTCACAGCAATGCCACCCCAGTGTCATTCCTTGTATCACTCCAACAATGTTCCCCCAGCATCACCCCCTGATGTCACCCCCAGTCATATTCATTACCTCTCAATGTCACTCCCCAAAATAAACCTGATGTCACCCCAACAATTTCACCCCAGTAATGTCTCCCCCAACATCACTCTTAACATCATCCCAGCGTCACCCTCACATCCCCCCCAAAACATCACTCCTTGATGTTAAACCCTAGTAATACCCCCAACATCAACCCACAACTTCATTCCCCGACACCAACCCAACATCACTTCCTCCAGTGATACCCCAACATCATCCCAGTGTCACCCCCTAATATCACCCCCGTATCACCCCAATTTCACTCCAGTGTTACCCCCCCCCCCCAGCTTCACTTCCTGATGTCAATCCCAGCCACACCCCACCAGCACTCCCCAGTGTCACTTCCAAACATCACCGCAGCATCACTCCCTTTGAAACCCCACTAGGGTAGAGATAGCTCAATATCCTTCCTAGTAATGTCACCCCAGCAATGTCACTCATTGATGTTACCCCAAGCGATACCCCAACATCACCACACAACATCTCTCCCTTGTCACCCCAACAACATCACCCCAACGTCATTTCCTGATTCCTCCCTCAGTGATACCCCAACATCACTTCCCTCCCAGCATGACCTCAATAATGTAACCCCCCCCAACAACATCACTCCTTCATCTCATCCCCCAAAGATGCTCCAACATCACCCTACAACATCACTGCGCAACCTCGACCCATTTTCACCCCAGTGTCACACCAGTGTGCCCCCACCAGTATCACCCCAACAATGTAACCCCAATATCACTCCCTGGTGTCACCCCCTCAGTGAAACTCTAACACCATCCTAGTCTTATCGCAGTGTAACCTCCTAGCTTCACTCCAACAATGCTACTCAAAAAACCCCAACATCACCCCTACCAGTAATTACCTCCTGTAATGCTGCGACGTGGTGGAAAATGCAACAACAATAGCATTAATAGGTTGCAATAAGTGAGGACTTGCTCAAACACAGCAGCTGTGAACACAAAAACAAGGAACAAAATCTGCTTAACTTTAGAAGACCTCAAGCAAGCAGGGACCTCCAGCAAAAGCCTCTCATTCCTGCTGACAACACTTAAATGAGGCCTGGGAGGGGGTGGAGCCAGGATCCACCCCTTCCATCACTCAGGTGCGTTTCATGCACCTGAGCTCCTCTGGTTTGTCCCTTCTCAATCATTGTTTCAAGCTACAACTTAGGGTCTCCACTACATTCCCCCCAACAATATCACTCCAACATCACTCCCTGATGCCCCCCCCTATGATAATCCAACATCATCCCCCAGCATCACCCCCCCACATCATCCCAGCCCAATGTCACCCCAGTGTCACCTCAGTGTCACCCGCAGAGTCACCAATTTTAGAAAGTCAGGCAATTTTACCAATTGCCTTTGAGGACAGACTTGAATCAAAATATGTGTGCCATTGTTGCTCATCCACTGATAAAACTCCCCTTGCCAGAAAGGCAGATCCAATCGCCTGCCTGTTAAAAGCCTTTTTTTTTTGCTTCAGGCCTTATGAGAACTGTTAGGTCACAGACTGAAGCAGTGATTGAGCACCTGGTGAGGGGTGTAGCCAGCCCTGTGAGCACAGGTGGAAGCAATTCACCTATGGGACCGGATAGGGCTGACCTTGGCTCCACCCCCTCCCTGACCACATTTAAGGGCTGGGAACAGCTAGGGCAGCATCTCTACCTGGGGATTGCCTCCTTGGGAGTGAGTGCAGACCTTTGGAAAGTGGTGAGTGATTTGTGCTGCTTGTTTTTTATACTGATTCGTGCTGCTTGTTTTTTATACTGATTCGTGCTGCTTGTTTTTTATACTGATTCGTGCTGCTTGTTTTTTATACTGATTCGTGCTGCTTGTTTTTTATACTGATTCGTGCTGCTTGTTTTTTATACTGATTCGTGCTGCTTGTTTTTTATACTGATTCGTGCTGCTTGTTTTTTATACTGATTCGTGCTGCTTGTTTTTTATACTGATTCGTGCTGCTTGTTTTTTATACTGATTCGTGCTGCTTGTTTTTTATACTGATTCGTGCTGCTTGTTTTTTATACTGATTCGTGCTGCTTGTTTTTTATACTGATTCGTGCTGCTTGTTTTTTATACTGATTCGTGCTGCTTGTTTTTTATACTGATTCGTGCTGCTTGTTTTTTATACTGATTCGTGCTGCTTGTTTTTTATACTGATTCGTGCTGCTTGTTTTTTATACTGATTCGTGCTGCTTGTTTTTTATACTGATTCGTGCTGCTTGTTTTTTATACTGATTCGTGCTGCTTGTTTTTTATACTGATTCGTGCTGCTTGTTTTTTATACTGATTCGTGCTGCTTGTTTTTTATACTGATTCGTGCTGCTTGTTTTTTATACTGATTCGTGCTGCTTGTTTTTTATACTGATTCGTGCTGCTTGTTTTTTATACTGATTCGTGCTGCTTGTTTTTTATACTGATTCGTGCTGCTTGTTTTTTATACTGATTCGTGCTGCTTGTTTTTTATACTGATTCGTGCTGCTTGTTTTTTATACTGATTCGTGCTGCTTGTTTTTTATACTGATTCGTGCTGCTTGTTTTTTATACTGATTCGTGCTGCTTGTTTTTTATACTGATTCGTGCTGCTTGTTTTTTATACTGATTCGTGCTGCTTGTTTTTTATACTGATTCGTGCTGCTTGTTTTTTATACTGATTCGTGCTGCTTGTTTTTTATACTGATTCGTGCTGCTTGTTTTTTATACTGATTCGTGCTGCTTGTTTTTTATACTGATTCGTGCTGCTTGTTTTTTATACTGATTCGTGCTGCTTGTTTTTTATACTGATTCGTGCTGCTTGTTTTTTATACTGATTCGTGCTGCTTGTTTTTTATACTGATTCGTGCTGCTTGTTTTTTATACTGATTCGTGCTGCTTGTTTTTTATACTGATTCGTGCTGCTTGTTTTTTATACTGATTCGTGCTGCTTGTTTTTTATACTGATTCGTGCTGCTTGTTTTTTATACTGATTCGTGCTGCTTGTTTTTTATACTGATTCGTGCTGCTTGTTTTTTATACTGATTCGTGCTGCTTGTTTTTTATACTGATTCGTGCTGCTTGTTTTTTATACTGATTCGTGCTGCTTGTTTTTTATACTGATTCGTGCTGCTTGTTTTTTATACTGATTCGTGCTGCTTGTTTTTTATACTGATTCGTGCTGCTTGTTTTTTATACTGATTCGTGCTGCTTGTTTTTTATACTGATTCGTGCTGCTTGTTTTTTATACTGATTCGTGCTGCTTGTTTTTTATACTGATTCGTGCTGCTTGTTTTTTATACTGATTCGTGCTGCTTGTTTTTTATACTGATTCGTGCTGCTTGTTTTTTATACTGATTCGTGCTGCTTGTTTTTTATACTGATTCGTGCTGCTTGTTTTTTATACTGATTCGTGCTGCTTGTTTTTTATACTGATTCGTGCTGCTTGTTTTTTATACTGATTCGTGCTGCTTGTTTTTTATACTGATTCGTGCTGCTTGTTTTTTATACTGATTCGTGCTGCTTGTTTTTTATACTGATTCGTGCTGCTTGTTTTTTATACTGATTCGTGCTGCTTGTTTTTTATACTGATTCGTGCTGCTTGTTTTTTATACTGATTCGTGCTGCTTGTTTTTTATACTGATTCGTGCTGCTTGTTTTTTATACTGATTCGTGCTGCTTGTTTTTTATACTGATTCGTGCTGCTTGTTTTTTATACTGATTCGTGCTGCTTGTTTTTTATACTGATTCGTGCTGCTTGTTTTTTATACTGATTCGTGCTGCTTGTTTTTTATACTGATTCGTGCTGCTTGTTTTTTATACTGATTCGTGCTGCTTGTTTTTTATACTGATTCGTGCTGCTTGTTTTTTATACTGATTCGTGCTGCTTGTTTTTTATACTGATTCGTGCTGCTTGTTTTTTATACTGATTCGTGCTGCTTGTTTTTTATACTGATTCGTGCTGCTTGTTTTTTATACTGATTCGTGCTGCTTGTTTTTTATACTGATTCGTGCTGCTTGTTTTTTATACTGATTCGTGCTGCTTGTTTTTTATACTGATTCGTGCTGCTTGTTTTTTATACTGATTCGTGCTGCTTGTTTTTTATACTGATTCGTGCTGCTTGTTTTTTATACTGATTCGTGCTGCTTGTTTTTTATACTGATTCGTGCTGCTTGTTTTTTATACTGATTCGTGCTGCTTGTTTTTTATACTGATTCGTGCTGCTTGTTTTTTATACTGATTCGTGCTGCTTGTTTTTTATACTGATTCGTGCTGCTTGTTTTTTATACTGATTCGTGCTGCTTGTTTTTTATACTGATTCGTGCTGCTTGTTTTTTATACTGATTCGTGCTGCTTGTTTTTTATACTGATTCGTGCTGCTTGTTTTTTATACTGATTCGTGCTGCTTGTTTTTTATACTGATTCGTGCTGCTTGTTTTTTATACTGATTCGTGCTGCTTGTTTTTTATACTGATTCGTGCTGCTTGTTTTTTATACTGATTCGTGCTGCTTGTTTTTTATACTGATTCGTGCTGCTTGTTTTTTATACTGATTCGTGCTGCTTGTTTTTTATACTGATTCGTGCTGCTTGTTTTTTATACTGATTCGTGCTGCTTGTTTTTTATACTGATTCGTGCTGCTTGTTTTTTATACTGATTCGTGCTGCTTGTTTTTTATACTGATTCGTGCTGCTTGTTTTTTATACTGATTCGTGCTGCTTGTTTTTTATACTGATTCGTGCTGCTTGTTTTTTATACTGATTCGTGCTGCTTGTTTTTTATACTGATTCGTGCTGCTTGTTTTTTATACTGATTCGTGCTGCTTGTTTTTTATACTGATTCGTGCTGCTTGTTTTTTATACTGATTCGTGCTGCTTGTTTTTTATACTGATTCGTGCTGCTTGTTTTTTATACTGATTCGTGCTGCTTGTTTTTTATACTGATTCGTGCTGCTTGTTTTTTATACTGATTCGTGCTGCTTGTTTTTTATACTGATTCGTGCTGCTTGTTTTTTATACTGATTCGTGCTGCTTGTTTTTTATACTGATTCGTGCTGCTTGTTTTTTTCCCTTTTTTGGGGGTTCCTGACCACTTTCAAGGGCTGGAAACCATAAGGGTAGCATCTCCCTATGGTGACTGCTTCCTTTGGGATGTGTGTTTGTTTTTGGGATGTGGTAACTGATTTCTTCTTTATTGCTGGATTGTAATCTCCCATTCTGGGGGGCTCCTGACCATATTTGAGGTCTGGCAGCAGAATGCGCAGCTACTGTACCTGTAGAATGTTTCCTTTAGAGCATGGGCTGAACCCTTAGAACAGAATGAGTAATTCTTTCTTTATTTCAGGGTTGCAATCTCTCCTTTTTTGGCAGATCTTGACCCCACTTAAGGGCTGGCAGCCTTAAAGGTGGTATCTGTGTTTAGAGACTGCCTCCTTGGGAGTGTGGGGTGAGGTTTGGTCCTTGAGAAAGGGTGAGTGATTCTTTCTTATTTCAGGACTGTGATTTTTCCCATTTTTGGGGCATCCTGACCACATTTAAATGCTGCCCTTACAGCTAACAGCACTTATCTCTGTAGACTGTCTCCTGCGGAGCACGGGCAAGTATTGGTCTTTGGGAAGGGTGTAAGTGGTTTCTTTATTTCAGGGCTGCAATCTCTCCCTTTTTTTTTTTTTGTGTACTATCTTGACCACATTTAGGGGTGGAAGCTACAAGGGCAGCATCTCTACCTGGAGACTGCTTCCTTGGCAGTGTGGACTGAGTGTCATCCTTGGAATGGGGTAACTTATTCTTTCTTTATTTCAGGGCTGTGATCTCCCCTTCTGGGGGTATCCTGACTACATTTAAGGCCTGGCAGCCATAGGCGCAGCATACATACCTGGTGACAACTTCCTTTGGAGAGTGGGGTGAGTCCTTGGAATGGGGCATGTAATTCGTTCTTTATTTCAGGGCTGTGAGCTCCACCTTTTTGGGGAGATCCCAAACTGGATTAGAGTAGCTGCTTTTGCTATGTTTGTCATCATGATGCCCTTTTTCTTATCTAAGGGAGATGAAGTGTTATCTCCTTTTCTCTGATATGGTGATGGAAGGACTGACGTTTCTTCCTTTCACTGCTCCCTCATTTCTCGAATGCTTCAATCAGCCTCAGGATAATGCTGGTTAGCTGACCGAGCATTGCTGTTGTGGGAATGCCTAGAGCTAACGTCCTTTTCCATAAAGAGGTTCGTCATTCTCCAGATCTTCTAAGCAAATCTTTCTAAGCTCGTTATCTTCTGGTTCCACCTCTGTTCACCATTTCATGGTTCTCACAGCATGATCTCCAACTTGGGGCTCCAAACATGGTTTGTGTGCACCTCCATCATCCCATTTCATGACTGTAGTTAAGTGTTATGCACTGTTTCCAAACATATAAATATGTTTAAGGGCATTCCGTGCACCCTTATGTGTATTAAATCTGCTGATCTCATTTTTCAGCTTGATGGGGTTTAGGGATTGCTGGAGTTTGTCTCATCAGGGGTGTAAGCACTCTGAGATCTGCTAAGCAGGTAATGAAGCATTCTGAGCCCCGTGTTTGTGCACTAGCTTGTATGCAGGCAGGTTTCTGATGGCTGTGGGAAGCTCACTTAAGGATCAAATGAGTTGCAGGTGGCTTACCGTTCTCCATGGGGTCTATTCTCCCAGCCTGCTGCGCTACACAGCTGGTGATAGAGTGAGGTGCTTCAGCCAGGACCTGAAGAACACTCCCAGACTGCAGTGGCCATCTACTTTATCCTCACTGAGCATAATATGGTCTGCACCACTCGAGCATAGTGATCACAGGTATTCTGTTCCTGTTTTGTCTGGTCCTCTCCCATATCTCCCTTATAAATTTGTCAGTGGTAATGGATCCCAAGGCATTGTTCTCACAGCACATCGTGATTGACCACCTTGGGATCCTACAGTCCTTTCTGTTTGAACAGCAGATCTGACTTCATCGTTATAGAAGGCCAAGGATTGTCCTCTTTTGGACCACTGTACTCAGCATCACCCCAGATACCTCCATCCTAATTGTCTGGAGATCGTACTAATTTCCTAATCTCTATGACACTCAAACCCCCATCCCTCTTCCTTCCATCCCCTGTCCCCCATTCAATAGCTCTGCAGCTCTGGTTCCCAACAGTGTGATGAAGTGAGGTCCCTGGTCTGCTGAATGCTGGGACTCGTCCAGAGAGGCTCTGTGATGCATGTGGATTATCCCAGCTGGAGTACTTGGTACCATCTGTCATGATCTAGTCCAACTGCCACACAATGAACAGGAACATTCACAGCTAGATCAGGTTGCCCAGAGCCTGGCCCAGCCTCACCTTGGAAGGGACAGGGCATCCATCATGTGTCTGGGTAACCTGTTCCACTATGTCACCACCCTCACAAGATTTTCTTGATATCTAACCTAAATTCTTTCTCATTCTTCCCTTTAGGTATTGAAAGGCTCTTACCAGGTCACCTCAGAGCCTTCACTTCTCCAGGCTGAACAGCCCTAATTCTCTTTCTTTATAGGAAAGGCATTCCATCCCTCGGTTCATATTTGTGGCTATTCTCTGGATGTACTCCAACAGCTCTATGTCTGTCCTACACTGCAGCCATCCAAATCCAGACACAGCACTCCAGCTGAGGCCTCACCAGTGTAGAGCAGAGGGGCAGGATCATCTCCCTTCACCTACTGACCACGCATCTTTGGATGGAACCCAGCATACAGTTGGCTTTCTGGGCTGAGGAGGTACATTGCTGAGTGCCCACTACTCAGCCTGTTGAGATCCCTCTGGATGGTGTCCCATCTCCCTGGTGTGTCACTGCACCCCACAGCTCAGTATCATTAGCACTTGATCCCCACTGTCAATGTCACTGATGAAGAGGCAATCCCAGATGTTTATACAAACTTGGCAAAGAACTCCTTGAGAGCAGCCCTGCAGAGAAGGACTCGTGGATCCCAGTGGGTAAGAAGCTGGATGTGAGCCAGCAATGTGCACTTGCATCCTGGAAAGACAACTATATCCTGGGCTGCATTAAAAGAAGAACAGCTAGCAGAGAGAGGGAGGTGATTTTTTTTTTTTTCCCCCCTTTACTCAGCTCTCATGAGGCACCATCTGCTTAACTGTGTCCAGGCCTGGGGCCCCCAGCACAGGAAGGACTTGGAATTCTCAGAGTGGGTCCAGAGGAGGGCACTAAGATGGTCAGAGGCCTGGAGCACTTCTCCTATGAGGAAAGGTTGAGAGAACTGGGCTTGTTTAGACTGGTGAACAGAAGGCTCTGGAGAGACCTCATTGTGGCCTTCCAGTACTTGAGAGAGTGGATAAACAGGAGGGGAAACAGCTGTTTATGAGGGTGGATCGTGATAGGACAAGGGGGAGTGGTTTTAAACTAAGACAGGAGAAGTTTAGGTTGGATATTAGGACGAAGTTTTTCACTCAGGGTGGTGATGCACTGGAACGTGTGCTTTAGAGTCACTTTCAGGAGGATCTGCTCTGTGATCATTTACAGCACAGAGGTGCTGTAGTAAAAAGGTGTTGGTAGTTCCCAGGGTCATCCTTTTTATCCATAATAAGAGGTGTGCTGTTGCCTTTTTTTCTACTCACCAGGGATTTCACCTGACTGCCACAACTTCTCAAATACCATTGAGAATGGCTTGTTGACTGCATCAGCAAATACACTCGTGACTCTGGGATGCATCTCATTGGGACCCATAGACTCCTGGATGTTCAGGTTCCTCAGGTGATCCCAAACCCTATCTTGAATCACAGTGTGGGGCAGGGAGGTTGCTGGTGGGGGTGGCATTGTTTTCTCAATCCCCACCTGCAAAGCCAAAGGTGAGTGCTGTGTATTACGAGCAGTTATCAGAGAAGATGGAAGCCAAAGTGTTGTTCGGTATCTGAGCCTTCTTCTTGTGCATTGTTCTCAGCTACAGTGCTGCTGGTTAGCAGCATCATGCACAGAGTGCAGCCCCCCAGTGTATGCAGGGTAGTGCTTTCATTACTGCATTGTGTCCAACCGGTGGCAGCAGAGAGCTGTGGTGCTCCCAGGTGCTGTAACGACTGCATGGAGAGAAGTGTGGATCTTCATGAGAACAGCTAGAAACGGAAAGCTGGATTTCCTGGAATGCCCCAGAATCCCACTTTGTTGACCGGTAATTGTCTGCCCAGCAGGTAAGGGCAGCATACGCATGCCAATGTTTACCCATTATGTAGCGTGGCACAATGTAGTACTCCTGGAGCTCTTTATTGCATTTTAGGGTACCCCAAAAGCTGCCTGTCCTTTTCTTCCCGCATTCTATTTGTCTCTGGCCTTTCACTGCAGTGTTATCCTTCTCTTTACCCTAGACATTCCTGCCGTGTCCTCTTGGCCCTCGCCTAGGCATTTCTTGCCGTGTTCTCTTGGCCTTTGCTGTTGGCCTTCCCTGCTGCGCTCTCCTTGCCCTTGCCCTCGCCATAGCTTTTCGTTGGGCATTCTCCTTGCTTTTGCCCTTCCCTTAGCCTTTGCTGTTTGCTTTGCCTTTACCTTGGATTTCCCTTTGCTTGTCCTGGGAGTTTGGCTCACCTTTGCCTTTGGCTCTCTGGGATTGGCTGGGAGGCAGCGTTAATTGTAATCTTGACCCGAACCCCTAGCTTAATGGGAACTCTAATGATAATTACATTAACCTGCCATGCATCTGTAAACCTAACCCTTAGCCTGATATTAACAATGTCTCTAACCCGAAATGCAGCTATAAAAATAACACCCCTTGTTTTCTGTCAAAGTAAGCTTCATCCCGATCATAGTGCAGAAAGCAATTATTAAACTAACTGTGACTTCAAACCAACAAATAGCATTAATTTTATCCCTAACGCTCCTTTGTGACATCATTAGAGCAGTGTGCACAGGGTGCAGCCCCCGCGTATGTGGGGCAGTGCCTTAATTACTGTATTGTGTCCAACAGGCGGCAGCGGAGAGCTGCGGCGTTCCTGAGCGCCGTAACAACCGCACGGAGTGATCTGTGGCTCTTCATGAGAACAGCCAGGAAGAGAAATCTGCATTTCCTGGGATGCCCCGGAAGCCAACTTTGCTGACCGGTAATAATCTGCCCAAGAGGTAAGGGCAATGTACGTCTACCAATGTTTACCCATTACTTAGTAAGACACAAGGTAGGATACCCGGAGTTCATTTCTGCGTTTCAGCGTGCCTTACAGGCTGTCTGTTGTCTTCTTTCTGCGTTCTCCTTGCCTCTCCTCTGTGCCTGGTTATTTCCTGCAGCATTCTCTTTGCCCTCCGCTTTGGCGCTCCTGGCGGCGCTGGCTTGGGCCTTGCCCTCCGCTTTGGCGCTCCTGGCGGCGTTGCCTTTGATCTAGTTCTTCGTTTTTGGTGCTCCTGGCGGTGTTGCCTTCGGCCTTCCCTCCGCTTTGGTGCTCCTGGCGGCGTTGCCTTTGATCTGGTTTTTTGTTGTTGGCGCTCCTGGCGGCGCTGCGTTGGGCCTTGCCCTCCGCTTTGGCGCTCCTGGCGGCGCTGCGTTGGGCCTTGCCCTCCGCTTTGGCGCTCCTGGCGGCGATAGCTTTGATCTAGTTCTTCGTTTTTGGTGCTCCTGGCGGTGTTGCCTTCGGCCTTCCCTCTGCTTTGGCGCTCCTGGTGGCGTTGTCTTTGATCTGGTTCCTTGTTTTTGGCGCTCCTGGCGGCGTTGTCTTTGATCTGGTTCTTCGTTTTTGGCGCTCCTGGCGGCGCTGCGTTGGGCCTTGCCCTCCGCTTTGGCGCTCCTGGCGGCGCTGCGTTGGGCCTTGCCCTCCGCTTTGGCGCTCCTGGCGGCGCTGCGTTGGGCCTTGCCCTCCGCTTTGGCGCTCCTGGCGGCGTTGCCTTTGATCTGGTTCATCGTTTTTGGCGGTCCTGGCGGCGTTGCCTTTGATCTGGTTCTTCGTTTTTGGCGCTCCTGGCGGCGCTGCGTTGGGCCTTGCCCTCCGCTTTGGCGCTCCTGGCGGCGATAGCTTTGATCTAGTTCTTCGTTTTTGGTGCTCCTGGCGGTGTTGCCTTCGGCCTTCCCTCTGCTTTGGCGCTCCTGGCGGCGTTGCCTTTGATCTGGTTCTTCGTTTTTGGCGCTCCTGGCGGCGCTGCGTTGGGCCTTGCCCTCCGCTTTGGCGCTCCTGGCGGCGTTGCCTTTGATCTGGTTCATCGTTTTTGGCGGTCCTGGCGGCGTTGCCTTTGATCTGGTTCTTCGTTTTTGGCGCTCCTGGCGGCGCTGCGTTGGGCCTTGCCCTCCGCTTTGGCGCTCCTGGCGGCGTTGCCTTTGATCTGGTTCATCGTTTTTGGCGGTCCTGGCGGCGTTGCCTTTGATCTGGTTCTTCGTTTTTGGCGCTCCTGGCGGCGCTGCGTTGGGCCTTGCCCTCCGCTTTGGCGCTCCTGGCGGCGTTGCCTTTGATCTGGTTCTTCGTTTTTGGCGTTCCTGGCGGCGCTGGCTTGGGCCTTGCCCTCCGCTTTGGCGCTCCTGGCGGCGATAGCTTTGATCTAGTTCTTCGTTTTTGGTGCTCCTGGCGGTGTTGCCTTCGGCCTTCCCTCTGCTTTGGCGCTCCTGGCGGCGTTGCCTTTGATCTGGTTCATTGTTCTTGGCGCTCCTGGCGGCGTTGTCTTTGATCTGGTTCTTCGTTTTTGGCGCTCCTGGCGGCGCTGCGTTGGGCCTTGCCCTCCGCTTTGGCGCTCCTGGCGGCGCTGCGTTGGGCCTTGCCCTCCGCTTTGGCGCTCCTGGCGGCGTTGCCTTTGATCTGGTTCGTCGTTTTTGGCGTTCCTTGCGACCTCCTCTTGGGGCCCGGCCTCTGACGAGGCCTTCTCCTTGTTGTTCTCCATGACTTTGCCTTGCCTTTGATGTTGCGTTCCCTTGGGTGCTGTCTATACCTTTTGCCTTCTGTTTTGGCGTTCCCTGTGGCGTTCTCCTTGGCCTCCTGTTTTGGCCTACCCAGCCACCTTCTCCTTGGCCTTCCGCATTGGCTTCCTTTGCCATGTTCTCTTTGGCTGCTTGTTCAGGCACTCCCTGCCACGTCCTCTTGGCCTCCTGTTTTGGCACTTCCTGCCGTGTCCTCTTGGCCCTCGCCTAGGCATTTCTTGCCGTGTTCTCTTGGCCTTTGCCGTTGGCCTTCCCTGCTGCGCTCTCCTTGCCCTTGCCCTCGCCATAGCTTTTCGTTGGGCATTCTCCTTGCTTTTGCCCTTCCCTTAGCCTTTGCTGTTTGCTTTGCCTTTACCTTGGATTTCCCTTTGCTTGTCCTGGGAGTTTGGCTCACCTTTGCCTTTGGCTCTCTGGGATTGGCTGGGAGGCAGCGTTAATTGTAATCTTGACCCGAACCCCTAGCTTAATGGGAACTCTAATGATAATTACATTAACCTGCCATGCATCTGTAAACCTAACCCTTAGCCTGATATTAACAATGTCTCTAACCCGAAATGCAGCTATAAAAATAACACCCCTTGTTTTCTGTCAAAGTAAGCTTCATCCCGATCATAGTGCAGAAAGCAATTATTAAACTAACTGTGACTTCAAACCAACAAATAGCATTAATTTTATCCCTAACGCTCCTTTGTGACATCATTAGAGCAGTGTGCACAGGGTGCAGCCCCCGCGTATGTGGGGCAGTGCCTTAATTACTGTATTGTGTCCAACAGGCGGCAGCGGAGAGCTGCGGCGTTCCTGAGCGCCGTAACAACCGCACGGAGTGATCTGTGGCTCTTCATGAGAACAGCCAGGAAGAGAAATCTGCATTTCCTGGGATGCCCCGGAAGCCAACTTTGCTGACCGGTAATAATCTGCCCAAGAGGTAAGGGCAATGTACGTCTACCAATGTTTACCCATTACTTAGTAAGACACAAGGTAGGATACCCGGAGTTCATTTCTGCGTTTCAGCGTGCCTTACAGGCTGTCTGTTGTCTTCCTTCTGCGTTCTCCTTGCCTCTCCTCTGTGCCTGGTTATTTCCTGCAGCATTCTCTTTAGCCTCTATTTTGGTGTTTGTGGTGACATTCTCTTGTGCATTGCCCAGTGTTTTGGCATTCGTGGCGATGTTCTATTGGGCCTTGCCTTCCATTTTGGCGTTCTCTGAGGCATTATCTTGGGCTTTGCCCTCTGTTGTGGTGTTCTGTGTAATGTTCTCTTCAGTCTTTGCTGTTTTGGCATTCCCTGAGGCCTTCTCTTTGGGCCCGGCCTCTGACGCGGCCTTCTCTTTGGGCCCGGCCTCTGACGCGGCCTTCTCTTTGGGCCCGGCCTCTGACGCGGCCTTCTCTTTGGGCCCGGCCTCTGACGCGGCCTTCTCTTTGGGCCCGGCCTCTGACGCGGCCTTCTCTTTGGGCCCGGCCTCTGACGCGGCCTTCTCTTTGGGCCCGGCCTCTGACGCGGCCTTCTCTTTGGGCCCGGCCTCTGACGCGGCCTTCTCTTTGGGCCCGGCCTCTGACGCGGCCTTCTCTTTGGGCCCGGCCTCTGACGCGGCCTTCTCTTTGGGCCCGGCCTCTGACGCGGCCTTCTCTTTGTTGTTTTCCATGACTTAGCCTTGCCTTTGATGTTGCCCTCCCTTGGGCACTGTCTATGCCTTTGTCCTCTGTTCTGGTGTTTGCTTCAGTGTTCTTGCCTTCTGCTCTTGCCTTTGCCTAGGCTTTCCCTAACAGTCACTCTGAGCATGCTCCTAATAAACCTAACCGTAATATCTTCACCCTAATCCTAATGAGCTCTGAATGCCAAATGTAGTGCTAATTGTAACCATGACTGTATAGATAACTATACTAACTGTCCAAATTAACCCTGAACCTACCCTCTAATGGTGCACTAAAACCATCTCTAACCTTCAGTGTAATCCTAAAAATAATCCTACATCTTCCCTAACCCTGTTTGTGCCTTGGCGTTCCTCTTTCTAAAGTGTGTCTCTCTGTATTGCAGGCAAAGATGCCTTTGACACTTCCAGTCGATGACTTCCCCTCTGTGATGCTATCCTCTTTCCAGGCCTCCCACACTCACCGCCAGCTTAGTTCAGTCGAGCTGTTAGCCATATCCCCCGGTCTCTTCCCTTCCCATAGTCTTCCTTTCACTCTGCCACAAGCCCTTACCACCGCCCTGGGTCATCACAGGCAATGTGTGGAATGCAGTACTTGTTCTCATTATAGTTTATCCCATTGACCTCAGCCCAGCAAATCCAACCCACCCACACCCTTTCTTAGGGCCCTTCTACTCCCAGGCCAATCAATCCTTCCTTCTCATGTGATTTTGTGTTCCTTCCCAGCCAGTTTGAGACTCATGCCCCTTTGTGGCCATTTTGAGAGTTATGCTGATTTCAGCATGTACAGTCAATTAATCTCAACCAAATTGGCTTTGACTGCAAAGCTATTTTGCATCAACCAAATGAGCTTTAGCGTTGCCTTGCTTACGGGGTTGGGTTAGCTTTGCTTTGTTTGTTTGTACCGCAGGGCTAACCCAACCCTGTAAGCAGGACCCAAGGGCTGTTGGAGGCCATTTGCGCTCCTTTCCGGCCAGTCTGAGACTTGTGCCCCATTGTGGCCATTTTGAGAGTTATGCTGATTTCAGCATGTACAGTCAATTAATCTCAACCAAATTGGCTTTGACTGCAAAGCTATTTTGCATCAACCAAATGAGCTTTAGCGTTGCCTTGCTTACGGGGTTGGGTTAGCTTTGCTTTGTTTGTTTGTACCGCAGGGCTAACCCAACCCTGTAAGCAGGACCCAAGGGCTGTTGGAGGCCATTTGCGCTCCTTTCCGGCCAGTCTGAGACTCGTGCCCCATTGTGGCCATTTTGAGAGTTATGCTGATATCAGCATGTACAGTCAATTAATCTCAATCAAATGGGCTTCAGCGTTGCCTTGCTTACGGGGTTGGGTTAGCTTTGCTTTGTTTGTTTGTACCGCAGGGCTAACCCAACCCTGTAAGCAACGCCCCAGGGCTGTTGGAGGCCATTAGGGTTTGTTTCCGGCCAGTCTGAGACTTGCGTTTCCTTTTGGATGGACTAAGATCAGAACTGCTTTTGAGGTGGGTTGCGGTTAGGCACCGGGTTAGGCACTGGGTTAGGGTTAGGCACCGGGTTAGGGTTAGGGTTAGGCACCGGGTTAGGGTTAGGGTTAGGCACCGGGTTAGGGTTAGGGTTAGGCACCGGGTTAGGGTTAGGCACTGGGTTAGGGTTAGGCACCGGGTTAGGGTTAGGCACCGGGTTAGGGTTAGGCACCGGGTTAGGGTTAGGCACCGGGTTAGGCACCGGGTTAGGGTTAGGGTTAGGGTTAGGGTTAGGCACCGGGTTAGGGTTAGGGTTAGGGTTAGGCACCGGGTTAGGGTTAGGGTTAGGCACCGGGTTAGGGTTAGGCACCGGGTTAGGGTTAGGGTTAGGCACCGGGTTAGGGTTAGGCACCGGGTTAGGGTTAGGCACCGGGTTAGGGTTAGGCACCGGGTTAGGGTTAGGGTTAGGCACCGGGTTAGGGTTAGGCACCGGGTTAGGGTTAGGGTTAGGCACCGGGTTAGGGTTAGGCACCGGGTTAGGGTTAGGCACCGGGTTAGGGTTAGGCACCGGGTTAGGGTTAGGCACCGGGTTAGGGTTAGGCACCGGGTTAGGGTTAGGGTTAGGGTTAGGGTTAGGGTTAGGGTTAGGCACCGGGTTAGGGTTAGGGTTAGGGTTAGGGTTAGGCACCGGGTTAGGGTTAGGGTTAGGCACCGGGTTAGGGTTAGGGTTAGGGTTAGGGTTAGGCACCGGGTTAGGGTTAGGCACCGGGTTAGGGTTAGGCACCGGGTTAGGGTTAGGCACCGGGTTAGGGTTAGGCACCGGGTTAGGGTTAGGGTTAGGGTTAGGGTTAGGGTTAGGGTTAGGGTTAGGGTTAGGGTTAGGGTTAGGGTTAGGGTAGGGTTAGGGTTAGGGTTAGGGTTAGGGTTAGGGTTAGGGTTAGGGTTAGGGTTAGGGTTAGGGTTAGGGTTAGGGTTAGGGTTAGGGTTAGGGTTAGGGTTAGGGTTAGGGTTAGGGTTAGGGTTAGGGTTAGGGTTAGGGTTAGGGTTAGGGTTAGGGTTAGGGTTAGGGTTAGGGTTAGGGTTAGGGTTAGGGTTAGGGTTAGGGTTAGGGTTAGGGTTAGGGTTAGGGTTAGGGTTAGGGTTAGGGTTAGGGTTAGGGTTAGGGTTAGGGTTAGGGTTAGGGTTAGGGTTAGGGTTAGGGTTAGGGTTAGGGTTAGGGTTAGGGTTAGGGTTAGGGTTAGGGTTAGGGTTAGGGTTAGGGTTAGGGTTAGGGTTAGGGTTAGGGTTAGGGTTAGGGTTAGGGTTAGGGTTAGGGTTAGGGTTAGGGTTAGGGTTAGGGTTAGGGTTAGGGTTAGGGTTAGGGTTAGGGTTAGGGTTAGGGTTAGGGTTAGGGTTAGGGTTAGGGTTAGGGTTAGGGTTAGGGTTAGGGTTAGGGTTAGGGTTAGGGTTAGGGTTAGGGTTAGGGTTAGGGTTAGGGTTAGGGTTAGGGTTAGGGTTAGGGTTAGGGTTAGGGTTAGGGTTAGGGTTAGGGTTAGGGTTAGGGTTAGGGTTAGGGTTAGGGTTAGGGTTAGGGTTAGGGTTAGGGTTAGGGTTAGGGTTAGGGTTAGGGTTAGGGTTAGGGTTAGGGTTAGGGTTAGGGTTAGGGTTAGGGTTAGGGTTAGGGTTAGGGTTAGGGTTAGGGTTAGGGTTAGGGTTAGGGTTAGGGTTAGGGTTAGGGTTAGGGTTAGGGTTAGGGTTAGGGTTAGGGTTAGGGTTAGGGTTAGGGTTAGGGTTAGGGTTAGGGTTAGGGTTAGGGTTAGGGTTAGGGTTAGGGTTAGGGTGGTTGTTAGGGTTAGGGTTAGGGTTAGGGTTAGGGTTAGGGTTAGGGTTAGGGTTAGGGTTAGGGTTAGGGTTAGGGTTAGGGTTAGGGTTAGGGTTAGGGTTAGGGTTAGGGTTAGGGTTAGGGTTAGGGTTAGGGTTAGGGTTAGGGTTAGGGTTAGGGTTAGGGTTAGGGTTAGGGTTAGGGTTAGGGTTAGGGTTAGGGTTAGGGTTAGGGTTAGGGTTAGGGTTAGGGTTAGGGTTAGGGTTAGGGTTAGGGTTAGGGTTAGGGTTAGGGTTAGGGTTAGGGTTAGGGTTAGGGTTAGGGTTAGGGTTAGGGTTAGGGTTAGGGTTAGGGTTAGGGTTAGGGTTAGGGTTAGGGTTAGGGTTAGGGTTAGGGTTAGGGTTAGGGTTAGGGTTAGGGTTAGGGTTAGGGTTAGGGTTAGGGTTAGGGTTAGGGTTAGGGTTAGGGTTAGGGTTAGGGTTAGGGTTAGGGTTAGGGTTAGGGTTAGGGTTAGGGTTAGGGTTAGGGTTAGGGTTAGGGTTAGGGTTAGGGTTAGGGTTAGGGTTAGGGTTAGGGTTAGGGTTAGGGTTAGGGTTAGGGTTAGGGTTAGGGTTAGGGTTAGGGTTAGGGTTAGGGTTAGGGTTAGGGTTAGGGTTAGGGTTAGGGTTAGGGTTAGGGTTAGGGTTAGGGTTAGGGTTAGGGTTAGGGTTAGGGTTAGGGTTAGGGTTAGGGTTAGGGTTAGGGTTAGGGTTAGGGTTAGGGTTAGGGTTAGGGTTAGGGTTAGGGTTAGGGTTAGGGTTAGGGTTAGGGTTAGGGTTAGGGTTAGGGTTAGGGTTAGGGTTAGGGTTAGGGTTAGGGTTAGGGTTAGGGTTAGGGTTAGGGTTAGGGTTAGGGTTAGGGTTAGGGTTAGGGTTAGGGTTAGGGTTAGGGTTAGGGTTAGGGTTAGGGTTAGGGTTAGGGTTAGGGTTAGGGTTAGGGTTAGGGTTAGGGTTAGGGTTAGGGTTAGGGTTAGGGTTAGGGTTAGGGTTAGGGTTAGGGTTAGGGTTAGGGTTAGGGTTAGGGTTAGGGTTAGGGTTAGGGTTAGGGTTAGGGTTAGGGTTAGGGTTAGGGTTAGGGTTAGGGTTAGGGTTAGGGTTAGGGTTAGGGTTAGGGTTAGGGTTAGGGTTAGGGTTAGGGTTAGGGTTAGGGTTAGGGTTAGGGTTAGGGTTAGGGTTAGGGTTAGGGTTAGGGTTAGGGTTAGGGTTAGGGTTAGGGTTAGGGTTAGGGTTAGGGTTAGGGTTAGGGTTAGGGTTAGGGTTAGGGTTAGGGTTAGGGTTAGGGTTAGGGTTAGGGTTAGGGTTAGGGTTAGGGTTAGGGTTAGGGTTAGGGTTAGGGTTAGGGTTAGGGTTAGGGTTAGGGTTAGGGTTAGGGTTAGGGTTAGGGTTAGGGTTAGGGTTAGGGTTAGGGTTAGGGTTAGGGTTAGGGTTAGGGTTAGGGTTAGGGTTAGGGTTAGGGTTAGGGTTAGGGTTAGGGTTAGGGTTAGGGTTAGGGTTAGGGTTAGGGTTAGGGTTAGGGTTAGGGTTAGGGTTAGGGTTAGGGTTAGGGTTAGGGTTAGGGTTAGGGTTAGGGTTAGGGTTAGGGTTAGGGTTAGGGTTAGGGTTAGGGTTAGGGTTAGGGTTAGGGTTAGGGTTAGGGTTAGGGTTAGGGTTAGGGTTAGGGTTAGGGTTAGGGTTAGGGTTAGGGTTAGGGTTAGGGTTAGGGTTAGGGTTAGGGTTAGGGTTAGGGTTAGGGTTAGGGTTAGGGTTAGGGTTAGGGTTAGGGTTAGGGTTAGGGTTAGGGTTAGGGTTAGGGTTAGGGTTAGGGTTAGGGTTAGGGTTAGGGTTAGGGTTAGGGTTAGGGTTAGGGTTAGGGTTAGGGTTAGGGTTAGGGTTAGGGTTAGGGTTAGGGTTAGGGTTAGGGTTAGGGTTAGGGTTAGGGTTAGGGTTAGGGTTAGGGTTAGGGTTAGGGTTAGGGTTAGGGTTAGGGTTAGGGTTAGGGTTAGGGTTAGGGTTAGGGTTAGGGTTAGGGTTAGGGTTAGGGTTAGGGTTAGGGTTAGGGTTAGGGTTAGGGTTAGGGTTAGGGTTAGGGTTAGGGTTAGGGTTAGGGTTAGGGTTAGGGTTAGGGTTAGGGTTAGGGTTAGGGTTAGGGTTAGGGTTAGGGTTAGGGTTAGGGTTAGGGTTAGGGTTAGGGTTAGGGTTAGGGTTAGGGTTAGGGTTAGGGTTAGGGTTAGGGTTAGGGTTAGGGTTAGGGTTAGGGTTAGGGTTAGGGTTAGGGTTAGGGTTAGGGTTAGGGTTAGGGTTAGGGTTAGGGTTAGGGTTAGGGTTAGGGTTAGGGTTAGGGTTAGGGTTAGGGTTAGGGTTAGGGTTAGGGTTAGGGTTAGGGTTAGGGTTAGGGTTAGGGTTAGGGTTAGGGTTAGGGTTAGGGTTAGGGTTAGGGTTAGGGTTAGGGTTAGGGTTAGGGTTAGGGTTAGGGTTAGGGTTAGGGTTAGGGTTAGGGTTAGGGTTAGGGTTAGGGTTAGGGTTAGGGTTAGGGTTAGGGTTAGGGTTAGGGTTAGGGTTAGGGTTAGGGTTAGGGTTAGGGTTAGGGTTAGGGTTAGGGTTAGGGTTAGGGTTAGGGTTAGGGTTAGGGTTAGGGTTAGGGTTAGGGTTAGGGTTAGGGTTAGGGTTAGGGTTAGGGTTAGGGTTAGGGTTAGGGTTAGGGTTAGGGTTAGGGTTAGGGTTAGGGTTAGGGTTAGGGTTAGGGTTAGGGTTAGGGTTAGGGTTAGGGTTAGGGTTAGGGTTAGGGTTAGGGTTAGGGTTAGGGTTAGGGTTAGGGTTAGGGTTAGGGTTAGGGTTAGGGTTAGGGTTAGGGTTAGGGTTAGGGTTAGGGTTAGGGTTAGGGTTAGGGTTAGGGTTAGGGTTAGGGTTAGGGTTAGGGTTAGGGTTAGGGTTAGGGTTAGGGTTAGGGTTAGGGTTAGGGTTAGGGTTAGGGTTAGGGTTAGGGTTAGGGTTAGGGTTAGGGTTAGGGTTAGGGTTAGGGTTAGGGTTAGGGTTAGGGTTAGGGTTAGGGTTAGGGTTAGGGTTAGGGTTAGGGTTAGGGTTAGGGTTAGGGTTAGGGTTAGGGTTAGGGTTAGGGTTAGGGTTAGGGTTAGGGTTAGGGTTAGGGTTAGGGTTAGGGTTAGGGTTAGGGTTAGGGTTAGGGTTAGGGTTAGGGTTAGGGTTAGGGTTAGGGTTAGGGTTAGGGTTAGGGTTAGGGTTAGGGTTAGGGTTAGGGTTAGGGTTAGGGTTAGGGTTAGGGTTAGGGTTAGGGTTAGGGTTAGGGTTAGGGTTAGGGTTAGGGTTAGGGTTAGGGTTAGGGTTAGGGTTAGGGTTAGGGTTAGGGTTAGGGTTAGGGTTAGGGTTAGGGTTAGGGTTAGGGTTAGGGTTAGGGTTAGGGTTAGGGTTAGGGTTAGGGTTAGGGTTAGGGTTAGGGTTAGGGTTAGGGTTAGGGTTAGGGTTAGGGTTAGGGTTAGGGTTAGGGTTAGGGTTAGGGTTAGGGTTAGGGTTAGGGTTAGGGTTAGGGTTAGGGTTAGGGTTAGGGTTAGGGTTAGGGTTAGGGTTAGGGTTAGGGTTAGGGTTAGGGTTAGGGTTAGGGTTAGGGTTAGGGTTAGGGTTAGGGTTAGGGTTAGGGTTAGGGTTAGGGTTAGGGTTAGGGTTAGGGTTAGGGTTAGGGTTAGGGTTAGGGTTAGGGTTAGGGTTAGGGTTAGGGTTAGGGTTAGGGTTAGGGTTAGGGTTAGGGTTAGGGTTAGGGTTAGGGTTAGGGTTAGGGTTAGGGTTAGGGTTAGGGTTAGGGTTAGGGTTAGGGTTAGGGTTAG